>JAMPIO010000007.1:0-1200000 GCA_024699865.1 Aphelenchoides fujianensis | reverse complement strand
TGGCGCTCCTTTGGACCAAAAGAACGGGTGGGCGGCCACGGCATTGATGGGCGGTCGTCGATGGTGCTGGAGGTCGATCATCCTCTCGATTAGGTTGTACGCAACGTGATCGCCTGCAAACAAACGAATAAGCCCAAAAAAAAAGGAGAAACGTGCGTTTCTTATGAATCACCGATGAGAAAGGTCATGTCGTAACGACCTTTCTGGATGTTGCCTTGTCGCTGCAGCGGCTCCCCGAAGGGGTGTCTGCCCTCGGTGAGCGTGAAGTAGAAGACGCAGCCCAGAGCGAACACGTCGACGGCGTACGTGACCGACGCCAAGTCGGGTTGCATCTGAAGAGAGCAAAAGAATGAAAAGAGAAGCCGATGCTCGTCCACTCACCATTTCGGGCGCGATCCATCCGTCCGTGCCCGCAAGCCCGGAGACCTTCGAGACGGACGCGTGGCCCGGTTTGATCATTTTGCAGAGGCCAAAGTCGGAGATCAGCACCCGCACGCGTCGCTTGTCGCCCGTCGGGTTGAGCAGAATGTTCTGCGGCTTCAGGTCGCGATGCACGATGCCCGTCGAGTGGAGGTACGCGATCCCGTCCGTCGCCTGCTTCAGGATGTCCCGCACGCCGATCGCGTACCGCTCTTGAATGGTCGTGCTGTAGACGTAGTCCTTCAGCGTGCACTCGCACAACTCCAGCGCGATGTAGACGAAGTTCTTGTCCTCTTCTCTGCAAGCACGAGAATGAGTGAGCTCTCCTTTCGTTCTTCACTTGCGTCGCAGAAGTAGCGAATGACGTTGGGGTGAGCGTCGCTAATGCGAAGGAGGTCGATCTCGCGGTCGATCAGCGTGACTTGGTCCTTGACCACGCGTTTTACGGCGACCTCGCGGCCTTTAAACGTGCCGCTGCAAGCGAGTGGTCAGAAGGTGGAGAGGTGGACGTGGGTTACCGATACACGTTTGTTCCCGCACACCCTCTTCCGAGCACCTCCCGCTGGTCGTATTGAATCAGTTTGGGCTCGGGGGCCGGGGTCGTCCTCGTCGTGCAGAACGGCCGAGTGAGTCCGATTCGAAGAGCCCCGGCTGCCACGACTCACGCGGCTGACCGAAAGGCTCTCGCCTGATTGACTCGCCATGATTCCGAGCACCGCGTTCTGAAGAGCAACCTGGAGTAGAGAGCAGCAAAGAAAGGACTCACGTGCTTGGCGTAGAAGAACACGACGGCGATGATCAGCCCCAAAATGAAGGTGAAGGCGCCGAGGACGACGTGCGGCGACTTGCGCCACACCTGCACGAAAATCCTCTCCCAGCCCCAGTCGTCGTCCGCGCCGCCCTCCGCTTTCTTCGGGTCCGTTTTGTGCTCCAACAGCCCGCCGCCCTGCCGCCCGTCCTCGAGGCCGAGGAAGGAGAGGCGGTTGAACTGCGTGTCTCCGGCCGGTGATCACCGCTTTCAACAGAACGGGCGGGATGTCGTGGTGGCCTGCAAACGAATCGCGTTGATGACCTCTTGCACTCTCCTCCGCTCACCCAACAACAGGAAGTCGCCGGTCGTCGTGCGGTAGACGGAGCCCTGGAGATCCGCCCCGGCCGGCAGCGGGGGGATCGGAATGGCGGCGTTCTAAAACGAACAGCCGGCAATCGAATCCAAGAGTGAAGAGCGCACCTCCGAAGGGTCAACGCCCGGCCCTTCGATCAGGAGCGGGCCGAGGGTCTTCAGCGAGAAGGTGTCCAGCTTCTGGTCGACGAACGAGTTCAGCGCGTAGAGCCCGTGCTCCGAGTCGCCGATGAAGAGCGTTTGGAGCAGGCGGGGGTCACTCGACATCGTCCGCTCGTCGTCCAGCGGGCCGTTCGCCCACTGCGAGAAGTGCAGGAGTTGCGGGTTCTGAAAGCAGCTGGTTGATTCTTTCTGTTCGTGTTTGATGCTGTTTGATGTTTCTTGCTTGTGCCTTGCTCTTCTTTCTGTCTCAAAAGCGTGTGTTTTCGTTATGAAGAGGGCGAGACGGTCAGTCGGGGGACTAAAAAGCGGGCGGCGGTGATCGACCGGCACAACAAATGGCTGGACCGGACGGCACGAGCCATTAAATCGCCATTAAACAAGGCGGCGGAGGGGCGGGAGGGCGATGCCCGCGGCGACACGTCAATCAATCAGTCGGCCGAGTCTGCCGCCGTTCAACTAATTAAAAATCCATGCATCAAAGGCAAACACTCGGCCCGCCCGTCGCGAATTCCCGATCGCTCGATTGGCGGCCGAAATTCGCGTCGATTCAGCGGAGAAATCGGCGGCCCAAAGGTCGAGCAGCAAATTTGGACTCCGCCGACGAGCGGGTGGTTCGATTCGGAGCTTTGCGATGATTGGAAGAGCCGGAGGTTCGATCGAAAGTGTCGGAGTGAATCGACAGCAGACGAAACGCCCGAACGAACCCCCGCACTGCTCGCCGCTTGTTGCGGGCGGGCGGCGGGGGCGGAGGAATGCGGCGGTTCACCGCAATTTACAGCAACTTTCGCGTCTCATTTCGATTGTCCAAAACACGGCTGGGGGACGGGGATCGCCGTGCGGAACAGCCGCATCGTCACTTCGCCTCCGCTGCCCATCCGCCCGCCGGCCGCCGCTCGTGGCAAATGAGCCGAGGAGTGCGGCCGGCGGGCGGGCGGGCGGAAAGATAAGCCGGCCGAATTGTTGGCATTTCTTCTTCCTGCCGCCCCGAAAACTACTGATCAAGCGAGAAGGAAGTAAAGCCGCCAGTCGGACGCCCGCCGGACAATGCCGCTCATTTGCACTTGTTGCTGCTAATTGCGCTCGATTGGTCATCGATCAATCCACCGACCTGTGGCTTCGCCTCTCCTCCCACTGCCTTCCGCCGTCCCTACCGTACTCGTGGATCGATTGATGGAAAGCTTCGACTTCTCCGTGGCCTGACCGTCCGTCCGCTTCGCTCGACTCTCGCCTGCTTCCTCTGCCGCCTGTCCGCAATGTCGACCGGCGCATCGGCCGAGGCCGCGGGCCCGAACGGCGCCCACGGCGGCAGTGGGTCCGCGGGCAGCGTCTCCTCCCGCGGGCTCACTGGCGGCTCCCGACCGCGCAGTCTTCAGAAGGGCGTCAGCGAGGACTCGGTGCCCAGTCGATCCGCCCGCCGCCCGCTGCACCCCGCCGAACGGAAGGCCCAGAAGCTCGGACTGCCCGCCTACAACACGAGCTTCGACAAGCCCACCAACCCCCACCACAAGATGCAGGCATTGCGCCGTCTCTCGAGGGCCGACTTCTCTTCCATCCGACGAGCGGGTACGTGCGGAAGAAGAGTGCATTGACCGCTTCGTTCGTTCAGGATTCCGCGGCCATCTCAACTACGCGCAAATCCGAGAGCGCTTCACTCGACAGACGACCATCCACGGCGTCTCGCACGCGTACACGGCCCCCAACAAGCGACACAAGTGCGCGTGGCTCCTGCTCTTCATCATCTGCTTCTCGCTCTTCTCCATCCAAGTGTTCTTCCTCCTGCTCAAGTACCTCAACTACCCAAAGACCGTGGATTTGGACGTGAGTTTTCCTTTCACATCCTTTTCTTCTGTTCACTCTCGCCACTCGCTTCAGTTGAAATTCGAAAACGCGCCCTTCCCGTCGGTCACCCTTTGCAATCTGAACCCGTACAAAGCGAGTGCCATCGGTCAGGATCCTTCGACGAGATCAATGGTCAGCCTCCTTTCCTGTTCTTCTTCTCCAATGCTCGCCTTTCAGATGGCCGGCTTCCAGTCGCTGCGGACGACCGGCGGGAGCGAGGGCGTGGCGGCGGCGATTGCAGCAACAAGTGAGCTCTCCTCTTCCTTTCTTTCGACAAGCGATCGCTTCCGCTTTGCAGAAAGCCGCCGCCGAATGCGCCGCCAGCTGAACGCCACCTCGACGAAGGGCAATCGGCGCTACCTGCAGGTGTACGCGCAGTGCTACTGCGAGATCAACCGGCTGTCGGGCGAGCGGCGGCCGGGCAGCTGCTTCGGGGCGCACAAGGGGCAGATCCAGCTGAGCTTCTCGGACTCCAACCTCCACAACTTCCACGCCACGAAGTGCCTCTGCCAGTTGGATTGGATCACGCACGCCATTTGGCCCTGCTTCCCGTACAACACGTGGAAGGAGAAGGTGTGCACGGAGTGCGTGCCCGAGTCCGGCCACTGCCCCATGCGCTTCTATCGGGGCAAGCAGGACGAGCACAAGCTGAAGTACGACATCGACGTGTGCCTCTGCCATCGCGAGTACAACCACTGCGTTGCGAACAACGAGAACGGCGAGATCCCCGAGATCGTGCCCACGTTCGACGTGAGCCAGCTGAACTTCACGGAGACCTTCGTGCGCAGTCCGCAGAGCCAAAACACGAAGACGACGACCACGACCACCACCCAAGCCCCGGAAATTCGGCAGGCGTTGGGCTACGAGGTGGGTGCTCTCGCTTCTCTTTCTGTCCCACAAGTGGGGATTGCAGGAGTTGAAAGACGAGATCGCGATCAACACGCAAGCTCGTCAGAATTTGATGTTCGCCGTGGAGGAGAAGCCGCTCGCCGAGCGCGTGGAGTTGTCGCAGTCGAAGGACGAGCTGATCCTCAAGTGCTCCTTTCAACCAACGCGATTGCGACATCGAGCAGTGAGTGAAGGAGGCGGGAAGTGGAAAGCAGTCGGCTGTTTGCAGCGATTTCAACCTCCACTACGACCCCACGTACGGCAACTGCTTCACGTTCAATTGGAATCGAACGCAGCAAGTGAACGCGCACCGGGCGGGCGCCAACTACGGTGAGTGGCCGTCTGCTCTCCTCCCCACTCAACCGCCTTCTTTGAGGCCTGCGAGTGATCTTGTACGCGAACGTTTCCGAGTACCTGCCCACCTTCCGAGGCGGTCGGCTTTCGGATCACCGTCCACGACAAGTGGAATGTGAGTGCGGAAGAGCGGGCGGTTGATTGCTGCTCGTCTTGCAGGTGCCCTTCCCCGACGCGTTTGGCCACAACGCCCCCACCGGCTTCATGTCCTCGTTCGGAGTTCGGATGGTGAGTGCGCAAGAAGAACACGAGCGATCACTCCGCCCAACTGCAGAAACAATTCGTGCGCATCACGGAGCCGTGGGGTCGCTGTCAGGAGGGCGGCGAGGAGGAGTCGGGGTACATCTACAAGGGCTTCAACTACTCGGTGGAGGGCTGCCATCGGAGCTGCACGCAGAACGAGATCATTCCGGACGTGCGGCTGTGCGGATCCCGTAAGCATCGGGCGAAAGGAATGGAATCAAGCGGTGCATTCAGATGTACCCCGTCCCGATCACCGCCAAGTCCTGCAAGATGACCGACCCGACCGCTCGCGAGTGCATCAAGAACACGACCCAACTCCTCGGCCAGCTGATTGCCGATAACCAGCTCGAGAACTGCAAGTGCCATCAGCCGTGCAGCGAGATCGGCTACGAGGTCTCCTACTCGGCCGCTCGCTGGCCGTCGGGCACCACCAAACTGATGGAGTGCGAGATCAACGACGACCTCTGCATGGAGAAGTACCGCAAGAACGCCGCCATGATCCAAATCTTCTTCGAAGAGCTCAACTTCGAAACGCTCACCGAGAGCCAGGCCTACAGCGTGAGTGCAGGAGTGGTAATGAAAAGAAAGCGTCTTCTTGCAGTTCAACAGTTTCATCGCCGATTTCGGCGGTCTCCTCGGTTTGTGGATTGGCGCCTCGATCATCAGTCTGTTCGAGCTGGTCGCCCTGGCCATCTACTTCTACCAGGCGTACGCCCGACGGAAGGAGGAGGAGCAGCGGAAGATCTCCCTCGGCTCCTCCAACCGCTACCACGTGGTCCAGCCGCCGCCCAAGAAGATTTCGACCACCTCGGTCTACCGGCCGCCCTCCACCCCGAAGTCCCGCCTGTCGCTCCTGATGGACGACCCCGACCCCGAGCCCATGAAGCTGGAGGTGGAGGACTGCGACTCAGACAGCGGCGGCCACTCGACCTCCGCCTCCAAGAAGTCGTTCCCCTACTGGCCGCCCGGCCAAGAGCTGCCCTGCACGTGTCTGTACAACTCGCGCGGCAACATCATCTCGATGGCCGGCCTCTGCCCCGAGCACGGCTTCATGGTGCGGCGGAACACGGAGTAGGGCTGGACGAGGGCGACTACGAGGAGGAGGCGGAGGACGAGGAGACCGTGCGCGAGGACCAACGTTCCGGAGAATAGACGCGAACAACTCATCACTTTCGATCTCACTCTTCTCATTCGCTTTTGCACGAAGATCGACCGTTCTTTCGAATAAACAGAGTGGACTCACTTGCTCCAGCACGTCGAAGGTGCCCTTGCCGACCGAAGTGCTCGGCAGGCGGTGCATCCCGTCGTGCTTCAGGAGGTAGAGGTTGACGATCACGCTCCGAAAGTCCAGCTTCCAGCGGACTTCTTGAGTGGTCGTGTCGAAGGTGACGATCCGCCCGTCGGCCGACGAGTGGAAGTGGCGGAGCGGGTACTCTTGATCCACTGAAAGCGGGCAATGAGCACTCGATTCTCTTTATGAACTGACTGGGAAGCAAGTGGGACGAGTAATCGACAAAAGTCGCGTTCCATCTCCTGCTCTGCCCCTTGGTGTCGGACATGAAAACGCGGTAGTCCGTGCGGCCGATGAAGACGGTCTCCGGGTGGCCCACGGGGCAGCTGTTGGTCGTCTGGGGCGGGATGGTCTCCTGGTGGACGCCCGTGTCCGGGTTGATCGCGATCCACACGTCCTTCTTCTCGCCTGCAGAACGAGCGAAATGAACGCAGAGCGAAGGGAGTGCCGTACCCGAGTACAGAATGCCGTCCGACGACTTGCACGGCGAGACGGTCACGAGCTCGGGGATCGTGAACGGAAGCCGCTTCAACTGTTGCTCGGAGATCACGTACAAATGGCCGTTGCGCGGGTTCGGGATGTACGAAAAGTCGGCTTGCAGGTACTTCGAGGAGTCCAGCACGGGGCCTCAAACCGAGCGAGAGATAAGGAAGAAGGGCGAGGGCTCACCTTCTTTGTATCGCCACTTGATCGCTCCCGTGTGCATGTCCAGAGCCGTCAGGTAACCGTCGATGGTCGAGACGAGGATCGTCCCGCCCGCATTGTGGCCCCGACTCGCTTCATCCGCATCGTGGGTCTGAAGTCGGCGAAGTCATCGACCGAAGCGAAGTGCCAACTCACCAGGCGGTCGGAGCGCGTGACCGTGAGAAACAAAGAAAGAAGGAGGAAGATGACTAGTGAGAAGCGCATGCCCTTCACTCGTTCCGCAATACCATCGCCTGCAACGAGCAATCAGAGTGGAAATCAAGCTGGATCCATTGAATAGAGCAAGACGGGAAACGTGGAGGAAAGGTGGAACTCACCCGTTTAACGCGTCGATTCGTTCGTCCGCTCGATCTTCCGGCCGTCGATCGAAGTACCCGAAATGCGTGAGCCCGAGGCACCCGATTTGTCACGTCCAAGTCGAATTTAATGCGATTCCAAAGGCGGAATTAATGAAACGTCGCACCAGCTCAGCCCGATGGGCGCGAAGTGCTGCCCATCGATTCGCAGCGGCGGCACGGGGGCGGAAGGTTCACGAGAAAGAAGTGAGTGCTTTCTGCGGATTGTTGCAACAGAAGACGCAATCGGTTGCATGAATGCCCTCGTTGTTTCCTGTGAGTCTTCTGCTTGAAGTCCAACGAGCCGCCCCATTCGTGGACATCGAGATGGACGGGGACGATCGAAAGAGTGAGCACTCCGCGAATATTCGCCTTGTTTACTCGCGTTCTTCAGTCACCCGCCAACCTTCGGGCTCGGCGCCCGCCGTCCCGAAACACCGTCAAATCGAAGGCCCACCTGCCGCGGCCGTCCGCCGCCCCCGCCAAAACCGAGATGACGCCGCCGCTCGCCGCCCAACGCCCGACCCAACGGCAGTGCTTCGGGAATCGAACGTACTCGGAGGTCGTGGTCGAGACGTTCGTCAAATCCAAGAGGTGAGCTCCATTCGTTCTTCCTCCATCTTTCTTCTTTGCAGCGAGGAGCCCCGACTGTTGCGGGCGAACTCCCGGAGCGTCTCGTTGGCGCCGTCGACCGCCAGCGCGATCCAGCCGTCTTCCTCCAAACTGCCGCCTTCCGCCGACATTCAGGCGGAAACTGCGGGTATTCCCTCCATCCACCAATCGGAGAGATGAGGGCACATGCTTTCAGAAGCCGCGGAATCCCTGAACTTCTTCTCTGGCAACCCGCTCGTGGAGAAGACGACCGGCATCCTGCACTTCTACAAGAACACGTGAGTGGCCGACCAAGCGACGATTCCTTTCGTTCGTTCAGGACTCCCGTGGAGATCGTGAGCGAGAACTGCTTCACGTTGTGCATGATGGAGGTGCCCGCGTACGTTACGTGCGCCGAGTTGATTCGCTTCATCTCGCCGGCGGCGGGCACGATCCTCGAGTCGAAGGTGATCAGGGACGGCTCGCCCAATCAATACTTTGTGATCCTCAAGTTCAAGTCGGCGGTGAGTAGACCGAAAGAAGGGGGATGAGCGGAGAGCTGCTTGCAGGAGGATTGCTTCAAATTCTACGAGGATTTCAACGGCGTCGAGTTCAACTCGCTGGACTCCGCTCGCTGCATCCTGCTGTTCGTTGAGCGGCTGGAAACCGTGAGTCCTCTTCTCCGATCCGTTCATCTCGTGTGCAGAAGACCGAAGAGCAGGGCGGCAGTCTGCCGGTGGAGGGCCTCACCGAACTGCCCACCTGCGCGGTCTGTTTGGAGCGGATGGACGACGGCGTGCTCACGATCCTCTGCAACCACACGTTCCACTTCGACTGCTTGCAACAGTGCGGGCAGGACATCACGTGAGTGCTCTTCGCCCACTCTCCATCCATCCGGTCTGTAGGTGTCCCGTCTGCCGCTTCCATCAGACGCCCGAGCTGATCCCCGACCAGACGTGCAACGAGTGCGGGCGGACTTCCGACTTGTGGATGTGCCTCATTTGCGGGAACATCGGCTGCGGTCGCTATGCGGAGGGGCACGCGTATAAGTGGGCTTTCATTCTATCACTTTCGTTCACCCCGCTCGCCGGTTGCAGGCACTTCGAAGCGACCTCGCACACGTTCACGCTCCGCTTGGGCAAGAACCTCGTTTGGGACTACGCCGGTGACAACGTGGGCACTCCCCTTGCTCCTTATGTTCACTCGTTTGCTGCTTGCAGTTCGTCCACCGCCTAATCCAAACGTCCACTGAGGGCAAGATGGTGGAGTACCAGGGCAACGAAGAGGAATACGTGAGTGTCCTTCCTTTTGTTCTCCCGACCGCCCGTTTGCAGCAGAAGAGCGACGAGAAGATGAACGCCATCCAGCTGGAGTACTCGTGCCTCCTCAGCTCCCAACTGGAGAACCAACGGCTCTACTTCGAGGAGAAGCTGAAGGAACTCGACGTCCAGTTCCAAGGATTCAAGGCGACTTCCGACGAGAAGGTGCGTGTTGTTCATTTACTTCTTTTGATTCGTTTGTTCAGGTGGAGGGATTGGAGTCGCAAGTGGGCGCTTTGCGGGCGGAGTGCTCCGAGCTGAAGGCCAATCTGACGACCGTCAGTGCGGAGAAGAGCCACCTGGAGAAGAAGGTGCAGAAATCGCAGCAGATCATCAAGAAACTCCAGTCCGAGCTCGAAGAAGAGCGGCAGGTCTCGTCGATGGTGCGCGCCGACAAGGAGGTCCTCAGCGCGAAGAACGTCGAATTGGAGCGACTGCGAGTTTCGGTCAGTCCTTCCTTCTTTTCATCCACCGATCTCCGTTTGTTGCAGGAAATCCGCAAGTTGGAGGAGCAAGTGAACGATCTGATGATGCACTTCGACGCGCAAACCCGCCTTTCCGAGCACGTCTCCAACGCGCATGTCACACCGGAGGTTTGTTCCTCGATCTCTCCACAACCAATCGCTTCTACTCGTTCAGGAGTTGGAGCAAAGCGGCGTTTCGGTCGAGCAGAAGACGCCGACGAAGAAAAACCGCCGGCGGAACAAGTAGACGGTTTCTTTGGGCACTCGGTTTCCATGGTTGTACAACGAATAAACGGCTTTAATCTTTCTTCTTGTTGGTTTGATGGAAGAAAGAAGACCTCGTTTCACTCAATCGACTTTGTGCATTCCTCTGCTTTTTGCCCTTCAGTCTGATTTGCTGCAACCGAACAGATGGACGCGCTGAACGACGCGGACGCCGCCATACCGCCGCTCATCGACGCGGGCGTGTTGGTGAACAGGCGGCTGAAACAAGTGGGCGATCTGGTCGATGTGAGTGTTCCAACACTCGTTTCGGTTGACCCACGCTCGCTGCAGGTGATCCAGAATGGCGGCCGGGACCACAAGCCGAAGACCGCCCTCCAGCGCCTCCCGCGGCACATGCGGCGGCGCGCGATGTCGCACAACATCAAACGCTTCCCGCGCAAAGACCGGAGGTTCGCCGCCCGCGTGATCTCCAAGTCGCAGCATCGAAAGAAGGCGCCCTCTCGATTCTGGAGACGACGGCCGACCAACCTGCAGAAGGTGGGCGAATAAAAGATTCTTCGATCAATGCTTTTGCTTCTCGCAGGAGTACGACCGGCGGGCGGCCGGCGAGCACCGCTGGCTGCAGACCCACGTGTGGCACGCGAAACGCTTCGAGATGATCAAACTGTGGGGCTTCAAGGTGCCGCTTCGGTGCTACCAGCGGGGCGTCCGCCCGTTCGTGCGGAAGGCGAACGAGGAGGTCGTGATGTTCGACGACTCGTACTGCCGCCTCCTCCGTTTCCGCTTCCAATCGGCCGAACGGGCGCGTGCGTTCGAACGGCGCTACGGAGAGCTGCGGACGAGCCCCCGGCAGTCGCTCTTTGGACTGCGGACGTCGACCAGCGGGATCCAACTGATTTCTTCCACCAACGAGTGAGTGCAAGTCTTCTTGACTCATTGCTTGCTTGAATTCAGGGAATCGAGCGGACACTTTGAAGCCGTCCTCTCCGTCCACCCGCTCTTTTTCGAACGCCCGACCGAACTGCTGACCGCCTTGTGCGACTGCCCGGTGGAGGAAGTGAAGTCGGCGAAAGAAATGAAGGCCGAGTTGAGTGCGGAGTACGAAGAGCGTCTTCCCGTCGGGCTGTTCAAGGGAGATGAGTGTCGAGTGAGTTCTTCAGCTCGAGTCGAGATCAACGGGCGTTCAGATCACGGACGAAACCAACCTCTACGCCCTCTTTTCGTTCTACGGGCCGGCCGCCATCCGCAAGCTGGGATCGCTGATCAAATTGGCGGCGGCGGACGAGATGGAGACGTCCGAGTTCGAGTGAGTGCTTGCAGCTTTCCTATTTCATCCACCAACTTGAAGGGACATCCACGCGAAGTGGAAGCAATTCCACCTCTCCGACAGCACGGTGGACACGCTGCCCAACGGGACGGCGTTCAGCCTGCTCGCCCGCGACCCCCGCCTCTACTCGTCGTTCAGCCGCCTCGCCATCTCGCCCGCCCCCGCCCCGTCCGTCCCGGCGATTGTCGACGGGAAGAAGTGGGTGGAGGGGTTGGGCCGCTCGAATGTGATCTTCGACGCGCGCAAGCTGAACGAATTCGCGCGGGCGTCGATCAGCGAGAAGAAGCTGAACGACCTGAAGGCGAACCAACTGGCGCCGATCAAACTTCGCCGCTACAAGGTGAGTGGTCTGTGCATTCTTTCCATTCTTCCATTTTGTTGCAGGTCCCGTTGCTCATCTCTGTATGGAACTGGTGCTCGGCGAAGAAGGTCACGATGCTTCTGCCGGCGAACGGCGCCCGCCACTTCTTCCAGCACTTCCATCGGGCGGGCTTCCGAGTGGGCGCGCTCTCCGATCGCTTCATCCTCTGCAATGAGCTCGCGGACTGCTCGTACCCCTTCCTGTGGCTGCCGTTGACCACTCCGATCAAATCCTACCGGGTTTCTTCTGTCCATCGTCTCGTTCTCATCGCTTCCTTTTCCAGTGGAAGCGGTACGAGAAGTTCGCGCTGCCCGACCTCTCCGCCTTCGGCCGGTGGGCGGAGTGGGGCAACTGGAGCGAAGTGGTGGACAAGCCGAAGCGACTCGCCCACTTCCAGTCGCTCCTCGACCGGCCGGAGATCCCCATTGATGGTTCGAACGAGAAGTAATAGGGGGAATGCCACCTGTTCGTTCAGATTCCGAATGCCTCAACAACCCGACCGTCTTGCTGCCCGTGCGGCTCTCGATCGACGGACGGGGCGACGTCTCCGATCACGACTTCATTTACGCGCCCTCTCCCTCTTGCACGGCCGCCTCGAAGCCCACGGAAGTGGTGGATGAAAAGAAAGAAAAGACGTTCGGGATGATGCGCGAATTCAAGACGCTCGAAGTGCTGGACGTCGCCCAAATGTTCGCCGCCACTCCGAAGACGTTCGGCAGTCGGAAGCCGGTCCTGCGGGAACAGAAGGAAGACGACTTGAGGTTCGTGTTGCTTTCCGTTGATTCCTCTTCCTCGTTCGCTTGCAGTCGGATCGTCGGGCGAGTCGTCTACGCGACCAGTTCGCTCCTGCACGGCCGAGTGGAGGCCCTCGGATTCGTGTGCTTGAGCGCGTTCCCCCGACTGCGCGCACTCCGCGGACGGGTCGAATTGCGGAAGCCGAACGGCGAGAAATTCACGCCCGCCCGTCTCCGCCTGTTGTACTGCTGATTGTTGCTGTTGTTCGTTGATTAAATGCTGTTGTTTATCGAAGGAAAGCGGGTGCAATGACTGGGGGGAGGGACGGGAGTGAGGTCCAGGAGTGCGAGGACGATTAGATTAAAGCGTGCAGGGTGGAAGGAAGTGCAGGAGGGGGATTCAAATACGAAGTGGAGTGGTCATTCCATTCGATCGTCTAGAAGACGAGCGAGCAGTCCGCTTGGGGCAGGAGGACGTCCGACTCGGCCTGCCGCAACGCGCGGGCCACCTCCAACGCGTCCGCTCGCGCGCTGCGACGAGAGCGGCGGTGCGCGTCGCCGTTCGTCCCCACTTTGTGCGTGCCGCAGAACGTGCACACAAGCTTCAACTCGGTGCGGATCTCCGGGGACAACCCGGCGAGGTAGAGGCGCTCCTGAACGAAGAGAAATCAACGGAGAACGGGCGTTCCACTCACCTCCTTCCGCATTTGGTTCCACTTCTCGTACGCCTCGCGGGCGGCCGGCGAGAGGGCGTCGATGGTCGCTTGGCGTTGCTTCTTGCGCTCCTGCAGGTCGGCCTCGAACTCGTTGAACTTCTTCAGCTGAAACAAGAGAACGCCTTCAATAGAGACGATTTGTTTCCACTCCGCCCAGCAATCACCCCTCTCCCGCTTTTTCGTTCTCCACAAGGAGGTTTTCATGGCGCAGTGGAAACTCCGTTCGCATTGCAGAAGAAGAAAGCGAGCGGAGGGAGGAAAGCTGGATGAAGACTTTATTCAGTTATCCCTGTCTTATCAATACTGAAGACAAACTGCACTGACAGCTTTTCCCTCTTTTGCCGAAACCAGGGTCGTCATGATGGAATGCGAAAGTTTTGCGCGCAGGACTTGCAGAGCGAACAGATGATTTCGCTTCGAAACGTTCGATTCGAACGAACGCCCTCGAGAACGCTCATTCAAACGCTCTATTTCCCCGTCTCGTCCAACCAATGAGAAAAGAGTACTCACGGCATCTCCGGTGAGCAGAGAGTAGGCGAGCTTCTTCCATTCGGTTTCTTTCGCCTCCAGCGACAGGTTGTCGTTGAACCAAACGGCTTGGAATTGGGAGCGGACGGACTGAAATCGTTGTCTTCATTCCATTCGTTGCTCAAAGCCTCACTTGATCGGCGTCCTTCAGGAACGAGGGCCCGCACATTCCCTTGAAGACCTTCATGCGCACCTCCTCGGGGATCGATTGGATCACTTCGCGAGTGGCCTGCTTCTCCTTTTCGCACTCATCTCCGGCCTGCAATTCAAAGGATAGAGAACGAATGAACGAGACGGTCACTAACCTCGTAGTGGGCCCAGATCTCGCGGATTTTGTTCTGCGCGTCCAACGGCAGGCGGTAGGCGAAGGCGGGATGGCCGCAGGAGATGTGCTGCAATCACACCACTCCGATCACCTGTTTCCGTTAGTCCACTCACTCGTTGATGCCAAGGGCCCAGAGGATCGTAGGGATCCTGGCTGACAGTCGGACCGCCGCAAGCCGAGAGCAGAGCGGGCAGGAGGAGGAGGGTGAAGGCGAAGAGACTCATGGCTGTTGTTCGAAGAAGTACTCTTCCTTCCATTCACTCTTGTTTTATACCCGCTGGAGGGGCGGACGGCTTAGCAGCTCGTGAAATGATGACCAAATCCATCCGGTTTGTTTCGCGCGCACTTCTCTTCGGCCGGCCGCTCGGCCGATCCGATTTTCTAATCACTCGCGCACACAGCCGTCCGCTTCTTCTCCCGCTCTTCCTCCTGCTTGTGACCACCGGTCGCTGGCCACCCGCCGGACGGACGGACGGACGGAAATAGGGGAACGAGGGGAAGCGGACCGCCGATCTGATGGCCGACCGGAACTAAACAATGCGCACTTCGTTTTGAAATATGAGGATTTGCGGCCTCTTGACCACCAACGCTCCAGCTGTTTGTTTGTTTGCGGCCGGCCGCTCGGTGGACGTTCTTCGGATTCCTACGAAAAGCACGAAGAGGAAGACGATCGTGATTGATCTGAGCACAAAACGATAAGGAACACCTGAAATCGCGTACAGTACGCAGTTCACGTCACGAAAGAGACGACTTGACGAGGCGGGCAGGCGGTGAGTCATCTCGCATTCGACGTCCCGCTCGGGGTGCGGCCGCTTTCGTCGCCCGATTTCGTCCACGAGCCGGTCGGTTTCCTCGCCGTTCGGTCGTTTGATGAGTGCGGGGGTCACCCGGCCGTTCACAACAACTTTCAATCCGTGGTGTTCGTAACAGACTGCTTTTTGGATTCACGGGCGGGCTTTTCGCTTGTTGTTCGAAAACAATCGATTTTCCTGTTGTTTACTTGTTTTTTTAATCTCTTGCTCGTTCAGCTCGCCCCGCTTCACTCTCTGCTCTCCGTCGTGCATGCGAAGTGGCCGTTCGGGATGTTCCTCGTGACCGGAATCTTCGGCCAGAACAAGAAGGATCCCAAGGATCGCATCCGCGAGCTGCAGCGCAAACTGCGCCATGAGACCAACGGAATCAAGCGTCAAATCAACCGAATGGACATGGAGGAGGAGAAGGTTCGTTCCTTTCGCCTGGTCGTCCATCCTTCCGCTTGCAGGTGAAACGCCAGATCAAGGACGCCGCCAAGAAGAATCAGAAGGATGTCTGCATGGTACTCGCGAAGGGGCTCGTCCAGTCCAAGAAGGTGAGTTCTCGGCATTCCTTTTCCTTCGTACGCGTGTGTTGCAGACGAAGAACCGAATGCACATGAGCGTGACTCAAATCAACTCCATCATGATGCACATGCAGCACCAGCTGTCGACCATGCGGATGGCGGGCGCGATCCAGCAGTCGACGGACGTGATGCGCTCGATGCAGCAGCTGATCAAAGTGCCGGAGATCATGCAGACGATGCGCGAGATGTCCAAAGAGCTCATCGCCGCCGGCATCATGGAGGAGATGATCGAGGACACGTTCGAGGCGATGGAGCCCGAGGAACTCGAGGAGCAGGCCGAGGTTCGTCCTTCCTCTCTTTCCCGCTCATTCCTTCCAATTGCAGGAGGAAGTCGACAAGATCCTCTGGGAGGTGACCCAGGGCGAGCTCGGCAAGGCGCCCACCGCCATCCGCGACGATCTCGGCACCTCCGCACAGACGGAGCGGGCGAACGCGGAGGCCGAGGAGATGCTCGCCAAACTCCAGTCCTCTTCCCACTGATTTCCGCCCACCGCCCGTCCGTGTAAAAAGTAAACTTCCGTTTCACCCCTCACTTCTTTAACTTCTTTAACTTCTTTTGTGGAATGAACGGCCATTTAATCGATTAAACGCCCATATTGTTCGGGAAGAAGCACTTTCTCGTCCGTCCGTCCACCGAACATCACGATCGGCGGCGACGGAAACCGGTCGAAGAAGACGAGAGTTCCGTTTTGCGGGCGGCGGATTGACGTCGTTCTTTTTGTTTGATGAGTGGGAATTCCGGTCGATCGGATGGATTCCTGCTGATCACTCAAAACAATCTTTCGATCATCCGTTACGTCTCACAAAAGCCGTCTTTATTGGAACTCTTGCACCGTTTAGCAACAATCACTCTTCGGAACAGCGGGCGTCTTTCGGGAAGGAGGCGGGGAATAAGTTAACGGCCGACGGGCGAAATAAATAGAAGGCTGACGGCGATCTTCAATACTTGGCCGGCTTGTTGCGAGACAGGCACACGGCGGTGGCGGCGAGGAGCACCACGGCGAACGTAGCGATCACCATCAGCATCGTGAGCCCGACGGACGACATGCAGTAGCCCTCCATGGACGCGCGCTGGTAGCCGAGGGGCGCTTGGAGGCGGCGGAGGGAGCTCGGGAGCAGGGAGCCCTGCAGAAAGAAACCATCAGATGGATGGGAAGAGGGAGTACTCACGTTCTCGGTGATGTCCAGGGCGTTGATCTCGGCGCGCACGTCGAGCGTGTTGTCGAAGTCGGCGGAGCGCTTCTTCAGCAGACGCAGCTGAGCGGGCGCGCGGCCGGCGGCTGCGGGCGCGGCGGGGGCGGTCGCGTTGCCTCCGGCGGCGGCTCCGGCGGCTCCTCCGGCCGCTCCGCCGAGCTTCTGGGCGCCGAAGCCTTGCGGCTCGGTGCACTGCGGGCGGGCGCACTCGCTGTTCGGCTCCTTGATCGTGATCGAGATCTGGCACTGGTAGAAGAGCTGCGAGCGGTCCGCGTACTTGTACACGTGCGCCTCCTGGCCGGCGGACAGGTCGGTCGGGTACTCCAGGTTGTTCAGCAGGAACTTGTCCAGCGCGCAGCCCTCCTCGTTGAGGATCTGGATCGTGTCGCCGTTGCCGTCATCGACCGTGCACTAAACGAGCCGCCGTTCACTCACTCCCGCCCCGACCGCTCACCGAGTGGACCACGGCGCAGAAGGTGTCGGTGGTCTCGGAATCGCACGTCCACTTGTGGTACACCTGCTGGCCGATGGTGGCGAACTGGATGGGCTGGCCGTTGGGGCCGCCCTCGAGGATGTCGTACTTGCAGACGGGCATCGGGACCACTTGGGTTTGGAAGGCGGTGGTCAGGTCGGAGACCTCGATCTGCTGGCTGACGGTCTTGTCGGCCTCCTGCAAGCGAGTGGAGGTGAGGGGGACGGTCGGACGGCACTCACCATGTAGAAGCACTGGACGCGGTACGAGCGGTCGACCTTCGTGACGAATTGCGGGTGGAAGGAGATGACGACCACCGTGGACACGAACACTCCCTTCGGGTTCAGCGAGCGCGTGCGGGCGACGTTGCACGAGTCGAAGGGCAGCTCGATGCCGGCCACCTGGCGGCCGTGTTCATCGGAGCGGCAGCCGGGCTGGTCGAAGAGTCCCTTCACGTACACGTGGCCCTCGAACGGGTTGCGCGTGTTGAAGTTGACCGTGATCGACGTGGGGCCGCACTCGATCTCCGGCTCGCCCTCCACGCCGTTGTCGACCGGGATCGCCGCGGCGAGCCCGAAGAAAAGAACCAGGAGGCAGATCGCCGCTCGCATGGTGGAATCCGGTTGCAAGCAAGCCGAACTGTGTACTGATCGCCACTCCGCTCTCGGCTTTTATACTCGAAAGGGATCGAAAAAAGCTCTCCAACGACGATTAAGACGTCCCGCCCTTATTATTAAGCCGGCTAGCGCGGGGACCTGATCGACGGGCAGAGGGCGCACGGATCGCCGCACGGAGGGGATGGGCATCACTGTAGAGTGTAAGTAATCTCGTGTTAATCGGCGGGTGGTGATTAGAGAAAGCGGGCGTTTGGTTTGGTTTGTCTCCCGACCTCCGCCCGGCGCACGGACCCGTTCTGGATGCGGCGCGCGTGTGCTGCCGCCCGTTCTGCCGTCGCCGCATCGCCGCCGGCGTCTTCTGTGTTCCCGCGCACCCGCCCATCAATTATTGTTCTCTCGTCGCCCGAACACCCACCTATCACTCGGCGGGGCTTTTTCAACGTGCACCTTCGACCGCGAACGGCGATCCCGGCGCACTTTCGGCGGCGCGTTTTCTCCGCCGACCTTCAATCACTCGGGCGGTGTTGCGAACCTCCGACTTCTGCTCGTTGCCGCTTTTTCTGGCTTCATTCCGCCGCCCGACATCCGTCTGTTTTTTGTCCGAGTTATGAGAAGATGCGGAGCGGCGATAAGCCGCCCGACTTGTCGCCCGCTTCCTCTGTTGTTTTAATCGATTCGCCCCTCTTTCCACAGACGCCCGGATCGAAACATCGCCTGCACTCGGGTGAATTAATTTATTGTGACAGGGAACTTCCTTTGCACTTCGAGTCGAACGTTAATCTCCGCAAACACGAGCAAATCGGGAGGAACATCGAGGGAAAACTGAGTGAGGGCCGAACGGAAAGAATTTCGGTGCGAAACCGAACGAGGGATCGAGAGTCGGAGCAATAAGAGAAGAGACGAACTAGACGGGAATCTGAAGCTCTACGGACGTCCGAACGCTACGGGAACCCGGAAAGAAGCCAATCGAACGGGGGATCAACGGACGAATCCGTTCTGTGCGTGGCCGTTCATCGCGGCCCCGCCGTCGGCGTGTCCGTTCCGTTCGTTCTGCAAGCGATCGATGGAATCGAAAGAAGATGGAGAATGAACAAACATTTTGGTGCTGCCGGGCGAAGTTCGCTTGAATCAGGAGGTCCCGCTTGCGCCGCTCGTCCGTCTGTTTTCGATGCGCCTCGTCGATCAGCCGCGTGGCCACTTCGTCTGTAAACGAGCGATGAACAGGAGAACACAACAAGAACGGCCTACTCTGCGGAAGCATGTGGAAGTGGGCGAGAGCATTTTTGAAGTCGGAAAGCTTCATGAAGGCGATCCCTTTCGAGATCGTGGCCGCTTCTTTCTGTTCCTCCGTCGGGTTGTAGGCGAGCACCTTGAAGAACAGAGGGAGATGCAAGGAAGAATGAAGCACCCACGTTGTCGCAGTAGGCGAGTGCCCGGTTGTAATCCTCGCGACTGCGCGGACTTCCGTTCAGCACGCACTCGGCGAGGTTCAGGTAGCACTCGACCATCAGGCCGACGGCCTCCGACCGCGTCGACTCCTCCGCCGCCGTCCGATTGGCGCACTCGTTGGCGGCGATCTTCGTCTGTTCGTCCACAAGGACGCCCGAGTTCTCCGACTGGTCGACCAGCGGCTGGATGGCGACCGTCAGCGTCGAGTGTTTGTGCAGGGCGACTGCCGAGTTTTGGTCGACGCCACGGGCTAACAGAATGCACTGGTGGAAAAAACGGGGAGCATCGCTGAACGAGAGAAAGGAATGAGAGCGGGAGGAGAGAAACCAACCGGAAATTTCCTTCGGCCATCGCGCGAACGCCCGCATCCCGGAGATCCTTCGCTTTTTCCAAGTTGGATGCCGTCGAGGGAGCTGGAGCGGCTTCCATCTTCTTCTGTCGTTTACTGCGAACGGGAAGGCCAAATGTTGGTCGACGTTCGATTGGCGGCCGCGCCGTCCGGTTGCGCCCGACGCTCACAATGCTGCGAACGGCGAGCGCCATTTCGAACGACGGTTTTCGTCCCGTTTCACGCTCATTTGAGGTTCACCTAAATTCGCTTTATGTCACGATTATTGCGCGCTCCTTTACGTGCAATTTGTTTCTAACTCGTTTAATTAATTCTTGTTTTGCAGGGACGCCCACTCCATCACCCGTCCTGCCCATGAGTTCTCCGCTGGACGTCGCCGTCGGGGCGGTCCTCATGACTTCCGAGGAGGCGCCGGAAGACGCGACGCCCGTCCGGGGCTATGACTTCAATGAGGGCGTGAACTACGAGAAGATTCTTGACTCCTACTTCTCCACCGGCTTTCAAGCCACTCACTTTGCACGCGCAATAGAAGCGGGTTCCTTCGCTTCATTCACTTGCAACTTGTGCGTGTTCCAGGCCGTGCAGAAGATGATTGACTGCCGGAACGAGCCCTGCACCGCCTTCGAGCCGACCTTCGAGTACCCGGCGGGCAAAAAGAAACGCGGCTGCACGATATTCCTCGGCTTCACCTCGAATTTGGTCACTTCGGGGCTGCGAGACGTGAGTTTCGATCCTTCATTCGTCCACCTTCCTCCGGCTTGCAGATCTTCCGCTTCCTCGTCCAGCACGACCTGGTCGACTGCATCGTGACGAGTGCGGGCGGCGTGGAGGAGGATTTCATCAAGTGTTTGAAGCCGACATTCGTGGGTTCGTCCATCACTTTCCGTTCATCTCTCGCTCACGGCTTGCAGGAGACTTCCGAATGGCCGGCAACACGCTGCGGAAGAAGGGGTTGAACCGAGCGGGCAATCTGCTCATTCCGAACTCCAACTACTGCGCCTTCGAGTCGTGGTTGACGCCCCTTCTCGATCAAATGAGTCGAGAGCAGGCAGAAATCAATTGGACGCCCTCTAAAGCAAGCAGACGGCTTCTTTCATCCACTAATTGCTGCTTGCAGATCATCGATCGGTTGGGGAAGGAGATCGACAATGAGGAGTCCATTTACTACTGGGCCCACAAGAACCGAATCCCCGTTTTCTGCCCCGCCCTCACCGACGGCTCGCTCGGCGACATGATCTACTTCTTCAACGCTCGAGCGGCCACTCCGCTGAAGATCGACATTGCGGAGGTGAGAACGGAAGAGTGAAGAAAGGCGAGTGTTCTCCTTGGTTTGAGGACGTCGCCCACATCAACACGATGGCCGTCAAGTCGCAGAACACGGGCGTCCTGATCCTCGGCGGCGGCGTGGTCAAGCACCACATTTGCAACGCGAACCTGATGCGGAACGGCGCCAACTTCGCCGTTTACATCAACACGGGCCAAGTGGGTGGCGGCTGCTCGTTTTTTCGCTTTATCCGCTCGTTCAGGAGTTCGACGGGAGCGACTCGGGCGCGAGTCCCGACGAGGCCGTCAGTTGGGGCAAGCTGCGCGACGGGATCGAGGCCGTGAAGGTGACGGCGGACGCGACGCTCGTCTTCCCGCTGCTCGTCGCCAAGACGTTCGCCCGGAACACGCACGAACGATCGTAATCCGCCGCCCACTTCCGGCCGCCGTCCTTCGTCGTTGTAATTCCGTTCGAAAGTGTGCGGTCGGGATGATTGAGAGTCGATTACGCAAGCCGCGTCTCCTCCTTTTGTTTGTTCATGGCGGACGAATAATAAACGCGGGTGATTTCGGCCCACGCGTCCTCGGGCGGCCAAGCGTGCGGGCGGGTGAGCAAGGCGAGCGGAAGGAAGAGCGAAGAGTGCGGGGCGGTATTATGGACTCCGATCAAGCGGCCATCCACTCCGCACCCTCCGGCCGGCCGTCCCGCGTGTTGACACGCCGGAGGAGTCGCGTTTATTGCCCGCGGATTGAGTCAGCGGCGAGCAATGCAGGAACGGTATTTGGCACGACGGGTGTGGAGCGGTTTAGTCCCGAGCAGTCGACTCGGCGGTCGGTCGGTCCGATCCACTCGCACAATGCGGCCGCTTCTCTTCGCTTGTTCGCTGCTCCTTTTCGGCTTTCTGCCGGTGATCAGCGGGCAGAAATGCTACTCATGCGCTTCCAATTCTCTCAAGCTGCAGTGGGAGCTCACTGGACTGCCATCCTACCCGAAAGGGAACGGCTCGAAGTTCTTTGACGCAGTCGACTGCGAGAAGGATCCTGGAGAAGGTACCGAGGGCGTCGAATGCCCCAGTCAGGCGTGTTACTTCGGGACTTACGCTTTGGAAAGTAAGCGTTTCCTTCGTGGTTTCGTTCGATCAATCTGTCGTGTAGCCGGAGAGTACGCGGTCGTGCGGGCATGTGTCGACGACATTCTAGGCGACACCAAGCTTCCCGTGAATACGGGCAACGGACAGTGCGAGATGGCCCAAGTTGACATGCCGGTCACGGTGTCCGGCCACGCCATCAAGAAGCCGGTCGTACGTCCAAAATCAACTGAGAAAAAAGCGTTCTCGTTGCAGATTGGGTGGTACGTGTGCAAAGGCAGCAACACTTGCAACGACGTAACGGTGAATGAGAAGATGGCTACCGACGGATTGCAGTTTATTCCCCCGAACAATCAAGTTCCGTGTACTCAGGCGAGTTCTTTGTTCTTTTCATCTCGTTTGATAGATGAGTTACAGCTCGCAAACAAAGGCGACTGTATTAACTGTGCTCACGTCGACGGGAAAGGTCGCTGCCATCACAACTCCAAAACTTACTGCACCGCCGCGTATTGCACGAAGCTCAGCGGAAAACTCAACGGTAAGAACAAACAAATGAGCTGCTCACATGCCAGCTGTTTAGGCCGGTGGTTCGAAATTCGTGGCTGTGCGAACGTGAACCCGCTTGGCGTCAGCACGTGCCTTTATCGCGAGAAAACGTACACTATCCAAGAGGTGGGCGGGACAATCAACCAGGTACATGCCCGCACGAGCTTCTATCTTTCAATCCCGTTTTGTTTAGACCTACTGGTCGAACAATTGCATTTGCGCCGGCTCCAGATGCAACGGCGCTTCTTCAATGGCCGCCCTCCCGTACATCTTCATCGTTACTTTTGCTTTTGTTCTAAAGTTATTTGCTTCTTGATTCTTGCCGCTTGAATAAACACGACGAACGACCAGCGCAACGGTTTACTCGTTCGCTCAACCGACGACCATCCGCCGCATTCCATTCGAGCAAAACTGTTGGTAGCGACTGCATCCATCGCGCACTTGTTGGGAGTACTGGAGGGCGAACTGATTGGTGCAGTAAGAGGAGGCGAAACGAGTGTACTGCCCGCACATTCGAACCATCGGATTGGGGCGCGGAGCGGCCGTCGGGAGGACCGACCGTTCGGGCGGCGTCATGTCGCATCTTTCGGAATAAATCTGCAAGCAAGCGGATCGAAAGAAGAGGACGGAGAACCCACAGGGCAGAAGACGGCGGCTCGAGGGCCGAATCGCAGAGGTTCCGGACAGACGTACTTGAAGCGTTGGTTGTAATTCTTGCAGAACGCGTGGTAATTCGGGCGCGTGGAGTTCCCGGCAGGTGTCGTTTCTGTCGGCTTCTCCGTGGTCTCTTCAATCGACGAGAATCATTCGATTAAACAGGAGGAAGGAGACCTGCTTGCTGGACGTCCGACTGGGCCTCGCTCGTGAAGCAGACGTTCTTGTAGGCGGAGCAGAACTCGTCCTGATCCTTCGGGTTCACATCCCGGCAGTTCTGATCGTACTCCTCCTGCAGCACTTTGCATGCCTTCTGCAAGCAATAGAAGGATGAGCGAGGGCAACAATCAACGGTAAACCTTGTCCTTTTCGGCCTTTTTGTCGCGTGCGGGCGCCCGCCGGATCTCCGGGTCGGAATCGTAGCGGCAGAAGTGGAGCCACGGGTTTTGCGTACAAATGGCCGCTTGAGATTCTTTGGACGACTGCGAAGCGCTCAATCGGATCAGGAGGAACAAGACTGAAGAGAAAGAAGAGCTACAAATGTACTAGCTTCTCGTTGAAACGAACCTCCTAATCTAAGCGAGAGTATCCGAAGAACGGCCATCTCCCCGTGGATCCACTCGTTCGTCTCGAGCACACGCGTGCGGGTTGGAGAAACTCCAAAAACACCCTCCTCCTCGCCCACCTTCCAATTGCGCAACTGAAAATTGCCGGCCGCCCTCCGCATTTAATTGCCGATTCCCTTCCCTCTCCTCCAGCAGTCAAGGTTCACGCGGATGAAGTGGGTCGGGCGGCGAACGAAAGTGATGGACGTTCAAAACGCCCGCACTCGTCGAATGACGCGGACGAAGAGAATGGAGTGCATGGACGAAAAGGATATTGTTGAAGTCACACTAAATGGAGTCCAATGACCTCGCGTTCTTCTGCTTGCGGGTCTTCTCGTTGCACTAGTGGACTTCCGCTCTTTCAAATCCTCCGAACAAACAGACGTCGCCCGGCTCGAACAATCCGACGTAGTTGTTCAAAGAAGTGAGGACGGGCCCCTACTCAACAACAACAGCGACACCAAAATCCGGGCAGTAGCACGGTGTAGCAAGCATTGTCCTTTCCGGTCGTCTACTAAGCTGCTAACATGCAGAATAGTTTATCCAATCGTCTAAATTTTAGAAGTTGTGTCTGCTGTTCATGAATCTTCGACTGTTGTTCCTTATGAACGAGGGCGACGCATTTGCAATTTGATAGCCGTCGAATAGACGAGTGCGGGAGGCGGAGGGCCACACCTCTCGGCGGTTTGCACACGTCGATTAGCCGCGTGTGGGACGTGTGTTGCCGCCCGCAAGAGTTGACTCCGCCGCCAACTGGAATGCCGTCGGGAAGAACGTCGTCCTTGAGGATGATTTCCGCTCGCTTTCCTCCTCGGTTTCGTCGGATTAATCGAAGGCTCGTTTCAGAAGGACTTGGGTCCTCCGTTGGCGTCGATCATGATAAGAAGGACGTTCCTCTTGGCCCTCCTCCTCGTGTGCCTGCTGGCCGAGTTCTCTCTGGCCGGGCGGGACTTCTACAAAATCCTCGGCGTGCAGAAGAACGCGAATTTGAATCAAATCAAGAAGGCCTACCGGAAGCTCGCCAAAGAGGTAAGTTCTTTACATTAAGACATTCGTAAGGTAAATGCTTTAGCTGCATCCGGACAAGAACCAAGACGATCCGATCGCCCAGGAGAAGTTCCAGGATTTGGGCGCCGCCTACGAGGTTTGTTCCCGCTTTCTTTCTTCCGTTCAGCCCGCTTGCAGGTCTTGAGCGACGAGCAGAAGCGGAAGGTCTACGACCGGGGCG
Organism: Aphelenchoides fujianensis; assembly: GCA_024699865.1. Classification (NCBI taxonomy): domain Eukaryota; kingdom Metazoa; phylum Nematoda; class Chromadorea; order Rhabditida; family Aphelenchoididae; genus Aphelenchoides; species Aphelenchoides fujianensis. The sequence continues at coordinate 1,175,207 of JAMPIO010000007.1, read as the reverse complement.
GCGAGGAGGCGGTCTCGAAGATGGGCGGCGGCGGGGGCCACGGGTTCGGCCACGAGGCGTTCACCTCTTTCTTCGGCGACTTCTTCGGCGGCGGGCACGAGGAGTCGGACGAGGTGCCCAAAGGAGCGAACGTGGTCGTCGATCTGTACGCCACGTTGGAAGAAGTGCGTCCGTTTGCCTTCTTCCCTCCTTCTATTCGCTTGTTCAGGTCTACAACGGGAACTTCGTGGAGATCCGGCGGAAGAAGGCCGTCTACAAGACCGTTCCCGGCACCCGCGAGTGCAACTGCAGACACGAGATGCGGGCACAACAGCTGGGCGGCGGCCACATGCAGGCGAGAGCCAACGATGCTTCCTTCTTTTGATCTGTTTCTCTTTCAGATGTTCCAAGTGCGCGTGTGCGGCGAGTGTCCGAACGTGAAGCTCGTGACCGAGACCAAAACACTCGAGGTTTGCTCATTCTCCTCTTTCTTCTGTATACGTTCGGCTTGCAGGTCGAGATCGAAGTGGGCGCGGATGACGGACACGTCCAAGAGTTCGGTGGTGAAGGCGAGCCGCACGTGGACGGCGAGCCGGGCGACCTCATCTTCAAGCTGAAGGTCGAGAAACATCGGACGTTCGAGCGGAGGGGCGCCGACCTGTTCACGAACGTCACGATCTCGCTGCAGCAGGCGCTCTCCGGCTTCGAGATGAGCATCAAGCACCTGGACGGGCACGAGGTGAAGATCGTCCGGGAGAAGGTTCGTTCTCCACCCACTCCTCTCTCATCTCGCCTCCATTCAGATCACGTGGCCGGGCGCGCGGATCCGCAAGAAGGACGAGGGGATGCCCTCGCTGGAGGACAACAACAAACGCGGCCTGCTCTACATCACGTTCGACGTCGAGTTCCCGCACGGGCAGCTGGACGACGAGCAGCGCGCGCTGATCGCTTCGGTTCTCAAGCAGTCGGACTTCACGGAGCCCAAAGTGTACAACGGCCTTCAGGTGTGATCGTCTTTCCTCCCCTTTCCTCCTCTTTGTTGTTGATTGTTAACCGTTTGTTTCTAACGTCCTTCCGTTCGTCCTAACTTATTCCTTTTGTTTCCGTTCTAAGCGGGATTTCTGCTCACTAGTCCTCTCTCCTTCCTGTCGTGCGGGTGCGAAACATCCGATCAATCGCAGCCTTTGCGATTCACACGGTTCCCCCTTCTCTCCCAAAGTTCACCTTCTTGCCTTCTCGTGGTGAGTGAAAACGATGAGAATCAATGGTCATTCGATGAGACGCAATAAATAGTCCGTTATTTGCCCGCAGCTGTTGTTAGCGACGTTCTCTTATGTTCTACTCGTGGATAATAGCAGGGGTCTTTCGATGGAAAGGAACTGCCCGCCGAACTGCTTTTGTCGTTTATTCCTCTCCACAGAACGGTGTTCAGCCCTGCTTCTTGACGGCCGTCTTGAGAGTTTCCTTGGAGGGCTGGACGGCGGATTCTTGGCTGGCGAGCGGCTCGCGAGAGGGACTGCAAGGAGACGATTGAATGGAGGAAGGGGGAGGAATGAGAGTAACGAACGCTTTGCCCTCGAGAGTGAGGGTGGTCGTCGTGGTGGAGGGCGGCGGTCCCTCGCGGCTCGCCCCCGCCTTGCTGATCGCGTCCTTGCTCTTCGCCCGCTTGGCCACCGCCTGTTCTTGGCTCAACGCACGAGTCGCTTCGGCGGTCTTCGGGGCAGCGGTTTCGGCCGACTTGGTCGCGTGCTTCGTCTTGTGGCGACGAGCGTGCAACTTGGGGCTGAAGCGGGCGTTAGATGGAGAAGAGAGGAGGCGCCTACCCGAAGTCGATCATCTCTTTGAAGGAGGGGATGTCCGCGACGAGTCGTCCGTTCAGCCGCTTTTTGTTGGGCACGAAGAGATCCGAAAAGTAGCCGTCGGTGAGGAGAGCGGAGCCGTGCAAGCGTTTGGTCGGCGCGTACACGAGGATCCGCTGCACGAACTCGATGCTCTCCCGCGGGCAGTGAGGCAGCAGCTGAACGGATGGAAGTAGAAGGCGAGTTGTGGAGGACTCACGTGATTCAACCCGCGCGGAGCGACCGGGGCGCCCTCCAAGTGGGTGAAGGCGCGCATCGCCTGCTCCTCGGCCTGGTTCGGCGAGCCGAGCGCCTCGATCACCAGCCGCAGTTGGTGTTTGGAGTCGCGGCCGGGGAAGAGGACGTGGCCGCGGAGCATCTCGCCGAGCACGCAGCCCGCCGACCAGACGTCCACCAGCGGCGAGTAGTAGACGGCGTCCAGGAGCAGTTCGGGCGGCCGGTAGAAGCGGGTCACCTGGTAGGCGGTGCTCTCCACGTTCGGCTTCATCACTTTGGCCGAGCCGAAGTCGCCCAGCTTCAGGACCCCCTGCTCCGGGTCGATGAGGATGTTTTGGGGCTTGATGTCGCGATGGCAAATCCGTTTCTGCAAGGAGGAGACATGAGTGTGTAGGCGCAGGGAAGAGGACTCGCCTTGTACAAGTAGTGGAGTCCGTTGAACATTTGCCACGCGTAAAGCTTGATGTCCGTCACGTTCGGGTGCTTGCCGCCGAGCGACTTGATGGCCGAGTGCAGCGTCGAGGGCATGAAGTCGAAGATCATGCTCTCGCACACCTGAACGGCCGCCGATTAGAGAGGAGAGAGGAACGGGAACTCACCCGTCCGTCGGGGGCGCGCGTTTTGAACGTGAAGAGAACTTGGACGATGTTGAGGTGCTTCTCCTTGGACAGCTCGAGCAGCATCATGACCTCGTAGTTCTTGTGCGCGTCCTGCCCGCCGTCCGGCCACGTCTTCTTCACGGCGATCTCGCGGTGCGGCGCGGGCTCCAGCAGCGTGCCGCGGTAGACGTTGGAGAAGACGCCCGACGAGTGCAGCCGCAGTTTGCACATTTTGACCTGCACGCGCCGCTGGGCCGGCATCTCGAGGGCCTCGTACTCGTGGATCGTCGGTTGGGCCATCGGCGGGTGGAGAAGAGCGACCGTCCCCAACGACGTCTGACGATCAATTGTGGGGCGGTCGGCGAGCGAGCAACGAAGTGGACCCAAAGCGATCGAATTTGCATCAAGAAAGCAGTGCTCGATGGGAATTTGCATCACCGGCATTCCAGCTGGCTGTTTCGATTCTTTTGCGTGTCTGCCTACTCCCCCATTCCCTGTTGTGGTACAGAGCACACGCCAGCAGATCTTCGGTTCGAGCGTCCACCCGGCTGTTTGTTCGGACGAGATGGTTGGGCGGAAGAAAGAACGGAAACACGCGTGTTGTTGGATCGAGCGGGGAATTTCGGTTTTTCTTTGTGCCCACGAGTTGTGCAAACAGCCGCCTCCTGCTCCCGTTTGCGTTCAAAAGAGCCCCGAATGTCCGAACGGAACTCACTTTCGTTCCAATGTTCCGCTTTTTGCTTCTCTTTGGCCTGCTCGGCGGAGTCACCGCCATCTACGATCACCGGCCGGCCGAACGCTTCCAAACGCTGCTGCCACTCCTCTCGCCCGCCCAACTGCAGCAGTTGAAGCCGATCATCTACGACCAATGCCGCACGAAAGGGCAGATTCTGGCGGCCGCGAAGGATTGGCTGCGAGACCAGCCGCCGCGAACACAAGTTCTCCCGCTTTCCTTCTCCGTCGACCATCTTCTGCTTCCAGTACAACTTCATCCGCTCGCAGCTCGACTACAAGCGAAAGGACGAGGCCCGGAATCTCGCCCTTGACGCGATGGAAGAGCACGTGTCGCCGGAGGCCCGCTCGTTGAACCGCGAGATCCGAGTGCGTTCTTTCGATTGCCGTTTGAATAACGAGCGTGTATTCAGCGCATCTACGACGACATGAACATCTCCGATCGACAGACCTGCGAGGGTGTGAGCGCGACCATTCGACGGGCGGACGGGCGGCTTCGCGAGGAGTTGGGCATCGACCCCATGAACTGCGCGGGCATCTTCGCTTCGCTGGGCGCCTGATCACTCGTTCTCGGTTGTTTGAATGCTTCCGCTCTTCCTCCCCCACTCGCATCTGTTGCCCGACAAGAATGAACGCTTTTGCATCAATGCATCGAAAGAACGAGGGGGATGCAAATCCAGAGTGTTTGTTCCCTGACCGGGCCGATCAGTTCGATCGCCTGCCTGCCGCCGACTCCGCTTACCGCTCCGACTGATCTCGAGATGACGAACGGCCGGTCGCGCTCTCGGAACGGACGCGGCGGGAGTTGGTTCCAGCGGGTGTTCCGCAGCCGCCCGGAGGTGATCCCGCTGCCCGAGAAGCCGAAGGAAGCCGGCGAGTCCTCGGCCCTCCACTCGCCGCTCATCCCCCCGCTTTCAGAACCGCCCGCCCTCGGGGACGACCTCTTCTTTGAGTGCCAACTCGCGCACGGCAGTCCGACGGCGAAGATCCGCGGCGTGGGCGGCCACAAGCAGCTGTACGAGGTGAGTGGGCGGCGGGCGATGACTGGTGATTCCGCTCCTTCAGGCGATCGCCGCCGCCTTCAAACTGGACCCGGCGGACGTGCTCTACTGCACGGTGAACACGTACAAGCCGGAGATGGACCGACTGCTCTCGTCGGCCATCCCGCTCGACTGCCTCCTGTTCGCCCACGTGCGCGGCCAGAAGAAGGAGGTGGTGCTGCGGAAGGAGGACGGCCACCTCGGCCTCACGATCACCGACAACCACGCCGGCCACGTGTTCCTCAAGCGCGTCCAGCCCGACAGCACGTGCGGCCGGGCGGCGCCGGCGGTGGCGATCGGCGACCACGTCGAGTGCGTGGACGGCGAGTCGGTGGTCGGCAAGCGCCACGTTGAGGTCGCCCGCATGCTGCGCGCAATCCCCGTCGGCCAGAGGTCCGTCCTTCCCATCACTCCTCCTTTCACTCCTCGCTTGCAGCTTCACGCTCCGCCTCGTGTCGCCGAAGACGACCGGCTTCGCGGCGATCGGCGAGCGCTCGGCCGCCCGCCCGCAGCTGCCGATCGCCAGCGGCAACCAAACGCTCCGCTTCCTCGCCGACGGCCGCTCGGTCGTCCAGCAGGTGAGTTCGCCCCTCTCCGCCCACTCACTCTCGCTGCAGGAGGCGGTCGACAAGCAGCTCCTGGCCGCGATCAACGGCATCTTCGAGGAGTACCTGGGCGTGCACGACGACGAGCTCGCCCTCAGCATTTGGGAGCTCGGGCGGGAGTGCGGCGAGCTGCTCGAGATGCGCGACCGCCTCCGCAAGTCGGCCCAGCTGGCGGCCTTCGAGTTCCCCGACGAGCTCGTCTTCGACATGTGGGGCGTGGTCCGCGACCAGAAGGCGCGCGAGACGGCCGCCCATCCGCCCGCCGCCCGGCAGAACGTGAGCGTCCACCCGGCTGCCGACTCGGACGACGACACCTGCGCCGAATAAACGGTTTCGATGTGAACATGCGGCTTTCTATTCGAGTGAAGCTATTCGAGCTATGATCACGAACAAATAAAAACGCCTGGCACTCGCTTTCCACGAAAGTGCTGGCGAACGACTAACGAATACAGCGAGCCCGGTCCCACGTCTCGCCTGTCAAACGGCCATCAAGAAACACAGGCGACGAGCAGTCAATCGCTCGCATCATCACATCCCTTCATTTCTTCGTCGCCAGCCGCCTTTCCATCGGCCCCACACAGCACAAAAACGCATTTCACCGCGAACGTTCGAACTCTTCTGTTTATTCCGGCATCGACCTCAGATGAACACACAGGTGGCTACTCGACACGCTTGGCGTTCCACCAGGGGAAGATCTCGGCCAGGACGTTGCCCTCGGCGTCCGGCTGCAGGCGCACGTAGACCGAGTAGAAGCGGACGAGGGCCGACAGCGAGGAGAAGGCGGGCGTGTCGGGGTCGCCGCAGTCCACGAAGTACCTGCTGCTCGTGGCGCCGTTCAGCGGGTCCGTGAAGTCGGCCTCGAGGACGGGGAAGTGGCTGCAAGAGGGCGGTGAGTGAAGACGGTTGTACAGTCTGCCGTGCACTCACCAGTGGCCGCCGGTCGAGGTGCAGTAGACGACAAGAGCGGGAGTTGGGGCGGCAGATCGTCCACACTCTCCAGCACAGCGGGCAGCTTGTGGAAGAGGCGGAAGGTCGAGCGGTCGGGGCAGCGGGCGGCGGCGTCGCGCGGCTGCACGGCGCCCACGTACACGTCGCCCAACGCGCCCACCTGCCGCTCGGCCGCTTTCATCGCCGGCGGCGGCTGCTGGAGAGCGCTGAACGAGCGAGGGATAGGGAAGTGAGTGGCCGGTGGACTGACCTGTCCAGGCCCTCGATGTTCTCGTAAGCGCCCTCCTGCGCGATGGGGGCTAGACGGGCGGACTCGGGGAACTGGGCGCCTGCAAGAACGGAGTGGCGGGCGGACGGGGCGAACAAACCGCCGAACTTCTGGTCGCTCTGCAGCAGCGAGACGCGCTCCGGACCGCGGCGCTCGTCGGCCGGCGGCTTCGCGGGCGCGAGGCGCGTGGGACGGCCGACGGGGACGAGCGGCTGGGCGGGCGCCACGTCAAGGTTCTCGTAGCGGCCCGCCTCGCCAGCCTCCTCGGCCGAACCCGCCGTCCGCAGCGAGTTGTAGGGCGTGGGCGTCGAGTCGGCCGGCTGGCGCGCCGCCTTCTTGCACGGGACTCCGTGGAGGCAGCAGACGAGCGCCTTCTTCGAGTGGTGTTTGCACGTGCCAGACACTGGAACACGCGAGTCAGTTGGAGGGACGAGCGGAAGAGAGGACTCACTTCTCGATGCGGCTGCTTTCTGCAAGGTCGCTGATCACCGAATGGCCGTTCGGCGGTGCTCGACGGGCGAGGTCGACACAAACGGAAAAAAAACATTAACACATTTGCATGCATGAACGAACCAACGAGCCGGATCGGGCATCCCGGCCGCTAGTTTCGATCGCGCTCTCGCTCCCGCCCGCTCGCTTCCTCCCGCTCTGCTCGTCCGGACATGCCGCCGAAGAAAGGAAGTGGATCGAAGGGCGCGGGCCGCTCGAAGGCGGTCGCCCCCGAAGAGCTGGAGTACTTCCACGGCTTCCTGCCGCGCGAAGACCTCCCGCAGCTGCTGATCGAGAACGGCGACTTCCTCCTGCGCACCTCGGAGCCCGAGGCGGGCCAGTCGCGGAAGTACATCATTTCGATGATGTTCGAGAAGGGACATCCGGAAATCGAAGTGAGTCCGCCGTCATCTCGTCTACTCATTCCCCCGTCTTGCAGATGAAGCACTTCATAATCCAGAAGGTGAAGTCGAAGTACAAGGTGGACGTCCAGCAGTTCGCGTCCATCGGCGAGATGATCGACCACTACGTGAGCAAAAAGGAGCCGCTCAGTTCGACGGTCCGTGTGCCCTCCGCCCGCCGATCACTCCGTTCTTTCAGCAACCGCTCGCGATCATCCGCAACGCGATCCCCCGGCAGGCGTGGGAGTTGCGGCACGAGGACATCACGGCAAGAAGCCACCTCTCCTCCTAACTTCCGTTCGTTCAGCTGCTGAAGAAACTCGGCGAAGGCGCGTTCGGGGAGGTCCACTCGGCCAAACTGCGCCTGAAGACGACGCGCAAGATCGACGTGGCGGTCAAGTCGGCCAAGATGGAGAGCGTGGACAAGGAGAAGGTCAAGGAGCTCATGAAGGAGGCCCGCCTTATGCGCAGTGAGTAGCCCCCTTCGCCCCTCCCACCCGCCTGCAGACTTTGAGCACCCGAACGTCGTGAAGCTGTGGGGCGTCGCCATCGAGCAGGAGCCGCTCATGATCGTGATGGAGCTGGTGGACGGCGGCGCGCTGGACGTGTACCTGCAGAAGAACGGGGCCGGGGTCACGCTGCAGGAGAAGCTCGACTGCATGTGCATGGGCGCCATCTGGGGCCTCGAGTACTTGCACACGAAGCACTGCATCCATCGAGACATTGCGGCCCGCAACTGCCTCTACGCGAAGAAGACGGCGAGTTCCCCTCCTTCCTCTACTGATCGACCGCTTGCAGGTGAAGATCTCGGACTTCGGGCTGAGCCGCGAAGGCGAGAGCTATCAAATGACGTCCGCGAAGCGGCTGCCGATCAAGTGGCTCGCCCCCGAGACGCTCACCACGGGCATCTACACGCCCAAGTCGGACGTGTTCTCGCTGGGCGTGTTCATGTGGGAGGTGTTCGCGAACGGCATGGAGCCCTACCAGGTGAACAAAACGACGGCTACAAGTACAGACTCGTTGCGCAGGGGATGACCAACCCGGAAGTGCAGAAGCAGGTGCTCGAGGGCTTCCGCATGGAGCTCGCGCCCGAGACGCCCGAGGACGTGGTCGAGATCGTCTGCAAGCACTGCTGGGACGCGAACCCCGACAGCCGCTGGACCATTTCGCAGGTGGCCCGCGCGATGGAGGCCTTCACCGGCGCCAAGCCGCCCGTCCAGAACAAGTCCAAAGGCGTGAGTTTCTCCGGCTGCTTCCTCTCCCATCCCGCCTGCTTGCAGAAGAACATGACCCAGGCGACGAACAACACAGAGGTGACCGTCGACCGCACCACCGACGACAAGACGAAGGACGATAAGCCAGTCGAGGGCAAGCGCGGGTCCAAGCCGAAAGGAAAGGCGCCCTCCAAGAAGTCGGCGCCCAGCCGCAAGAAGAACGCCCGCTCCTGAATCCGCTCACTCTTTGCTTCCCCTTACACTCACCAATAAACGAAGAGCAACCCATTTGGCTGGTCTGCAAGAGAGAAAGAATCGAACGGAGTCGAGCGAAAATGAAGAAATTCAACCATCCTTCGCGCGACACAAATTTGCATGAAGCAGTCGCTTCTTTCCCCCCTCCTCGCCGCCATCGAACAAAAGCGGTCATTTCCGCATTCTCGCTCTCTCGCCTCCGCCGCCGGCCGCCCGTTTGGCTCATGGACGACCTCGAAGACGATGCGGGACTGCCCGTCCAGAAGGTTCGGCCTTCCTCCGCTCTCTCCAACTTCTGGTTGCAGGGCACGACGTTGTCGAGCGCCCACGCGCTCTACGTGCTCGACGAGTTGCTCGGGGAGGGCGGCTTCGGGGCCGTGTGGCGCGTGTAAGTGGCCACTCGCCGCCCTCCAGCCTCCTGCTTTCAGCCACCTGGCGGTCGACGAAAAGAGCGGCAGTACGCGATGAAAATCGAGAAATACTAGCAGATCGAGAAGAAGATGGACAAAAGGAAGCACTCCAAGCTCAAGATGGAGGTGAGCTGCCCGTCCACTCCTCTCATCTCCCGCTCGTTGCAGATCGCCATCCTGAAGCTGGTGCTGAACGAGCGCAAGAAGGAGAACCGCCACTTCACGCCGATCGTCGACCGAGGGAAGAAGACCAACTTCTACTGTAGGGGCTTCAAAATAGAGCATTTTGATGAACCCGACTTGCAGTTTTGGTCATGCAGCTGGTCGGCCGCTCGCTCGAGGACCTGCTGATGGACCTCAACCTCAACTGCTTCTCGCTCGCCACCGCCCTTGGCAATCGGCATCCAGGCCATGGAGGCGCTCGAGGACCTCCACAAGTACGGCTTCGTCCACCGGTGAGTGCTCGGAATTGCTCGCAGCTCATCGGTTTGTTCCAGCGACCTGAAGCCGGCCAATTACGCGTGCGGCCTGGGCGACAAGACGCACGTGGTGAGTGGATGGAGGACTTTCTCGAATCACCTTTGCTCCTGCAGATCTACCTTCTGGACTTCGGAATCGCGCGCAAATTCGTGGCGACTCGGACGAGAACAACATGAAGACGCCGCGCCAGTCCGTCAACTTCAAGGGCACCGTCCGCTACGCCTCTTGAGCTGCCACCGACACAAGGAGATGGGCCCGAAGGACGACGCGGAGTCGTGGGTGAGTGGCCATCTTCTGCCTCTTCGCTTCATTCCCCTCTGTTCAGTTCTACATGCTGATCGAACTGATGAACTGAGAGCGGACTTCCCCTGGCAGAGGCTGAACGACCGCGCTCAAGTGATGCGCGCGAAGGAGGAGGCGCGCAAGAAACTCCGCAGCTGGATGCCCAGCTTCGTCTGCCGAGAGGAGTTGGAAGCCGTTTTGAAGTACATCGACTCCCTGCTGTTCATCGATCGTTTGGACTACCAGTTCTTCTACAAGACGCTTCGTCTGGTTTGTGCCCGCCTCAACTCCGCCCTCATTCCCGCTCTTTCCAGTGCGCGGAGCTGGACGCCGTGCGGATCGACGCGCCGTTCGACTGGGAGAGCACGAACGCCGCCGTCCCGCAGCCCCAAGCGGTCCCCCGAGGCGTCCATACTCGACGGCTCTTCTTCGCTCAAACGGAAGGTCGCCGTCTCTCCCGCGTGCGTCGTCCAAAATCAAGCAGTAGCCCCCTTCACGTGTACTCAGTCGGCCCAATAAACACTCCGTCCTTCACTTGCCCTTGAGGGGCGAAAGGCACAAGGGAAGAGTTGACTGCCGGAGAAGAGTTGACAGCCCAGCATCGGCGGATATTCCCGCTGGATTCGGAAGTACTGGGATGGACTGGGCAAGGGCGGCCGTGTAGATGCCGTCTTCTCGTCAAGCACAAGACCTCCTGACAAAGCAAAGACGTGCCAACTCCAAGAACTCGTCTTTGCCACGTTGTTTCGAATGCCAAAAGACGGCTTTGTTGTGAGCGATCAAAGAAAGGCTCTAACTTTCTGCTCTTACCGACAGATTTGAGCTCTAGTTAAAGTTTTTTTTCGTTTGTCGTTTAGCGCCTAACATTTTCACCGATTCGCTTCCCCTGTTTCGTGCTCATCGCTCCCTTTTCTTTTCGCCGCCGTTCAGAAGCTTCGGAGACATGCCGTCCACCTGCCCGCACTTGGCCGACCACCGGGAGAACCTGCTGAAGGGCTACGGCGAGGTGGTCAAGCGGATCGTCTACCCGGCGGCCGAGGGCGACTTCTCGGTCAAGGTGGGTGCCCTCCGCTTCTTCTCTTTTCTGTTCGGCCACCCGCACCCGACCAAGGGAAGCGGGCCCAAAGGGAAAGGGAGGAAAAAACCAAGAGAGAAAAGGAAAAGCAAAGAAGAGAAAGGGGAGGAAAAAACGAGGCGGAAAAAGTTGGAAGAGGGAAGAGGGAGACGCAATAGAAGAAGCCACGACGGGAAAAGGGGGGGAGGGGGGAGGGAAAAAGAGAGGGGAAAGGACGCGGCAGAGGGGGGGAGAGAACCCGGGGCGCGGGCGAGCGGGGCACGAGACAGAAGCACACGGAAACCGAAGAGAGAGGGGAGAGGCGGGGGAACAGGCACGAAGGGGGGAGGGGGAGAGAGGGGGGGGGGGAGGAAGAGGGGGGGGAGGGGAGGGGGAACCGACGCAGAGGCAGGGGGGGGGAGGGCAGGAGAGAGGAGAGGGGAGGCGGGGGAGGGGGAGGCAGGGGGGGGAGAGGGGGGAGGGGGGGGGGCGGGCGGGAGGGGGGGGACGCGGAGGGGGGAAGGAGGGGGGGGGGCAGGGGGGGGAGGGCCAGAGGGGACGGCGCAGGGGACACGCCGGGGAGGGGGGGGGCGCCGAGGAGGCCCACGGCCCCCGCGGCGCACGCCAAGGACGGGGGCCGAGAGGGGAGGGGGCGGCCCCCCCAGGGGGGGAGGGGGGGGGAGAGGGGCCGACGGGGGGGGCGGGCAGGGGGGGGAGGGGGGGCAGGGGCGGAACGGGCCGGGGCGAGCCGGAGGGCCCCCCCCGGGGCCCACTTCTTTTCTCTGCAGTCGTGGGTCCCGGACCAACTGCAATAGCCGTCCAGTCCGCAAACGACCCTCCGCTTCTTCCCCTCGCGTTGCACCGTCTGGCTAAACGCCTCGCTGGCCGGGTCCCCCCCCCCTCCAGCGTGGGCGGCCAACTGCAAGGAGTGCAAACGATCCGCCTCGATGACGCTGCGCTGCTGCTTGTCGTGCGCGACGTTCGGCTGCGTGGAGCACATGAGCAGCCACTTCAACGCGAGCGGGCATCTCTTCGGTTCGTTCCGCTCGCTTCTCTTCCTCACGAGGTTCCATTGGATTGCAGCCGTCTCGACGGAATTCGGGCACGTCTTCTGTTCGTATTGCAAGGATTTCGTCTACGATTGGAAGGTGGAGAAGCTGCGGAGGGAGGCGGAGAACACGTCCCGCCGCCGCCTCGGCCTCTGCCTCCGCAGCGAGTGGAATCCGAGCTCGTCGGAGAGCCGAATCCTCCGCCACTCGGCCTCGCAAATGATTTTCGTCTCCAAGAACACGATCAGAGGTGGGCGGGAAGAAGAGGAGCGGGAATAATCGTTGCTTTCAGGCCTCCGCGGTCTCGTGAACCTCGGCAACACGTGTTTCATGAACTGCATCATCCAAGCCTTCACCCACAGTTCGTTCCCGTTGAATGGAAGGAAGTGATCGCCTTCTTTCAGTTCCCCACCTCCGCGACTACTTCCTCACCGACCAACACATCTGCAACACGCAGAACAAGGCCCAGGGCGTGGACAACACGTGTTTGATGTGCGAACTGTCCAACATCTTTCAAGTGAAGCTCTTTCTTTCTTGTTTGTTCACCGCTTCTTTGCGAATTCAGGAGTTCTACAACGGCGAAGTGGAGCCCTTCATTCCGCAGCGGATGCTCCACCTGGTCTGGCGGCACGCAAAGCACATGGCCGGCTACAAGCAGCACGATGCGCACGAGTTCTTCCTCTCGGCCCTCGACGTCCTCCACTCGCACTCGGGCAGCGCTCCCGTGCAGCACCAACCCCACCAACTGCCAGTGCATCATCGAGCGGATCTTCGCCGGCTGTCTGCAGTCCGACTTGACGTGCATGAAGTGCGGGTGAGTTGCGAAGAAGCTCGATCAGGTGTTCATTCCATCATTGCAGGCGAATCTCCACGACCCTCGAGCCCTTCTACGACATCAGCTTGGAGTTGGTCTCCGGCTCGACGGATCGCTACTCGGAGCGCACGCTGGAGGACTGTCTCGCCAAGTGGGTCCTCCTTTTCCGATCGATCCCTCCATCCCGCTTCCAGCTACGTGAAATGCGAGCAGCTCGGCCTAAAGCTGACGTGCGTCCGCTGCGAAACCGAACAAGAGGCGACCAAGCAGCTGAGCCTGAAGACCCTCCCGATGATCGCCTGCTTCCACCTAAGCGCTTCGAGCACACGGCCAACCACGAGCGGAAGAAAATCGAGTCCGTGATCCGCTTCCCCGAGCAGATCGACCTCACGCCCTACACGACGGCCGTCGTCAAGAAGGACCCCAAGATGAAGGAGATTCGGCAGAACTCGACGATCGACCGGCTGCAGCGGTCGAGCAATCGGTTCGTTCTTCTACCGGCCATTTAATCACCCCCATTGCTTCTTTCCAGCTACGAGCTGCTGGCGGTGGTCAACCACAACGGCGGAACGGACAGCGGACACTATTCCTGCTACGTGCGCCATCAGCCCGATCAGGTGGGTGTTCTTCCTTTGTGTTGCTTGTGTGATCGACGGCTGTTTGCAGTGGTTCCGGTGCAACGACATGGAGATCATGCGCGACGAGCTGGAGAGCGTGCTGGGCTCCGAGGGCTACCTGCTTTTCTACACGAAGACGTTCATCGATTACGATTGAGGAGAGCGGCCGTTCGGTTCGTGTTTCCTCTGCTTTCTGTTGATAAGCCGGTCGCTGGAGAACAAACGAATAAACCCCGTTCTTTTCGAGTGCATTCCCCTGTTCCTTCCGCTTTCCTTGCGGACATCCCAACAGCCGACGGGATTTCAAACCGCTGACGTGCGGAGTTCATTGCTGTTCGACTACAAGAGAAGAGGAGTGACTCAAGAGAAATGTGGAATAAATAGGAGGAAGAGAAGATCGGGGACAGGTTGGCACAAAAGAACGCATCGGGGGAGTGGGTTGAGCAATCGGGGCACTCGAACGATCCAATGGAATGGCGGAAGGGGGGCGGGAGAGCGGGCGGCCTTCATTTCACGGCGATCTCGACGCTCGAGGTCGACGAACAGTCCGCCTCGTCGCTCTCCCGCAGCGGGCTGGCGGACGGCGAGGCGGGCGGCTCTTCGGGCGACGCGAGCCGCTCGAGGCCCTCCGAGTCGTCGGTCGAAGTGGACGAGTAGACGACCGACGAGCCGCTCGCGACGCCCGAGTCCTCGTCCGTGTCGACGATCTTGGGCATCACGGTCACGCTGGCGGGCGTCCGTTGCATCGGGAGACGCCGCAGTCGCAGCCGTCCCGCCGCACGTGTTCAGCGTCTTCGGTTTGGACGGGCGATCCGCGGGCGGCTTCTTGTGGAGGCGAAGCAGAGGGGCGAAGAGGGCGATAGCACCGGCTTTTGGTTTGTTGAGATCGTGCGGCCTCTCCGCTTTGGGCGTCTGCTTCAGCTTCTCCTCCATGGCGAACACGGGATTCTCCGCCGTCATCGGAGCCGCCGAGTGGGCGGCGGGCAGGGCGGAGGGGGTCGGCGGGACGGCCGGGTTGAAGCACGGGTTCGAGAACGAGATGTCCAGCTTCGAGAACTCGGTGGACGGCGAGGGCAGCTGGCTGGGGACGGCCGGCTGGTCGGTCATCCGCCGCAGACAGCAGTTCTGCATCAGCTTGCGCGGCCTGGACGGCATCGCGAGCGGCCCGCTCTTCGTTCTGCCGCTTCCGCGTCTCCGGCGGCCCGCTCGCCTCGACCGGCGGCTGGGCGAGCAGCGAGAAGTCGGCGGACGCGCTTTTGCTCAGGAAGCGCTCGGAGTGGCGGTTGGTGGACGGCTGAAACGAACAGCGGCGTGATCACTCGCTTCTCATCCATCAACGAACCTCCACTCTCTCCGCGGGTTCCGCGCAGCTGTCGAGGATGATGTTCGAGCGGGGCCGCGTGGAGGGCGGCAGGACCTTCTGCTCGCGCAGCTGCCGCTCGTACTCGAACAGCTGCCCCATGAAGTTGAGGTTGGGCGAAACGGTCGGCCTCCTGCTCTGCACGAACTTGTACGCCTCGTCACAAGTCAGCAGGCGGTTGCGCATCACGTACGCCATGGCCAGCGTGGGGGAGCGCGAGATGCCGGCCAGGCAGTGGATGAGCACCCGATCGCCCGACCTCCGTGCGGATTCTAAAGAACGCGATGAATCACTTGTCCGTTGGCAATCGAAACGAACCGATGAACTCGAAGGCCTCGTCGAAGTGGGGCAGGATTTTGGCCTGATAGGAGTCGAGGATGGGAATGCGCATGAAGTGGGCGGCATCGTCCGCAATGAGATCGCTTTTGGGCCCCTTGTCGCTGAGGTTGATCACGCGCGAGATGCCGAACCGCTTCAGCAGGTCGGCGTTCTGGGCGTCGTCCTGCGAGCCCAAGAACACGTGGTCCAACAGCTGCGTGATTTGGGCGGTCGGCGTGGAAGAGTCGGAGGGCGACTGGGGAGCTCGCCGACCAACTGCGAGACTCAAGGCCGGCTGCGAGATCGAGGACGGGAGTTGGCAGCGGAAGCGGGGCGTCGACTCCGCCTCGGGCTTCATCGCCGCGCTCACGAGCGGCACATCGGGCGTGGCGGGGGTTGGCGGGACATCCGAACTCTCGCACAGATCGGGGAACTGGCGCCGGAAGTCGGCAAAGCCGTCTGAAAGCACGCGCGTTCAATCGCTACGGGGATTTGGTTGCTGATTGCCGCCCGATGACGTTCTTGTTCTTTTGAAAACACTCGCCGCTTCACAACGAGCAAAACAGCGGCGAGAGCGGGTGTTCGCAGAACAAATGCGAGCGGGCGGACGACGTGCGCCGCCCGACGGGAACAAACCGACGGAACACGCCGCAATCCCGCCGTTGAACGGGCGGCGGGTGAGTCACGCCCCCGGCCGCCCCCTTCGAACCCCCGTGCTCTCCGCTCGTTCCCAGCGGCACAAACAGCTGGCCGCAAAAAAGCCGGCCCCAGCGAAAACAGCCGAAGCCCCGCGACCGCCGGCTGCCAGGCAACGGGATTCGTCGTGTCCGCCGGCCCGGCCAGAGCCGAGTTCAACTGCTCATGACGTGCCGACTGTTGCCACGAAGAGGAACACGCAAAGAAGACGCCCCCACTTACATTGAGGTTGGGTGGGGCGACGGAGGAGTTGGCCGAAGAACGTGGGTCGTGCGCGACAGAAAGAAGCGGCGCCCGTTTGGGACCTCGTCGACTGAGATCATTTCCGAGCCGGATTGTCAGCAGATGGCCATCGAGGAGGGCGGCTTGAGGTCAAGAGGGAGTCCTGCGAACAAGCCAGTGATTCACCGATGGTCGCCGAACGGACGCGATCGCGACGGAAGGACGAGCGAAAGAAAGCCGCGGAATCAACGAAAAGACGCCCCGAATGCCCGACTCCGCGGAAACCCCGCTCGCTCGTCCATAATTCGGCCGCACGGCAGCAGCTGACGAACCGCTGACGAATGGGAAGGAGGCCGGCGGCAGAAGGCGCGTGGTCGCGCCCAAGAAACGGGCGCACGCACCCGTGGCCCACTCGTGTGCCTTCGGGCCGCTTTTGGCGGAAAAGCCGGCGCTCCCGCCCGCTCGGGCTCCGCGAGCGAGCGAGCGAATGAAAGCGGGCAGGGGCCCGAGGCAGCGGCGTGAGTCATGCGTCTCCGGGATTCGCCCCTCTGCCCCCACCGCCTTTTTATCGCCACTCCGCAGAGCGCGCTGAGAAGCCGCCCGACCGCACGATTCGTCCGTCGATGACGCGGCGGCGCGAACGCGAAAAGCGAAGAAGGAGAGGGGCGAGCGGAGAAACGCCTGCTTTGCTTACTCACCGCCCGCCCGCCCGCCCGACCAGCCGCCGACCAAACGGTCTCGCCACTCCCGCCGGCAACAAACCGCTTGGTCACAATGCGAACAAAGCGGCGTTTCCGCGTTCGAGATCGAGCGCACAAAGCGGAAGAAATCCGGGCAGATGCGGGGATCGACAGTCCGCAGTGTTCGATGCACAGCTCGATTCTCTCCCCTCTTCTTCCTCTTCCTCGCCGCCAGCAGCAAGGGGGGAACGAGCGAAAGCGAAAAGGACGACCTCCGTTCTCCCTGATTCACGGCCTCCGCGTGATGTGCAAAACACGGGCCTCTTTGTGTCAACAAAGCGGCCGACTGCGCCCTTCGCCCCGATCAGCCCGCCGCCCGCTCGATCGCTCGTTTACGCACGCGCGTGAGTCGAAACTCCTGACCGAATGCGCGGGCGTGAATTCCGCTCATTCCGCGCGCTCGCCGAGCGGAGCGGCCGCCGGATGTCCGCGAACTCCCGTCCCCGTCCGCCCGCACCGCTTGTGCAAGAGGGGCGGTTGGGAAACGAGGTCGAAGAATCACGGCCGGCGGGAATCGAAATCTTCCGCAGCCGGGCAGACACGCACCTCGTGACGAAACCCCCTTCCAATTAGTCATCGATGACGGCGGGCAGTGGGCGCACATTCCGAGCAGAAATTTGATAAACAAGCCGCAAGAAAGATGGAAAGCGAGCGCAATTTGTGATCAGAAAGCACTCATCAGCCTTACGTTGGTCGATTCAAAGCAAACGCACCTTTCAACAGCAGAACCCTCTCGAAGTGATCGCAGTCCTTGATCTTTTCGAACAGCACGCGGGCGAAGTCCTCCGCGTTCTCCGCCTTCTGCGGTTCGGCGTGGAAGCAGGGGATCTGGAAGCCGGTGCGGAAGTCGGCGAGGCGCGGCTTCTGCTCGTCCTTCTCGACCGCTCCGTAGAGGACGAGCGTGAGGTCGGAGAGGCGCTCGGAGGTCACGTCCTCCCACTCCGTGCGACAAGGTGGGCGGCCACGTTCTCCGCGCAGTTCTGAACGCCGAACCGGAATGCAAGTGGGAGTGGAAGCGAGAACGCACCTTCGAGTTCAACAACCTCCTCCGCATGATCTGCGAGTAGAAGAGCATGTTCAGGGCCGACTTCACGCGCGCAGTCTTGAAGGAGGCCGACGAACGGCAGTCGACGGCCACGATCCTCCTTCCGTACTCCTCCGATTGGACGATGGCGGCGAGTGCGCGGGCGGAGATCTCGCGCTCTTCGACGTTCATCCCACGACAGACGAGCGGCCGGCCGGTCGTTCGAACTCCCGATTACCACCGAACGGACGGCGAGAAGGACGGCGTCGAGAACATCGCTCTTCTTATCGATTTGGAGTCTGAAAGCCGGGAATTTGTCGACCGCAGGGCATCACGGGGATTTTGTAAACACGCGGACCGAAACGGACGTAAACATTCGGCGGGGTCGTGATTCCCGTCGTTTATTCCGCCTTCGAGGTCGCCCAATGACGGCGGCCGCCCTGACGAAATCCGCCGCCCAATCGTGAGTCAATCAGGCCGGTCGGCGCGCGTGACTGTCGAAATGTGGCGCGCGATTTCCCAAACTGCACGCTCGAATTTCGTGCTCCGAACGAGTGGAAGCGAGCGGGCGGGCGGGCGGACGGTAAGCGAGTGCCTCAAAGCGATAAGGAGGAAGCAAACGAGCCTTGTGATCGAAATCGCGTCATTTCAAAGCTCCTCACTGACTCACTTCTCTTCTGCTTGTTTGTTCGAAGCAAATCCCGAAGAACCTGGACACGAACTGCGTTCACTCGAATTATTGGCGAAACTCGCGATGATGTCACTCGAGACGAGGAGAACAGCGCCTCCCGTTCACGATACAAAAACGTGCACGAGCGAGCGGAACGAAGCGGCCGGCCGGCGGGCGGACGGTCGGAGGAGCGGCGGGGCGGCGAATCGGCTGCTCGCTCGCTGCTGCTCCACCGGTGGGAGCGATCGGCGGAGAAGGCGGAAGGACGGAAAAGTCGTTTCAAAAGCGCGCCGTCCAGCGGAGCCCAGGCCGCACGCCGGCCGCCCGCCCGCTTTCTTTCCGTCGTGGCCGAAGGAATCGGGAATTCTGAAATCAATTCGACCGCCTGACCCTTCCGAAGATGCCGCGTCCTGCCCGTCAGTTGAGTTTGGTAAGCGGCTTTTCGAACGAAATCGAAAGCAGGCGGAGGCGGGCGGATTAACGCGCATATTTCAGCACCTGCCGGCCAACAGCCAGCCGGAGCCGCTGGAGGACACCGAGCCGGGCGATTCGGACCGCCGCATCGACAACTGCAGTTGGCGTCGTGCTCAAGTGAGTTCTTCCCTTCTCCCTTCAATCATAGCATTCATTCAAATTCGTTTGCTTGCAGTTCGACATCTTCAAGCAGCGCTTCCGCGACGCGTTCGACGAGCACGGCCACGAGACGTTGGCCAACTTGACGCTGGACCCGACGCTCAAGAAGGAGGTCGTGAACACGCTCCGCAAGCTGCAGCGGGCCAAGTTCTCGTTGGAGCGGTGAGGAAAGAAACCCATATGAGTCCTCTATCCCCCTTTCGTTGCAGCCTGCCCGCTTGTCCCGAGATCTCCGAGCTGATCGCCAAGTTCTCCGAGATCTACGCGGAGCTCTCGGCCGCCAGCAAGGGCGACGCCGAGTTCACGGTCGACAGCGTCCAGCTGCCCGACTACGACGAGGACGCCGTCCACCTGTTCTTCGGCGACGACGAGAAGCCGGCGGACCTCAAGCCGAAGGACTCGCTCTCCTTCCTGCAGGAGTTCAACAAGCAGTTCGCGGAGAAGATCAACGAGATCCTCGGCGCCGCCCAGCTGCTCCTCAACGAGTACGACGAGCTGATGGCGTTCGTGAAGCGGGGCGGCACTCCCGCCACCACCGCCTAAGGTCTCTCCTTTCTATCCACTTCTATCATCCCTTCTTCTAACTTAACTTAAGCCTTTTACTTTGTGATGTCGCTCTGGGATCCTCCATCCGCTTTATGCCACGATGTCTTCTTTTGTTTTGTAGCCGCCGCCTAGCCGAAAGTCCACTCGAATAGACCGGTTTATTCGCCCGCAATGCACTTGTTTCTGAATCGGAAGGTGGAATGTTCGTTTGTGGCAAATAAAAGGATTATTGGGAAAACTGGAAGGAGATCCGAAATGCAAACAAATTGTGACAAAAAAGGTTAGAGATTGGTTTCCGTTTCCTGCGGCTCGTTCTCGGCGCCCTCGTTGCAGAAGCGGACGCCCTGGCGCTGGATCGGAATGTAGAGGTCGTTGTTCTCGTGCTTGTAGTGCAGCTGAAAGCTCGGAGATCATTCAGCCTGCTTCCTCCCAGCACTCACGAGAAGCGTGTGCCCGAAGGCCGAGCGGAATTTGATGTCCGGATTGCACGGCGTCCACTCGTGGACGATCTCGCCGCGGAGGCCGTTGGAGGGCTCGAAGTCGGGGCCCCAGCCCGAACTGCCGCCCCGCTGCCGCCACGCCTCGTCCGGCCAGACGACCAGCGTGCGGCCCCGCGAACGGAGCGGTTCGTTCAAGCAACGGGCCACCTGCAAGCAGGGAGTGCACAGAGAACAAATCGGGGGGACTCACCATCCGGCAGTCCACGATCTCCACCATCTTCTTCTTCGGCTTCGCGAGTTCCACGAGGCGCGCCCTCCGCTCGGCCCGCTCCTGCTCGCTTTGGGCGACGCTGCGGAGGACGGCGGACGTGTTGCCGGCGTCCGACTTGCAGCGGCGATGGACGGCGTCGTTCGGCTGGTCGGCGGTGCCCAGCGAGATCGTGTGGCTGATGTTGTCGTCCTCCCGGTTGGCCTCCCGCACCGGCCCGCCCTCGACGAGCGTGTAGTTGCGGCCGCTCAACGAATGGCCGCTCGAAGTGGTCGTCCTTCGGCGGGGAAGGGGCGTGAATCCCGCCTGCGAGATGGCCGGACCGATCGGATTGATGGTCGGCGAGGATCGCCCCCTCGCCCGCCGTCATCCCGCCCGCCCCCGACGGCAGATTGGAGGAGGTGGACGTGCCGAAGTGTTGCCGCAAGCGCGAGAACACTCGCCTCGCTTGCGTGTACATCGAGTAGAACGTGAAGCTGCCCGTGTTCACTTGTTCGTGCGTCTCCACAAAGCTCGTCGTCAGAGGGCTCACGTAAATCGGGTAACCTGCAATCGCGAGCACTCAACGAGGGGATTGCGAGTGGAAACTCACCAATCGGCTGGTCGGCACTCGAGTTGATCATGTTCCGGAGCACTTGGCGCGCGTTCTGGATCGACCCCCGCTCGGGGTTCCGGTTGCGAAGGAAGATGAGTTCTTGCTGCTGCCCCGCCCAGAAGGCCCGCACACACTCGCGATTCAGCTTGATCACTCTGCAAGAAGAAAGGAGGAATGGTCGGTGGAAGAAGGAAGATTACCGCATGTTCAAGTGCATCTTGTTGAGCATGATGATCTTGTAGTCGTCCTGGCTCTCGTCGTACTGATGCCGCAGGGCCAAGAGGGAGGGCGTGTTCGCGATGATCGACTGCCGCCAGTTGGGGTCGTGCTCGTGCGAGATGAAGATGTTCGTTTGGTAGAACTGAATGCGCTGGAAGAGGAGGCCGAGGTCCTCGAAGTCGTCCATCGCGGCGAAGTGGTCCTGATGGAGCTTGAGGGCCATCCGGACGGCCGGCGAGATGACCGAACTCAAGATCGAGGGATCCGCGAACACCCACTCGTCCGCCGCCGACCCGATCCTGCAACAGAAAGGAGGATGAACGGAAGACAGAAAGCAGTGTGTACCGCATGTCTCCTTTGAAGAGCGAGTGCAGGCCGTAGAGGAAGGACTCCGCCGCGTTCGCGTGTCGATTGTACGCGGCCGCTCCCAACGCCCGACGGCCGAGGATGGAGAGCGCGAAGCAGAAGGAGTTCAGCAGATTGCTCGAGGCGATCGCATTCAACCGACTAAAAGAAGAGACTGAAGAGGAATGGAAGTGGAACCACTCACTCGGCTGCGGGGTTTGTGGCCAGCCGCTGGTTGAGGCAGTAGTTGATCCACGGCCCGTAGATCTCGAAGAAGCGATGACGAGAGAGGGCTTGGGTTCGGATGTCGTAGTCCTCGTCGTTGGCCGCGCAGAAGATGGGATCGCTGTCCAGGTAGCGCGCGTTCTTTCGGATCGGGTCCAACGCGAGGAGGATCGACTCGTTCGTCAGCCACGACTCCAGCGACGGCGACTTCAGGGCGTAGTCTGAACCCTTCGCTCATTTCTGCTGCTTCTCAGCTCGCACTCACAAATGATGCACTTGACGTAGAAGGTGACCAACAGCCGCCGCAGTTCGTGCACTTGGAGCAGGTTGACCGCCGAGTTGTCCGTGATGGAGTAGCCGTCGATGATGTACTTGCCGCTCGTCACCTCCCACGCCAGCCATCGCAAGCCGAACGCCGTGTTGTAGGAGAGGAAGCCGGGGATCACGCCGAACGAGCAGCAGCAACACCCGTTCCTGCAAGAGCGTAAAAAGAAGAAGGACCAAAGAGGACTCACGTGTCCGCCGTGTGTTGATCCTCGCCGATCGCTTCTGAAAGACGAGGAAGAATGGAATGACATGCTGAAAGAAGAGACTGACCGGCTTCTCGTTGATGGCAGTACGTCCCGCGGAACTCCAGTCCACGCACCTGAACGAACAGTTCAGTTTAAACACACAGCCTCGCTGCACTCACTTGAAAGGTCACGAATCCGTTGCCCACTTCGATGATGTGCAGCAAGCAGGAGAGGTAGAGGGAGACGAGGATGAAGCAGTCGCCCGGCTCCACCGTGCAGCCCCAGCGGCCGAGCGTGAGGTCGCCGGCCAGCGACTGCTGCAGGCTGCGGGTCAAATGCTCGTAAAAGATGGAATTGAGGCTGGAGTCGTCGATCAGCGGGCCCTTCTCGAGCATCGACGAGAGGCGGAGGTTCGAGTCCACGCTCTTCGTGTTGTAGTGCTTCTCCCAGAACTTGACCGGCCGCGGGTAGGAGAGCAGGAAGAACGAGGAGCCGAGCAGCGGGTTCAGCGGGGCGGAGATCACCGACGAGATGATCGCTTGAGCGCAAAGGAGGCCCGGAGTGCGGAACGGAGAACGGTTGGGCGAACGCGTGCAGGGCGGATCCCCACGCGATTTGCCAGGGCGCGTTCAGGATCATGATGAAGTTCATCTTCAGCTCGAACTCGCGGATCTTCGGCCACACGAGGATGCAGAAGTAGACGACGACCAGCGGCGAGACGTTCTGGAGGCCGAAGCGGTCGAGCGGCAGGAGGGTCGGCTTCTCCGCGCCCACGTCCCACTGCAGATTGCCGAAAATCCACTTGCACAGGCAGAAGGCGATCCCGAGCGGCAGCCACATCATCTGCGGGTTGGAGTACGCGCCTCGAATCAACCGGAAGGCGAACAGGGCGGTCGCCCAGGCGGGCAGCAGCGGGAACGTCCACGCGTAGCTCGTGGTCAGCGAGATCACGAGCAGCGGCCACGCGACCGTCTTCTCCGCCGTCCGCATCCACACGTGCAGCCGCTCGAAGCCCATCAGGCGGGCCTGGACGGTCGTCTCGAACTGGTAGAACTCGTGCGGCCGGAAGGATCGGACGGGCGAGCACCTTCCACGGCGTGTGGGCCCGCAGTTGGGGGTACACGTAGTGGTTGATCATCCCGAGCAGGAAACACACGGCGAAACACGCGAGCTGCAACGAACAACAAGCGAGTGAACGGGCAGCGAACGGGAACTCACTTCAAAGTAGGGCTGGCCGGTCGTGAACACGGAGGTCGAGTGGAGGGCGAAGACGAACAGCAGGTTGAAGAAAATGAAGAAAAAGTCGTGATGAATGCGGCGCGTCAACGTGCGGCGGATGATTCCGGGCAGCGGGTCCTCGAGGTTCTTCGTTTCGGAGCTCTCGCGCTGCTTCGGCTCGCCGCCCTCCGGAGGGTTGGGCCCAGCTCGAGGACGACGTTCGGTTGAGTTCCCGCCGTCCGCCTTCACGTGGTACGCGACGCGGGAGGAGGCCGTGGGCGGGCGGTCGGGCGGGCTTCTTCTCCACGAGCACAACTGCGAAAAGACGATCCGCAGGTGTTCGGGGTTGCTCGACCATCTCGACAGCAAGTAGGCGGCCGACGAGAGGACGGCGACGAAGGCGGAGAAGATCACGCTCTGAGTGGACTCGGGGCTCAGAAGGCGGACGAGGTGCCCGAAGCCGCCGAGCAGCCCGACGACCGCCGCCGAGCGGACGACCGCGAGGAAGGCGGAGAGCGGCGAGAACGTGGCCGTCCCTCCGAAAACGTGAAGTTCGACCTGCTCGCACACCTGAACAGCGAAGGAAGGTTCACAGTGCTCGACGGACTGTTCAAGACGACTCACGTGCATGGCGAGAGTGTTCAGTTGAGGCAGCAGTCCAATCGTGAACGAAATCGGCAGCAGGAGGAGGGCGAGAGCGCTGACGTCCCGCAAGCCGACGATCAAGTGCTCCACGTCCCTGAATCATCGCTCCGGATCCTCGGTTCGGATTCAAAATGAAGCCGTTGGGCGACAGACGACTCGGCGACGCGTACGCGGAGCCCATGGCCGTCAGCTTGAAGTCGAAGGCGAGGACCACGAGGGCGAAGAGGCAGAAGTAAATCGGCCGGGAGTACGCGACGAGGACGTTGAAGCCGTGGATCGGCGAGGCGGCGTCGGGCTGGACGCTTCGCAGCAGGGAGAACTGAGCAGCCCGGCCACAACGAAGGCGAACAAAAAGAGGAGAAGTCCGAGTAGATCCCGCGCGCGACGATCAAGGCCGCCAGCATCGCGACCATCGCCGCAATCCAAACGTCGAAGCCGATCGATCCCCAGCTGTGGTTCCGATCGAACAGGCGGTTCAACGACAATCGATTCAGTTTGACCTTCAGGCCGGAGGTGCCGAACGGGAGCCAGCGGGGCAGCAGTTTGAGGCGGTAGTAGTAGTCGAGCTTCGAGGGCGGCTGGCGGGCGGCTCGTGGACGGACGGGCGCGTACAGCTGGCGGAGTTCTTCGATGAAGTTGATCGAGGAATCTGAATTCACCCCTTTCAAATGAAGGGAACAGAATGGCGGAACTCACAAGACTCCGTCGGGTGCATGGGCGCTCCGGCGGTCTGCGCGCGCCGCCTGCTCTCCAGCGCGAACGCCTCCAACGCCGTCCGTTGGCGCACGTTCGGCACGTCGATCAGCGAGGCGTCGGCGCTGATCGGGACGGAGAGCCGACTTCGGCCGCCGTCCGGCCGGCGAGAAGCGAGGGCCGCGTTCCGTTGCAGCTGGCTGCTGTAAATCCGCGAGGCGAGGTTGACGAACGAGATGAACGGCCGCGACGAGCTGCCCGCTTCGGAGGTCGACTGCGGCGGTCCGTTCGTTTCGCCCATCGAGCTGAAGCGGCTGGCCGGATGGAAGACGTTGCTCGGGGCGTTCGCGATGTAGCGCCGCTGTCCGAATCCTCGCCGTCCGCCTGCCCGAACGACCCGCCGCTCTCCGAAAGCGAGTTCCGGGCGGGCCGCCGACCACCGTTTTCGGCCGCGACGATCGCGTCCAGCGGCGAGTCCGAGGGGACGGTCGGGAGGCGTTGGAGGAGGCGGTTGATGTCCCGATTGCGGTTCGTGGACGACAGCGAGCGGCAGTGGCGGAAGGCCGAGCGGCCCCTCGAGCGCCGTTTGCCCCCGCTGCTGCCCGGCGGCTCGCCCACCAACGGCGGCGGGCGCTCGTCGATCGAACCCTCGGAGCAGCGGCGGTCGATCAGCGCCTGGGCGATGGAGCCGAGCGCCTGGGCCGTCCCGTTCGAGTGGCCGTCGAAGGCGTACGCCCACCAGTTTCCCTTCTCGTCCTGAAACGAGTGGACGGCGCCCTCGGTCGTGTCGTCGTGATCGTAGGCCACGTGCGTGTCGTCGTCGCGGAACGAGCGGTAGAGCGACATCGCCGTTTCCTGCGGTTCGGGCGGTCGATCTCGACTCCTGAAAGGCGAGAAGTGAATGGAAGGCGTGCCATTCGACCACTCACTCGTCTGCCCGACTTCCAATCGAGCCCCGCTCCAAAGTCGGCCGACCCAAACGGCGCAACGCGACGCTCTCGATGGCGTCTAGCGTTTCGGGGTGCTTTTCGATCAACTCCTCTAGGAACTTGGTGATCTGCCCCTTCAGGTCAGACGCGTCGATCTCTGAAACGAACAGGAGGGATGAGCGGAACGTGAGAGTTGCCGAACCGGGCAGATTGTCCGCCTCCAGTCGGTCCAACGTGCGGTGGAGGACGGCGGCCGGGATCTTCGTGGCGGTCGAGCGGTGGGCGTCGGTCCTCCGGAACGTCCTGGAGCGTCTTCGAGCAACACGGCTGTTCGTCCGTCAACTCCACCGGCTTCCGCTTCTGCTCGTCCGGGTGTTGCTCCCTCGTCTTCCCGCATTCCCGGCAGTCTCGTCCGCCTTCTCTCCGTGGGGCGGCGGGCTCCTTGGAAATCGAGCGGTTGCTGGACGCCGTCGCGGTAGTTGCCGACCGCCGTGTCGCTGTTGATCAGGGCGGGCGTCCGGCCGGTGCCCAGCGCTGCGGCCGCCGCGTCGGTGGTCGAGCGAACTTTTCGGACTTTCGGCACCCGCCGTTCGCTCGGACCGGTTGATCAGCGCCAAGTTCGGGTGGGAGTGCTTGCGGGCGAAGCCGGGGATTCCGCCGCGTCCCATCTCGCAGTCAGACGACCGGCTGGAAGCAAGGAATGGAAAGAAAGATCGATTGAAGGCACCAACCGGTACTCGGCGATCAACTCCAGCGAATCGGCCGGCAGCACGGTGCGGGCGGGCGGCTGCGAGATCGTGAGGAGTTCGTTGGCCGACGAGTCGCCGCTGGCCGCCGAGTAGTGCGAGTGGCCGCTGGAGGAGTCGCTGGAGGACGTCGAGTCGTGGCGCGTCTCGATCACGACCTCCGCCTCGCCGCTCGTCCGCCGCTGGCCGCCCGCGTTCAGTTCGGACATTTCGATCGTCCCGTCCACGTTGCTCGTCTCCCGCCGCGTGGTCGAGAAGGAGGAGACCGGCGAGCGGAACGTCTCCACGGTCGCCGCCTTCGATTTGACCATCTGAATGCAATGGAATGAAATGAATGAGAAAGAAGGCGCTTACGGGCTCCGTCCGGTCGAACACCGAGTGCAGGTACATGACGCCGCCCTTGAGGACGGCGAACAGGAGGACGATGAAGGCCACATAGCCGATGCACCACCCCAACGACGTCGAGCCGCCCGTCAGAATGCCCAGCAGAAGCGGCACGACCAGAAGAGTTGCGAACACTGAAGTAAGGTAAACGAGTTATTGTGATCGAACGAAGAATTCATTTAAACGAGGTGGAAACGCACCATAGAGATGGACGGTGTTGCAGAACAGACTGCCGGACTCATAGTACCTGCAAAGAACGTTCGGTTGTCCACGAACGGCCGGCAGAAAGACGAACCAGCCACCCGGTGAGCGATCCAAAAATTCCTTGGCTCGCGACCTCCGCGAGATGCGAGCCGGCCGGCATTCCGAGCGGTCATCCACGAAGTCGCCGGAAAGGAGCGTGCTCGCGAGAAAAACCGATGAGCGAGCGGCGGAGCAGGCGAAATTCGCGTTCGAATTGGCGCCCTTCGCCCGCAATTCGCGGCGAGCATGTCGCGTGTTCCTGCCGCCCCCCCCCATGCGGCGTCCTTTTCGCTCTCGAGCGCTTGGCGCGCGTCGATCGGGAGCGAGCGCACTCCCGCGAGAACCCAATTGTTTATTGTACGCGGCGAGCGGGCGCTCCAATGGCGGATTTTCGCTCATGATTTCGCTTTCTTCCACTCACTTTCTTTTTCCTTCTTTTTTCGTCTTCTCGGTTGACCTCCGGATTGCGCAACGGGCGCCGATTGCTTTGATTCGCGAGAAGCGAGTTGGTTGCCCTCGATTATCGCCCACTAATTAGCTTCCCTTCTGCTTCGCTTTTTCCGTCCGCCCGTTTGTTTCGAAGCGTGCCTCCAATTATTTACGCCCACGCACGTGACACCTGCTCGTCGTTGCAGGCGGCGCACGGACGTCGTTTATGTCGTAAAAACGGAGCCCCATCGCGAAGCATCGGCCGTCGCTGGACTGCTCTCGAAAATCCGCATGACGTTGACGACGGACAGCTCGCCGGGCGGCCGGCCGTACGGGCACATCGCGCAGGTGATCGGCAACCGGCTCTACTTCGGCTCCTTCCACTCGATGCCGAAGGACGACGAGGACACCGTCCACTTCAAGATCGACGATCACGTCTCCTACCACCCGTGAGTGCCTCTTTCTTTCTTCAATTGACTGCTCGCTTGCAGGTTCTACGACGACTTCGGACCGTTGAACCTCGCCGAGCTGTTCCGGGCGTGTCTCCTGATCCGCGGGCTGCTTCGAGTGAGTTCCCTCTTCTTCTTTGCGTTCACTCCTTCTCTTCCTGCAGAACAACAACCACCGGCGAGTGGTGATCTGCACGAATGCGGACGACGCGAACTCGAGTGAACGGCGCGTACCTGGTCGCCAGCTACCTCGTGATCTACGAGGGCCTCTCCGCCGACCAAGCGTACCTGCGCGTCCAGCGAGCCGAGCCGCCGGCTTTCGTCGGCTTCATCGATGCGGTCAGTCCGTCCATTCCCACTCTTCTATCCAACCATCCCTCTTGCAGTCGCTCGGAGAACCCACCTACTACCTGCACCTTCAACACACGGTGAAGGCGATCGAGAAGGCGATCAAGCTGAAGTGGCTGGACTTTGACACGTTCGATCGGGAGGAGTACGAGTACTACGGTTTGTTCCTCTTTGCTCCTCCTTTCTTTTCATTGGAATGCGTGCAGAACGAGTGGAGAACGGCGACCTCAACTGGATTCTGCCCGGCAAGATCCTCAGCTTCTGCGGCCCGTCGGATCGGAGCTACGTGCACAACGGTGGGGGAGGGAAGGAAGACGCTCGTTTATTCTTCTTTCTGCAGGCTATCCGTACCACGCGCCGGAGGTCTACTTCCAGTACTTCCGCGAGAAGGGCGTGAGCACGATCGTCCGCTTGAACACGAAGCTCTACGACAAGAAGCGGTCAGTTCATTCCTCCCTTCACACCCTCACTCAACTAGTCGCTTGCAGATTCATCGAGGCCGGCTTTGACCACCAGGACCTCTTCTTCGTGGACGGCTCCACGCCGAGCGACGCGATCGTCGAGCGGTTTTTCGACATTGTGGACAACGCGAAGGGCGCGGTGGCAATCCACTGCAAGACGGGTGAACCAGAATTTGGGACGGGTCAACCGAGTTTGGCCCGCACAAGTCCACAGATTTGGCGAAGAGCCGTTCTTCGCCAAACGCGTTGACTTTTTGCGGCGGGACCGGTCGGTTTGACGCGTCGCAATATTTGAATCCGCAGGAGGCCGGGCTGGGCCGCCGGGCACTCTCATTGCATGCTGGACTGGGCCGCACGTTAACCTTCATCGCCTGCTGGCCAGTTCCCTTCGCTCTTCCCTTGTACTCGTCTGCTTGCTGGATGATGAAAGAATACCGACTGACAGCCCCGCAATGCATAGCTGGCTCCGAATCTGCCGGCCGGGCTCGGTGATCGGCCCGCAGCAGCAGTTTCTGATCGACAAAGAGAAGTGGTGTTGGCGTTGGGGCGTCCAACAGCGAACACGCTCTCCGTCGCGCCCGCTCTCGCCCACGCGCGCCGCCCAGTTGGAGAAGAAGACCGAGGAGTTCTCCTTGGGTTTGTTCCCGCCTATCCGCTCATTCTTCTTATTTCTTTCTGCAGACCCCCCGATGGCCTCGACCAAGCTGCGCGACGGGAAGACGATCAACAACAATCGCTTCGACGAGGTGCGTTGAGCGAAGCCCGCAGTCATGAGTTCCCGCTTGCAGACGGCGATCAACGAGAAGGGGCAGAGCCAAGGCGATCGGCTGAACGAAATGAAGCTCCGATCGCAGCGGATCGCCGACAAGGACGCCGTCAACCACAACGACGCCATCCAGTCGGAGCTGCGGATCGGCGGGCCGCGGAGTGCGCAGCAGACGCCGGCCGCTCGCCGCGTGTTGAGTCCGACCACGCCGATCAAGAAGCTGCACCTTTCGACGTCGCCGCGGAACTGCGAACCCGGTGGTCGCGCCGCCGAGCGTCCCGTCCGCCCGCCGCCAGCTGAACCTGAAGATGCCGGTGAGTTCGTTGGTTTGTGTTCACTTCCGCCCACTCATCTGCACTCGGCCGTGCGCATGAAACAAGCCGCTCGCTTCTCCCACTTGCCGTGATCTCGTTGATGTTTGGTGGTGGTGTTTAGTCGGCGGAATCCACCGAGATCGCCGCTTATCGTCGCGCGTCCACGCGTTCTCGCCGTTCCGCCCGCCCCCACTCGCGGCATCGGCGGTCGGCTTCAGGTATTTTGCTCGTTGTGGTGATTGGTCGGTATCGTGCCCTGGTTGTAGCGACTAACCCCCGAACCGCCGCCTCCGCTCCTCCCGCTCAAGCCGAACGGCAGCCGGCGCCCGTCCGCAGCCGCTCGCACGTGCATTCGGCCCACAAGACTTGCGGAATTCTGTGATCTTTCGAGTTTTGCACACTTCTAGTCGTTTAATCACTTCCGTTACCGGTTCTCCTGTACATTCATCGTGTGAAATAAAAAGTATTGTCGTGATTGTGCTCGAACACTCCCGCACTCGTAACACCCGCCCCCAGCCACCGCTAACCGCCGAGAACAAGTGAACACAAGCTTCTGCAAGCACGATTGAAGGCCTTCTTCTAATGCCCTTTCTTTCCAGATCTCCAAAGTGATCGTGGCGACCACGCATCAGCACAAGCCGGCTTCCAAACCGACCATCAAGAAGTGAGTGGAAAGAAAGGAAAGTAAACGAGTGATTTCCGTCGATTTTAGCCTCCGCCAGCAGCCCTACTCGACGAGCAACATCAACGCGAAGTACGGACTGCGGCCGCGCAAGAACCTCGTCTCGCCCTCCCGCTACGATCCCAGTGAGGCGCCCAGCTCGCCGCTCCAGCGCCACCACTACTCGACCAGCGGCCTCCCGTACGCGAAGCCGAGCGGGAGCCCTCGCCAATGAGCCGTCCGCGCCGCCCTCTTGCCCGTCCGACCATTCGAGAGCAATAATCTTCTCTGTGTGCAGCCGGTCTGAACACACCCGCCTTTCATCTTCTTGTAACACTTGCATTTTACTCGTTTCGATTTGGACTCACGTTTCCCGTTTCTTCTTACTTTTGCATCTCTTTGTGAACTCCGTAAATGGGATCCCAACTCGCCGTTACTTTTTCTCTCCCCGCCTGTACGATCCGCTTTGCCTTAATCTCGTCGAAATACCCTCAGCATAAGCAGAAATCTCCACGCATGCCTTCACCTCTAAGCAACCTGCCTTCTCGTCTCAAACGCCCTTGTACACAACCCTCCACCTCGTTTCTAGTGATGCCAAGCCGCTTCCTCCCAATGCCTTACCGCTCTCCCGTTAGGTAGTCCTTTCTAGTTCTCACGCCAGAGCAGCAGAGTGGAGTGTTCTGCCGCATTTCTACCGATAGAATCTCTTCTAGACGCGAAAGTGTTGCTTTTACCTCCGATTCTCTATGGATGCTCCCCAGAATAAAGAACGACTAACAAAGAATTAGGTTTATCCTCGTAGACACGAAGAAGGGAGAGCAACAGCAATTAGCAGGAGACAACCATGAGCGAGAACGTTCAACAAACAACGTTTAAATTACACCACCACAAACAAACGAAGGAGAACGGCCGGCAGTTAGTCGCGAGGAGTGGCGAGGAAGATCGCGTGTTGGTCGGCGACGCTCACGGAGCGGATGGCGAAGTCGTTCAAGTGGGCCGACTGGATCTTGCGCGGCGTGGCCACCACCTTCTCGTCGGGATCGTCGTCGTCCGCGATGCCCAACCCCAGCTGGCCGGCGCTGTCGAAGCCGAACGCGTAGCCGTCGCCTGAACGAAGGAGTGGGTGGACAGAAGGCGAGCAGACTCACCGTCTTCCGTCCAGGCGATCGTGCAGCCGAGCGAGGCGTGAACGCCGGCAATCTTCACGCCCTCCGGGAAGTTCACGCGCTGGGGCGTCGTGTAGCGCCAGTTCTGCGTGTCGTCGCGGCCCGTCCACGTGCCCAGGCCGAGCACGTTGTCCGTGTTCTTGCCCAACGTGTAGAGCTCGCCTAAAGGTCGAAAAAATGAAACAAAAGAGACAAAAGACGGCCTACCGGCTTCGTTGCGCAGCGCCAAGTGCTGGACACCGGCGATGTGCGTCCACTTGCAGTTCATGTCGAAGGCGGGCACGTGCGTGAAGTGGGAGACGCGGTACTCCGTCTCGGCCTCCTCGCCGTCCATCTCGCTGTCGGGCACCGGCAGGCCCAACTGTCCGTAGTTGTTGAGGCCGCAGGCGAACAGACGGCCGTCCTCCGCCCGGCCGATCGTCCAGTAGCCGCCCGCGAAGATCGCGTTGAACTTGACGGCCTTTTGTTTCTCCACGTACACGAGCAGCTTCTTGCCGGTGGTGTCCGCCATGTAGCCTGCAACCGAAGGCATGAGTGGCCGCAATCCTTCGCCTTCCACTCACTCGAACGGATCAGCGCCCGAGTGCGCCGAGCGGCCCAACTGTCCCGACGAGCCCTCGCCGAACGTGAAGATTTGGCCCTTGTTCGAGAGCATGACCAAGTGATTCTCGCCGGCCGCAATCTGAAGGCAAAGAACCCGTGCAAAAGTGATGAAGAGGAACGAACCTTGACGATGTGGTAGAGCTCCGGCACGTGGATGATCGTGGGCTCCTTCTGCATCTTGACGAACAGCGGGTGGACGGCCAGGTCGCCGCTGCTGTCCTGAACGACGAAGAAATGAATGGGAAAGCGGCAAAAGGACGAGAACGAACCCGCAACAAGCCCCACGCGATCACCGTGCCGTTCTTCCGTCAAGGCGGCGCCGAAGGACGCGCCGGCCGCGATCTCCACCACCTGCAAGCGAGGGGACGGACGAAGAAGAGAAAAGGAAGGCAAACCTTTCCGCATCGTTTGATCTCGTCAGACAGCTGGATCTCCGTGAAGCGGTCGGTTGTGTCCTCCAGCTCGAGGTCGATCACGGGCACCGCGCCCTTCTCGTTGGCACCGCACGAGAACAGGCGGCCGTCCGCGGTGAGCAGGAGCGTGTGCACGCCGCCCGCACTCGCCTGCACGAACTTGAGGCCCTCGTCGAACGTGTCCACGGCGCGCGGCTTGCGGGTGGTCTCGCGGCCGGGATGGCCGAGCTGATCGCCCGTGCCGCACGTGAGCACGCGGCCGCATTCCACCTGCGGCGGGTGCACCTCCTCGAACTGCAGGAGGAACTTGGCGCGCGGCTGGGCGAGCGAACGACGGCCTGCAATTCGGACCATCTCGAACGAATGAAAGCGTCCACTCACCTCTCTTCCCGTTCTGCGACGCCTGCGATTGGGATTGGGTCGTCTGGTCGAGGGCGGCCGTTTCGTCGAGGGCGGCGGTCTCGTTCAACTTGCGCTTTTTCGCAACCCGTGGAGCCATCTCGCTTCCGATCGATGAGCAGCTGGAAGGAAGAACGAAAGGTGAAGAAATTCGGGCGACGCCCAGCAGAAGAACGCGCTCCTTTGCGAAACTGCCCGCCAGACGGAACCCACGCCGCTCCGGCCCGAAATTCGCGGGCATTCGGCTTGGCGTTCCGTTGCACTCGACGGCGAGCGGCGGCCGGCTGGCGGGTGGGTGGGCGGCGGTCGCAGCGAACTGCAGCGGCGGCGGCGGAGGGCGAGCGGCGGGGCGGAGGTTGTTTTTATCGCGAGTGCACGCGACTCCGACTATTGATCACAAACACACCATTTTCGTTCGTTGCTTCTCTTTAATCGACGCTTCTTCAGCTGTCCGCTTGCCACACGTCCGATCGATCGACAACTCGCCGCCAAAATGGGCATCCTGCCGGAAAAGAAAATCGAAACGCCGCTGCGCATCGAAGAGGCCGTGGAGATCACGTACGCCGAGTGAGTTCCCCGGATTTCCTCATTTGTTTCACTGACTTGCTTCGTGCAGCTACGTGTTCGACGACTCGGGCGATGAGGACGTCGTCGTGGTCACGTACGGCGACTCGTCGTCCGAAGAGGAGCGCGCGGCCGTCGGCGGCTACCAGCGGACGGTCCAACGGCGCAGTGCGGCGGCGGACGCGCGGAAGGCCGTCCGGCAGGCCAATCGGGCGGCCACGCACCACGACGCGACGTCCATCAAGAAGAACATGTGAGTTCGCCGCTTATCGATTTCCTCACTCGTGATCTGCAGGGGAGCTCGCAAGTGGCGCCGCGTGGAGAACGGTGAGTGCGCCGATTTCGTCATCCGTTCACCCACTCGCTCTCGCTTGCAGCCCGCATTCTGGCCGCCTTCGTGGACCCGGACGACGTCTACTACGACTCGCGGGACCTGATCGAGAACACGGTCTCCGCCTTCTCGCGTCTGATGAGCGACGAGGCATCGATGCGGGCCTGGAACGAGTTCATTGAGCAGAACGACGAAGAGCAGTCCCGCTTCCTGAAGACGTTGGACCACGAGAAGAGCCTGCGCTTCAACGAGCGCAAAGGAGTGGCCGTGGAGAAGAAGACGAACAACAACAACAGACGAGAAACGAGCTCGTTCGTTCCTTCTCCTTTCCTTCCAAGCAACCCGTGCGTGTGTTCAGGCCATCCCGCCTACTCGGCGCGCGCGTGCTTCGAGAGTTTGGACAAAAGGTTCCGGACGGCGTTCGCCAAGCAACACGTCCCGATGGTCCGCTCCTTCACCCCCTTCTCTTCTGTTCACTCGTGTGTTTGCAGCGGATGATCGAGGAGATCGAGGGCGAACTGCGGAACTTCTTCTCGTCCAAACCGAAGGGCACGTGGTCGGAGAGCGTGGACTCGGACTACAAAAGGTTCTACCTGCACGCGGTGGCCCAATTTCTACGCTTGAAGTCGCAGAGTGAGTCCCTTCTCTCCGTTCTTTTAATCTTCCCCCTCCGTTCAGGCCACTCGGAGTTCCCCCCGCGGTCGCGTGACGACGGTCGAGAATCCGCTCTCCGCGTTCACGCCGCCCGCCGACTCGCTGAGCGGCTTCCTCAACCGAAATCCCCGCATTTCCGTCAAATGACCCGCCGGAGGACTCGTGGCCACAAAAAGGAATTCGGAATCAATGGTGTGAAGGTCGCTCGCTAGTGATTCGATTGCAATCTATCGTAATAAAAGTGCTTGAGTACTCGCGTTGGCGTTTGATTGTTGTGGATTGAAAGAAGAGTTCGATTGAAGCGGAAGATTTCAAGCGTGCATCGAACAACTGTTCGTTTGTTTCCCTTGCGTCACATTCCGAACGGGCGGTCAAAGTGCACGAAAACAAGCGGGCGGATCGATCGGCTCCACGTGAACGAGCGGCGAGTGCGCGTCCCGACTGGAAAGTTCGTCCACTCGGCGGCGTTCCCTTCGCCAACCGGCCGCTTTCTTAACCGAAAACATCCCTCGCCGGCTGAAGCGAACGCATTTCGGCGTGCC
The DNA here is from genome assembly GCA_024699865.1 of Aphelenchoides fujianensis. Classification (NCBI taxonomy): domain Eukaryota; kingdom Metazoa; phylum Nematoda; class Chromadorea; order Rhabditida; family Aphelenchoididae; genus Aphelenchoides; species Aphelenchoides fujianensis. The sequence goes on along the minus strand of JAMPIO010000007.1, from coordinate 1,140,125 downwards.
CAGGAGTGACTCATCGACCGATCGAAGGTCCGTTTCCACACGCCCGCTCGTCCCCCGGCCGCCGCCTTTTCTTCCCGCACACTCGCCCACTGCGCTCACTCGCTTCCTCAGTTGTAGATGATGGATTTCCTCTTCGGACGCCGCAAGACTCCGCAGGAGATGCTGAAGCAGAATCAGCGGGCGTTGAACAAGGCCATGCGCGAGTTGGGTTCGTTTCCTTCCGCTCCCTCCCCTTCAATCCACCCGTTTGATTGCAGACCGCGAGCGGATGCGTTTGGAGACGCAGGAGAAGAAGATCATCGCGGACATCAAGAAGACCGCGCGCATGGGCCAAATGGTGAGCATCCCGCCCAATTCTCCTCTTAATCCTCGCTCGTCGTTCAGGACTCCGTCCGCGTGATGGCCAAGGACCTCGTGCGCACTCGGCAGTACGTGAAGAAGTTCGTGATCATGCGCGCCAACATCCAAGCCGTCTCGCTCAAGGTCCAGGGACTGAAGAGCCAGGACGCGATGGCCCAAGTGCGTTCACCCTTCTTTTTTCTTACGTTCACTCCTTTGCTTTCAGGCGATGCGCGGCGTGACTCGCGCCATGGGCAACATGAACCGCCAACTGAACCTGCCGCAAATCCAGCGCATCATGACCGAGTTCGAGAAGCAGTCGGAGATCATGGACATGAAGGAGGAGATGATGGACGACGCCATCGACGACGCCATCGGGAACAGCGGCGAGGAGGAGGAGACCGAGGCCGTCGTGCAACAAGTGAGTCTTTCTTCTCCATTCCTTCACTCCTCTCGTGTCGTTTCAGGTGCTCGACGAGTTGGGCATCCAGATGGGCGAGGAGCTGGACCGCCTGCCGACCGCCGACGGCGCGCTGGCGGCCAAGACGGCGGCCGCGAGCAAACAGCCGCAAGCGGCCGCTCTCTCGGACATCGACGCGGACCTTCAGGCCCGGTGACAACCTTCCTCCTTTCTCTTCCCACCCTCATTCGATCGTTCAGATTAGAGAACCTGCGCAGAGAGTGAGCACTTGGCTGCGGGATCGAGACGCGTGTACCCTCCCTTCCACCTTCTTCCGTTCGTTTCCGACCGCCCACTTTGTTGTAAATACCCAACACTCCACCCTCCCCCTCTCCCGCACTTGTCCACTCGAATCCGAAGATAAACGACCACTACTTTTATTCGCTCATTGCTCGTCGATCTTGTTGAACTGGAGTTCTTCCTTTGAAGCCGCCCTCTTTGGCCACGTCCCGGCAGATCACGGCCACTCGGCGGCCTTTCGGGGACGGGCGAGGCCGCGGAAGAAACTCTCCTCGTTCGAGAGGATCTCGTGCGTGAAGTCGAATCGCGTGGCGTCGCTGCAAACAGTCGGAAGTTCATTGAGAAGATGGCCGGGAGGAGACCTCAGAATGTAGAGCGAGCGGCGGGGCAGGCGGAGATCGAGAATCCACTCGTCTTTGCGGTCTTTGTGTCGCAGTCGCCTGCAAGGAATTGAATCGAGTGAAGCAGCAATGAATGCGAGAACTCACATGACGGAAGCGGAAAGGAAGCGAGAGCCCGCTGATCACTCGACCGCAATACTGAAAGCAGCACACATGAAGGACAACTGGCCCTTGCGTACCCGAACGGCGTCGATGTGCGGCTTGATGTGGCCTGCAATTCCCCCACAATGTGGCTGACAATCGACGAAACACCTACCATGTTCGTGGAGGTCCAGGAGGTGGACGTACGGGATCTTGCGCGCGTCCGCAGGAAAAGAAGTCTCCAAGGATTCGTTGGACGATCGCCTCGTTCTCCGGCGTCCACTTCTTCTGCTCCCGTTCGCGGTACAGGTAGATCGCCTGAAGAAGCAGAAGAATGGAAGAGAACTCGCTTCGTTCGCTCACGTCATCCCAGTGCGCTCGCTCGTATCGAAGTCGCTTCATGTGGGGCTCGATCTCGTCCATGAACTTCTGCTCTTCGGCCTCCGTGACGAAGTCCTCGACCACTCGGCAGGAGGAGAGGGCCGTTCGGAGCACTTCGGCCGGCCATTTGGCCTCGTTGTGCACGTGCACGTTCGACGAGGAGGCGGCCGAACAGAACCGCCGAACGGCCGCCCGGATCATCTGCGAGAAGACTTCTCTTGACAATCAGGATTCTTTCGAGTTTGTTGGCAGTGCAGTCGGTCGTTTAGCCCAATACAAGAAGGAAGGAAAGGATTGAATGCCGTGAGTACAATCGTGTTTATTCCGAAAGACCGCAACAAACAAACAAAATGAGCACGTATTTACATCACAATAATTTACAAAATGGAGAGCCTTTGAGCACCTCGTACACAAATCTTCGCACAATTGGGCACACAACGCAAAGAAAGGAGAGGACTGGAGAGTTGAAAGGTTAAGCATTTGGGAGGATGAAAGGAGGGGATTGAGATGGACGACCAATCGATCGCTTAGGAGGAGAACAGCGTGTGCATGTCGCGGAGGCTCTGCTCCAGGTCCAGTCGGAACTGCTTCGAACTCTGAAAGACGAGGGGAATGAATGAGGAAGAAGAGGAGGCGACTCACGGTGTTGTCCGCACTGCGTTTGCTGGAGATGTGGAACGAGATTTGATTCTCGCCCGGCGATGATGTAGCTGACGCCGTAGCCTCGGTCGGCCACCGGCCCGAAGCCGCCGCCCGCCGTGATCATGTTGAGACGACGGCTCGCGCTCAAGTTCAGCTCCTTCGTGATCTCGATCTCGCATTGGGACATGGGCGTTTGGGAGGTGGAGAGCAGGTAGGTGGGCGGCATCACTTTGTCCATGAACGGCGAGGACTCCTCCAGGTAGCGCTGGACGACGTAGAGGGCGAACAGGTGCCGGTCGACACCCCTGGCCGCACATCGCGTCCCGGTAGAGCTGTTGGTGCCGCTCGGCGGCGATGCGGAGGAAGCGGAGGCGTTCTTCTCGCTGCAAACTCCTTCAGTTCATTCGATTGTTTCTCGAATCTCCTCACCGTTTGCTCGGGGTCCAACATCGCGCGCACGAAGTCGCAGGACTCCAGCGAACACGAGCGGACGGTCTCCGTGCGGCCCTCGCGGAACAGACGGGTCATCGACGCCTCGTACGTCAACGCAAAGTGCTTTTGGTTCTGCAATTCAAGCGAGAGAATAGAAAGCAGTGAGGAAAGGGACTTACTCGGTAGTAGGTGAGCTGCAGAGTCGCTTGAAGGAAGGCGTCCGGCGAGATCTTCAGCTTCTTGATGAATCCTTTGCCGTAGTCCGTCCACACGAGCAGGGCCATCTCCACGTCGTCGATGAGCTTCTGGGCGACGCCCATGGACACTTGAATGCTCTGCTGGACGTCCGCCTCGAGGTTCCACTTGAGCCGCTCGGGGTGGCAGACGGTCTCCGCCGTGCCCGTGCAGTTGCCCTTCTCGTCGTAGCCGCGCACGCAGTAGTCCTGCAAGGAGATGATTGAATGAGTGGCCGGAAAGAGGAACGAACCTTGAGCAGGATGTACTCCATCATGTGGGCGACGACCGAGGCGTCCGCGTACGAGTGCTCCGCGTTCACGCCCACTCCGCCCGTTCGGGTACACGATGATGTTGAAGGACTTGTCGAACCAGCGGTCGTGCGCCTTCCCGTGCAGCAGGTTCTCGGCCCAGCGGTCCAGTTTGCTGCGATCCTCGGGGTCGTAGCACACGTGCTCGCTGTCCAGACACACGACGAAGGCGGCCCGCTCGATCGCCTGCAGCGACGTCTTGTTCACGCCCGCCCCGAAGAACTTCCGCCGCGTCAGCGCCCAGTGGGTGCGCTCGCCGGCGGTCAGCGCGGCCAGCTGCTCCTCGCCGGGCGCGGGCTTCAGCTCGGAGTCGAGGATCTCTTGGAAGGCGAGCTGCAGCTCCGGCGGCTCCAGCAACCGCTTCCCGTTGTGGATGGGCAGCTTGAACCAGCAGCCGTTGCAGTAGACGGCCACGTGGCGCGCGTCGTCCCATCGGCGGAATTTGTCCGTCTCCTCGCCGGGCACGCGGCACGAGTTGAAGAGCCGCTCGTACTGCATCGTGCAGAACGGGACCTTGATGCGGGGAGCAACGGCGAACTGAAAGCCCTCGTTGAACAGAAAGATAAAGAGATCGAAACAAACCGGAGAGACCTCCTGCCGCTCGATCAGCCGCCGGAAGAGAAGTGCGCCCCACGTGACGTTCGCGGCTCGAGCGGCTTGGATCTTCGTGGGGTTCTCGTTGAGCGTGTCGAAGCCGTAGTAGTTGCTGTTGATCATGATCGGCGAGCGTTGGCGGAGGTACACGAACTCCTCCCACCAGTCGGTGACCCAATTGGTAGGAAAGCCACGACTTGATGATCAGGTAGCGCTGGAGACGGCGGCCGAGTCCCCTTCTTGAACTTCTCCGACCTGCAACCATCGAGATGATCGTTGTATCTGAATAGGACACTCACAATTCGACCAGTTCGTTGTACTCCTCGTCGGTCGTGATCGGCCGCATCGAGCGCAGCAGGCGGGCGATCGTCGTGTCCAGCGAGGGCAGCGGCAAGTGCGGGAGGGCGCCTTGGAACGAGTGGAGCATCGGCCCGAAGCGGGAGATCAAGTGGAGCAGTTGCTGCAAACACTTGCAGTTCAATCGAAACACAAGAAGGAAGCCACTTACAAACCACAGTTGAGTCCGCCGAGAGACCTTGCCCGTGTGCGCATTCTCATACATCCACCCCTTGTACATCAACAGCCTGCAATTGGAAGGGCTTCAAGAAAGGAATGGACAAAGAAGAACGAACCATTTGATGGACAGCCGGAACACTTGGACCAACGCGAACCACAGCAAACTGCCGGCGATCAGAACGCCCAGGACTTGAGCGGCGAGTCCATCCCTGGAAGCAGAAGGCGTCAGAAGAAGTTACAAAAGGGCACTCACCCGAAGAGGTAGTAGAACACGTAGTTGCGGAACACGTCTGCCAGCCCGAACGTCACGTCCTTGTGCAGGAAGTAGAGGATGGAAGTGAGGGCGAGGACGAACACCAGCGAGTGGAGGTTCGCCGGAAAGATACCCGCAAAGAAGTCGTTCTAAACGAAAGAGATTGAGCTCAATTCCCGTCGTTCTGCACTCACCTTGAACCTCGCGAGTCTCTTCTTGTAGCCCCGAGCGAAGGAGTGCCAAATCTGAACGAGGGGGTTGATCGAGCGGTCATTCCAGCGAGTCCACTCACCTCGCGGAGCAGCTCCTGGTCGAAGCTCACGGAGATCCCATCGTGAGTCAACGAGAAGGAGAGGGCGGCGACGGAGCGGGCCTCGGCCATGACACCGCAGTGGTTCGGATCGGAGTGAGTGCGCGGATCCGAGGGCCACCGACGGCAACGGGCGCTCTAAACCGAGGGTCGAGTTGAGTCGAGAAGCGACGAGCGAGTTCGATCAGCGGGCGAAGAGGGGGGAAGTGATTGGCTGGAGTGCGGGTGACACACGGGCGATCAGGGCGGACTTTGCCCTTTTGTTGGCGCCCGTTCGCGGACCGCTTGAACAACAAACACCGCCTGCCCGCGACGTCAACGACGGCAAGAGCACGTGTGAAGGGCGAAAAGAAAACTCCGCCCGCCCGCCCGCGAATTCCCCGCAGCAGCCGCCCGCCGAGCGAGCGAGCGGGGCGGCTGGGAAGAAGGTCCAAAGTCCACTCGCTCGAGAGACGGGCGTCCGCATGTCGTCCGCTCGCCGATCGAGGAAAGGACGGGCGGCGGTGCACGCGTTTTTGAAACGAGACCGGCGGGCGTGCGGCGACGGCAAAGCAAACTGTTTTGCCGCCCCTTCCGCCGCTCCTTCGATCCATTCATTAGGTGGGAGGGGAACGTGCGTAAAAACAAAATCGGCGATCGTTCCGTCGACCGAAATAGCCGGCGGGCGATCGGCAGCCGACGGAACGACCTCTTGAGAAAGCGGGGCGCCACGTGCACCCGCGCGCGCCGAACGGAGGGCGCAAGTGATCAGCCGGCGGCTTTCGGCGATCCGCCCGCAGAGAGCGGCGAATTCCGGGCGCAAAGTGCGCGGCGAACTCCCTCCTTTGAAGGAGGAACGAACGAAAGAAGTGGCGAGGTGGTCGGGCGTGTTCACCCGCACGTTTCTTATCACGCCGCCCGACCAGACGGCGGCATTCGGAAGGCGATCGGCGAACCCACGAGGTTTCTGGACCGAACGGAAGTGAGTGGACATTGGTGGGGGCTTCTTTACGAAACGCCCGGTAGCGAGTGGTTGTTTGGGGCAGACGACCCCCGCGATCAATCATCCCGCTTGCGCACAAACCACAAAGTGCACGTGGAATCTTCCACTCGCCTTGTTTACGCAACTGCGTGTCGCCCTTTCATTTCGTCCAACCACTGGCTTCTCATTCGAATCCTGTTCAACGGATCCCTGCAAATGAAAAGAGAAGGGTTGAAGGATCGAAATGGCAGAACAACAGAAACGTTAACCAAAAGTAGTAGTTGCTTTCACGAATTCATGAACTCAATCCGCAACCGGAGACTCACAAACCAAACGAAATCGCCAAATGCACCCTTGCTTGTCGACTTCCAACCACCCTCTGTCAATCATGCACTTCTCAGAAGTCGAGTTCGAATGCGGCTTGTAATTGGTTTTTTCTGAACGGCGGTCCTTTGATTCGAACGAAAAGTTTGCTCTTTGACTCGTCTGCCGAACTTCCCCGACCGTCTGCTCGCTAATCACGAGTTCGTTCTTTCCACCCACTTCAAGGAACGCACAAAGATTGGAGGAGGGGAAAGAGACTTGACCCCCTTGAGCTTGGGGTCAACTGTTTTGCTCAACGAACGCGCATTGTCGGTGGGAATCCCATCAACCGGCTATTTCTTTCAACAATTGTTTCTTCGAATCCCCTCTTTCATTTCTTTGCAGGTTCTCACGATGGGCAACAGCAAGAAGAAGAAGCAGCCGTCGAACGTGATCCGCTCGAAGACGTTCACGAAGAAGAAGATCAAAGTGGGCAAGACGCTCAAGAAGACGAACCTGACGAGCACCGAGTTCAAATCCCGAGCGGTCGTCCTCCTCGAGCAGTTCAACTCGGAGACCGTCGAGCCGGTCAGCCACCGCGGCCTCACGGTCGGCGACCTCAACCGGCAGATCGGCCACCCCTCCTTTCCACGTGCGGCGGGATGCGGTCGTCGGTGAGTGTCCTTCTTCTCTTTTCATTCGATTTCGGTTGGTTTCAGGCCTGAAACAACTTCCTGACGGACAATCCGGAGCTCATCGAGGCCCATCTGCACGAGATCGTCGCCTCCGTCGGACGGCTGATCAACGACGAGGTGCGTTCTTTTCTTCTGCTTTCAATCCACCTTCTCGAGTTGGTTTCCAGAAGTTCGCAGCCGACAACAACGCCGCCGCCCACGTGAAGGCCCTCCTGCGGGTGGTGTTCAAGGCGGCCGATCGGGTGATGGTCACCTCGTTCGAGCTGCTCTCCACCCACCTGCGGATCGGCTTCAAGAACCCGAAGCTGCCCATTCGGAAGTTCGCCCTCGAATTGACGCTCCTCGTCTTCGACGCGTACCCGAAGCTCAGCCACGCGGACTCCAACCTCCACGAGAGCTTCCTCGAGCTGATGCGCTCCACCAAACGGCCGACCGCCCGCCCGCTGCTCGCCGAGGCCGTCCGCAAGTTCCGCGCCGTCTACGAGCGGCCGCAGGTGGCGGAGCGGACGGCCAAGTTCGCGGACTTCAAGTCGGTGGACGCGCTCGTATGGCTCGCGGACCGCTTCCAGTACTCCTGCTTCTACGGCCACGCGGGCGACCAGCAGAAGAAGGCGGTCGACACGAGCTTTCTGGACACGATGTTGATTTAATTGTTCTCGAATCATCACAATATTTACAATCGAACATGGAGGGAAATAATAAACGATTCCTCCTCGTTCAACTCGTCGCTTCTCGGTCCCGTCTGCCTGCTCGGATGGAGGCACTCGTTCGTCGCGAGTCAATGCTGCTCGGGGGCGCAAATGGAGCTGCGGATGAACGCCAGCGAGCACTTGGAGGTGCAGCAGTCGGTGGCCAGGCCGGTGGCTCGTTTCACTCGCTTCAGGTTGAGCAGGTGGTCGGCTGAAAAGAGGAGAAATGAGTGAACGATTGGGTTTTGTGTCTGGAGATTGCAACCCCCAAACATCCCCCTGCTTTTGCCGTTGGATCACGTCAACAATCGCGCCTAATCCCCGGCCGTCTACCGTAGACGGGGCGCGGTTAATGAGCGGGTGAACGGCGGCACACTCGTTAATGAGCGCCCGCTTTGTTTCGCCGCCCGTCTGGCAGCCGGCCAGTCCGCTCCGCAGTCCTTTTTTGGCCATCTGCCGGGTGCCGTGCGCGCGTAAACAAAATCAGGAATCGAGTGCGTGAACGGACGATTTCTTTCGATTTGTTTGGAGCAACGGTCGCCCGCCATGTCCCTCCGGCTCACCTTTGTTCACGTAGCGGTGGTTGCAGATGCGCGAGATCGTGGAGATCAGCCGGCGGCCGCACAGTCGGAGGTCGCCCGTCGAGTGGTTGGACTCCTTGGCGACGGCGGTCCTGGAGCACGAGCAGAACGGAGAAGGCGGCGAACAGGAGGAGCGGGCGGGCGTCCATGATCACTCGGCGGATTCCAACCAGTGGGCGTCGGGGGAAGCGGGCGGCGCTCAAGGCATCGAGGGCCAAACCGAGGCGCGGGCGGTCGGTTCGGCGACGACCGAGCGGCTTCGATCGCTGGACGGGACGGCGGACAGCAAGCGGCCCGACTGCCCACTCGCGATCTTCATTTATACTCCAGCCATGACGAGACGGAGCGGCGGAGAGGCGGAGAAGTCGCCGCCGCCTCGTCGCGCAATCGAAATCCCCGCACTGGCCACGCCTTTCGCCCGCCATTCAGCCGCCGTCTTTCCGCCTTCCGCCCGCCTGTTTACGGTAGAGCGAGTGGAATTCTTGTTGTTGTTCCGATCGACAAAAGCGAGTGGTTGGAATTGAGGGGTGGATTTCAGTCCGGACACACGGGCATTCGAGTTCTTTTGTTTGCGGGCGGGCGGACGGCGCAACTCCTCTGTTCGTTCTCGCCAACAACCCCCTCGCAATCACTTGCTTTCCTCTCTGCACGCCTGCCTCGAGCCATCACTGCTGTTGCGGGCACCAATTTGCAGGTCAATCGAGTTCAAGCGAGTGTTTACGATCAAAACATGAATTCAGCGAGTGGACGTCGAATTTCCACTCGAAATTGGGATGTTTTCCTCTTCTCCCGCCTGTCGCCCACTCGCCGGTCATCACGCGCAGCTGAAAGCGGATCAAACGGACGGGCGAGGCGGACGGACAGCTGAGATGCTTCAAGTAATTTCTTCCCCCCCCGATCTCCCCTCCGTCCGCCGTCTTTCAATCGAGCTGCCGATTGCGCCACCCGAAATGCGTGCGCGATTCGATGCCTATCAGTCCGCCCGCGATCCGTCCGTTTGTTTACGCCCGGCGATTTCTCCGCGCCTTTCTTCATTGAGCGGTTTTTATTCTTCGATCTTCGGCTCATGGGCGGCATGAATGCGGGAATGTGGGGCCGAAGAACCGACTTCGCACTCGACTTCCCCCTCGCTTGCACTCGAGCACTTCAGCCGGCGGCTCTCAGCACTCGACTGTCCAGCGAACCCCGTCCACAAATAAACAAGCCGCAGGCCACGAATCAGACGACCGGCCGGAGTGTTCGGTCAGCCGGCGGTCACTCGCACGAAATTTCGAATTTCGAGTTCGCTCACCCGTCGCCCGCTTCAAACTTCCTCCCCCACGCCTTTGTTTTGCTCGTGGTCGTCGATCGGGCGGTCGGGGAGCGGCGGGGGCGGCGTGGGATTGCCCGAAGCATGCAGACGGGAAACCCGACCGAATTCTTGCGATTGTCCGCCCGATGGAATGCGGAGGATGCGGAGAATCCGCGTGTGAACAAAGAGCGCGCAAGAACTCCGGCCGTCGGGTTTATTCGCGCACGAAAACAAACGACGTGAATCGAATTCCGGCCGCCTCAAGCCGCCTTCTGCTTCTTCGACGAGCCGACGGGGCTCTTCGGAACGGGCGCCGGCTTTGCGGTCGGCGGAGGAGGCGGCGGCTTGGCGGGCGTCGTTTTGGAGGAGGCTGAAGCACACGCAATAAGAAGCGAGCAAAAGGGGAGAGAACTCACCGCTGGGAGCAGCCCCAGCTTCCGACTTCTGCTTCTCCAGCTCCTCCTTCTTCTTGCCGAACGGATCCCACAGGCCGTGGCGGTAGACGAGCAGCAGCGAGTTCCAAGTGGCCTCGACGGCGAAAGAAGTGGCATTCGGGTACCTGCAAGCGGGCACTCGATCAGAAACACAAGGAAGAATGCGCACTGGTAGAGAAGGACGAGGAACCTGAAAGAAAGCGATTGATCAGGAACCAGAAGAAAGCACCCACTGGTAGAGGATGCAGAGCAGCTGCCAGGTGACCGCAATCGTCTTGTAGATGGCGTAGACGACGAGGTAGGAGTAGTGGCCGATGCTCGAGAGCAAATCCCGCTTTTCTGCAAACAGCCACGCGCTCATGACTGCAGGCCGTCCTTCCACCCACCCTCGAACTTCTTTTCGTCCGCGGGCTCGGCCGGGATCGCGGTCTTCATCTGCGAACTCGAGGGATCGGCCGCCATCTTGCGCTCGGACATTTCGGAATGCCCGCTTTCCGCTCGAACTCTTCCGTTTGTTCTCTGTGAATGCAAATCTCCCTTCCAATAGTCCGAGTTTATTCGAACGAAAACAATTCGAATGCAAACAAAACAACCTAATCGACAGGCGCCTATTCCTTCTGCTGGGCGGCGGCGATCCCTTCGGGCAGCGGGGCCAGCTCCTCGTAGTCCACCTTCATGGCGACGCCCTCGGGGATGTTCCGCTCGACGTACTCGAGGAAGACGCTCGCCGTGCTGCCGGTCAGGTTCCGCACGTCCATCTGCTTGATGTACGTGCGCGTCTCGTAGTGCAGCTTGTACTTCTTGTGGACGAACTTCGAGCGGAGTGCCCACTGGACCCAGCGGACGTACGGCAGGTGGCGGACCTCCGAGCTGTCGATCCCCAGGTGGATGCACGCGTTCTGCAATCCGCTTCGATCACTCCTCGCTCTTCAAGTCTGCACGAACCTTGAGGAAAGTGGTGTACGAGAGGAGGACCGCCCGATCGTGGCCGCGCACCTCCAGCGAGAATCTTCGAGAAAAGTTTGTCCGTTTCGTCCGTCGACACGGCCGCCGAGCTCGAGGCGAACAGCCGGCGCGAAGAGGCGGGCGGATTCGGCCGCCACGAAACTCCTCAAGCGGGGCATGGAAACATCTGAACGGTGGAAATGAACAAGCGGATTGATTGGAGGAGAGTGGAGGTATCAAACAGTCGCCTGTTGACTGATGGCAACGATTGAAAGAAGACGCACGAGTCATGGTTTATTTACAGTTCAAATGAGCTCGAATTCGTCACAAGAATTCCCGTTTGCCTCTCCTTTCGAGCCGAAGCTCTCCGCCGAGTACGTGGGCCGCTCGTCGAGGACGCTGAAGAGCGGATCGCCGACCTTCGCCTCGGGCTCCGGCCGGCCGAAGTCGACGATCTTCTCCTCGCCCAGCTGCCGGACGAGTTGCTCCAGCTCGAGGGCGTTGCGGACGGAGAAGCCGAGGGCACAGCTCGGGTCCAGGCTCTTGATCGGCATCGAGCCCACGGATTTGACGTGGAACGTCTCGTAGTGCTCGTCGTCCTCCGTCCCGTCCAGCCGGACGTACTTTCTGGCACGAGTGCGGGTCCTGAACGACGAACGAATGAAAGGGGAAAAAGAAAGGAGAGCCTACCAGGTAGAAAAGGAAGTTCTCCGCCGCCCCGACCAGGTAAACGGCGTGCTTCGGGGTAGCCGCCGACGATCCCGAGGAAAGACGGGAGTTTGAAGAGGTTGTGAATGTGGTCGTAGTATCGCTGGAAGAACGATGAAGAGCGAATGGTCGGAATGCACTCACTTCGTTCACTTTCTCCACGCCCAACCGCACGGGGACGATCAGGAGGACGGTCTTCGTCCACTCCTCGCTCGCCTCCTCCACCTCCTTTGGCACGACCCGCGTTGTCCATGCACAGCAGAACTCGCAGCGGGTCCAACAGAAGAGTCGAGTGGGAGTGGGTGATCGCTTCTCTGCAACTCGAGAACTCAAGACTATCCAGTAAAGAGCAAACCGAATCAAAACGAAGGCCTCCGACGGCTTGAACCACCGACCGACGACGGCCGTCCACTCGAGGCGCTGGGCGGCAACCAGGAAGCGCGTGGAGGCCAAGCGGCGCCGAGTCCCGATCCTCGAAGACTCCGCAGCACGTTCCGCAGTTCCGACGGCGACACGTCGCAGCGGGTCCAATCTGAAGGCAGAACGAATGGAAGCCGGAAAAAGGAACAACCGACCTCTGCCCAGCTGATTGACCATCAGGGCCTGCGCGACGAGCATCTGGGCGGCCCGCAGCGTGCAGCTCCAGCCGGCGTCCGTCCGCGTCTTCCCATCGCAAAGGGGATCGAACTGCTCGCGGTACGAGAGGAGGATTCGCGTCCGCAGATCGGCGATGAACTCTTCTGAAAGACGAGCACAACAGAAGTTGCGAAGCGAAGGTAGAAAGACGAACCTTTCTGCGCGTACTCGTACGATTTGCCCAGCAGCCACAAACTCGCCTGCTTGTTTTTGATCGCCGGGAAGTCGGAGAACCAGCGGCCGTAGACGGCGTGATTCCACGCGCGTGCGGCCAGCCGGTAGGCGCGGGATCTCAGCGAGGAAGTGGACGGACTGGCCGGCATCTCCGCTTCATCGTGGTCCTTCGACGAGGAGTCGCTTCTTTTGAAGAACATCGATTGTTCGCGGGGATCACGTGCCGGCAGCCAGCGGAAGGCGGAATGCTCATCAGTCGGCGGAATTCGAGGCAACGGACGGCCGGATGAATCAGACGGCTTTGAATTCGGAAGTGATCGAAACGAAGCGAAGTGAATCCACGGCCTCCGGATTATCGTCCACGGGAAAAAAAGAACGAAAGGGGATTGTGCGCACGAAATTTCGCCGATCGACCGCTTCGCCCGGACTGGCTTCCGTTTTCTGCCTAGCTTCCTTCCAATCGACACGCCTGGACGGTCGGGCAGTGACAGAGTCGTTGATGGGGCCAAAATAAGTTCCCGATGTTTGTGTCAGTAGAATTTGGTTTGCTTCAAGACAAAACAGCTCGTCAGAAGAGTCGGTCTTCGTGTTTGGCGAGTTCATGCGTGGGCTGTTGGCGGATGGAGATCTCGCTGTCTACACTTAACGATGCCCAGTTATGCTTGTTCGTGCACTCCTCTCGGTATTTCCCTTTTCATTCGCCAGAGAACAATCGATCTTCCGTGCCCAAAACGTTCGAAGATTTCCGCAGTTCGCGGCGAGCAGTCGGGATCTCGGCCGTCGCTTCGGTTTTCGCGCGGTTTGGCGGCGAACGTGCGGGCTTCTCGCGGGTGTCCGAGTGACCGCTTTCTTCGTTCTGATGTGCCCGAAACAATGCTCGGTGTTTTGAAGCTTCGATCTCTCCGACTGCCCGCCGGTGTGCTCACTCGACCGCAAGTCGCTTCTTTCTTCTTGGCGTCCACCGCTCACTCACTTTCGTCCTCCCGCAGGTGAGTGCTCTTCCAACGTAATTGGTGCATCCTCTCTCGTTTCCAGTGGCCGAAGATGCCCCAATTCTACGCCGTCCGCGAGGGCCGCAAGCGCGGCATCTACGACACGTGGGACGAGTGCAAGTCGCAAGTGGACGGCCACAAGGGCGCCCAGTTCAAGAAGTTCCGAAGCCGGCAGGAGGCGGAGGACTTCATCGCGGTCGGAGGCTCGAAGCCGCCCGTCCCCGTCTGTCGCTGAAGTCGCTCCCGTCCGCGTGGTGAAGAAGGCGGTCCGGCGACTCACTCCCGCCGCCGTCCCGACGACGAGCCAGCCGGCGATCTCGGTGTTCACGGACGGCGCGTGTTCGTCCAACGGCCGGAAGGGCGCCAAAGTGAGTGCTTTTGCTTCCTTCCTGTTCACAAATCGATCGTGTTCAGGCGGGCTACGGCGTCTTCTGGGGCGACGGCCACGAGGACAACCACTCCGCTCCGCTGATCTCCGGACCGCAGACGAACAACCGGGCGGAGTACACGGTTTGCTCGACTCTCCGCTTCTTCTTCCCGTCCATCTTCGTTGATTGCAGGCCATCATTCACGCGCTGGAGACGGCGAAGAAGCGGGACTTGAAGGCGATTCGCGTGTGCACGGACTCCAACCTTCCTTGATCCGCTCGATGACCGAGTGGTGAGTTTCCCTCTTCAACTGCTCACTCCCTCTTCCTGCAGGTTGCCCAAGTGGAAGCGGAACGGCTGGCAATCGTCCTTCAAGCAACCCGTCAAGAACGCCGACCTGCTCAAACAAATCGACGCCCTCTGCCAGCAGCTCCGCGTGGAGTTCGAGCACGTGCGCGGCCACTCGGGCATCCACGGCAACGAGATGGCCGACCAGCTGGCGCGCGAAGGAGCCGCGAAGAACATCTGATCTCTCTGGCTTTCACTTCTTCCCACTCGTTATACACCCACTCCGCACGATAAACCCTTTCACTTCGATTCGTTACTCGATCTTCCAGCCAGTTGTTTGTTGTTGAACCAAAGCTTACATCACTCACTGGATAAGTCTTTGTCCATCTTTCACTCTTAAGAATTTGCAGCCCCGAACACTCGGCCGGCAGTCAGAAGGAATGAGTGCGGGGACGTCGAGCTCCACGCGGCGATCGTTCGTCGTGGTGGTCGGGGGGGGATCGCGGGCGTAAGCGCGATGAACGAACTCCTCGACTACTCGGAGGGCGAGAACGAAGAAATCGACTTCGTTTTCATTTGCGGCCGGTCGGGATTCCTGAAGACGGTCCGCAACTACGAGAAGGTTTGTTCCACTTCATTTCTTTCTATGATGCTCGTGCTTCCAGCTGGGCGTCATCCTGGAGACCTTCGACGTCGAACTGCAGACCGCCGAAGAAGCTTTCCGATCGGACAAGAAGGTGGGAGAGCAAAGAGGAGCTGCATTCATCCTTCTTGTTTGTTTGCAGGTCCGCGTCCTTCCACGAAGACGTGATCGCGTGGGATCCGCTGGAGAAGACCGTCCGGTTGGGCAACGACCTCGTCGTCCCGTACACCCACTTGTGCATCGCGACGGGCGCCCGGCCGCGTTCCCTCGGAGCGGCCAACGAGCGCGTGCTTCAAATCCGCGACACGGACACCATCGAGAAGCTGCAGCGCCGCCTGGAAGGCAGCCGGCGGGTCGTGATCCTCGGCGACGGCGGCATCGCCCTGGAGGCGGCCTACGAGCTCAAGAACCTGGAGATCGTTTGGGCGTCGAAGCTCGCGCACGTCGGGAGTCCCTTCTTCGACGCGACGATCGCCCTCGCGCTGGAAGAGAGCTTCAGTGCGGGTCGAGGAGCCGGCCGGCGACAAACACGAGGCCCCGTTCGACAAGTTCACGGTCCAAAAGAAGAGAGACGGCAGAAGGACGGCAGCTGGGCTGTGCTCTCGGCCCGAATTGGCTCTCCGAACTCCACCAGCCGGCTTCCAATCACGTTCGTTCTCTTCTTGTTGCCTTTCTTTCATCTGCTGCTCGTTCAGGAACGCCGGCTGGACATCCGGCGGTGTGTCTCGGCCGTCGGCTACCACGCGGTCCACCCGAAGGACCCCGCCGACCACGAGTGGGCGCTGTACGTGGAGTTTTCGGACGGCGAGGTGGTCGGCTGCGATTTGGTGATCGAAGCGTTGGGCGTGATCCCGCAATCGGATTTGTGGAAGAAGTCGTGGCCGGAGGTTTGCTCCTCTCTCTTTAGTTCGTTTCACTCATTCCTTGTCTCTTGCTGCAGCTGAAGTTGGCCCCCGACGGGGGGATCCAAGTGGACGAGCGGATGCGGACGAATGCGGACGGAGTGTTCGCCTGCGGGGACGTGTGCACGATCGTTCGGCCCGAGCCGCCGAGGACGTGGAAGCAGGTGATTTTCCTCCGTTCCATTAATTTCGAATTAGCCGCCCGAACTCCCGAATGTAAACGAGCTTCTTTTTTGAATGCGAGCAAAAGACGTCAAAATGTTGTCTAGCCGGCGGAAGTTTGATGCCCCTTACGCACGACCGTTCTTTCAGATGCGCTTGTGGTCGCAGGCACGAGTCGCGGGCGTGTACACGGCCCGCTGCATGCTGGACGCGGACTACGAGCCCGACCACTGGCTCGACCTCTTCGCCCACGTGACGACGTTCGGCGGCAAGAAGGTCGTCCTCCTCGGCGACTTCCTCGCGGAGACGGGCGACGTGGAGCACGTCTTCCGGGCCGACTGGATGACGCGCGTGGCCCTCGAGAACAACCGAGTGGTCGGGGCGATCCTCGTCGGGCAGACCGATTTGGACGAGGTCTTCGAGACGCTCATCCTGAACTCCTTCGACGTCTCCACGCTGCCCCGCCCGATCGTCAACCAGCAGATCGACATCGCCGACTTCTTCGATTGAACTCCCCGTTGTTTGTTGTTGTGCATAAAGCCGGTTGTTGGATGACGAACGGGCTATTTGGAGCAAAGCGAGAGGGCGGCAGAATCTTCGCGAATTCCTCCGCCCGAATTGTCGGCGGCCGGGCAGGCGGGCGAGAAATCTGCGCCCGTTTTGGAGTCCGTCCTCCAATTCGCCCCCAGCAAAAGGGCACGTCGACGAACGGGGGGATTGGGGCGATTTCAACACTCCCGCCTTCTGATTCCCGGGATCCATTCGACCATCGACCGTACGCCGCCCCGAGGGCACGAATCGACGAGCATGAGGGCGGACGTTGATATCCGCAGGCCGAGGCTCCGCCCTCTCGTGGCTGTTGGTCTCGCCGGCCGGCCGAATTCATCGGCAGTCGGGGATGCCGAGAAGTTCGCGAGAAGTCGGGTGTTTTTGGCGCTTCGTCGGGTTCTTTTTGGAGTTCGTTTTTTTCCTTAACATTAAGGAAATGAACGTCTTCTTCTTTCGGCGAGGCCATAATCCGCGGAATTAAGGTCGTTTCGCGTCGGGAAGAACGGCGGAATGCCGTCTGGAGGAGCCGACGGAAGCGTTCTTTCGAGTCGATCGAACCCTCGGGACCTCGGAAATGACCGCCGGGATTCGGGCCGCAATGACGTCCGGGTGATGAGCGTTTTCGTCGACGAACAAAGCGGTCACGCAACGTTCGCGGGGGACGGCGTCCACCGGAAGATGGGCGGCGGGAGTAATTCGCTTAAACGACCGGCCGAACACGCCATTCTTCCCCCTCCTTGTTGCCGCTTCTTTCACGGTCGTTGTTCTCGAAATACGGTCATGAAGGCGGCGGCCGGATTCCGCCGCTCCCGGCCGGCCGGCTAACCGAATTGCGCGGAGATTTGCCGCCCGAGCGCCCGTTCCGGTCGGGCGGGCGGCCGGTCGACGTGCGCGGAGTCGGTGGTTCCGCAAAGTGGCCCCCAGGCGCTTCGGCGGCGTCGCTTCCTTCCTCATCATCCTCAACGCGCGTCTTCCAGGCCCGAAATCCCGCCGGCCGTGTCCAATTGGATTACCCACTGATCGGACGTGTGTTTCAGCTTCCCAGAGCCCAACTTCTCCTCCTCTTCGCCCACCGCCCGCAGACATGAACACCCGCCTCGTCCTCATCGCCACCGTCTTCTGCATGGCCGCCCTTTCGACTTCCTTCGCCCAAGACGTGAGTTGGCGGTCGGGAGGAACAAAGCGGGGATCGGTTCGCTTGAGTGCGGCTGATGGATTGGGGGCGTGCGGGAAGCGACACTCCTCGACATCCGCTAATTCAATCCGCCGTTCATCTTTGTTCTTTCCAGCAGAATGACGAGGACGATCTGGCCATGGCGATGGACAAGCGCTACCGCCAGTTCGCCTTCGCCAAGCGCTTCGATGCATTCGGCCACGCCTACGGCCTCGACAAGCGATCGGTCGGGGCGGAGGACGCGGCCGACGAGCCCGCCGACGGCCTGGAGGCGCAGAAACGAGCCCGATTCGCGTTCGCCAAGCGCGCGCGGTTCGCTTTTGCCAAGCGGGCACGCTTTGCGTTCGCTTGAGCGTTCGGAGTCGATGGTCGCGCGTAGCCCCTCCTCTTCTGCTTCCCCTCTTCACCACTCGAATGGCGTTCAGTTTGTAACGGCATAAAAGATCTGTCCTCGTGTTTGTACGCGGCCTGTTGTTTGATTCGAAAGGAATGAATTGCATCACGGAGGGCGGAGGAGCAATCAATTATTCATCCCTTGCGACATCGAAGATTCAAACGGAAAACGTGGCCGAAGGCGGAACTTCTCGCCTCTCACGCCGCCCTCTCCTTCCGGCAATTAGCGAGCTGCAAGCCTTCGAGCAAGAAAGGAGGAGACACGAGGAAAGAAGAAATGTTTATTCGAAGAGAACCCGTCATTTGGATCACTCGACTACGAGGGGCATTGGTTGGAGAGTAAAGCGGAAACGTTCCGATGCGGACCGCAGCAATGGACGAAGTGGGGCGTCGGGAGGACGTGGGTGGACGCGAAGTAGCACGGTGGACTGAAGGTCGCAAGGGCGAGCTCCCGAATGGCCGAACGCGTGGTCACGAGGCCGCAGATCGTGGCAAAGGCTGAACGACCAGGAGATGATTGAAGCAACGTGGAAGGCACTCACCGATGATGAACCCGTTGATCAGAAGCCGCCACCAACTCGTTCGACTGACGATTCTGCAAGGAGGAGGAGTGAAAGGCAGAAAGCGGAAGACCGCTCACATTCGACTCATCTCCAGCCAGCCGTGTTTCTTCACCGACCCGCCGTGCTCGAAAGCGCGCAGACTCAAATTGAAGAGGCACGGGAAGACGGCAGACGTAAGAGCGACTGTCGTTCCTCCCGATCAACTACGAATGAACTTTCTGATGAGCAGAACGATGGAGAAACTCACGTTCAAGAATGGCGCCAAAAGAAGGGAACGAAAGAGCGGTGAAGGTCACGCTGAACAGAAGACCCGATCGGATGGCCACTCGTTTGAAGCAGAACTCTGAACGACGTACTCATTCGCTCAACGTTCATACGAAGTCGAAACGAACCATGAGGAACGTCCAATGCTTCCTCCAACTCCTGACACAACGGATTGAGGGTGATTGTCAGAGTCAGCAGGCAATGGACTGCGATCCCCAAATTCGCCCACTGCCGCATCGAAGAGTGTTGAATGGAGGTGATGATCGTGTCCGCAAGGCCGTCCCCGTAAGTGAGAACGCCCATGGCAGTGATCGAGCCGTAGAGAAGAAAAACGACTCCAAACGCCAAACAAGGAGGCGCGTGTGAAGTGCTCAGCCCTTTTCATGTCCTGCTGGAAGTTGATGAAGACCGAGTGGCCTAAAGAAAGCAATCATCATTGATGAGCAGCAGGAAGCATCGGGCACCTCCGAAAGAGAACATAAAGACGCCCAACGAGAGGAGACTCTCGCTCAGGTTGAACGACGGCAATCGGGCGACGGGACCGCAAACCGGGTAGTCGAGGGCAGCTCCGACGAGAATGACGCCGCTGGCCACGAACGTCGCGCCCATCGCGACCAAAACGATCAGCCAAAAGTCGGCAGGACTGCGGAAGAAGATGATCGGCCAGAAGAGCAGGGCAAGAATCACGAGCATGCGGCACGAAGACAGCTTCAAATTCAGGGCCGAAGCGGCGAGGTCGCTGAGGATGCGGGCCGAGAGGATCAGGAAGGTAATACGACCGAGACGCCCGAACATCTAAGCCAGTGAAATTATAAAGGTCCTGTAAAAAAGGTTGTACGACCCCGACTTAAAGCGGCATTGACCACGTTTCTGACAAAAAATGTCATTTTGGGTACATAAAGTTAACGGTCACGATTTTCTGCTGGACTTACCAGATTTTGTCCAACTGCTCGAACAAAAATTTGGGAACTTCGGGGTCGTCAGCGATTTCTCCAGACCTTTATTATTTCACTGGCTTACTCATCAGCTGGATGATCACCGAGGTAAAGCGAAAGGCGCCCGTGCCGAACGACCGCCTCGCGAGTTCCGCGTACGGCCGGCTGAAAGGAAGCTTCCGTTCGTCGTTCAATCCAACGAAACTCACCGACAGAAACGGCGGTAGATCGGCCATCTTCCTTCGCATTCGAAGCCACGAGTCGCCGAGCAGGTGGGCGGTGTAGAGGAACGAGGCACACACGACGAGCATCAGCACGGAGCCCCACAGAACGCCCGCCTTCCCTGAACGCGTGAGAGAGGAAGAGTCGCTACGATGTCGCGTCAGATGGCTACCTGGTTCAGAAACCGCAAGAAAAACTCCTTTAACTGAATCAATTCGAGATCTACCGGCTATGTCGGCCAAACTATGTAACGTTAGACGGCCACAACAATGACGCCGATCCCACTGGCCGGCTTCTTCTCCACCGCCTCCTCCGTTCCGCTCCCGCTTGGCCCAAGAGCGGCTCGTCGGCATCCCGCATTTGGCTTCCGGCGGTCGTCTCCTGACCGCCCACCACTGGAAGGAAGAAGTGATCGTTGGGCGACGAGAAGAGCGGGAATCTCGCGCGTGTTTTGCGGGAGACGCGCGCGCGGATTCGCCCGACGGAAAAAAGAAGTGGGCGGCGACGGATCGGAAGAAGCGAGCGGCGATGAGGGGGCGACCCTACCCGGAGGGGAAATTCGACGAACGGACGCGAATTTCGGTCGGGAGTTTGCGGAACGCTTCGGGCGATTCGAAGCGCTCGTTTGTGATTTCAGCCGCCCGCTTCGCCTTTTTCGTCCGCCGAACGGCCACGCCCGCGGGCGGCGTGCTCGAAATCTCGAATCTTTCCGCTTTTTATCGCCCGCCCTCATCGACGAGAACCGGTTCGAGCGGAGAGGAACGCTCATTGGAAGAACAGATGAGTGATGGACGCACCTAATTGCTCGCCGTTGACCACCGCAGTCGTCATTTCGATCTCCTCCACGCTCGCTGTCCGGCCATTCCCACCGTTCTCCGATCGAAGGCCGGAACAAACGACTTCTTTCTCGGGGGGCTTTGATGGACGAGAGCACACCCACTTTCCTCTTCATTCTGCTTTTATGTACAAGGGAACAACAACGAGGAGGATCCTAACGGCGAACAACAAACAAACGGAATCACGGGGCCTTGGGCGGCGACGGCGGTCCGCCCGCTCCCTTCCGCGCTTCGGCCATCCGGCGAAGAGGCAAGGCGGCCGTACTGCGAGAAACAACCACGCGAGAATCATGCATGCCAATCGTAAACTCCAGGATCCTGCAAGCCAACGTGTAGAAGAGGAATGGATGGAATGAAGGCCGACCGGAAGCCGCTCGGCGCGTTGATGATCTGGACGGGGACCTGTTCGGGGCCCGCCGATGCCCAACTTCTCCTCCACGCGACGGATCTCGTTCTGGAACTGCTCGGGCGGCGCGCCCACTTGTCCGTAGTTCACGATGATCGTGTTCTTCTCGTACTGAATCAAAAGGAAGGATGAAGAAATCGAGTGGAAAGGAAACTTACGGGACGTCCCTCGATCACGGCGCCGTCGTGCAGCGTGACCACCGCTTTCGCATCGTTCGCAAGGTACATTATGTTCTTGACCTGCAGCACACATTGGAGGTCAATTGAAATGAAAGAAGCCACCCACCTCGCCCGCTTTGAGGAACTTCTCGACGAACACGTCGAACGGAACGCTCTCGCCCTGGAGCTTCGAGCCGGGGCCCACGCGGCTCATGATGAAGAGCGTGAGGACGGTCGAGCCCACGAAGCTGATCACGATCATCTTCCGCAGTCGCTTCACTGCAAACAGGCAGACCATCAACAAAAGGAATGAAGGGGGAACTCACTTTGTTCGGGCGTCAGCGGCGGCTTCGGGAATTCGTTCGGTTTTTGGCCCGACGCCTCCGCCTTCTCGCCGCCCTCCTCCGCCTTCGGGCCCGTCGTTGTTGGGAGCGAACGTGCGGACATCCCGAACTGCAAGAAATCCGAGGTAAACAATCAATCGAATCGGGGGACAAACCGAAGCAAATCCGCAGAATTTCGGCGTCGTTCGGACGGCCGTCGAGCGGGAGACGAGCAGCGGACTGACGGACAGCAACCGGCGACTCAACATCTTCGATTGGTGGACGGGCGTGAGCGAGAAATCGCGGAGTGCAGCCGATCGTTCGGCGAAAAGCGCTCCCCGTTCGCTCGCCGCCCGCTGGCCGCAACTCGACGCGAAAAGAGGCGATTTTTCGCCCAAATGTTCCGCTTTTTGTTTGTTTGCTGATTGCCGGTGATTATTCGCGTGTTTGCGTGTGAATTGGCGGTTGTTTTCGTCCAACCAGCCGCTCATTCCCCCTCACTCGTTCCCCCTTACAGTCGGCGCCTATTTCTTCACACCGAGGCGGCGTCAGCATTGGGCGGCCGCTCGACAAGTCGACGTGTGCAAAGGCGGGGATTTCGTCCAGTCAGTTGGTCCGTTCGTTCCACTCGCCACTCCCCACTCACCTGCCTTTCTTCCTTCCGTCCAGAACTCCCATTCGATCGCCGCAATGAAGTGGAAGTGGACGTTCTTGGCGGCCGTCCTGGCCGCGTGTTTCTTCTCCGGATTCGCTTCAGGTATTCCAATCGTTCCGGTTGTTTCGAAACGCTCGTCTCTTGCAGCCAACCGAGTTCTCCTGCGGGACGTCTCTGCGATCACTCTTCCACCGCGGCCAGCAAACGACCGGCCGGCGATCGGCGCCCGTCCCGCAGCTCCAATGCGTGGGAGGAACGGCGCAAGGAAAATTCGCCCCAAAAGTGGGTCCATTTGAAGTGATTGGGATTTGATTGCGTTCTCCTCTTTGCAGACGGTCCAGTGCTACAATCGTGGATTCGATGGCGTTGACGTGAACTGGGAGTGCACCGCCGACCTGCCCCGCGAGTACCAATTCGGACGGGTTGGTTTCGATTCTCCTGTTTCTTTTGATCAATGCTTGTTCAGATCGCTGTCACTTGTGAGGGCTACGACTATCCGGAGGATCCGTGAGTTCTCTCCCTCGTTCTCTTTCCCTTTTAATCGTTCTTCCAGCTACATTCTGGCCGGCTCTTGCGGGTTGAAGTACGAGCTTGGACTACTCGAAGGCCGGAGTTCACGGCGGCTCGTTCCTGCCGAAGGCGACGTCGGGCATCGACTGGACGAGCCTCGTCTACTTCGTGATCATCGCGTTCGTCCTCTACCTCCTGTACCTCTCGTTCACGAACACCCACGACGGGAACGAGGGCGACCGGTCGCGTGGTGGCTACGGTGAGCAGATCGGCTTCGTTTCTTTCAACCGTCCGTGTGTTCAGGAGGCGGCGATATCCGGGCGACGGCCCCGACGGCCGCGGACCCCCGCCGCCCTACGGTTGGCGAGGAAACGACCCGCCGCCCACCTACGATCAAACGCAGAAGGGCGGCCAGTCGGGAGCGAGCGGAAGCGGCGGCACCGGCTCGAACTACGGCTTCTTCTCGGGCCTGGGACTCGGAGCGCTGGGCGGTTACGCCGCTAACAGCTTCTTCAACCGGTGAGTCGTCTTCCGCAGGTTGTTGTCTTTGATTGCGGGATTTGCAGCCGTTCGGACTCCTCCACCCACCGCCGCCGTCCGTACACGCAGTTCGAGCGGGACACCGGCTTCTACGACGACCAAGCCGGCCCCTCGCACTTCTACGACCAGCCGCCCTCCACCTCGTCCTCCTCGCACTTCGGCTCGGGCGCCACCCACACGAGCTCCGGCTTCGGCGGCACGGAACGTCGTTGATCGGATCTCCGCCTTCTGTTACCTTCCCACTCACGATCGAGCAGTATTCAGACCTTTCTTTGTACACATTAGCGTTCTCCTCCTATTCGCATCGAATAAACGGGTCCTCGGGTTTATCGTGATGCTTTGAACTACGGGGAACGAACAAACAGAACTGAGATCTACGGTCGTTTGTACTTGGAATAAAGAGGGGTAGTGTTGAAGAGGAGAATGCTCCACTTCACATCAACGCACACGTCTTGCTCTTGCTGTTTAGCTTCTGCTGGATCAAACGGTTCCGCTCGGCCAGGTCGATCAGGTGGCCGTTCACCTAAAGAAGCTGATTCTCGTCGATAGACTGCAGAGAACTCACCTTCATGCGCTCCTTCTCCAGATCGCCGGCCTGGAATTGGTACAAGACGATGCGGTAGGCGCCGATGACCGAATTGCGGCAGCCCTTGCCGACCGCCTCCTTGATCATCTCGACGTTGATGCCGAAGTCGTTGAGCGTCGCCCAGATCTTGCGCTCCATCTCGCAGGTCTCCAGCTCCTTCTCGTCGGGCGTCATGTTGAATTGGACGTAGGAGTCGGTGAACTTCGTGTCGTTGAAGAAGAACCTGCAAAAGAGCTCATTGAAGTGGCCTCTCTTTTCCTTCGTTCGTTACATCTTCTTGAGATCTTCCGTGCGGGGCCGTTTGGCGGGCTCCATGTCCAGCATGCGGGTGATCATCGTGTTCGCCTGCTGACTCACGTAGTCGGGGATCGTGAACGCGCCCTCGAGGATGCTCTTCTTCAGCTCCTGCACCGTCTCGCCGCGGAAGGGAGTCACTCCAACGAGCATGAAGTAGCTGCAAAAAGAGGCCTGCTTTGTGTTGTTCCTTTCCGTGCTCACAGCAGGATGCCCAACGCCCACACGTCCACCGCGTGCCCAACGTACGACTGCAATGCTCTCTCCATTCCTTCTCCTTCTTCCTTCCACCCACTTCATCGCGGAACAGTTCGGGCGAGGCGTAGGGCGGACTCCCGCAGAAGGTGTGCAGCTGGTCGGCCGAACTGCACTGGCACGAGAATCCGAAGTCGGCCAGTTTGACCCAACCGACCGACGCGAAGCTGGAAGACGGCCGGGGGATTAGGCGGCATAACGAAACACTCACATAACGTTCTCCGCTTTGATGTCCCTGTGCACGAGGTTCTTCGAATGCTGAACGAAAGAGTGGGGATTAGCCGAAAGAAGAAGGCGGGCGGGCGGAAATCCGAGGGATCGGCGGGGGTGGCCGCCCGCCAGACGGCCGCCGCTTAACGAAATCGCCCGTCCACTTACCAAATGAGCGACGGCGGAGACCACCTGAAAGCATTCCAGTGAGAACGCTTCATGATTGAAAGAAAGCGGGTACCTGGGCGAAGAGGGAACGCGCGATGTCTTCTTTCAGCTTCCCGTTCTCGTGCACGTACGTGTACAACTCGCCACCACCTGAACGAACAGAAAGAGTTGAGTGAACAAAGCGAGAAAGCAAACCCGCGTATTCCATGATCAGGTAGGTCTTGCTCAACGTTTCCACACACTGCAAAAAGAACAAAGGTGAACACTCGGCCGTTTCTTCTGCTCACCTCGAACAAACGAATGATGTTCGGATGGTGGGTCTGCTCCATCGATTGGATCTCGCGAGCCAGCAGTCGCTGCGCTTTTTGGTCCATCTTGCTCTTCTCCATGATCTTCACGGCCACCTTCTCTGCAACACCCGCTCGTTGATCCCTTAAAGTTGTTCTCCTCTTGCCTCTGGTCAAAACGTGAACGCCGAGGCGGACCTTCGAGAAGTTTCCACATCCAAGCTCCTTCCCGAGGCGATAGAAGCCAATCCGTTTTCCGAGGGCGACCTCCTTTTCTAAACACTTCATTGATCTCCTCTGCACTCTGCTTCCTTCTCACGGAAGTGGACGTCGTGAGCGAGCGAGCTCAACGTCTTCTCGTACAACGAGGTGGCCGGCTGACTGCCGCGGACGGGCAGCGAGTGGGCCGATCCTTGCCGCTGCAGGAGCGACGAGTCAGAATCCTCGGACGACGTGCACGGGAGAGTTGGAGCCTGAAAGCGGTCGGAAGTGTTCGATTGAGAGCAACGTCATTCATTTCTTCGTCCGAAGAGAAGGCAGCAAGAAGAAAAGCGAGCGAACGAGATCACTTACAGTCCCGTGGCGGGTCGTGTGCAGCCCCTTGACGAGGCCTTGGATCATCAACTGCGCAGAAAAGAACTGATCGCGAGTAGAGCGCGTGGGAGTCGGCGGTGGGCGACTCGCCGATGGCGATCCCGTCGACGTCCACGTCCGACGAGCGCATCTTCAGTTTGGGGAACGGCGGCCTGCTCACGTTCATTCGGGAGCGGGTGGAGAGGAAGCGGGCGGATGGGAAGGAATGAGGAGAACGAGGGAAGACGGCGGGCGCGTATTTTGACTTCGTAAGTTCGGCCCCTTATTTCTGGTTTCTTATCGGCTTCCAGGAGGGGATAAACGGCGGGCTTCCTTCGTTCTAAGACGGCGGCCGCGGTGTGCGGGCGGCCCGACGGCCGATTTCTCCATCCGCCGGCCGGCGGGAAGCCCCGGAATGCGCGTCCAAAGACTCCAATCGTCTCGAAGCCCGCCCCCGCTCGAGACGCGGATTTGCGGACGAAGCAAACAACTGCGGGCGGCAATCGTGAACGATCCCTGGAGTCGGATTGCCAACAACAAAAGGAAGAGCAACGAAAAGAAAGAGGGCGAGCAGGAACGGGAGATTAACCTTTCTTTCTTTCTCGAATGCAACGAAAAGAACTCACCTGGGACGAGTGCGGCTGATCGGAAGCTTGCGGCGGGAGTCCTCCGGCTCGGAGCCGATGCCCGCTTTCGATTGGACGGAGTCCTCGGTGGAGGAGCTCGACGAAGAGCTGAGGCCGTCGGGCTGCTCGCGGGCTTGCTGGGCGGACATTCGGGACGAGTGGGGCGACGAAGCGGGCGATTCATCGACGAAAATGCTGCTGGGTTCGGAACGAATCCCGAACGCGTGCCGGCGCGCATTCATCGCTAATCGAAGTGGCGGCTAATCAGCGGAGAAGCCCGCCGGACGGGATGAAGGCGACGGAAAGCCGATCAGTCCGCGGGATCCCCGCCGACTTCCTCCTAATTCCGCACTCCCGTCTAATTGGCCCACGGATCTCCAGCAGGCGGCCGCGGGGCGGGATTCGGTGGGACGGGCGGCCGTGCGAAGACGCGATTCTTCGCGCCGATTTGCGAAAGAAGCCGCGGGAGGCGGGCGGGCCGCCGAATCCACTCGTTCGCTGGCCCGCAGGTAATGCGAAGCGGGGCCGGGGGCTCATTAGCGGGAGAAGAAGCCTCATCAGCCGTCTTTTTCGAACGCGGCCACTCCGACCGGCCGGCGCGCCCGAATTGAACTCGGCGGTCGTTTTGTCCACCGGCGCGTACAAACGAGCAAGCCGGGGATTCCCTCCAAATGCAGAAGTTCTTTCATTCTCGTGTACAAAACAAGCGGATATGTCGACAGCAAAAGGGGAAACAAACAATCAACAACGAGGGCGGCCTTCAAGCAGTGTGCAGTTCGGGAGGAGGCGGCGGTTCGTAGCCGTAGAGGAAGATCGAGCCGATGACCGCCGAGGCGCCGAACGCGAACGACCACGACGGCTGGAAGTCGTTGAGGAACGCCCACGAGATGATCGACGCGAAGATCACGGGCAGCGAGGCGGCGAAGCCCTTCGCGATGTTGTCCGCGAACTTCACGACCAACGCGACGGTCAGCCCGCTCACCGCCTGCAAGCAGAAGGAATGAGTGAGTGGGCAGAAAGGAGAGTTGTGACCACTCGCCTGCAAGAAGACGACGATCCACGTGACCGTCGTGTAGCCCTGCATCCAACCGTCCCGCCGGATCGCCTCCCCGTCGTACGCGTAGACCATGAAGACGCCGCCGACCACGCTGAACATCGCTGCAACGAGAGAAAGATTGCTTTTTGCTCTCTCGTCCATGCCCACTCACCCAACTGCAGGTTCCTGACCCACAACGAGACGGGCGTTCCCTTCAGAATCTTCTCGAAATAGACGCCCGCGAAGCCGGAGGTCATGCACGCGCAGATGATGGCGAACAGGCCGAGGTACTGCGTGGACGTGTCGGCGGCGTCTTTTCGCTCGGGCCCCGAGTCCTTCGGCAGCTGCACGAGGGCGACGCCCGCCATGAGCAGCACGAGGGAGATCCACTTGAGGCCGTTCAGCTTCTTGCCGAGCATCGTGACCGAGAAGAAGGCGGTCGTCAGCACTTTCAGCTGGTACGTGACCTGAACACAAGCGAGAAATGCAAGAGATCGCAGCAGAAAGCACTCACTTGATAGGTGGCGGCGTCAAGGCACGAGAGGGCGAGGAAGAGGAGGTTGTTTTGGATCACGTAGAGCAGGGCGGGGATCCCGACCTTCAGCGTGTCCGCCGGCTTCTGCAGGATGTTCGTGTCGATCTCCCGCTGCAGCCCGCTCCACTTCCAAGCTGCAAGCAAGACGAAGGCAATGAACGGAAGTGGATGGAAGGCAGAACGCACAGTTCTCCCACAGCAAACAGCCGATGCAGATGACCAGCTTGAAGACCTCCGAGAAGACGATCGCCGTCGACGAAACGTACTTCGGGCCGCCCACATCCTGCGTTCGGCTGTACCGAAGGATCAACACCTAAAGCGAGGAGTGAAAGAAGAATCGAAGATGAGCGGAACGAACCAGAGCGGTGGATTGGACGACCAGCAGGACGAGTGAGTAATATTTGAGCTTCGTGTTTGTGCTCGAAGCTGCCATTTCGGACGGGCGCGGGCGAGACGGCGGGAATCAAACGGCGCTCGCCGATCAAACGTTTCGATCCACGTACATCTTCCGCCCGAAGGTGCGGCGGGCGGGCGGGCGGTTCGAAGGCGTTCGGCGAATCGCAGCGGACGGGGGATTGCGGACGAGCGGCGAGCTGCGGCCCGCTCGATTGTTCGTGGGCGATAAACGCCGGCGGTTGGAGGGTTGTTTTGCTCGCTGGGGTCATTCGTTCGTGCTCCCGCGCTCATGCCCACGCGACACGAATTCTGAGCGAATTTTTCGACGACAAAGCGCCCGAAATGTCCGCGACGATCAACCAGCGACCGGCGTCCAGCGCCTTCGATTCGATGGCGAAACCGGGTTTGTTTCTTTCCTTCTTTCTTCGAGTGATTCACGCCTGTTTGTTGCAGAATTGATCCAAAAGGTGGAGGGCCAGGCGGCGCGCATCACGGCCTTTCCGCTTCCTGCACAAGGAGGAGGGCTTCGTGACGATCAACGAGGACAAAACACTCCGGCTGATGCTGAAGCGAGACACGGGACAGTTCTGGCCGAGTGCAAGCAAGTTCTTTCCGCTTTTATTCCAGTCTATTATTGCTGCTCTTTCAGTCGAGTACTTTCCGAACGTGCCCACGAGTCTGTTCGTCCAAGAGGAGACTTTGAGGTGCGCCTTTCTTTTGTGGATCTGTCCATTGATTTCTTCTTTTGCAGCGTGTTCGTGGGACTCGTCACGGGCTGGGTGCTGCAGTGCACGATCAGCGAGGACATGAACAAGATCGAGATCGTGCGCCGTCGGCAGGCGCACACGCACGCGGTCAGCGGGATCGTCCTCTCGCCGAACGGGAAGGAGGTGTTCACCTGCGGCAAGGACAAACACCTGGTGTGGGCGTCCACGGAGACGGGCCTGAAGACCGGTGGGTTCTTCCGTTCGATTGCCGCTCACTCGCTCGTCTTGCAGGCAACTACGTGATCGACTCGCCGTGCACCACGATGCAGTTCGACGCGGCCACCAACTTCGCGTTCGTGGGCGACGTGGCGGGCTCCATTTTCGTGCTGCGGATCGCCGGAACGACCGCCCAACTCGTGAGCAAACTGAGCGCCCACTCGTCCGCCATCTGCGACCTCGCGTGGGACTCCAACCGGCAGCACCTCTTTTCGGGCGGTGCGGACTCGCTCGTGATCCTCTGGGACATCGGAGCGCGCCAGGGGCAATGCTACGAGCTCAAGTGAGTGCTCTTTCTGTTCAGTTCTCTTCCATTTGTTGTGATTTCAGTGGTCACGACTCGCGCGTCTCGTCGCTGGCCCTCGCGTCCGACCACTCGAAACTCTTTCTCGGCCGACGCGAACGGAAAGGTCGTCTGCTGGGACCTGAAGGCGAAACGGACGGTGGCGCCCGCCTGGAAGGAGGCGGACAAGTGCGAGCTCTGCGACACGCCGTTCCTCTTCCTCTCCAACCTGCGGACGATGTGGAACCGGCAGCGACTGGGCGCCGCCCGCCATCACTGCCGCACGTGCGGCCGATCGGTCTGCGCGCAGTGCTCCGGCCACACGACCGTCTTCCCGGCGATGGGCTTCGAGCGGCCGACGCGGATCTGCAACACGTGCCACCAGAAGATGGAGAGCTACCCCGAGCAGTTCGACCTCACGCCCCTCGCCGCGCAGTGCGACCTGCGGCACGGCATCACGAGCATCCAGCTGGACGAGAAGGGCGGCCGGCTGGCGACCGTCGGCGATCGAGCGATCAACGTCTTCAACGTGCGGGCGATGCTCTGAGCCGAGTGATCCGAAGGCCCTCTGCGAACATTCGAACTTCTTTTATTCTCCGCTAATTCCTTCTAACCATTCGGCTAAACGAGCAGACTTCTAACAAACACGCGTGTACACATCGATTGTAATCGTTCGAACGCCCACCCCTTGGATAAATTATTCGCTGCCTCCCTTCGGATTGTTGCTTTATTCTCGACGACGAGAGAGAGGGAAGACGAAGGCCATGAGGTCGTGGGTGAGAGATGAACGGAGAAGGCGCATGAACAAGAGCGGCGAGGGCGGGAGTTCGGGGGGAAGGCAATTCGTGAGTGACGGCCGAGTGGACAAGCCGATGGACGTTTAATTATTAGCCAAAGACACATTCATTGAGTTAAACCAAACGAACGAACGAATACTAGGAACTGTCGAAAGCTGTACAGATCATCGCACGGAGTGAGAGGGCGGGCGCTCAGGACATGACTCCAGTGCCGTTGGCCGCGCGGTAGGTGCGCATCTCGTCGTCGTAGCGGGCCTTGTCGGCGGCCGCCTTCCGCTCGTACACTCCGCGCTCCTCGTCGCTCAGCGTCTGCAAGAGGGAGGGTGAGTGGGAGAAGGTGGACGGGAAGGCGGCTACCTTCCAGTGTTTGCCCAACTCCTGCGCGATTTGGCCCACCTTCCAGTCGGGGTGCTCCTGCTGCACGCCCGGGCGTTTCTCGTTGGAGAAGAAGAAGAAGGCGGACCTGAAAGCGGCGATCAACACTGCATGGATGAACGTGCGGCGAACTCACAGCGCCTTCTTGGGCGCGTTCGGGTCCTTCTTCTGGCGCTTCTTCTTGCGCGTCGTGTCCTCGCCGCCGTACGCCTGCACTTCGGCCTGGTAGCGGGCGGCGTCCTTCTTCGGCGAGCTCGAAGAAGCGCTTCTTCTCCTTCGTCCTTCATCGTCTGCAATCACGAGACCGATGGATGAGAAGGGGCGGGCGACCGACCCACCTTCCACTTCTCGGAGCAGCGCTTCGAGATCTCGGTCACTTGGACGGACTCGTCCGGGAACTTCCGCTTGTGCTCCTCGTAGCACCTGCAAGCGGGCGGGGAAACCACTGACTGATAAGGAGGGCGGAATGGACTCACATCTTGACGAAGAAGCCGTAGGGCGACGTCTTGCCGCGAACGGGCGGCTTCGGATCTCCGGGCATTTGGATCTGAAGACAGCGGGATTCAATGGAGGAAGCCGGGGGATCAACGGTCGACTGATAAGAATTCCCCGCCCCTTTCGCGCCCACTTTCCCACGGAACACCCGACCACCCTCGGATTTCGAAACGGAAGCAGAAAGCGGGATGAAGAAAGAGGGAACGAAAGAACCGGTTCGAATTTTAATTACTGTAGAAAACAAAAAGAAAGCAAGTGCAATTTGCCTTCAGTCCCTCCTGCAAAAGGACGCCGCCAGAGAGCGGAAAAGAAAGCGGAAAGATCGGAGCGGACTGAACGGACGCACCACTCGGCCGCCGAAGCCGCAGCGGGCGGGCAGACGGGCGCAGTGAGGCGAGAAAGACTGCGGGCAGCGGGCGGGAGATCGTGGGAGCGGCGAGGCGGCGGGGCGGGGAGTGGCGGGCGCGGGTGTGCGACCTTCCCGCTGCGAGCGGCGAGCAAACAGCCCGCGCGGCGTACGCACATTTTCTTGAGAAAGCGGCCTCTTGCCGTTTGTTTTCGCGTAAACATCGAACGAGGCGTTTGGAAATCGGGGAACTGTAAGCCGCCCGTCCGTCCAGCATCCGTTCGGATAAGATGGAAGTAGTTTATTGAATCGAATATCTGCGAGTATGTACAACGGTGGACGATCGAAAGAGATCCCCGTACTCCAAACGAAATCCCTGCACGTCGACTAGAAGCAAAGAACGAAAGAAGTTCACCGGTTTCTGGTTGCTGCTTATGCGAAAAACAGGAGAAGCACTACGAAACGAGTGGAATCAAATGCGGGAAGCTGCTTCGGCTGCGTAAGAAGCGGCTCTCAACACAGACACGTGGAGCGGTCGGGATCGGCGGGGAGGTCGTCGGAAAGGGTGATCGATTGAGTGCGCATCAGGCCGCTCTTGATCCCGTCCCACCCGTCCGACAGCGACAGGGAGCCCGCCTCGAATTTGCGGTGGATGTCGCGGGCCATGACGTTGAAGGCTTCCTGAAAGCGAACGACAAGTCTGACCATCGGTTGAGAAGAGACTCACGTTAACGTTTTCCATTGTGACGGCGCTGGTCTCCAAAAATTTCATTCCATTGTATCTGCAAACGGCAATGTCAGCATTGAACAAAAGGCGCGCTCACTTGGCGAGATACTCGGCTTCTTCGTAGAGGACCTCTCGTTTCTCCTCGAGATCCGCCTTGTGCCCGACCAGCAGCAGGACGACCTCCGAGGGATTGGGCCCGCCGAGGGCGCTCTCCGCCTCCTTCAGCCAGTGAGAGACGTTCTCGAAGCTCGTGCGGTTCGTCACGTCGAAGACGATCATCAGGCCAGCGCAATTTCTGTAGTAGCTGCGTGTGATCGAGCGGAACTTCTCTTGGCCTGCAGACGACGCGGATAATGGCTGCTGATTGAACAAAGAAGCATACCGGCACTGTCCCAAATCTGGAGTTTAATTCGATAGTTCGGCTCGAGTTCCACCAGTCGAGTGAAGAAGTCGACTCCGATCGTCGGGTCAGAAATGCCAGCTGATTTTCCCTCAGTAAAGCAGCGCAACAGAGAGGTCTGAAACGAAAAAGTTGAAGGCTGATCATCACTGTTTTAACTAGTTTTGTATTGCATTCTTCACTTCTCAGCGACTATTTCATTTCCTCATGAGTGTTTACCTTGCCGACCGTCGAATCGCCGATCAAAATGACGCGGTATTGGTAGTTGTACAACGCGTAGAAGTCGTTGGATTCCCCCGTGTCGTCCATCACGTGAGTTTCCGATCGGAAATCGAGTGGATACAAGCGAGTGAACAGCCCGTCAATCCGCTTCTCTGCGGCAGAAGGAGTGAACTTCGGAGTGCGGGCAGAGTCTTTCCTCATTCTTTGTTGTGGCTTTTAGTTTCAGGAACATTGCTGTGAGCATTGCAGTTGCTTTGAGTTGTATTAAGGAGTCTCAATTGAAACGAGCCGCATGTTCTGTGTTGATGAAAACGCGACGAGCAGTCGCCAATGCGACAACAAGAAAGGAGTGGAAAGACGTGGGCAACGAGCAGTCGAGCGCTCAATCATCTCACTCGTTCTCCTCGCTCGTTCCTGCTCCTCCTGCTCGCTCCCGCCAAACGTGTCCCACTCGAATGCGGAGCAACAATCGGGGGACGTCCTGTTCGAACGGGAGTCATCGATCACGACAAACCCGCAGCAAACTGGATCCCGCTCGTCGGCGTTGCGTAATCACCGAGGAGCGGCGAGTGAGGGGCGTGAAGTCGGTCAGCACGCCGCTCGAGATCCCGTTCTGCCCAGTGTGGGAGCGGCGGATAAAAGCGGACGATGAGCCGCGAAACCTCCGACTTCCTCCTCCTCCCCCAGAATGCACTTCTTCCTGCTCTTCGCGATCGCCTGCTCGTCCCTCTGCGCCGTCTCGGCCATCGAGAGCACCGTCCACTGGCAATGGCGGGACCTGATCTGTTCGAGCAAGGACGGGAAGGGGACGGACAAGATCAGCGAGACGCCCGCCGACTGCAAGATCGCCCTTCGCGAGAGCGAGAAGGACACCGAGCGGCGGCTGGCCAACGGCGACGCGGGAGCGGGCGGTTGTTTCGACGAGGTTGTGAACGGAACCGTCCGCACGTACTGCGATCTGCTCTGCCCGCAGGCCGACACCGTCTACCTGATCAAACGCGACCCGCAAGTGCACCGCTCCTGCTTCGTTTTCTACACCCATCGGCTGGAGCGACGCGGAGAGAACTGGTACCTGTGGCGAACGGACAAGTAGGGCGCTCTTCTCCTGTTCTTTCTCTGACAATCGAATTGCAGGTGCCGTCACTCGCAAATCACGTTCACCATCCGCTGCGAGTTCAACTTTCCCCGCCGCGTGAGTTCCAACGATTAGAAACAAGAAAGAAGAGTGATCGACTGATTCAGCTGTTCCCCGACGACCAGCAGGTGTTCGAACGCCTCCGCAGCCGCGCTTGAGCCACTCGAACGTTCTTCTTGCTAATTTATTCTCTTCGACCCGTAGGATCAAATAAACCATTCACTCGAACAAGGCACGTCTCTTACGAACAACCACGAGAGACGTCAGTGGGAGGCGGTCGGCGAGTCGCCATGGAAGTCGAAACGAAGAGGAGGCGGGAGGAACGGGTAGCATCCTTTCGTTCGTTCTTTCCCGAGAACGTGTACGAACCGAATGGACGGCCGGAGATTTCCGCGCACTCCGCCGCCTCTTTCCACCGCAAATTCCGTTGCAAGAAGCCCGTAAGTTTGATAGGAGAAGAAAGAAGGCGACTGTGCTTGAAGGAATGGCCGTCGATCTCCGTTTGCCTTCCGCCCCCGCACTCCACTCGCCCTCCGGAATCGGCGAAGGGAAGCGGAAACGCGGGAAAACGTTCGGAGTTCCCGTTCCGTCGAATCCCGACCGCCGACTGAGGAGTCGCGCGGCGGGTGGGCGGAAGAAAGACCGTCGGCTGGTGAGCACTCCTCCTTCTTTCTTCACTAAACAAATGCGTGAAGAATACGTCGAGTTGAACTGGACGCCGCTGGTGGTCGGGCGGGAAGAACCGTCGGTCTTCGCCGAAGGAATCAACAGCTTTGACGCGGGTTGGATCTCCGAAGAGAAGTTCGTCCCTCGTTCTGCCCTTCGTTCATCACAAGTTGTAGCTCGTACTACCCAATCGACGTGATCCTCGCGTTTCCGCAGCTGTGCGACGTCCACAAGCTGCGAATCGGCGGCGTCGACATGCTCCGTTCGTTCACCCGCCCACTCGTTCGAGCCCTCCGCTTCTTTCAGCTCAAAAGATCGTGATCAGTGCGGGTCGGCCCCGTTCCGAAGACCCGAATCCCACGCACGAGACGGCGAGACGGGCGGATTTCCGGCGGAAGGCGACCATTCGCTTTGGGGCCCGAACGGCGGCGGACGAGGCCGAAGAAGAAGCGGAGATCAAAGACGTCTTCATCGATTCCGAATGCCAATACATTTGGCTTCTGCTCTACGCGCCCCACCCTCATCGGGACAACCGAGCGAATCAAGTGAGCGGAAGAAGGCTAGAGAGTCCAACTGCCTTCCTTTTAGATCCGACTAACGACCCTGACGATTGAGGGCTACGTGGTCGATCGTGTGGAAAGGAGGCGGAATGAAAAGCCGGCGGGGAAGACGGGAGATCTCCACTTCCACTCGCCGCCTGCTCTCAGCCGAACTGCAGGCGGAGCGGGGCGAGTCGGTGGACGGGCGGCGGTCGAGGCGGAGAATGAGGACGGTGGATGAAGACCGCCGCTCCGCCTACTCGCTCGTCATGACCCCGCCGTCGGCCGCCGCCCGCCGCCGGCCCCGTTCGATCGACGCGGCGAGTGTCGCGCAGCGAGCGGGTGTTGAAGCCGCCCGGCATTTCGATCGGGGACGCGGACACGCTCGGCGATCCGCTCGCTTCCATCCAGATGGTCCGGAATGCGGTGGCCGAACGACGGCGGAGGGCTCAAAAGAAGGGCCACGAGGTGGAGGCGACCGTCTGTCGGCGGGCGATCGAACGACTCGACGCCGCCGCCACCGACATGCGGCGAATTCGGGTGAAGATGGAAGACGCCCGGCAGAAGGGCGACTTCGAAGAAGCCCAGCGGTTGGCTCTCGCCCTTCGCGACTGCCGGGACACCGCCTTCCGCGTCGTCCACGCGGACATCCTGCTCGACGACCGGGAGGTTCTTTTGTTCTCGATTGTTCCCAGCGTTCAACGAGGAGATTCCAGCTGCTGGCCGGCGGCTACGAGAACTTCGACGAGGGCGGGACTCCGCAGAAGACGGCGGGAGTATTAAGCGCTTCAGATCGATGCATTCGGTTTATTCAACACTTGGAAAATACGACGTGGTTTGGAAGTAAACGGCTGTTCTTTGGGTTTCTTGCACAATTTGAGCAGAACAAATAAAAAGGCGGCCGTTTGGGCGGAAATGAGGTCCAAAAGGAAGCAACAGAAGGCGGTTAATTCGTGGGTTCTTCCGAATGAGCGACGGCGGCGGCGGAGGAGGCGCGGCGATCGCCTTCGGAACGACCGGTAACGCTCGAGTCCGCTGAAACGAAGGAATGAAGAGAATATTGAGGTGGAATCTCCGACCACCTGATGCAAACGCCTCCGTGGCCGCCCGATGGTCGAGTGGCGAAAAAGAATTGCACGCGTTCCGCATTGCCACTGACTACGCGGCCCACGGGCGAAAATTGCACAGAAGCCGCGAGAAGAAACTCCACCCCAATAGATGGCAGGGAACTCACCGAGCTGCAAGCCGAGGGTGAGCGCCTTGACGGTCGACTGTTGGACGGCGGCGGCTCCTCGAAGGGCGGCGTTCTCGATTCCTTGCCTGAAGAGAAGAGTTGGAGAAGAGTGGGAGAAGAGTGGATGAAAGCATTCACTCACTCGACGGACTGGATGGCCCGCTTGCCGGTGTCGATCGTCTTCGTCGATCGTCTGCCCGACGGAAGTGACCACACTGAAAGCAAGCGAGCAGTCAATCAGCAAGAAGCCGGTCGAACGAACGTGGTGGCCGTGGTCTTCACTCCTTGGACGGCACTCGTCGCGACCTCGGCCACCGTGTCCGCAGCGGCCTTTGCGCCGTCGACCACAGCACCGCCTGAAAGACTCCACGATCACGAGTGAAAATAGAACTCAATGGACCCACCGGCCGTCTTGATGCCGCCGGCGACCGACGAGGCGACCGCCACCGTTCCGTCGGTGATCGCGCCCGCCGCTCGCTGCGTGCCCTGCCCGATGGCCTGGCCGGCGAGCACCGCAGTACCCACACCGACACAAACCGTTGTGACGACCGCTGAACACGCCAGCTGGTTGTTTGTTGAAAAGTCGAGAGCTTACCGTCCTTCGTTCCGGTGGCCGCTTTGCTCGCCGTCTGGCCGACGTCCGTGAACGCGCCGACAAGAAGTAGATCAAGACAAATCTTTTGACCAATTACTTACCTTTGGTCGCCTTTCCGAAACCCACGCCGGTATCCTTGAGGCCCGTTCCGACCGCCTGAACGCCGCGCGCCGTCCCGCTGGCCGCCGATTTGGCGCCGTCGGCCACGGCGTTCGCGCCCTTCTGGATGGTCGTGTGGCCGACGTTCGCCGCCTTTTTGGTCGTCTTGCTCACGTTCCGGCCACTTCCTGCAATCCACTTGTTCAAATGGTCGACCGCCTTCCACCCACCGACTGCGATGTCCTTGAAGCCCTGCCCGAATGGCGCGGAAGCCGCCCATCACGCGGCCCTGCTTCTTGATCTTTTGCGGAGGTCTCCGTGGAGCACGAGCTCAACGAGACCTCGTCCAGGTTTCCGCCGCACATGTCCGAGTACTGGTCGCTCTAGGGGCTCTTCGTCCAGGATTGCCGCTTAAAGAAAAGGATGGTCGTGTTTCATTGACCTTTTCACTCACATTCGTTGTCCACGCCCTCCTCGAAGACCTCGACGTCCGCACTCGCCGCGTCCTCGCCCTCGACCGGCTGCTCGACGACCACGCTCGGATCTTCGGGCGCGTCCTCGACGGTCGACTCTTCGGCAGCGATGGGGGCGATCGGACCTTCCGCAATGACCGCCGGGTCGTCGATCGTTTGGACGGTCGGCTCGACGGCCGGTGGGGTGGCCGGCCGCTCCGTCTGCACTTCGGTCGGCGCCTCTTTGTTCAGTTCGGACTGCTCCTCACCTTCTGCTCGTCCTCGACGGCAGGCGGCGTTTGGGGGCGCTCGTGGAACGGGCTCGTCGACGACCTCTTGAACGGGTTCTTCGACCTTCTCGACCGGCGGCTCCACCGGCTGCTCCTTCCTGCTTTCTCTTCGACCACCGCACTGTCCTCGGCTCTCTTCAGGCTTCTCGGCAACGGGCTCGACTGCGACAGCGACGACTTCCACGGGAATGACGATCCGCTTCAACGGGCTGCTCTTCGACTCGGGGCGGAGTCGCTTCTTTGTCGACCTGCGGGAGTCGCCTCTTCGCTGCGCGGTGGGGTCGCCTCCTTTTCGACCCGGGGCGGAGTCGCCTCCTTCTCGTCACGGGGCGGGGTCGCTTGCTTTGTCAGTGCGCGGCGGAGTCGCCTGCTTCTCGGCCTCCGCCTTCTCGATCTCCTTGGCGGGCGCATCGGCCGCCGCTTTGATCACGTCCCACTGCTGCTCGTCGACGCCCGAGTTGGCGGCGGCGGCGGCTGAAATTCCCTCTTCATTCACGTCTTTTCTTGCTTCTCGCTTACACAAGTCGGCCATGGCGACTCCGATCGCAGAGATGGCGGTCGAGAGGGCTTCCAAATTCGCAGCCGAGGCTTCTGCAAGCGGGAGGAAGAAGTGGAAGGGAGAGGAGGGGCGCAACTCACCTTCTTGCGAGAGGACGGGATCGGCTTGTTGCTGTTCGCCTTCCACTTGGGCCATTTGAGCGCGAAAATTCGGGAGCAGGAACGCGGATCGCCTTCAGCTCGTGGCTGATTGAACTCGAATGACGAGCGGCGGGCGAACGGGCGGAACGGCCGCCTCTTTCGATTGGGAAACTCGCGGCCGTCAGTTGTTTCCGTTCATGTGAGCCGAACGGGCGGGATTCCGGGCGGGTGTTTCGCAAGGGGGCGATCTGCCCACTCGTCATGCCGAGAGGGAAACAAAGCGGGAAGACGGGCGACAGATGACGAACGGCGGTCACGCCCGCGGCCAACAGCCGCCCGCTTCCGCTCGAACTCGGCGGCCAGGCCGCTTTTGTCCCGAAAACAGGCGGATTGGGAAACGCGGAGCACGCGCCGCCGCCCTCCAATCACCTCGAATTAGAGCCGCCCGACATCCGTCTTGCGGCGAGCGGCCAACAAGGACAAAGAAAAATGAAGAAGAATTGAGAAACATCTGCCAAGAAAACACGAGAGCTTTCTGGATCTCTCTCGTGCCAGCAATCCAATCGAGTCCCCACAGAAGCAGCAGTGTGATTGTGACCCAACTGGGTTTACCGCCCGAGTGATTACTGTAAAAGAAACGATTTAGACACATAACAGATACCAGCGATGTAACGTTCGGATGGCATTCACGGTTTCGTTCCCTGATCGAATCAGAAAGGGAATAGGACATGCTTTGAACAGCAAAAACTGCGAACGTTCCTACAACAAACAGATTGACTTGACGCTACATTGGGGTTTCCTAGCGCACTTGAGTTTCCATCCTCTGATCAAACTCTGTTGAGAGAGGCCAGCAGGCGGACGCTTC
This sequence comes from Aphelenchoides fujianensis, assembly GCA_024699865.1. Taxonomy (NCBI): domain Eukaryota; kingdom Metazoa; phylum Nematoda; class Chromadorea; order Rhabditida; family Aphelenchoididae; genus Aphelenchoides; species Aphelenchoides fujianensis. The sequence goes on along the minus strand of JAMPIO010000007.1, from coordinate 1,100,523 downwards.
AGGCGGCATCCAGAAAATCGGTTGCTTCATTCTATTCCCAGGTCCTGACGCAAAATGTCTCCGTTCTCTTAACACGGCCGCTTCTATGTGTAGCCTGTTTGTCACTCGTGAGTGTACAAACAGCAGAACAAAAAAGAACAGTTCTGTCTTCACGTCTGTTTGTAAATCTTGGAGGAAGCAGACCGATTGCTGTAACGTTCATTCAAGGACCATGATCGCACCCCGCATTTGTGGCTGCCCTGTTCATGGAGGCAGATGAGTTCGATAGGCTGGACGCATTTAATTGTCGACTCTTGCGTTATAAACGCCTTTATTTCGCTTAGAATGAGAGAGGCGAATTGTTGCGTTTAAACTCGTTTCTTTCCCCTAAACCCTTTGCATTCCACTGAAAGTGATCGATCTCAATCGCTCTTGTCCGAATTCCAGACGTCTGTTGACCACTGCAGCGGCACGTGTTTCTCATTCTTTTCTCGCAATCGATCGCTAATTAGAGGGCGATTCGGAAGTGATTGGGGCGAATCAAGAGTGCAGAGCGGTGGTGGAGGGAAGGAAGGGAAGACGGCGCCCAAAAAGCGTGTAGTCGGCGGCCGAGCGGGCGGATTGGCGGCGGGTGATCAATTGCCTCCGAGCTGTCAATGGGAGCCCGATGCGAAGAGATGAGTTTTTCGCCCGCCGCCGTCCGTTTTTACGTGATTCCAATGGATCGACGCCTCGTTTCTCGCCTGCGGACGGCCGGGGCCGCCGCTCTTGATCGCCACCCCCTCTGGCAGCTTGGCCGCCTCGACTGTGCAAAAGAAACACCCGCCCGAACGGTCGCAATTCGACTCCCGGCCGTTCGGCCCGCTTTCGGCCTCCGATCGTTGCGGTTTCGGGCGATCAAGCCGCGGGATCGCCGTCCAATCGATCGTCCACGTCCTTGCCCTGCCCGGCCGTTCGCTTCAAAAACAACTTCCGCCCAATTGTTTTCGTTTCGCCCCACTCCCATCACTCGGCTCTTCTCGATCGTCGGCATGAGCACTCGGCCCGACGGGCGCTAATTGAATCCATTTGCCGGTCCTCGCCTTCTCCACTCCGCTCTTTCGAGTGTCGATTAGCAGTGGAGGAATGGGTGTCGTTTACGCGCGTGTGATCGCTTACAAAAGCCCGCCGGTGGTCGAGCAGCGAGGAGATCGAATTTCCGATCAATCCACCTTCTCTTCGTGTCCGCAGATGATTTTTCGTCCGTTCCGCCGCCCAACCGTCCGCCTTTCGCTTTCAGACGTGTCCGGAACTCCCGCTGCCGCCCCAGGGCTCAAATCTTCCGGCCGGCCGGTCATGACGACGCCGTGAGTGAAATCCGCGAACACACGCGGCCGCCGAGACCGACGCGATCCCGAAGGTGAGAAGATGACGGACGGGCGGCCGGCTTCTCCGAATGCAAACAAGCGGCCGTCGGGGTGCAACAGAATCCGCCCGATCGGATTTGAATTTCGCCCGTCGGCATTCGAAATCCCGGGCGAACCGTCGCGCAGTTCACTCCGCAGTTCGGAGCAGACAGCCGCCGGGTTCACGTCTTCTTTTGTTCGGCGGGCGGTTCGAAACGTTCGGGCGGTTCAATTGACCTCCGGATTGAACTCTTGCTCGTCTCCCCTGTTCGCGAACTCGATCCCGTTCGATCGCGAACAATCGGAGTGCAGCGGGATTTAAACTCCAAGCGTTTGAGTTCGAACGGCCGGAAGCTTCCAGTTCGCCCACCCCTTCTTCCTTTTGTCATCACCTCCACGTTCATTGCACCTTCTTTCAGCTTCGTTCACTTCTTCCTTCGATCCACTCGGAAGCCATGGACCACCCGCGTTCCGAAAGCTTCTCGGGGGCGCAGGAGTTTTTGGTGCTGCGGCGAGGGAACGCGGGCGGAGAGCGAAGGCCGCCTGAAGTTTCGGGTTCGTTCGGTCGATCGAACGCCTCGATCACTCCGCCGCTTTCAGCAACCGCGATCCCGAAGGAGTCGCGATGGCCGCGGCTCGTTGGGCGCCTCCAGCGACGGGAAGCCGAAGCCCAAGCCGCAGAAGCAGATCGTCGCGTCGCCCGGCCTCCGCTCGATGCTCTACGGCCTCTCGATGAAACTGTACGTGGATGAGCGAAGACAGAAGGAAGGAGGTTTATTGCAGAGAGCGGGAAGAGAAGATGCAGCGGAAACTCCAGAAGAAGATGAAAGGTCGGTTTCCACTTCGATTCTCCCCGCTGTTGCTGCCGCCCAATTGAAACGAGAGGGTTCTTTTGTGTGCTCACTGCTTGTTGCAAACTGACGTGCAGAGAGGACAAGTGGACAGTCGCCTTTGTTATGCATCGATGCAAACGCCCAGATTTCCCCTGCTTTCTGCTCGGACGCGAAGAAAGGAGGTCGTCGAGTGGACAAATTGGAGGTGAAGGGGACGTCCAAACGGAAGCTCGCCGACGACCACCGACCACGCGATGAGCGCCGCCCGTCGAGCGACAAACGAGGCACGAGTTGACGGTTTAATTCGCGCGTTTGAAGCGTCAACGGAATTCCGCCGGGAGCCATCGGAGGTCGGCGGGCGGAAGACGAGCGGCTCGAATAAAAACCGAATTTCGACGCTTCCTCGGGGATCTCCGGCCTTCAACACCGTCCATCGACGCCCATTGTTCCCGCTCGACCGTCCTCCTCGACGGGAGTGGGCGGCCAGCGAATGAAATTTTCATCAACCGAAAGCGGACACTCCAGCCGCCTAATTTGACACGCCGGCCGGCCGCAACTCAAGTGTTTGCGTTCAGCACCGTTCGCCACTTCCGACCGCCGCGGTCTTTTGTTCGCCGACCGGAGGGCTTTTCATCGGCCTCGGCCGGAAAGGAGGTGCACAGCGGCCGCCCGCCGGGCATTCGGCCGACGATCGTGACTTCCGGCGATTCCGCGGAAGAGCGGCCGCCGTTCGAGGAGTCACGCCGTTTGCACGCCGTTGATGACCTCAAAGACGGCCGTCTAAAGCGGGAATTCGACTGGAGGCGCTTCCCGAATTGGGCGTCCGCTCTTCCGACCCGCCGCTTCGGACGTCTTTTTTCGTTTTGGCGCCTACAACGAGTGTCACTCGCGAACGGGCGTCTATCAAACGCGTTACGTCAGCGGACGGGCGTGATTTGCAATTCCGGCCGTCGGAAGGGCGGCGGCCGGGCCGCGGGGTTTAGTGCGCGTCGCGACCATCAATTCCACTTCCCTGACGACACTGCGGAGCGGCAGAATCGTTGCAGAATGCGGGATTCCCCTCCGCTTCATTGTTCTCGTTGATGGCCGAAAGGATGGGCGACGATGCCGGCCGTCGAGCACTCCTCGTCCCCGACCTCCCGCACGAACGACGCGCCCGATCGACCGGCGGCGAGTCGCGCAAGAGAGGCGGGCGCCTTCATCAAGCGCTCCACCAGCTCGGGCGCCTCCTCGTTGACGTTGAGCAGCTCCGTGCGGGCGGTCCGCAACTCGATCCTCCGCTCGGTGGGCGGCGCGAGCGTGGACGGCCGACTGCCCACTTCGAGCCCGAATCGCCTCTGCGTGCCGCGGAAGAGCGTCTCCTTTCACGAGCTCGTCGACTCCTCTTCGCTCCTCCACTTGGCCATCCGCAGCCTCTCGCCCAAACGGCAGAAGTCGACGGAGAGCGATCGTCCGCGTGCCGCCACTCCCGTTCGCTATGCGGAGCCCAAATCCATCCGCAAATCGATTTCCCTCTTCTTCGTCTCGCGTAAGTTCCCCGTCGAGTCGATTGCGCACGCCGCGGCCGCCCACGCCGTCGATCGGCGGGCGGACGGCCCATGGGCGGCCGAACGTGGAAATTTGAGATCGACGTCTCGTTTTGTCGAATTCCGCCGCCCGCCCTTTCCGTCTTGTCTGTGGCAAGCCGTCAAACAAGCGTGTCCGCCGTTTGTTCCGCCCGCCGTTCTCCGCCCGCAATCAAACCGCACGGCCGGCCATCAGCAGTCGGTTTGTTTGTGCCCGCTTGAAGGCTGCGGTTATCGTTCTGTTTCGTCATGTTCTGCCTTCGTTCTGTGCTCTGTACAGCACAACGACCGAACCTGATAGGCTTTGTTTGATCTACTGAATCACTTGACATCAGGGTGATCAATCCGTGCTGCTTACTTGCTTTTCACGCGCAAAGACGATGCCTTGTCCCGTTCATGGCCCTTTTGATCGATTATTGCAATCGAATGGCGGAAGTGTCTCACGTAGTTCGCTTACTTTCTCCCATCTGCTTATCCATTGATTAGTGCGGAGTGCGGAGTGCGTAGTTCGACTTCAATCAATTCTCGGGCAAACGAGAAAAGGCGGCGCTCGCTTGCGTAACGCGCGTGTTTCCAATTAGCGGCGTCGCGGGCCGATCGAGCGGCCAAACCGCGACGATGTGCTACGATGACAAATGGCCGGGGAATTGTACGAAAAATTAACTCCGCAGCTGTCGCAAAACGTCCCGCCGGCAGACCTCAGGAACGCAAACTCGGGGCCGCCGGCGATCGCAGCGGGCGAATGCCGACGGGCCGGCGGCGGCGGGCGAACGACGGCGGCCACCGACCGCTCCGATTGCTTCTCGCACTCGGCGGCCGGCGGATCATCCGCTCGCTGCCTCTCGAGGGCGACGGGCGGCGGCCGAGCGGCCTTTGAGTTCTGCCCCGATTAAACGAGAGACGAGTGATCAGGTGCCGTCGAGCCCGCTCTTTCTTTCCGCTCTTCTGGCCGCTTGAGTCCTTTCGCACATCACTGGTCGCTTCGCCCTCTCATAACGAGCGGAAGGAAGGGCGACGTCAGCGGCGACTTGGTGACACTTGGCCGCTCAGTACCGCCCGACGCGCCGCTTCGCCCCGATCGTCGTTTCGAGTTCGAAGTCGTTTTGCTCATGCCCTCGCCGTCGATGTGCGCCCGCTCGTGCTCGACGTTCGATTGATGCCGGACGACCCCGCGGATTTGACTCGGAACTGCCGGTCGAGCGATCAAGATTCCGCCCAACTCGCGGTCCGGATCGCGCGGCCGCTGCTGCGTCACCGCCTGCTTCGAGTGCTGCTTCCCGTGCGCCCGGCCGGCCCGCGCGTCGCCCTCGCCCGTCCTCGATGAGCACCTCGAGCTGCTGGAGCGGCCGGTCGGACGGCCCGCGGACAACCGGCTGCTCGTCGTCCCCAGCGTCCGCGTCGGCAGTTCGGCCAGCGAGCGGCGGGCGAGCAGCAGCGGCGGGAGCGGGATCGGATCGACGGTCTCGACCACCGGCCGCATTTCGCTGCGCGACGTCGAGTCCCTACCGCAACGCCTCCAAGAGCTCCGCAAGAAGTCCGCCTCCGAACTGACCGTCGTGCTGGGCATCTTGCGGCGCGGCTCGGCATGGAGCGGCGACGGCCCGCATCCCGCCCGCCTCGCCTCCGCCTCCACCGGCAACCTGCGCGGGCACGGCCGAGCTCGTCGGGCACGCCGCCGCCAAACGCGCCGCTTCGAGAACATTTCGCCGCGATTCGTGGCCTCGCAGATGGCTTTGGGTAAGTGAGGAATGGGTGCAAAACACGCGCACTGCTCGCTCGCTCGCCGCGTGGGTCCCGCGAGGCACTTGAAAATGAAAAGTCGAACTGCGCACTCCGCCCCGCACACCTCGCGGCTCCTCTGCTCGCAAATTTGCGGCCGAGATCCGCTCGCTCGTTCTCCTTATCCGCACGTTCTCCCTTCTGCTGCCTTGTGCCGTTCGATTCGACCGCAATGGTCGCCCCTCTTTTCGCGTCTACCTCGACTCCCGCCTCGACTCCCTCGGATTCCTTCAGCGACTCCTCGGCCGCTCACTCATGGACCTCGGAGGACGGGGAGTCGTGGGATGAGCGAGATTCTCTCGAAATGCTGTCCGACATTAAATATAAGCCCTCGAACAAGGACGCCAAGCGGCGGGCACGTGCTGCAGGAGAATGCGAGAGGCAAGTGGACGGAAGGCGGAGATCAAAATTGGTGGGCGGCAGCAACAGCGATGCGAACCGTTGATCCTTTCGGCAATAATCCCGCGTTCTTTTCAGTACAAGAAGAGAAGGCGATGACCCTCGTTCCCAGTACGTTTCTTTCTCACCTTTCTTCGTCCCAACCGACTGATTTCAGACGGCGCCCGTTGATGCCACAAAGTTCGTCGCGTACGTGAACGAGCGGCGGAAGAAGAGGATTCTCTACAAGGGCGAATACCTGGTAGTTCTTTCCTTGTCTTCTTTGTTCACTCGTTTCCTGCAGATGGTCCTCCGCTCGATCGACCAGCAGCGGTGCACGACGGAGATCGCCTCCAAGATGGGCGATCGGAACTCCTACCCCAGCACCCTCCCCTACGACTACAATCGAGTTGTTTTAAGCCCCAAGGGAGAGGACCCCGATTCCACGTACATCAACGCCTCCTACGTGCAGAGTTGGCTGCGGGAGCGGGCGTACGTGGTCACGCAGGCGGTCAAGACGAAGAACGCGAGCGTCGAGTTCTGGCGGATGGTTTGGGAGCTGAAATCGAACTGCGTCGTGATGCTGACCAAAGTTTTCGACTTCATGCGGGTTCGTCTTTTTCTCCCACTTCTTTCGTTCAATCCCTGCTTCAGGTCATGTGTTTGCAATACTGGCCGCTCACTCACTTCCAATTCGGCGAGATCGAAGTGGAGACCTTGGAGACGAAGACCTACGCCCACTTCGTTCGTCTCCTTCCCTCCCTTTCTCATCTAATGGGCGTCGTTTAGATCGTGCGGACCTTCAAGCTGCGACGAGTGGACGACACGACCGGCGAGCACGCGCGCACAATCAAACACTTTCACTTCACCGAATGGGAGCTTCAAGTGAGTTCTTTCCATCTTCTCTTCGTTCCTGATCACTCGTTTCTTGCAGAGTTTTCCGTACATCAGCGGTGAGCTCCCTCTTCGTTCTTTGACTGAAAGGCCCGCTAATCAATCGAACTTTTCCAGCATTCATTGAACTAAGAAGACGTGTACGACAATGTAAGAAGGAACAACGGGTTTCTTTTCGACTACTTTCTGCTTTTCCAGGGACCGACTCGCAGCCGACGGAGGCGCCGCTCATCGTCCACTGCAGGTGGGTGGGTGGTCAGGCGATCCCGATTGCCGGGGTGTACGTGCAGTTGCGCACGTCGAACTGGTCGCAGTAGAGGCGGTTGCACGAGCGGGGGATGACCTCCGCGACGGGCCGCTCCGCCTGGTGGGCGGCGTCTCGAATCCAATTGGAGACCTCAAAATGCACTTCCTCTTCGCTCGCTCAAACAAAACAAACAAACCTGAACACGTGTGTAATCGAGCAGCAGGTTGGCCGCCCGAATTCCACTCGACATCCCGCACTGCTGGAGGAGGACGGACTGCGTGCAGCTGAGGTCGCAAACAGCGTTCGACATCGCGTCGCGTAGCCGGTGGTCGTCAGCTTCAGTTCCTGATAGGGCCCGCATCTGTTCTCGCCGCAGAGTCGTTTGAGCACGGGGGCGGCGTGGGAATAGCAGGGCAAAAGCTCAATCATCTAAAATCGGGTTCGTTGGCCGCCCGCATGCACGTGAAACCTCTTGGAAAGCGGGTCTTGCACACGTAATCCCGCATGTTGAATTGGATCTCGTAGCCGCAGTCCCGCAAGCACTGGTCGTTCTCCGCGTCGAAGCGGCAGAAGAGCACGAGGTCGTCGCGGTCGATCACCGACGGCACGCCGATCGAGCCGAAAGAAGTGTGCGCCTGCAAACCGAAAGATTCCCTCCATCTTCTTTGTGTTCACGACTTCCACCCACCTTGACCATGTCCAGCGCAATCCGCAGCTTCTCGTTGCACTTCTCTTGGCACGCGGCATCGTCCTCAACGCCCACTGAAAGCAGCGATGAACTCGCAATTCGTCGGAGAACTCACGAATCGAGCGCGCGTTCAAGCGTTGTTTCCTCCGCAGCTCCTCGTCCAACGCCCGCTCCAGCCGCAGCAGATCGAAAGCGGCTTCTCGGCGAGCGAGCGAGTGGGATCGCGAGGACGAACGGCGAACCGCGGCCGCCGTCCCGACCGCGACCAGCAGAACGAAAAGAAGTCTCATGGGCAAACGGCCGCCCTTCCGATCAACACTCCCGACTGCTCGCCGCCGCCCGCAGTCATGTGCGGCGGCCAGAGGTGAGAACTCGTTCCCCGAACCCCCCTCCCGCCGCTCATTGTCCTCCTCGAGCGTCCGGAGGCGCCTGCCATCGGCGGAATGAGCGGAGTACTTTTTATTGACTCACCCCCTCTCGAACCACTTCAAAACGCTCGCCGCGCACAATGAGCGGCGTTTGTCGCCCGCCGGACGGGAGTTCACGGCGAACGCGGCGGAAGACGCGAAAATCGAAACGAACCGCTCGCCTCCCTCGCCGCTCTCCATTACGAACACGCGACCAAGGACGAAAAAACAAGTGGAAAAAACAAACACACGAATCAATCGCTCGGTTTCAGCGATGGCGGCGGTCGAAGTGGCGCCTTTTTGGCCCTCGACGCCAACCTCGAGCTCATGCGACAGACGGGACAAGTCGAGTACGCCGTCCTTCTTTACTTTTTGGCCTTCTATTCCGACGTGTTTAGTGTGTACGAGTTCGCAAAGACGATGGTCAACAGCCGGCAGCATCTGATCGATTCCGTGGAGCAATACATGTTCATTTACGGTCGGTTGCTTTCCCCGACTGCCCCCTCATTCGTGTCGTTTCAGATGTCCTTTGCGAGGCCGTCCTCTGCAACATCCAGCCGATCGCCATGCACGAGCTGAAGGCCCGCTCCGGAATGTACCGCTCGAGGAAGGACCGCGAGCTGATGGAGATGCAGGACAGCCACGAGAATCGAGTGAGTGGTCCCTTTGCTTGAAGAATTAAGTCAATGAAAGTGGCTGTCGATTGCAGCTGCTGCTCATGCTGACCTCCCCGCTCCGAATCGGCGACTGTGCGGGCGGGCACCGGCTGGAGAATCGGGGGAAGAACCGCGACGTGATGGTCGTGCCCCGTAAGCCTTTTTCTTCACCATCAACCCAACACTTTGCGTCTTGCAGCCGACCACGCCCGTCCGTACCTGCAGACGTTGCACGGCGAGTCCAAGGACTACACGTACATCAACGCGGTCGAAGTGGACGGCTTCACGCGCAAGAGCGAGTTCATCGTCACGGAGTGGCCGAAAGCGCAGACGATCGACTCGTTCTGGACGCTCATCTTCGACCACTCCTGCCACACGGTCGTCAACCTCACGAACCCCTCCAACAACAAGCAGTACCCGCCGTTCCTGCACTCCAAGGGGAAGAAGAACTACGGCCCGTTCACGATCGAAGTGCTCAACTACCAGCAGTACCCGGGCATGACGTGAGTTCTCCCGCCTTCTGCCCTCTTCTGTTCATTCCGCTTTCAGTTCGCACATGGTCAAGATCATGAAGAGGGTGAGTAGCGCGCATTCGATCGTTCCGCCCGCTGTTCTCTGCGCCCTCTTTCGCGCTCGCCCTTTGCCCGCTCGCCCGTCTTTTCAGCTTTGATCTCTGCCTTGTTTCCTCTGATCCGATCATCCCCCTTCTTTTTCGAACTTTGACGAGGCGCAAAAGCCCAAGTCCGGGAGTTCATTCCGCCACTGCTTCGGCCTGCGGAAGAAACAACTCGCCCGACGGCCCACGCTCAAGGACTTCATGCAGTTCCCGGACCGGGGCCGCACACTCCCGCAGGGGCAGTCCTTCCGCCTCAAGCAGAAGTATTGGGGGCGCATTCGGTCGGCCAGCGAGGAGCCGACCGCCCACGAGAAACTGAATCCCGACGACCTGTGCATCTCGCGCGCCTTGCGGGAGGTGCGCGAGGGCGCGAAGAAGATGGGCGCCAAAACAACCTCCAAACTGGGCCAGTGGACTGAGCAGCAGTGAGAACGCCGTCTTGAAGATGCGCTCCTTCTCGCAGCCCAACGAGGAGACGCTGGCGACCTTCGAAAAGGCAGGCCCGACTGCTTCTAATCCACCGTTGCCTCCTCCGTTTGTCCTCCGCTCTCTCGATTAAATTCGCTGCGAAATGGTCGTGAACCCACTTGGTCGACCAGCTGCAGCCTCCCTCTTCCTCCTTCCGATCCTCCGCTCTCTCGATGTTCCCTTCAGTTGGCTTCAGTTGGTTTCCGTTCTCTTAAGTTCCCTGATTTGCGACTGTTGTTCCGTTCGGTTGGGTTGTGTTGTCGTTGAACGTGCCACATGTGAGCGGTTGCCGCGCGCCCAAAAGATCTCCGTTGTTGTTGGCTGGTGAGTCGGGAGGTGCCGAAGCTGAGAGGTGAATCGCCCGCACAAATCGGGGGCATTCTGTTGGTCTTCTTCTTTGATTCCCGAGGGTCTCCGCCTTTTCGATCACACATGTGGCATTTTCCACGCAGCAAACACACCACTCAACCATTTCTTTCACTTCTTTCTCTCCTCTTTCTCTTCCATTCGCACGTCGATCGACACGAGAGCCGCACGCCCCGCACCCCCCCGGCCCGTCCGCACTGATCTCCGCCCACTTTCAGCCGTCGGAGCCGATCAAAACGGACCCCGAAAAGCAGTCTAGAGGGGATGTTTCTAAACTAGTAAGTGGTCGCTCATCTGCATGCTGTCTCGGCTCTGTGTTGCTCGTTCTTCGTACTCGGGGGGCCGAAAGCATTGCACGTTCACCTCTCACCTTCCGCACTTCTCGACCGCCGGCACTCCCGTCCGTTTGGCAACACGCACCGTTGATCACGTTCGCTTTCCGCCTCTTCCTCGTCCTGCTCGTTCATTCTCGTTTGTCTCGTTTGTTGTCGAGTGTTTGGACGTTCTCTTGAGTTCGAAGAAGCACGCGCCGCCGCGATCCGAAGCACGAAGTACGCACTTGTTTCTGTTGTTTGCGTTCAGTTCGCTCTGCTGCCGCTCGGTTCACTCACGCTCACGTTCACGCGTTGCAGAAGGGCGGCGAGGAGGTGCGCCAGCTGTTGGCCCAAAAGAGGCGCGCGGACTCGAAGCGGGATCCGCAGATGGGCGAACACATCAACAAACTGGTCTCGTTTTCGTTCGTTCCTTCCGCGTTCTCCTCGTCTCTCGTTCAGTTCCTTCTGCTTTTCGTTTAATCCAACAGTCTTCCGTCTTCTGCTTGTCGCGTCCTCGACTCCCGCTAATCGAAACTAACGAACTAACCGCCCACCCGCCGCTCGCTAATCTCTTTGCCGTCGGTCTGCTCAACACCCGCAATGATTCCATTCGATTTCTAATCCGTTCTGCTTTCAGACGTTTCTCATCTCGTGAGTTTTTCTTCGATTTGAACAAATTTCTGCGCAAAAGAAGATTGTACGGGGCTTTTGGATTAAAAAAGCGATCGAAAGCCGCGTTCAACGGTCGACCCACTCGCTTGCAGGGAGATCATGACGAACGCCAGTGCCCAGCAGCAAGTGGAGGCGGAGGTCCGCATTTGTTGCATCATCCAAGTGCGCATGTGGCCGATCGAGAACAAGGTGCCGCTCTCGACCACCTCCCTCATCGAGCTGATCAAAATGACGCGCTCGTGGCGGAAAGCGGGCGCCCGACCGGCCGGACACGAAGCCCACGATCGTGATGTCGCAGTAAGCGGACGGCCACCACTCTTCCGTTCATTCGAGTGCTTTCAGCGATGGAGTGAGTCGTTGCGGGATCTTCGTGGCGGCCAACGTTTGCATCGACGAGATGGACATTTTTTGATGTACCTCAAAATGTCACCTTTTAGGATGCAAGTTTGCTAAAAACGCAGGGGACACATGGACCACGAGGCGAATTCACTTCTGCCCTTTCAGTCCACTGACTCTTAGTTGTGTTCAGGTGGACGTCTTCCACGCAGTCAAGATGATTCGAATCAACCGGCCGCAACTCGTGGAGATGAAGGACGAGTACAAGTTCCTGCACGACGGTCAGTCGCACAAAGGAGCGATTCAACCAATGGATTGCTTTCAGTCATGCTCCACTGGTACCTCACGAATCCCGAGTACCGCGCGTTCGAGCCCGAAGAGGAGCGGCAGCGGGAGTTCGAGCCGGTCGAGGACGAGGAGAGCGAGGTGGCCGAGGAGCCCGAGAGCACGAACGCGTTGGCGCGCATCGGCCGCTCCTTCCGGCGCGCGTCCTCCCGCAGTCGAAGTCGCGCCAACTCGACCGTCCAGTCGCCCATCCAAACGCCCGTCCCCGCCTCGTCCAGCCGGCTGCAGGTGAACGGGAGCGGCGGCACGCGGTCGGCCTCCCGCTCGCCCGTCTACCTGAACGATTGATCCTCGCATTTCTTTCCGCAAACCGAAGCATATCGACGATCTTCGCGTGCCTTTCGCACTCCCCGCATTCCTCGCGTTTCACCGGTGTTCCCGCGTCCCCCTTGTTCTCTTTCGTTTCTCCGCAGCTTCCCCGAATATCAAACGAAGACCTCAAGCCGAAAGCGCCTTCAGCTCCTCCTTTTTCTTTCCACTCGATTCTTCTGATTTCTTCTGCCTTCAGTCACTTACGAAGAACAAAGATTAGACCCGAGTTCATTCGAACGGCGACAAAAAAAAGTGAATTCAATTGAAGAGCCCGTTGATCTCCGGCAGACTCCCGACAGCGGCCGCCAGTTCGGCGCTCACGATCGTCGCCTTCCCGTCCAACCGGTGGAACTTCTGCTCGAACGACGACAACCGGAACGGGTGCTCCAATTTGCAGTCGATTCGGAACTTCAAGGCGAGCGGCAGGAGGACCTGAAGGACGAGAAGATTGAAGGAGGAAGGGCGAGGACTCACGTAGTGGAAGAAGAACCGCAGGTCGAATTCGCTGCGAATCGGCAGCTTGTGGACCTCCGACCGGATCACGAGCTCGATTGTGGAGTGCTTCCCGTCCACGAGCACCCGAACGTCCTGCAAGCTTCAGTGAAGAAGGAAGCAAAGGAAGAACGTACGTCCGCTTCCGCCCGGGCACTCTTCCGCTCTTTTATGAGCTCGTGGAGGCGCTCGTGGAAGTGCTCCTCGATCCCCTCTTGCCGGGGCGGGTACACGTGACGCGTGGGGTAGGGAAGGGAGAACTCCCGCACGCCCTTTGTACTCGACGACCTCCACGTCCTGAACGGCGAGCATTAGAAGAAGGACCTTTCGATCCAACCGACCTCGAATTGAGTGAGATGTTTGGCCGTGCGGACCGCGTTCACCGAATCGACCACTCCGATCCCCCACTTCTCTTTGAGGACGAACAGAGCGGCGGAGATGACCGAAAGGAGGTCGTCGGGCAGCACGTAGTCGGGGGAGAACAAGAACGGGGGGATTCTAAACGAAGAAAGCAGCGAGTGGATGGATGGGTGAAACGAACGAACCCGCTCGATCAACGCCCGCAGAACCGAGTGGGCGCATTCGGCCACGCTCTCCACGAAGTAGCCGCCCTCCAGCAGCAGCACGAGCGGGATCTCCTGGGCGGCGAGCACTCCGCACATCCACGCGAAGCCCGCCGGCGTCACCTCCATCTCGCCCTCGGGATCGCCGATCGCCGCATCGAATCTGGAGAGAAAAGCAGTGAGTAGTCGACGGAAGAAGAGAAGAACCCACCCGCACGAGACGAGCACAATGTCCGGCCTCCACTCGCCGACCACCGGCAGAACGATCGAGTGCATGAGGGCCGCGTAGTCGAAGTCGCCGTAGCCCACGCGGTTCAGCGGAACGTTCAGCGTGTTCTCGTCTAAACGATCGATTGATCACTTCCCACTTCCTCGCTCTCACTCACATTCGTTCTTCGAGGCGCTCTCGGGCAGCTGCGGCCAGAAGGTTCCCTCTTCGAAGCCGGTGGATCGAAATCAAACGAATGCGGGGGTCGTCGGCCGTCGCGTACTGCGTGCCCTGGCCGGCGTGCACGTCGAAGTCCAGGATCAGGACGCGCTCGGCTCCTTGGGCCAGCGCCCTAAACGGACTGAAAGAATTCACATGAAAAGGACGAGTTGAAGGAGCTTCACCTGCTTGGCCGAAAGAACGACGTTGTTGAACAGACAAAAGCCGCAGCCCTGATCGCGCGAGGCGTGATGGCCGGGCGGTCGGATGGCGGCGAATCCGTTCGCTCCGCGGCCCTCCCGCCAGACGGCGGCCGTCAACTCGAGCGCGCAGCCGGCGGACAGCAGAGCGGCGTCCCACGTGCTCTCGTTCACGTAGATGTCTTCGAACTGGCTGGAGAAATCCTCCTGCTCAAGCTGGAAACGAACAATGCTTCCAATCGAACGAAAGGAAAGAACGAACCATCGTCAAGCCGGCCGTGCTCTCCACTTTGCGCACGTACTCCTCGTCGTGGACGGTCGTCAGCTCGTCGATCGTCGCGTGCCGGCTGCTCAGTTTGGTGCACTCGTCGAGGATCCCCGTGCTCTGCATCCACTCGATCAAAGAAGAAATCATCTCCGCGCACTCACCTTCAGTTTGGACAAAATGCGGGAGAGCCGTTCGGGCCGCTCGATGTGGTGCGCATCCCACTCACATCGGTGCTTGAGCATCCGCTCGTCTGTCACGAAGAAAGTGGACATTCGGGCGAAGAAGGACGATCGAGAAACCGAATTAAACGAGCGGCCGCGAGCTCCCGACCGGCCGCCGCGCCAACTTCCGAGCGGACGCAAAAAGCGGCCCGCCGCGGCGGTTGGACGGCGGCGATTATCGCGGGCGACCTTTGAGCGGAAATTCCGCTCGCTTGTTCTCCTTCCATTGCCTTCCTTCCGTTCATTACCGTCTGCCGCCCCCGATCGGCGATTCCGGTCCGGTCCGAAAGTCCAAACGCGTTCGAAATGCGGCCGTTCCGAACGCCCGCCGTCGTTTCCCACGGCTCTTCGCCGAATTCCGCCGCCTCCAGCAAGCACGTGTCTTTTTAATAAGACATTCAATTCAACAACAAAAAGGCGAGTAAACAGGAACGAGCAGAACAAGTGGAAAGGAAGCAAGAGGGTTTAAATTAAGCGAAGCAGTTGAAGGCGGAGATCCCGTTTGGTGGTCGCGAGTTCACTGCGAGACGGCCGCCCTCCGTTCGGCGTGGGCGGAGAGCGGGTTGTTCGTCGTGTCGATCAGCTTCTTGAACTTCTTGAATAGTCCTGCGCGATGATGCATTGGATTGGGCGAAAGAGAAACAACTGAAAACAAAGGAATAAGTGAGTGATTTGGACTTCGGAACACTCACTTTCTGCCGCCGTTCCCGCCGAAAGGTCTTCAGCGAGGCCTTGTAGCCGAAGGCCTGCGACTTCTTCACGTGGTAGCCGCGAGGAATGAGGCTCTCGGGCAGGCCGTCGGCTGTCCGCATTCCGACGGATCGGCGGCTCGGAAAGCGGATCTCCTGCGCGTCTTCGTCGAGGTCGGCGAGCACGTGGAAGCGGGGGAGCGACTCGTCGGTCGGTTCCACTAGCCTTCGGATCACGTAGCTGAAAGCACGAGCATCAGTCGGAGGTCGGCCACGCGAATGTCCGAGCGGTCGCCCAACCGGTTTGCCCCCGCCCTCCCCGACTACGGTACTCGCCGTCCGGTTGGGTGGAGGCGGTTGATTGACAAGTTCGGGGGAAAGAGAGGCAGACACACAAAACAAGAACAAAGATTGAATTTCAATCAATTAGCGGGAGTCAAAGTACGTGTTTTGGCGAGCGACCGGTCCGCAGCGCACTTTCGGCCGCCGAGTTCATCCGCTCGGCGCCGTTCTCGCCGCAAATCCGCCCGCCGTCCAAAACACGGCGATCCGCGCTTGTTTTTCGCGCGGAAAGCAAATTGAATTGACGCACTTTCCCCCGCAATCCGATTGGATTCGTGTGTTTTCGACGGGCGGGCGGGATCAGAAACCACCGCCCGAACCCAAACACCAACAAGCAGCCGCCCGCCACTCACCCGTTGACCATCGACCCGCCGAGCCCGAAAAGCAGCTGCAGGAGGCAGAGGAAGCAGAAGAGCGATGTGGACATCGTGCGGAGTGTGAAGCCCGTCGTTATCGGAAGGCGGCAGCGAGTGATGCCTCCTGGAAGCAAGCGAGAGGTAAAACGGGCAAGAAGAGGGCGTGGCCACGAGAACGGAAACACGGCGGAAATCCTCGCGGAATCGAAAGAAACGGGCGGAAGCGGCGAACAAACGATCGCGTGCTCGAAAGCGGACCTCCGGCCGTCTCTACCGTACGCGCCCCCACCCATCGGAAGGAAGGAGGGCTGCAAATCGAGCCGAAATGAGTGAATGGACGGCCGGCGGACCACCTGTGGGAACGAACGTGTGAAACGAGTGGGTTTTCGGATGCGTGCGCAGAGTTCGGGGGCGTCGCCGCGGCGGTTTGCGGACAAAGAGGCGGGTTTCCGCGAACAAGCGGCAACACGAGCGGAAGAATGCGCGTCTTTTCGGAACGAAACGTACGTGGAAGCCCGTGAATACGAATCGAATCAGTTGCGTAATTCGAACACAACCCCCATTACATCGCCGATCGCGCGAGCGGGAGCGCCGGGAGGGGCGGCGGTTTGTTTGGAAGCTCCGGAGCGGAACTCCCGACCGTCTTCGCAAATTAAATTCGAGCTCATGACGCAAGCGGGCGGCCTGGGGGGAGATCGGCGCTTAAAGGCAGGCGAATAATTTCGACCTCGGGAGGCAAACAAACCGAAAAGGGGCCCGATTTTACGTAGGCGACGGCCGCCAATGGGCTTCCGGTCTTGAATTACGGTGTACAGTCGGCGGATGTCGGCCCGTACTTTGGATTGGACCCGCAAAGAGGAGGCGGACAACTGGAGGGACCCAAAAGAGAGCAAATCTTTCCACGTGATTTCCCTCCGCACAACGACGCGCCCCCGGGCACACCGGCCGGCTCGCCCCCAACCCAACAGGAGAGCAAATGGAGGCCGTAAAGCGAAACGAAAGTAATTTTTAAAGAGTGCACAGAAGGCGCCCGCTTGCACCACCAGAAGGGCCGGAGTCCGTACCTAGGGTCGGCCGCCCAACTCCTCCCCTTCCGCCGCCCGTCCGTCCGCCCGCCTCCCGGCTGAACATTGACCGTTGATCCTGCACTCTTGGCCCGACTACGCACTCGCTCCAGACCGGACAATTCGATTCGAATGTTGCCCAAACGAGACAAAATTGGATTTGGGTTGAACGCAAAAAAGAAACAAAACCCTCAAAATGCCCCCGTCCCCCTCCATCTGATGTCAACTTGGCCGTTTGGCGTCTTCCTCTCGATCTTTGGCCAGGACCCCGCATCGCAGCCAAGAATGCACATCATCAAAAACTTCCTTCCGCTAAGCGGCCTCCGGACGAAAAGAAGTGATCTCTTGGCCAAACCGCCCGCCCTCCGCGATGTCTGGTCGGCGGCGAGGTGAAAGCGGGAGTGATTAGGCGGCGGAGGGAATCGGCAAGGGTGGTCATCTGCAATCTTCTCGAACGGAAGTGACATCAGTGCGAAATGAAGGGGCAGGACCTCATTTCGCCGCCCGTTTGCTCACTTCCTCTTCATTTCGAAACGAAACGAAAGCAGGAGTGCGCAAACAAACCGGCCGTCTATTTTCGGCCTACCGTTTGCAGCGAAAAGAGGTTGTTTTGGCCGCAGGAATGACCTCCGGTCCTCGTGTCCATCAACGCGGGTGCCGTCGGGTGGCAGTTGGGGCGGACGGGCGGTCGGCGGACTCGCGAGCTCCACCCACTCGAATTCCCGAGAAACTTCTCACTCGGGCGACAAATCCGCGAGAACTCCGAAAACGATTGGCCGACGATCTTTCGGCCGCAATCCACCTGCCGACCGCCCGACGCGCCCAAATGTCGCGCCTTCAGACCGGCCGGGCGAACTCTCGTACCCGAGTGGCGTCATGGCGGCCGGGCGGTCAGTCGGAGGGCGGCCGGATGCCCAAATGAGGGGGAAGACGGCGGGGATTAGAAGTCGATTGGATTTCCGGAGGAAGGCGGAAGATCCGTCCAGGGTTGGGTGCAGAATTCGAGGAAATGACGCCTCCTCGCTTAATCCACCCGAAGTGCACTTTCCTTCCTTTGTTCGGCTGCGTGCACGTACCTACAGTAAGCAGCGGAGTGTGCAAACGGGAGCAGGAGTTACGAAATGCTTCTTCTTTCGTTGAATCGGCGGCTAATTCGGCCGCCGTGCAATCCGTGGGGAATTTGCGTCAAACTCCCGTTTGACCGGAGGTATTTCGGGTCTCATCAAGGCCCGCTTTAGCCGAAAGGTTGTGGTTTGGACGCGTGAGAACAAACAAGCTGGTCGGCGAGGTCGCCAGTCGCGGGCGAACTGCGCCCGAAACGCGAATTTCAGAGCGGCTGTCTGGAGGAAAGTGGCGGAGAAATCAGTCGACTATCCTTACTTCTTCCACTTCCATGTCCCTTAAATGAGTGAACAACGGTACATGCCGAGCATCTTCCCCGAGTGCGACAAGCTGAAACAAGTGAGTTCCTTATCCTTCCTTTCTCTCACTCCGTTCCACTCGTTTGCAGTCGTACGACAAGTGCTTCACCGCCTTCTTCCAAAAGTACCTGAACACGGACTACCGCTTCCGCCACAACGACAATCCCTTGCAATCAGCTCTTCGAGTCCTACCAGTCGTGCGTGGACAAGGTGGGCGATGAACGGGGAGGGAGCGATCAATCCATTTTGTTTGCAGAAACTCGCCGCCGAACGCCCGTACGAGATCGACTTGGAGGAAATCCGACGGGAGGTGTTGAACCAAAGCGGCGACTCCTTCGAGAGCGGCAAGCAGTAGCCGGCCGGCCGCGATGCCGAACTACGGGCCGGGCGGGAATGCGGGCGCTGCGGACGCCTCGGATCAACGCTTTCAAGTTCTCGAATCGACCCTCGAACAATTCCAGGTACTCTCGCTGTTTCGTTCTTCTGCTTACTCGCGGATTGCAGGAAAATGCACGACACATCGGCGTGATCGTCAGCGACTTCTCGCCGCGCAGTCAGGAGGTCTTGAACCAAAAGATCCACACGATGATCTCCGGACTGCAGGTTCGTCCACTCCTTCCTTCTTCCTTTCATTCCTCTCGTCCTTTTGCAGGAGTTGAATCAACTGAAGAATCGCTACGCGGACGTGAAGATCCCGCTGGAGGTGCTGAAGGCGTTGGACGAGGGCAAGAACCCCCAATTGTACACGGCGACCAGCTTGGAGCGGACGCTGCAGAAGAACAAAGAAGTCCGTTCTTCCTTCCACTTTCTCCTCCTCTTTAGTTCACTGTTTTCAGGTGAACGGGAAGACGGAGCTGTACAAGAAGCTGCACGCGAGCCTGCTGCGGGAGTTGGGCGAGGAGATGGCCGAAGACGCCGTCTCGTACCTCAAAATCCGCCGCCGCAAGGAATACGCGCGCGGAGGAGTCGCCCGCCCAGCCGCGTTGAGCTTCGCACTCGCCTCCGTTCACTTCTCTTCTTTGTTGCTCAACGCCCACGGTTGTTTTGCGCAAGAAATAAAGAAATCTTGAACGAAAGTGGCAGAAACGAGCCAAACGGTTGGATTCCGAAGCTATCTGTTGAATGCGAAAGGGATCGTTCGAATGCGAGCCTGTTCGTTGCAGATGGCGACCAAGATCGTCCGGCCGGCCAACGGATTCACGGCCGACTTGATCAAATTCGTGCCCCACTTCCGGCAGCTGGCCGTCTCGTGGACCGCGTCGGCGCCCATGAGCGAGGGCATGGAGCGCTTCGTGGAGGAGTTCCTGCCGAAGATTCGGTTTGTTCGCCCTTTCCCTCCTTTTCAATCATCTGCTATTGCAGGGCGAACAATCCGGAGATCAAGTACACGTACCACCGGACACACACCCTCTGCGATCCCTTCGTGGTGGGCACGTACAACTTCGACCGGACGCGCAAGAAGCGGTGCTCGTGGAAGACGGCCGAGCAGATCCTCTCGATGGTCGAGGAGATGGCCGTCGGCGGGACTACCGGCCGGGCAAGCGGCGCGGCGTCAGCAAGGCGATCCCGCGCGGCCAACAGCTTTGGGACACGGAGACGATGGGCCACGACGTTTTCAAGGTCCACTCCCGCTACAAGGCCGACCCCGCCCCGCCCGACGAGGTCACCGCCGCCAACCACCCCAATTTGATCTACCGTTCTCGGATGTGAATGGAGGGCGAATAAATCGATTAGTTTCTCTCCCTTGCTCCCGTGATTCATCAACGAATGCCAAGCGGTTACGCAATTGGTCCAAGAAAGAAGCGTGACGTCTTCTTGTTTGTTTGATCAATAATTAAAAGGGAAAGTGACCTACAAGGAGCACAAAGAGAAGAAATCTACTTCCTTGAACAGCCGCTTGTACTTCCCGGTCGGGAGGAAGGAATCCGGAATGAGGGCGATGAGAAAGTTCAAAGAAAAACGGAGGATCCGGTTCGAGATCACGTGTTTGCTAATTCGGTTTCTTTGCGTTTGAGACGTTCGTTCGGGAGGATGCGAGCGCGAGCGGAGGTTCACGTGCGGGCGGGCGGGCGGAAGGCGGGATTCTTGTTTATTCAAGTGAAGTCGGGGCATGAGCCAGCGGCGGGCTCGAGCAGCACCTTCCTCGCCCGCCGTCTCCCGCATTCCTGGAGGCTTGTTTACCCGCTTTGTATTCCCCTCACCCCCCGCCGTCTCTCCGCTCGCCGCCCGAGGCCGATCGAAGCGAGAGGGGCGCCGATAAGGCCGCCCGCCCGTGGACTGTTTGTCATCGCTCTAATTTCTTCATTTCTCTTTCGCCTCATCAGTTCGAATGTTATCATTGGGGCCGTCGTTCTCTTGACGCTTCTCCACCCTTCCGAGCGGCCGGTTTCGTGTGTTGCTAAGGAAACACCCGCGAGGAGTCTCCCGCTGTTCGCCCGCTTGCCGCCGAACGTCCGGGCGCTCGGAATAATCGTGTTGTGCCCCCCGTAATCCACTCGCTTTTGTTCCGTTGGGTTGGCGTTTCGACCTTTCCGATCACAAACCGCTGAATCTCCGCTCTTTTGTCTGCCGGCCGTGCTGTCGACCGCTTTTGAAGAACGAAGCTTTCAGTCCAGCAGCCACCCGATTCCTTCGAGAGTGCCGCCATGAACGCCGCTCGTTTCTTCGGTCTTACCCAATGCTCTTAAGCCGGTCATCCTCTTCCTCGTGAGTCTACGCATCGCTAACCATCTCTAATCCCCGTTCTCTGTAGATCATTTTGGTCATGATTGTAAGTTAACGGTGAAAACAGAGCCTAACTCTGTGGCAGGTCACAGGAGCGAGTCCGTTAAACAGGGGCGCAACGGTGGGCGGCTCGTGGTTCGTCTGGCTGACGCTCATCGGTAGGCGGTCGTCCGAAGGTCTTCCATTGATCTTCCTTTAGTGCAACTTGTTTGTGGCCGTCATGCCGAAACGGGCTCTTCCTTCGAAGCGGTAAGGTTTCTTAAAATCTTCAAACGAGGCGGCAAAGGTCCTGATTTCTAAACGTGCAGTTGCCATTGGTCTGCGGGCGAGTGACCGCGTGGCCGGTCCGGCAAATGGCGTATTCGATCGTTTTTGCGGTGCGTAACGATCGCCTGGCGATTTGCTATTCTTTTCAACTCTCGCCGCCTGCGACGCGATCTCCATGTTTGTGGTGGCCGGCTGGACACGCGTGGGCAGCGGAGCTTTCATCTTCGCGGCGGTGAGCAGACTCGTCGCTCGTTGTCTTGATTCGATCACAACGCTTGCAGCTGCTGTTGTTCGCTCCTCGTCATCCTCTACGGCCTCGGGGCGTTCATGATGTTCCGTATTTGGAGAGGTTTCGTGTCGAGCGGGCGCCTCCCAGAACCCCACCGCCGGCGTGCAGCCTGGATCGATCGGGGCGATGAACCCGGGCTTGTGATCGTCTTCTTGCTTTCATTCCTCCTCTTCTTCGGTCTAATTTATCCACTTTCTTCCAACAAATACAGACGTCTGATGCCATTGAGACCGTCTTCTTTCTACGCCCTTCATCCGGTGATCCCAACGGTCAGAGGCGTCGATGCAATACGTTAATTTCTGTCGCATCTCATCTTCCCTTCCGCTCTATTTTGTTTCGGTTGTGCTCAATCGTCCCTTCACTCTTCATATCTTCCGTGAATAAAGAGCTTGATAGACGGTCGTGAACGTTAATTGAGTTTATGCGTAGAAATCTGACGGGGATTAGCAAAGAAGAGGCATCGAATGTACTACAGGGAGAGCAGTGAACCGTAAGTAAGGAAGTGAAGGCCGCTGAAGGGAAGGAAGTGAGCACTCGGAAGGGAGGTGGGCGGGGGAATCAGAAGAAGAGTTTGAAAACCAGAACGGCGATGATCACGACGTATGTGCCGACGAAGAGCCGCTTCTGGACGAACAGGTCGTTGCGGAGCTCGTAGTTGGCCTTCGTGAGCTCGCCGTTCTTCGCGTTCGCCTCCTCCAACTTCTTCTCAAGGCGGGTGTTCTGAAAACGAGAAGAGAGCAGTCGATTGCTGGCCACGGAAAGGAAAGGATTACCTTCACTTTGAAGGCGTTCAGATCGGAGTAGAGCGTCGCCCGGTCCGAACACATCCAGTCGTCCAGCGACTGCAGGATAGCGTCGAGTTGGAAGTTGGGCGGGAACTTGGCCTTCTTGTCGTACTCCTGCCGGCTGCAATCCACTCGTTCAATCGACCGATTGGTCGGGCAGAGAACTCACCAGATGGGGCACTGGAAGACAGCCTTCAAACGAACGAAATGAATGAAAACAGCGCCAATTGGACTCACCTTCTCCGGGTTCGCGGTCAGCAGCTTCTTCAAGCAGCTCGCGCAGAACGTGTGGCCGCACGGGAGCACTCGCGGCGAGCTGCCGAGAACACGTTGTAGCAGACGGGGCAGGAGAGCAGCTCGGCGTCCATGCGCAGGTATTGTTGTTCGTCGAAGTTGGGCCGTTTGGCGCGGGCGAGGTCCTTCGCTCGGTCGATGGCCGAGCTCACTTTGTTGCCGGTGAAGAAGTTCGTAAGGGACTTGAAGCTGAACATCTCGACGCCACGAACTGTAGGGCTTTGCCGAGTGCTCACTGAAAACTCTCATCGGAATTAAGAATCGCAAGAAAGATTGCAAGTAGAGCGTTGAGCAAGCGACATCATTCTTCAACGAACAATTCGTGTATAGAAACGGATTTATTTCTTCAAACCTAATGGTAACAACGAACAAAGAGAGCAAAACAAAAGAAGGAACGAATGGGAGGCTTAGAACTCGTCGTGTCGCAGTTTGCGCGGCTTCTGCTTGTGGTTCTCGGCCGGGCCCTTCGGGTACTCGCGGGCACGCGGCAGGGGCTCGCGGAAGAAGGAATCGTCGACGGCCACGTTCTTTGCCTCCTCGTCCGCCACGACCGGCAGGCCCTTCGAGTCGGCCATCGCTTTTGCGGTCAGCACGATGCTCTGAACAAGGAGAAAAATGAACGGGTGAGATGGATGGGCGGAGAACTCACTTGGAAGGTGCGCGGCTCGTAGATGGCCAGTTGGGAGAGGATCGTGTTGTCGATCAGGATGTGCGCCTCGTTCAGCATGCTCCGCAGGTGTTTGTACTCGAAGTGGTGCAGGTCGAGGGCGGAATTGAGGCGTTCTTCCGAGTACTGAACGACTCGACAACAGTCAGCAGGGAGGAGCGGAGAGAACTCACGTGTCGGAGGAGTTTCTTCTCGTCCTGCCGGTGCATGTCCATGTAGATGAGGATCTTGCTCATCTTCCTCGATCCCTGCCGGACGGTGTACCGCCCCGTTCCGTATTGCCACTGAAAACGAGCACGAGTCACGTCCTGTTTTGTCAACATCCTCTTTGCTGGACTCACCGCAATGAAACGCCGCAAACGCTCCCGGCGGGGCCAAACGGACGGCTTGGGGATCACATTGAACGGGTGGTAGGAGGAGTTGAGGATTCTCCGCAGTCCGAGCAACGCCGTCAACTGCATCCTGGACGAAACAACAACGGGAAACAGAAGCAATGGAGAAGGCGGGCGATCGGCCGCTCGAAAGCGAGCGTGTGGGCGATGTTCTCCCCATCGATTCTCGTCCGTTCGGCTGGTTGCTTCCAGTTGTCCAACACTTCTACTCTGCAGCTTAATTGCAGTCGCTTTCTGCCCGAATTCCTTCCGGCTTTCCGAAGATGTACGTGCGGGTGTTCTCGACGCTGCTTTCGGTCGTCATCCTGACCGCCGCCTCGATCGTCCCGTTCTTCGGACTGCAGCGAGCGGGCAGGAGTTCCAGCAGCAAGTGGTCAGTTCGGAGGAGGAAAGGAGGCAGGTCGTTTATTGGTCGTTTGCAGGTCTCAATCCTCTCCAGTCGCCAATCTGTTCAACGCCTTCGCTTCGGGCATCTTCCTCTCCACCTGCTTCCTCGGTGAGCGCTCTTCTTTCGATTTGGAACAACCATTCGTTCAGGTCTGATGCCCCACTTGAAAAAGAACGAGCTCTCGCTGAAGAAACTCCTGAACGAAACGGAGGGCGGCCGGTCGACGACGGCAGAGATTTTCGTCGACTCCAATTTGGTCACGCTGTTCGGCTTCCTTTTGATCGCAGTGGTCGAAAAAGTCCGTTCTTTCCGCCTTCCCCCACCCTCTTGCTGTTCTCGTTGCAGGCCGTCCACTTGTGCCTGAAGCCGACCGCCAAGTGTGCCCACACGAACGCCAACTTCTCAGACCAAGAAGCGGACGACGGCGGCGGGAAACGGCGAGCAGACGACCTCGTTGACCACGAACACCGACGGCCAGCCGCTCGTCGATCTGCACAGCGAGAGCGAAAGCGACTCGGGCGACGATTTCGGCCGCATTGAATTCCGATCGGCCGCCGCCAACGTGAGCACTCGCTATCTGCCGTTTGATGAGCATCTGGTCGATTGCAGAACACAAACGGCCACTCGCACTCCCACTCGTTCACGCCCGAAGGCCCCCTGCTGCAGTCGATCGTCCTCCTGTTCGCCCTCTCGACCCACTCGATCTTTGAAGGCGTCGCCCTCGGAGCACAGGTTTGTTCGAGCGATGGAAGAGAAGAGTAGCTTGGGGGATTGCAGACCGACGATTCCGCCTTTCTGAAGTTCCTCATTTCGATTATGCTCCACGAGGTTCTGTGCTCGTTCGCGTTCGGAGTGAACTTGGCGACGAGCGGCGTTTCGCACCTGCACGGCGTCGTCTACATCCTGATCCTTTCGCTCACTCTCCCCTTCGGAATGGGCATCATGGCCGTCGTGAGTGCACACTTCTTTCATCCTTCACTTTCCGTCCACTCCGTTTCAGATCTCGTTCGGAGGAGCAAATCTTCTTCGTCATTCCTGAAGTTCGTCTTCGAGGGCGTGGCGGCCGGCACGTTCATCTACGTGGCCTGTTTGGAGATGCTGCCCGAACAGCTCGGCCACGCCACCCTCCCGCTGCACGCCTTCTGGAACTCGCTCGCCCTCTTCGGTGGAGGAGTCGTCTTCTTTGTGTTCAACTACTTGATTGCTGGCTAGTGCCCCTCTATTTCACTTCATTCCTTTCCCGATGCCATCACCCGCACTTTCTGTCTTCCCTCGATGGTGCAACGAACTCCCTTGATCTCACCTCTCATTCATTCGTGTATTTTGATCACTTGAAAGAAATCTATTGGAATAAACGCACACTTTGAAGGAAGCCGGGCAGAAGAAAGGTTGGATTGAACGGACATTCCTTCCCACTTGCTTTCTCTCGACCGTTGATTAGAGGAAATGAACTTCAAAAGAAGCCTTCAGCAATGGGGAGCAACGCCAAAGCAATCGAGTGGGACGACGAGGAGTTCTTCTCGTCCATCTACGCGCAGAGCGGGTGCGTTCCACCTTCTTCGATTGCCCGGAATGGTTCGTTTAGGTGGACGATCAATCGAGACGCCTACCGAATCGAGAACTCTCTTTCCGAATGGACTCGCAGAAGACGCTCAAACGAAAGAAGTCGAAGAAGGCGGTCGCTCCGCAGTTTCTGATTGAGGTGAGCAGAAGATTCCCATTTAGCCATTCTTCGGTTTGTTGCAGGAGAGCGAGTTCGTCCAGTCGACAGCGGGGATCTCGGAGAGGACCGGCTGGCAGAAGAAGAGCTCACTGATGGCAACAACGCGGTCGCTCGTCGTTTCGCCGCCTCGACTCCCGACTTCCCGCCGTTCTCCTCCGCCGACTCGTCGAGTTTGGGCGAGCGGCTCGTTGGAGAAGAAGAGTGAGTGACCACCCACTTCCAATTCGTTTATCCTCGTGATTTAAGGATTGTGTTGAAGCCGGAAGAGGAAGCAACGCGCTACAGCAACCCGCGAGCAGAAGTCGTGGAGTCGACGATCAACGGTCGCTCGTACTTGATCCCGCCAAACAGCCGCTTCATTCTGGGCGATGTGTCTTCCGTTCGACATCTGATCACTCGTAGGTGGAAGTTCCTTCTTCATTCAGACTTACTCTACTTGCTTGCAGGCGACGAGAAGTTCGATCTCGTGGTCGTCGATCCGCCGTGGCAAAACAAGTCGGTGCGCAGGAAGACCGTGTACGTTTTCCGCTTTTCTTCCTCTCTTCCATCTGGACAGTCGTTCTTCAGTTATGAGTGCGGCAATTCGGACGACTGGACGTCGTTGGACGTGCCCGCCCTCCTGCAGCCGGACGGCCTCTTGTGTTTGTGGGAGACGAACGCGCCTTCCTGCCGGAAGCTGGCCGCCGAGCTGCTCGCCGAGTGGGAGCTTGAGGTCATTTCGGAGGTGTTTTGGCTCAAGGTTTGCTCGAAGCGGAGGAGTGATGTTCACAGTGGGTGTTCTTGCAGACGACGAAGGCCGGCCATCCCGTCTGCGACTTCCGGCCGTGGCACAAAGTTCCGTTCGAGCGGTGCGTGATCGCCGGCCGGCTGGGCGACGTGGAGGGCGACCGGAAAAGACTGCCGCCACGTGTGGTCGTTCGCGCCGTCCCGCACGTGTGCCACTCGCGCAAACCGCCGATCTCCGAAGTCCTCCGGCGATTCGGCGTCCACCGAACGAGCGGCCTCGAGCTCTTCGCCCGCTACCTGCTGCCCGGCTTCCTCTCGATCGGCGACCAAGGCGGTCAAGTTCCAGGACGCCACCTACTTCGTCCGGCAGCCCTCCCCGCAGTGATCACTTGCATTTGATTGAAGAGTTGTTTGTACACACGCGATAAACGGGAATATTCGAGGCCGAAGGGCGGAAATTAATTGGAAATTCGACCGTTCGAGTGACGTCACTCACTTTGTTCGAATCGATTCTTTTCGAAATGAATCGAAACGTGCGAGGCCGCCGTTCGTTCGGTCGCCATTTTGCTGCGAGCGGGCGGAAGGCGAAGAAGACGGGCGTTCGTCTCTGCCCCGACCGACCGACCGGTGCCCCTTTCGCCCCAGCGAGCGCCCCCGACGGGCCTCCGCCCGCTTTCCGCCAGTCCGTTCGTCCCCTGCGTTCCACGAGTAGTTGTTTTTTGGCGGCCCCACTCGCTCGCGCGTCGTTCTCGCGTTCGTTTCGTGCTCTTGCTCTTGGCCGGAGGTCAAATTCGCCCCTCGCTTCAGGTGATCGCCGCCCCAAACCGCACGGGTTCTCTCGCCAATCGGAGGCCAGGCACACGCCCGAGTTTGTCGTTTATTCCCCCTCGCTCCCTCCCTCCGCCCGCCGCCGCCCGTCTCGCCTCTTTTCGTCGATGTTCCCAACACGGGCGGTGTGAGCGGAAGAACGGCGTGCTCAAAAAACGTCTGCATAACGTGGTGGTCGGGGCGGCTGCGAGGAGTGAACACACGACGACGTCGGGTCTGCTCCGCTGCTTCTCGCTCTGCCTTTTCCTCCCTCCTTCCTTCCTTCTCCCCCGTCGCCCCCCATCGAAGGCCGCGAACATGCGCCAGTGAGAAGAAAGACGAACGGCTGAGCGAGTAGCTGCCGTCCGTTCAGCACGACGTCCGTCTCGTCCACACGCCGATCGGCCGTCGTTGTGCGGAGGGAAGGGCGCCAGCATGAGTGTGGGCCAATGGGACGGCGGCAAACCGGCCGGGCCGCTCGCCGTCGACGCCGCCGCCCAGGGGACGAACCGCGAGGACGGCGGGACGGTGAGTGCTTCGAGTCATCCCGTTTCGTCATCCGATCGATCGATTTCCAGGAGGAATTCCACCCGTTCGTCGAGGAGTTGCTGCCCTTCGTCAAGGACTTCTCCTTCGTTTGGTTCAACCTGCAGGCGGCCAAGCGGAAGTTCGTGAAGCGCTTCAATCGGCGCATGACGGTGGCCGAGGAGCAGCGGACGAAGGTCGACATTGCGGTGAGTGTTCGCGATCCTTCCACGTGCATTCAAACCCCCCGACTGCAGGCGGCCAGTGCGGACGTGAAGCAGAAGTGGGCCGGCCGGCTGTTGGGCAAACTCCGCAAGGACATCCAGCCCGACTGCCGCGACTCCTTCGTGCGCTCGGTGACCGGCAAGGAGCCCAACGTGTGCGTGTTCAGTAACCCCGACCAGAAGGGCAAAATGCGGCGAATCGATTGCCTTCGGCAGGCGGACAAAGTTTGGCGTCTGGACTTGGTGATGGTCGTCCTGTTCAAGGTTCGTGCTTCCTCGCTTTTCCTTCGATTAGTGCTCGCCTCTCTCAGGGGATTCCGTTGGAGTCGACGGACGGCGAGCGGCTGGAGAAGTGCGCGAACTGCGAGTCGCCCGCCCTCTGCGTGAACCCCTATCATATCAGCATTGCGGTCCGCGAGCTGGACCTCTTCCTCGCCAACTTCATCTTCACGAACGACCCCGACCGGCCGGACGAGCGGACGGGCGAGGAGGCCAAGGAGGGGATCTACGGGACGGGCGTGTTCTCGGCCTTCGAGTTGCGGGTGTTGACCAAAGGTTCGTCCTTCATTCGCCGTTCCTTCTATTCCTCGTCTTGCAGCCTCCATCCTCCAAAACGGCGATGGGGAGCAGAACTCGACGCCGGCCATCAAAACGCAGAGCCCCGCGCAGTCCGAACGGTCGCCCGTCGGCGAGAAGATGGAAGTGGGCGACGGGGCGGAGGCCAACGGAAAGACGCCGCCGTCCAACGGGCAGCACTCCGCCACGAACTCGCCAATCGCCCACAAGAAGGCCCGACTGTGCGGCTCGGTGGGGGCGCTCTCGTCCAACGGGAACCTGCTGGACGTGGCCTCTCCCTTCCGATCGGGCGGTCTGTTCGGAGCTTCCGGCCGGGCGGCCGATCTGCTCGACGGTTCGAACGGCCACGGGCAGCCGCTCCTGCGGAAGCGGCCGAGCTCCCAAAAGTGAGTGGGAGCGGGCGGGAGGCGCGGCTGACGGCTTCGATTACAGCGGAAAGGAGTTTGCCGTCGGGGAACGCGCGGGGTTGTCTGTGGTACGTGGACGTTGTGCATTCGTTTCATCGCGTTCTCCTCGCTTTAGAGCATCGCGCCCACCGTCCCGATGCGGCACTTCAGTGGGCCGGCCGGCTTGTCGCGCTCTTCGGTTCGTCTTTTGCGCAGAGAAAGATCCTCCGAATGAGTGGGCGTCGTTCAGATCGACATGCTGGGCCGCTCGGACTACTCTTCGGCTCTGATTTCGCCCGTTCCGTTGATCGGAAGCGTGGGCAACACGCTGGAGTCGATGCAGACGGGCGGCTTCTGCTCGGCCGGCTACCTCGACCACCACCAAGCGGCGTTGATGAATTCGGTCATCCAGAAGCAGGTCCAATCGCCCATCTCGCCGAATGCCCGTAAGCTGCCGAGGGCGACTGCTCGTGCTGATGGTCGTGCTTTCAGTGTCCAACCGCTTCCTGCAGTACCTGAACGACGCCCGGACGACCGCCTTCTTGCAGCCGCCGGTCTCCGATCCGACGGTCGCCGTCCCGTCGCTCTTCCACGCGGTCGCCAACTCGACGGCCAGCCAGCAACAAGCGTAACTCCCGCCTTCTCGTGTTCAAGTGTTCATTTCCGTTGTTCAGGGAGCAGCACGCACTGCAGAACATCCTCGCCCTCTCGATGCCGCTGGCCCAAATGCGGAACGGGGCGATGCGGACGGGACTGGGCGCCGACGCGATGATGTTGAGTAAACTGGTGGGTTCTTCGGCCCTCTTTCGATCACTCGCCGCTTGCTGCAGAGCCCCACGGAGCTGGGCAAGACGCTGGACTCCCTCTCGCCGTCCGCCAGCTCCAACCTCTCGTCCGCCTCGTTCGCCTCGAACACGACCACCGGCTCGAGCTGCCTGAACGAAACCCACCAGCTGGACGGGCCCGTGAACTTCGCCGCCATCCAGACGCCCCACTCCAGCCACTTCTGACGGAATAGACGTCCATCTACTTCCCCCGCATTTCCTTAACTCCCGCTTGTTTCTCGCTTGTAGGCGCTCGACGGGCACGATTACTTTCCCCCTTCTTTCTGCGATCCCCTTTAGTCAAACGGTTCCCTTGCGCAAATAGGTTCTTTTGTTAAAATACGTGTTCCCACCCCCGCGTGCATTGAATCGATCGTTCGTGTTCTTCTCGACATACGAGTTCCCCCCGCCCACGAGTAGCCACCAGTTCGCATCTTCTAGTTCTCTTCCCGCATTCTAGTCCCTCCCCGCCCCCCTTTCTTTGCTTCGAGTTGCACGACGCCCCCGGCTGTTCGTTGTTGTTTTGATCAAGTCCCTCTAGTTTCAGCGAAAATACACGAAAAGACTGGGTAGTTGAATGCATTTTCCTGTTGCCGTCTCTCCACCAACGATGCGAAGTGCAAATTTCCCCCGTTCTTCCCCCGTTTGTTGTCCACCCCCGCATCGTTCGTCTGTTTGTTGTTGCTTTGGACTCCCGAGTGCCGCCGGTGGTCGTCGAGGGATGGGCGGCGAAGGCGCCCGGACGCCACTCGGCCACTCGCGGGAGTCCCCAAGGTTTCTTTCTAAGCTCTATTCAATTGGGTTTCGATCGATACTCTCTTAAGGTGATTAGCTATTAAACGGCGTTGTCTGTTGTGTTCATGCGAGTAGTCGAGAGGAAGCAGAAATTAGTTAGACGGGATTCTCTTTTGTTCATTGGAACTTTTAATTTCTATACGGGATCATTCGATAGCTCGTTGTTCGCCTACCCGCTGAATTGTCGCAGAATAAACGCTACAAAACAACTGGACATTCGGAACACAACAGAACGAACAATCGGTGGCTAAACGAAAGAAGAGGACGAGCGTGTGACCCGCAGCCGCAATCCGCTCGCCGTCGAGCACGAGCGGGAGTGTTTTCTTGGCGTTCCGTCTGGCGAATCACAAGCCCGGGCAGAGCGAAGAAATCATCCGCATTTTGTTTTCTTTTCCACAATGGAGGAAATGGAGACGTCGAGTGCCGAGCAGGAGGCGAGGAGGACGGAAGTGAGTTCATTTCTTCCCGCTTTCCATCAACTCCTCTGTTCATGAGCAGGCCGTCCAGACGGCCGCCAACCTGCGGCAAGTGGCCGTCCGGCTGAAGCAGAACGCGAAGCCCGGCCAGCCGTGGATGTTCGTCTGCAGCGAGGACGAGAAGTGAGTCCTCTTCCTCGAATCCCTCTCATTCGATTGCCCAGGATCAACCTCGTCCAAGCGCACTACCTGACGACCCTCGGCCTCATGGAGACGCGCCACCGGGACAACACACTCACGCTGATGCTGAACGTGAGCGAGCTTCCCTTCTTCCCTCGAATGCTCGAGGGATTGCAGGCCGAAAATGCGAAGACGCTGATCGCCGGCGGCCGCAACTACGCGGATTTCCTGCGAGAAATGAAGCAGTACGACTTCGCGACCACCTGCTCGGCCGTGTGGGTGACGAACGTGCTGGCCTTCCGCTGCGCCACTTGCGCGCTGAACCCCTGCGTCTCGCTGTGTGCCGAGTGCTTCACTGCCGCCGATCACGAGGGCCACGACTCCAGCCGCTTCTTCTTCCTCTTCGGGCGGCCGGTGCGATTGCGGCGACTCGTCCGTCTGCAAACCGGAGGGCTTCTGCCCGCGCCACAAGGAGCACAAAGAGAAGATCTCCCCGCCCGCCGAGTTGACGGCGCTTCCCGAATTCGTCATCACGAAGGTGCTGCTGCGCATCCTGAACGAGTTCCGAGTGAGTTCCTCTCCGTTGTGTTCAATCCATCACCCCAATGCAGAGCTACGAGAAGATGAAGGAGTCGGACCACGACACACGCAGTTCCCACTGCTCCACCGAGTTCATCAGCAAGATCCTTGTGCAGGGCATTGACGGGTTCGTCGAGTTGCTTCAAGTGAGTCCTCCCTTTCCGTTTGCTCTCATTCTGCTCTCCGTTGTTCAGGAACTCGCGAACGAAAGCACGGCCTTCTTGGACATCATTGCGGACCTTCTGCTCGACCGCAATGTCTACGACATCCTCCGCAAACAGCCGCTAGCACACCGTTCGTTCCACCGCTTTCTTTTAACCTTCACCTCGAATTTGTAGACGAGGACAAGCTCAGTGTGGCCGAACTGCACATGCTCCGGCAGAAGCCGACCCCCGTCGACCCGATGCCCCGCCTGCCGAAGCCGCCGCACTTGGACGACTTCGAGTTCCTGCCGACCGAACCCTTGCAGTTTTGGTGCCTGCTCGACGAGTTCATTTGGTCGGCCATCCGCTTGGGCTTCCCGCAGCGGCTGATCAACTTTCCTCCTGTCCCTGCTGTCCAACGAGGAGTACAAGGTAACCGCAATCGGGTCACAGCCATCAATGCGGCGTCTCTCTGCTTTCAGCAACGCTTCATGCCTCAGTACTTTCTGTTCGCTACGACCAGTTGGAAGGGCTCATGTCCGAGCTGATGCTCGGGAGGCGCGCCGCCCACCGACACGCACGTGCCCGATCGGTTTGATCCACCGGGCGATCCACGTCTCCGTCCAAGTGTCTTCCTCTCCGCGCCGCCTGTGTGACGCTCGAGCGGGAGATCGACGTGTGCCGTCGCCTCACGGAATCTCTGGTCCGCTTCTTCTACTTCCGCAGCACGGCCCTCCCGCCGATCGGCCGCAACTCCACCGCCCAGCTGCTCGATTGGGGCGCGGAGGAGGAGCCGAACCCGCACGAGTGGCGCGTGTTGGACGTGGACCAGAACGTCTTCTTCATCAAACGCGGCCTCTGGGGCGCTACAACAGACTTCCAGAATTTCTGCGTGCATAAGGAGCTAGCCGACGAGTTGCTCACGGACAACGAGCTCTCCCACCGCTACGCTTCTGATTCTGAGTTGTCTGCAAGGTGAGGGCAGCTGCTTCGAGTTCTCCGTTCATTCGTTCGTTTAGGGGCCAACGCTCAACGGCGCATCGCATTCGGCGACCACGTGGAGTTCGAGAAAATCACAGCGATCCAACGCGGCCTTCACGACCGAGTGGGAGGTTTCCTCCTCCTTCTGCCTCAACTGCATCTCGACGATGAAGCAAGGAGGACGTCGTGAAACTTCAGCTGTTCGCTGACGTTCTTGTTCGGCACTTGAAGGTGAGATCAGCTGCTCCTTCCATTCCTCCACTCGTTCTTCAGGTCTTCTTCGCCGCCCACAACCCCCTCGGCTTGTACTTGGACTCGAACGTGGTGTCCTCTTTCACATCCCGCTGCATCGGCAGTTGGCGAGCTTCGCACTGCTGCACTTCCTGCTCCAAGGCGAAGGGCTCGTGATCCCCACCGACAGCCAGGAGTTCCTCGAACAACTCTTCTCGTACCCGCTGCGAATCCAAGCGGTGATCGCCGAGTGCCAGGCCTCCATGTGGATTCGAAGTGGGCAGCAGATGCGGGCCTCGATCATCGTCTACCAACAGATGGCCTTCTCGCAGGGCTTTGCAGGACTACGACTTCAGCTTGATGAGGTGCTCGACTCGCTTCTTTCTCCTTTCACTCGCTCCTTGCAGGATTGTGGCGTCGAAGATGGACCCCGAGCGCGTGCTGGAGCTCCTCTTCCGCGCCTTCCACCTGCAGGAGTGCATCGACTACCCGTTCGACAAGGAGGAGTGGGAGAGCGATCGGCTTGAGAGGCCGACAGTCGAGCGGCGGGCGTGGATTCCGTTCCTTGTGGACGGCTTCCTGAAGCTCCTGCTCGAACTCGTCCTCGTCCGCTCGTTCGCCGAGTTGACGCCCGAAGAGGAGATGCGCTTCGAGATCGTTCAGGTGATTCATTCCACTCACCACTCGCTTCTTCAATCCCCGTGTGTTCAGACGATCATCACCGAGGACGAGCCCGTCTATTCGAAGCTTCGGCACTTCGCTTCCCGATCGAAATCTCCGCGTCTCCGACGAGCAGTTCGAGCGGCTGCTCAACGAGGTCGCGAGCTTCATCGAGCCCGACCAGAACGGAGTGATGCGCCAAGGACACTACCGGCTGAAGCCGGAGGCGTGGTTGACGTCCGTCGACTTGGTTCGCTCTCGCTTCCGAGGCCTGCAATCCGCGCGAATTCAACACGATTCTCACTCGAATGGAGCAGGAGTAGGGGCTTTCTTTCGTCTTTCATTCACTTTCGATGTTCAGATTGGCGCACACGATGCCGCACCCCGAGGAGAGCCGAAAGAACATCTGGCCGCTCTACTGCCTGCCCGACTTCGACCGCGACCACTCCCGGCCGACTCTCGACACGACGCGCCTCCTGCCCACGGCCACCGCCCTCCGCGTGTGTCGTTTCGTCCTTGAGTGGCATCTTGACGAGCGATCAGCCGGCCCTCCTCCTCCAGCAGGCGATCTTCCTGCTCAGCCTCGCCCTCCGATTCGTCACTTCGAAGCGGGCCGAACGGATGGAGTGGACGGCCGGAGATGCGATGGACGAAGAGGCGGGAACGGGCCCCGCTGCCGCCTTCTACGCGCACTTCCACGAGCGCCCGCCGGCCGCCGTCTTCAAACTGATGGAGCGGCGTCCTCTTCGCTGCTCGAACTCCTGCTCGCCGTCTTCCAGAAGGTCTTCCTCGCCGAGGCGTCCACCCACACGCCGACCGCCGGCCACCGCCGCCTGAAGCAGAAGTGCGAAGAGCCGTTGGATCGAATGGACCGAATGGTGGGGACGGGCTCCGACTACGTGGCCCGAACGATCGCCCACCTCTACCAGCAGTGAGTTCTCTCCAATCAACGGAATGAAGTGGATTGTTTGCAGCGATCCCGGTGACCAAGAGCTTCCTCGAGACGGCCGTCTTCCCGCTGGCCGCCGAGGCGGACGAGTCGACCGCCAGCGAGCAGCAGAAGCGGCGGATGGCCGCCAAGCAGAAGCAGCTGGAGTTCCTCAAGCAGCAGAAGCTGAAGCAGTCGGCCCTGCTGAAGAAGTTCGAGGTCTCCGAGGGCATCGAGGCGAAGAAGGAGGAGGAGGAACACACGGACCCCCACCTCGATCTGGAGTGCGCGATCTGCAACCGGCGGGAGCACGGGACGGCCACCAATTGGTTCGGGCTGCTCGTCTACGTGCAGCACACCTCCGTGACGGCCGGTTCGACCACCCAAGAAGGCGTGAGCTCTCTGGAGTGGGAGGAGGAGGCCGTGCCCGCCTACTTGGAGCAACGGGAGCAGAACGCGGGCATCTTCTCGCTGCTGCCGCACATCGAG
The DNA here is from genome assembly GCA_024699865.1 of Aphelenchoides fujianensis. Lineage (NCBI taxonomy): Eukaryota > Metazoa > Nematoda > Chromadorea > Rhabditida > Aphelenchoididae > Aphelenchoides > Aphelenchoides fujianensis. The sequence continues at coordinate 1,065,241 of JAMPIO010000007.1, read as the reverse complement.
CCGAAGACCTGCGGCCACTACGCCCACGTCCAGTGCTTCGAGAACTACCAACACGCGAACTTGCACGGCAACCAGCACTCGCTCCCGGTCGACTGCCCGCTTTGTCGAGCGTCCGTGATCGGGATCGTGCCGCTCGCTCCGCCCTCGACCTCGACGACGCCCGTCGCACCCTCCGGTTTGTCCCTCGACTACGCGCTGTTCGACGAGTGCTTCGAGCACACGCGGACGGTGGACCATCCAACTGGTTCGTTCTCCCACTGCTCCTTTTTTTTCATCCGTCTTGTCAGAAGGAAGGAGTCGGACGTCTCCACGATGCTCACCAGTTGTTTCCACTATTTGGAAGTGAAGATGGCCCGTCTGATCAAATACCGGCACATGTACGTGCAGAGCGGCGTGGCGCTCGACACTCCCACACTACTGTTTTGAATGCGATCGAGCGGAAGTGGCCGTTCATGTTGAGTTTGAGTGTGATCAAGTGAGTTCTTCGTTCAATCGAAGCTTTCAAGCTCGCTTTGCTGCAGGAATTGGATCGACCGCCTCTGCCTCATGGAGCTCGAGGGGATCGAGTTTCCGGACCGCTTGCGGCAGAAGATCGCGAGTGAGTGGACAGGAGAGGTTGCCGTTTGCAGAACACTTCTATCACGGAGCCATCTTCAACACGACCGTGAAGACGCAAATCGCCGCCTTCTTCCTCAACTTCTGGGCCGCCCTCACGAAGCCGAGCGGCTATTTCAACGCCAGCCCCCACCGCTCTTGCACTACGATCCGAAGACTCTCATTACGATCATGAGCGCCGAACTCTTCTTCGTCCAGCGCGCTCCGGCCGACCGTTTGAGTGCGTTCTTTCTTCCCGCTTTCGTGCTTCTCACAGCTCGTGTGTTCAGAGTTCTTCCAGCACTTCTTCTCGATCGCCCTCGTCCAGTGCGTGTGCCGACGGCTCGTCTTCCACCTGCTGAGCATCGGACCGTCACGACGATCGAAGATGGTCGACGAGATCTGCTCCGCGATCGACGGCGATGCGCACGGCCTCTCGAAGGTCTCTCGCTTGATTGTGCGCCTTCAATCGTTCCCTTCTTTTGCAGGCGATCGAAGCGTTGCGCGTGGACTTGGAGGGGGCGAACGTGTACGAGGCGCTCTTCAACTGGCCGAGCGACGAGGAGCCGTCGGCCGCCCGCTTCGTCCAGACGCTCCGCACGGAACTCTTCGAATTGGCCCACTTTTCGTTCAACCTGGGCGTCGAGATCGAAGTCCTGCCGCTCCGCACGGGCAAATGGAACCTGCACGAACTCGGGACGAACATCGACGGCTTCTGCGAGGCGATCCTCGGCCAAACCGTCCGCTTCGACGAGTTGCTGGCGTTCGCGCAAGGCGGCCACGATCAAATCTACACGTGGATCGCCTCCTTCCTCGCGGACTTCAAGGACACCGATCACGTGTACTACCGGGGACAAGGCCCGCTCACCTTCCGCAAGCTCGTTCCCCTTCCCCACGAATACGACACGGTGAGCTCCCACTCTTTCACCGCTCAACCACCGGTTCTCCCGCTTGCAGATCTTCAACGAGTTCTTCAATCGGCCGTGCGAGAAGTGCAACACCGTTCCGCAGAACCCGATGATCTGCGTCGTGTGCAAGCAGCTGTTGTGTCTGGACGCGTGCTGCAACAGCCGCTACTCCAACGCCAACCATCTCGTGAGCGAGGTCGAGTCCCACGCGTACGCCTGCTGCTCGGGGTCGGCCATCTTCTTGGATTTGACCTCCTCGATGATCGTCCTCTATCACAACGGTCTCACGTGCATTTTCGGGTCGCTCTTACCTCGACGTTCACGGAGAAGAGGACCGAAATCTGAGGTAATTACTCACTAATCCGCTCTCCGTCCGTTAATCCTCTCGTTTAGACGCGGGAAAGTCCCTCTTCCTCTCCCAATGGCGTTTCGACCGCCTCTCTCAACTGTGGACGTCGCAGGACTTCGACCGGCACGAGCGCTCGTGGGTGCCCATCGAACACCTCGCCCAACTCCTCCGCGATGCCCACAATCTGCTCTGATGCTTCACGCTCTCCTTCCGCCCACACACTTCTCGATCGTTGTACATTTGCTCTCGTCCGGCCGAAAGAACGGGGACTGCGGTCTGTGCGGGTGTTCTCCGGTTCGATTCGAATAATAAAGACGCTTACGAACTGCCCACTCGTCATCTTCTTCCTCCTTTCTTCGTGGACAAAGCAGCGGAAAGAGCGGAAGTTGGGCGGTCGGATTGTTGCGAAAGGACGACGGGCCGATGTTTCCGCCCTTGTCGCCCGCCTCTTCGCGCCGTTCAGCAACGTGCGAAAGTGAGTGAGTGAGGAGTGAGTGGAGGCACTTCATTTGTGCCGCCCCGACGGGTTCCCTCGTTCGGGAGTTGTGCTGATATCAACCGGACGGCGGATTCCCCACGGACCGGCCGGGGCGCTTCTTGTTTTATCTCGCGCCCGTCGGCCGCCGCTCGTCATCCTTATTTTGCGCCCATTTGTGGTCAATTTCGAGGGAATTAGCGATGCGCGACCAGTTCGCTTCTTTTCGCTCTTCGTTTAACTCGCGGCGGGAGAAGTTGGCGGCGAGTCCGCTACGCGCTACCACCGTTCCGTCTGAATTCGATCCCTGCTTTCAGATGGGTGAATCAGGGCGCACAACTCTCCTCCTGCTGCTGCACGCCGTCTGCTTCCTGCTGATGAGTCGGGCGGTTTGGAGTCCAGGAGACGGACATCGAAACACCAGTGAGCTTCGGGGGTCCCCTCCGCTTTAAGAGCGTCTGTTTGCAGGACCTTTCGGCCAAACCCTGCCGGGCGGCGTTCCAGTGCTGGCGGTCAGGTACGCCCTCTTCCTTCTTCTTCCTGGCCTACGGTAACCGCTCGTTTAGAACCGGTGGATCAAAACGGCGTTCCGCTGAGCTTAGGACGTGAGTTGTTTGTTTGCTTGCTCGTTCCACTTACACGTTGCTCTCCGATCTCCAGACATGATGAGCAAACGGCTGGAAATTGGAGGCAACTTCGGGATTTCGAGAGGCGGTCGGTTCGCGTAATTGGAGGCGACGCTCACTGCTCGCTGTTTAGGCAAGTGCCGATGCGTGAAGGGCGAGTGCCGGTGGTTTCTGAGCACGAGGAAACAGTTGAGTTCGCCCGTGCTTCCCGCTCTCATCGAAGCTGCTTGCAGATTTCTGCCTTGTCTGGACTTCTGACCGCCCTTGTTGTCTCGTTCTTCTTCGGTCGTGTTTATTGTACAAAAGGGAATAAAAACAAGAGTGATCATCGCTTTTCGCCGAACTTCTTCACGCTCTCGAGGGCCCGTGCGTCGAATTTAATGCGATCCTGCAAACGGAATCCCAATGAGCGGGTGCAACTGGCGGACTCACGTCGACGAACTCCCGCGCAGCCTCCGCGTTGAAGGCGTAGTCGACCTCCGGCTGGTCGATGACGGTCAGGACGGCCTCCAGGACTGCAACGAGCAACGATTGAGTGCGGGGGAGGACGGAGAGCACAGACCACTCGTAGCGACATGCCCGGCTTCCAGTTGTCCGCCTGCAGGGCTGACGAGCAGAATTCGCCCTTCGGGCCGACGTTCGGGTGGTAAATTGGGCCAATGAATTGGAGGTGCGGCGGCTTGAAAGGGGTGCTCCGCGTGCAAGTGGACCGAAAGCCGGAAGGCCGCCTCGTTGAACGGCGCCGCCGTCTGCAAGCGAACAGAAGTGAACGAAAAGAGGCAGCGGGAACAAACCGGAAGGAGGACGACCGTCCACAAGTGATCGTTTCGGGGGTCCACGAGGATCTCCTTGATGAAAGAGGGCTTCCGCTTCGTGATGAGCTCGTGTTCCTGCAAGCCGGGTGAACAGTCGGCCTCTCGGACGAGCACTCGCCTTCTTGATCCGCTTTTGGGAGAGCTTGGAGAGGGCGAGCGAACGCCCGGCCGCCCCGCTCATTTCGGTCGATTGAAATGCGGGGATTGGGGGCCTTCATTTCGTCTCTTGTGCTCTCGTTCATTCAAATGCACTCGAGGAGAACATTTGGACGCAAACTTGTTCGATTGGACCCGCTTTTCGCAATCGACGGCCACTCACAAGGTCCAACCGAACGGCGCACAGTGCTCGCCAGGGCGGCGGAGTCGTTCGCAGACATCCCAGTTCGAAACTACCCGCCCCGGAACGGAGCGCACTGATAAGCAGCAAGCGGAATGAACAACACGGCCCGATTGCGTAATTCCGGTCGTCCAACGTCCTCTTCCAAATTCTCCGCCAGTCGTCTCAATCGGAATGGCGGAAAACACGGTCGACGGGAAGAAGAACGGCGGGGATCCGCTGAGCAGGTCGATTTCCCCTCGATTTCGTTGATCTCCGAGGATTTCAGGCTCCAGTTCGACACTCCCGAAGAGGCGTCCACTTCCGACGAGCCGGAGAAGAAGAGCGAGGACGGAAAGAAGGAAGAAGACCCCTCGATTTCGATCTTCCAAGTGGTGAGTCCTCCTGTTTGCTCTCTTGCACCCGCAGAAAGCGGGAGCGGTCGATTGATTAGCGAAAGGGAACCCCCTCTCTTCTTTTGACTTCCTTTGGAGTTTGCAGTACCGATACGCGACGAACCTCGACTACCTGCCTCCTCGCCGTCGGGATCACGCTCTGCATGGCGCAGGGCGGCTTCAATTCGGTCAACTCGCTCATCTTCAGGTGAGGGTTCAGTTCCGTCCTGAGAGTAAGCAGCACATGCTCCCTGCTTCAGGCATCTCGTCGACGCGCTCGTCGAAGGTCAAACGAACTGGACGCTTCACAGCTTCGACTACCCCGTGTTCGAGCACAAGGCGATGCACGCCATTATTCAATACGTTTATTACGGGTTCATCGTCTTTACTTCGGCCTTCCTTTCGGTTCGTGACAAACGAACGGAGGTGACTAAAGAAGATTTCTGTGTGTTCAGATGACCTGCTGGCACGTCCTCTGCGAGCGGCAAGTGCCACGCCATTCGAATCCGCTTCTTCCGCGCAATTCTGCGCCAGGAAGTGGGTACTTCTTCGACAAGAACGCCGCCGGCTCGCTGACCACGCAGCTTTCAGAGTTCGTTCTTCTGGTCATCACTAATCTTCTGTAGCCATGGTTTCAGTGGCATCGACCGAGTGCGCGATGGAATTGGTTTGGCTTTCTTTTATCTGATGCCTTTCAAACTGAGTTGAGTGCGTTCAGGCGACAAGTTGGGCCTCACGTTCACGCTGGCCGTTCAGTTCGTGGGCGGACTGACCGTTGCCTTCACCTACTCGTACGTTGCAACGCCTCCTTAATCGATGACTAAACGATCATGTAGCTGGAAGATGTCGCTGGTTCTCTTGGGTCTCCTGCCGTTCATGCTCGGCTCGATCGCGGGCATCGGCATCTTCTCCAAGCGGTTCATCAAGAAGGAGCAGAAGTGCGGGCAGGAGGTGGGCGCGATCGGCGAGGAAGTGCTCAACGGAATCCGTACGGTCATCGCGTTCAACGGACAGCCGAGAGAAACCGAGCGGTAAGAGGATAGAAGAAGATCCATTTCACTAACGTTTCAATTGTTCAGTTACGACGATGCCTTGAGGCAGGCGGAGAGTGCGGGCAACAAGAAGGGTATGGTGATGGCCATCGGGACTGGCTGCGTGTTCTTCCTCATCTTCTTCTCGGTGAGTAGTCGGAAGAGAATCGAGCAGGAGAGTGATTGTTGGGGTTCGCCTCAGATGGGCATCGCCTTCTGGTACGGTACGAAACTCGTGGTCAACGGAGAAGTGTCCCCAGGTAGGCGACTGCAACGAGGGCTTGCCGGCGACCACCCGCAATTTCATGCTCGTTAAAAACTGTACGACTTTTGATCGGAAAGAAGCGAGTGGTCGGGGAGTTCAGGCAACCCGCTGATAAGCAGTGGACGTCGACGGAAGCAACTCCGAACAGCTGTAATGAACTCGAATTTTTATGCGAGGTCTTTGCCTGTTTTTGGGTAAGCCGCAAAATCACGTCCGACAGTGGCCAACCTTACGTTTAGGCCTTCCTGGTCGCCCTCTTTAGCGTCGCCCAATGCGCCTCGCAAATCCCCGCCCTCCTTGGAGCACAAGTAAGTCTGCCGTCTAATTCCCTCCGTTTCCTGCATGAGGTGGAGACTCGCTTGTCGTCAACAGAAAAAAGGGCGATAAGCGAGACGCCCTTTACAAATGTCTGCTTTTTGAGCTTGACGCTAATTTGCAGCTCTGTTAATCGACGGAAACAAGCAGCAGAAGCACAAAACAAACGATAAGCTGACAAACAACCCGATTGCAGACGGCAGCCGCCAAGATTTTCGCCGTGATCGATCGAGATCCGGAAATCGACTCCACCTCGTTGAGCGGCGAGCAGCCGGCTGGAGCGCGCGGGAGCATCGAACTGGAAGACGTTCGCTTCCGCTACCCTTCACGGCCGGACGTCGAGGTGCTCAAAGGGCTGTCGCTGACTGCGGAGCCCGGGCAGGTCGTCGCGCTCGTCGGCCAGAGCGGCAGCGGCAAGAGCACGATCGTCAATCTGCTCCAGTACGTCCCCCCCGCAGTCTTCCCCTAATCGAGTCGGTTAAAGACGCTTCTACGATGTGGCGGAAGGTGATGGTCGTCGATCCGAGTGGACGGCCACGAAGTGAAAGACCTGAATGTCCGCTTCCTTCGGAGTTTGATCGGCGTCGTCCAACAGGAGCCCGTGCTTTTTGCGGCTACAGTGGTGCGTGCAGCTGATTGAAGACGCCAAGAAGAGGTTCCTTTCATTTTAAAGGCCGAGAATGTCCGCTTGGGCAATCTGCTGCTGACCGACGAGGAGATGCACACGGTCTGCCGCCAAGCGAATGCTCTCGAGTTCATCACGGCGCTCCCCGACGGCTTCAACACGCGGATCGGCGAAGGAGGCGTCGTTCTTTCGGGTGAGCTTCATTCAAAGGGCTCTCATGCAATGCACGCGATGATTTGACATTCAGGCGGCCAAAAGCAGCGGCTGGCCATCGCACGAGCCCTTGCGAAAGACCCCGCGAATTCTCCTGCTGGATGAGGCGACTTCCGCGCTGGACACGAACTCCGAGCGGATCGTCCAGGAGGCGTTGGAGAAGGCGAGTGCCGGCCGAACGACGATCGTCGTCGCTCATCGATTGTGCGTGCAATCCTTGCATTCAAGCGAGTCCTCTCCTTTCGTTCAGGTCGACGATCAAGAACGCGAACCAAATCCTCGTGATGGAGCGGGGCGAAGTGAAGGAGCGGGGGACACACGACGAGCTGATGGCGATGGACGGGATCTACGCGACGATGGTCCGCGCGCAGGAGATCCAGAAGCTGAAGGAAGTGGACGAGGATGGAGGTGGGTGGGTCGTTGGCTGCTTCGCTCAATCCCTTCTGCTTGCAGACGAACGCGTCAAAGAGGCGGAGAAGTTGGAGCGGAGCGACCGAAAACGGCGCTCCCGCCGGTTGAGCCGCGCGATCTCCGCCACCTCGACGGCGCCCGAACGAGACGCCGATTTGGACCGACTGGTGGACGAGGCCGAAGAAACGGACTCTGCCGGTTTGCTCACGATCATTCGATTTGCGCGCGGAAGGAATGGCCGCTGCTGATCGTCGCCACACTCGCCGCGATGATCCGCGGCACGAGTCTCCCGCTCTTTTCCATCATCTACGGGCAGATCTTCAAGGTTGGAAGAGTTGCTTTCTCTCCATTAGGCCTATTGTTTTAGACGCTTTCCTTGGGCTCGAACGAGGAGAAGCTGCACAAAGCGGTGATGAATCTCGTCTACTTCTGCATCCTGGGGGCCGGTGGCCGGCATAGCGGCGTTCGTGACCACCGGCCTCTTCATTCGGGCGGGCGAGTCCATCACTAGGAGACTCCGCTTGGCCCTCTTTCGAGAACATTCTGAAACAAGACGGGAGCCGATACTCAGTTTTTCGATACCCACTCTTCGACCTCACGCCGCCGGCAAGCTCTCCGCTCGACTGTCCACGGACGCCCCGAACGTGCGAGCAGCCATCGACCAGCGGCTTGCCGACGTGATTCACGCTGCCTCAGCCATTGTGGTCGGGATCGTGATCGCGTTTCAGCTACGGGCTGGAAAATGGCCCCAATCGGGATTTTTACAGCCGGCTTCTTGTGTGAGAGCCGTCGAAAAGAGTGAGAAGCCGGCTCTCCATATCCACTCGTTCCAGCCTGCCTGCAAACGGCCGTCGCGCGCTACCTGAAGAGTCGGGGCAACGAGGACGCGAAGCTCGCCGAAGAACCGTCACGGGCGAGTGATCAAAACCAACATGTTTACCGTTCCTTCGCTTGCAGTTGGCCTCCGAAGTGATCGACCACCAGAAGACCGTTCAGTCGTTGGGGCGAGAAGGAGACGTTCGACGAGCGCTTCACCCAACTGAACGCCCGGCCCCCATCGACGGGCGATCACTCGGGGATCATCCAGGCTCTCACGTACGCCTTCCAGGTGAGTTCTGTGTGATTGGATGATTGAACGAGAACTCTTCAGTCCGCGTACGTGTTCTTCAACTTCGCTGCTGCCTACCGCTTCGGCGTCTTCCTCGTCTCCCGCCGAGAGGTCGATCCGTACACCGTCTTCCAGTAGGCAGTCCGTTTACACGCACGCTTCGTTAAACAGAGTTTTAGAGTGATCGAAGCGCTGAACTGCGCCGCCATGTCGTTGATGGCAGTCGGTGAGTTACGTTCTGTTCAACCACTTCCTTCTAATCAGCCACGTTTCAGCCACCTACTTCCCCGAATACGTTCGTGCTCGTTTGAGTGCGAGCATTCCTGTTCAAAATGCTGGAAGACGTGCCCGACCATTCAGTCGCCGCCGGTCGGCGACCACCAGCGAGCGGGCGACTGGTCGGAGGTCACCTTCGATTCGGTGGACTTCGCGTACCCGATGAACAAGAAGAGTCGAGTGCTGCGGAACTTCGACCTCCACATCGCCCGCGGGAAGACGATTGCCTCTCGTTGGCCACTCCGGGTGCGGAAAGTCGACGGTCATCCAGCTGCTCGAGCGCTTCTACGACCCCGATGCTGGAGCGATCCGCATCCACGAGGCCGATCTCAAGAAGACCGATCTGATGACCCACCGAAGTCACGTCGCCCTCGTCGGACAGGAGCCGATTCTCTTCGTAAAGAGACGGCCTGACATCTTCCGACTAACGAGCGCCCCTTTCAGAACTACACAATCGAAGAAAACATCGCCTACGGCTTGAAGAACGTGGGCATGGAGCGAATAATCGAGGCAGCGAGACAAGCCAACTGCCACCAGTTCATCACTCAACTGCCCGAAGGCTACAAAACGATCGTCGGAGAGAAAGGTTCGAGGATCTCGGGCGGTCAGAAGCAACGTACGTGGCTTTTCTTTCGCTCGGAATTCATTCGTTCTATTTCTTCAGGCATCGCAATCGCGCGAGCGATTGTTCGACAACCGCGAATTCTCCTGCTCGACGAAGCGACCTCCGCACTGGACTCGGAGTCCGAAAAGGTCGCTCAGTCTCCTAGTTCACCCTCTCCTTACGTCTTGCTTGCAGATCGTCCAAGAGGCGCTGGAGAAGGCGCGGGTCGGCCGGACCTCCATCGTCATCGCCCACCGCCTTTCCACGATCCAAACGGCCGACTTGATCGTCGTCGTGGAGGGCGGGCGGGTCGTCGAGACGGGCACTCATCAGGTGCGTCATCGCTAATCCGTCCCTCTGTTCATCACTCACGCCCATTCCAGAGTCTTCTCGCACTCGACGGCAAGTACGCATCGCTTACGAAGCAGCAAGGACTTTAATCTCTTCGCACATTCCTTCTTTTGTTTTCACAACACGAATAAACGCACTTGTTCGACGGAGAAGTGATCAACGGCGAAAGGAATGAATGATCGAGCGAAAGCTCTAATGGAATTCCGAAAGAACGCCCATTGATGAGTGCACGGGCGGGGCGTGACGCCCGTCTTCGGCTGAAAGCTCGCCGGCCGGCCGCCATTTCGCTTGCGGCCGGTGGGGGAATTCGATTGTTTTCCGTGGAGTCCTCCCGCTGACGGCAACTCGACGGAGGGCGGGGGCCGTCCCGATTCGGCTCTCCGTTGACTCACCCGATCGATCGATCGATCGCTTAAGTGGACCCGCGGGTCGGGAGGGCGGGTCGGCGGGCAAAGTGCGGCCGTTGATCTGCACCACTCATCCATTCCGCACGCCTCTCGTCTCGGTTGACGTCACTCGGCGGAGGGCGCAGTTTCTCCTCAAAACCCCGCGAATCGACCGGAAATGCGGGGAAGCGCGTACCGTAGGGCCCGCGTGCGGAGGCCGGGGGTGTCGGCCGGCGTGTTCGCCGCGGGCACTCCTCTCCGCATTTCCATTTGTAAGCGTGCAGGACCGCTCGGCGCGGTTCGCTAAGCCGATCAGACGCCTCGAGATTTCCCAATGCACGTCTTGAGCAAACACGCGTCTTCAATTGTCGCCTATTTCGTGCGTTTCGATCGCCCGCCCCCCTCGCTTCGCCTCGATTCTGCCCGCCGAAGCGGCAGTCGTGTCGCCGATGCGTGGACGTCAAACGCGCTCGTGATCGGCGGCCCTGTTTTGGCGCACCGAATCGAAATGTGCGAATAAAACCGCCGGAATTCGGAGAATTCGCCCCTTTCGGCCGCTTGTTCCTTTCGGGCCGCCCGGAAGTCGGCGGATCGGCGAGCGGCCGGGTGATTCAAAGTCCCGATGACGCGAGACGGCCGCCGAATTCGCGTCGAACATTTCGCGATCATTCCGCCTTTCGCCCGCCCGAATAAAATCGAGCTCACTGGCCGCTTTCAGGAGTCCTCGCTTCTCGCCGCTCACTCCGCACTCACGATGATCGGAATCATGAACGTGCCCGAGAGCCCGTCCGAGTTCTACGCGGCTCCAACTCGCTTCTCCTCGCCGTCCGCCTCGGTCTCCTCGCCCCAGCTGTCGGGCGGCAACACGACGAGCAGCCGCTCCAGCCAGAAGGCGGGATCGCCGTCGATCTTCGCCAAGCGGCGGCTGAGCACCGTGAACTACCTGCAGGACGGCCGGAAGACGTTCGACGGGAAGGTCGTCGAGGTGAGCAGAGCTAGCAGAAGCGAACGAGACCTCATTCCTTCCTCTCTTTCAGAACCACTCGGCCCCGCAGCTCTGGTCCCGCCTGCTGGTCACCTCGTTCGTGCACAAGATCGAGGACGAGATCGAGTCGCCCGTCCCGCAGACCCACGACAAGCAGCGGCTCTTCCCGCTGCCCGAGGTCGTCGAGTGCTCCGCCTCGTCGCTCTCGTTGGCCTCCAAGTCCCGCACGCAGTCCACCAGCGAGACGGCCACGAACACGCCGAAGCAGCGCTCCAAGTCGGCCGACTGTCTTCGCGTGGGACGCTCCTGACCGCCCGCCCGCCCGAAAGCTCACGAATCGCCCGACGGCCGCACGAAGTCGCCTGTCTCCCGTCCATCAGCCCGCATCATTCGAAATGCCGAGGTCTCCTCCTCCTGTTTGTATGCTCGGAATAAACAACCCGCATGAGTAACCTGTTCGCTCCAATTCCACAATAAACATTCTCTTCCACTCGGATTTGCCCGCAGTAGATGAATAATTCCCAATCATTCCGCTTTATTGAACCCAACCGAATGCGAAACAAGAAGGAACCGCCCGAGCGGACGCCCGACATCCTTCCGCTCCTTTATACCAACGCACGCCCGCTAATGAAGTCGGCTGCAGGGCGGAGGGGCGGGCGGGCGGGCGGCCAAGTGAGAAGCGGCGGGCAGAAACCGAGACGAGCCCGATGGCAATGAATACGCGCGCAAATTCACTCCATTGGCCCGAGGCGAAACGAAAAGGGGGCGAATGCGGGGGGCTCATTTCATTTATTGGATGCCGCCCCCTGCCGCCCGCCCTCCGCCCGGCCTCCCGCTGCGCACTGGAGTGTTCGATCAACGCAACAATGAGGAGTGGACGTGCCCTCGGAGTTCGGCGCTTATCCGCCGCCTCGCATTCATCCGCAGGCCCTCGAGTCACGGGCCGTTCGAATGTGCGGCGAATTACCCGCGGTAGTGGGCGGCTGGGCGGAGGTTCCCACTGCGGCCACTCACTCGCCGATGGCAAGTCGAAATATTCGCGTGTTTCCAGTGGTTTATTATAGGCGCCTCCAGCGGCCGAATCGCGTCAATTGGAAGCGGGCGGGTCGTCCTTGGCAACCCCGCCGGCTTCCCCGCTGGCGGCCGCCCGCGGCCCGAAGCCGCCGCTCAATTGGGCGCTTTTTGTCGGCGGATTGCCGCCAAATTGGGTCAATCGAACGGCCGAGTGGAAGCTTCGCGATCGGCCCTCCCCATTGGCGGCTGTTCGAACGACCGGCGGCCACCGAGTCAATCGAACGAGTTTCTTTTATCACCCGATTGCGCGAGTGCCGACTGCAGCCGGCGACCTTTCGACATTCCGCCCGTTTGCACACGACGTGCTGTTCGTTCGTATTCATGTAATCTTCCCGTGCTTCTCCTCCTTTTCGACGTCGCCTTTAATTAAAATGCGTGGACGGGCGGCTTCTTCGGCTTCTCGCCTCCGGCCGCCCGCCGGTTGCCAGGGGAAGGAAACCAATTGGAGGCGGCGGTCACGCGATTCGCGGCTTTAACCCACGCGCCCGTCCACTCGATTGCTTGCAGGATCGACGGGGCCGCCATACTGGAAGGACGCGTCAGCAGCACCCGTTCGTTGGCCGTCAAGCGGCCCGGCACGCGGCCCTTGGAGCGGTACAGCCTGCGGGCGGACGGCCTGGTGCTCGACTCGCGCAATGGCCACGTGCAGCAGTTCCGGACGCAGGACGGAAGCACCGTTCTTTACATTCCCTGCTCTTCGCTGCCCCGCGACTCGGGCTCGACGGAGGACGACGAGGCGGCCGTCGAGGGGTGAGTCCGAACGGTTTTCGTTTATTTTCGTTCGCCAAACACGCGGCGAGCAAATCGGGGCTTTCAGCGGGCGATCTGAGCAAACGCGAGGCTTCGTTCCTTTCCCGCCTGTTTGAACAGCCTGCCGGTGCCCGCAGGCCGCGAACTCATCTCCAATTCAATTGTTGTCCCCCTGCCGCGCTGACGTCAAACTGCGGAGATGAGCGTGGATTACCGCCGCTCGACGGAAACGAGCCGCTTGATTCGGGATTCGATTCTGCTTTCGTCGAGGAGCCGCCTCGAGGAGGGCCTCGGCACGGCGAGGAGAAATTGGATTCTTCTGCCGCAACCCTGCGATTTCCGCTCATTTCCGCCCGCGCTCTCGCTTCTCTGGCCGCGCGACTCTCGGCCGCCCGTCGTGGCCCTCGCCCGCCGCTGCTCTTTCTCGTTCTTCTTGCCGCCGCTTCTGCTGCGAGCGAACGCGTCGAGACTCTTCAACTGACGCGCTCGCCGCTCGCCTCCTCTTCTTGCCCGCTTCCCATCGCCCCCTCGCTCCGACATTCATTTTCCTTCTCTCGAATTGCTGCTCTCGTGTTTTGCGTTCGTTGGCCTCCGCTTTCGCTGCACTTCCGCCGGCCGTCGTACATATTTTTGTTTCATTTGATTCGAGGAGCACGTTTGGAGATTCTTGGGGATCGGCGGGAGGATTGCAATTCCGAGAGTGTTTGTGCCCGACGCTCTTCCTCACGCTCCGTTGGCGATTTTGATAGCGATGGGCGGCGAATGAGCACGATTCGTTCTCCGCCGCCGTCCTTCCTGCACGATTCTTTTTGTTGCGATTCTTCCGTCCGCTCGCCGCCCTTCCCGCCTCGTCGTGAATGGCCGCAAATTGGATTCCGGGGGATGCGGAGGACGAAGCGGCAATTCTAATCACTCCGCGATTGTTCCCGCGGTCGGCGAGACAAAAAAAAGAACAAGGCGGACGAATGACGAGGAGCCGCCCGCTTCGTACAGCCGATTGCTCTGCGGATTTCCATTCGATCGGGCCGCCGTTCCCGCCGCTCTTCCAACTCCCGCCTGGCCGCCGTTCGTGTTCGGGAGTGCGCGGGAGTGCTGGAAGAAGATCGAAGCTGCTGGACGGCCGGCAGCCGGAGCAAAGAACGGTGCAGAAGGACGATCGGAAGGATGACGAGCGGATGTTTCGCTCGTCCGTGAGCGAGCGTGGAGGCCCGATTCCTCGCCGCCGCCGCTGCGAATCGAACTGCCGCCCTCTCTGCACTCCGTCGCCCTCGTCATCTCCGCTTCGTTCACTCCGCCCGCCCGCGCGCCCGCCGCTCGCCGCTTCCTCGTTTCTTTCTTTCTGTTCGCCCGAACGAGTGAGGGAGTGAGCGGCGCGTGAGGGAAGCGGAGAAGAGGCGGCAAAAAGATTTTCTGCTTGTTCGTCGTTCTGTTTTCGGACGGAGATACGACGGACGCGGGAGGCGCTCGTTGATTTCGATCTCGTCATGATGCAAACCTCGCCGTTTTTACAGCGTCGCCCGATGACGCCGTTCACGCGGGGGCGGGCGAGCGGGCGGAATGTCGATCGGCGGGAATCGGGACAATTTTGGCCACTCGCCGCGTCGTCTTCTTCTTGTTTCGTTTCTTATCAACTGGAGTCGGCGCTCGATTAGCGGCCGCTTGTTTGCCGACGGCGTCGATCGGTTCGCTGCGAAACGCGTGATTCCTCGCTCGCCGAATTTCCCGGAGATTTCGGCCGCCAATCCGGGCGGGCGAGCGGAAATCGCGTGACTGGCGCTCTTTGGCCGCGATGCCGCCCAGCGCTGCAGCTTTTCTTTGCGCGAAATTCCGCTTTTCGGCCGGCCGCTCTGCCCGCTTTTTCGCCGCTCGGGGACCACGACGACTTTCGCGCATTTCTGCTCCGGCGCCGCTCGCCCGCCGCCTTCGAACGAGCGGCCGGCGGCCGCGTTCTTCGCGGTCGAAATCGGAAGAAATGCATGGCGGGCGGGCGGGCGGTTTGCGGGGATTTTTCGAATTCGTTTGTTGGCCCCTCCGAAACGATCGTCCGTTTGCGCCGAATTCACACGAATTTTTGCAGAAAATCCGCGGACGACGGCGCGTGTTTCGAAGTCGCCGCCGCTTCCACCGACGAGCCCGACGACGAGCAGACGGACGGCGAAGCGGTGAGTTCGCGCGCGGATTCCGCGTTCAACGGCCGCTTGCAGAAGAGGCCCGTCCGCCTGAAGGTGTTGACGAAGCTCGAGAACCTCACGGAAGCGGATGAATCGATGGAGTCCAACTCGCTGCCCCCGAACGCCGCCTACCCGCCCGCACAGGCGCCCCCCGCCGGCCACCACTTCGCGCCCGGCCAGCAGTTCGCGTACGCGCCGGACGGCGGCGCCTACCGCGTGGAGATGATGCCGGCCGGCTCCTACGAGACGCACTCCAACGCCCAGTCGGTCCATTCGATCCATTCCGTTTATTTTCTTCGGTTTCTGCAGGCCCTATTACTACACTTCGTACGTGACGGAGACGCCGTCCGATCCGCGGTTACGTGGTCGAACAGCCGCCCGCCTACTACAACAACGGCTACGGCCCGCCGCCGCCCCCTCCTCCTCGGCCGGCTACGCGATGCACGCGGGCGGCTACGCGAACTACCCGCCGCCCGGGATGCCCGCCTACGACCAGCGATCCCAACTGCCGCCCCAACGCGCCTTCCACGACCCGAACGCGCCGAACGGAGCGGCCGGACGGTTCGTCGACTTTCTGCCGTCTTCCTTCCATCCTTCGGCTTGCAGGAACCTCCCGCCGCCGCATCCCGGAAGCTCCGCGGCCGCTCGGCCCGCCGCCCGTCCACCAGCCGCTCAGCTCGACGATCACGCAGGAGGCGGCCGAGGGCAAGAAGCTGACGAAGAAGCGCTCCTCCGCCTCCACGCACAGCGTCACCTCGCTGCCGATCGACGCGCCGCTCAAGCCCGAGGCGCCCAAGAAGCAGTTCCAGTGCCCCGAGTGCAGCAAGTGCGTGAGCTCGCTGCGGAACCTCACGCGGCATCAGACCTCCTGCAAGGCCCGCAAGGAGAAGAAGAGCGGCGAGTCGAGCGGCAGCGGATCGCCGCAGAAATCCTTCGAGTCCACCAACTCGCCGCCCAAGCGGCAGAAGCAGGCGCCGCAGCCGAAAGCCGAGCCCCAATCCGCGCCGCCCGTCCACCACACGCAACCCACGTACCACGTGTACGTTCCGGAGGGCGCCCCGCCCGGACAGCCCGTCTACCACCCGCCGCCCGCCCATCAGTACGCGCCGCAATACGCGCCCCCGCACACCGCCCTGCCACAAGCCGGCAATCAGACGATGTTCGAGTATCCGCCGCACAATCAAGTCCAAGGTGAGCGTCTTCCATTCCTTCTTTTTTTTATCTCCCGCCTTCCAGGAATGAGCAGCGGCCTCCACTCGGCGCCGCCGACCGTCAACTTCCCGCCGTCGGGGCCCTCGTTCGCCCAAGGGCAGCGTTTCGAACCCCAACGACCGATGGAGTACGCCGAGGATCCGTACGCGTACGGGAACTCGATGCCCGTCGATCCGTTCATCAACGCGTCCATCGACGAGATGGCCAACAACCCGCTCGCGTTCATCGGCAGTCCGGCCGCCCAGTCGAGCTCGGGCCCGTCCTACGAGGCGAGTGGGGCGGGAAATTCGGACGGCCGACCCACCTCCTTCGCCGCCCTCCAGCCGGTGCCCATGCGCACTCCCGCGGCCGCCCCCCCGCCCGCCGAACGCCCGAAGATGCCGAGAAGCCGCCGTCCTCGTCGACGGCCAAGGGCGAGGCGCCCGCCTCCGACGAGGCGAAGCCGAAGCGGAAGAAGGGCGAGCGGAAGAACTCCCAGCCGACGCCCTACCGCTGCGAGGCCTGCCAGCGGTACATGTGCTCGTCGCGTTCCCTCCGCCGGCACCGCTCCACCTGCAAGCAGTACCTCCAGACGGCCCAGCTGACCACCGAGGACAAGCTGCTGTAAGTTTCGGCGGCCGGGCGGGCAGACGGAGCAATGCACGGACTTGCAGGATCGCCAAGCAGGAGGAGAATAAGTGCGAGATGTGCGGCAAAATCCTCCAATCTCCCTCCAATCTGCGCCGTCATCGCGCGGCCTGCAAGCAAAAGTGTGTTGCACTCACCTGCCCGCCCGCCCGCACCGCTCACCAGTCGTTCTTAACTCACGATTTCCTTTCAGGAGCGAAGAGGAGACCCGAATCGCTGCCGGCTCGCCCACCTCGCGCGACTCCGCGGACTCCGCGACCGCCGACTCGGACAGCAACTCGCAGAAGCGACTCCAGCCGCCGCCCGAAGCCCAAACGACGCCGAGCGCGCCGATCCACCCGCCGTCCGCCCCGCCCGCCCACGCGATGCCGCCGCCGTCGCTGAACTCGAGCGGCCCGCTCTCCGCCCCGCCGACCGCCGTGTTGTACCTGAAGCAGGAGGAGACGTTCGCCGGCCCGTCCGTCTACGTCGACTCGCGCCTAACGGTCGGCGAGCACCTCCGGCAGCACATCGGCCCCAACCAACAGGCGGCCAAGCGGGGGCCCCCGAAGCGGCCGTTGATCCTCGGCCGCAAGGCGTCGCTGCAGAACCCCGAGCATGAAGCGGCGACGAACGTGCCGCCGGCCACGTGCCCGCCGGCCGCCTTCCACAATCCGCTCGCCTCGCCGCCGCCCGACTTCCACGCGCACTCCGCGCCGCCGGTGGTCGAGCCGCCGCACTTCGCGAACGGCAGCGAGGAGGCGGAGGACGGCGACCAGAAGCCGGCCGAAGGAGGGCGGCGGCGTGAACGAGACCGTCGACCAGGTGGTCGAGAAGATCCGCCGACAGAGCGCCGAACAGCAAGGCGCCCCGCACAAGCGATCCAACGCGTCCGGCCCGCCCGAGGGGATGCCGCCCGCCAAGATGCTCCGCGCGGAGAAGCCGAAGCCGCTTGCGATCATCACGACCCAGCCGCTCCAACCCGTCTGGCGAGCGGGAGGGCCGCCCCAACAACCCCGACCGCCCACTTCGGCGGGGATCGTCGTCCAGCAGCAACCGCCGCCCCAACGGCCGCCTCAAGCGATGCCACCCGCCCAGCCGGCGGCCGCTGCCGTAGCGCCGGTGACCATCGCTCGCTACGTCTGCATGGAGTGCCTAAAATAGTGAGTGCTTTCCTTACAACCATTTCATTTGGTTTCCCCTCGTTTCCAGTTACGCGTGCCGCAAGAACCTCCGCGCCCATCGAATGAACGCCCACGCGCTGACCGAAGAGGCCGTGGACGCCGAGGGGCCGCCGCCGCGTCTAAAAGTCCGCCTGGACGGGGAGATCATGACGGCCGGCTACGAGCAGGAGAACCAGCGCATTCGAAAGGCGCGGGCGAGCGGCACGCTGATCCCGCCGACCGTCGCCAAGAACAACACGAAGGCCAACGGGGGAGCGGCCAAAAGGAACTCGTGAGTCCTCCATTCGTTCATTCCTTTTTACTCTTCTTCGAATTCCAGTGCTCCGAGCTCCGTCCCGCCGTCCGTCGAGGCGAAGCAGGAGCCGCCGCTCTCCGACCTCCAGCAAACGACGCTGCCGCCGCCCCACTCGGCGCCTCCGATGCCTCCGCAGCATCACACCACTACCACATGGACCCGCAGACGTCCGTCGACCCCTCCCTGCCGCACTACGAGTCGCTCCAGCCGATGCGGATGGAGTTCGGAGGTCCGCAGTACTCGAACGGCGGACCGCCGCACTCGGCCTCGCACTTCGGCATGTCGAACGACCTCGACTACTGGGATCAAATCCGGCCGACCATCGACAAGTCGTTCGACTCCACGGCGAGCGCCGGCAACGAGGAGATCGACCGCATCGTGGCCGACCTCAAGCGCTCCGCCGAGGCCAATCAGATCTCGCCGCACGCCGTGGAGCCCGACTCGACGACCGACGACGGGCCGCCGATCTCGACCACGACCACCGCCGCGGAATCCACTTGAATTCTCGTGTTCTCATCGCCTGTCTCAATCGTTCCTCTTTCACTCCTCCTCCTCCTGATCTGCGCCTTCCCATCCCTCAGGCATTGCTGCTTCTTGTCGTTTGGCTCCCCTCCGGTACTCGCCGCCTCCCGCCCAGGTTTGTTTCGTGCACGTTTCCATGCTCTTGTTGTTTATTTCTTTAATGTTTTACCCATTTCTCCGCTACGGGCCGCCTCGCAACCGTCGTCTACCTGCTTGTTCTTCTTCCTCCTTACTTCCGAACGTCCGCGTTCTCGAATTCGCACCTCGAACGGGTCTTCCTCCTATTTGTTCCCACTTCTCTCACTCTTTACTCATGGTTTCCTGTTGATAAAGAACGAACGAACAAGTGGGCATTCGGATAAACGTTTTATTTTCGGTCCCTCACTGCACGAACTGGCAGATGGAGTGGGGGTAGGGGACGCCGTTGGGGGCCATCAGGGGAACGTTCGTGCTCAAGAAGTCGCCCGGTCGGCGGCCGGGGTGCAGGCGGAGGTCGCCGCCGCCCATCGGAAGGGGAAGCTGCCCGTAGCCGCCGAACGTCATGCCGGCATTCGGCCCGTAGTGCGTGGGCAGGCCGGCCCTGCGCGAGGCCGTTCGGAAAGCCGTGCGGCGGCGTGGCGGTCACGAGGTGGGAGTTGGACGGGGCCGAGACGGGCACCAACCCCAACGATCCCGCCCCTCCCGCCTCGGGATTCAGCTGCACGACCAAGTAGGGCTGCCCGCCGATCAGGATCTTGTCGCCGGCCTTCATCGAGTGCGAGGTGGTCGGCGGCATCACGAGCGGCTGGGCGGGCGTGGGCGGCGGCTGGAACGACCGTTGATTTCCTCTCCGTTCCTTCCTGCTCACCATTTGGTTCTGCTGCAGCGACTGGCGGATCATCTGCTGCTGCCGCATGATCTCGTTGATGTTCTGCTGCCGAGCGGCCAGCGATTGGAGCAGTTGGATGAGGAGAGGATCGTAGAGGCCGCCTGCTGGGGGCTGCCCTCCCATCGGTTGTCCTGAACGAACGAGGAAGTGAGTGGTCGAATTCCTTCCTGCTCACCTCCCGCAGTCCGCTCATCGACGACCAGGTGGGGGATTTCGGTGGGCGGGGCGGAGAATCCACTTCGTTTCTGGAGCTTCACGTTCGGGAAGGGCGGCCGTTCGGCGAAAGCGGCAGCTGAACTGTCTCGGAGTGAAGAGAGGCAAACCAGAAGTCCCGTCACCTTGGGGATCGTCTTCCCGTGGAGCGAAGAGCTGCTCGTTAGGGGCGAGGAACCGCTGGAAGAGGGGCGACATCTGGGCGACCGGCAGGAAGCGCTCGGTGATGTTCGTGTGGATGTTCAGGGCGCTGCTGATCAACTCCTTCAGCTCGTCGGACACGAACGAGGTGGTCGAACGGGGGCGCCGGCTGCTCGGTGGTCGTCGAGGAGGGCGGCGGGCTTTCGGTCGCGTTCTTCTGCGCGCTTTCCGTTCGATTGGCCGCGACGGGCGGCTCCTTCGGCTCGGACGAGCGCTTTTGGCGCGGCGGGGCGGCGAAAGCGGCGATCACGAGGTTGATTCGCTGCCGCTCAATGATGTTGATCGGCCGCACCAACCGATCGGCCACGTACACGTGCCCGCCCTTCAATCAAGAGACGTTTGCCCGTGATCTTTCGACCGCCCACTCACCCGCACCGTGCAGCCGTCCAGCACGACCTCCACCGTGTCGTCGAAGCCGTTGCAGAACTCGGGGATGACGGGATTCGGCAGCGAGATGCTCCCGTTGTTCAGGAGGGTCGCTCTAAACGACCGTTTGATCAGCGAGCACCCGATCTCCACCTCACCCTTTCGCGACGGCATCCCGCAGCTGCCTTAGCAACGAGAGGGTGTTCTGATAGCGCTTGAAGGAGAGGATCTCCTCGGGATGCAGCCGCCGAATGAAGTGACCGTGCAGGTAGAAGAGATCGTCCTGCAATCCAAGCAGTGAGCAGAGAACTCCAGCCCCCAATCAACTCACAACAACCACACAAGGCAGGTCCCACGTAGCCGACGACTTTGCTCACGTCCGGCAGATTTGCGGAAACGAGGCCGACACCCAGAAGGAAAAAGAAGATGGATGTTCTCATCGCGGCTGTTGCCAGGGGCAATCTCCAAAGAACGAAAAGGGAGAATCGAAGGAAGAGGAATCGAGTTGGAGCTGCGGGTCGATCGGCGGTCGGGAGCTCGCTGAACGGGAGCGTCTTCGTGTGTTTGAAATAAACACGCGGCCGTCCGCTCGGTCGCTTCGGTCCGCTTCTTCTGCAACAATTGCGGGCCGTAATCATGACCAAAACCTAATCCTCCCGCGCGCCCGCAAGTGACCGCCGGCCGCCTCCCGCCGACTCGAATTTCTTCGCGCATTTCGTGCGAATTCGCGCGTTCGGAACACGATCGGCGGGCGGCGGATCGGGCGGCCGGCGGCCGGTCGGAGGTCGTGAACACGCCCTCGATCGAGGGGGTTGCATGAGGACGAGGGTCATAAAAGTGATTACTCGAGAACACTCGCCGCTGTCCGCCCGAAGCGGACGAGCGGCGATCCGCCCGCCCCGAGCGACGTGTGCGGGAGATTAGCGGCCGAGGAGGAAAGAAAAAATGTCGAACAAGACAAACAAAGTCCGAATCTAACGGCCGCATTACGAACCACCCGCTTAATCGAAGAAACACGACGACGAGAAGGAAGTCGAGCGACTAGCCGGCTGTGCGTTGACTGATGAACAAACGGTTGGATTGGAAAGCAGGGTTCTGAAGAAGATAAGTAGTGCGAAAGGACTACTATAATTCGCCCAACGCAGCGATCAGCAAGAAAAGAAGGATGAAAGCTGGAGACCGACCCTTGAATGACCGTAATCCAACAAACGGAAGGGGGCAAAAAAGGACAGCTGCAGTGAAGCAAAGACGGAAGAAACGCTCAATCTTTCTTTCTTTGTTAGAAAGACTTCTTTCATTCAAGCGATCACCAATCCTTCTTGTGCTAATCTCTTCTCTCATTCAGCATCGACAAACGAACGTTACGGTCAGAGGCCGAGAGGTCGTCAGTGGTGGTCCCGCCGCGATCGTCTCCGCTCTCCGCCGGCTGCCAAAGAAGGGGACGCCCGCTCGCGTTTGCCCGCATTTCCCCAAATTCACGAATTTCGACGATCCTCCCCGAAATGCCGACCGGCGACGCGAAGCTGAAGAAGAAGCGGAAGCTCGCCCTCCCGCTGGACGACGAGGGCGGCGAGGAGGAGCTGGCCGTCGAGCGGAAGGCGAAGAAGTTGATCGAGCAGAAGAAACGAGGACGAGTGAGTTCTTTTCCGCTTTCCATTTGCCCCTCATTTATTCCTTTGTCCGTTTAGTGAGTTGAACGAGGAGGAGCTTCAGCTGAACGTGGTCAGCGGCTCCAAATTCCACCTGCCGACCGTCGAGGAGGCCGAGGCGGAGATCAAGCACTCGAACGACCTGCACGTGGTCAAGGAGCGCATTCAGGAGATCGTCGAGGTGCTGGGCGACTTCAAGAACCGCCGAACGGACGACCGCCCCCGCTCGGACTACGTGCACATCCTGAAGCTGAATCTGCTCGCCTACTACGACGGCTACAACGAGTACTTGATGGGCAAGTTCATGGAGTTGTTCCCCAATCCGACTGAAGTGCGCACTCCCTCCTTTTTTTCGTTCATTCCTTCCCGCTTGCAGCTGATGGAGTTCCTGGACGCCAACGAGCAGCACCGGCCGGTCACGATCCGCGCGAACCCGCTGAAGACGCGACGCGGCGACTTGGCGAAGTCCCTGATCGCTCGCGGGATGAACGTCGATCCGGCCGCCAAGTGGACGAAGGTGGGCCTCGTGGTCTACGACTCGCAGGTGCCCGTGGGAGCGACGCCCGAGTACCTGGCCGGCCACTACGCCATCCAGGGCCTCTGCTCCTTCCTGCCCGTGATGGCGCTGGCCCCGCAGCCCGAAGAGAAGGTCCTCGACATGTGCTCGGCGCCCGGCGGCAAGACCAGCCACATCGCCTCGTTGATGAAGAACACGGGCATTCTGTTCGCCAACGACTTCAACGTTCGTTCCCTTCCCTTTCTTCCTTCATTCACTCTCTCCGTTGCAGCCCGACCGGCTGAAGGCGGTGGTCGGCAATCTGCACCGAATGGGCGTGAACAACGCGGTCGTCTCGAACCTGGACGGCGCGCAGTACGCGAAGATCCAAAAGCAGTCCTTCGACCGCGTCCTCCTCGACGCGCCCTGCTCCGGGACGGGCGTCATCTGGAAGGACCCGACCGTGAAGTCGAGCAAGGACGAGGAGGACATCAAGGAGCGCTACACCACCCAACGGCGTCTCCTGCTCGCCGCCATCGACAGCGTGGACGCGAAGTCGAAGACCGGCGGCTACATCGTGTACTCGACGTGTTCCGTTCTGGTGAGCGCTCTTGCTTTTCTTTCTTCCATTTTCACGCTTGCTTGCAGGTGGAGGAGAACGAAGCGGTGGTCCAGTACGCGCTCGAGAAGCGGAACGTGAAGCTCGTGCCGGCCGGTCTGAACGTCGGCGTCCAGGGATTCACCAAGTACGCCCCCCTTGCCTTTCTTCTTTGCATTCATTTTGTGTGTTCAGGTTCCGCCACTACCGCTTCCACCCGCAGATGAACGAGTGCCGTCGCTACTACCCGCACGTCCACAACATCGACGGCTTCTTCGTGGCCAAGCTGAAGAAAATCTCCAACGACGTGAAGCCGACCGGCCAAAAGGCGGAGAACGGGGCGAAGAAGGGCGCACCGAAGAACGGGACCAAGAACGGAGCGAAGAAGAACGGAAAGAAGTGAGCCGAAGGACTGGATTGTTGTTTGTTTATTCCCATTGTTGCTGTTATTTGTTCCACGCATTCAAGCAGAGAATGCATTCGATAATATTCACGACTCGTGTGTCCGCTCGTTCGTCTCCGCTGCTTCTGCCGGCGGTTTGGATTCTTTGCTGGAAAGGAAAGGATGGAATGAGGAATCACAGGAAAGAGGACTGACTTCTCGGGCTTCTCCTCGTCCACTCGGCAGTGTTGGGCGTGTTCCCGCAGTTCGCTCACGCGCCCGTACGCCCGCCCGCACTTTGGGCACTCGAAGCACTCGGCGAGCACGTGCGTCTTCAGGTGGGCCGCGTAGTACCGCCTAAAACCGCCCACTGGTCACTCGTCTCAAGCGATCGAACAAACTTCAACGCAAACTGTTGCTCACAAATCGAACACTTGAATCCCAGCGCTTCTCCTGCAAACAGGCGGAAAAATCAACGAGAAGCGGGGATGGGCGCTTGCCGTGGACCGTCCGGCAGTGGATTCGGTACGGGCGTTCGGAGAGGAACCAAATCCCGCACCGCTCGCACTCCTTCCGCTGCTCTTGGGCCAACTCGGAGGCGTGCAGCAGGAGATGCGAGTGGAGCTGGCGTTCCGTGTGGAAGTAGCCGTTGAAGCAGAACTTGCAGAAGAAGTTCTTCGATTCCAGCTCTGAACACACCAAGCATCACTCAATGAAAGCAGGAAGGTCACCGACCTTTCCGCGGACCGATCCGAATCTTCAGCAGCCGATCGCCGAAGCGGACGCCCAGCCGGCGGAGTGGAAAGTGCCCGTGGCCGCGCTCTCGGTCGCCTTCCGCCTTCTCCGTCGACGTTCCTGGAGCTTCATGAGTTCGGGTTTGATCATTCGGGTCGGCCATTTCGACTGGACACTCCGCAAATGAAGAAGTGGATGGAAATTCCGGCTTGAAGGCGGCCGGCGGGTCCCGAGCGGAAAGCCCGCGGCAGCCGCCTGCGCCAAGACCTCCGGACGCCCGCTTTCCACTCGCGTTTTTGGCCGCCTTTAGGTGAAGAATCCCGTGCTTGTTGTCCTCGTTGATTCCTGCGATCTACTCCCGAAATGTCCGTCGGAACGAACGCTCCCGCGCCGAAGGGCCCGCAGGCGGAAGGCGGCACGTTCAAGGACAAGGACAAGCCCGCGAGCGTCCGCTCGAGCAACATCGTGGCCGCGAAGGCGGTTGCCGACGCCGTCCGCACGTCGCTGGGCCCTCGCGGCATGGACAAGATGATCCAAGCGGGCAACGGCGAGGTGACGATCACGAACGACGGCGCCACGATCCTCGCCCAAATGTCCGTCATCCACCCGACCGCCAAAATGGTTTGTCATCATCCTTCCCCTCCGTTCATTCCCGCCGCTTTCAGCTGGTCGAACTCTCCAAAGCGCAGGACATCGAGGCGGGCGACGGAACGACGACCGTCGTGGTCGTGGCGGGCGCTCTGCTCGACCAGGCGGAGAAGATGCTGGCCAAGGGTTCGTCCACTCATTCATCCCCACGATTTCATCACTCCGCTTGCAGGAATCCACCCGACCACCATCTCCGAGTCCTTCCAACGGGCCGCCGCCAAGTCCGAGGAGATCCTCGAAGGGATGTCGTCGGCGGTGGACATCACGAACGACGAGGAGCTGATCAAGCTGGCGACCACCAGCCTCAACTCGAAGGTCGTCTCGCAGCACTCGTGGAAGCTGGCCCCGATGGCCGTGGAGGCGATCAAGAAGATCATCGACGTGAACACGGACGAGAACGTCAATCTCAACATGTGCGTTCTCCCCTCCACTCCCCCATTCATCTTCCTCTTTCAGGATCAAACTGGTGAAGAAGCTGGGCGAGACGGTGGAGGAGTCCGAGCTCGTGGACGGCGCCCTCATCGAGCAGAAGTCCATGGGCCACGGCGGGCCCACGCGCATCGAGAAGGCGAAGATCGGATTGATCCAGTTCCAGATCTCGCCGCCCAAGACAAACGTGCGTTCTGCCCCTCTTTAACGAGTGTTCATCCTCGCTCCTTCAGATGGAGAACCAAGTGGTCATCTCCGACTACGCTCAAATGGACCGCGCCCTGAAGGAGGAGCGCGCCTACACGCTGGACCTCTGCAAGCAGGTCAAGAAGGCCGGCTGCAACGTGCTCATGATCCAGAAGTCCATCTTGCGGTCGGTTCCCGCTCTTCCTTTCGTTCATCCTTCTGCTCGTTTCAGCGACGCGATCAGCGAGCTGGCCCTGCACTTCTTCGCCAAAATGAAGATCATGGTGATCAAGGACATCGAGCGGGAGGACATCGAGTTCTACTCGAGCATCCTCGGCTGCCGCCCGATCGCCTCCGTCGACCACTTCGCGGCCGAGTCGCTCGGTTCGGCGGAGTTGGTGGAGGAGATCGTGACCTCCGGCACGGAGAAGGTGGTCAAGGTGACCGGCCTGCAGAACACCGGCAAGGCGGTCTCCATCCTGCTGCGCGGCTCCAACAAACTCGTGCTGGACGAGGCCGACCGCTCGCTGCACGACGCGCTCTGCGTCCTCCGCTGCCTCGTGAAGAAGCGGGCGCTGTTGCCGGGCGGCGGGGCGCCCGAGATGGAGGTGGCCGTCCAGCTGCGCAAGCTCGCCGAGGAGAAGACCGGAGCCGAGCACTACTGCTGGAAGGTGGGCGTTCACTTCATTCTCCCCGCAATCCTCCCGTCTGTTCAGGCCTTCGCGGACGCGCTCGAAGTGATCCCGTACACGCTGGCGGAGAACGCGGGCCTCTCGCCCATCGTGACGGTCACCGAGCTGCGCAATCAGCACGCCGCCGGCAACAAGGACTTCGGCGTGAACGTGCGCAAGGGCTACGTGACGAACATCCGCGAGGAGAACGTCCTCCAGCCGCTGCTCGTCACCTCGTACGCGATCAAGCAGGCGGCCGAGTGCGTCCGCAGCATCCTGAAGATCGACGACATCGTGAGTTCCCCTTTCTTCAAATGTCCCTTCATTCTCGTCCGTTTGCAGGTCCTCGCCATCCGCTAAACGCCCACAATCGCCGCCGCTTAATCCCACCGTCCGTTCTCGCACACGATTGATCTTATTCCCCGCTTTTGCACGGCTTGTAAGTTTGATTGTTTCTGTTGGTTGTTGCCCTCTTAACTGTCGTCGTCGGAATAAACGAGAAAAAGAAGGATAGCAGGCGTTTATTGGAGTGAATACTGAAGGATGGGTGGAAGGGAGAAAGAAGTCTTTTGAACGACCGGTAGTGTTGAACCGAAAATGTCATGATTAACAGGCGGGAAGAAGACGTATTGACTGGCTGTACAACAACGAGGCCCGTCCCGCTCACTGCTCGAAGTCCACCTCCACGAGGATGTTCTCTACCTCCTTGGAACGGCACAATCTGGACGGGGCGATCGGAATCTTCGGCGGGAACTCGACGGAAACGCACTTCTCTGCAACGGAAGAAGGATTGTTGATCGAAAGGAAGAAAAGGCACGTACCCAGCTGGTGGAAGGCGTCCTTCTCGGAGATGGTGGGCAGGACGTCCATCGAGCGCCCGTTCATCGACCACTTCTGCATGGACGACTGGGAGGCGGACGGCGGCTCGCAGACCGAGTGCGTGGAGCCCTTCGGCGTGCTCAGATTTCCGTAAGGAGTCCGAGAAGAAGCCTGAACACAAACAATAGAAGAATGAAAGGAATTGGAAGCAAACCGTTGCTGTCCGACTTTCGCACTCGGCGACTTGTTCTTGCGGCCCTGCTGCTCGTAGAGGAGCGCCCACTGCTGCACGATTAGTGGATCCGAAGAGTCGTGGTACACGAGTTGGCTCAAATCCGACGAAGAGGACGAACAGCCGCCGGCGTTAAATTGGATGCTCGGGCGGAATCGCTGGGCGGCAGGCCCGAGGTTCTCCGTCGAGTTCTCCTTCTCCTCGTTCGCTGAAAATTCCGCCGGTTGGAAGGCCGAGAAAGGATCGGGGACTCACGATTCTCCTCGCTCGGCTGCCGGATGTACGGCGTGGAATGGGCGCCGCGGAGTGTCGTCGGGTTCATTTCGGCTGGGCGGCGATCGTCGGCTGATCGCTGGCTGGAAACACGGAGGGATTAGACGGCGGAAAGAAAGAATGTGGAGGTCGAATGAACACGGGCTGATCGGGTGGCATCGATGACATGAATCATGGTCGTGAAGATGCTGATGCCGGCGAAAGGGCGCATCAGATCGCGATCTCGTCGCTCCCCATCGCCAGGATTCGGCGTGAACGACACCGCGAAGTGATGGTGGTCCCTTCGCCTGACGATCGCTGATCGTGCTGAACGAAGGCTGACGGAAAGAGTTCGCCCAAAGAACCGCCGCTTGTGATCGGCTACTTCAGCAAGACGTTTAGCGATACCGAACGCCGTTGGCCCGCAATTCAGCAAGAATTGGCGGCCATTGTGCTGGCTCTTGAGTATTTCAAGCCTTACGTTATTTTCTCGCGTATTTTCATCCACTCTGACCACAAGCCGCTTATCTTTCTCCTTAAAAAGTCGCAAACGAGCACGCACCTGCATCGTTGGCTGATCATTCTGCAAGCTTATGACATCGATCTGAGTCATGTGAAAGGGATCGACAACAAGATTGCCGATGCACTCTCTCGCAAAGACTACGAATCGGCTATTCAAGCAAGCCAGGACGTCGAGTTGATTGAAGACGTCATTAAGTTTCCGGAATGCATGTCTCTCGTTCGGCAAGAAGCCCCCCTGCCCTTGAAAGAAGCACAAGCTTTAGATCCCACTTTCGCTCAAGTAAAAGACGTTCTTTTGGGTCGCAAGAAGGCAAAAGAACTTGACAAAGAAGGTCAGTGGTATTTGGAACGATCGATGCTCAATTCGGACGGAATTGTTTGTTCGAAAGAGCATGGGCCGGATGTCTTCTTTATTCCGGCAAGCCTCCGCCCGCACATCTTTCGCAGCGTCCATGACTCCCTTTTTGGTGGAGGACACACGTCCGTGCACAAAGCGATGCAGCGAACAAGCAATTACCTCTGGAATGGGAAACTAAATTATTTTTCGGAACGCATTAAGTGCTGCAAGCAGTGCCAAGAGCGTGCACGTCCTCCAAAGTCCGCACGCATTCCTCTCATCCCACTTACTACAAGCACGCCTTGGGCAAAGGTAGCCATGGACATTTGCGGTCCGTTCCTGCCGACAGCTCGTGGAAACAAATACATTTTTATGATCATTGATCACTTCACCAAATACGCAATTACCGCTCCCATTGCGGACATGACTTCTCTCACTCTCGCGAATGTTTTGATGCAAGAAGTTTTCTTCAAGTTCGGTTGCCCAACCGAGTTGACTTCCGACAATCAGTCCAGCTTCAAGTCAAGAATCATGCAGGAGTTGTACTCGACTCTCAACATTCACAAGCGCTACTGCACGCCGTATCATTCGAGCGGAAATGGTGCTTGCGAGCGCAGTTTTCGAACGTTCGAGAACATGATCGCCAAGTACATCGCGCAAGACGGGCAGGAGTTCGACTCGTACCTGCCGACGGTCACGTTCGCTTACAACTGCACGCCGCACAGCACGACTCTTGAGACTCCTTTCTTTCTTGTGTTTGGTCGTGATGCTGTCCTGCCCATTCATCAGCTTTTGCACAGCAAGCAAGTGGTATCTTATGGCGAATCAGACGCCGCCGAATTCAAGCGAATTCTCTGCAAGACTCTTCGGCAAGCGTGGGCTGCGGCTGCCGATGAATTGCAAGCGAATGCAAAGAGCATGAAAGAACGCTATGACCGGCAGTCGTCGAACAGCAAGATTCAAGAAGGGCATTTGGTTTTGCTGAAGAAATTCCGCACGTCTCCGAACATTTCACCCAAGCTCGACAAGTCGTTTGAGGGTATCTATCGAGTAATTGAAGTGGACGTACCGCACTTGAAGATTGTGAGCGTGGAAGATCCTCGAAAAGAGCCTCTTCTTGTGCATTTAAATCAAGTGAAGCGATACCACTTCCTTCCCAAACCGCACGCATCTTCCTCTAGCGATTACTTTGATTTCACGAATGACATCGAGAGTTTAAAGCAAGAAGCAGGGTACGATCACTCGATTAGCCGTGATAAACGGCATGATCGCAAGCAAACCGAACAATCGGCACCGACCGCTAAGCATCGATATCCGCTTCGATCGAAGGGCAAGCTGCAAGATCAAGCATAAAAACTTTGATAAAAAGGGGAAAGGAGGAGCAAGCGGAAGCTCTCGTTCACTGAACTAATTTTATTTCGTTGCAGCGCCTCGATCGGCTCGCAATGGACGAGGCGGACCCGCCGACCGACTCTGGCGCCGATCCGCCGCTCCAGCAACCGCAACTGCCGCTCCAGCAACCGCAAGAGAACCCGCACGCTTCGAACGCTCCAACCCCAATGCTCCAAGTCCCCGCCGACTTCATCCTCCAAATGCAACAGCAGCTCCAACGAATGGAACAGCAGCTCCAACTGCAGCAAGCCGCCCAACTCCAGCACGCCGCCCAGCTCCAGCCGAACGCTCAACAGCCAGTCCAAGTGCCCCAACAACCACCCGCTTCGACGACCCCAAGCGTCACGTTCGGCGACTTTCTGCGAGCCCAACCAGCCGACTACAATCCGTACAGCATGACCAAAGTTTCGAATCCGCAGTGTGCCCCGTTGTCCCTTCATATCTTGGATCACTTCGGCTCCCGCTGCCTCCCTCGCTACTTGACGCTCAAATATGAATCGATCACTCACTCCATGCCGCCCACTCTCTATTTCGTTCAATACTCCACAGGTCCCAGTGCTGTCGCTGTTCGTGCTGATCCCCAAGCCTCTGCCCCCACGTTCATTCAGCTCGGCTCTCGCTCATCCCCTTGCATCTCCTTCTTTCCAATCGGCTCTCTGTGGGAGGTGCAAGAGTTCGTTTTCGTTCAGAACGCAAGCCCCAATCCCCGCACTTTGCAAGAGAACCTGGACAAAACGTCCGGATTGCCGCAAGCGCAGGCTTTGGCCCTGCAGTTCAAGCTGCATTCGTTGCCGACGTTGATTTGGCAAAATGCTTTGACGTCCGATGTGAGCGCTCGCCAGATTGGCCCCTCGAAGTGCATGTTGTTGACCGAAAAAGTCGTCTCGCACGACATGCCTTTCAACTTCTCTCACGACCAACTGAATCTGTTCGGTTCTCTTCCGCAGCAAGAACGCTTTCCGTCGATGATTCTGATCACCGTCCTGCCCGAACACTACTCGATCCGAAACAAGCCCGGCCAGCCCGTCCTTCCCCCTTCCCAGCGCCTACTCGCAAGACTCATCTCCCTCGCTCAACCGCATTTCGCGCGGCTCTTATTTGAATGCCCTCGTCTATACGCTGAACGAAGCGGTCAACTTCCCCCGTCCCGGATCTTTGCGAGATCAAATCGTCTACTCCAGCCAGTAATCGGTGCAATTGAATGTCCTTCCTGTTATCGTCTGATCATGTGCAATCGAGGGCGATTGGTCCTTCAATAGGGGAAGGTGTAAGAGAAGGATCATCGTTTGTCTGCCTGCTCTCTGCCCTCCCTCTCTTCCGTTCTCGTTTGGGCCCCGCCCGCCTGCCTGCGTGTTAGTATATAAAGAGAGACAAGAACGAATAAATCAAGCTTTTGCCCCCAGTCGCGTCGTGAGCAGTGGGGACCGAGCGGGGAGCGGGCGAGGGGACTGACCGGCGGGCGAAGAGGAGAAAAGCGAGGCCTTCCTGGTTGGAATGAGGAAATCAACCTGGAATGATGGCTGGAAGAATGGGCAACCCCAGTCGATCATTTAACTAGAAGAATAAAATATTTTCAAACAAACCGTTGCTGTCCGACTTCGCACTCGGCGACTTGTTCTTGCGGCCCTGCTGCTCGTAGAGGAGCGCCCACTGCTGGACGACTAGTGGATCGGAAGAGTCGTGGTACACGAGTTGGCTCAAATCCGACGAAGAGGAAGAACATCCGCCCGCGTTGAATTGGATGTGCGGGCGGAATCGCTGGGCAGCAGGCCCGAGGTTCTCCGTCGAGTTCTCCTTTTCCTCGTTAGCTGAAACTTCCCGCCGGTTGGAAGGCCGCGAAAGGAGAGGGAACTCACGATTCTCCTCGCTCGGCTGCCGGATGTACGGCGTGGAATGGGCGCCGCGGAGTGTCGTCGGGTTCATTTCGGCTGGGCGGCGATCGTCGGCTGATCGCTGGCTGGAAACACGGGGGATTAGACGGCAGAAAGAAAGAATGTGGAGGTCGAATGAACACGAGAATGACGCGAAAATAAAAACACGTCGCCGTCAAGAGGCGAGACGAGCGCGTGCGTTCGCGAACCGCCCGCCCTTTCCTTTGGGTCCGCCGGGCGAGCGGGCGGACGGGCGGAGGGCGAGCGAACGAGTGGGAAAGCGGCGGCGTCGTTGGACGGGCGGCGGAAGACGTTGCGAAAGCGAAACGCGTGCTCCTGCTCGTGGCTGAACTCCCGTCCTTTCGCCGCCGTCCGCAGCGTTCGGCCGCCGTCCCTCCCCCGCCCGCTTTTCGTCGTGTGTGCGTTCTGCCCCGTTCGCTTGCTGCCCTTCGTCGTGTGCGTAACGCCCGCCGGCTTGTCGACCGGCGGCCGAGTCGAGAAGAGCACTCGAGGGCCACAAAAGCGGAGAGTTCCCGCATCTCGATTTCATTCCCGATGAATGGAAAGAAGAAGAGCGGCCGAGTGCTCGATTCCCGGCCACCGGAAGCAGGCGGGACGTCACTCGATTGCTCTGCGGCCTCCCGCCACCGTCTTTCTCCTTCCGAATGCAAACAGTTCGAATTCGCTTGTTATCCGCTCGATGGAGGGCAAACAAACCGAAACAAGGGGGTGTTTTGAACAACCAGGAGCAGCGGCAATTAGCCGACGACGGGCGGCCCCATGCATCTTTTCTCACGTCAGCCGGCCCGGCTTTTCGAAATCCGCCCGCCGATCGAATGGGGGCGAAGACGGGCGGCTGTTGGGCCGATCGCGGCCTGAACGCCCACCCGGCCGAGTGCCCCTCTCCACACACAAGCGGGCCGGCGGCCCCTGAACGTCCGAAAGAAGGCGGCAGCTGGCCGCCGGACCTCCGAGCGCTTCGGATCGCGGCGATCGGCCGGCAGCTCGGCGGCATTCTCCCGATTGTTCGATCGGCGCTGCGGGAATCGATCGGATTTTCTCGCAAGAATGAGTGCGGAGGGATTCTGGCTGTTCGACGGGCTCGAGGACGTCCCCTGTAGGCGACTGTCGAGTGTTGAGTGAAGAAGAGAAGTGCTTGCAGATGGACTGCTGCCGTTGGTCAACCTGAACGCCAAGGGCGGGGCCACGTCGACCAAGGCGGTCGAGCGAGTGGGTTCCTACCAATGGCGGCTGGAAGAAGACGAGCCGGTCATTCTGGTCAGTCCTTTCCCTTCCCTTTTCCTCTCTATGCTCCTTCTGTAGGTGCCCGGCCAGCCCGTGCAGTCGTTCTTCTGGCCGGGCGGGAAGCTGCCGCAGGACCGGGGCGTGCTCGTCTACGACATCAACCACCTGAAGCTGAAGGCGGGCAGCCTGGACTCGATGATCCTCGCCACGAAGCTGCTGAACGAAAAAAAGAAGAAGCCGGTCGACTTCAACGAGTTCGACTTCATCACGGACGCCGTCAACCTGCAGAAGCTGTTCGCCTTTGCGCAGGAGGCGGGAGAAGGTAAGCGGTTGGACGGCTGAGTGGATTCATTCCCCGTCGTTCAGGCCTCTTCCGCATCGACTGCGAGCGGGTGGGCAAGACGGTTCTCTTGAGTCGGTGGGTTCTCTGCTTACTTGTGGCATTGAACACTGGTGTTTAGGATGGAGGCGTCGGACCTGATGGAGATCGGGCATCTGACCTTCGAGTGAGTTCACTCCGCCCTCTTTTGCATTCCCCGTTGCTTTCAGCCAAGCGTTGAAGGCGAAGATCACGAAGCCGCGCTCGAAGCACACCACGGGGCCCTTCTTCCAGCTCGTCAGCTACACGTTCGGCGCCTTCAAGATTCTCGTCCGCTACGAGGTCGACGCCGCGGACTACGCGGCCGCCAAGGCGCCGGAGGCGTGAGTCGAGAGAACCGGGTGATTGATTTCAATCCGTGTGTTTAGGGATCCCGCAAAGGATCCCGCCCAACTGCCGGCCAAAAAGAAGTTCGCGGAGAACGGGGAGCTCTCGTACGTGGAGTTCGGAGACCCGCCGAAGAACGTTCCGCTCCAACTGGTGACCACGTACCCGCAAGGAGCGGGATTTCCGTTCTTCACCTGGTTCGTCCCCTTCTTTCGCCTCCTCCACTCTCATTGCTTGATTGCAGGGCTCAATTGTTCTTCACGGCGGCCGACCAGGTACCCGCAATAAGACAAGCATCATTCATTTGCCCCTTTTGTGCAGGAGATCGTCGGCTTCTTCAAGCAGGGCGGCGACTTCGGAAAGCAGACGCCGTACGCCCTCCCGGACGTCTCCAAGCTGATGAAGCCGCTGCCGTACGTCGTGCTCAGCAAAGTGCACGACTGTCTGGACAAAATCAAGAAGTTCCTCGTGAAGAACGACCCCGAATTTCAGATGCGGATTGATCTGGAAGGGGAAGGTGAGCGATCGCAGAGGCGTGGGGGTGAACGATTGGAGTTTGCAGGCCCACTTGGAGATCTTCGCGAAGCACGACGACGCGAACGGCGCGATTTCGCCCGGCGTCCGCCAGTTTTTGTCGACCGTCTGCAAGGAGCCGGCGGGCGACGAAGACGAAGCGGCGCCGTCCACCTGAAACACCCGCCCGCCTGCTTCTGTCTTCTTTCTGTTTGCGATCCTTGATTGTTCCTTCTGCTTTCCACCTTCTGCGTATTTATTTTGATGATGAAGTCGAATAAACCGCGCGTTCTGTCCGCTCAGCAACCGGTCGGATCACTCGTTCGGCGCAAAACAAACGGAACGTTTCTGGTTTGCTGGCGGTCGAACGAATGATTACAGCAGACATCAAGGCAAAACGAAAGTGAGAGCATGTTCTTTCACAATTGGCCGTGGGCAAAAGAAAGTAAAGGTCCTCAAAAGAACTCTCCGCACTAATCGGTTGTTCGATCGACACTAAATTTTGATTCGAGTCGACTGCCGAGCGAAGCGAATCGTACAGTTCGGGAACAAAAAGTGGCGTCTTTTTGATCGAGTGAACGCCGCCTTGTTTTCGAACCCGAAATGACGTCCTTTTCGATCGGAGGTGTCGATCGATCGGAGCGGAAAACCGGAAAGAGGCGTCTTCTTCACAAAGAACCTCCCCCACCGTCTCGCTCTTCTTCAGCCGGCGGTTCGATCGAGCGCCAGTCGGTGGGCAGAACGATCGACGAGAATGAGGGCCGCAATGCTTCTCGTGAGTAGCTTTCATCACTTCGTTCAACTGTTGCCTTCAGCTTTGTGCCGTCTGCTTGTTGATCGCTTCGATCGAAGCGAAGAAGGAGGCCGAAGAGGAGACCGCCTTCTACGACACACGCGATTGCGGGAAGCACTTCGCTTGTTGGGCCTTCCCGGACAACTGCAGCGGCGAGGAGTGCCACGCGATCGTCCGCTGGAAGCTGAAGAAGAACAAGCTCCGTCTTCAACTCCAGGCGAGTTCTTTCTTACTCTTCATTCATGACCTGAATGCATCACTTGGATTGCAGGCGAAAGACCTCGACGGATGCGGCGGACAGCGGCCGCTATTTGGCGCTGGGCTTCTCTGGGGATCGGTACATGGACAATGACACGGTAAACTTTCAGTTGTTTGAATGCACTCTAATCGGATTGCAGGTGGTCGAGTGCATCTTCGACAAGAACGGAAAGGCGGAGGCTTTCATTTCGTACAACGATCACACGAACAACGTCCAGCTGAAAGACGTCCGCCCACTCCCCTTCTTCCTTTCTTCTACTCGTGTTTAGGCGAGCGAAAAGATGCTCAAGCTGAAGAACTCGACGGTGAGCGACGGCCGCCTGCAGTGCACGCTGGACGTGGACTTCGGGAAGCACTCGAAGCTGCAGGAGGGCGAGCGGGAGACGATCATCGGCCACGTGAAGGGAGCCGAGTGGGTGCTGATGTTCGCCCAGGGGCTTGACCGACGCCGAAAGTGAGTCCCTCGTTTCCACGAAATCGTTTCGAAAGCGCCGATTTCAGCCGGCGAGAAGCAAATGCACTCGTTCTACCCGTGGACCACCGACGATTCCGTTGTGTTCTGCGAGGACTGCGAGCAAAAGCATCAAGTGGTCGCACAAACCAGCCCCCACGCGCCGCAGCGAATGCGTCGTTGATCGCCCCGTGAATCGAGTCCGTGTGTTCAGCGAAGCAGCGTGAATAAACGGAGTCCTCATTTCGTGTGCAAATCCCAGCGAAATCATCACCCGTCGCTCGAATCCTCTCGTTTTGTCTTGGTTTTTGTACTCGACTCGAGTTGCCCCGGGCGACCCAACAGTCTCCTCTCCCACGATGTCCGAAGAGGAGAGCGCGAAGAAAGCGGAGACTCCCGAGTCGCCTCCGGTGGACGACGAGTTCGCGGCGAACGACGTGGACAAGACGAAGCACCTCCGCTCCTCCTTCCGCGCGATGAAGAAACGACGCTCCCAGAAGGCGAAGGAGCAGCCGGCCGACGCCCCCGGGCCGACGGACGATCAACCGGCCGTTCCCGACCCCAAGGTCGATCAAGGAGAGCGTGGGAGACTCGAAGAACGAGAAGGCGGTGGAAGAGACGACGAACCCCTTCGATGGCGACGACGAGGGCACCTCGCCGGACGTGCCCAAGAAGAGCCGAGTGGAGCGAACGAAGTCGAACGAGAGCGACGAGAAGCCGAAGAAGCCGCCAGCCGAGAGCGAGTCCTCCGACGACCCCGCCGATCGCCTCCCGCCGCCGCCCATCCTGCTGGACGACTCGACGGACGTCGAGCTGGAGCGCCCGGTCGACGTCCAAACGCCCGACAGCCAGAAAGCGGCGGAGGAGGCGGCCGCCCGCGCGGCCCGTCGCGAACGAAATCGAACGCGAAACATCTCGTTTGCTGCGGGCCTTCAGGACGTCGACTTGAAACGAGAGAAGTCCACCTACTTCGATGCAAGTCCCGAGCAAACAGAGGAGTGATCGTGGAAAGCTTCAGGTGGACGACCCCTCCATCGGCAAGTGGGACGAGGACGACGACGAGGGCGAGCGGAAGTACGAGAAGAGCCGAACGGAGAAGTGAGTCCTTTTTTCTGCTTCGATCACACTCGTTTGTTTTCCAGGTTCCTCAATCTGATCTTCTGTCGGTGAGTGGAAGAAGGTGGAGAAACGAGTGATCCCATCGCCAATTGATTTCAGGAAAGATCTGGCCGAGAAGAAGTGGGACGAGAAGCCCGTGCCGCTCACGCAGCTCGTTCGTCTTCTTTCTTGTTGACGTCACACTCATCGCTCCACTTTGCAGTTCAAGTTCGGCAACCGACTGGACAAATTCGTGCTCGTTCCCTGGGCATTCTCATGGCCGCCTTGTGTGGTCCGTCCTTCGTTCTCACTCCCTCCTTTCATCGTCTGCTTTCAGGCCTCGCCCAGCCGCTCTTTGCCGTCGTGTCGGGCAAACTGGCGAACACCCTGCTTCTTCTCGAAACCACGGACCCCCGCTTCTACCGAGAAGTGAGTGGATGAAAGAAATGAGCAGAAAGAACACCTCCACAGGGAATCCAAGCGATCGTCGCCTTTGTGGCCATCGGCGTTTGTTTGTCGGCGGTCGCCTTCCTCCAGTTCTGTCTCCTGAACATGGCCTGCGTTCGGATCATCCGAAGGATTCGGGCCGCCTACTTGAGGGCCATCTTGCGGTCAGTCGGCAGCAAGAGGGTGATCAAAAGAAGGAGGATTGCAGGCAGAACGCCGCCTGGTTCGAGAAGAATCACGCGGGCGCTCTTGAACACCCGACTGAACGACAACATCGAGAGGATCTACGAGGGGATCGGCGACAAGCTGGGCCTCCTGATCAGGAACACCGTCCACTTCACACTCGGCCAAGTGTTCGCTTTCGTGTTCAACTGGCGGATGGCCCTCCCGTTGTGAGCAGAAAGGAAGGAGAGCGTGGATGAACGGCACGTTCGTTTAGATCGGTTGTGTCGCCGATTATTGCGATCGCGATGTCCGTGAGTGCCCGCTGGATCACCGAGGCGGCCAAGAAGGAGATGCTCGTGTACGCGAAGGCGGGCGAGGTGGCCGAGGAGTCGATCAGCGGAGTGCGCACCGTCCAGGCGTACAACGGCCAGAAATCGGAGGTCGAAAGATACCGCGTGTCCTTGGACGAGGGAATGCGGTCGGGACTGCGCAAGGGATTCCACGCCGGGCTCCTCAACGCGTTTCCTCATGCTCACCGTGATGGTCTTCATGGGCTCCGCCATCTTGTGGGGCACTTACCTCTACTCCATCGGGGTAATCGAGACACCCGGCGACATTTTCGTCGTCCTACTCGCCATCATGAGCGGTAGCTATCATTTGGGTTCGTTCTCTGGCATTCTTGAGTTCATCCCTTGCTCGCTCAGGAATGGCCTCTCCGCACTTGATGGTCATCCTCACGGCTCGAGTGGCCGCTGCAACCATCTACAAGACGATTGATCGAAAACCGCCGATCGATCCCTACTCGAACGAAGGCCGCAAGATTTAC
This sequence comes from Aphelenchoides fujianensis, assembly GCA_024699865.1. Taxonomy (NCBI): domain Eukaryota; kingdom Metazoa; phylum Nematoda; class Chromadorea; order Rhabditida; family Aphelenchoididae; genus Aphelenchoides; species Aphelenchoides fujianensis. The sequence continues at coordinate 1,027,010 of JAMPIO010000007.1, read as the reverse complement.
GACTTGCGGGGAAAGGTGGGCATGTCAAGAGAAGTCGAGAATCAACTCCTGCGTTCAGATCGTGTTCAAGAACGTGACCTTCCGCTATCCCACTCGAAAAGAGCAGAAGGTGCTGCGCGGCTTCTCGCTCACCGTCCAGCCGGGCCAAACGATCGCCCTGGTCGGAGCGTCCGGCAGCGGGAAGTCGACCGGTCGTCTCGCTCATCTCCCGCCTCTACAATTGGGAGTCGGGCACGATCACCATGGATGGGCACGACCTCCGAGAGCTGAATGTCCGCTGGTTGCGCTCGGTTATCGGCTACGTGCAGCAAGAGCCGATCATCTTCAACGACACGGCACGCCTTTCTCTTTCAAGCTAATGATTAACACTTCTGTTCTCAGGTTGAAGCGAACCTGCGGATGGGCTGCACGACGCTGACGGACAAGGCGATGGTCGCTGCTTGTCGGGCTGCCGTACGTTCCATTCGTTTGTACGCACTTCTAATCTTCACTGTGCTTTCAAACAGTGCGCCCACGAGTTCATCGAGGCCCTCCCGAACGGCTACAGTACGCGAATCGGCGAAGGCGGGCGTGATTCTGAGCGGAGGGCAGCGACAACGTGAGGTTCACTAATTGTGATCTGATTCCCACTCTCTCTGTAGGAATCGCCATCGCTCGGACGTTGGCGCGGGATCCGCGCATTCTTCTTTTGGACGAGGCGACCTCCGCGCTGGACGCCAATTCGGAGGCGGTCGTTCAAGTGAGTGCACAAGAATGAAGCGAGCACTCGATTGTTCGTTGAAGGAAGCTCTGAACAACGCGAGCAAAGGCCGGACCACGATCGTGATAGCCCACCGTTTGGCGACGATCAAGAACGTCGACCGGATCATCGTGATGCAGAACGGCCGCTTTGTTGAGGCGGGGAATCACGACGACGTTCGCTCCTTTCGAGCGACCATCTCATTCATTTTTCCATTCAGCTGTTGGCTCGACGAGGGGCGTACGCGAAGCTCGTGCGGGCGCAGCAAGTGAACACGACGGAGGAGGACCAGGAGTCCATTTCGAGCGACGAGGACCTCAACCTTCCGCCGGTCGTCGAGCGACAGGCGAGTCGTTCGGAGACGAGTCGGCTGAGCACGAGCGAGATGCGCGAGAGTGTGCGGCAGTCCTTCAAGCGGGACTTCTGCCCGAACGAAATGGACGCCGAAACGGAGGCCTTGCAGCTGGAAGTGCAGAAAGAGGGCGGCGATCAGTTCTCGATCGGCCAGCTCTTCCTCGAGGCCCGCCCGCTGTGGCCGTCCCTGTTCATTGCCCTCGCTGTGTGCGTGTTCAACGCTCTTTCGATGCCCGTCAACGCCATCATCTACGGCATGTACGGTTTGTCTGATGGCAATTTCTGCATCGCCTTTGCCCGCAGGTCGTTTGCGATGTTCGACGGCGGCCGCAAGGACAACTTCGGCGATGCTCTGATGTTCTTCGGGTTCTTCTGCCTGCTCGGAGTGGTCGCCTTCGCTGCCGCTTTCATCACGACCTATCTCTTTGGCCGCATCGGGGAGAAGTTGACGATGCACCTCCGGCTGCGCGCTTTCAGCTCGATCTTGGATCAAGACGCCGCCTTGTAGACTAGGTTAGCTATCTGAACAACAAACCCCTATTTCAGCCCTTTCTTTGACAACCCGCGGCACACGCCCGGCAAGCTGATCGCTCGACTCGCGACTGACGCACCAAACGTAAGATCGAAAAGATGTCTACAAGCCAATTCTGTTTCAAGGTAGAAAGCGGCCATGGACACCCGACTGGCGCGTGTCTGTCAGGTGAGCGGCCGAACTAGCTGACCAACTACTCCTTGTTGTTCTGCAGGGCGTCCTCTCGCTCTTCTCCGCGATCATCATTTCGATGTTCATCGACCTTCCGCTCACCCTTGTCTGCTCCCTTCTGTTCATCCTGCAAGGCGCCCTCCAGTTCTTCCTCGCTCGGAAGGTGCACAAGAACAACGTCCGGCGAGCCCAATCGGACGAATCCGGCCGCTTCGCCGTGGAGGCGATCGAGAACTGGAAGACGATTCAGCTGCTGAACGCGGAGGACGGAGTGAGCGGCCGCTTCGACTCGGTCAGCCGGCAACAAATGACCTTTGAACTCTGGTCCTCGCCGCTGAACGCGGCCAACTTTCGCTTCAAGCCACGGTCTCCAAGTAAGCAGGAAGCGCAAAGAGGAGGAGTAACCCGGTGCTTCAGGTTCACGCAAGCCTTCTGCTACAGCGCGGGCCTCTTCTTCGTGCTGTCCGGCTGGTCGGCCAAGATCGCCGTCTTCCAGGTCGTGCAGACGCTCTACTTCGGCTCGACCGGCATCCTCCAAGCGGCCGAGTTCTTCCCCGAGTTCGTGAAGAGTCGGCTGGCCGCCGCCCTGATGTTCAAAATCATCAACCAGCAGCCGCGCACGGGCGATCCGAAAGCCGGCGAGAAGGTCACGCTCGAAGGGAACGTGGAGCTCGAGAACGTCTTCTTCGCGTACCCGAATCAACCGAAGAACGCCGTCCTCAAAGGAGTGAACATCTCGGTGGCCAAAGGGAGAACGGTCGCTCTTGTTGGCTCGTCGGGCAGCGGGAAGTCGACAGTCGTGTCCCTCCTCGAACGCTTCTACGATCCCCATAGCTGGAATGATCGTGAGGCGATCAAGAAACTGAAGGGGAAGGATTCGGGTGTTTAGAAAGTGGACGGCATCGACTTGCGGAAGATCAATCTGCACAAACTGTGAGCTTCTTGCAATCCTCCTCGTTCATCCTTCTGCTGCAGACGCGAACAAGTGGCCCTCGTCGAGCAGATGCCCCGCCTGATGAGCGGGACGATCAAGGAGAACATTTGCTACGGCCTGGACCCGCTCACGATCCCGATGGAGCGGATAATCGAGGCCGCGAAGACCGCCAACGCCGCCCAGTTCATCTCCACTCCTGCCGCTGGTGAGAACAGACGAGTAGAGAGGGCTGATCACTCGAATCCCTTCGTTCAGGGCTACGACACGCAAGTGGGCGAGAAAGGGACGAGTTTGAGGCGAGTTGAACGTTTCTTCAGCCCCGTTTTATCGCTCAAACAGTCCAGAGCAACAGTCAGCAGTAACAAAGGGGTCTGATTTCTTCGAGTCAAATCCGCGTTATGTCCTTTGTCTTCTTTGTGTTTGATTGTTGCTCGGGTTGTTTGGCGGTAGAACGTGGGCGAAGAGACGTCCAACTGGCCTTTCAGCGGTGGGCAGAAGCAACGTACGTGCTCCTTCTTTTGCTCGACATTCATCGTTCTCTATTCCTGCAGGCATCGCAATCGCGCCGGGCGATCATTAGAGAACCTCGCGTGCTCCTGCTGGACGAGGCGACCTCCGCACTGGACTCGGAGTCCGAAAAGGTGCCCACTCTCTTCTTCTTCCCCCCTCACCTCCCGCTTGCAGATCGTCCAAGAGGCACTGGAGAAGGCGCGGGTCGGCCGAACGTGCATCACCATTGCCCACCGCCTCTCCACCGTGCAGAACGCGGACCTGATCGTCGTGCTCGAAGACGGGCGGCTGCGGGAATCCGGCACTCACGCCCAACTGCTCGCCCAACGCGGCCGCTACTTCAATTTGATCAAACGACAGGATTTGACGAGCTCCTCCAAGAATTGATCCTTCCGTTGCACTTTCCATGCAGCCTTCTTCGTGTTGAATAAAACGACCGTTGAGTGGACGGGGGCGATCCGTGCCGGCGGATCGACCTTTCGATTAGATTGGTTTCTTTCTGATCTCCGCCTGCTCGCCGTGTTGTCCGCGTTACAGTCGGGCGGTTAATTAAGAGCGGGAGAAGCCATCAGAAAGCGGCGGCGGCGGCGGCGAGTGGACGGGCGACTCGGCGGCGGCGGACGGTCGGTGTCATCGAGTTCCGCCCAACCGCCCCCGACTGCTGATGCTAATCGGGCGGCCGGCAAGGTGGGGATGTTTGAGAAGACGGACGACCTTGAGTGGGCAAAGGGCGCCCTCTTGCGAGTCAAGGATTATGAGAAGCAGATGAGCGAGTGTACGGTGGATCCGGGCGTGTTTTGCCACGAATTCGTCGAGGGGTTCGCGAAATTTCCCCATCGGGGGGCCGCCCGACGGCTTTTTAGCGGCCCGCCGATCCAACGCAAGCAAGCGATTGGGGCGGCAGTCGTCTGGCGGTCCTCCGGCGGGCGGCGGGGCGGCGAGCGGGGAGGCGGGCGGGCGGGCGGAACCACTGCCGCCGCTCATTCCAACGCTGCACGCACTCTCTCGGGGCGGGCGATCGGGCGGGCGAGAGAGCGATGGCAGTTCGCTCCACGTCCCTCTTTCGCTTTCCGTTTCGAACTTCGCCGGCCGGTCCGCTCGTCTGCCGCTTTGGTTCACTTTCCGTCCGCGTCGTTCCGCAGCGATCAGTCGGCAAATTGTGAGCATTTCGGGCGATATTCTGCGCATTCCTTCCTTCCTACCCACTCCTCCAACCGGGGTCCGTGTGCTGAGGGGTCTGGGTTTGATTCTCCTGTCGACCACGAAGCAAGAGATCATTCCCAGATTCATCAGCACTCGCGATCGTCCACTCCCCTCTATTCACGTCTATTCCCTCTACTCTACGCATCGACTGGACGGGAAGTTGAACGCGAAGCTGGGCCTACTTTGTTATCTCGTGCTGTCCATTCGGTTCATGAGATCAAACTAGACTCATCTTCGATCGTGTCAACAAGTCCGCACCTCTCCGCCCTGCTCGATTGTTTGTTTGTGATTTCGTTGAATAAATGAGTGGACGAATGGAAGTCGAGTGAATGAAGGAATTTATGGAAGAAGCAACTAATCAACAACAAACAACGAGCAAAAGAACTAGGAAATGCGGCCCAGGGCGCCCACCAGGTCGTGCGAGTGGTGGTCGATGCTGCGCGTGAGCTGGGCGGCGGGCGTCTGCAGCAGCTGGACGGTTTGGGCGCGAAGGTCCTCCGGCGAGGCGAACGCGGCCAACTCTTTCGCTTCGGCCATCGAGAGGATGCGCGAGTCGACGGTGATCGCTGGAAGAAAGCGAGGAGTGAGTGGAGGGAAGAGCGGGGAGAACGCACCCAACGGCACGATGTACGGGATCTTCGCCGTCTCGTCCACGATCGTCTTCACGGCCTCCAGCTGCCGGCTGTAGAGGACACACGGCTGGTTGCCCCGGAAGAGGGGGTCCAGCACGCGGAAGGGCGTCTCCTCGAACACTTTGCGCATGATCCGCCCGCCGTAGCTCCGGAACTCCACGCCCTTCAATCGCAGCCTGGAAACAATCGAATGAGGGCGCCTTTTCTGCGGATTGCGAGTGGTTTGTGGAGGAAGCATTCAATCGACCAGAAATTCACGACCAAAACACATCAGTTTAGTCATTCCTTTGTTTCCATTAATCTAAAGAAAGACCCACTGGTTCTTGGCGAAGTGGAGCGTGCGGCCGGGGACGGGCAGCAGCTGGCAGACGGCCATCACGCGGAACTCCTCTTCGCGGATCCACTCGCGCACTTTGTTCGCCAGCGCGATCTCGATCGGCATGTACTGAAAGCGGCGGGAGATACGAAGGCATTCATGAAAATAAACCGACCTCTTCCTTTCTGCTTCAAGTACTCCTCCTCTCGGGCCGCACGGGACAGACAACTCGGCACGGCGCGCGGCAGGATCGGCGCCACCGCCGCTTCGAACAGCCGCCGTTTGTACGGGCGGGGGTGCGGCTTCAGGTACTTCGAGGAGACGAAGCGGACGTTCTGGACGCCGAAGGACGCCCACACGCCTCGTTGCAGAGAGCGGATTCATGGCCGACGGAAGGAGGGAACAAAACGAAGCAGAAACCTCCCGATCGCCGTCCGGTCGGCGGCTTGCGGCGGAAGGCCACACCGCCGAAAACTGCGGCGTTTCCCAATCGAGCGGGCGGATTTTCGCCCATTCCTTCCGATTTGTTGGGAAGAAAAGTGGGAATTTCGGAGAAATGAGTGCCACCGCCCAATCGCCGGCCGCCCCCGTGGATCGGGCCTACAATCCTACAACGGAGTGTTCCGCTCGATGAAGCGGGCCCACGACATGTTTCTCCACGACCGCGACCACTTCTTCGAGGGATCCGAGCGAGCGTGAGTTCTTCCTTTCATTCCTCCCGTGGATTCCGACGTGTTCAGGAACAAATTGCTGCGCGGCGTGAAGGCGAAGAGCGACTTCGGGCACGTGCTCAACGCGGCCAAGGAGGCGAAGCGAAAGAAGGCCGAAGAGGTGCTCCAGCTGCCGACCAGCCAGCGGACGGGCGTCGAGGCCGTCGTGAACCGAGAAGGTGGATTCTTTCTTCCATTAATTCGTGCAATGTTCTCGTCGTTCAGGCCAACAACTCGCGCTGACCGGCGGCACGGCCACTTCGGGCGCGGTGGCCGTGAAGTCGGGCGGCGGCTCGAACAACAACGAGAATTCCGTCCGCTCGCTGCTTCCCTCCAAGGCCGGCCTGTTGGTGAAGCCGACTTGGCACGCGCCGTGGAAGCTGTACCGCGTGATCTCCGGGCACACGGGCTGGGTCCGCACGGTGGACGTGGACCCCAACAACGAGTGGTTCGTGACGGGCGGCGCCGATCGGATCATCAAGGCGAGTCCCCTCGCTTCACCTCTCCTTCCATTCTCCGTTTAGATCTGGGACCTGGCGAGCGGCAAGCTGAAGCTCTCGCTCACCGGCCACATCAGCGCCGTGCGGGCCGTCAAGATCTCCGCCCGCCATCCGTACATGTTCAGCGTGGGCGAGGACAAACAAGTGAGCCGATCCTTTCATCCAATTTCACTCTTCTGCTCTTTCTTTCAGGTGAAATGCTGGGACTTGGAGCAGAACAAAGTGGTTCGGCACTACCACGGCCACTTGAGCGGCATCCACGACATCGCCCTGCACCCGATGCTCGACCTGCTCGTGACCTGCGGCCGGGACGCGACCGCCCGCGTGTGGGACATGCGGACGAAGGCCCAGGTGCACTGCCTGACCGGCCACACGAACACCGTGGCGGCGGTCGTGTGTCAGGAGAACGACCCGCAAGTGATCACCGGCAGCCACGACTCGACCGTTCGCCTGTGGGATCTGGCGGCCGGCAAGAGCGTTTGCACCCTCACGAACCACAAGGCGAGTTCGATCCAACCGAATGCAAGGTAATCGCTTGTTTCTTCAGAAATCCGTCCGCTCGCTCGCCCTCCACCCGACCCTCAACATGTTCGCCTCGGGCTCCACGGACAACATCAAGCAGTGGCAGAGCCAAGAGGGCATCTTCTACCAGAACCTCTCCGGCCACAACACGATGATCAACGCGCTGGCCGTGAACGAGGACGGCGTGCTCGTGTCCGGAGGTTCGATCCAGCTTCCACCCCCCTTCATTCCACTCTCGCTTGCAGGAGACAACGGAACGATGCAGTTCTGGGACTGGGACTCGGGCTTCTGCTTCCAGAAGGAGCACCCGCCGCCCCAGCCGGGCTCCATCGACTCGGAGAGCGGCATCTTCTCGATGACCTTCGACAAGTCGGGCACTCGCCTCATCACGGCCGAGGCGGACAAGTCGATCAAAATGTGGAAGGAGGACCCGAATGCCGTGAGTTCCCCTTCCAAACGATCCTTCCTCTCATCTCCTGCTTGCAGACCGAAGAAACGCACCCGATCGTTTGGCGGCCGGAACTGCTGCGCAAACAGAAGTCGTGATCCCTCCACTCCTCATCCTCACTTTCTATTCGATTCTGTTTCGTTTGATGCGAACGTTTTCTATTGCAATTGATAAATGCGCACTTTCCTGCTTGCCGGCTCGCTATTTGCGGAATTGTTGACGGCGTTCTTGACGGGCAGATGGACGCCGGGGGAAGGCGGAAGAGTTCGCTCGTTTTATCGCCCCGTTCGGACGTCGAGCGTTGATAAAAAGCCGCCGGTCAGACTGCTCGGCATTCAGCTGTCATCAACCCTTCGAACTTCCTCGAAGCGGTTGCCCGGAGAAATCGAAGTGGAATCCACGGAAGGCAGCCTTGAGCACGATCTCCGCTCCTTCGAGGGTCAAATGTTCAAAGAATTCCCATGGAGCGCGTAGTGGAGCAAGCCGGCGACCAGAAATCCCGTGGTCGCCCGATTCGATCACTCGTGCGATCTTTTGCAAAATCCGCCGCCCGTTTCGCAAACACGCGCCCGCTTCGCCCAGAACCTTCCTTCCGCCCGATTGCTCAAAAAAGATGCCCGATCAGCAGTCGAGCGGGCGGCGGGCGCTCACGACCACGTGGTTCCCCCCGGCCGGCTTCTAATTCCGTCCTTGCAATTCGAAGCGAAGTGAGTGAGCGACGAGCGAGCGAGCGAGCGAGCAGTTGTTCTCCGGTTTTTTGCGAAAGGACGGGCAGGAAGCAGGCGGCGTGAGTGTACGGTGTAATGCGGGGCTTCTTCGCTCCTTATCGCGCGGGCGAGCAGTCAGGCCACCGGTTGCCGGCGGTGTACAAAAGACGGGCGTCCATCGACGGAATGATCGACGCTCTCGGGACTTTGCGAATTCGCCCGCTTCTCTCATCGACGAAAGAGCGCAGTTCGAAGCATTCGGATCGCGTTCAGCGACGGCGAGCGACGTTTGAAAATTCGCCCCGCCGCTGCCCGCCGCCCCTCGACCGTCGCCGGTCTCCGCCCATCGTGCAAACGGCCGCGTATAAAAGGGCGGGCCGGGCGGCGAGTCGCTGAAAAGTCGGCTGTTGCGGACGTTCCAGCGACGCGAGCGGGATGTGCCAAACGACCGTGAAGACGCGAGTGGAGTCCGAGGGCCCGGCCGTGATCAAGAAGCCGACTCGCGCGCTCACCGCCGCCGACTACGAGCGGGACGACATCTTCCGCACGAAGGTAAGTGCTCAACGACTACCTTTCTTCCTTTTCGCTTTCTCCGCCGTCGTTGTACTCGTTGCATTCCTTTCCGATTGGCCTTAACGATGTGCACGTTCGACCAAAAACTGGCCTTCTTTGTGCACTTTAAAAATAACCCCCTTCGCTTGCCCGTTCCGATTGATGAATCGGCCGTCCAACGGACACTCAAGGACGAGGGACCGAGACGAACGAGGAAGCAGCGGGCGGCTTTTTTGTTGCGTGCGGGCGTTCGGGCGGCCGGCCGCTCGGCTGAGTGCTCTTCCCTCCGCTCGTGTTGTTCACGTGCACTCCGTACGCGGCGAAATTCGTGGCACGTGCACTTCGCCTCCCTCGCGAGCGGGCAGCAGCGGGCGAAGAAAGTGGGCGGGCGTTCCGGCGGGCGGTCTTGTGGCGATCTGTCCGCTTATAAACGGGGGATCCGGGGCCCGGGCCGTCGATCCTCCCGTCGTTCCGAATTCTCGTGCCGCGATCACCCGACTTCCACTCACCGCCTTCTGCTTTCAGAATCCAGTCCGACTGACCGCACTCGGCAAATTCGAATACAAAATGATCGCGACCACCGTCAACGTTCTCGAGTGCTTCGCTGCTGTTCTTCGCCCTCCTCCGAGCCCTCGTCTCGGTGGTCACCCCAAACCCGCAGAAGCTGCAGGGCGGGATCTACTGGCTGTTCATCATTCTGCCGCTCTCCATCCTCTTCACCCGCGCAGAAGCCGCCGAGGAGCTGGACGATTGAGTCCTCCACCATCCGAGGACGCCGCCCGTCCGCCGCTCCCAACAGCCCCCCGACATTCCCCGGCGGTCCCACCCCCCGCCTGCCGCTCCCGTGGAGTCGTGCATTTGGAGAAGCCCTCCCGCAATATCTCGTCCAATCACAGCATACGGTTACTCTCCCTTCCTGCTTGTTCTCCCACTTCTGTCTAATTATTCGCTCTCTAATTTAAAGCTTCCTGTTTCGATGTCGTTGTGATTTGTCTCGCCAATAAATGCACGACTTCTCACGACTTCTTCCGCCTTCCGCTCGTTCGTGATAAAAAGGAATGCGGGCGGCTGCCGTTCACGTGAACTCCCCGCTCGGGCGGGCGGCCGGCCGGCGAGCGGCGAAAGCGGAGAGACCGAAAGTCACCCCGCTTCTCATGAACGAAGCGAATAAAAAGAAGAATTGATCGAGGGGCAGCGCCCGCGGTTCCGAACGGACGTGTTTGCAGCGGGGCGACTTCAAAAGTCGTCGGGCAAGCGGGGGCGTCGACTTCAAGGTCGCTCGTCCGCTTCGTTCGGCTCTGTTTTCCACCGACTTCCGCGTGATTTCCGCAGCGAACTGCCGATAAGAAGGGCCGGCAGACCAGAGGTTACGAGCGGGCGTTGCCTGCGGAAAACAACGTGCGCGGCGATCGCATGACTTCGATTCGACCGTCCGCTCGCCGCCTGCTCGGCTACACTCTCGACAGATGGGGGAAGAAAGAGCTGGAAGGAACGGGGAATCTCCATGACAACAGCGAGCCGCTGGCCGTTTGAGGCAGAAATGAGGACACAAATCGCGTGCATTCGCTCTGCTTGAAAGAACTCCCGATCTGAATGGAATCGACGAACGACCGGCCGAAAACCTCGAGCGGACGGCCGCCGACCGCCGGCCGACGCCCGAAGACGGCGGGCAGGAGTGAGCGCGAGGAAATCGGAGGATTTGCGGCCAAACCGAGCGGATTTCAGACGCCGAACGGCCGCCGACCGCCGCAGGGCCAGCCGCCCGTCCAGCCGGCCGAAGAGGCGCCGATCCCCGCCGAAATTCGCCGTCCGGCCACCGGCCGCTCGGCGTTGACATCGGCGGCCGGTCAGCGACCCCCAACGGTTCGGCGATCACCCGCTCGCCTCTGATCGGTGGTCCCTTGCTTGCAGGCGGCGATGCGGACGGTGAGCCGCGCGGGCAGCGTGGTCCCGCCGGCTTCACGCGCGGGCCTCCCGACGGAAGGCCGCCGCTTGGGGACGGCGATCAGCGGCGGGCAGATCCGCCCGACCACGCAGCAGGGATTCGTGGCCCAACGGCCCACCAGCCGGCTCGGAAGTGAGTGGCCATCCTCGAACATTCCCTCTCCCTTCATCCTCCTCCTTGCAGCGGGCCTGGCCGGCCGGCAAGTGGCCGACAAAACGTACTTCATGGGTCTTCTGAACACGCAGCTGAGCGCCCTCCAGAACGAAATCGACTCGCTGCTTCAAGAGAAGAACGTTCGTTCCACCAGGAGCCGGAAGAAGTCAAGCTGTCGTTGTTTAGAGAGCGGAGTTGGAACAGGGCAACTCCTATTATCTACGAGCAACGGCACGTTCTCCTCAAGCCACTGCTTCTATTCATTCACGCGTTCAGGGCCGAAGAGCAGGCGGAAGAAATCAAGCGGCTGCAGGGCGAACTGGCAGACTTCAATCTCGTTCGTTCATTCCACTAATCCACTGTTTGAAAGAAGAGGCTTCAGATCATCGACCGGCAGAACACGGGCACCAACGATCTGCGGGACCTCGAGTACAGCCTCGCCGAAGAGCAGAAGCGAACCGAGGAGTTGAATCAAGCAGTCGAGTTGTTGTTCCGCGAGCGCCGCGAGGCCGAAGAAGCCGCCCACCAGCTGGAGAGCGAGCAGATCGAGCAAGTGAAGCAGCAGAAGGACGCGGCGATCGACAATTTGGTCCGTCCACTCGCTTCCAACCACTTCACCATCGACCGCCCGTTTGCAGGATCCCGAAACAAAGGACGCCTACGAGATGGCCAAGGCCGAGTCCGAAGCGTTTGCGCAACGAACTCGACGAGCGGCAGGCCGAGTACGAGGGTTTGGTCAAGGAGAAGGAGGAGTTGGATCTCCAGCTCGCGAACTCCTCGTTGAAGCAGCAAGCGAGTGAGTTGAGCGGACAAGAAGAAGAGCCATTCCTCGGCTGTTTGCAGTGGTCCTCTACGAGCAGGTGGCCGAGCTGGAGGGCCGCAAGCAGACGATCGTCGCCGAAATGGAGGCCGCCGCCGAGTCGCCGGAAGCCCAACGGGAGCAACTGATGGAGCAGATCAAGAAGAACAACGAGGAGATCGCGAACATCGAGAAACAGTGAGCTCTGCCTGCCGCTTTCTCTCCTTTCACTTCTGAACTTCAGAATCGAGGAAGTGAACACGCAAGTGGCTTTCGGTCAAGAGGAGCTGCACGAGCTGGAGAAACGAAGTACGAACAAGGGAAATCCAATGGATTGAAGGCCGCCTTTCAGTTCGAACTGGCCGCCGGCGAGAAGAACGACCGCTACCGGGAGTTGAAGCAGAAGGAACGCCAACTGGACGAGTTCCTCAGCACGTTCGACGTGAAGAAGATGGAGGCCGAAGGGGCGATTGGCGACTCGCAGGTGTCCGTCCTCCGCCTCCTTCCGTTTGATCTCCGCGAACTGCCGCGACGAGCTGAACGTGACGGCGCTGGACGAGTCGGCCATGGGCCTCGCCGTCCACACCGCCACTTCGGCCACCGAGCTGCAGGACTTGCACGTGTGAGTGCCTGGGGAAATTGTCAGCTTGTGCACTCTTTCCTCTTCAGGCGACTCCAAGAAGAGATGATCTCGTTGGATGAAACGGAGAAGCGAATGAAGGCCGAGATGGAGAGCATGAAGCGGCAGGAGGCCGAGCGCAAGGAGACCGCGATGAGCATGGCGGATTTCGGCAACTACCGAGAGGAAGTGGAGAAACGGAAGAAGGTGGGTTTGCAAGAGTGGCCAACCTTTCACTCGCTTACTTGTTCAGGAGCTGGAGGATCGCGCCTCCGAGTTGACGATCGAGGCGGCCGGGAAGCAGGGGAGGCGGCCGAGTTGGACGACCGCCTGGCCGCCATGATCGCCACCCTCTCGCGCAATCCCCACTTCCCGAAGCTCCGCGAACTGCGCCGCCGGCTGGAGATCGCCGAAGAGGAGCGTCGATCGCTGCGAAGCCAACTCGACGCCAAACGGGCGGAGGTCGACTACCAGCACCTGAAGACAGAAGTGCGTCTCTTTCGCTTGGCTGTTGATGATGAGAGTTGTTTAGGCATTCCAATTGCGTTCCACCTACAACCAACTCTTGCTCGAAGATGTCGGGCGTTAATCCTCTTGTTCTTTCGTCCTTTCCCGTGCAATAAACGTTCACATCGATCGGAATGTTTACGCACCTTGAAGGAAGAAAGGAAGTGCTTACCCGGCGGTTCCCCCGACGAACAAAACGACCGCGAACTCATTAGACGGCGGGTTCCGAACCCGAATTAGCGCCTGCCCTTTTGTTCGCGTGGATCCGATCGGGAATCTGAAGTGTTGGAGTTCCGCCTGTGGCGTGAATGTTTGTGTTCGGAGAAGGGAGAGGAGAAGAGGGGGGATCTTCATAACAACCCTCCGGCTCCGCCGCCGCTTCTTCCCGCGGCTACCGATCGGAGGGCGGCGAACGGACTCCACACGCAATTATTCCGCGCTTTTCACTCGCCGGAGTGTCATAACGGAAAGCCATCCGCCCGCCCGCCCGCCCGCCCGCCGCCGCCGGCTTCCAACTGGGAGGCGTCATCGTCCGCAAAACACCCGACTCGTGCGCAATCGGCATTCCTGGAAACGTCGTGAGTCAACCCGCCGGTCGCTCGACTTCCGTTCCAGCGGCTGATTTCGTGCTCTGATTAGCGGACGAGCAGCCATCCGCGCCCCCGTTCTCGTGGGTCAGCGGGCAGCTCGGTGCGAGGAGGTGGGCGTGGGCAGAGTCGCGTGAACGGTTTTGGCACCCAAATGAGGGCCCACCGAAAGGCGGCGGCGGGAGAGCGAGCGGGCACTCCGACCTCACCTCTTCCTTCCGCTCGCCGCGCGCCGATCGACGCTCATTTCGCTTCCGAAAACACCGTTCCACGCCTCGCGTCTCATGCCGCGCGGCGGCGGCGTTTAGGGAGCGTCTTTTCGTTCGGCCTCCGCGCCCAGCCGGCTCGCTTGTTTGCGTTGAGTTGGGCGGCTGTTTGGCGCGGCGTGATTCACTTGTCGAGGTGCGGCAACTACCGACTGCTTCGGGGCTTTTCGAGGATTTTCGCTTTCGATTCCCCCACTCACTCGTCTCGTTCCGAGCATCGCGGGAACGCGAAAGGAAGACGGGCGGGCGGGCGCGGGTGGATCAACTCGTTCCTCGGCGTCGATCCTTCCGACTGAACGGCGTGATTCGACGGGGCGAGTGAACAAGCCGGCGGGCGGAAGGGCGCTGAAGGGTCGGGCGGGCGCGCGGGAGGGGGAATCACCAATTAACCCCGATTAGCCGCGTGGATCTCGCCGTTTGTTTCCGATCGGGTCGTTCCGAATTTCCGCTTCTTCGTTTGGAATTCCCCCCGCTTTGTTTTCAGCAGAGAAATCGAGGACCGAAAGCTCCTGCCGCCCGTTTGACCGCCGGTCGCCCCTCCAGTCGCTCCGATGGCTCCGCTGCTCTTCAACACGGTTCGTTTCGTTTCGCTTCGCAAATGGACACGGTTTTGCATGCGGTTCGGGGGTCGGGGGGACTCACTCGACGGGCGCCGGACCGGTTCGGGCTCCTCGACGGCCTCGTCAAGTGGTTTCGGCGGCAACGGGCCTTCTTTGTTCGTCCTTCGACCACAAAAAAGGGGCCACTTCTGATCGGCGGCCGCGTAATCAACGGGCCGACCGCCTCGAACGGCGGGCGAGCGGAAAGTGTGCGCGCGGAATCGAGTGGCCGCGAGCGAAAAAACGGAGCTCGAGGCGAAGCCGGCGGTCATTCCTCTGCTTTGTTTTCTGCCTCTCCGCTCCACCACTCGCCGGCCTGTGGCCAAACCGCCCGCCGGTCCGTCCGCCCGCTCGCATTTCGCCGGTCGGCCTCGTTTTTTCGATCGGCGACTGTGGAAAGTTGATCGTTTCGCTCGCTCGTTCACGCATCGTGCGCACGTTGGGCTCCGATTTCGTGCCCAGTGCACGAGCGGCTGGAGGCGTGTGGGGCACGCGGAAAGGGGATCCGAACCGTCGAACCGCCACGCCTTCCGCCACCTCATCGGGCGGCGATCGGGGGCGAATTGAAGACAATTACTCCCGCACCTCCCTTCCGCCCCCCCTCCGCTCGCCCGCCCGATTTTGCGTTTGCCGTTTCGTCCGCCCGCCGCACGCGTCGAAGTGAGTCGTCGCTCTCGAGGTCAACGAGGAGGGCGGCGACAAACGAGGAGGAGGGGGAGGGGAACTGGAAGTCGCCCTCCGCCGGCCGTCTTCCTTTTGTGCTCCCCGTCCGGATTCACTCACTTCCACTCCGGCGGGGCGAACGGCGGCGATTCGGGTGGCGGCCGATCGACTCCGTTCCGCCGTGCTCGCTGCTCGTCGTCGTAATTGCGCGCGAATGTGCGGCCGCGTGCTTTTCGATTGCAACGCGCCGTTAATCCGATTGGCGACCGATGGGCTCATCTCCGTCGCCCGCCCGCAATTATGAAGAGCCGGCGTTGCGCAAGTGGGCGGGCGGGCGGGGCGTAATCGACGGAATGCTCGAGTCACGAAGAGGGCGGGCGGGCGGCGGTCCAATCGTTTCGTTCGACCACCAGCGGCCACTTCTTTTGGTCAACGGCGGCCGGAAGGCGCCTCGATTCTCGCCTTTGTTTTGGCTTCCGGCCGAAAGGTTTCGATTCACGCTTCCGCCGGCCGGCCGCTCGCTCGATTGTCTTCTTTTCGCCGTTTGTTTCGTGATCGTACACTCGCCGCTTGCAGATGGTGAAGGAGTCGTGCCATCGCTGCTCGAAGCCCGTCTACCCGACGGATCGCGTGGGGCCGCTGAAGGACTCCACGTTCTTCCACCACGGCTGCTTCAAGTGCTACATCTGCGGCACCCGCCTCGCGATCCGCACGTACTGCAACAATCGGGACAACATCGACGATCGCGAGGTGTATTGCGCCAACCACACGCCGATCGCCAATCCGCACGACCCGCTGCCCAACCGAACGGCCAAATCGAACGGGAAGTCCACTCCGTCGGCGGCCAGCGATGTGCGGCGAGTGGACGCCGGCCTGCAGGACATGAAGCTCGCCCACCTGATGAAGGCCACTCAGGTCGCGAAGCCCTACCCGAAGATCAAACACGAAGGCGCCAAGTACGCAGTTGTGAGTGGGAAGAAGTGAAGGTAGAAGGCCGAGTGGACGATTGCAGGACTACGACGATCAAACTCCGCCTCGAATTGATCCACCGAACGCACGAGGACGACCTCTACCGCACGTTCAACGAAGAACGACGGCGGGAGTTGGAGCAGTTCCAAGAGGAAACGAAGGTGAGTAGCGAGAAACGAGCGATCACTCATTCCTTTTGTGTTGCAGGAAGAATGGGAGAAGGCACTCGCCGACTTCGCCCGTCGCTACGAGAAGGGAGTCGCGAACACCGACCAGAAGGAGGATTTGGTGCGGCAGCTCACGATCAAGCGGGACAAGAAGCTGGAGACGCTCACCCACCGCCGGAAGGAGCGGGAGCGCTTGAAGACGACCGAGCTGTTCGATCAGCAGGCCACCGAAATGCTCGATCTCTTCCGGCAGGCCCGAATGACCAGACGCGAGGGCGAGAACGAGGAGAGCGGCTCCACTTCCACCCAGTCGTATCCCAGCACGCCGCCGCCGCCCCTGCCGGCCACCTGCAGCAAGCGGAGCATCTACGCCGACTCCTCGGTCTTCGAGCAGATCGACCAGGTCGGCCATTTCGATCGCTCAATCGGACGTGCAAACGTTCACCGACCTCGTGCGCACACTCACGAGCGGCACCCGTTCGGACGTCGAGAAGGCGCGCGCGATCTACCGTTGGATCACCGTGAAGAACCTGAACGTGATGGTCTTCGACAACGACCTCGAGAACGACTCGCCGATGGGCCTGCTGCGGGGCATCAAGTACGGCACCGAGTCCTACCACGTGCTCTTCAAACGACTCTGCAGGTGGGGTTCAAGCCTTTATTCTTCCTCTCTAATGGCTTTCTTTCAGTTACGCGGGCCTCCATTGTGTCGTGATCAAGGGCTACTCGAAGTCGGCCGGCTACCAGCCGGGGATGGAGTTCGTGGACAACCGCTTCCGGAACACCTGGAACGCGGTGTACGTGGACGGCTCGTGGCACTTCGTTCAGTGCAACTGGGGCGCCCGCCATCTCGTGAACGCGAAGGACGGCGGCCGCCAAACGTCGCCCCAGCACGAGAGCTCGCTGCGCTACGCCTACGACGACCACTACTTCCTGACGCCGCCTCAAGTGAGTCCACTTTGAAGGCCACTGGAAACCCGTCGGGTTGCAGGAGTTCATCTACGAGTTCTTCCCGCTGGAGCCCGCCTGGCAGCTGTTGGAGCGGCCGATCACGATGGAGCAGTTCGAGCGGCTGCCGTTCGTCCGCTCGCTCTTCTTCCGCTACGGCCTGCGGTTCGTGGACCCCCGGCTGGAGTCCGTGATCCACGCCGACGAGAACGGGGCGGCCAACATCTCCATTGGGATCGAACGCGAGATGTCCGCGAACCTCATCTTCCACTACAACCTCCGCTTCTACGACTCCGATGAGACCGAAGTGGAGGGCTTGAGTTTGAAGCGGTGGGTTCATTCCACTCGGTCTTCCATTCAATCGTTGTGCCTTCAGCTTTCGTGATGCAATCCTCGACGAACAACTCGGTCCTCTTCCGCGTCCACGTGCCGACCACCCGCCCGCTTCTGTTGGACGTCTTCGCCAACGCCGTCTCCACTGAACACGTTCGTCTTTTTCCTTTGAACCCTTGCCTAGGATCGCTGCTTTCAGTACCTGACCGGACAGCCCATCAAGTTCAAGTCCGTCTGCAAGTTCAAGGCACGTGTGGTTACTGCTGTTCTCTTCTGACCTCGTTCGTTTAGATCGACTGCAAGTACGCGGACTTTGTGATGATCCCACCTGCCTTCTTGCGCCTCTGGAGAGTGGGGGCCCACAAAGGCGTACCGGCTGTTCAATCTGCTGCCCACGACGCACGAGGACGCGATCATCAACTGCGGGCAGTACTGCGAGATTCGATTTCGGATGCTGAAGCCATTGGCCGAATTCGTGTCCACTCTCCATCGGAACGGCGTTGACGATCGACACCTGCAGCGGTGCGTGCACACGGCCGTGCGGGGCGAGGACGTGATCGTCACCTTGGAGCTGCCTGACGAGGGTGAGCGAGAAAGCAGACTTTTCGTGCACTCATACTCGTTCTTCAGGCCAATACGGGCTGGACATCTACACGCGGGACGCCTCCCAACCGCTGATCAACGGCAAGCAGCTCCTCACTCACTGCTGCAAATACCTGCTGAACGCGCGGGTCGACTGATCGCCCGCCTGCCCGAATCGCCTTGCCGCTGCGGATCCCGCGTGAATTTGCTCCCTGACCTCCGCTTTGTTTGCCGCCCGCCCTCCGCTTCTTCTTCGCCTTCCATGACTCCGCAATCCTCCTGAATAAACGAATGTACAAACGAGATCTCGCGATTTACTCGAAGAATGAACAAACAAGTGGGTACAAAAAGAAGTGGACGTTCAAATCGCTCCGCCCTCGCGTCGGCGCACGTTCATCTTGTTGCGAGGATCTGAACGAGGAATGATACACGTTGGTTGAAGAACGAGGAGGAAACACTCGCCTGTGATGTCGTACCAATCGTCGATCTCGTCCTTCAAGTTCGCATCCTTGGCTTTCGTGACGCCCGACGTGTCCTCGGGAGCGACCAGCGGGGCGGCCATCCACGTGCCGCTCGTCTCGTCGACCGCCTCCTCGTCGAAGCGCAGCTTGTTGGCGTCGTCGGGCGGCGGCTGTTGGACGTCCATCTTCTCCTCCTGCTCCTCTTCTTCTTCTTCCTCGTACTCCTCCTCGTCCTCGCCGTAGTCGGGCAGCATGTCGGCCGGGAGCTTCCGCTTCTTCGGCACGGCGCCCTCCTTGATGAGCTGGGCGCGGGTGGGGAAGGTCGGCCACGTCCACCTTCTTGTTCCGCAGGATGTCCTCCACGCCGCCGGTCGCCCGCTTCAACGTCGTTTGGAACTTCTGGAGGATGTGCATCGTTTGAGACTCCCGCTGCGGGTCGATCTGCGAAACGATGCCCTCGGTCTTCGTCTTGAACTTGAGGCGCATGCTCTTGTACGACTTCATTCCGTCGGTCAAGGCGGACTCGTCTGAAATCACGGCCTTCCATTTGCTGAAAGAGAATGAGTGGACGAACCGTCGGCGTTGGGCTTCGCTTTCGGTCCGCGCACGTCCTTCATGTACGCCTTCTGGAGGGCCTTCACTTCGGCCGCCAGTCGCTCTCTGAACGACGAGAACAAATGAGTAAATCGAAAGGAAGACTCCTCACTTTTCAGGCCATCGCGTCGTTCTGCTTCTGCTCCTCGAGAGCGCTCCGCAAGATCGACGTCCTCCTCGTCGTCGCTGTGCTTCCGCTTGCCCTTCCGATGGCGTCCTTTGAGCCGCTCTTGGACCTTCGAAAGAGCGGAACTTCCTTCCGCTTCTTCCTCGTCTTCCTTGCCCTAAAGAAACCGAGAGATCAATTGGAAGGGGAGAAAACTCACGTCGTAGTTGCCCAACTCCTCCGGCTGGACGGCCAGCTGCTTGCTCAACTTCTCGTCGTCCAGCACGTCGTGGGCACTCTTGCCCTTCAGTTTCTGAAAAGAAGAAACGATAATCGGGGATGTTCAGGTGTCCACTCAACCTTGCTGACCGCATTGATGATCTCCTCCTCCTCGTCCATCTCGTCGCCGAAAGAGAGGAGGCCCGTGTTCTTGTTGGCGGGCCGCTGCTCTTTGGCCTCGCGGTCCTTCTTGCTCTTCTTCTTCGGCTTCTCCTCGGCCAGCTTGCGCGGCACGATGTCCTTGAAGGGGTTGTTGAGGATGCGGGCGCCGGTGATCTTCTCGGCCTTCGTCGGGCGGTTCTCGGCGTCCACCTCCACCTCGTTGATGGTCATCAGGTTGAAGATCGTGTTGCCGGTGATCTTGCCGAAGAGCGTGTGCTTCCCCTGCAGCTCGGAGGTCGGGCCGAGCGTCAGAAAGAACTGCGAGCCGTTCAGCTTCTGCGGATTGGCGGCCATCGCGACGAGCCCGCGCCGGTTGAATCGAAGCCGTTGGTGCGGTTCGATCTGAACTCGAACGACTAAAAGAAGGAAAGGGATGGACGCACCTTGAAGTCCTCATCGAAGACGGACTTTCCGCCCTGGCCGGTGTTCGTGGGATCGCCCGTCTGCACGATGGCGTCCTTGATGACCTGTAAGAGACCGGCATCCAGTGAATGAACAGAAGTCAAGCCGCCAGTTCGAGCGGGGACCAGTGAGAAAGCGAAAGGACGGCGAGGAAAGTGAAAAGCTCACCGTGTGGAAGGTGCACTTGTTGTAGTAGCCCTCCATGCAGAGCTGGACGAAGTTCCGGCACGCGAGCGGGCATTCCTTCGACCACAACTCGATGTCGATGTCGCCCAGCGTGGTCTCCAGGCAGACCTTCCCGTACGTGGCCGGCTCGGTGATGTACTGCGAGGACATCTGCAAGACGCCTTCCGTTTCACTCGAATTCTTGCGGAAAGAAGTATTCGTTTGATTCGAACAATATTCTCATCTATTCATCGCCCTCTCCTGCAGCTACGAGTGTTTATTGTAAACAGAAGTGCGTATAACTGGCGGGAATAATTAGCGGCCTAATCGGAGAGTGGACAGAAACCACGACTATGCAACGGTGGAGAACGTTGAACGGAGGAATTTCTACAGAAAATGCTGGAGTTTCGTCCACGAGCTCCGCGTCTAATCGCGGGCGGCGATGATTTTGTTGAAGTCCGGCTTCAACGACGCCCCGCCGACCTGCAAAGACACGAATGAACGGAGAGGAGGAAGTGAGAGGGAACTCACAAGGAAGCCGTCGATGTCCGCCTTCTTGGCCAACTCGGCCGCGTTGTCCGCCGTCACGCTGCCGCCGTAGATGATGCGCGTGTTCTTGGAGACGTCCGGCGAGGCCTTCTCGGCGAGGAACTCGCGGATCCACGCGTGCACCTCCTGGGCCTGGTCGGGCGAAGCCGTCTTGCCGGTGCCGATGGCCCACACGGGCTCGTAGGCGATCACCACGTGCGCCCAGTCGATCTTCTTGTCGACGATCGCCTGCAGCTGGCGGAAGTTGACCTGAAAGCGAGAGGGTTGTTCGCTGCCTTCTGATTCCGAAAGGAACGAACCTCCTTGGTCTTTCCGGCCTCGCGCTCGTCCAGCTTCTCGCCGATGCAGTAGATGACGTCCAGGCCCTCGCTGATCGCGTGCACGGCCTTGTCCGCGATCAGCTGGTCGTCCTCGTTGAACACGTGGCGCCGCTCCGAGTGGCCGAGGATCACCCACTTGAGGCCGAGGTCCTTGATCATCGCCGGGCTGATCTCGCCCGTGAACGCGCCCTTGGCCGCCTTCAAACAAACAAACAGTGAAAGGGATGAGAGGAGTGGACGAACCTTGTAGCAGTTCTGGGCGGCGACCAACGCGCCGCTCTTCAGCTGCTCCTTCACGTACGCCAAGTAGGGGGCGGGCGGGGCCACAACGACGTCCACGTTCGACTTCTGGCCGCCCTCGTTCAGGAACTTGACGATCCCGTCGATGGTGCTCTTGTCGCCGTTCATCTTCCAGTTGCCGCCGACGAAGAACTTGCGCGCCATTTCGGAGTGGGAGTTCGTGGATTCTGCTGCAAGAAATCGAACGATTGGATGGATCGAAAGGGAAAGAGAAGCCGCCACCGAACACCCGCACCGACCGCAAACACCCGAAAACACCCGACTGTTCGGCAAACCGGCCGGCGGATTGCAGCAGAGCGCTCTCGTTTGAGTTCCGCCGCGACCGGCGACGAAACGCCAGAGCGCCCAAAAGTTGCAGTTCGGGGGAAAAACGCAAAAGCGAAAACGTCGGCGAAATTTGGAGGTCGGGCGGAAGGAGAGCGAACGGATTTCCCCCTCGTTCATTCGGGCACTCGCGTGTTCCCTCCACTCCCCGCCTTTGTTCCTTCAGTCCACTAACCCCCGTCTCTCTTCAGCCACCCACCGACGGAAACGATGAGCAACGGAACGGCGACCGACACCCCGATGAAGCGAGGAGTTGTGAAGCAGGTCGGTCGTCCCCCAACTCTTTCCACCCACCGACTGCTTGCAGGTCCTCAGCGGGGATTCGATCGTGCTCCAGGGCCCGACCACCGGCGGCCCCCCGAAGGAGCTCACCGTCTCGTTCGCGAACGTCGCCGCTCCGCGCGTGGCCAAACGGCCGACCGAGAACACGGCCGGGACGTCGGACGAGGTGAGTGCCCTTTTTTTTCTTCCCCTTTAATCGTTTCTCTGTTGACTTCAGCCCTACGCTTGGGAGGCGCGCGAGTACCTCCGCCGCCGCTTC
This sequence comes from Aphelenchoides fujianensis, assembly GCA_024699865.1. Lineage (NCBI taxonomy): Eukaryota > Metazoa > Nematoda > Chromadorea > Rhabditida > Aphelenchoididae > Aphelenchoides > Aphelenchoides fujianensis. The sequence goes on along the minus strand of JAMPIO010000007.1, from coordinate 1,004,840 downwards.
GTGAACAAGCAGGTGGTCTTCGTGCGGGACTACGTGACGCCGTCGGGCCGCGAGCACGGCCGCTTGTACTTCGGCGGCACGAGTGAGTTCCCTGGCTTCCCATCTTTCCATTCCTGCTCGCTTCAGGCATCAACGATGCGGAGAACGTCGCCGAGTCGGCCACCCGCGAGGGCTGGCTGGAGGTCCGTCCGGGCAAGAACGCCGAGTGAGTGGTCGCTCCACCTTCTTTCCGTTCACTCGCGTGTTTGCAGCGAGAACGTCCAGAAGCTGCTCGACGCCCAAGAGCAGGCGAAGGCCGCGAAGAAGGGCCGCTGGGCGGGCGACTCGGAGAGCCACGTGCGCGACATCAAGTGGACGGTGGACGACCCGAAGGAGCTGCTCGAGAAGTACAAGGGCCAGGCCGTCGATGCGGTCGTCGAGCAGGTGCGGGATGGTGAGTGCCCCTTCCGTTCTGCTCTTCGTATTCCACTGCTTGCAGGCAACACCGTCCGCTGCTTCCTGCTGCCCCTCGTTCGAGTACGTGACGATCGTCTTCAGCGGCGTGAAGACGCCCTCGTCCAGCACGCGCGACGGCCGCTCGGAGGAGTACGGCGAGGCCGCCAAGTTCTTCGTCGAGTCGCGGCTGTTGCAGCGGGAAGTGAAGGTTTGACGGTCTCTCTTCTTTCGTCGTTCACAACTCGCTGCTTGCAGGTCCACTTGGAGGACGTCGCTGGACCCAACCTTCCTCGGCTCGGTCATCCACCCGCGCGGCAACATCGCGGAGTTCCTGCTCAAAGACGGCCTCGCCAAGTGCGTCGAGTGGTCGCTGAGCAAGGTGACCGGCGGCGCGCAGTCGCTCCGAGAGGCCGAACGGTTCGCATCGACCTCTCAGCTGTTCCCCGTTCACTCGTTCCTTTCAGCTACGCCAAGCAGCACAAACTGCGGCTGTGGAAGAACTTCGCGCCGAACACGATGGCGACCGGCGACAAGAAGACGTTCGGCGCCCGCGTGCAGGAGATCGGCCTGGGCGACTCGCTGACCGTCGTGAAGGACAACGGCGAGGAGCTCAAGGTCTACCTCTCGTCCATCCGACCGCCCAAGCGGGAGGGCGCCATCGAATCGGCCGGCGCTCGCCAGTTCCGCCCGCTCTACGACATCCCGCACATGTTCGAGGCGCGCGAGTTCCTCCGGAAGCGCGTGATCGGCAAGCGGGTGGAGGTCTCCATCGACTACCTGCAGCCCAAGAGCGACCAGTTCCCCGAGAAGCTCTGCGTGACCGTCATGCACAACGGGCAGAACCTCGGCGAGCAGCTCGTGGCCGCCGGCCTCGCGACGGCAAGTTCTTTCGGCTGCCTTCAGCCAACCCTCGGCTTCTTTCAGGTCTTCCGCCACCGGCAGGACGACGAGCAGCGGTCGGCCCACTACGACGACCTCGTCGCCGCCCAGCAGGCCGCCGAGTCCGCCAAGAAGGGGATCTTCTCCGATGCGGATGCCAAGTCCTCGACCGTCCGCGTGCAGGAGCTCCAAGGTTTGCAGCGCTCTCTCTTGCATTCGTTTGAGTGTCTCCTTGTTTCAGGCGACTTGACCCGCTCCAAGCAGTTCCTGCCCTACCTGCAGCGCTCCAGCCGGCCGGAGGGCATCGTCGAGTTCGTGGGCAGCGGCTCGCGGATGCGCGTCTACGTGCCCAAGGAAACGTGCGTGATCACCTTCCTCCTCGGCGCCATCTCCTGCCCGCGCGGTTCGAAGATGGTCGGCGGCAAGATGGTCCCCACCGGCGACCCGATCGCCGAGGAAGCGCTCCGCTTCACGCGCGCCCAGTGCCTGCAGCACGAGGTCCAAATCGAGGTCGAGCAGGTGGACAAGACGGGCGCCTTCATCGGCAGTCTGTTCACCAAGTCCGAGGGCAGCAGCAGCTTCAACAACAACCTCGCCGAGTGTAAGTGGCTTCAACCGAATGCAATCATCGATTGAATGCTTCCAGTGCTCCTCGCGCGCGGCCTGGCCACCGTCCACTTCTCGGCCGACCGCTCGCGCTACTTCAACCACCTGCAGGCGGCCGAGGAGACGGCCAAGAAGGGACGCCTCGGCCTGTGGAAGGACTACACCGAGGAGAACAAGGACGCGGCCGCCGAGCAAGCGGCCAACGACACCACCGAGCGCAAGATGAACCTGAAGAAGGTGGTGGTCTCCGAGGTGCAGAAGGGCCTCCACTTCGCCGTCCAGAACTTCTCCGATGGTGAGCAATCCTTTTGCTTCTCTCCGTTCATCCCGCTCGTTCAGGCCCGACCATCGAGAAGCTGATGGACGACCTGCAGCGCGAGCTGAAGGGCCGCGAGCAGTCGGGCCACACTCCCCGTCGGGGCGAGGTGTGCGCGTGCCTCTTCAAGGAGTTCAACATGTGGCATCGGGCGCGCGTGGAGAGCATCAAGGCCGGTCGGGCGGACGTCCTGTACATCGACTTCGGCAACCGCGAGAACGTGGAGGTCGGCCTGTTGGCGCCGCTGCCGCCCGCCCTCGCCTCGCAGCAGCCGCTCTGCCGCGAGCACAAGCTCGCCCTCGTGCAGCCCCCGAACGACAAGGAGTTCGCCGAGGAGACGGAGGCCGCCTTCAAGGAGATCGTCCACAGCGTGCCCCACCTGCACCTGAACGTGGAGTACAAGATCGGCAACCTCGAGGCGGTCACCCTCTTCCTGCCCGAGCAGGACGGCCAGTCGTTGGACGTCGGCAAGTACCTGATCGCCGAGGGTTTGGCGCTGGCCGAGGCGCGCCGCGAGCCCCGCTTCAAGTCGCTGGTCGGTTTCCTTCGTCCACTTTTGCCCTCACACCTCTCCCTTCTTGCAGGTGGCCGAGTACCAAGAGGCCGAGCAGAAGGCGCGTCGCGAGCGGGCGAACATCTGGCGCTACGGAGACGTGACGGGAGACGACTAGTCGGCGTGCAATCGAGCATATCCGCCACGTGTTTTTAGTCAACGGTCGTTCCTCTAAGTCGTGTGTGATTCCCCTGTTTGTCATTTCAAATCGCAAGTAGTCAAGCTAATCGTTAAAGAGTGTTGTTCGTTGCAAAAGAAATAAATTATTTGCTCTCACTGTTGAGTTGAAATTGGCGAAGAAAGTGGGGAATAAGCGATGTTCGAAGGCGTGAAACAAAGAGGCTGCCCTCTGCTCGATGCTCGCCGTCCGGTCCCGAGCGGAAGCCGTGCGACGGAATGCCAGTGGGCCCGAGGGTTGGGAGAATTTCTGTAGGGTTTGATCACACCGTTCTTCCCTCCTTTGTGCTCAATCGAAGAAGATGGAAGGGGCGCATCAGAGCCACAAGCCGGGCCTCTTCAAGCAGCCCAACAAGAAGTTCAAGACCGGCCGCCATCGGACCAAGGGCGAAATCAATCGGGACCAGAAAGGTGGGCGAATTCCTTCGTTTCTTCCGTTTGACTCGTGCTTTCAGGCCGCAAGAATGTGATCAAGAAGCAGATCGGGCCGGGCGCCAAGCTGGCCAAGCGGGTCTCGCGCGCCGATCGGATCAATTTGCGCAAACAAGTGCGCCTGATGAAGATCGCCGCCACCGAGGAGCAGCGCCGACTGGAGGGCGGCTCGAACCGCGCCCCGCACCTGGTCACGATCCTCTCGCTGGACCCCGAGCTGCTCGCCGTCGAGGTGCTGGAGCGGCTGCTGAAGGCGGACGAGGAGGCGACGGTCACCCACAGCGAGCGGGCGGGCCTCACGTACCTGAACGTGCCCCGCTTCAAGTCCCGCTTCGGCTTTTTGTGCCCGCCGCTGGACAACCTGGACGTTCTGCTGGACTGCCTGAAGGTCTCCGACGTCCTCCTCCTGCTGTGGCCCACGGACGGCGAGTTGAGCGAGGAGCAGCGCGTGTTGCTGGACCTCATCCTCGCCCACGGACTGCCCACTCCGATGCACGTGGTCGCCGGATTGCCGCAGCAGGGCAAGCAGCGGGAGCAACTGCGCAAAACGGTTCTCAAGACCATCGACAAGTGGTGAGTGGCACGAGCGGTTTCTCCTTCTCATTCCTGCTCTTTTCAGGGTCTCCACGAAAGGCGGCCTCTTCTTCTTGGACTCGAACAGCGACCAGCTTCAAGTGCTCCGCCATCTGCCCACCATGCGCAAGAAGCCGCTCCTGAACCAACGCCGCCGGCCGCACATCTTCGCCGAGAAGCTGGAGATGGTGGACGTGCAGAACGGGACGGGCACCCTGAAGCTGACCGGCTACGTGCGGGGCGCGGCCCATGAACGTCAACAAGCTGGTCTTCGTGCAGGGCTGGGGCGACTTCCAGCTCCAGAAAGATCACGAAACTGCGCGATCCGCGCCCGTTGCGAGAGGACAAGGTTCGTGCCCTCTTCTCGTCCATCACTCTCTTGCCTTCTTGCAGCGAGCGATGGAATTCGACGAGCAGGAGATCGCCGCCGCCGATCCCGCCCTCCAGGAGTCCCTCCAGTCGGAGATCCCGTGGAACTCGATCGACACCGAGCAGCCCGATCCGCGCGACGGACTCGACGAGAACATTTGTGAGTCGCCCCTTTCTCCTCCTTTCTTTCATTCGCTTGTTCGTTTGCAGTCAAAGTGCCGACGGTCAAGAAGAAGGTGCCGAAGGGAACCTCCGAGTACCAGGCGTCGTGGATCGTCGACGAGGAGGACGCGAGCGACGAGCAGTCGGACTCCGACGTGCGTTCCTTCCTCACTTGTTTCAGTCTCCTCTCGTTGTTTGCAGGCGGAGGACGAAGACGACGAGGACGACGAGGAAGACGACGACGAGATGGAGGTGGACGGCGGCGGCGATGCGGGCGGCAAGAAGAGCGGCCGCCGCGTCCAGTTCGACATGCGGCCGAAGGAGGAGGAGGACGACGAGGAGGCGGACGAAGCGATGAGCGTCGTGTCGACGGCCAACGACGCGATGAGCATCGCCGGCATGGACGACGTGATCGACGAGGCGGAAGTCCAGCGATTCCGCGAGGAGGTCGAAAACCAGCAGTGGCCCGACCAGGTGGACGTCGCCGTCGACCAGCTGGCCCGCGAGCGGTTCCAGCGCTACCGCGGCCTCAAGAGCTTCCGGCAAGTGGTCTTCTTTCCATCGATCACACAAATGCGTAGTTTAGGACGTCGCCGTGGGATCCCAAGGAGAACCTGCCCGCGGACTACGCCCGCATCTTCAAGTTCGGCAACTTCAAACGAACGAAGCAGCTCGTGCTGGAGGACGTCGAGGCGGACTACGGAGAGGAGCGCACGCACCAAGTGGCTCTTCCCGGGCTCCTACGTCACGATTTACATCAAGAACGTGCCCGATCACTACCCGAGTGAGTGCTCGCCCTCCTTCTTCCCATCAGCCCTTCCCTTCGTTCAGGCCAGTACGATCAGAACACTCCGCTGATCGTGAGCGGCCTGCTGAAACACGAGCAGAAGTTCTCGGTGATGAACGTCGTCCTGCGCAAGTACCCGCACTGCAAGCTGCCCATCAAGAACAAGCAGCCGCTCGTGTTCCACGTGGGCTTCCGCCGCTACGAAGTGAACCCCGTCTTCTCGCAGCACGCGAACGGGGACAAATTCAAGGTGAGGGAGGGAGGAGGCCGGAGGATGAGCGGCTCCTTGCAGATGGAACGCTTCATGCCCGAGGGGACGCCGTTCGTCGCCAGCTACTACGCGCCGGTCACGTTCGGGCCCTGCCCGGTGCTCGTGTTCCAGCGGGACGCCGACGGCAACAAGCAGTTCGTGGCCTACGGCTCGGTCAGCGACGCGAACCCCGACCGCGTCGTCCTCAAGCGCGTCGTCCTGTGCGGCAATCCGTTCAAGATGGTCAAACGGTCGGCCGTCGTCCGCTTCATGTTCTTCAACAAAGGTACCCCTTCCGCCTTCCCTCTTCCACTCACTCCCCGCTCGTTGCAGAGGACATCGAGTGGTTCAAGCCGGTGGAGTTGTACACGGACGGCGGCAATCGCGGCCACATCAAGGACTCGGTCGGCACGCACGGCCTCATGAAGTGCGTCTTCAACCTGCCGCTCAAGAAGCAGGAGCAAGTGAAGATGAATTTGTACAAGCGAGCGTTCCCCCGCTGGTCCTACGTGCCGCACGTGTGAGCTCGTTCATTCCGCCTATTTGTTGTTCGTTTCTTTGTTGTTACTGTTACTGCAGAATAAATTCTATGTTAAACAGCAGGGCCTATCGTTTGATGAGGAAGGAAAGGAAATCAACTGCGCCCGCACCGCCGCTCGCTGCCCGCCGGCCGCCAATCCGAACGGGAGTTTTCTGTCCGCCGAAAGGATTGTTGATAGTCGCTGATATTCCACCCTGCAATTGAATTAAACGAACAGAACTAATGGCCCTGACACAAGAAAGTCGAGCGCAACAGCTGGAGTTGCAGCGGCTGCAGCAGCTGGTCGGGATCGCGCGTGTTTTGGACGCCGATTTGATCGCCTCTAACCACAAACGCTCGTACGTGAGATGTTCGGTGAGATTTCGATCAATCTGTGTGGTGTGTGATGTTTTTTGATGTAGACGGACACTCCGATCGTTTCGGCCGGCAATCTGGAGGTTTTCGAGAGCGGGAACGCGTTCGTGGACAAACTCGTGACCGCCTTCAGCATCCTGGCGGCCGAGGTCGAAAATCTGGCCGCCGAAGCTCGAACCAAATATTTCGACGGCCTGCTCTTGTACGGGGAACTGCGTAAGCGGTTGATCGATCAATGTGTAAGCCGCTCTCTTCTGTTTAGCGGGATCGGAGGTCGAAGCGGACGCGTTGGACTCGATGGCGAAATTCCTTCCATTCCTTCAAGAGTCTGCTTGTTCGTGCGGCGATGTCAAGAGGTCGTCCACAACCTCGTCGCCCAACTGCTCGCCTTCTACTCGTTGGAGTGAGTGGTCGGAGGAGGAAGTGGAATGAACGGAAAGCGGCTTTCAGCGACCGTCTGCTGCAAAAAGCGAAGGAGCGGCGGCTGAATCGCGTGTGGAATCTGGTGGGGAGCGTGCTCGTCGTGCTGACCACCCTGGACGAGATCGTCGCATCGCACGAGGTCCTCGGCGAGCACTTCAAACTCTATCAGCAGACGATGCTGTTGGTCCAGTCGGCGCCCGGGCAGTTCGGGATCTCGGCCGAGGACGCCCGCCTGCAGCCCTTCTTCTCCGTCCTTTCGGACATCTCCGCTTCGATCCTCGGCGGCAGCATGCTGCAGGTTGGACCGATTGTGGCGGGCATTTAGTGAAGAGTGATTGCAGAACTGCTGCACTCAAACCTTCCGCTCGGCGCCGCCGTCCACCCACTTCTTCGACCACTTCCGCTCGACGATCACCGACGAGCTGAGCAAATGGGAGCGGTTGGCCCAAGAAGACGTGCCGGACACGCACCGCCTGATGAACGCCTGCTCGCTGAGCGTCCTCTACTTCCACTTGAATCAGGGCAAGAGTGTGGACAAGAAGCTGCTCCGCCTGCTGATCCGGCCACTCCAGAAGAAGCTCGTCTCGTTCAGTCTGGTCGGCGACGTGATGTTCTCGCCCACCCTCTTCCTCCTCCAACGCCTCCCGCAGGCGGTCAGCCAGCACATGGACAAGAAGACGACCTCGAAGAAGGCGCTGCTGGACGCCTTCTCGCTCGTCCTCAACCAGCAGGCCGAGCAGTTGGCCCGCGAAGCGCAGGCGGCGGCCGAAATGGTGGCCGAGTGGAAGACCGAAATGAAGGCGATGATCGGCCAGGAGAAGGAGGACTCGAATGCGGGCGGGAACGGCGGTCGGGCGAACAACCTCGCCGTCCTCCGCTGCTTACACGGTGCTCAAGGGAGTGCGGAAGGCCGACCAGATCGCCCGCCTCGTCAAGTGCGTCCTCAACGGCCACCTCTCGGAGGACCGCTCGCTTTCGAAGCAGAACGCCCTCAACATCTTCCGGCTGGTCGAGTTGATCAAGGTTTGTCCTCTCCCTTTGTTGTCCCTTTAGTGGCCGTCTTTCAGTCGATCGAAGCAACGCCTCGACTTCTACCACCCGTCCATCCTCGAGTGGAACCTCCACGCGCTCTTGTTCCTGAGCAGTGCCGCCGCCCGCATCTTCGAGGGCGTCCGCACGGAGCTGAGCGCGAAGACGATGAATCCCTGCCTCGTGGACGTGATTTCGGCCATCAAGCTGGCGACCTTGTGCGTCGCGAAGTCGCCGACCAAGTTCCGCCTTCTGGCCTGCGGATTCGCGTTGGAGATCGGCCACTACCAGGTCCTCTTCCTTCCTTCTGCCTGGTGACTGCTCACCCGAATGCTTGCAGAAATTCTTCCGGTCGGCGGAGGTCGCGGAGATCGAGGAGTTGCTGCGGAAAATGCGGGCGATCATCACGATGAACGCGGCCGTCCAGCCGCGCGACCGACTGCTCGTTTCCTTCTTTTGGCACCGGGCGATCAGCGGCATTTACTTCAAGTCGCTGTTCGAGGACTCCTCGCTGCTCTCAGGAACGCTTCAATGTGAGCGGGAAAGGAAGCAAACGAAGATCTTAGGAGTTCTTTGCAGCTGTACGCGAATGCCCTTGAGGACGCCTTTCACCTACCTGCGGAAAGCGAAACACGCCCCGACGGACGAGCTGATCGAAGGATTCGGAGCGGAGATCTTCGACTCGTTCAAAGAAGTGGGTTCTTCAACTACGTGCTTTGATTGAAGGGAGTTGCAGAACGTGCTCGACCCGCTTTGCGCGAACGTCGAGAACGACCTCCGGCTTTCGATCCACGAGCAGCAGAACACGACGCCCGCCACGCTCCAGCGGCTCTTCGACCAAACGCGCGCGACGGCCGGCCGATCGGCCCGCAATCCCGCCGACCTGTCCGTCCCGCTCCTCCGGCTGGTCGCCTTCTTCGGGGCCGAACTTCGCATCTCCGACCGCCTCCTCCGCGTTCGGGAGCACGTGGAGGATCGCATTCAGAAGACCTTCTACGAGCTGACGGCCGTCGCCCTCCACGACTCGGAGAATCTACAAGCAGATGAGTGTGCTGGCCGAGAAGCGCTTCGGACTGCAGCTGATGGACTCCAACCTCCCGCAAATGTTCATCAACCAGGGCCTGGACCTCCTGCAGATCGCCACCAACTTCGACGCCTTTCGTCGCCGCCTACAACTACGACTTCAACGAACAGGTGGGCAGTCGGTCCTCACTCACTCCCTTCCTCTCCTGCTTGCAGATGTTCATCGAGAAGGCGAACAAAACGAAGGTGGTGAACGTGATCCGCGTCTTCAACCTCGTCGGCTCGATTCGAACCCACGGGCTGGGAGTGCTGAACACGGCGGTTTGTTTGTGGAGCCCTCATCCGTGGACATTCGAGCGTCTTGCAGATCAACTTCGCCTACCAGTCGCTGGCCAACAAACTGCGCAGTTTCTCCCGCTTTCTGTTCAACGAGCAGATTCGAAACCAGCTGGTGAAGGACATTCGCTACTACCGAGATTCCATGGACGAGTTGAAGCAAATGGTTTGTTTCCTCTCCTTCCATCCTCTCACCGCCCTCCCGTCCAGTACCCCGTCCGACGGGCCGAACGCTTCAACGCGGCGATGAGCAAACTGGGCGTGATGGCCGACGGGCAGACGTTTTTGGCGAAATTCCGCGAACTCCTCACGCAAATCGGCAACATCCTCGGCTTCGTCCGAATGCTCCGCTCGGCCGCCGCCGAGATCAACGCGGACGGAGTGGACGGCCGCCTCCTGTCGACGAGCGGCGATCGAGCGGGCAGTGCGGAGAGCAAAGCGGACTACTTGGAGGTGGGTGGATGACGGAAGGGAGATTCCTTGAATTCGGATTGCAGATGCTCGTGAGTGTGTTCGTGAAGGAGCTGCGGAACGGCGAGAAGTTCGCCCATCTTCGCAATTTCTTTATGATCATCCCGCCGGTGTGCGTGAACTTCGTCGAGTACCTCGTGGCCTGTCGGCAGAATTTCGCCAAGCGACGCCCCGCGGAGGAGTGCCTCACGTTCACGGACGACGGCTTCTCGCTGGGGATCGCCTATCTGCTCACGCTCCTCAATCAGACGTATTTCTTCGACTCGCTCAACTGGTTCCCGTCCGTCGATTCCAATCTGAGCGCCTCGTTGCGCGTCGCTCTCGACGAACACCAGCGGACGGCCGGCAAGGACGACTCGTACGCGCACACGCTCAAGATGCGCACCAAGAGATTGGAGGAAATCCGAACGGAATTCAAGTACCTCGGCCAAATGCTCTCCTCCTCGTTGATGCTTTTTAAGTCGCAAGCCGAAACCCGAGAGGACGAAGACGAAATGTTCCTCGAAGATTATTGAATTGTTTGTTTCTTTTTTTACGGGTACAAATAAATTTATTTCTATCATCCAAGCCGTTCCAATCAACTGCACCCGTCGATCAACACAACCGACGGAACGCACAAATGAACGCCGCGGTCGGTCGCCGCTCATCCGCCTTCGGGCGGGCGAGCGGCTGGTCCCGCGAGAGAATGCAGCAGACGGACACGTTTCTCTCTCGTTGGAGCGAGCGGGTCGCCGCTGCTGCTTCTGGTTGGTGGATTCCGCCCGCTCGTCCGCTCGCCGCGTTCATCGATCCACGATCGTGAAGGGAAGCCGAACGATTACGTGGATTTCCGCTCTGCTTTCTTTTCGTTGCGGCGTTCGCGGAAGATTCGTGTTTGCGAGCCGTTGAATCGATTTCTCGCCTGTTTATTCGACGTTCTCCCGTTTTCAGCAGCCGAAATGTCGGACGAGGGACCGCCGATTGCCGAAATCAACACCGTTTTCCGCAAATTGCGGGCGATCGGCGCCAACAAAGTGAGCTCTTGTTCCTCGTTCTTCTGTCCACTTCGTCGATTTCAGTCGTGTTTCGATTGCGGGGCCAAGAACCCGACATGGTCGTCGATTACGTGAGTCTTCCGCTTGCTTTCTGCTTTCTCTATTTGCTTCTTGCAGCTACGGAGTGTTCATCTGCATCGACTGCTCGGCGGTCCACCGAAACCTCGGCGTCCACATCACGTTCGTCAAGTCCACCAATCTGGACACCAACTGGAATTGGCTCCAGCTGCGGGCGATGCAAGTGGGCGGCAATGCGAACGCGGTACTCCTTTCTCTTCTCTCCATCCATCCTTTATTCCGTGGGATTGCAGACGAATTTCTTTAAACAACACGGCTGTGATACGACAGACGCCCAGCGGAAGTACAAGAGTCGGGCGGCCACGCTGTACAAGGTTCCTTTCTTTTCCTTTCCCATTTGCATCGATGCTCTCAGTCGAAGTTGGCCGAACTCGCCGCCCAAGCCCACCGGCAGCACGGGAAGAAGGCGGTCATCGAGCACGCGGAGCAGCTGCACTCGCCCACCGGCGAGAAGCCGGAGGACTTCTTTGCGCAGGACTTCGGCGCCCACAACGATTGGCATCAGGAGAGCCCGATCGTCGAGTCGGTGCCCGAGGAGAAGATCGGCGGGGGCGGCGGCTTGAGCGAGTCGCTGGGCGGCAAGCAGGAGAGCGGCGCGCAGAAGAAGGCCGCTATGAAGAAGATCGGGGTTCGTTCCTCCGTTTCCTCCATTCAATCGATTGTTTGCTTCCAGCTGGGCGCCAAGAAGGGCGGCTTCACGGTCCCCAAGCTGAAGGCCGCCGCCCCCAAGGAGGTCGAGAAGCCGCACGAGGACACGCTGGCCGCCTTCTCAAGTCTCCAGCTGAAGGAGGAGGCCGCAGACGACGCGGCTGAAGAAACGAACGCTCCGACCGATTTGTCCTCCGTTTCCTCTCGCTTCATGGTCAAGGACGCGCCGACGCCCGCCATGAAGGAGGTTCGTTTTCTCGTCGATTGTTTCAACGATTCCATGTGATTAGAAGCTGCAAGACCCGAACAAGGCGGAGATCGTCGATCGTCTGGGCATTCGGAGCGGGCGTGGCGGCGTCAGCCACTCGATTTCCAGCGGCATCCGCACGATCAACCAGGAGGGCGTCTCGAACTCGAAGCTGAGCAGCAAGAAGTCGGCGGACTCCTTCCGTTCGGACGAATGGGAGGTGATCAACGACGACCGGTAAGCAGCTGGAAGATCTCTTCTTTTCAACTGCTTCTTTTTGCCGCGGCTACAAAAACGACGACCACTTCGGACTGCCCGCCCCGAAAGCCGAGCCGAAGGACGACTTCTTCGACGCGTGGGAGAAACCGCAGTCGAATCTGCCCTCGCGGTTCGCTTCTTCCTTTTTTCCATTGGAACCGCTCGTTTAGCCGCGTGGACACGATCAAGCCGGCGGTCGTGTCGACGGCGCCCGCCTCAGAGGACGCGGTGAAGAAATTCGGGAAGGCGAAGGCCATTTCTTCCGTGAGTTCCCTCCCCATTGCCCTCCTTCTATTCGATTGTTCTGCAGGACCAGTACTTCGGCAACGGGCAGGAGATGGACTACGAGACGCGCGCCAACTTGTCTCGCTTCGAAGGACAGTCGGCCATCGGGAGCGCCGACTTGTGGGGCGGCGGCCAAGCGCAACCCACCAGCTCCTATTCGGACCACATTCCGGAGGTGAGCGTCTGCAAAAGAAGCTCGTTAATCCACGCTCTTTTTCAGATGTCTGATGTGAAGGACTCCGTGCGGGCGGGCATGAGCAAAGTGGCGGACAAGTTCTCCTCGCTGGGATCCTACTTCTCGGTGAGTTGAATGCGGGGGCTTCTTTTCGGTTCAGGTGTTTACGTTCGGATTCCAGCGATCTTCCGCCAACACTTAGACCCCCGCTAGAGTGACGGCTTCAATCAATCCTTTGCTTTCCGTTCTGTCGATTACCCCCGCTTTCTTCGATTCTTTTAACCTTCTTCCCGTCCACGTGCTCATTCATTGTCCGATCGAACGAAAAGCGCCGAAAGAAGTGACAAATCTTGACTGCGGGTCTTGCTCGTGTGTTCGCTCGAAAGATCCCCTCGTTTCCGTTTGGTTCTTCCCGCCCAATCAACCCCCTTTCTTTCCCCCTAACAATCCTTTCCCGTCTTGTACCCTTCGCAATCCACCCCTCCCCCAAATCTTGTTGATCCGGCGGCCACGAGTGTTCCGTTCGCTAATTCTAATTTATTTGCAGGATCGATACTGAAATTCCCCCCTGTGTTTGTTGCAGAGAAGATTCCCAATAAACGAATGAGTGTTTCTTTCTTTCGGCTTGGAGATAACGCATGGGGCAGAGATCAGTAGTGATGTTTTCTGGTCCTGTTGTCGTAAGCCTTGCTTGTCCGATTGGGAGAAACGATCACAGCAAATTGCGATAATCAATGAGTTCATTCTCTGGTAGAATTCAACAACGAGAGATCAATGGACAATGAGAAACCCGGAATTCAATTGGATGTGTGATCATGTGCGGTTCACTCGGACTGTGTGTTCGGAATGCTCAGCCGGACGGTCGTCTCGTGCGCCTCCAGTCGCGTGATTTGCGTGGGGCAGACGCTCTTTTCTCCCCGCCCGCCGAAGTCGACCATCGTCGGGGCGGCGGGGGCCCAAGAGGCCGTCCTCCGGCCGCGGACTGCGGGGCGCCTCGTTCGGCGTCAGAGATCGCACTTTTTTGTTCCTAAACGAATAAACAATAGGCGTCTCGCCCTCCCACTCGCTGGTCTCACTTCTTGGAGTCGAAGAGAAAGGGGCAGCACTCGGAGGCCAACGAGCGGATCTGCGCGTCCACTTCCGGAATGCGAGTGCTAAAAAAATGCGGTCATTCGAGGAACCTTTCAGCCGATTGCTTACGCGTAGATAATCGGATTGACGAAGGACTCTTTCAACACCAAGAAGGTCAGCTGGAAGCAGGAGAGGAAGAAGAGCGTCCGGAAGTTCGAGTTGCGCAGCAGTTCGCAGGTGGAGCACGTGGAGAAGAAGTGGACGGTGGCTGGAGCCCAGCCGATGAAGAAAGACGAGCAGATCATGACGGCCGTCCACAAGGGTTCGATTCTCGCCGCGACGCCCGTGTTTGAGTGTTCTTCGAGCGCCATTTCTTCGATTGCGCCCGGAGGATGAACAGCTAAAGCGAAGCCATTCAGTTAGACCATCCTCGCAATCAGAACTCACCAGTCGAACGTAGAAGTAAATGATGCAAAGGAAAACGAACAGAAGGAAGAAGGAAACGCTGGAGCGGAAAGCGCGCGAGTGGTAAAAGCGGACGTTCTGGCAGCTGCAAGAGTTCATTGGTGATCAGAAGGCTAAGCCCAACTAACTTGTAGTATCCTTCGTCCTCGTACGCGAGAGAGAGGGCGACCAGGATGACGATCGGGTAGATCCAGCAGGCCAACGAAACGAGGCCCACCACTCGCTGCACGAGCTTCCGGTCGGCGTGCGGATAGACGATCAAAATGAAGTGATGTAAAGGACTGCAAATGTTCATCTCATTCTTTATGGTCTGTTTCAATGAAACTCACAATCAGCAGGAGCTGGCAGGTGCCCGTGAGCAGCCCGCTCGTCCGCAGAATCTCCAACGTCAACGACGCGCACGGGTTGACGTTCGTGTTCAGGACGATCGGGAGGAACGAGTTGTAGAGCAGCGAGCACGCGATGATCAGCGTGGTCCAGGCGTCGGACTGATCGTGAGCGAGAGGATCAAATTTCCGTTCAACAGCCGCGTCCTTCTGAGCGCCCAAATGACGACGCAGTTCCACGTGAAGGCGATCGCATTCAAGACGAGGAAGACGGGGATCACGCGGAGAGTACATCTGCAAGACGTCATCCTTCGTGAAGAACAGGTGGTGAGACGAGTGGGTCGAATTTGAGTCCTCCATAATCTCCAGACTTGAAATTTGAATACGCAGACGAACAAAAAAGCTGTCTGCAAGTGCCAAAGCCGCCCGCCCGCCAGTGACGTCGGCCGAGCGGGCCGCCGGAAGGAAAAGAAGGCGCGCAACGAGAGGCTCCAGAAGACGAGAGAAGTGGCCGCTTTTCGCACTCCCGCGGGCGCCGACGGCCACGAACGACAAGCGACCTTCCTTTTGTTGAGCGAGACAACGATAAAAGAATTGCGAAAAAGCCGTTCATGCGGTCGTTTGTCTTTAAAAGGCGCGTTTTAAACGGATCGAATTGTTGCCCAGAAGAAAAGCGGCTTCTTTCTCGAACGTGTGAAAAAACGGCTTAAAGGCATCAAACATTGTGAAATCCGTACGGCCTTTTTGCACAACGCACGCTTAATCAACTTTAACCCACTTTTTGCCCATCAGCAAGCCGTAAAGTTCTGCTTGTTTTGCAAGCCAACAGATGACGTCCAGAGAACGATGAAATGTTTGTTTGGCGCACCTCGCTCGTTTTTCCGAGCGTCAGAGCTGATCCTCGATCTTTCTGAAAGTTCGATAAACGGCTGTTCCAACAAAACACCCAGTTCGGAAGGTTAACAGAACCGACGAACGTCAGTGCATTCCGTCATCTGGGGGAGATAACAAGCGGAACGGGGGTCAAACGAGCGGAACGAACCTGCCGGAACGGTACTTCAACGACTCTTCCATCTCCTCGGGCGAACTCATGGCGGGCGGGCGGGCGAGTGGACGGACGGCTGAAAGAATGCCGATGGAGGAGGGAGTAATCAGGAGAAGACGGGACAAATGGAATATTTGAGCACGCGCATTATGACCGCAAGGAAGACAAACATTGCGGCAAACAGGAAGCGCGACGTCCGGCCCCCGAATTCCTGCGCACGCCTCGGAAATCGGCGAATAAACGATTAGAGGGCCCCGTTTCCAATTATTCACGAGTGATGAGCGGAAGCCGCCCCTCTGCCGCTCTTTGGACTCCCGATTACGAGCAAATGGGCGCGAAGGAGGTGGGAGGTTCGGGTCAATTGCGAGCAGTACGGTAATCGAATCGAAAGGCTGCAGCCATAAGCGGAATGACATCAATCGAATAAGCGAACGGTCACGAGAAAAGACCAGAGATGCTCGTTCAAAACACACGACAGGTGAAAAGACGGGCAGTAATTGCATTTCAAATGAATTCGAAGGGCGCCGCCCACCCCCGAATGCAAAAGAACTCGGGGAATTCGACCGCGCACGGCGGACTGCGCGACGTTTCACCCCGCCCCCGATAACAAAGAGGAGCAAAAGAGCACGAGCGAGTGGCTAACGGCGGCCCAATTGAGTGAGCGAGCGAGCGGACGGCCGAGCGAACGGACGAGTCGAGTGTGTTTATTCAATTGACATTCGATAACAACACTGTAGAACGAACGCGCGTGCTGAATTCTCGGCCCGGATGTCAGGAGGAGGAGCGGGCGAGTGCGGGCGGAGGGGTGAGGAGTGCGGATGGCAGGCGGCTAAATCGAGGCGGGCGGCCGGGTGGGTGATTTTAGTCGTTTTTTCCGCCCCCGAAACGCGACTTGAATTCGAATTGCGGCCGCCCGTCCGAAACACCCGCCCGCCGTTCCGCACGCTCGAGCGAACTCGAAGATTTGCGTCATTATGACTTTTGGGTGGGTTCGCCGTTCGCCCCACCGTATTTCGCCGAACGACGAGGAGCTGCAAGGCGGCGAGCGGTCGGTGTGAACCGGAAGGAAGTGAGTAGTCGGAATGAAGGAGGAGGCGTCTTCCGGCCATCTCCTTCCGCTCAGCAAGACCGCTGGGAATTGCCGCCCGCTCATCTCCCGAATGCCCCCGACCGCCGTGCCGTCCGACCGGTCGGCCGTTCGAGCAAACCGATGATGGGCGCGAGATAAACGCGATCGGACACGCGAATGGCGAGTGGGCGTTTCGCCTTCTTCATTTGGACCTCCCGTCACTCGCTGGACTTCCGAACGAAGGGCGAATTCGAAGCGAACTGACATTCGCGCGTAATTGCACCTGTGGATCCCGCCACGGGCGACGAGCAAAGGTCTCCGGCTATTCGCGGAGGAGCGGAACGGCGACGAGTGGAGGGCGGAGCTCGGAGTTCGAAAACCGAAGGCCCTCGGGCGCCAACCCAATTTGTCCGCCGAACTCCACGTCTGCTCTCCGCATTACGCATAAATCGGCGACTGGCGGCCGAACGCCGTCGGATTGACTTCCGCCCGCCCGTCTGTGCGGCGGCGGCGAGAAGAATGGGACGAGGAAGTTATTATCTGAATTGATTACAGCCACGAGAAGTCCCACGAGCATAATCCAATGATTGCACGAGCGGCAAGCGAAGAACAAGCCGAGCAGAAGGCGCGAATGTTTAAACTGCGCTTCGTCTCCTCAATGACGTGCCGACGGAGCCCGGGAAGTACGTGATTCCCGTGTCGGTTTGTAATTTCGTTTCCTCCTCCTTCAATTGGGGACTCCTCCTTCTTGTAACAAGGGGGAAGAACGAGAAGGAACAAAGGAGAATTAAATTTCCCGGCATTTCCACTTCCGCACGCCCAAATCCCCCCGCTTCTTCGTCCTCCTCCGAGGAGTCGCTGGAGCGCGACCGCCCGAATGCAACTCTTTTGGCACGAATCCCGCTTGTTGTTTGTTTATTCGAGTACTCGGCGAAGACCGGTGTTCTTTCATCCGGACGATCAGAATCCAGAACACGCTGAGCAGTTGGCCGATTGCTTTTTGGTGCCGGTCTCTGATTCAATTGGAGGCCGTTCGCGGGTAACAACGATTAAAGGCCGTCTAGCTCGAGGAGTGCCCTCGGAATCCAATAACCGGTGATTCGCGTTCAGGTGGCAGTTCTTGGACCTCGGCCTAATGGGCGGCTAACGAGAAAGCGGTCAGTCATCTTCGCCCACCCGTTCGCTCCCAAAGGCTTAGAAGGATGGCACGCTTCTCGCGCAAGAACGGAAGATTCCAAAGAGGGATGAGCAGCCGTTTGTTTACGCAACGAGAAGACACGTCTCACGCTTGCTTTATTCATGCAAAAACAAATCACAAGAGCATGCAAATTTCACCGAAAACGAAAGGAGAAGGGAATGCGGAAGAGCGGAAACCGATCACTTCGCTTCGAGCGCATTCCGCCAGCCGGCAGCTCTCTTCGTTCCGATGGACAAGTCGAGTGGACAGGCGGGCGAGGAGGAGAAGCGCGAGGTGTACGTGTACGAGGAGCGCGGCCTGTGTGAGTTCGACCGCCTGCTTCCTTCCGCCACCTCCTCGTTCAGACCCGGCCGTCTTCAAGCGCTCCTTCTCGGCCGTCGAGGGCGTGGACGATCAGGCGACACGAGCGGCAGCGGCATCCAGCTGAAGCGCGTGAGTCCTCTCTTCTCTCGTTCACTCCTCTCACTCACTCCCCTCGTCGTGTGCAGGGCCGCTCGCAGTACCACCTGGCCGACCTGCGCAACTTCCCGGCGGACGCGAACGTCGAGGCGGAGCCGAACCTCGTCGCGCCCACCGCCCAGCCGGCCCACGTGCCGGAGGGGACCGAGAGCGAGGTGAGTGCCCGCCTCCGATCTCCCGCATCCTCGCCCGTTCAGATCACGACCAAGTCGCAGCTGCTGGAGCGCGTGAACCGCCTGGGCGGCGGCTTCTACCGCGTGACGGTCGCCGCCGGCCAGCTGCACTTCGTGCGTTCGGGCAACGAGGACACGACCACCGGCCGCTCGGAGCTCTCGGACGTCTCCACGGAGCGCGTGCAGGAGTGGGTGTCGCCGTTCGAGGGCCCCGAGGAGGAGTCGGCCGTGCCCCCGGAGGTGACCGTCGCCGACGTCGCCGCCTTCCTGCAGCGTCCGGGCGCGGCCGAGGCGATCGCCGCCTTCCAGTCGGGCGCCCAGCAGAGTGAGTCCCCCGCCCCCTTGCTTCTCATCGACCGCCCGGCTGCAGATGAGGCCGACGAGGAGCTCCGCAAGTCGCTGGGCGAGCTCGTGAACACGGCCGCCGCCTCGCTGGCCGCCCGCGACGCGTCGGAGACCGAGCGCCCGACCGCCCACGCGCTCCAGTCGACGCCCGCCGACTTCGACGCGCGCGCCGCCCAGGCCGCCGGCTCGGAGACCCGCGCCGCCCGCCAGGCCCTCGAAGACGCGGAGCTCCGCACGGCGCTGGACGAGCAGTCGTCGAAGGACGTGGACACGGCCCGCCTGCCGTCGGACGAGGAGCTCCTCGAGCTGCTGCACACCGCCCGCGAGGCCGCCTCCGACCTCGACTTGGAGCTCCGCACCGCCGTCGGAGTGGTGAGTGTTCCGATCTGTCCCCCGCTCATCCCTTTCTGTTTGCAGGAGCAGTGAGCGAACCCCGGAGTTCCCATAGACCAAGCAGTTGTCTTCTTTGTCCGTCGAACAGAAAATAAACGGTTGTTGAAAAGCGAAGGCAATTCTTTCGTCTAGTATGGCGAAGGGTGCAAACCAAATGGAAGGGACGGAAAGCAGTGATCGTTTGCCGTTCCCTTTTGCGGATCTCGTTACAAATAAGTTCGTTTATTGGTGTTCGAATCAAAGCGACCGTGCCGACGACCCACAAATAAGATTCCGAGTTCTCCCCATCACACGTCAGAAATTAGAGAGCTTTCGGGTCACCGAAGACGCGTCCACCTTCAGCGAGGTCTTGCGGTTGGAGTTGGGCATCGAGTTTCGGCTGAAACAAACGGGAATGAGTGGAGATCGTCGACAGAAACTGACCGAACGCCCGGCTGGAAGGACGAGCGGCGTTTCTGGAAGCGAAGTTCCGCGTCGAAGCCGTCGCGGAAGTGGTGGAGGATTTCGGCCAGCAGGCGGCGCCACGCCCGACTGAAAGAGCGGCGATCAATTGGAAGGCCCTCGCAAGAATTACGTGGTCTCTTTCGATTGTTTGATGCCGTCGAGGCGGAGGAGGACCTCGACAAACAACCGCCCAGTCGCTCGATGTCCCGCACGCCCACCCCGCACTCCTCCTCCAGGAAGGCGTGTTTGGCCCCAATTCGCTTAAGTTCCAGCTCCAGGTCGGGCTCGCCGTCGACGATTCGCTGCAGGAAGGCGAGGAAGAACTTCGTGTGGTCCGAGACGCTCCGCACGGCCACGCCGCTCTGGGCGGGCGGCAGCTGGAAGGCGGCGGCGGCCGATTGACTCGACGATTCCAGCTGCAAAGAAGTGAGCAAGCAGGAGGGCGATGCCACTCACTCTTTGGAAACACCTGCGAATCACGCTCGCAAGCCCCTTCGTGTTGATGTGCCTCCAGGAGCGCTTGATGGCGAGCACCTGGGAGGGCGAGAGGTCGGGGCACAGCGGCAGCGAGGACCTGGAGCCGGAGATCGAGTTCGCGCGCTCCAGTCGAGGCGTCGGGTTCGCTGCAAACAGAAGAGATAAACAGGTGGTGATTGCTGCCATCGTTCTCAGTTTCGATCCCCCACTACTTCTGATCACTTCTCCTCCTCTTCGGGCAGGGCGTCCATCGGAGCAACAAAATTAGAAACCTTTCGGCAACTTCAGTTCGAAAACAAGAGTGACGAGTGGGCAGCGGGCCGCCCGAAGACACGTGCGAAAGGCGGGCGGACGTCTTCGAACGGCCTAATTGAGCGCGTCTTCCGCTGATTTCAAATTGAATTCGAAGGCGACGAGGAGGGCGGGCGGCGGTTTGAAACCGACAGCCTCCCCCGGGACGCTCGCGGACGTTCGAGCGACCCGTCCGCGTTGATTTTCGCCCAAAAGCCGCCCGTTTTCGCGGAAATTTGCAGCGAAACGCGGCCGAAAGTCAGGGATCTCCCCGATTGCGTAAACACTTCGGACGTCACTCGATTGTGACGACCACGAGACGAGAGAGGGACTCACGTTTGACCTCCTCCCGATCCGAGTAGCACCGAATGAGCGGCACGTTGCGGGGCTGCCGATCGGACGGGCTCAGCGAACGGGAGCTCCGCGGGACGCACAAGTGAACGGAGGGCTTCGCGACTTCTCGCATCTGAAAGCCGCCAGAAGTGAGCGGTCGGCGTCGAAGGCGGATGAGAAGGCGGCACTTGACCGGGCAGCATGCGGGGGGCGTGTACTTGTGTGCGAATTCCGATGACGTAAAATGCGGACCACTTGGGAGGGAGTTCGGAGAAACGAGAACGAAACGGGGTGCAGGGATTGGAAGCTGGTGGGAGAAAAGAGGTTACGATCAGCAGTTTGTCGTCATCTCCGCTTGCTCGACGGCAATTCCTGCAGCTCGCTTTCCCACGTCCCCACACTTCGCGGCCGTCTGGAGGCGAGAACGAAGTGGTTTCGGCGACGAGCGGGCGGCTCTTCGCCCTCGACCCTCGTGAACATCCGAGCGAAAGGAATGACTTCTTGTTGGGCATTCATGAACGAGGATAAACACGCGGCCAAAACACCCTCGAAGTTCGTCCCAACGGCCAACATCCCCCCGATGGATTAGAGCGAACGCTTCTTCGAAGTCAAAAGAACAAAGTGCACGTAAGGAAAGCGAACACAAATGTTGCAAATGGAGGCGGGGATTACCCCGTCAAATGAACCCTCCCCGACTTACCGCTTCGCACAGCGAGGCCAACGGCGACGGGGGCGGCGGCGACGGTCGGCGATGCCACATTCCGTTGTGCGCGTAATGAAGAGGGCGGGCAGGAAGATGGAAGACGGTTTAACACTCGGCGAACGGACCGAAGCGAAGAACGCCCTCGTGTGAGGATGACGAACGAAGAAGACCGACGATCTTCGAAGTCCGCATGGCGGCGGCCGAATTCCCGTTTCACTTCGAATTCTGGACGGAAATTGCGCTCCTCGGCTCAAATCGAATTGCGGCCGGCCGGCTCGTCGACGAGGTGGATTTCGCCCCCTTCATTTCGGATGCAAAATCAAATCGGAGCACGCGGAGGGCGGGCGGCAATTAGCGGCTTTTCGGCCAGCAAACGGCGATTAATTTTTGCTTCTGGTTTGTTGCCGAAACACGTAGACGGGGATGAATGAACGGTAATTGGGAGGAAGAAAACAACAACGAGCAATCGGACGAACAATCCTTTTGGAAGCACGACGGAAAGCAAGGAAAGAAAGAAAAGGAAATGACCTCCGAATTGGGCGCTTTGTGTCGTCGATTAGTCCCAAAATTATTCACGACTTATCCCCGGACGGCCGGTCCTCCTTCCGCAAATCCCCGGCTACGTGACGCCCGCTTCCGCCGGTCTTCTTTGCTTTCTGCTCGTCGCCCTCTCATCTTCCGCTCGTTCTTCTCGCAGGCAGCAGTGGACGGAAAGGGATGAGTTTTCAACATTTATTCAACAGATACCAATTAAAAAGTTTCCAGGCGGCCGGAAGCAACGACAAACAGACCCAACAACCTGCACAACGGAGTGCAAACAGGTGGCGATGGAATAGATAGTTAGACGAGGGCGGGGGAGGGGGATAACATGCTTAAAGAGCGGCCAAACCGTCGCGATCCCGTCCCGTTCGTGTCCCTCTTAGTCCTTGGCCGCCACGACCTTCCATCCGACTGAAAGCGCAGCGATGAGTGCGGGGAGGGCGGGAGGGGGGCGACTTACGAACTTGCTCCTCGCCGCAAGCGGAGACCACCGACACCAACAGGGTGGCGTCCTCGTCCTTCTCCAGGTTCGCCTTGATCTGGTCGCCCAACTCGCCCTCCGGAATACGCAGGTCGTCCTTCGTGTCGCAAGGTCTCCAGGTCCATGAGCGAGAGGTAGCCCTCGTCGCTGATCGACAGCAGCTGAAAGAAGAGGAAGTGAGTGGCCGTCGAACACCTCCGATTGATTCCTGCCCACTGATTTCAAGCTCAGATTCAAAGGATCATCAGAATTTTCAGACGAAAATTACCCATTTGTTTGAACATCATCGCTTGCTGCCCCCTCCTGCCCCCCCCACCCGCCGCTCAACTCACTTGGAACTCCTTCTTCTTGACGACGGGCACGTCCATGTTGTGGGTGGCTGAAAGGACGAGTGGTTGAAGGGAGGAGGAGGGGAAGGAGGGCACTCACAAGGACAGATATCCTCCAACTTCTTGTTGGTGAAGATGTCCAACGCGACCATGTGGACCTTGGCGTGGCCGTGCTTGCCCGTCTTCGAGGTGCTCATTTCGACCACCTGAAAGCAGAGGGATCACTTCCGAACGGACGGCAGAGGAAGGGAAGGTGGGTGAACGGGTGTTTGCTCAGGAGAAATGAGTGGTCATCACGAGGATGTCAGGCGAAAATTACCCAAAGAACATCATTGCAAACACCCGTCCACTCGGCAGAAAGGAAAGGAGACACTCACCTTGCACGGACGGCCCTTGATCATGACGTACTCGTTCTTGCGGATGGCCGAGCACTGCTTCGGGTACGTGGCCGAGGCTCCCGAGTCGGCGGTCGCGAAGTCGTGATGTTCGTCGTCGGACATGGCGCGCTGGAGGAGAGGACGAAGAGGAACTGAAACGAGGCCTAAAATTAAAACGCCGCCAATCGTCCGATTTCCGCCCGCCGCGCGCGAACCCAACCGAAAATCGGATCAAATCTCGTGGAATAATCCGCGAATTCGATCGAACGGAAGAAAGAAACGAACGGAACGAATTTCGAGGCAAATTCACGACCCAATCGGCGAAATCGGCGCTCGAAATCGGAGCCCAAAAAGCAGCAAAATCATCGCCCCTGCGCCTACCAGCCGCTCAACTGCCGCCCGTCGGACTGCGAAGAGCAGACGGGGCAGCAGCCTTGAAGGGGCCTACGGTAGGCCGCCGCCCCCAAGTTTTCCACTCGAGTGCCGCTCCGTGGGCTGCAAGCCGGCTCTTCTTGGCATTCCCCAGCGTTCGCTCGCCGGCTGCTTCCGAACAAACAATTGATAACGAGGGGAACGGGGGGATGCTTTCGATGAAACGGAAAGAACGTTTGTTTGTCCCCTGTGCAATTCGCTTTCTTTGCCTTGCGGTCAACAACGAATTCGTTTAAGGCTTTAGCCGCAATTTACTTCGTTTCTTTCCATCATTTCACGAAGCGGTGATCACACTTTTCGCAGCGTTTATTCCTTACGATACCCAAACGAAACGACAATCAATGGAGCGACAGAAAGAGGAAACGAATGGACGGACGATATCACTTGTCGTTTAAAAAAGGCGGATGAAAGCAACGATCATGGAGTGTTGTATGGCGACTTGTGTGTGGAATGATCAATTGGAAAGAGGCGGAGAGGGAAGGGGGGGGGCGCTCGAAAGACGGAGATCACGACGGCGCGTACTGCGCGCGGAGCTTCGCGTAGCGTTCGCGGTCGGCCGGCGAGACGGAGGCGGCGACCCGCGAGCTCGCCGCCTCGAAGTGCGCGCGCGTGACGGCGGTGATGGCGGCGTTTCCGCCGTCCAGCCGCTCGCGCAGCGCCACGACGCCCGCCTCGTGGACGAGGGCCGCCAAGTCGGCGCCGCTGAAAGCGGAGGAGTGAGCGACGAGCGGTGGAGGGCGAACTCACGTGAAGAATTCGAGGGCCTGCAGTTGGGCGATCTCCGCGAAGTCCACGTCGGCGGCCACTCGCGGCTTCGTTCCGTTCTGCAACCGGCGAGTGTGAGGGGAAAGAAGGCCGGGGGATGCACTCACTTTGGTCGCCTTGCGCAGGATGTCCGCCCGGTCGGCGGCGTTCGGGAAGTCCACGAAGAGGATCTTGTCGAGACGGCCCGGCCGCAGGATGGCGGGGTCCACGATGTCCGGCCGGTTGGTGGCGCCGATCAGGAACACCTGCTTGCGGCCCTCCATCCCGTCCATCTCGGTCAGCATTTGGTTCACCAGGCCGCGCGCTGCCGGTCGACTCGTTGCCCGAACGGCGGGGGCACAACGCGTCCACCTCGTCGAAGAAGCTGCAAGCAAGCAATTTAACGAAACGAACCACTCTGAGGGGATTTCCAACTCACATGACACACGGCGAGGAGTCGCGGGCGCGTTGGAAGACCGTCCGGACGGCCCGTTCGCTTTCGCCCACGTACTGAAACGAGGGAGATTGCTTGCCGTCCTTCCGTCTCGACCACTCACCATGCTGAGCAACTCGGGGCCCTTCACACTGATGAAGTTCATGCCCGTCTCGTTCGCGATGGCCTTAGCAAGCAGGGTCTTTTCCTAAACACACGGATTCAGTTCAATTCTTTCCGGTCGTCTCCGCTTACCGCAGCCCGGTGGTCCGCAGAGCAGGATTCCTTGCGGGCGGGTGCTCAACGCCAGCACTTCGAAGTCCTCCGGCCGCTTGATCGGGTGCTGGAAGGACGAGCAGGAGTAAACGGAAGAGTGAAACGAGCACTCACCAGAATCGACCACTCCAACTCCGCGCGGACGGCGCTCAACGCCCCGATTTCGTCCCAACTGACGTCCGGCACGGTGGCGAAGCCCTCGCGCTTGGACGAGGGGTGGACGACCGAGAGGGCGCGGTCGAAGTCGGCGGGCTCGATGAAGAGCGAGTCGAGGCGCGACGCCTCGGCCAGCTCGTCGGCGTTCAGCCAACGCAGGAGGCTCTTCGATCTCGCGCCGCGTCTCCTCCGAACTCAACTGACGGCGCGGGTGTTTCGGCGCGCGGTGGACCAGCGTCTCGAACACGCTGCAAACAAAACGGAGATGATTGAGAAGCGGGAGTGGAGCGGACGAACCGATTGACGGCAGGACATCGACGCCTCGCGGGCCAACGCGCACAAGGTCGGCGCCCACGTAGCCGGGCGTCAGGCGCGCCAAGCGCTTCAACGAGACCTCCGCGTGCAGCTTCATGTCGCCGCAGACGACCGCGAGGATCTCCGCGCGCGCCGTCTCGTCCGGAATGCCGAGCGCGATCTCCTTCTCGAAGCGACCCGCACGGCGCAGGCCCATGTCCAGCGACTCCACGCGGCTGGACGTTCCGATCACCAGCACGCCCGATCCCACTCGAGCGGCCGCCGGGGCGGTCATCGTGAGCTCGCCGTCCGCGTCGAACTTCACCAAGTGGGCGACCGATTGGGGGGCGGTCGGGTCCGCACTCGGCTGGTTCAGCTCTGAACAAGCAGGATCAACACTCGTCCAACCGAACGGAAGAACTCACCGTCGATCGAGGCGATCAGTTGGGTCACGATGCGGCGCTCCATCTCGCGCTGGGCGGTCTCCCGACGCGGCGCGATCACGTCCACCTCGTCGAGCAGCAGGACGACGGGCGCTTGCTGGCGCGCCTGTTGGAACAGCTGGCGGATTTTCTCCTCCGACTCGCCCGACACGCCCGCGATCAGCTCGGTGGTCGAGACGCGCATCAGCGGCAGCTCCAACTCGCCCGCCAACGCCTCAGCAAAGCGCGTTTTTCCTGCAAACAGACTGAGTTCACTCGTCATGCTTCTTTTCCGTCCGCTTACCGCAGCCCGGAGGTCCGTGGATGAGGAAGCCGGTGGGCGGCTGGACGTTCAGCTGGGCGTGGATCTCCGGCCACTTCATGTGCATCGCCAGCTGGAGGGCTTCGAGGAACTGCGGGCCCACGCCGCCCATGTCCGCGAAGCGCACCGACGGCACGACGGCCGGCGTCTGGAGCGGCTGCGTGGCGGCGGCGGCCGAAGTGGACGGCGGGTTGGCGGCCGCCTTCCGCAGCGACTTCTTCTTCGAGCGGGCCGGCTGCGCGCTCGGCGGCTGCGGGAGTTCGGCCGGCGAGGCGGGCTCCTTGGCGTCCGTGCCGACCGGCAGCGAGGGCGTGCACGCCGAGACGGTCGGCTGGATGGCGGCCAGCGCGGGAGCAGACGGCCGATTCTGCCCGTAGAGCGAGAGGAGCGTGTTGTTGCCGAAGTTCGTGTCCTGAAACCGAGCGATTAATCGAGAGGTGGGCGATCTCCAGCAACGAACCGGGAACTTGGCCGGCTCCTCGTACTGCTCTCCGTTCTCCGAACCCTCGAAGAAGCTCGGATCCGACTTCCTGAAAGCAGAGGGCGGATTAGAGGAACAGCAGAGCTGGAGTGAATTTTGGAGTGGAGCGGGAACATGCTCGCTTTCGATTTCGAAATTCTGACCCCGAAATGAGGCCCTGTTCCAGCAGCGTCTTCACGAGCTGCTCGGCCAGCTGGTCGTCCATCTGCGCGAAGTCCATCGTGAAGGACGGCTCGGTGGGCGACTCGGCGGTGTCGTTGGGGCGCGGGCGCTTGCGGACGTTCGGCGGCTTCTGGGCGTCCATCTTCGCAGAGCTGGGCGTAGATCTCCGGGTGTTTGGCCTTCAGAGTGCTTCCTCGAGTTGGTCGTGTGTGAAACAGCAGCCGATTAGAAGAGAACCCCCGCCCGCCGTGTTCGCGCGGGAGAAAACTTATTTGGAGGCGAGTTCAAGCGCTGCCCGCACGTCTTGCAGGTCTGCATGAGGGTCTCCTCGTCGATCGAGTAGAACGTCCACACGGGATGCGAGTAGCGCCGCATGATGGAGGCCGCGGGCGTGGGCGTCATGGCGCCGCCTAGAATCTTGGCCATCATCCACGGCAACGGCAGGCCCCCCCCGACGATCGGCGCTGATACGAAAGGCGGGCGGGCGGGCGGAAGGCGGGCGGCGAACGGGGGAATGCGGGAGGGCGGACGGGCGAAAAGGCGGGAGCGAGCGACCCCAACGAATGGGCGGTAGTGGACGAGCGAACGAGAGCGCTGAACGGACGGGCGGGAAGCGAGGGGCGAGTGGACGCGGGCGCGTCGTTCTTCTCGTGCGCCACTGCGGCGGTCAGCACGACTTGTGGGAAGAGCGGACTTTCGGCGTTGCGCGTTCGCAGCGGCCCGAGCGAACGAACGAGCGAACCGCTCGCCGCCGCCTCTTGTGGTCACTCGCCCGCCCGCCGCCCCGTTGCCCCCCGTTCGGTTTGGCTGCTTGTGTCCGTTTGCGCCCATTCCCTCCCTCCGCCCGCCGCCCTTCTGCTCGCTCGCCCGCACGCGGACGGACGGGCGTTGGGTTCGCGTTTGAACGGAGAGAACGGCCGCCCGCTGCCCGCTCGCCTCGCCGCCCGCAGACCGACTGGCGGGCAGTGGGTGGGCGGCGAGAGACCGGGCGGGGATGTGCGGGTCACCCGGCGACCACGAGCGTTCCCGCCCGCACGAAAATGACCACAAGTCGGGGGCGCGCGCGGAGAACGGAACGCGCGTCGCATGAGTCGTGATCACGAACGCGCGGCTGGATTGTTCGCTCGCCGAAAGCTCGGCGCATGGGAACGATCCGAACTGATCAGGAGTTATCTCGAACAAACAATCAATCGAAGGAGGGGATGCGCAACGAGTGACCGATCCCGCCCGCACCCACCCTTCCCGCAATCAATCCGAACGAACGCGCGCGAAGGCAAGCGGCCGGCGAGCCGAATGCCCACGACCGCCGAAACGACCGGCGAACCTCCGACTGCGCCGCCCGCCGAACGGCGAGCTGAACGCCGCCTGCCGCGAAAACACCCGCCCGTCCGTCCGGTCATTCTCCGCGAGGCCCCGCAGACAAGCGGCGGGCGGGCGGGTGGCGAGGGGCGGGCGGATCGTTCGGGCCGCACGCCGCAACGCGCGTTTCGAAAGGCGGCGCGTCCATCCGCCAGACGGCCCCCCGAATGCCAAACAAGGGTGCCCGCTTGTTTGCGGCCGGCCCGCAGAACGCCAGGTGGGGCCGCACAATCGAATTCACAGCGGGCGGATGACCGGAAAAGGGCCCATTTCGACGAGAGGAATCGCGGCAAATCCATCGATCAATTGCGGCAGATCCCCGTCCAACACTCACAATACGCCGAATTCATACGCAGATCTTGCAATTTCCTCGATTGCATTCTAGAAAGATCCTCGAACACAAACAGTCCGCCTTGGTTCGCAGACCAAAATAAAATCCAGGCAGCAACAAATTGCCGCAAATCCTCACGATTGACTTGCTTTCTGCATGTTCCCGCTCCACACGTTCAACTTTCGAAAGAAGGAACTCACTTTCCGCCCTTCTTCGTCCGCTTCACGTCCAGGTAGTCCACGTGAGGGAACTCCCGCTGCAGCGTGGAGCGGACCATGTTCAGGAAGACGGCCTCCTTCTGCCGGGCGAACTTCCTGCAATCCACGATCCCCTTTGAGTCCTTCGATCGGCCGAAAGAAGGCACTCACGCGTCCGCCAGCCGCAGTTCGGCGGCCATCGCCTCCACGTCCACGATCTCGTCGTTTTCGGCCACGTACTGCAACGAGAAGAGCGGGATGAGGGGCAGTGGAGGGGAACTCACGGCTTCTATCCTTCGTTTCAACAGTCCGTCGCTCGCCATTCGGTATTGTCGCTTCATTTCACCGTTTCTTCGGGGGTTCAACGGGGGATATGTGAGGAGAAGAACCGGTGAGTACCTGAAGCCGCCTTCCGTCCAACCGCCCGCTCTTCTCCACCGCAAACGGTAAGCTTTTCGCACGAAACGAAGATCCGCCTTCTTGCCCACGTGTTTTCAAGTCTTTCATTCCGTTTAGTACCACCAGTTCTCACTTACAACTGCACAATCAGGCAAATAATGAGGACACAAAGGGGGGGGTGTTGGTTAACATGAGGACCAATGGGCGACAGGAGAATAATTTAGCAAGAAATATCGATCACGATCAATCAAATGAATGCAACGAATAGACGGAGTAAATGGGTGCACAAACGAGTAAGCGAACGTAACGAAGAGAGCACGTGACGAGTGGACGATCCCAAGAGTCCACTTCTTCCTCCAGCCCCCGGACTGCAAATGCGGACTGGAGTTATGTACAAACGAAATACGGGCATCCATGGACGAGAAATGTGGGCACGAGCGGAAGCAAGCAGCAGAACAAAGAGAAGCATTCATGGAGAGTTCACGGGGATCTACGCTTTTCGAAGAATCGAGGACGAACAGTCGATTGGATGAGCAGTTAGAAGTGTGAAACGAAGAGGAAAGATGGAGGGCCATCAAAGTGGAAGTGTCCAGCACACAAAAAAGGAAAGGGAAGGGGAGGAGATTGCAGGACTTAATTACGCGATTAGAAGCAAGGAAGAGGAAGCGGCGAGAAAGGCAAGAGTGAAATCAGAAATACGAGCGGAAAGTGGAGAGTTCAGTTGTTGTTGTACAGGCCGTTAACGAGGAGAAGTCGTCAATGAGACTCTGTTTGATCTTCTGGATCTCCATCGAATCGCTCGCGTCCACGCCGCCGCCCCGCCCTGGTAAAGTCGAGGAGGGCGGCGTCGTTGTTCGATTGGGGCGTGTGCTGCGCGTAGGACTGCGGAGCCGAGTGGACGGGCTGACTGCCGGCGTTCACCGAACTCGGCGCTCCGATCTGCGAGTGGACGGAGCCCGGACCGCCGTGCATTCCGGTGACGCTGCTCCGGCCCGTGGCTGCCGGGCCCGTGGTGCTGCGGAGTGCCGCCGTTGATGCCCTGGTGGACGGAGGCGGGGGATTGCTTCAGCTCGGGATTCCCGTCGTTCCCGCCGCTCAGCAGCGAGGAGAGCTGGCCGTTGTTCATGCCCGAGGCGTCCGGCGGGGCGGTCGCGCTCATGTTCCCGTGCGTCGAGCCCACACTCGACGGAGCGCCGATGTTCGGCGGCACGGAGCCCACGCCGCCGATGCTCGTGGGGCCGGCCGAGGAGCTCGTGGGCGTGCCCGCGCCGCACGGGTCGTTCATCATCGGGAACTGAAAACGAGCACGTGAACAACGAGGAAAGCAAGGGGATCCACGCACCTGAGGGTTCATGCCGGCCATCATTTGGTAGCGGGGATCGTGCGGGTTGTTCGGATCCAGCGGGGGGCCGTTCATCATCGAGGGGCCCGGTCCGTTCATCGGGGCGCCGTTGGGGACCATCGAGGGGTTCTGCAATCCAGCGATCGATTACGCACCGCTCATCCCTTTCGGACACGAACCGAGAACGTGGGCGTGGTGGGGGACTCGAGGTACTGCGGTCCGTACATGCCGGGCCGCATTTGTGGCCGCATGTTGGGCGGGAAGGGGATTCCGCGCTGTGCGGGCATCCGGGCGGCGGCCATCATCCGCGGGTCGAAGGCGGCGTTCGGCGGGAAGCCGGCGGGCGGCATCGGGGCGCCCGGCCGGAACGCGTACCGATTCATCGGATGGCCGGGAAATTGCGGTTGGAAGCCTGAACAATCGGGGCATAAACACAAGGAATGAAGGCCGACGACTGACCGGCGACCGGCGATGCCTTGGGCGGACGAATTCGGGTGGGCTTGTCGGTAGAAATTGCTCATCATCGCGGGGTCCATCGAGCCGGGCGGCATTCCCATCGGGCCGGGGCCGTGCGGGAACTGAATGCACACGAGTACTCAACGAAAAGCAAGGGGGGGAGCTCACCGGCGGCATTCCATTCGGTCCCGGCTGATTGTAGTAATACTAAACCACAAAACAAAAGAATAAATCGAAGTGAATGGAAGAACTTGCATCAACGAAAACCTTGGCTTCTTGCGTGGGATCCGCCTTGTCCCTTCGGTCGGGCGTCGCGGAGTAGAGATCCCAGAACACACTGAAAGAACGGGTGGAAATAAGGGAACGAACGGGAGTGGACGGAAGACTCACGTCCACCAGTTGTACAAAAAGCCGGGGCCGCCGTTGGTGGCGAGTTGGACGTCCATTCCGGGGATCTCCGACTTGAACATCTCGGCGGCCTTCTGGTGGCCGTTCGCGTGCAGGTATTCGTACACATAATTCGCTAGTCTGAACGAAGAAGACGAATAAATGGAAGCAGTAGAAGGAACTCACTTTTGCTTCGCATCGGCCTCGTTCTGCGACATCGACGCTTGTTTCCTGGGCGGTTGGGCGTGGTGCATGGCGGTCGATAAGCGAGCGGAGTGGATCGGACGGGGTCCCTCTACCGCATTCCTCCTGAAAACACGCGAATTGCAGGAGGAATCGACGTCGAGCGGCGCGCAAAACGAAAATCGACGCGTGGGTCGGCGGGGAAAAAACACGAGCCGCGCAAAACTTTTCGCTTCGCGCAGTTCGCTCCGTGGAAGCCGCCGCAGGTGGGGCGACGTCGCGGCGGAAGGGTTCGTGTACGCGAAACGGCGATTTCGGTCGGCAAACCGCGAGTCGCGCTTCCCGAATGGCGGCGGAAGGAAAAACATACGCGACGGATAGGAAGAGACAAACGGGCGGCCGGACAATGCTGCTCGTCCTTCGCCGCCTCCTGCCCGCCTCCTCGTCTTCTTGGCCCCAAGTTCGCATTTGGTTTGAGCGCGAGAAGGCGGCGAGCCGTCGAGCGGTCGGTTCGAGCGGACGGCAACAGGAGCGTCACGTACAAAACGGGCGGGCGGACGGGCGAGGAGGCGCGGATGGGCGGGCGGAACATCCTCGCATCATTTTGCACGTTGAACCGGCGCACGAAGGCGGACATTCGCGGGCGGCGCATGAGAAAGGAGAAGAAAGAAAGGCCCAAACGAGAGCATCTTTCCTTCTCGACGACAAAAAGCAGGCCTGCCTAAAATCCTCCCGCTCCTCCCGCCGCTCTTGTTGCCCGCTGCTTTCTCTTGCTTCCGCACCCTCGCCCCGCTCGCGTACAAAGCAGGGCGACGGGCAAGACGGGCTGGGTGACTTTTACCAAGAGCATCCGCTAGACGCCCGCTGCAAAAAGCGGACCAGCCGGGCGCACCGCAGATTCGCCCGCTTTCATCGCCCCTCGCAACTTTTGTAATCGATCGCTCATCCGGCAATTAATTAACGCGGATTTCGAGTACGATCAAGAGCTAACTGGCCGCATGGAGAAGAGCAAGAGGTTGGGCTTAAAGAAGAGATGTCCAATGGCCGCAAAAACAGCGGAAAGCCAAACCGGAATGAAATGAGTTCATGACCCCGAGCTTTCCTCGGCTTCGCTGCGTGGAATCTTTGCTGAGCGGATCAGAAATAATTTCCACACTCGACTGATGTCTTCCCCGTGCTCCCGCTCTCGACTGCTCGATTGCAACATGCCCGCAAGAGTGCGGGATGACGTAATCAACCGGTTGTTCGCTATTGCTTCATCGGTAACGGAACGGTATCTGCGTGTCGACATAACAAGCTTCCCTCCATTGAGGCGCTTGTCAAGCATTGCTTTCTCTCAAGAGCGGTTCCGGAATCGAGAGGTAGGGGCTTATTGTAGGTTAGAACACAGTAATCTGCGGGCTCTTCTTTTCTCCCTTCCAAACGGATTGTTTGCATCGGCGACTCGTGGCCAATGCTGCCAACAGAAAGCTGGAGGAAGCAGATGTTCGCAAGCCCTCCTTGCAGTCGCCTGCCTGCGGAATGACGAGCGAGCGGGCGGGATTCGTGGCCAAATCGGAGCGAACGTGAGGAGCAGCAGCCGAGATGAACGACCAGTACCTGCCGAAGATCCTGATCGCTCTCGGGCTGTTCATGTTCTGCCAAATGGTCGTCTTTTGGGGCCGCTTGGCGGAGATGGGCGACAGCAAGATGACGCTGGAGGCCGAAGTGGCGACGTTGGAGCGGCGGAAGGACTCGCTCGACCACAAGCTCGCCGAAATGGAGCGCGAGAAGCACCGAATGGAGTTGAAGCTGGAGAAGCTGGACTTCCAGTGAGTTCCTTCGCTTTTCTCATTCGTTTCGTTCATTTCTCTCGTTCAGAATCCGGGACTTGCTGCCGTTGACGAAGAACCGCCTCCACCTGCCGACCATCTTCTTCATCACGCCCACGAAGCGACGCCCCGCACAGAAGGCCGACTTGATTCGCCTTGTATCAAACCCTCTCCTACGTGCCCAATCTCTACTGGATCGTGGTCGGAGGACGCCGAGCGGCCCTCGCCGGCCATCGACGAGATTCTCGCCCGCACGCGGCTGAAGAGCGTCCACTTGACGGCGGCCACTCCCGAAGACAAACGACTCGGAGACCACGACCCGAATTGGCGCCTCCCGCGCGGCGTCGTCCAGCGGAACACCGCACTCGATTGGATTCGGTTCGTTCTGCTTCCTACCGCCTTTCACTTCTGTCCTGCTTGCAGGTCGAACTACGCGGGTCCTGCAAAAGGGCGTCGTTTACTTCGGGGACGACGACAACGTCTACGACTGGCGGCTGTTCGAGCAGATCCGCAGCGTGCAGAAGGTGGGCGTGTGGCCGGTCGGGTTGGTCGGCGGGCTGCTCGTCGAGACGCCCGTCCTGTCCGACGGACGGATCGTCGACTTCAGCGCCACGTGGAAGAAAGAACGGCCCTTTCCGATCGACATGGCCGCCTTCGCCGTCAACATCACGCTCCTCAACGAACACCCGACGGCCGCCTTCTCGTACGACGTCCCCCGTGGCTATCAGGTGCGTTCACTCCTTCCTTCTCATCCCAACTCGATCCTTCCTGCAGGAGTCCCACTTCCTGACGGGCCTCGGCCTGAAGCGCTCGGACTTGGAGCCGAAAGCGGACTTCTGCACGAAGATCCTCGTTTGGCACACGCGAACCGAAGCCCCCACCCTCCACCCGCCCGAAAAGAAGAAATTCGCGAACGGGACGCTGCTGAGCGACTTGGAGCGCGATGGATTGATTTGAACCCTTCTGTCTTCTCTCATCTTCTCTCACATTCCTATTTCTTGATTGTTTGTACGGGTTCCAACAGCAGCATTGTATTCAACGACTCCCTTCCCATTGCATTTTACCCCTTTACGGTTACAATTTAGTCAATCGTGCTCTTGTGTACATTTGGTGCTGATTTTTGTACAATTCGAATAAACCCACCATTGTGGAGCCGCTGATTTCTTGTCGATAGCGGTCCAGTAACGCCGCAATTAGCTTATTTCCCGCTTATCAATGGGACTTCTTGCTCATCTCTTCACTTCTAGCAAGGAAGTTCGCGAAAGTCGGCCAAAATGGGGGAACGAAAAGGGTATGAAATTTTAGGTTCGCAGAACAGTTTTAATCGCAATTAATTAAAATCCAAAATAAATACTACCCGCCTGTTAAGTTCTTTACTAATTGGAATCAGTCATTGTTGGAATATTTCAGACTTCAACTACAAGGTCCCACGGGAACCTCAACCGCTACCATGGGACCCACGCACTTCGAGAACGGGCGTCCAAGATCAAGCAGGGCATCATTATCGTGCGGTAAGTGCTCCTCGCCAGCCTTCTTTCTTCCATGCTCCTTTGCAGCTTCGAGATGCCCTTCAACGTGTGGTGTCAGGGCTGCAACAACCACGTGGCCATGAGCGTTCGCTACAACGCGGAGAAGAAGAAGGTCGGCAACTACTACACGACGCCCATCTACGAGTTCCGCATGAAATGCCACCTCTGCGACAACTACTTCACGATGCGGACCGATCCGAAGGTTTGTCCACCCCGTCCCGCCCATCACTCCTCCTCCGTGCTTCCAGAACTTCGACTACGAGTGCGTGGAGGGGCTGGTGCGGCAGGAGTTGCGCTTCGACCCGGCGGACATCGACAATCTGGGCGCCGTCGACCGCACGCTGCAGCAGAAGCTGGCCGGCGACGCGATGTTCAAGGCGGAGCACCTGGTGGACGACAAGAAGAAGTCGCAGAACGCGGACGGGCAGATCGTGAAGCTCGAGCAGATCCAAGGCCGAATGAAGGACGCGTACGGGGCGAACTGCGATCTGAGACGGCAGTTTCGGGTTCGTTCGACGAGAAGGACGGGCATTCACCTTCCTCCGTTCGTTGCAGGCCGAGAAGAAACTCCTGAACGAGAAGCGGGCCTCCGATCAGGACCTCAAGAAGCGGATGTCCTTCGAAGAGGTCCCCCTGCTGCCCTCGAGCCAGCGAGGACACAACCATGGCCCAGCGGATGTTGAGGCTGCGAGACATCAAAGGTCTGTGCTGTGGAAGAAGGACTGGCTGATTGCTCGTGTTCAGGGACGGAAGAAGAGCGACTGAAGGCGGCCCGAGAGAAGATCGCCGAGGAGTCCATCTTCAAGTCGAAAGCCGCGAGCAAGAAGGCGACCGGCCGAGGGCTGAAGATCCGGACGACCTCCGAGGGACCGCCGACTTCCACCTCCCGCCTCCGAGTTCGCGACCTCGTGGCCACGAAACGAGCGACCGCCCCCACCGCCTCCGCCACGACCTGCCGGCGCCCCCCCGTCCACCGCCCTCCCCTTCTCTGGTTGCGGACTACGACAGCGACAGCGATTGAATAGCCTTCATTTATTTTGTAACAAACAAACAACGAGAAGAAGCCGTGAATAAACCTTTACGCAAAGTGGAGTCCCGCCTTGTTGCACTGAAGGAGCAGGAGGAGGAGGTCGTCCACACTCAGCATGCGGGCGCGTTTCTCCGCGAAGCCGCTGGCCGTCAGCACGCCCTCCATGTACTCCTTGATGTTGAAAGTTCTCGGGCAACTCCTGCAATCCACTCGTCAGAAGGAAAAAAGAAGAGCGGGCGGACTTGCGGAGTTCGTGGCGCTGCAGAACGTCCGGTAGTTCTTTTCGAGCAGCTCGAGGACGTTCTTTTGGCGGAAGATCGCGAGGAGCGTCTTGTTCTTGCGCAAGAAGGCCAAGCGGAGCAGTCCGTCCCACTCCTGAACGATCGGACGAGTGAATGGAAAGAAGGAAGGGGGCCGCCCACCTTGTAGTTGATGGCCGGCGGCGGGTTCATCGGCTCGATGCGCACGACCGCCGAGTCGACTTTGGGCGGCGGGCGGAACTCCGTCCGCTTCACCTTCATCAGGTGCTCCACGCGGGCCAGCAGCTGCACACTCGCTGGAGAGCCGGCAGTAGAGCTTGGAGCCGGGCGGCGCGGTCAGGCGGTCGGCGAACTCCTTTTGGAACATGAGGACGGCGTACCTTCAAACAACCGGGATGAAAAAGGCCGGATGTGGGTGGACGAACCGAGGCAACGGCCGCTGGAGGAGCAGCTTGAAGACGAACGGCGAGGAGATTTGGTAGGGCAGGTTTGCGATGCAGACGTCGAACGGCGTCCAGCTCTCCGCCCGCACCACATCGCCCAGCCGCACGTCCAGTTTGTGTTGGTACGGGCTGAACAAAGAGATGGTTGAAGTAGGAAGAAAGAAAGGAGAGCTCACGATCCAGTCACGCGCTTCTTCAGTTCGGCCACCATCCGCGGGTCGATCTCGTAGGCGATCAGCTTCTTGGCGTGCTCGAGGATCTTGAGCGACAGGTTGCCCGTTCCCGGGCCCCACTTCCATCACGACGTCCGTCGGCTTCAGGGCCGACTTCTCGACGATCGCGTTCACGATCCCCGGATTCTTCAGGATGTGCTGCCCATGGCCCGTGTTGAAGGGCAGACCTGAAGGAAGAAGAAGTCAACAGGAAGTAGAAGAGCGCTTGCCTTGGGAGATCCGCACGTCCGACAGCTGGGTCTTCTTCACCTTCTTCGAAATCTTTCCCATTTTCGCTCGATTGATCGGGAGCTTCGGCAAACGGAGAGTTGTGAAACGGAAGAAATCACAAGTGAAGCGTCGAAGGCAGCCCACGACTCCCGCATCGATTCGACGTGAAAAGGACGGAGTGTCCGGGTGTTGGTTTGCGAGTCAATTTTCCGGACTGTTTGCTGTTGTAGTCGCCTTTGTGCTCTATGGCCAGCGAGTTCATCCGCGACTCGAAATGGCGGCACTCTCGCTTCAAATCGACCGCGAATTGGCTGCGCAATCCGACGGGCGACAGCTGCCGGGAGCCGTCCGGCCGAGCGCTTCGAGCGGACAGCTGACGGCGGTGGACGGGCGCCGTTTCGTGGATTTGCTCCCTTGCATTCTGCTGATCTGCATGCCCGGCCGCCGGCCCTCCTCTGCCCGCCAAAATGACGAGCCAACGGTACGGAACGGGAATCCGCAACTACGACGAGGACCCGCCGATTTGGGCCC
The DNA here is from genome assembly GCA_024699865.1 of Aphelenchoides fujianensis. Lineage (NCBI taxonomy): Eukaryota > Metazoa > Nematoda > Chromadorea > Rhabditida > Aphelenchoididae > Aphelenchoides > Aphelenchoides fujianensis. The sequence goes on along the minus strand of JAMPIO010000007.1, from coordinate 967,457 downwards.
GCAATGACTCGTACGACACGCAGCCCAAACACCCCTCGTACACGAACTCCATGCCGCGAGCCCACACGCCGATCGGCGGCCTCCCGTCGAATTCCGCCCACCCGCACTCCACGACGATCGTCCACTCGTCCTCCAAACCGATGCGCGACTCGGACATCTACAAGTGGGTTCTCTTCCTTTCCATTCCTTTTGATTCTCTCGGCTGCAGAATCGGGATCTACGGCTGGCGGAAGCGCTGCCTCTACGGCTTCATCCTGCTGCTGACCATCGCGCTCGTCGTCAATTTGGGGATCACGATTTGGATCATGGATCCCGTTCTGGACTTCTCTCGTGTGAGTCCTTCCTTTCGCTCGACTTTCATTGATTGCCGCCGCGTTCAGGACGGAATGGGCGCCCTGAAGATCGTGGAGGACGGGATTCGGATCGAGGGCCGCGCGGAGTTCGAGCGGGCGGTCAAGTTCTCCGAGCTTTCGGCGCCCGAAGTGCGTTCTTTCCGTCCGCTCATCGCTTCAACTTCTTTTGCAGGGTGAGGCGCTGTTCATCGACTCGTCGTCGGGCGTCTACATCAACGCGAAGAACGTGAGCGGCCACTCGACCAGCAGCCTCAACCTGAGCCCCGAGGGCAAGACGACGGCCGTCTGCGAGCGCTTCGAGGTGCTGGACATGGACCACAAGCTGCTCTTCTTCGTCGACCAGGAGGAGATCGGCCTGAAGCTGGAGAACCTGCGGATTCTCGACGACGGCGGGAGCGTCTTCGAGGGCGCCATCCAGACGGCCTTCGTGCAGCCCGAGCCGGACACGCCGCTGCGGTAAGCGCTCGCCACTGTTCTCCACTCCTTTTTTCGTTCGCTACAGCCTCGAGTCGCCCACCCGCAGCCTCCGCATCGACGCCGGGCAGGACGTGGAGTTGATGAGCGGCGCGGGCGAGATCCAACTGAACGCCCTGCTGGACATCAACTTCAACTCGAAGGCGGGCGAAATCCACCTGGACGCGGGCAGCGTGTTCATCGAGCGGCTGGAGCGGGGCCATCCGAACGGGAAGGCCCAACACCAACTGTGCATCTGCCTGAACGGCCGCCTCTTCCTCGCGGCCGTGGGCGCCGACTGCCGGGCGGATCGCACGATTTGCACCTGAATTCTTTCCTCTTATTTCGATTAAACAATTGACCTCCTTGTTTGCGGGCACTTGCTAAACGAACGGTCATCAATGCCACTTTACGTCCTGCACCCACTCGATTCTTGTTGTTAAACGAACTTCTTGGAGTCGAAATGCGGGTGCCGGCGAGCAGACGGGCGCCGAGGACCGCCCCAGCGATCGACGAGGCGGAGGAGGAGCAGTGGCCCGAACGGCGGCTGTATCTGACCGCCTTCTTGTGCCGACTGCTGCTCGTCTTCTACGCGCGTGTTCACGATTACATCTTCAAAGTGAGTTCTTCTGCTGCGTTCTTTTTTCCTATGCTCGTGTTTGGAGGTGAAATTCACGGACATCGACTACACGGTCTTCTCGGACGCCGCCAACCACGTGCGGAACGGGCGCTCGCCGTTCGATCGGGCCACGTACCGCTACTCGCCGGTCCTCGCCTTTCTGCTCGTCCCCAACTCCGTCTACCAGGAGTTCGGTAAGCAGTCGCTTAGATGGGTGAACGGGAGTGAGTGGACGGATTGCAGGCAAACTGCTCTTTTGTGCGATCGACGTGCTCACCGGCTGGCTTCTTTTCTCCATTGGATCGGTGGTGGTCACGGACGAGCGGAGGAGGGGGCTTGAAGACGGCGCTCTCGGTCTTCTGGCTCTTCAATCCGTTCATCATGATCATCTCTTCGCGCGGCAATGCGGACACCGTGGTTTGTGCGGCGGTCGCCCTCGTCCTCTGGCTGTTGGTCGTGAAACAAGTGGGTTCTTCTTTTCACTTCTTTCGTTCTACTCGCTCGTTTCCAGTGGATCCCGGCGGCCGTCGCCCACGGCCTGTTGGCCATCCACCTGAAGATCTACCCGCTGATCTTCCTGCCGTCCGTCTTCGTGCACCTCGCTCAACTTTCTTCCCGCCTGTCCGTTGGGGAAAATTTTGTTCGACTGCTGGCCAACTGGAAGGGATTCGTCTATTGTGCGGTAAGCGATCGCTTTCACTTCACGACTGAGAGCTCTCGTTCAGCTCGCCGTGTTGTTCTTTGCGCTCACGGTCCTCATCGGCCATCACTTCTACGGGCAGCGGTTCCTCGACGAGTACCTTCTCTACCACTTCCACCGGCAGGACGTGAAGCACAACTTCTCGCCCTACTTCTACCCGATTTACTTGGCCTCCGACGACCCGCTCCTCTCGAAGATTCTCGGATTCGGCGCTTTCGTCCCGCAGCTCGTCCTCATCGTCTTCTTCGCTTTCCGGTGGGTCGACGAGGGACCATGTTGTTTGATCGACGGATGGGTTGCTTGCAGCTATGGCCACGACCTCCCGTTCTGCTGGTGTCTGACGACGTTCGGCTTCGTCTCGTTGAACAAAGTGTGCACCTCGCAGTACTTCGTTTGGTACCTGATGTTCCTCCCGCTGATCGCCGACCGCATTCAGGTAGCCGATGGAGCGAAGGATTGCAGTGATCGTTTCGTTCAGATGTGCACAACCACGGTGATCAAACTGATCGGCCTGTGGTTCGCCGGCCAGGGCTTGTGGCTGCTGCCCGCCTATTTGCTCGAATTCAAGGGCTGGCCCGTGATGGAGGCCGTTTGGGCAGCCGTCGTTGGTCTTCCTGCTCATCAATTTCCACATCCTCCGCTCCACGTGCAACGCCTACGTTCCGCCGGCCAAGCTGAAAGCAAATTGATCGTCGATGGGTCCATTCCTTCCGTTCTGCTCACTCCCTTCTGGTTTCATCGCTCTGTCGTGCATTCCGCTCACTCGATTGACGGGTTTTCGATTGAATTCACTTGAAGCTTGCGATAAACACTTGGCTTGAACAGTCGGCATGATTCCGGAGAGAAGATTTCGATGTTCAAACGACTCGCTGCTTTCTTTCTTCCTTTTGCTTCCGCTGCTTATTCTTTTGCTTGCAGGTCATGGTTCTCTTCCTGATCGGACTCGGACTGGGCGACGTGGAGGACATCACGGTGCGCGGGCTGAACGTGGTCCGCAAGTGCCATCGGGTGTACTTGGAGTCCTACACGAGTGTTCTCTCGTACGGCTACGGGACGGACAAAAAGAAGCTGGAGGAGTTCTACGGACGGGAGGTGATCGAAGCCGACCGCGATTTCGTCGAGCAGGAGTGCGGTTCGTCCACTCCTTTCTTTCAACCACTCTATGCGACTTGCAGGCGGGATGATCGAAGAGGCGAAGACCAACGACGTCGCCCTCCTGGTCGTGGGCGATCCCTTCGGCGCGACCACCCACAGCGACCTCTTTCTGCGCGCGAGGAACTTCGGGACGGAGGTGCGCGTCGTCCACAACGCCTCGATCCTGAACGCGGTCGGTTGCTGCGGCCTGCAGTTGTACGCGTTCGGCGAGGTCGTCTCGATCGTTTTCTGGACGGACGAGTGGCGGCCGGAGTCCTTCTTCGACAAGATCGCCGCCAACCGAAGCCGCGGCCTGCACACGCTCTGCTTGCTGGACATCAAGGTGAAGGAGCAGACGGTCGAGAACCTGATCAAGTGAGTCCTTCTGCCTGTTGCCTGTTCTATTCGCTTCGTTTGAAGGCAACGGCCGATCTTCGAGCCGCCTCGCTTCCTCACGTGTTCCGCCGCTGCCGGCCAGCTGCTGGAGATCGTGCGGAATCGGAAAGACGACGAGAAGAACGGCGGTTTGTCTTTTTTTTTGCAATGCAAGCGAGAGTGTCGAGTTGTTTGCAGGAATCGACGAGAAAACGAAAATCGTCGGTTTGGCCCGAGTCGGATGGGAATCGCAGAAGGCGAGTGCCTGGAGATGTTCTCCTAATTGTCGTTTGCAGATCGCGTACTGCTCGCTGGAAGAAATGGCCGCGCTGGACATGGGCCCGCCGCTGCACTCGCTGATCATCCCCGGCCACCTGCACCCGCTGGAGGTGGACGTGCTCAACACTTTCGCCCCCAACTCCTGACCGCCCCCCCTCACTTGTTGCCCGCAACGCTCACTTCGCTCTTGTTTGTTGTTGAAATAAAGCAGAAAATACACGCCGCCGGACAGAAGGAACGAGCAGAAGGTCGTCGGACCTAAAAGAATTATCGTCGCTTTCTTCCGCCTCCAGCGCTCATTTTTCCCGCCCGCCGTTCAGGGGAAGGCAGCAAATTGCATCACTTGCGGACATTCGACGTAAAAATGCTAAAGAAGGCGTATTTCGGTGAGTTCTCTCAAATCCCGCTTGAATTTTTTCTGTCCTCCGTTCAGGAATGCAATGTTTTTGGGGCGAAAGTGCGTTTGGAAAGATCGATGGGGTTCTGAACACGCGCGTCGGCTACGCGGGCGGCACGACCAAAAATCCCACGTACACGTCGATCGGCGACCACACCGGTTCGTTTTCTTCCACTTTCTGAGGTGTTTGCATTCCTCGTGCTTCCAGAGGTGACTGAACTCTCTTTCGACGAGTCGGTGGTCGGCTACAAGGAGCTCGTCCACTTCTTCTTCGACCACCACGACTCGACCGTTCCGCACAAGGCCCAGTACCGCAGTCTGATCCTGTGGACGGACGAGGAGCAGAAGAAGGTGGCCGAGGCGATCCTGGAGGACATCAAGGTTCATTCGACCACCGCTTCGAACCGCTCATTCCTCCCCTGCCTGCAGAAGCAACAGAAGAACGTGCAAACGAAGGTCGAGAAGCTGGACGTCTTTTACGAAGCGGAAGGATATCATCAAAAGTACTGGTAGGTCTTTTGATCTTCTTCTTTCGTAGTCCCTCGTTTCCTTCAGGCTTCAATCCCAAAAGCGCATCGTCAAGGAGCTCGGCCTGAAGGAGTCCGAGCTCGCGACCTCTCAGTTGGCGACCAAACTGAACGCCTTCCTCGCCGGCTACGACCGCTTCGACGTGCTCAAGGACCTGGCCAAGAAGCACAACCTTTCGGATTCGCCTCGTCGAAGTCGTGACGAACATCGCGCGGGCGGGCGGCGATCCCCGGGCGTGCCATTGAGCCTCCCGACCACTCACTTCAATACACGCGTGTTTATTCCACTCGTTCACACAACACTCTCCATTGGACGATAAACGGATTCCAGTCGTTGTTTGATGCTCGAGCAGATGAGGAAGAAGGGCGTGGAGGCCGCCTGGCCGCTGCTTTCCACCTCCAGCACGCGGTGGAGGATGCGGAGGCCGTCGTGCTCGTGGACCGCCTTCAGGCCCGCCCCGCACGAGGCGATCGTCCCCAAGCACACGGCCGCTTTGTACCGCACACGCCGGCAGTAGTCGGGGCGGGCCTGCGGCGTGTTGGACGGAATCTTCACGATTTCGAGCAGAAAGCCGACCGCTCCTTGCGCGATCAAAGCGCCGTGGTACGAGCAGGCCGGCCATTCGACCGAAGATCGAAGTCGCCTGAAGGAAGAGACGGTTGACGAGAGAACGAAAGAGATCACTGGCCTGCTCCATGACGAAGACGTTCGCGCACTCCGGTCGTTGGGCCGCCCGCACGATCCGCAAAACGGCGTTGTGCTAAGACGAGACGGAATGAACGAAGGTGTCAATTGAGATGCCCACCTCGTAGAGCGACGAAACGGCGGAAGAATTCTGCTGCGAGCAGTTGGCGATGGCGGCCGTGCAGAGCAGGAGGCCCTCCGCATTTCTGCACTCGTCGCACCAGCTGCAGCAGGCGGACCATCAGCAAGTCGGTTTCCTTCTTCTGCAGGCGGACGAACGGGTGGTTGGGAGACGTGAGCTGAGTGACTGCAATCGAACGAGGTCAATTGAAAGACCAGATCTTCTAGCGGCCACTCACGAACTCCAGCCGCCTCCACCGCGCAGACCGTCGAGCCGTTGCGCAGAACCGACAGCACGACGTCCAATCCTCCGATCTGAAGCTTCCTTCCTTTCATTGCTCTTAAAGAATGGAACGAACCGAAATCAACTGAACGCAGCCCTTGGGCACCCCGCAGAGAACGGCGAGTGACCTCAAAAGAAGCTGCCGCGTTCCCTCAACCGTCGAGCGCATTCGGCAGAACGCCACGATGTGATGGACGGCTTTCCACTGCAAACGAACGGTTGAGAAGGATATAAAGAAGACCCGTAGGACTACACTCGAACCGCCTCAACACAAAGCTCGTCCTCGAAAAGAAGCCTGCAATCCACCACTCCCTTCGTTTGTCCATTCCCCCGTCCACTCACAAATGAACGAAGTGGTCGAGCGCGATGCTCAACAGGCGGTCGCTGTTCGAGCACTCGCTCAAGTAGACGGCGATCAGGCGGACGAACACGAGGAGCGTTTGCTCCAGCAACCGGCGGACGGCAATCAGAAAGTGGTCCGTGATCACTGGAGGACGGGAGGAAGAATCGTTGATCGTTGCGAGCAGTGGGCGGAGGTCCTGGGGCCAAAATGAATCGAAGCCGCACTCTTCCACTCACCTCTTCGGCAAGCAGAGGCCCGCAGAGCGACGATTGACGGACTATTTGAACGTAAATGGACACTTTTTGGACCAACTCCCGCCCCACCCGCTCGTCCTCCACCTCGGCGTCCAGCAGCGAGAAGAACGGTGCCCGCAATGCGCAGGACGTGGTCGAGGGTCGAGGCCACTCGCGCGTAGCTCGGGAGGGCGCCATTCTGCTGGTCCACGAGCGGGGGACTTCCGCCCTTCCATTTGGTCGGCCCTCCGCTGCCGGAGCCCTGCCCCGAGTCCACCGAGTTCACGTCCACGCTGCAGGCCGAGGAGGGCGACGTGGAGAAGTCGGCGGTCTGCAGGCGGCACAGCCGACGGGCCGACTCGTCCTTCCGTCGGCGGGTCGTCGTTCACGCGGATCGAATGGCGGAAGGCGGCGGTCGGCTGGGCGGGCGCCCGTTTCGACAAACAACGCACACGAACGGGCCCTTCGGACGGCGACGTTCGGCTGCTCCACTCGGCCGACGGCTTCAAGCGCGCACTGCTCGGCAGCGAGAGGGCGAAACGGGAGCTCACGATCGACGAGGGCGCGTCGGTGGAGGAGGAGCGAGAGGACGACGAGGGCGTCCGGACGGCTCTTGCTCGTCGTTGAACGTGCAACGACTCGCAAGGAGGAGGAAGAAGAGGCACACGTGGACGAGGCCGGCACGTAGCGGAGCTTCGTGTTCGGCGGGTTGGATCGAATTCGCCGATTCCTCCGCATCTCCGGCGACTTTCGGCGAGCTTCCGACTGCGCGCCACGAATGCGCTTCGCTTCGCGTGTCCCGCCTCTGGCTCGTGGACCGAACGGCCGGCTGCGCAGCTTTCGGCGGCTGGACTCTGAAGCAGAAGGATCGATGGAGGTTGAAGAACTCCGCCGAGTACCGAACGACCGCTCGATTCGGGCCCGAAGCCCCGAGCTCGCTGACCGACTTGGCGAAGAGGACGGACATCGTCTCCAGTTGGGCGCAGTCCCGAATCCTCCGCATCCACTCGCCGTGCACCGCGTTCACGGTCGTCGGATCGATGCCCATGGCTGAAAGCAGCGAGAAGAAGTGGGGAAGGCGGCCAACGGGCGGGAGAACGCGATCGGTCGGGCGGATTTCGGACGGAAAGCGGATCGCCGCGCGCGGATCGCCGAAATCCGAGCGGCGTTATCAACGCGCGCGCGCCGCTATCAACGCGCGCGCCGCTCGGAACCGCCGCCGCAAATTTCGATCGCGAATGCGGGCGGGCGAACCGCGCAGCTCACCGACGCGACGTTTCAACGAGAGAGCGCGCGGCCCCAGGTTGTTTGCCGCGTGTTGACGGGCGGCTTGATTGATGAGACGATCGGGAAGGCGGACGGCGGTTTCGGGCGATCGCGCAATGAAAACCGATCGTCATTCTTCCGCCCGCCGCCGCCCTTCGCTCTTCTTTGTTGATAGGCGTGACGAAACGGGCGACCGAAACTCATAAATAGCGGATCGATTGGAGAGGCCGGCGGTTCGGAGGGCAACTTGAGGAGGCGGGCGTGTCCCTTCGGAGTGACCCAACCGGCCGGCCGCCCGCTTGTCGCCAGTCGGCTGTCCGGCGGATCAAACCGGCGGCCACTTCCGGCGGGCGGCCTGCACTCCCGAACGGCCACCTGCTGCGGTCATTCGAGCCCCACTCGTCCGAGTGATCAACAACCTCCGGATTGAATTCATTTATTCCGATCAACAAGCAAACCCTAAGCACTCATTCACTGCCGTCCAGGGGCTTCGTCTCCTCCTCGTTCTCCTCCTCGCCCACCGGAAAGAAGCCGGCCGGGAAGCCGCCGCGCTTCTCGAGGATTCCCGCCCAGCGTGGAGGGGAAGAGGGCGAACGCCTTGAAGCGGGCGCCCATCTCGTCGCTCCCGCCGCCCATGAGCAGCGAGTAGGCGCGCAGGATGTGCCCCCGCTGCTCCGCGTCGGCCGTCTGCTGCAGGAGTCGTTCGATGCGCAGTCGGATGCCCATTTGCGCGAGGAAGTACCTGCAGAACAACGGGGATCGTTTGTCGGAGGTCGTTCCGCTCACCGCTGTTCGATCGGCCCGAACGTGAGACAAATGCGGTCGAGGATCCGCCGGAGGTACCCGAAATCCACGTCCGCCGTCACGTCCACGAGGCCGGGCGTTCGCAGCGGGTCCACCAGCTGGTGTTTGTGGTACGCCCGCAGCGAGGTCGTCTTTCGGCTCCCGTCGTGTCCGTAGTCGACGAACAGCCCGAAGCCGCCCATGATCGTGATCCTTCAATCAAATCGAATGAAATGAATGCAAGAAAGAAAAAAGACGAACCGTTGGGCGATGTCCGTGATGATCGCTCCAGCTTGCGGGCAGACCTCCCACTTCGTCCGGTCGGGATCGTCCCGGATCCACGGCGGGATCAACCCTCTGCAATTCGCAGATGATGAAAGAGGACGGACTCTTTCTTCCACTCACTTTGTGTGCAGATTCTCTCCTTTGGACGCCATGAAGCAGAGCTTCTCCTCGGAGTCGAGCGCGACGTACACCTCCCGCCACTTGGCGTCCTCCCGCTCGAACACGTGGATCGGCAGGGCGTCGAGGAACTCGTTCGCAACGAACACGGAGAACTACACAAAGGGATCGATGAGGAGTGAAGCAGACGGGAGCTTACCGCGTGAGGAACGGAGTCCAGCGTGTGGTGCCAATAGACGGGAATGCCGCCGGTCGTTCGGTTGTGCCGAACGTGCCGCTGCTCGCCGCTCGGCCTCTGCCGACTTTCGACCGCACAGCGCGAGTTCTTGGGCGTCGATGAGGGAATCGGAGGCCTCCACCAAGTGGACGCTCATTCGCTCTTCCTAAACACTCCAACGATCAGTCGAACGGGCCGGAAAGAAGGAGTGGAGGCCGGGGGCACGTACGTGGACCACGTCTTCTTTGCGCACCTTGAGTGTGTGCAGCGTCCGCAGGATGTCGCGCATCAGAGTGCCCGTGCCGGGCCCCAGCTCCACGAGTTGCCACTCGCCCCGCTGGCCGCAGTTCGCGAGCTCGTTGTAAATCCAGACGCCAATGATCTCGCCGAACGCTTGGGACAACTCGGGGGACGTCACGAAGTCGCCCTTTGCTCCGATGATTTCGGACTGGAAGAAGGAACTGAGTGGATGGATGGAAGGGAGGAAAGAACCGTCTTGGGCGCCTGCGAGTAGTAGCCGGCGGCCGAGCGGGCGGCGAGGGTCATGAACTCGTGGACGGTGATCGGGCCCGAGCTCCGAATGCGATCCCGCACGAAGCGCTCCAGCAGGCCGTCGGCGGGGAAGCCGCCGGCAGGATCGGCGGTCGACGAAAATCGCCGCAATGCTCGCAGTTGGGAGTTCGTGAGCAGACGGCGCAACATCTGCAGTTCGTTTCGATCAAACGGGGCGAGTGAACGGGCGGCCGGTAGTCGTGTGCTTTCAGCGAACATTCTTTCGAATCGATCAGACCGAACGGATTGCGCAAATAATTTACTCGAAGATCTCAAATGGCGACAGAAAAATGGGTGAAAACAATTGAGTAGTGAGAAATGTGGGAGAAAAATCAAAAGCAGTGAACGGTGAGAACAATTGGGAGAAAAAAGAAGTGAGATTCTCGTCCAGCAGTCAAGTAAGTAAGTACAATGGAAGGCAGTCGAATGCCTTCACGTGTGCGTGGCGTCGTCCTGGATGAAATCGTACGCCTCTTCGCGGGTCACCGGGTCGATGTACGAGACCTGCAAGAAGGCGGGGGTTGGAAGGAGAGGAGGAATGAGTGGACGGACCTTGTTGCGGAAGCGGACGCCGTAGTACTTCTCGGCGTGTTCGAGGAGCTCCGAGCGGAACGTGGTCGTGATGAACTGCGCGTTCTCCGAGAGCTCGTTGATCATCGTGGCCACCGACTGGCGATGCTGCCGGTCGAGGGCGGCGTCCACCTCGTCGAACAGGTAGAACGGAGCGGGGTCGCACTTCTGGATGGCGAAGATCAGCGCCAACGCGACGAGACTCTTCTGGCCGCCGGACAGGTGGTTCATCTCGCGCGTCTCGCTGGTGCCCGTGAACGAGACCTTCACGCCGATGCCGATGAAGCGGTCCACGGAGTCCTGCTGGATGCTCGTCGACTGGCTGCTCGAGTCCTGGCTCTCCTGCAAGCAAGGCGATGGGAAATGAATGCTGGAAGGACTGCACTGACCATCACGTCGTCCATCTGCTTCATGACCAAGTGCGCGGTCCCGCCCTCGATCAGCCGGCGGAAGAGCTCGTTGAAGTTCTTGGCCACCTGCTTGAACGTCAGGTGGAGCGTCTCGTGGCGGCGCGCGTCGAGCACTTCGATCAGCGATTTGATCGACTGCAATCCACGGGATGAACGGAACGAGAAAGGAAAGAAGGGACTCACGTTCTCGTTCTGCTTCAAATCCTCCACGTTCTTCTGCAGCGAGTCCTTCTGGTTCTTCGCGCGCACGAACTGGTCGAGGGCCTTCTTGTTCACGTTCTCGTACTTCTTCAGCTCGTTCAGGCACTCCGTCAGCTTCTTGTCCAGCTGCAAAGGGGCGATCAATTAGAAGAGTGGTGGAAGGAACGAAGGAACTCGCCTGCTTCAAGTTCAAGTTCTGGTACTTGACGAGCACCTCGTGCGAGATCGACCCGACTTCGTTCATCTTGCGCGAGAAGTCGTCCCGCTTCAGCTGCAACTCGGCCATTTTGGTGCAGAAGGCGTCCGTCTGCTTGGCGATCTTCTCGATCTCCTCGTCGAGTTTCCGCTTCTTCTCCTGCAGCTCCTCCATCTTGCCGGACAGGTCGTCGTTCTCCTGGTTGTAGTCGGAGAGGTGTTCCTCAAGTTCTGAACGAGGTGAAGTGAACGAAGAGCTCATTCGAGCGGAACGAACGGATGATCCGCTGGTTGATCTTCGAGAGCCGCTCGCGCAGCTGCTTCTGCTGCTCCTGCTCGCCGAGCAGCCGGTCGCGCTTGTCCTCCACCGAGCGGTCCTGCATTTTGGACTCGAGATCGTCGCGACGGCGCAGCAGGTTCGAGTGGAGGCGGTGCTCGAGGCCCGTCTTCTTGCGGGCGACCTCCACGCGCTCGTGGACGACCGTCTCCAAGCGGGCCGTCCACTGGTTGATCTCCTCCTGCAAACAACCGAACATTCGTAAGGGTCAGTAAAGAGAGGACCCACCTGAAGTCGCTCCATGGTGGTCTGCTCGTCCTCCGTCAGCTGACTCTCCAACGCGGTGCCCAGCTGCTGCTCGAGCATCTCCTTGCGGGCCACGTACGAGCGGACGAGTTCGCGCAGGTGGAGCACTTGGTCCTGCTTCGGCTTCACGTGGTTCGAGCGGCGGTTCAACTGGTCGGACACGCTGCGCTTCTTCTCGTTCAGCTCGCGGTAGGCGGAGCGGAGGTGGTTGAGTTCGCTCTCGAGTTGTTGCAAGTCCAAGAGCGTCTGGTCGTATCGCTCCTTGGCGCTCGCCGAAGCGGCCTGGTCTCGCTGGACCTTGGCCTGCAATCGGAGCAATAAACAGTGGATGGATGGAAAGAACGGACCTCCAACTCGGGCAGCTGTGCCTTGAGCGTGCGGATGTTGATGGCGGCTTCCAACTTCGAGCGCTTGCGGTCCATGTAGCCGCCGGTCAGCGGGCCGCGGCGGTTGACCGTGTCGCCTGAACGGACGCGAGAATGAAGAAGATTGAATGAAGGGGATACCGTCGATGGTCACGCAGTTGAAGCGGTCGTTGCGCGAAACGCGGGCGCCGACCGTCAAGTCGGGAACGATGGCCGTCTCGGCGAACAGCTGCCGCATGACGGCGTCGTACTTCTGGTCGTACTGAATGTAGTCGAGCATGGCGGCCGCGTCCTGCAGCAGAGAGAGTGAAGGGCATCTGCAGAGGAAGGGGACTTACGAGATCGGTGACCGAACGGCACGGCTTGACGACCACTCGGTTCAACGGAAAGAAGTTCACTTCTCCGCGCAACTCGTGCTCGTTGAACAGCTTGAGGATCTCCATGGCCACTCGGTCGGTTTGGACGACGTGGTTGAAGAGGCGGTTCTCGCCCGTGACCTCCACGGCCGCGAAGTACTGCGGATCGCAGTTGATGTGATCGACCACGTGGCCTGGAAAAAGCGAGGAGTGTTGATCGACAACCGGGGACGAACCGTAGTAGCCGTTGAGGACCTCCGTGTACTGATTGTTCGCGTTGTTCTCGCGCATGAACTTGAGGATCTCTTCGATGCTGCGCATTCCGTTGGAGATCGTCTGCAATCGGGCGAGCAATCAAGTGAACAGTCCTCCTCCTTGTTTCCGCTCACCTTCGGGATGAAGGACATCAACGTGGCCTCGGAAGCGCTGATCTCCGAGTTGAGGACCGCGAGCTCGTCGAGGGTCTCGTTCTCCTTGAGCATCGCCTCCTTCATGACGCCGTGGGCGGCCGCCGACTCGACCCGCTTGGCGTTGAACTCCTTGTTCTTGTCCTCGATCAGCTTGCTCTGTTGGTGGAGGTCCCGCTCGAGGTTCTGAACACACAAGAGAATTCAATGGATGCCGTCTCTCGTCGAACGAACCATTTGGGTCTCGTGGAGGCCGCGCGTCTCCTCCTCGTCGTCTTGGATCGAGCGCTGGATCTCCTCCACCTGCCGCTCGATGTCCGTCTTCTGCTTCTCGTTGGTGTTGATCTCCCGCTTCAAGTACCTGCAGAAGAGGAAGTGGAAAGGAAGAAGCAGAGAGAACCCACTTGTCGCGCTCCTCGACCGTCTTGAACTGATCCTTGCGGCCGAGCTTCGCGTTCATCTCCTTGCACTTCTGGTCGTTGATTTTGATGTCGGTCTGGAGTTTGTTCTCCTCCTCGACCAGCCGCTCGAAGCGGGGCACCAACTCCTCCAACTCCTGCTGGTGCTGGGCGATCTCCGCGCGCAGACGAGTGAGGTCGTCCTTCCGCGTTGTTGCGCCCGCTGCGCTCCTGGTTGATGTCCTCGCTGAGGTCGTTGACCGTCAACTCGACGCTCTTCATGCGCTCCATCAGCTCGGTCTTCTCGGAGGTGAGCCGCTCGAGCTCGTCGCGGAAGCCCTTGTAGCGGGTCTCCAGCTTGCGCAGTTGGGTCTCGTGGGAGAGGATGTTCTGCTGGACGTCCATCATGGCCGACTCGGCCACGTTCTGCTCGTTGTTCAGCTGCTCGCGCTGGGAGGACATCCGATCGCACTTGCGCTCCGCCTCGTTGCACTCCAGGGCGTTGATCGTGTACTCGATGGCTCTGAATGGAGAGTGGGTGGAGATGATTGCTGCGAGCACGAGGACCCAACCGCTTCTGCCGGTCGAACTTCTGGTACTCCTTGAGGTCCTCCTTCTCCTCCTCCAGCTTCTTCAGCCGCTCGCCCATGTAGCCGAGGAGCTGCTCGCACTTGGCCAGCTTGCCCTGCGTCTCCTCCAGCAGCTTCATGCTCTCCTCCTTGCGCTCGTCGAACACCTTCGTGCCGGCCACCTGCAATCCCCAAATATGCGAGAGGAGAAAGGAAGAAAGTACGGACCTCTTTGATCAACTTGAGGCGTTGGGCGTCGGCGGCGGTCGCCAGCTCCATCACCTTGCCCTGCTTCACGATGTAGTAGGGGTTGGAGCGGGAGATGCCGGCCGACTCGAAGCAGGTTGAGGATCTGAACGGAGATGTTGAAGTTTGATGAAAGAAAGGAAGAAGAAAGCTCACGTCCGCTCGAGTGGCCGTCTTGCCGTCGATCAGGTACTGGTCCTTCTTGGAGGTGACCACGCGGGCGATGCGGACCTCGTTGGAGTCCTGAACACACGAACCGTCCACCAATCAATGTCCGCTCCACTCACCGACGGCAGGCGGTGCAGGCTGTTGTCGAAGACGATCTCCACCTTGGCCTGGGCGACCCGCTGGCCGGTGCCCTCGTGCAGGAGGTTGTTGCGCTGCTCCTGGTTCAGGTTGTTGAACTCGTTGGAGAGCACGAACTGGATGGCGTAGAAGAAGTTGGATTTGCCCGAGCCATTGCGTCCGACCACGACGTTGTGCTTGCGGGACAGGTCGGTGATGGAGGTGAGCTCGAAGTAGCTCCGGAAGCCCGTGATGTTGATCTCGCGGATGTACATGGCGGGAGATCAGAGCATCCGACGAAAAAGGCGGGAGAAATTCGGAAACGGCGGAGTCGAAGCGGAGGAAGACGCCCGAGAATCGCTGCCGAGTCGCGCCCGACGTCCGCGAAGTGGCCGCCAAACGGAAAAAGGCGCGAAAGTGGAGCCGGTCGGCGTCTTCTTCGGTTCGAACGGACCGGCCGATGCGGCTTGTTGTTCACATCTGTTATTTCGCTTTATTTCTTCGAATCAACGAGAAGACACTCGCGGCAAATGAGTTTAATCTCTCGGAAGCGGGGGCAAATGGTACACGAGGGAATTATTGCTATTACGAGGACTCTAATTATTATGCGAACATCGGAAAGAACAATCGAGGAGGAAAGGCGGCGGTCAGGAGGGGCGAGTGGGCGGCAGTTGATCCAAAGAAACCGGGCGGCCGTCGCCGTTCGTGTCCGCGTGCTGGTTGTTGAAGTCGGCGTACGGGAACCCCGAGCGGCGGAAGGCGGGAGCGCACGCTCGCCCACAGATTGGCGAGCGGTTGGAAGGCCTGGGAGTCGCCTGAACGAGGTCCAATGAGCGCAAGGATTCGGTTTACTCAAACACCAACGAACAATCACCGAAAGTGAAAAGTACAACAAAGTGGATCAACGGTTAGTGCAATCGGTGGGTGGGTGGGGGGCGGGTGAGTGCAGGCGGCCAATCACCAACCTAATCGCAGCAAACGGTCGGCGGCGAAGATGTCGCGCGTCTCCTCGCTGTCGAAGTCGACCGGGACGCCGCCGCTGCGGACGAACTCGTGCAGGGCGGACTTTCGCATCTGAACGTTCGCGTCGTAGCGTTCCTGAAGTCCCCCATCGATCACTCTCCGTCCCTCCTCGGCTGCCACTTGCCTTGACCACTTCGTAGGCGTCCATTATTATTGCGATGAACAAACTGACAGAACCACGTAGATGAAGAGCGTCACGAACACGTAGATGTAGCACGTGCCGAAGGCCTTGATCACCGTGTTCGAGTCGTTGATTGTGTAGAACGTGGCGAACATGTCGTCGCCGTTCAGCAGCGAGAACAACGCTTCCGAGGAGCCGGAGAGCGTGCGGAACTGCAAGCGAACGGTCACCCTCATGCCCTTCTTCCTTCCGCTCACTTTGATCGAGTACGGGCCGATGATCACCCAGCCGGCGAACAGGAAGCCGAAGTAGAGGATGATCGTGCAGACCATGAAGCGCCCGATCGACGGGGCGGACTTCTTAAGCGTGAGGATCAAAACCTGCAAGAGAAGACGATCAATCCACATTCAAACGTTCTCCTTTCTCGCTCACGTTGTATTGATTGAAGAAGCCCAGGTATCGGAGGAGCCCGAAGTAGACGAGCAGGGCCCCGCAGCCCAGCAGGATGCCCGTGAGCGTGAAGAGGCCGCTGTCGAAGTCGCGGAACTCGATGAACACCTTGCACATGGTGCCCGTGATGATGCAGCAGTCGTTCACCACGATCACCACGTACCACAGGTTCACGAACTCCAGCTTGTCGGCCATCTCCAGCCGCTGCTGGAGGACCGACTCGAAGAAGGCGACCGTCACCTGAACACTCGCATTCAGCAAAGAAGGCAGCAAGTGAGACACTCACCGCTTTCAGTCGAGAAGCCTTGAACAACGCCCGGCAGCACAGACACAACGAGGCGAGGCACAGGACGAGGACGAGCACGTCGATGGCCCCAACCAGAATGACGTCCACGCCCAGTCCCATCACTAAACACTCGCCGTTGTCATTTGGCGGCCGTTGATAGACGAACCTTGTAGCAGGCGGCCGTTGCAGAGGTTGACGTAGCTGATCACCGAGTTCAACCGAACGAACACCTGGCCCGTGTGCCTCGAGTTGTCGAAGTCGATGCCGATTTGGATCTTGTAGCACTCGGGCATTTGGTCCATCGAAACGGGCGAGAAGTGGATCGTCCGCAGATTCAAGCGAAGCGACGCCTTCGAGATGATCAGCGCGTCCTCCGGCTTGAAGGTCACGTCTGCAAGCGGAGGTTGAAAGAAGGAGAGGAAAGTGAACGCACTCATCGCTTTCAGGTAGGTGGCAATCACTGCCGGATCTTCGCGGATTTTCTCCACTTGCCACTGCTCGAATTTGAGGAACACGCAGTCTGCAATCGAGCAGTTGAATGAAGCAATCTGGCTGCTTCCTCATCCACCTGTTCGCTCGCTGATGTCGAAGATGTACGTGTCGTTCTCCACGCGAACGTCGGCCAGCCGGTCGACACACAACTCGATCGGCGGGATGTGCGCGTAGTCGACGTCGCAGAGCTGACCGTCCGCCGCACACCCGCCGTAGTGGATTCGCGTCGTGTCGTAGCTGAACGACGCGAACGACTCGTTCCGCAGTGAGTAGTACTGAAAGCAGCGGGCTATACTCAAGTCCAAAGAGAAGAGCTTGCCGCCACTATAATGTGCGCCATGTGCTCAACGATCCCGTTCGAAGAGAAAACGGCGTAGCGTCCGGCTTCTGCCGGGAACGTGACCGCCTGAAAGACGGCAGAATGAGAGGCGAATCGGATGGAACGAACGTCCCGATCGTGGTCCCAATCCCGAAGAAACTTGTGGCGCATGACGGTCACCGTGTCCTCGAGGAAGTCCACGTGCGAAATGCGCATCTCGGCGAAGAGGACCAACTGGACGGTCACGAAGATCACCTTCAGGATTTGAAAGGCGAGTTTGAAGCTGCAGTTCGAGTGGGATAGAAGGCGATACAGAAGAGAGAAACTGACGGGAATTGTCGTCGCAGCTTCCACTTCTGCATCGGGTTCATGAAATAAAACTGGAGATGCCGCCGCAGCCGGAGCCCGTACTCCTTCTCGGCCTCCGGGAGTTCGTTGAGAGACGCATCAAAGTCATAAATGCGGCTGCAAACGAGCGATTTCTCCTTCTCTTGTGTGTTTCTCACTCACGCGTCGTGGAGACTGGCGAAGAGCGGGTCCTCGGCCTCGTCCACGTGCCGATTGTAGTGGGTCGCCCCGAAAGTCGTCATCTGAACGCCGGGCGATCAACAGAGGGAACACGGGAACGAACCTCCGCCTTCTGGTTGGGCTCATTGACGCCCGGCAGCTCGCGGTATCCCGTCGATCGTTTCCGCGCCACCGACCTCAAGGCGTTCAACATGCACCCGCGTCCAAAGCACACCGAAAGTACGCAGTCGATCGAACGAACGAACACAAGCGAGCACCACCTTCTTTCCGAGCAAAAAAACGTTTATTTGCAGAAAAAAGCAAGAGGAGTGACGACTCGAACCGCTGACCCGGCCGCTTATCAGTTCGGTGCTTGACCAAAAGAAAAAATTCTGTCTGTCGAGGAAAAAGACGAAGATCGCATGGCACAACGGAATACACGCTAGTGATCGACCCAAAAGTAAAGAAGCCCGCCTCAAATGTTTGAGCAAATAGAACTGTACAAAGATTCCTAACGGTGAGGCCTCAAGCAGCCGGAAATATCGTGCTGCCGGCCGAGGAACTCGTGAACGTCGAAGTCAACGGCGACTGGAGGTCGTGAGTGGAGTCGACGAGGAACTCCAGCGATCGCCAAACGTCCCGCCGCTTCAAACGCGAGAGGAAGGTGGCCCGCAGCTGCAGTTCGGACGGCGAGATGATCGACGGTGAGAGATGAGGCGGCTGGAGATCGTTTCGGCGGCGAACAGGCCGATCAGATCGTCCAGTTTCTTCTCGAGGTATTCGGACAGCTGAACAGGAAAGATGGCTACAAGTCTCTCGTACATAACTGACCTTTCCAGTTCCGTTCTCCTGTCCCCGACCGGCCATCCTGCTGGTCGCCCACTCGACGTTCAGCCCGCACTCCTCCAAGACGGAGCGGAGGTCGCGTCCGAAGCGGAAAAGCGAAAGCGAGACGACGTTGGCGGCGACATGCGGGGAGGGCCGTTCGGTCGGGTTCACGCGAAGGATGCGCGACAGCAGGAGTTTGATGGAAGCCGGCAGGCGGCGCGGCAGTTCGGGCAGGTCGTGATCGTCGTCGTACGTAGCGGAATTCAGGTACGAGTAAAAGGGATTCCGTCTGCAATGCACAAAATGATGGACAGAAACTGCAAAAGAGGCGAACCTCGTGAAGATCTCGAAGCCCAGCGTCCCAGCGCCCCACAGGTCTGCTCGCGAGAAGTCCAAAAGAACTCCAGCGGCCAGCGGCGTCCTCGTGATCTCCGGCGGCCGCAGCGAGAGGTTGCCGCCGAGGTCCGTGAACTCGTCCACGTACCGCACGACTATCGTGCCGGTTAGCGCGGAGCCGAAGTCGCTCAGCACCAAGTGCGGGATCTCGGCTGAACACGGCGAGCATGAAGGGCCAATAAAAGAGGAACGAACCATCAGAATCGAACGACAACAGCACGTTGTCGGACTTCATGTCGCGGTGCGCAATCTTCTGATCGGAAAGGAAGACGACGGCCTCCAGCAGCTGGCCGAACATCACGCGTCCCGCCCAGTAATTTCTTTTCTGCGTCAGCACGTACTCGCGCAGCGTCATTCGGTACCTGAACAGTCGCGGATGAAAGAAGGCATTCGAATAAGAGGAACCGACCGCTTCATTACGATGCACAATGCGTGGGGGCTCGTGGATTAGCGAGCCGTAGAGGTCGGCGGCCGGCAGAGCTTCCGGGAAGAGATGTTCGGCCCCCCGGAGCACGGGGAAGCGGTCCACAAAGGCGGTGTGGATTTTGATCACGTTCGGATGGCCGCGCGACATCCGCCCGAACGTGCCCGAGCGCAACGAGGCCGGCGGATTGACCAGCGGAATCAACTCACTCCGCATGCCCTCGACAAGCAGCCGCTCCGGCAGCGAGAAGTCGTAGTTGAACATCAATTTCAAGGCCAGAGAGCGAATCTAAACATCCAAAATCAACGAGTGTTCCGCGGCTGTCCAGAACGAACCGCTGGATTCACTTCCCTCCCGCTCGCCTTCACTTGCAGCTCGTAGACGGCGGCGTTGCACCCGCAAGCGATGAAGTTCCCTGCAAATGACGAAAAATTTAAAGAGGATTCTGCGGGGGATTCTCACCGATCTCGTAGCCGTCCAGCTCCTCCGGCAGCTCGTCCACCACCAACGTTCGATTGTAGCGGGCATTCCGGCCGAAGACCGACTGAAACGAAAAAAAGACGTAATCTCCTCCCTTTCTCCACTCACCTTCACGTGGTCGAAGAACTGAAGTTGCCGTCGGAAGCGAAGAAGACGGCGATCCCGCCGTTCGATCGAGTAGCGGACGGCCGGCTCCCGATGGCCGTGAAAGAGGGCGGCGAACGGGCGGGCGGCGAATTTCGTTCGAACGGTGGAGTTCAACTGCAAGCCGGGAGTGAGCAATCGAACGTCGCAAACGGGTGACTCACCAGCCGCCCGAAGAACCGCCGCGTCACTTGGAGGTCGCGAGCCGCCCGCACCACCGGCCGCAGCGTCTGGAATTTGGGCCGTCCGACGATCCCGAGCCGCACGACCACCTGAACGGCCACTTGCGGACGGTCGAACAAACAAACAAACAAAACCTGCAGCCCGGCGTTGTACAGCAACCGCCCGAACGAGCGGAAAGACATGACCGCTGCCGCCCGCTAGTGCCCGAATGTCCGACTGCGGATTTGCTCCAACGACCTCGTCGACAGCTCCCCGAACCCTCGCATTGTGTCGAGTAATTGGGAGCTCCAATCAGCCGCTTCGTCCACTCATGATCGCAAATCAGGAGATGCGCCCCACTCGACACGCAGACATCTCTCCTTCCTTCCATTGAAAGGACGTTCTTCTGCTTCCTTTTGTGAACGAACTCGTCTACGCACTGATTATGAGATTATTTTATGAGGAAAAGAAACTGTTTGCACAAAATGCGGAGGATAAAAACGAGAAATTCGAGAAATAAAGCGATTCGAGACTAATGGACCCGCGCACTCGATTAGGAGGCTTCTTCGCGCTGGAACGACGAGCACGTGGGTCGGGCGATCATCGAGAAGGGCGTCGTGTTCACTTGTGTCGGGTGGAGTCGCTGCCGAAGGTACTCGACGCCCTCGTCCGTCACGCAGCCGTGGATGTTGATCGCCTCCAGGCGGCGCTCCAGACTCCTGAAGTCGACGACAGTGAAGGGGAAAGAGGAGAAGAGACGAACAGAAAGCTGACGGGCTCGATCCCGTAACAGCGGCAGACGGAGAGCTTCTTCAGCTTCTTCAGTTTGCTCAGCGTCTTCAGCGCGACGTTCGTGATTTCGCTGCAGTCCGAGACGTCCAGTTCGATCAGCTCGGGGCAGCGGTTCACGATGTGCGCGATCACTGGAAAGCTAGCAGTAGAACAGATTGAAAGGAAGGAGACTTGCTGGCGTCGGTGAGTCGCGACTGCTCCATGCCCGCAACGTTCAGCCGCTTCAACGACGACGGCAGCTTCTGGCAGGCGGCTTCGAGGGCGCCCGCGTGGAACTTCGCCCAGCCGATGTTCAGTTCGACCAACCTGTACGGAGAAATGAGTGGAAAGAAGGAGAGAAATGGACTCACTTCTTGCACGAAGCGAAGATTTTGTTCACGCCGGCCAGCGGAAAGCGCTCGCACATCTCCACGTTCAGGAATCTCAGGCCCTCGTTCTTCGCGATCCCCAGGCAGACGGCCTCGTCGATGGCCGCGAACTGCGCGATGTTCAGCACCTCAAACGGGAATCCTCATTCAACGGAAAGCAAAAAGAAGCCGCCCACCTGCAGAAACCGCGTCCGTTCGAGCAGCGCGCTCAAGACCTTCGGCCAGTCGAAGACCGCGAAGCTGATGTCCAGGTACGTGAGATTCGTGAACAGCGGCGGGTTGGGCGGCGGGTAGAGGGCGTCGTCCCGGAACAACTGAAAGCAACCACTCAACGGAATTTAACGGAAGGACGAACCGTCGCCGCGTACAAACAAACGACCTCCGTCTTCCGCTCCAGCAGCCGGTGCAGCGCCATCTCGCCGATGGTCGCGTTCGAGAGGTTTACCTGCTTCCAGAACATCGGCTTCGTTCTACAACGAACAATCGAATGGACGGAGAGAAAGCAGAAGACGAACCCGATTTTGTAGAAGCGGTGGCACGTGCGCATCGCGTTCACCAAGTCGACGCAACTGAAGTGCTTGAAGATCGACTCGATCACTTCGTCGGGGATCTTCAGCTTCTCGAAGTAATCGGCTAACAAACATCGATAAAAGCAAACAGAACGGGCGGACAAACCGGGCGTAATGGCGAACTTGGACGCGCTCAGCGACCGTCGGATGATTCGGTTGGGCTGCATGCCGGGCGTCATGTACACGCTGGAGAATTCGGGCACCCGAAGGCTGAGGTTGTGGACGTCCATCGGAGGGCGGAGATCGTCGACAATTGCGGCTGTTCGGAACACAAACCGGCGGCTTGCGAATCTGCCGCCGCGTCGTTTCTTACGCGGGGGATTCGCGTTCCGCGGGGGACCGCGCTCGCCGTCGGCCGGCCGCGGAAAACGGGCGGCAAGGCGGGAGTTTTCTCAGCAATCAGCAGTTTGTTTCACCCTCTTGTCGACCGAGCACCTCCTTCTTGCCAATGCATCGTCCTAATCCAATTCCTTGAATCAACCATTGCACTCACAACCAGCAAAGAAATCAAACAACCGCTTGATCAAACGACCGCTCAATTTCTTTGCCCGTGCATTACAACCGCCTGGATTCGCCGAATACGCCAACGTTTCGCTAACTTCCACACAAACACGTCACCCATCAAAACACATTGGAATGGAATGGAGCGTCATTCGCCGACCGCACTTCCACGTTCACGATCGAATGGCTTCCGGATGCGAGAACGTCGATCAGGCAGGAAGGTCGGGCCGCGAGAACCGTGCATTCTGCAAACCAAAGGAATTCATTTGTTTGCCCTTGACGAGCGCTTTTCATGGATTGCAGTTCGAGTGTGGTTTGCAGCTAGAAGCTCGCTATGCTCGTTGTGGAACCTCATCATTTCAAGTCGAATTGAAGTCCAAGAACAGCAACGCGGCGGTTGTTTGTTTTCCATTCGGCGTTCGCGAACAACAAGCCGACGATCCGGGCAGCCGTCTGCGGGATGAACGTGCGGATCAACGAAACGAAACGCCCGCCGGTCGCCCGCGAATCCCCGCCGCCGCCGTCGAAAATCCACGACCCAACGGACGGCCGCTTTTTGCGATTCGCCTTGGCGTTCCGCCGCAGCTCGGCTTTCAGCGCGCGGAAACTCCCGACTTTTGCAGTTGGGCGATCGGTTCCGTTCGCTCCTTCTGTTTATTCGGAGGCTCCGATCGGTGCGTGATTGCCGCCCGTCGCTCGTGAGTCGGCCGCGAAGATGAGCAGCGAGACGGAGCAGGAGCAGCTCCTCGAGGAGACCATCCGCGTGGTCAAATCGCAGGCCTTCGAGATGAAGCGCTGTTTGGATCGAAAGGAGGTCATGGAGGGCCTGCGGTACGCGAACGTGATGCTCGCCGAACTCCGCTCCACCGCCTTGAGTCCCAAATTCTACTACCGGCTGTGTGGGTGCCGCTTTCGAATTGATCTCGATTATTCCGCCCGCTTGCAGACATCGACGTGACCAACGAGCTGCAGCACTTCCTCTCGTACCTGGAGGACGAGTACCTGAGCGGCGACGAGAGCAAGAAGGTGGCCGAGTTGTACGAACTCGTCCAGTTCGCCGGCAGCATCGTCCCCGATTGTTCGTCCCTCTTCTTTCATTCATTTATCGATCGATCGATTGCAGGTACCTGATGATCACGGTGGGCGTCGTGTACATCAAATCGAAAGAGGCGCCCCGAAAGGACATCCTGCGCGATCTCGTGGAAATGTGCCGCGGAGTGCAGCACCCGCTAGAAGGGACTCTTCCTCCGCAACTTCCTCCTCACCTCCACGAAGGAACTCCTGCCGGTCGGGCCGCAGGGGACGGAGGAGAGCGACTCGGACGGCGACATCCGCGACGCCCTCGAGGTCGTGATGGCGAACTTCGCCGAGATGAACAAACTCTGGGTTCGAATGCAGCACCAGGTGGGCTCCTTCCTTTCATTCTTCCTGTTCACTTCTTTGATTCCAGGGCCCGACCAAGGAGCGGGACAAGCGGGAGCGGGAGCGGCGGGAGTTGCGCATCCTCGTAGGCACGAATTTGGTCCGGCTTGGCGCAGCTGGAGCTCCTCGACCTCGACATGTACAAGGAGCACGTGCTGCCGGGCATCCTCGAGCAGGCGGTCTCGTGCAAGGAGCCCATCTCCCAGGAGTACCTCATGGAGTGCGTGATCCAAGTGAGTTTTTCCTCTTCCTTTCTTTTCTGTTGGACGTGCCCGCTTGCAGGTGTTCCCGGACGAGTTCCACCTCGCCACGCTGTCCGAATTCCTGACCGCGTGTGCCGAGTTGAACCCGTCGGTGCAGATCAAGAACGTCCTCTGCGCGATCATCGACCGCCTCGCCATCTACGCGGTGGCGGAGGACGGGCCGGGCATCCCCGCCGAGCTCGATCTCTTCAAGACGTTCTCCGACCACTCCGAGAAGATCATCGCCGCGCGCAAGGAGATCCTGCCCGAGGACATCGTCTCCATTCAAGTGAGTGCCACGGGAGAGAGCGGAGAGTGATGGAAGGATTGCAGCGAGCACTCGTCAATCTCGCCATCAAATGCTACCCCTCGGACGTGAGCTTCGCGGACACCGTCTTCAAGTCGACGGTCAACATCTTCAATCAGCTGGAGTTGAAGAGGTGAGTGAACCTTCCCCTTCTTTCATTTACTCCTCTCTCGTTCTCCAGCATTCCGTTCAACGGGAATCTCGGCCGCGAGCTCATGAAACTCCTGAAGCTGCCGGTGGAAGCCTACGCCTCGTGCCTGTCCGTCTTCCAAATGGACTCCTACATCGATCTGCTCAACTTCTTCCACTACCGCGGCCGGACGCACGTCTGCTCGTTCCTCATTCGGCGGATAATCGAGACCGAGAGCTCGATCGAAAGCGAGGAGGTCTTGCAGAAGGTGTCTCTCCTTATCCTCTGTTCGTCCCCTTACTTTCCGCTCTTTCAGCTGTTCGAGTTCATCGAAACGCTGCTCGTCGACCAGGAGGACCAGCCGGAGGATCTGGCGACCAACGAGGACTTCGACGAGGAGCAGGCGCTCGTCTCCCGCCTCGTGCACATGATCAAGAACGAGGACCGGAACGTCCACTTCACGGTTGGTGACTCCGTTGATTGGCGGGCGGATGAGGGCGGCTGTTTGTTTGCAGCTCCTCTCGAAAGCGCGGAAGACCTTCGGGAAGGGCGGCAAGCATCGCTTCAAGTACACGCTGCCTCCAGCTGTGTTTGCGGTCTACAGACTGGCCGAGAGCTTCGCGGCCGATCGGGGGACGGTGAGCGGGCGGGCGCGTCGACGGAAATAGGCGCGAAGTGGTTTCAGGAGAGTTGGGACGAGCGCATGAAGAAGATCTTCCGCTTCTGCATGAGCACGATCTCCGCCCTCAAGAACGAGACCGAATCCCACGAGTTGTGTCTCAAGTTGTTGCTCCAAGTGAGTTCGCCTTCTGTTTACCATGCCAATAGGTGTGTTCAGGGCGCGTTGGTGGCGGACAAGCTGGGCTTCGAGGACGCGGGCTCGGTGACCTACGAGTTCGTCTCGAATGTTCGTTCTTTTCCCGTCTCTGCCCACCCCTCTTCGTCGTTTGCAGGCCTTCACGATCTACGAGGAGGACCTGCGGGAGAGTCGGGTCCAAATCCACTGCCTGAACCAAATGATCGGAACGGTCCAGCAACTGCGCGGCCTCCTCGACGAGAACCACACGCCGCTGCGGAATCAGTGCGCGATGTACGCGAGCGGGCTGCTCAAGAAGCCCGACCAGGCGCGCGCCCTCTGCCTCGTCGCCCACTTGTGTTGGCACTCGCAGGTAGCCGCCTTCTCTCCTCCGTCCACCCTCCACTCCTTCAGCTGAACGACTCGGAGGTCCCGATGAAGGACGGGCAGCGCGTGCTGGAGTGCTTGAAGAAGGCGATCAAGGTGGCCTCCCAGTGCATGGAGGACGCGATCCAGCTGGCGGCGTACATCCACATCCTCTCCAACTACCTCCACTTCTACGAGTTGGGATGCGAGGAGGTTTGTTGCCCCCATTCACTCGTTTGTTCATTCATGCCCTGCTTCAGATCACGCCCGTCATGGTGAATCAGTTCGTGGACAAAATTCGCGATTCGCTCCTTCCACCTCGACGCCTCCGTGGCCACCGACCAGCTGAACGAGACGTTTGCGGTGGGTGGCGGGCAGAAGAGCGGCCGTCAATCGTTCGTTTGCTTTCAGGCGTGTCTCGATCACGTCCGCCGACTGAAAGAAACGACCGACGACTCCGCACTTTCGAGCGCCCTGGCCAAACTCTCCGTCTGACGAACGCCCGCCTTCTTCCCCGCTTTTCTTCTTCCTTCGAACGGGTCCACATTCCGAACATATGCACGCCTTCTCTCGTTGCTAACTCTTCCTAACTATTTATTCTTCCGTGTTCCTAATAATCGATTAAACGGCCGCCGGAGCGGTCTTTTGCGAACAAAACCGTCGGGATTCCCGCATTTGATCCATCCGCCCGCCTTCTTCGTCTCGTTGTGCAATACTCGCTGGTTGTTGTTCTCTGCGAAGTGGTCGGCAGTGTCTTGTGTTGGTCTTCGCCCTCCGAACTGATGCCTTTTACTCGACGGTTGCGCACAATTGCTCGTATTTATTCCAGGTTTCCATTGTTCTCTGTTGCTAATCGTGATCGAAGAAGAACGTGAAAGAAGCGTGTGTGGTGTTTGTCGGCCACTTGTTCCTGTGCTTTGAGCAGTCAACAATATTGTTCGATTGGGAGGGCTCGTCGGGGCTTAACGCTCGTTGCAGGCGATGGAGTGAACGCCCGGACCGTCCGCCCGTCCCGCCAATCGACCACCGGGACGAAGAACGTTCTTGTCGGTGAGTCTGCTTATCGCTCGTCCGTTCATTTGAATTCGAAACGTGATTCACGCCCAACAGGCGTGACGGGTGGCCGTTCGCGAAGACGCGAGGCGAACGTGACGTCGGCCGGGCGGATTTTATCACCCGGCCGGCTGCACGAAGGCGGGCGGCGGGAAGGCGATTAAAAGGAGTGCGGGGGGGGGGGGGGGGGTTAAACCCCAAAGAACAAACAGCCACGAGTCGTGCGGGGGATCAGCGGCCTGCGGAAACCCCAAAATGCAATCCGGCCGTCGGTCGGCCGGTGGGAACCGAAGCCGGCGGAATGCCGTCGCGGGATCGGAAGCCATGGCAACCTCCCGCTCGGCCCTCTGTTTTGCCCGCCGTTTGTCGTCGACGATTCCCACAATCGGGGAAATTTCGTTACAAAATCGTGTTTTGACTGACCGCGTGTTCCATGGAGATGGCGGCGGTCGGTTGACGAAAGCGGGCGCCGTTTCGCAATCGAGCGGCCGGCCGGAGGGCCAACGGTGGGCGGGCGGGTGGGACGGCAGTCGGGGAATTCGGGCACTGCGGGTCGGCGGGGAGTTTCCCGCTCGGTTGATTTGTTTTCCTTCGAACTTCACGTGCTCCTCCCGCCCGCACGTCGCCCGGCTCACCTTCCGCTGCGACCCCCGTGCGTAATTCGTATCGCGGAAACTTTCGCCTTCCGCCGCCGCCGAGCGGCCGACCGGCGGAATCAATCGCCTTTCGTTTCGCTTGCGGAGCGCTTCTTCCCGCTTTTTCGCTCGCTTGGCGCTCAAACACGCGCGCAACGGGGGCGGCCGATGAATCAGAAGGCGGGCGGTCCGGCTGGCGTGTCCACAACGGAGAGCATTCCGTTCTCGTGCTGCCGACGGGCACGATAGCGGGCGGGCAGTCGCTCGCCGATCGTCCGACCATCCCGCCTTCTCTTCGCCCGGCCGCCCGCCGATCACGAACTGCCGCTCAGCCGCCCGCCCGCCCGCCCGTCAATCGATCCGAATGGCGTGAACGCAGCGGTCCAATTTGCATTCCACTTCGCTCTCGCTGTGGGCAACTCGTGAATAAGCGGGTGCGGAGGGCTCACTTTCCACTCTTGCAGGACGCCCGCCTCCCTCCAGTCCGACTGATTTGTCATGTCCAACCCGCCCTGGACCGGCGGTGCCGCGGCCGTCCCGTCGACCTCCGCCCAACTCGAAGAGCCGCTGGACGCGAACGGCGACTCGCTGCAGCGCTCCCTCTTCCCCGCCCACCGCCTGCCGCCCGGCCTGCCCGCGGAGCCGTCGAGCACCTCCAATTGGCTCTTCTCCTTCTCCGTCTTCCAAATCCCGAGCGTCGCGTCGACGTTGGCCACGCCGTCCGGCTTGTGTTCGCTGCTCGCCTGCTGCGTACTGATCTTCATCGCTGGTCTCTACCTTCTCCATTTGATCGCCATTTTCTACGGGTGAGTGCCCTCCACTTTCCTTCTCTCTCGAACCCCAGCTTTCAGACGGCATCGACTGCACAAGAAGTCCTCGCAGCGGGGGCCCCAGCTCGGCGTTTCGATCATCAAGCCGCTGGTCGGGACGGACGAGAACCTCTTCTTCAACCTCGAGTCCTACTTCAAGCTCAAATACCCGACCGTAAGCAATGATTCCTTTTTCTCCGTTCATCCTCTCGTTGTTTGCAGTACGAATTGCTCTTCTGCCTGAACGACAGCAACGATCCCGCCTTCAAGGTGGTCGAAGCGTTGCGAAGTCGCTACCCCCGCGTGGACGTGCGCGTGTTCGTGGGCGGCGAGCCGGTGGGCCTCAACCCGAAGATCAACAACATGATGCCCGCGTACCGCAACAGCCGGTCGGTCCTTCGCGTTCTTTCGTTCATCCCGTGCTTCCTGCAGGTACCCGCTCGTCCTGATCAGCGACTCGGGCCTCTACATGCGGGACGACGCGCTCGCGGACATGGTCTCCTGTTTGGAGGAAGATGTGGCGATGGTCACGCAGACGCCCTACTGCCTGGACCGCTCGGGATTCGGGGCCAACTTGGAGCAGGCAAGCGGCTTCTTCTCAGTTCTTTTCATTCTCCTCCCGTTCAGATCTTCTTCGGCGGGGCCCACGCGCGCATCTACCTTGTCGGGAACGCGCTGAATTTCGTCTGCTCGACGGGCATGTCCTCGTTGTTCCGCAAGAGCGTGCTGGACGAGTGCGGCGGGATGCAGAACTTCGCGGGATTCCTCGCAGAGGACTACTTCTTTGGGCTCGCTTTCGCGAAACGGTGAGTGAAGGCAGAAACAAGGAGACGATTGACGGACGGCTGTTCAGCGGATGGCGGAGCGTGATCTCCCACCTGCCGGCCCTGCAGAACGGGACGGACACCGACCGCCATTCGTTCACGCGCCGCATGTGCCGCTGGGCCCGCCTGCGAGTGGCGATGCTGCCGCACATGATCATCCTGGAGCCCTCCCAGGAGTGCTTCGTCTCGTCGCTGCTCGGTGCGTGCGCCCTCGGCTACCTCACGGAATCCCTCTACGTGGCCCTCGTCTTCGTCGTGCTGCACGTGGGCTATTGGGCGATCTGCGACTACACGCTCATCACCCTCCTCCAGGCAAGTCCCCTCTTTTGAACGTTCATTGATCCCTGTCTTCAGAACGGCCCAATCCCTTTCTCGTTCGCTCAGTTCGCGGTCTGCTGGCTGTACCGCGAGACGATGGCCTTGCCCATTTACCTCATGGCCCTGCTCAATCCGGAGGTCAGCTGGAAGTCGCGGACCTTTCGACTTCGCTGGGGCGGTCGCATCCAAGCGGTTCCCGACTTCCGGAAGTGAGGCGACGCTCAACGCTTCTCGGCGCAAATCACAACAATACGGGTGTTCACTCTGCTCTCCATTTCTGCCATTCCGCCTCGTCGTGCAGCAGGACGCGAATAAACCGAACATATTCCTCCGTTTCTCCCATTCCCCCGATTGCTTTCTACTTCTTCTTCGAATCGTCGGTAGAATAAAGAGCTTTACGTGGATGCTCGGTTGCGATTGGAACAGTTTATTGCGATTTCACAGCAATCGGGGGCCTAATTATCGAGAATAAAACTCTTGATTGAGACGAGCAATCCAATCGAATCAAAGGATCAACACCAGTAGTCAAGGGAAGCGAAATGCGGAGGGCGAAGGAAGACGACGACGCGGGGGAATGAGTGGGAGGAGGATCTCGATTGCCATTAGTCATTAACACGAGTGTACAGCGTTTATCTACGAGGAGGAGCAACAGAACGGGGAAAATACTGTGGAGGATGAAGATCCGGAAGGGAGGAAAGAGGAAGCCGAAAGCACCGATGGATCAACAAGTTGTAGCGCGGAGTGTTCGCTGAGGGACCGCTCCATTAGTTGGCCTATGGGAAATCCGAGTGACGCCGAGTTGAGCGTAGCGGCCGCGGTCGAAGCGGACGAGCTCCCGCCCGACGATGCGGGACGAGGAGAAGAGCGGCGCGTATTCCGAGAGGCCGAGGTCCTCCAGCCACGAGAGCACGTCGCCGAGCGACCAGTCGATCACTTCCTTCTGCCGATGCTGCTCGTGATCAAAGGCCGCATGGCTGGATGGGAGTCCCGCTGAAAGCAGGGGGATGAACGACCGCTCCACTCGTTCGTCGGCAACACCGCGAAGCCCCAAGCCCGCCGCATTCCACCCACTCGCTTACAATCGTGGGAGGCCGCCGAAGGAGCGGCACTGGCCGAGTCGTGGTCCGAGTCGCCGGTCCCCGAGTCCTGCTCGTAGTCCACGGGCGGCGTGCGCAGTTCGGGCATTCCGCGGCCGTTCGGCGGACCGCTCGCTCCCGCCGCCGAGCTGCTCGAAAAGTTCGAAAGCGTGGAGGCGATGGAAATCTGCGGAAAGCGAAGCACAATCAAAACGAGGCCCTCAACCGCGCGCACTCACCGTGTCGTTGTACTGCGGCTTGCAGGCCGACGGCGTGATGAACGTGTCCTCCAGCTGCTGGCTGATGAGCGTCACGCGAGTGGAAGCGCCCAGGGCGAACTGCGAGCTCGTCGTCCCGTTCTCGCCCGTCTGCACTCCAATTCGAACGGGCGAGGCGGTCGGCGTGCCCACCAGCGGGGTCGCGTGATCGTCCCCGTACTCGCTCGGCTCCAAGGACGTCCGCGAAGAAGTGTACCTGCAAGAGGTCGGCGGTCACCCCCGTCCATCTTTCTCCTCTCTCGCACGTACCCACTATCCTTCTTGGCCGCAAACCCCGGCGGCGAGTGCTGGGCTTTGGGCGGCGTCTTCGCGGACGGCTGCACGTTTTCCCGGACCGATTCCCGCAGACTCAATCCCCCGTACGGCCTGCAAAAAGCGCGATCACTCACACGGACGAGCGGAACGACGAACCGCGTGGTCGGCGGGCTCACTTCCACGGCCGGATGCCCGCCGTCGTCCGAGTTGTTGGCCGACTCGGCCGACTGGTCGTCGTTCGAGGTCACCAGTTTGGAGCGGCGTTTGGCCAGCGCACTTCGGAGGTCCGTGTCGAAATCGAGGGATTTCTTGACCGGCGGCTTCGGGGGCGTCGAGTTGCTCGACGAAGGGCCCGCAGCGGAGGCGCTCGGCGCTTTCGGCGGCGGCTTCAGCGTGTTGTTGTTCACGGGCTTCAGCTGGACGCTGCAGAGGGCGTCGGCCGAAATGCCGCGGCAGTCCGACTTGGCGCTCGACGGAGGCGGCGGGGGAGGCGGCGGCGCGTGGTTGCCGCTCGTCGTCGCGGTCGAAGCGGCGGGCGCCTTCATCGGCGTGGACAGGAAGCCCGGCGGCGGAGCTGAAAAGAAGGATTGAATGTCCAATCAAACGATCTTCCGCTTACGAGGCGGAGGCGGCGGAACGGAGCTCGCAGTCGGCGCTCGCGGCTTCTCGTTCTTCGCCATCGGCGGGGGCGCGCGGGCGACGCTCGGCGACTCGGGGACGGGCGGCGGAGGAGGCGGCGGCGTTTTGGGGCGCAGGACTCCTCGACAGGGCCGCGAGTAGTCGGAGTACTCGGTGGGCGACTTCCGACCGCCCACTTGGAACGTGGCGCCGTTCGTTTGGTCGTAGATGGGCGCTTGGAGATCGGGCGACGAGTTGAAGCTCTTCATCGGCTGCATCTCGCCCTCGAACACGTGCGCCTGCTGGGCGACCTCGCCGTTCGTGGCCGAGCGCGGCAAACCGCTCATCGACGGCGACGGGACACCGCCTCGCTGCTTCCGCCGCTTCATGTCCGCGACGGAGGTGAACTTGCGCGGACCGCCCTGCCCGACTTCGTACGTCTCCTGCAAGCGGTCGATTAGGAGGAGGCGATCGACGGGCATAATCCCCGTTCTCCCGCGACGATTAAATTCCCCCGCTCGACTGCACGCATCAATTAGATGAACAGCGAGCCTCTTCGAGCACAACTACGGTAAATGATTACTCACTTGCTCGTAGACGCCGGCAGCCATCGGTTGGAACTGGGAGGTCGACTGCCGAATCATCAGGTGCTCCAACTCGGCCGCCGAGATGCGCCGAGCGGACGGGCGGCTCTTCACTGAAGCACAGCGGTTGTGTTCGGAGAAGTTGGACGAGTCGATAGATTGCACACTCAAAGACTCCGAGGACTTGGCACCGAACAGACGCAAGTCGCCCGGAGAGGAGAAAACGAAGCCGTTTTGCTGACTATCCGCTGAGTTCTCGGCTGCAACGGAAGAGCGGAAATGTTAGCAGTGGAAAGGAGGGGTGTGAATGAGAGCAGGAGAAGGTCCAAGAGAGAAGCAAACCACGAACACCCACTCCCACTTACGCGAATAGCCCATCGTGTGGTGCCCGTAGGAGGAGGAAAGCGAGGTGCTCGGGTGGCGTTGCGGGGGCATCGGCGGCAGTCCGCGGGGCACCGACTGGTTGCGGCGGGACGGGAGGGTGCCCCCGTTGGTCGTGTAGAGCGGCTGCTGGGCGATCGCCGGGTCAACGGTGATCACTTTCAGCGAGATCGTGTCCTGGCTCTGGTGAATCAACTGGACGACCTGCTCGTGGTTCGAGCACCGCACGTCCACGCCGTTGATCTCGAGCAGGAAGTCGCCCGGCCGGAGTCCCGCCTTCATCGCCATCCCGCTCATGTCCACGCCCTCGAAGAACTGCAGGGCGGGAGTGGCGGGCGTCGGCTGGAAGTCCATCTGCGAGTCCACGTCTGAACGGGCGGGTTGAGAGAAGAAGAACGGAAGGACCCACGTTTCGTTCCTCGCAGAATGAAGCCGAAGCCCTTGGGCCCACGCGGGATCACCAGAATTCGCGGGATGTTCGCCTCGAAGCCCGCCATCTGCGCCTGCACGCTCTCGGGCGGGTAGCGGCGGAGGGTGCCGCCGTACTCCGAGTGGTTGCTGGTCGAGGCGCGGCTCATGCTCGGGCTCGGCATCACGGAGGCCGAGTGGCGCAGTTGGGGCGTCTGATAGCAGCGGTCCGACTGGGCGCTGCAGATGGACGACTGGCTCATGGAGCGCCGCCGGAGGATCTGACTGCCCATCCGCCGGCGGGTGTTGTACTTCGGGGTCCCGCGGAAGGGCACTGGAACGTCGGGCGTGAGGTTCTTCGGCAGGACGGAGGTGCCGAACAGGAAGGCCAAGGAACTCTTCCGAGCGGCCGGTCGGCATTTTGATTCCTGTGAGGGAGACGAGAGAAAAGCGGGCGATCGGACGCCGAATACCGGCTTTTGTGTTCGTCGCGCGTCTTCGCCCAAATGCCTCGTTGTTCATAAGCGTGCGGGAAGAAGAGACATCCGCTCAATTTGTGCGCGCTCGACAAAAAGGGACGGCGGACCGAAGAGCGTTGCGAACAAACAGGATTGCGGGGATCCCCGTCGAAGACGATCAATCCGATCGCTTTCGCAATTTCGAAACAGTCGATTGAGGGAATTGATTACCCCAAACAAACCATCCAACATCTTCCCTTTCGCTCACCTGCATTGCCCGGATTGTGGCCCTGGATGATGTCCGCGACGAGGCTGTTCCCAACGATGTGGGCGACGTGGAGGGCCGTCTGTCCCTGCTTGTTCATAATGAAGGGATCGGCCCCGCGGAAGAGGAGCGTTCGCGCACAATCGGGGCTAAACGGGCAGCGTTTGATTGCAAGGAAAAAAGTTGAATGAACTAACCGGTTGTTGACCGCGCACACGTGCAGCGGCGTGTTCCCGTTGATGTTCTGAGCGTTGATCTCGGCGCCGTAGTAGAGGAGATTCTCAACGTGCTTCAGGAGACCGTTCTTGCACGCCTTCAAGCAAATGGATTGAATTGGAGAGAAGAGAGGACGGAGTACCTGGTGGATCTCATGATTCCCGTGCATGTCCGTGACGCCGATCTCCGACGCCTCGCTCAGCAGCATCTGGGCGACGGCCTCCAGCGAGTCGGTGGTCAGCATGCAGTAGTAGAGGGGAGTGAGGCCGATCGGGTCGCGGTAATTGGGCGAGGCGCCGAGTTCCAGCAGCGCGCGCACGTTCTCCGCGATCGACAGGAAGGCCGCCTTGTGCATGCCCGTCTGAACGAAAGGAGTGATTGGCGGGTGGAGGGCGGAAAACCCACTTGTCCCTCGCTGTTCCGAAAGTCCACGTGGGCGCCGCCGCCGACCAACGAGACGAGCACGTCGCGGTTCTTCGGGATGCCGGCGGCGAGCGTGAGCGGCGTTTCGCCCTGCGCATCGTGGAAGTTCGGGTCGAGGCCCTGGGCGCACCACTTGTCCACCTTCTCGGCGTTCCGGCCGACCACGTAGTCCATGAACTTCTTCAGGTTGCTCTTCGAGTGCAGCTGCTTGAGGGCCTTCTCGTCCAGCTTCAGCATCTTGTACACTCGCTTCTTGTATTTCAACTGAACGAACGAGAGGATTGATCGCGTTCAAAAGGGCGCACAAACCTCGAGGTAAGGAACGCAGTCGTGGAAGGGATAGTCCCTGATCGGCCGATCCTCCAGCAGGAACTTGCCCGCTCGCCCATCGCACGGCGGGAGGAAGAGGCCGAAGTTGAAGGACTGTTGCAATGCCTGAACAATCCGATCATTGATCTCTCCAAGACGAGCACGTGCCTGCGGGAGCGAAGCGAACAGCTTCCGCTTGATGTCCCAAACGATCTCGTCGAGCGGAACCGTCAGACACTTTTGCAGCTGGAGTTCGGGCACGAAGATCTGCAGGTTGATTAGCGCGTCGCCGTTCACGTCCTCCGCCAGCCCGCTCCGCAGCGAGGGCTGGGGCGAGGAGGTGCCCGTCGTGGACGCGTATTGAGCCATCGGTTCGTCCAGAACGCGCCTCACCGGCGGTGCATCGGGGAGAGCGCGAACTGAAAACAAATCGGTCGGTTATCGCCGATCGCCGATCACGCGAACAAAGTCGATTGTTCGGAACGCGCGGACAAAAAGGAGGCAAAAGAAGTGAGTGAGTTAGCGGGAAGAAACGGGCGGATAAAACCGGTAATCGCCGCTTCCACAAGGCGCCTCGATCTCGACTCAAATTGGCCGCAGTTAAGCACGAAACGAAGTGAGCGATTCGAAGGCGAACAGAAGAAACGAGAAGAATGGAGAACAATCCGCCTGCCCCGCCGCCTTCTCGTCGACCGGCGACCGTCGGGAGCGTCTGTCCAACGCCCACCGTTCGCGGAATGTGCACGGATCTCCGTCCATTACAGCGGCCGCCTCCCCCGCCGACGCTGCCGGTCGGACGGGCGGCTAAACGATCGACGGCCCCCGTGATCAACAGGGCGGACGGCCGGCCGATCGGCGGGCGAAACGGGAAAACAAGAACGAGGTGGCGGGCTACGATAAAATCGAACAAAAAGGCGGCGGCCAATGGCGTCATGAGATGAAGGACGATCAGGCGACCCTTCGAACAACAAATCCCGCATTCGAACAACGAAAGCAGTCTGTGGAATGCAAGAAAGACGGCCGGTCAGCGAAGAGGAGGCCCAAATGCGCTCCTTCCGCTCGACGTTTCACCGCAAATGCCCGCCCGCCCGCCCGCACAGTAAGTGAGTACAATCCTTCCTGAAGACGGGCGGAAACGACCGAAGACGCCCGAGGGCACGAAGGCGGAATCCGAAAGTCGCCCGAGCGGACGGCCGAGCGGCCGAAAGTCGAGAGGAAAAACACGTGCACGGCCGGGCGGGCGGGCGGCAAATCGAATCGCGACACACGCCCGTTACGGGGATTGTGCACGAGATGCCCGTTTCGGTGACCGGGGCAAGCAGGCGGCGGGCGGGCGGCAGGTGGGCGAAGGCGACTTTTGGGCGCACACACCCGCGAACGGGGCAGAAATCGCGCGCGAGCCGATCGACGGCCGGCTTCCTCGGGCGGCTCCTTGAGCGGCGACTCGAATGCCCGCATCCCCCGCCCGCCCATCCGCCCGCCCGCCGTCGGTCGTCAAACGATCGAAAACGGCGATACGGAAGACGAACGACCAAACCGCTCGCACGAACGAAGGAGGAGGCGGCGGGCAGGCGCGGAGGAAGACGGCGAGCAGATCGATGGCTGTCGAACGAACGCGTACAAGAAGAAGCCGCCCGTGTTCACGTAAAGACACACTTGTCGTTCGCGCACGACGACGACGACAATGAGGGCCGCTTTCATGCAATCCACGATCCCCCGCCCTCACAAACAACCGCCGCCCGCTCGCCCCCCTGCGCTCATCCGCTCGCCAGAAATCACGTCGACGGGGGCTCGGAGGAGGCGGTAACGGATCGGGGAACACGCAGATGCAATTAAAATGGGATGACTTCAAAACAAACAAGACGCCGGAAGTGGCGGCGGTCGATCGCTTGCCGAGGAGGCGGTTTGCGAACTCCAATCCGTCCGGCGCCCTCCCGACTGCCCGCCCGCCCGCCCGCCATTGTCCGAACGCGCGCAAGGACGAGCGGGAGGCGGCGGAGTGCTGGAACTTCCGCTCGGATGGCGGCGGCCTCCGTTCATGCGGGCGTTCGGTCAGTCGGCCGCCGGCACTCCGCCCAACCTTGAGGAGGACAAAAGGGGCGGCGGAAGGCGGTTGTTCGTGCAAAGAGCAGCAGAAAGAATCCACCCGCCTGCAATCACTCACAAATGCGGGGATCTACGAATACCAAAACAAAACAAAAACCGCTCGGCCGGTCGGCAAGAAGAAAAGCGGGACGAATCGCCCGAATCGTCGCCTGGCGACGCCCGCGGTCCGAAGGAGGCGTCCCGTTGTTCCTCGCATTCGAATGGGCACATTCGGAAGGGGGAAGAGGGCGGCGAACAATGCTCCCAAATGATCTCGCGCACTCGAATTCGCGAAGTCCAATTAAAGCCGACGGGGAGTTCCGCTTTGGCCGCCGATTCACTCGCCTGCCGCCCGCTAATTGCCCGCCCGCCCGCCCGCCGGCCGCCTTCGCTCCGTTGGATCGACAGACGGCGGGCGGCAAACTCCCCTTCTTCAACAGAGGTGATTGCGGCGGCTGCGAAAGAAAGCGCGCGGAATACGAAAACCGCTAAACGACGTCAACCGCCGCGCTGCCCCGCAGATCAAAGCCGCGAGCCGATCGCCGCATCGAAACGGAAAGACGACTCGAACTCAAACCGCTCCCAAGGCCGCCGGGCGTCGCTCTCGGTTCGTCCTTCCCGCCATCAGCCGCCCGCCCGCCCGCCGGCCAGTCGATTGTGATGCGGAGCGCAAGACGGTGGACGATTGACCAGCAAACAGCCGGTCGCGCTGCCCGCCGGCCGGTCGGTCCAGCCAGCCGATGGACGGACGGAGCGCGGAGAGCAAATCGATTGTGCGGACAAGCGAGAGACAAACGAGACGCGCGAAAGCGGGGCGAGCAGAGACCCCAAACGACTGTGCGCGTGTGGCGGTCAGTTCGGTCGGTGGGGCCACAGCGCTCTTTTGTTGCAATCGCCCGCCGCCGAGCGTCGCGCAAATACGCGGGCGAGCGGCGGCGGAGCGGCGAGAGGAAGCGGCCGACCACGTTGCTCGTGGCAGCGACTTTTCCTTCGGCCCACGGGATGAACCGACGGGTTTGGAACGAGCGGGGTGATCGGGCAGCCTTGTTCGGATGAGTCACCATCAACATCCAGCAGCCAACTCCTCTCACACCGGCCAGCTGGTCGTCCTCCGGGTTACTCACGGCTTCACGCAATCCGACGAGCTCCCGCCGACGACCGCCGGCCGCCTGCCATCTCCAGACCGCCGAGTGGAGCGGGCGGGCGGATGATAAACGAAAGCAGCGGCAGAAGACGGCGGATGATGGTCGGTCGAGATGCTCCCGAATTCTAATTCGCTCTCGGCAGATCCCCCCGACCACAAACCGAATCGCCGCTAAGCCGATCGGATGGGCGCTCGGAGCAATTTCGTTAATGAAAAAACAAGACGGACGCCGAATTTGCGCACGAGTCGCGACTCGACGCACAGGCGAAGGGAGGCGGGCGAGGGCGAAGAAGGCGGACGGAGGGGCGTAAAACGACCGCAGCGGATCGTCGTCGTGCAGGTGTGTGCGGCACGCGGCTGACCGGAGGAGCGAAAACGACCTTCGTCTTTCCGACTGGGCGCCATCCGTCGACTCGACGGCATTAGAGCGAAATTCGTCCGCTCTCCTCCCGACTCGCCCCTCGAATTCGAAGAAGGCGGCGGGTGTGCGGCCAAACCCCCGGCCGATCACCGCCGGCGGCCACGTAATCGAGCGGGGGCGGATTAGCGGCCGGCTTTGAGTCCACCGAGCGGAGAGCAACGGCCAGCCGGTGCGGAACGACTGATCGGTCGATCCTCGAAGCGACGGGAGTCGTCGGCCGTCCGCACGCCGGGGATGACGTTCCAGCGCTTGCAACACGCCTTCCCCGTTTGCTGCGCGGCTTAGCGGCCCCCGAGCGGACAAGACGCGGACGCCCGTCGGCTGCTAATCGCCGCGAGTCGCAAAACTGGAAGGAATCAAAACGCGGAAGCCACCAATCAAACAGTCACTCGAAAGTCCGCTCGATCGAAACGAAAAAACGCAGCGGGTCCTGCGAGTCGCCTCCAGGATCGCAACAACCCGCGGTGCTCGCGGATTGATCGCCGCCGTTGGAGTCCGCCGGCCGGCCGTCTCACCGCGATGACCGCATCGAATCGAATCGAAGCGAGGCGAATCGAAGAGCAAATTTGAACTCGGGCCGCTCGAAGGTCACTCGCCCCTTCCGTTGATAAGAAGGACGAACGAGAAGGAGCCACCGGAAGCGCCGTGAATCACGAGCGCAAATTGGCAAACGGCTGCGGCTTTCGACGAACCGGCCGGCCGGTCCACCGGTGGGCCGCCGAATCGACGACGTTGCGCATTTGGAGATTCCCGCTCGGCGGCCGAAGGCAAACAAACGCGCGCCCCGCGACCCCTCGGTTTGCAAACCGCCCGTCTTCCCCCCGTCTTGTGCTCGAGGGGCGGAGGAAGAGGGAGATCGCCTCCCCATTACTCCCTCCAACAACCGAACTGCAAATCGAATGAGTGCCGTCCACGATCCTCCCACTCGATCGGCTGCGGAAAGCGAGGAGATCGTTGCTTGTAATTGGGTCGCGATTTTATGATCGCTTTAATGAGCTGCCCTCCGATCCTCTCGCCGTCTGCTGGGGGCTCCAAATTGGGGTGGAAATGCGGTCAATCCGGGGGATCAAACCGGCCGGCAGCCAAGCGTCGAATTTCCGGTTTGGAGTGTGTTTTGTACGAAAAGTGGGGCCTAAATCGTTCCAAAAATACGTGCATGATTGAGTGTTGTGTGTCGTCGTCGGCCGGTCGGCCGGCACAACGGCCGTCCGACCGGCGGTTGTTCGTCGCAGAATCCAATTCCGAATTCGGACCATCGGCGGGCGGCAAATTGGCGGCCACGCGGTTGCTTGGTGACTTTCGGGGCGAGTGCGGAGTTTTCGAAGTTCCCGCACGGCGGTCGCTTTCCGCAAACTTCGTTGCGAACATTCGGGATCTTCTTCCCGCGGACGAGTGGACCGGCGGCCGGTCGAACGGGCCGAGCGGCTTCCCACACCTCCGCCCTGCGCTTTCGGCTTCCTCGCCGCTCTCAACAACCTGGCCGGCCGCACGCGACGTCACCCGTCCGCCTCCCGGCATTCTCAATTGCATGTCCTTTTCGGGCCGAGTTATCAACAACTCCTCCTTGCGGGCTGGAGTGGCGGCCGTTCGGTTCTTCCCACCAGTCGGCCGCAACGGCCACCGGCTGGATGTCCGGCATGTGGACGGGGAGGCGTTGCCTTGACGACGTTCCCCCACTTCTCCCCTCCAATTCGTTTAATTATTCCCCTCTCATCACTTGCGAACACAATTCGCGCCCGTTGCTCGCGAATTTCTCGCCGGTTTTCGAACTTTCGGCCACGTTCTCGCCTTTCGCTCGTCGTTTGGGCGGCCTTTCCGGCGGGTGTTTGGTTCTTCGAGGATCCCGCGAATCGCGGGCAATCGACCGGAAACCGTTGTTGTTGCTTGCAGCTGCCCATCGATCGACTGTGGAGGATCAATGCGCGTGGGATGAACACAGTTGCCTCTCGGCGTCCCTCTCTTGTGCGACAGATGGCTTTGCGAACGTCGAGTACGGGCAGCGAGGGCGGCAACGAGGGCCTGCCGGTGAGTTCATTCCGCTCAACGACCCGCCGAGTGTGGGGCTGCAAGCGGGGCTGCACGGGGCGGGTGGCCGTGGGCAGCTGCAGCCCGAACGGGACGCCGGAATTCCGCTCGGCCGCGTTCCTCCGCTCCGCTTTGCGATCTTTCCGCTCGGCTGCAAAACGGCCCCTATTTCCCGCCACTCACGAGTTTCCGCCGGCCGTCCGAAGTCCAAAATTTCCACCTGCGGGCGGCCGGAAAGGTCGCGAATCCCGTTCGCTTAAAAGGCGCCGGCTTCTTTCAATCCGCCGTCATTCGGTCGGTTTTGTTCTCTTTTTTGCACTCTCTCCCGAACTGAAAAGCGAAATGCGAACGATGGCGGCGATGCGGAGGCTGCCCGCCAACCACGCCTTCTTGGCCGTTCAGGTACTTTCTTTTTCACTCCTCTACTGCCCGCACACCCACTCCTTTCATTCGATGATGCCCCTAATTAACCTCGTTCGTTTGAAGGAAGGCTTCGCCGTCCGGCAGGGTCACTTGGCGGCTCCCGTCGCGGTCCCCGACTCTCCCCGCCCGCAGAAGACGGCCAACGCTTCCGGTAGACCGCCCGATTGTCTTCCCGTCTTGTTCATGGGAGTCGTTTAGAAAACACTTGCCTGACGACCACGCTGACCGTCCCGGCCGACAAGCCCGCTGCCGCCAAGAGCCCCGCTTCGAAGTCCCGGAGTTGAACGGGCGGGCTTCCCTTCACAACGACGATTACCGGTACTTCATCTCCACATTTCCGTACACTCCGATTTCTACCCACCAAAACTGAATAGTCGCTTCTTTCAATAGTCTTTGTTATCACGAAATGTTCGCATGAATAAAGAGAGCAAATAGTGGAGGCTGCCGTCCGTTCGATCAACCCGCTCGGCGGAGTTCGGGGACCGGCCGGGCGGGCTTCCCGTCGACCAAGTTGGCCGAAATCCACTGGAGTGTCCGCTTGAAGGCGTCCTCTTGGGTGATCGGAGAGCGGAACTTGAAGATGAGTTGCTGCTTCCGGTTCGTGAACCCGATCGCGTAGATGAAGAGCAGCCGGAGGGCCGAAAGGGAGAACTGCGAGGAACTCCCGCCCCGCACCCACTCGTTCCACAACGTCCGCCCGTACTGCACCGCGAGGGAACTGCCGGGCGCCAACTCCAGGCCCGAAAGCCGCGAGGATGGGGGCCGCGAACTGCAAGCACACGAACTAGAGAAGAATGCAAGAGGGCGATGGGCACCTCGTGAAAGTGGAGGCACTCCGTCCGGTCCATGCAGTACAGAAACTCGCCCGTGCACCGGTCGGGAGCGGTCAGCAACAGCCGCATGTTTTCCCAGGGCGGCCAAACTGCCCACGTACATCTGCGAGTCCAAAGGAATAAAAGCATTGCTAGCCGTCCACTCACGAACTGGAGAAGACCGTTGGACGGGCCCCGGACGGTCGGCAGGCGGCCGCCGTTCGCTTCGGCCACCGTCTTCAGGACGGCCGGCAGTTTGGTCTCGCCCTCGCCGTAGAGGACGGTGGAGCGGAGGAAGGTGGCTTGGAAGGGCTTCCCTGCAAGCATCCATCGTTGAGCAGTTCTCCTTCGACCGTACGCCCGAGTGTGCTCCCACGTGTTGCAAATTGGGAGCACACTCGGAGGCATGAGGTCGACGGAAGGATCGGATTTCATGCCAAACAACGACGAGAAGAAGTGGAAGCTTACCGTTCGCCATTCCGCTCGCCCACCTTCTGCCTCGCGAACAACTCGCCCTCCGCCCGCGTGTGGCCGTAGTGGCCGAGCATGCACGAGGAGGGGATCTTGTCGTGGATTTCCTCCGAGTTGCCGAAATTGTCCCAACTGGGCACGTTCGCGTAGGCGTCGCTCAAGAAGACGAGGTTCTGGACGTTCGCGTTGAACATCGCTTCGATCAAACATTCCACCGCTGAAAGCCCGCTTGAAGAAGGAAGCAAGAGAGAACGCACCATTCAGGTTGTCGCGGGTGTATCGCTCGTGGTCGGACTTGACGGGAGAACGAACTGGAACTGCCGCCGGGCCAAATGGAAAACGACCGACGCTCCCGCGGATCGTCTCTTCGGTTCGCTTCTTCGTCGTTCAGGTCAAACGAGTGGTGCGTGACGGGGATCGAGCCCGGCCGGAATTCTGAAGCCAACGGTTGGCCGGAAAAAGGAAGGACGAACGAACCGAACAGATTCGAGGGCGCGGCTTTGCGGTCGATCGTGTGGATTTCGCTCACGACGTCCGCCGCCGCCTCGTGCAGCTCCCGAATGAGGTGGCCGGCGACGAACGAGCTGCCGCCCGTGATCACGACCTTCATTCTGCAAGCGGACGAACGAGTGAGCAGGAAGAACGGAACGACCGGGCGCTGACCGACGAGCACGAATTCGACCACTCGACGAACACGTTCGATCGAAAGGACGTAAATCGGTCGAAAGAAGCGACAGAACGTTCAGTTCGACCCTCGGTGTTCGCCAAGCAGCGTTCCTCAGTGCTCCTCGCGAGAAGAAGAGGAAAGATGCTTCCGATTCGCAGCTCAATTCGACCGCCGCCACGTCTTTCGGCGGGCGGAGGAAAACGGGCGCGGGAATCGAGGTCATCCGCCAAACACTTTCGATCCGCCCGCTCGCCGCCGGCGGCATCGGCGGGGCGGCGGGCGGAGAAGAAAAACCATTTGGCGTCACGAAAATCGCCTCCTTTTGACCTCATGATTGCGAGCCGGGGGAATCGACCCGTCGGCTGCCAACCCGAGGGATTCGTGCATTTGCGCAACGAACACGCTCCACACAACTCGCCGGACGGCAGCCGCCCGCAGATTCCGAGACGATAAACGCCGCCGCCGAGTGGTGAGTCAAAAGAACGAGTTCCGTCCAGCAGCTTCGCGGAATTCACACTCGCGTTCTTCTCATGAAGCACACTCGTTGTGCAGGACATTCCAACAGAAGCACGTTGGCAGACACAAACCGCTTAACTGGTCAAGGAGGCATTACCGACCACTTCGAACGTCGTGCCCTCAAGAGCAACTCAAACGATTCGAGCAAGCCGTCATGCAAAACTGTCCATTCGAGCTCCAAAGAAGTGCAGTTGTCCTGATCCGAGCGCTCATTCGTTTCGAATTTTCTCGTCTGCCGGCCGCCATGTCCTCGCCCTCCGGTCCGCTCTCGCCGCTCGGCGCCCCGAAGGTGGAGCGGATCCTGCGCCTCCGCGTGCAGATCCGGGCGCGCACGCCGCCGTCCCAGCAGGTGCGCGAGCTGCCGCTTTCGCCCGACAAGTGCGAGCTGCGGGCGCCGCTCTCGGCGGAGGACCTCGAGGAGGCCGACCGTCAGCAGTCGGAGAGCTCCGCCTTCAGCGACTGGACGACGGGAAGCGGAGTGCCGAAAGAGGATGGTCGGTGGTCCTCCTCCTCCTGCTCACTCACCTACCCGTTCAGGCAACAAGACGAGCGAGAACGAAATGCTGATGCGGGCGGACGACTTCTTGAAGGAGATGGCCGCCAAGTACGGGGACCTCGGCGTCCCGTCGGCCGCTTCGATCTGCTCGAACACGCGCTGTGCGGACTGCCTGGGCGTCGCGTCCGTC
Organism: Aphelenchoides fujianensis; assembly: GCA_024699865.1. NCBI lineage: Eukaryota > Metazoa > Nematoda > Chromadorea > Rhabditida > Aphelenchoididae > Aphelenchoides > Aphelenchoides fujianensis. Next base: position 923,866 of record JAMPIO010000007.1, on the reverse strand, counting down.
CGCACCGCCGCCTCGAAGGACACGTACACCAAACTGTGCACCTGCAATTGCTCCACCGTCTGCGGATTGTGAGTCCTCTCTTGATTCCTTTCCGTTCATCCCTCCCCCCTTGCAGCCACGCGCTCTCGCCCGTCCGCTCGGCTTCCGCGGCCTCGGACCTGAGCGTGAACAGTCGGATGTGAGCGAGTGGCCGTCGATCTCCTCATCTTCCTTCGATTGCAGCCGCGTGTTGGGCGACGAGCAGGCGGCCGTGAACGTCCACTACGATTGGGCGAAGGACGAGGACGCGGACGGTGGGTGGCCTCCCGCCCCAGCACTCATCCCATCCTTTCCTGCAGCCGCCTCGTGGATCGGAGACCCCGCCGACCCGCCGCCGCTCTACGTGGACGCCCGCCTGCCCAACTGGAAGCTGCGGCGCTTCGATCCGGACGGGCAGTTCGACGAGCGCACCAACTCGACGCAGAACGACGACCCGTTCGGCGCCACCTCCCGCTCGGCCTCGTCGGCGAGCGACGCGCCGTCGGACAGCCGCTCGGGCACGCCGCTTCGCATCCAGGAGTATTGAAGCGCCGTCCGTCCGTCCCCTTGGTTGTGTTTCCCGTCGAGAATAAAGGATGCTGGAAGCTGCAGGCACTCGAACAATTAGCTCCCGTTTATTGCGCTAATACAATCAACAATTCAATCGAATACCCGACGAAAAACACGTGATATCACCGGGGGAAATCAAGCGGCATCCCGTTTGCGGTTCGTGGAGGCGAGTTCCTTCGAGAGGGCCTCGTTGCGGACGTCCTTCGGGATTGCGGTCGACAGACTGCGGGCGATCTCCTCCACCGTCCGCGTCTCGAGCAGTTTCTTCGCGTAGTCCGCTAAAGCGAAAGTGAATGAATGGAGAACTCGTTGAGCGGCTTACCGGGATTCGAATCCGAAGGGCAGAGCGAGGGGCAGAGGCCGAGGATGTCCTTGACGATCTCGTCCTCGCTCAATCGCATGTCCCGATCGTGTTGCCTAAACGAGAGAGTTGTTCGGCCCGTTTCATTGGAAGCCACTCACATTTCGCAAGTGGGGTCTGCGCAGACGCCGTGAAGCTCGAAGGGGCACAGCGGAACCATCGGATCGACGCGAGTGTTGAGTGCGGGATGTTGGATGTGCTCGAAGGGGAACGAAGGGAACAAGCCTGAACACAACGATCAATAACGGAGTTGGAATGACAGAAGACCCACCGATAGGACCGCAGTTTGATGAGCGGATTGTCGCCGAACTTCGCGTCGATGGTCGAAACGAACGGGACGGGCGAGAGGGGTTTGATGACCGCCGTCTGCTTGCTGCTCGACGGGGCGGGTGACGGTCGCTGGACGTGGGCTTGGCGGGCGTTTGAGGCGGGCGGCGCGTTTGAAGTGGAGGGCGAGTCGGTCTTCGATCCCAACGCCTTCCGCTTCAACATGCCGGTTTAGCAGGTGGGCTTCGGCGTCCGCATTGGTCGGGAAGCGGCCCCCCCGATGCCCGCAATGTCCAGCTGGTCGACGGCGAGCGTCTTCTTGGCGGCCGTCGCCGCCTGCTCCACCCGAGTGCTCCCGCTGACGGCGGTCGTCGACTTCTTCCGCCGCTTCTTCTTTTGGACGCTTGGGACGCTTTGAGGGGTTTGGAGGCTTTTGGAGAGCACCGAAAGAGAAGCGAGCGGTGTGCGGGTCGGGGCCTGTGCCGGGACAACGAATTCTGAAACAGAAACGATGAACGACTGCCAATGAACGAAAGCGACCTACTTGGAGGAGCGGGCGGGGTCGGCGGGGCTTCAATGGGAAGGCGGGATGCGATGCGTTGCTTCGCGAAGCGTAGCGGGATCGGCGTGGCCTCGCGGTGGAGCGGGATCACCTTCGTCTGGGCGTTCGCGCCCGCACGAGCGGTTTCCTTGAGTCGCTTCAGCTTCTGCTTGGCGCCCTCCGACCGCCGGCTCAACTTCGCCTTCCACTTCTGCCGCTCCGATTTGACGGCCGAGAGGCGTTTCGAATGGGCGCTCAGTTGGCGCTCGACGGCCTTCTGGATCCTCTCGTTGAGCTCCAGCTGCTTCTCCGAGTGGTACCCGAGCTTCTTCTCGAGAGCCGCCAATTCTTCCTGCAAGAAGCAGAGGTGGATGAACAGGAATGAAAGACGTCCACTCACTCGTGCCCGCTCGACCGCCTTCTTCGTCTTCGTGAAGTCCTCCGCGTTCGCCTTCTGCTTGCGGAACAGGGAGCGGAGTTCATGCTTCCCGCGGTGGTCCTCCTCCTTGGCTCTCGGAAGGTCGAGCTCGTAGTCCGTGAGGTCCTCCTTCCGACTTCTCGTCCGAAGAGTCGAGTTGCTCCAGCACACGGGAAGTGAGCACGTCGTCGGGACTCCGCGGCGTGTCCGCGGGCACCTCCGCCTCCTCGGAAGCTTTCGGGGACGGCGGTTTGAATGGGTTGATGGACAGCCCCCATGAAGAAGAACTAAACGGTGGGCCGCTCGACGCCGCCCCGAAGAGCGAGAGAAACGACGGCGGGGCGGGCGGCGGCGGGATCACCTCTTGGACCTCCACCCGGGGCGGCGTCAACGGCGGGCGAAGCAGCGGTTCGGCCGGTCGAGGGAGCGGGAGCTTCGACCACCGCCGGCTTCTTCTTCTTCATCTGCAACTCGAGGAGCTGTGCAAAAGCGAAGATGGAAGGAACTCACTTGTTCGAGCAGGATCCTCCGCAACTCCTCGGCCTCGTCTTCGGCCGCCGTGCTCTCGGTGGTCGGCTCCTGGTCCGACTCGATCTCCATGTTCACGACCTCGTAGTTCGTCGTTTCCAGAGCCGACGGTGTTGGAGCGAGTGCGGGAGCAGCAGCGGCGGCTGAAAGAATAACGTAAAAAAAGGCACCTCGTAGCGGCCGCGGTCGAGCTTTTGCAGCTTCGAACAAAACGACCGGTCCAATTGATCGGCCTGTTCAACAATGAATGAGCGGGGTGCAATTTGCTGGAAGACTTCTGCACAAACACGTGATCACTTGCCTTGTGCTTGGAGTTTCTGCAGCGCCTGTTCGTCGGGGAACCTGAAGACGAACGACGGGCGGCGCGCGGGGGCCGCTTGTTTCTTCTGGAGCTCGCGCGAGATCTCCGCCTGCCACAAGTCGATCTCCTTCTAAAGACAAAGGTGGATTGGACGAGAAGGATGGAAGAACAACAAACCTCGTCCAAATCCGTCTGCCTGCCCGACTCCGGATTTCCATCGCTGAAAAGAAGCGATCAATGGAACTCCCTTTAGCAAACGAACCTCTCGTTACTCGACTCGATCTCGCCGTCTTCCATCAGCTTCGTTTCGTCGATGGGCGGCAGTCAGGAACATTCCCGCAAGTGAACGAACGAAGATCGATCGGAAGGCAACCAAACCTCCCATCCGCTTGAAGCGGAATGCCACAACAGCGAAACGGGTGGAAGAGGCCGATGGAGAAGCCGTCGGTCTTGGCAAGTCTGCCCGAACGGTGCAGGAGGTTGATTTGTGGGAGCACGAGCAGGAATCCGTTTCTTCGATCCGCCTTTCCACGACTAGTCAGCAAAGTAATTCGTTTATCGTTACGACATCCCTTGCGGACGTTAAAGCAAATAAACCAGTGTGTTCAGATTGACTGGAGGATTCGGCTGAGAACATTCGTGAATGAGAGGGAAAGCAACGAGAGCCAACGAAAGAGATGACGGCAACAACTAGGAGCAACTAACAACGGAGGGATCAAAGGAGAGCCGCCTCGTTCATCTTCTTCTCGAGGTCCTTCGGTTTGGGCTCGCCGCGGTGGAAGAGCGGCAGGCGGGAGCAGACCATCCGGTTGGGGCTCTCCTTCGAGTCGACCACGTACAGCTGGTCGAGCGGGACTGTCGGAAGAAGCCATGGTACAGTTGGTCATCTTGCCACCGCACTTTCACCTGAACGAGCCGATGATGAAGGAGGAAGAGAGTGGAGCACTCACCAGCCACCCGCTCTTGTGCTGCCCCTCGCAGCCCACGTGGCGGCACTCGCAGTCGACCACGTCCTGCTTCTCGACGTCCGTGCTCGTGGTGCCGTCGAAGAAGTCCATGGTGAGGAACTCGGTCGAGCGGGTCTCCAGCAGCCGCACCACGCCCACGAAGTCGGGGCTCTTGAAGCCGAGCACGTCGCCGTCGAAGATCGGGAACTGATCCTTCTTGCGGTCCACCTCCACGTGGCACTGGCAGGCGACCACGGCGAGCACGGGCCAACTGCGGTACTCGATGGTGAGGCCGGCGAACGAGCAGCAGGACGGGTGGAAGTAGAGCGGGACCTCGTCGTTGTCGAAGCAGTTCACGCACCGCACGAACGTGTCCTCGAGGTCGATTCGGCAGAAGGCGCAGCGATTGGCCGAGTCGCCGAGCGGCCGCCGGGCGAAGAGATCGGGATCGTGCGTCAGGTACTCGTAATCGAGGCCAATCGCGTCCTGCAAACGAGCACGTTCAATCCACACTCGTGCAAAGGAAGACTCACCCAAGCGGGATGCTCGGCGTTCGTCTCCTCGTGGGCCCAATTCGGGCGAGAGGCTGAGGGCGAACATCGAGAAGTCGTCCCGGCGCACGATCCGCGTCCGTCGGCTCATGATCGCGCAGACCACGTGCACGAACTCGATCCTGCCCCCCTCGCCGAACGGGATGAGGGCCCCTCCACGCAGCGGGCAGAAGAGGCACTTGATGCTGCCCGTGACGATCGCGTCTCCGCGAGATGGAGCAGCGGCGGCACAGCCACGCCTCCGCCTTCTTCTTTTCGGGGCTCGGCTCGTCCGTGTGCAGCTCTTCGGAGTCGTTGGAGGAGTTGAAGTCGAAGAGGTCGGGATTCACGTTGTAGCAGGCCGCGTGGACGACCACCGCGCACTTCTTGCAGCGGAGCAGGGGCGAGTTCTGGAGCGGCAGGACGTCGAAGTCGGTCGGCTGCTTGTCGAAGAAGGCGTCGATCGCGTAGCGAGGGGACCTGAAGAGGGAGGATTGATCACGATTCGAGTCGACCGGCCACTCACTCCGCGTCACGAGTGAATTTCCCCTCCGCCTCGCTGCTCGGGACGAACTTCTGGCAGATCGAGCAGAACGGGAAGATGGAGGCGCTGGTCAGATTGTAGCGATGTTCCTCCTTGAAGTCGTGGCTGTCCTGCAAACAGTCCCCTGTCTGTCACTCGTGCTCTTGATGGCCGCCTACCTGGAAGAGGAACGAGAAGTCCACGCGACTCTGCTCGAGGTTGTCCATGAACGAGTCGAAGACCGCGCGGTCGATGAAGACGGGATCGCGAGCCTCCACTTCGACCATCTGCTTGTCGCCGAGGGCAGCCGGCGGCAGGGCGGGCGTCTTCTTCACGACGATTCCTGCAATCCGGTCGATAAACCGAAAAGGAAGTGAAGGGACTCACGCTCTTTGTAGTAGAAGTCGTGCCACGTGTCGTAGAGCTCCGGACGGAGTTTCTTGACGAACAGCCGGAGGTCCAACTCGACCGCGCCCTTGGTGCACTTGCAGAAGGTCGCGTGGTGCATCGCGATGTCCACCCACCGCTCGAGGGCGAAATTCGTCGACTCGGCGCAGTTGTAACCTGTGAAAAGGAGTCCTAAATGAAGCAGCTCGCCTTCCAATTACCTGTGTTGAAGCCCATGTGATAGCCTGCAATCGAGGGTTGATATTGGAGCGAGAGAAGGAAGGTGTACCCTTGGGGAACGTGATCATGAATTCTCCCGGCCACTAAACGAGACGACGAGTGCTCATTGCTGGGGAATGGGTCACCTCACCTGCACCATCGTCCCGTAGTCGATGCCGTGGTTCCGCAGCTCCCGGGTTGTCACGATGAACAGCTTGTGCCTGAAAGGAAGGATTGGAGAGCTCCCGCTCCTTCCCACTGCTCACCGCAAGTACGCCTTGCACTGGGCGGCCTCCTCGGGGAACTTCTGGGCGCACAGCCGCTCGAACTTCTCCGCTTGGCTGGGCGGGATCGAGAACCAGAATTTGGGCTCGCCGAAGTGGAGGTAGTTGATGGAATACAGATCGACGTCCTCGCAATGCCTGCAGAAAGAAAGAGGTGAATGCGGGAAGAAGCAGAGGAAAGAACCAACCAGGGGAAGACCGTCTTGTAGCTGCCGAAGTAGAGGTACGTGTTGGTCACGCCGGGAATCTGCACGCCCTCTTCCTTCAGCAGGTCGAGGCAGGTGCGCAGCTTCGTGAGGTTGAACTCCTCAACGGAGTCCTCGTAGCAGCTGCCCGGCGAGTCGGCGCCGTAGATCGGAATGCCGGTCGTGATGTTGCGCCAGAAGTAGCGCTCCAGCTCCTTCAGGCTCTGCTCGGGGTGCGGCGACGAGAACTTGGAGATGGCCAGACTGCGGAACTCGCGGACGGAGAGCTCCTTGCGGTAGGTCTGCAGAAAGGAGAGGATGGAGCGAAAAAGGAAAGGGAAGGACTCACCTTGTTGCTCTTCGTGTACGATCCAGCGTAGGCCCCGTTCATGATGGTCTCTCGCACCGGACTGAAAGAAGGACAGAATCCAAAAGAAGAATTTCTCTTTCTTCACCTTTGAATCATGTAGTCGTCCATGTCGCTGTAGTCGGAGCCCTTCGACGGCCGCGGGCTCCAGCCTTTCGGCGGGACGATCTGCAATTGCAGAAACGAGGAACTGGAAGCGTAGAATGGGAAGCGAACGAACCTTGCAGATGCCCGAAGACAAGTGAGCGCCGCCCTCGTCCTCGCACTTCTGGATGTAGGCGGAGAAGTCGCCCATTTCCTCGAGCGTCGGGTGGAACACGCGGACGGACCGCGTGCCCGTGTTCACCCACTCCTCCTGCTTCGTGTAAGTGGGCCGGTACTCGCCCATCCCGAACGATGGCCCTCGAACAAAGGCCGAAAGAAACGGAAGTGCCCGAAAGCCAACAACCGCCGATTTCCGCCCGCCGAAGCCGAGCGGCGGCTTTGGGTGGCGGCGGAGTGTCCGCGCATGGATTTTCGCCGTCCTGCTCGAAGAGTCCCGCTTGCAAACGATTGCGATCACTTTGCTTTGTTCTCACAAGAAGGATAGTTTCGATTTATTAGAACGAATATTAGAGCTCCTCATATTAACGAACAAAAGGCCACTCTTCACTTTCCGTCCAAACTCGTGATCAGATTCTCGATCGTGCTCGCCGTTCGGGGCGGGGCGGTGGGCCGTCGGAATGGGCGGCCGAGGTGGTCGGAGTGACGACCGTCGGGGTGCGGAAGGTGGGCGCTGCAGATGCGCAGTAAAACTCGTTGTTCGGGATGCAGTACGACCACTCGAGGTTCTTCCCGAGCTCTTGATACCGTTCCGACCAAACAGCTGCCGATCTTTGGGTCGCCTAAGACTCGACCGATGTAAAGAAGAAGCAAGCAAGGAGCGTACTTGCAATGACATCCAAACGTTCTAAAGCAGTCAAGGGTGAGTGGACAATGTACAACGGATCGCTTACGTCCAGTTGTAATTGGCGACGTTCGAGCACCAGGAAGGCGGTTCTCTCGCTCCACTGAACAATCGAAGTGAATTTGAGCATTTACTTCTCGATCACTCGACTCACTAGCAGTGTTTATGAGCTCGACAAGGAATGTAGTAGCCCATCGACACGACAAACTGCCCGCCGTGGCAGTTCAGCCGGGGATTCTCCTCCACGCCCTCGCCGCTCACGCAATCCTCGTGCTGCGCGAGGAGGACCTTCGGCGGCTGCAAGGAGCGATCGGATGAGCTCACTCGCCGTCGTACTCACGGGGAAGTGCCACCGCTGGGGCGTCCCCAATCGAAACAAAAGAAATAAGAGCAGGAAGCCGAAGGGAGCGCATTCGTACAAAAGCGGAAACGATCGAAGCCGCCGGTCGTCCGACTGGTTTTCGCGAAGGCGCCGCCGAATCGTTCCGGTCGTCGCGAAGCGGGCGGAAGGAACGAGATCGAAGGAGAAAGTCGCTCCTTCGGTCCGCAGAAATCCGCACGAAATTCGCACCTTCGGACTGAACGCCGCCAATTAGCGAACGAAAACGAGTTGCAGTCGTCGTCGTTTCGCTGCGAGTCCATCGAAAACGAGTCGCTTTGCAAGCAGCCGGACGGCGAGCGAAAGCACGACCGACGGGTGGCAATCGCGACTAATTTATTCCACTCGCTGGCTTCTCGCTTGTTTAGCGCCCCTGATTCATCGTGTGCGGGCTTTCCGTCGAGTGTCTTCATCGAGCAATTGGAAGCTGTTGGATGCGAATGACGTGCATTTGGCCGTCGAGCACACGAAACAAACGAAGTGGTCCTCGAATTCCCGAACGTCCACCTGTCTGCCGACTCCAAAGACCACCCGCCAATTGCGAACACTCGTGCATTGCTAAGTGGTTCGTGTGCTGAACCCGACAAATGAGTCCGCTCGCCGGCCTTTGTCCCACCTGCCCGCCCGCATACAAAACGAGGCGAGCGGGACGGTCGGCAGGCGGCCGTCTTCCCACCGCTCGGAGACATCCGATAGCCAAACGGCGCCCGGTTTCTTCGTTGTGTTCGTGGAAATCCCCGGGCGGGCAAGAAGCCCGAACAAACGGGCGGCTTTGTTCCTTCCGCCCTTTCGTCCGACCGACCGCCCGCCCATTCCTCCGGCCGGCCGCCCATTCCGGCCGCCAATTGCACTCATTTGACCTCCGAATTTCGATGGATTCCCGCCCGTCCTCGATGCTGCCCGTCCTGTCGGCCACGTGGACGATCCTGTTGGTGCAGCTCGTGGCCTCGAGCGTCGCGGTCATCTCTTCCGCAGCGATCGCCGCCGCCGAGCTGAACTCCCTGCAGTACAACGGAATGCGCAGGAATCCGAGGTGGGTGGGAGGGCAAACAACGGGAGTAACGGCTGCTTTCAGCCCCGCCAGTTTGGCCACCTGCTTCCTGTCGATCGCCCTCTTGACCTCGACGTTGCTCGCGATGCGCGGGTTGAACAGAAAGAAGTCGTGGATGCTCCTTCCGCACATTGGGTTCACGGTAAGCCTCTCGCTCCCAATCCCCTGATCAGAAGTTCCTTCCAGCTCCTCGCCCTTGCCTTCCACCTGCTCATGAGCGCGAAGTGGGTGCTGGGCGGCTGGCGGACGGGCGAGGTGGTGGTTGACGGCGACTTCTTGATCGGAGCGACCGGAGCCGTTCTCTTTCGATTTCGCACTCGTGACCGCCGTTTGCATCGAACTGCGTTGTTTCCGCCGGCTCTTGAATTTGAGCCCGTAGGCGAGGGCGAGCGGGGGATTGCGGGCGGGCGGGCGGGCGGCTCACTGCCACGAGCGGCCGGTCGTCATGACGACCTCGCGCGCTCTTGCTTCCGACCACCCACTTGCCGCCGGCGTCGACTTCATTTCGCTCATTTGGACGTCCAAACGCGCGAAATGGCAATGGACTACCAGGTCGGTTCTCTCTCTTCCTTCCTTCAGCAATCGAATGTCTTCTTTGCAGGTCGTGCTGGCCTTCGAAATGGTCGTCCTGATCGCCGGCGAGACGGGCATCGCGATGGTGCACGGCTGGACGGAGGGAATCGGGTCCGAGAGACGAGCGTGTTTGTTTCTAACAGGCGCTTGCAGCTACTCGATGCGCGGCTATTACATGCCGCTTTGGGCGTGTGCCGTGCTGATGGTCCTGATCTTCCTGCTGATCATCTCGCTCTTCTTCGTGTTCGTCGGCCTCCACTTCAATCTGCCGGGAATCATCCACCACCACGTTTTCGCTCTCGTGAGTGTCCCGTTCGAAACTGGGATTGTTTATTCGCATGGCAGGCGATCAGCTTTCCGCTCGCCCTCTGCACGGTGGTCGGGGGCATCGCGACGGGCGGCCCCTTCCTGGTCGGCTTCCTGATCGTCCTCTACTTCGCTGCTCTGCTGCCGTTCGCCTACGTCTACAGCAGTGCGGAGTGGACGACGACCACCCTTTCGGACCTCGACTCCACTTCCGCCTCGAAAGCCTGAGGATGAGGAACGACCACTGCCGCCGATCACGCGACCCCGACGATTCCACTCAAAGGCCCCTGCACTCTCTTCGCTTTCCTCCAGCTGATGCTCTCCGTCGTCCAACTCGCCTACAACTGCCTCATTTTGTTGTGGAGTGAGGGCGCTTTCCGCTATCCGGAGGGGAGGTCGGGCGTGTTTGTCGGGCGCCTCTTCAACCGCCTCCTTTCAGGGTCACACTTCAGTTTTATTGCGTGCTGACCGTCCTTTGGATTTCGTTCACGGCTTGCGGGCTCTACGGGCTCGTGGCCGACCGCCCCACTCCCATCCTCGTCCACTGCATCTTCTGCGTGAGCCCACCTTCTCTTCTCCTTCTAGTCACTGCCCGTTCAGGTGTTCTTCTTCCTCTCTCCCAACTGTTCGTGTTCCTCATCCTGCTCTTTAAGACGAGCTCCCTCGTCTCCCTCAGCCTCTCCTTCTGCACCGTGTTCGTGATCGGCTGCTCCGTCCACTACGAGCGTCTTTGTTTCAAGCGGATGAGCGAGAATAAACGGAGTTCCTTTTAATCAACCACAAACAACAATAAACAGAGGGGAAGGAAAGAGAGAGGGTTCACTCGTCGTGCTCCTTGTCGCTGCCCGTCGAGCCAAGCGGCGCGCTCTTGGCCGCCGCCTCCAAGCGGTCCTGCTCGCCGTTGTACGCGAAGTAGCAGAAGAGCCAGTCGACCGCGCACACGACCACGCCGACGCCCAGCAGGACGGAGAGCAGCTCGTGGTTGAAGGGGGCGGAGGGCGGCGGCAGTTTGTTCATGCGCCACAACTCGTCCCAGCCGCCCGCCATCATCCCCTGCACGATGAGGACGGAGCTCAGAGCTGAAAGCATCGATTGAAGCAAGGACAAGAGGGGAACGAACCGCAGATGGAGAAGAAGGCGGGCACCATGTCCAGCGGGTCGTAGCCGGCGAACGCGCGGCACACGAGCGACGCGAAGTGGCCGCCCGCCGCGAGCACGGCCAACGCCAACTGCAGGAACATGGCGGTCATCGTGGAGCGGCGGCCCATGCAGAAGGCGGCCGGGTCGGAGATTTGCGCCCGCCACCACTGGTGATCCCACGAGTCGCCCGCGCACATCACGTTCCCGAAGACGGCCGTCGGGACGCACACGCCCCCGTTCTCCGTCCGGCTGCTGCAATTCGAAGGGAGTGAACGGGCGGAGAAGTCCGAAGAAACTCACGCGTTGGGCGAGCAGGACAGCGCGCGGATCTTCGCGTTCTCGCGCATCGCCGCCTCGTCCCAGCAGACGGCGCGCGGCGAGACGAGCAGCGCGAACGTCCAGACGGCGACCACCAACACGCCCGCCTTCAGCACTCCCAGGTAGACGGCCGTCGGTTTGAACACTGCAGACGAGAGGGGAAGGGGAAGAAGTGGGAGGCGGGAGGACTCACTTTCCGCAGAGAACAACCACCACTTTCGTCGAGCACGAGCAAATGACCGAAATGAGCGGAAGGCGAGGCGACTGCCTCGAACTCGATCGAATTCTTTCGAATGAACCGATCCATCGATGATGCAACGAACAAGAAGAGCTTTCTGTTTATTCATTCGCACGCAACAACGAAAGAAATCAGCAGAAATCGATTGTAGCCGGCCGGTTGGCGTCTTTCGAGAGTTTCGGCGTGGTGGCCGAGGGACAGCTCCGGTGGCTGAAGAGGCGGGAGGGCGACGAGTGGGACCACGTGCGCGACGAGGCCATCTGCTCGGAGATGAAGAAGCGGCAGCCGGCGTTCTCCATGTCGGCCAGGTAGCGGTAGGTGCCCAGCGAGACGAGGAGGAGGACGAGCAGGAAGACGGAGATCGGAACGCCCGGGCACGTGTACTCCGGCCGCAGGGCGATGAGCACGTAGACGAGCACGATGGACACCACTTGGCGGAGGGTGTAGGGCAGAATGAAGGCCGACTTCTCGTACACGACGCCCACGAACAGGCAGCCGGTGGTCGCCGCGCACAGGAGGATCGAGAGGATGGCGGCCGCCACTTGGATCAACACCTCGCGGCTCGCCCATTCCTGGGCGTTGTAGTGGGCGGACTGGAGGAAAGAGGAAGGCGGCCAGCAGGATCAACGAAATCGATTCGAAGAAGATGATGAAGATCCCCAGCGTCTGCAAGCAACCCACAATCTCTCCCGCTCCTCTTTCAACCACTCACTTTTGCGTGACACACTCCGAAACAGCAGAAGTAGCTGGAAACAAGCGATTATTGCAGCCTTTCTTCGATCGCTCACCGTGGTGAGAGGGCCTCAAAGTAGATGCTGATGGTCGATTGCTGTCGTTTCAATCGGGGATTCGCCATTGCCGAAAGAATTGAGTGGATCGAAGAGAATCGCGAGGACAAAGACCAAAAACAATCCACTCGTTCAATCTCCTAATGGCTTGCGGGAATCCGTCTGGCTCGAGCTCGAGGCAATTAGCTTCTCCTCGTTTTTCGCTCCGCAAATTGAAACAAACGAGCGAGCAGGCAATCTCGTGTCCTGTTCTCGAAAGAAACCGAAGAATTCGAATGCCCACGTGCTTTCTCGAAGCATCCTTCTGTTCAGCAGCCTTCTGTTCGAATTCGAAAGACCGCACCACACCAAACAGTTGCTCTCGTTCTAGATCGCCGCAGCTGATTGACGAGCCGAAAAGGAGAAATTCGAATTCCTTCTTTGTATTCGAACGCAATGGCCGGGGGTAAACTCGTTTATTCGTGGCCAATCGTGTGGCCTCTCTTTCACGCTATAAAATCCGAATAAATAGTGCAAAAAGGAGGCGTAAAACTCGAGAGGGCGACTCCCGACCGTCTGCGGGAGGGCCGCGTGAGACCAGAACGTTTACTGTACACCATGCTGGAGGGGAGGAGAGGAGGAGAAGAGACGGGAACAATCAGACCAGGGCCAGGAAAGTGCTGTTCTTCTGCCCGAGCGGCAGGCGGCGGTGTCGCTTGGCGCCGCTCGTGCCCTGCAGGAAGTCGAGATCGGAGGCGTTCAGCGAGGGGTCGATGTTCTTGAGGAACTTCTTGAGGCCGCCCACGTCCACCTTGAGCGTTTCGTAGATCGTCTTCCGGAACATGAACCACTGGGCCGAGTGCATGCAGAGGTAGCAGACGCCCAGCGCCGCCTGCTCGGAGGGCATCAGTCGACTCAATTTGTCATCTGAAAGCAGAAGCTCGTCCATCAGTGGGCTGGAAGTCGGTTGGGGGCGACGGTCGGGTGGATGCGGCGGTTTGCGGACCGATTTGAATAATTTATTCGCCCGGACGGTCCCCCACCACCGGAATGAACGGACTGTCCACGCGCGAGTTAATTGAGCGGCTAATGAAGGGAGGGGACGCGCGCTCAAACGCCCCGCCGCCGCGACAGACGCCGTTCGTTCCGCAGCTGCCGCCATCTCGTCCGTTCGGCCGCTTCACACACAAGATTAAGCACGCATCGGACTTCAATCAAGACAATCGGCCCCCCAACTGTTTGCTTCTCCCCTTTCTTCCAATTAACAGGCAGCCGGGCGGCAGGTGGAAGTTCGAAGTCGGGAGTGAAGCGGAGTAAACACCAGCTCGCCCAACTTCCGACCGTAAATCAAACACGAGCGAGCGAGGGGACGGCGAACAGGAGGTAATCTTTCGGCCGCCATGTGCCCGCCCATGTGTTGCCACGCGGCTAATTGAGCGCGTCCGCCGCCCATGAAAGGAAGGTCGAGAGCGGCCGCCAAGGAGCCACGAAGCATCGGGAGGGCGCACAGCTGAGCGGCGGGGGTCGATTTCCAATTACGGACAGCGGGGGAATTATGAGCGCCCGTCGATCGGCTCACGAGGGCCGCCTTTTGTGCTCGCGCCCGGATTGCTGCTGCCCGAATTACAACCCCCGTTCGGGCGCTTTCTGCTCCGAAAGTCCGCCTAGCGAGCATCGCTCAAACGACTCCCGTCCGGCCGATCGGAATGCTCATAAACACGCAACAATCCCCCGACCGGCCCGCCCGTCCATTCGTCTCCCGATGGACGCGACGCTCGAGCGGAATTTTGAATTTCGCGCATCCTTTTATGAGCGACGGCCGCCCGCCGTACGGTACGCGCCGTCGGTCACTCGCCGCCCGCCCGCCCGTCCGTCGGATCGAAACGACTGGCGGCCAAAAGAAGCGCAAGTTGGGCGAAAGACGGCGGAAATTAATCGCCCGACTAATCCGAACGGATTTCCGCCCTCCAATCGCCCGCTGCCTAACGATCCGCTCGTTAAGGTGGACGCACGTCGGAGATCGAGTTAATGTGTCGAAAGCCCTCGATCGGAATGGACATCCGATCGCCGCAGTTCGGACCTGCGCGCACTCTTCGGCTCTGCTTTCCGCCGATCAAACGACCCGTCCACTCCAAATAAACAAAGGAGAGCGCAAGAAGTGCCGCCATTCTCCCCCGTTTGATTGAAAGGCGACCGGCTTCTCGGCAAACTTCTTTCTTCCGTGTGTTTGCCCTCCTTTCAATCGATTTGTCTGAATCGAAGGCGATCTCGCTGCTTCTAATCATATGCACGAGTTGCCCCCCGCTCCTCGAGATCCCGGCCGACCGCAACGCGGACGCGGCAGGCGCAAATCCGCGCGGACGGGGGCGGCCGTCGAGCAGAAGAATGGACGCCGATTGCGCAAGCGGGCGGATCGCGGGGTGTCCCCGTGCAGGCTGGAAATTAGTGGCCGCGCGACCCGCACTGTTGGACTCCTCGTCCATCGTGATCGGGCCCGACAAGTGCGCCCTCCCGCTTGCCCAAACACACGCAACGGCCGCCTGTTTACTCGGCATTTGGGAGGCCGCCCGAAAGACCGAACGCGCAGCAGAAAGAACGCGAACGCCGTCCGCCGCCTTGTCCCGCAGTTTCGGGCGAGATTGCGCCACGGCGGGCGTGTCTCATCGGCCGGCCGGCCGGCCACTCGGTGCGCGGTTGAATCACTCGGCGCATGAAAGCCGCGCATCGGAACGTCGAGAACACTCGCCGTTCCCGCACGTCTCCGGCCGATTCGGGAACATCGGGCGATAAAAGCGGGAGGCGGCGGGTGTGTTTGAAGCGGCCATCCCCCCCGCTTTATTGCCTGCACACTCCTCGCCGGGAACACGCCGCCAAGCGCGCGAACACAAACATTTTGACTGAAACGCGCCAAGAAGGTCCGTTTAATGATCACAAGCAGACGAACGAACGGGCGGGCGGCGAGTGGCGATAAGAATCTGCACGATCGAAGGCGCGCAACTCATCTCTTTTCTCCGACCGACCGACCGGCCGCCGACGATCTCGACCCGTTCGAACGGCCGATTAGCGCGCGGGAGGTGCGAACTCGGAGGTCAGCCGCTCGAACCCGAGAGCAAACAGCCGAGAAGCGCGGCGAACTCGCGCCAACTGATAACCGCGAGGGGCCGTTCTCGCTGTAAATCACCCGCAGACAGCAGGCGGCGTGTCCGTCTGCTCGTTTCGAAAGCCGGCGATCCGCTCGCAGTTGGAAACAACCGACTTTCGCCCCAACTTCTCCACTTTCACCCGCTTTTTCCCAAAGCAGGACGCCGCCGGAGCGGTCGGAGAAATGAGCAGAGCGGGCAAAAACGAACAGTCCGGACTTTCCGACCGACCGGCCGCAAATCTTCGCCTTCTTGGGCGTCCGTCCATTGATCAACAATCCCGGCGGTCCGCATCCAAAATCATGAGCACCCGCCCGCCCCGCACTCCATTCATCACGTGCTCCCGGCCTGTCGATCCCGGCCGCCGCCTACGGTACGCGGCGGTCGCGAGGTCGGATTTCGCCCGCTTTCTCACGCCGCCGGGACCTCCCACGTCCGCGTCCTTCGGCGGGCAGCGGATCGTGCGGATTGTTTCATTCGTATGCTAATCAGCCACGAGGACTCGCGTCTTATTGGCGGATTTTCGCCGCAGAAGACGCCCGACTTTCGCAGGAGGCGCTCCCGAAAGGACCACCCAGAGCGCTCCGGGCGTGCCGGCAGGTAGCAACTCGCCCAGCGACAAGCGTTGCACAATGAGCAAATTAAAGCAAGCGCCATTGGATGGCGAGCGGGTCACCGTCGAGAACGTGCGCGCGAGAGAAACAAAACGATCACGTCGCCCGCGTGTTCTCGGCGGTCGGGGCGGGCGGAAGAGTGGTGTCATTAAAATGATCGCCCTTCGGGAACACACACGTTGAGAAAGAGCCGTGAAGTGCAGCAAACGATCCCTGCCCCCATTACCCGCCCGCCGCCGCCGCCGAGAAGCCGCGGCGATCGCAACCTCAACGGGCGTTTCGAGAGCGCCGGAATGCGGGGATTGTCGCCGTACGGTACTCACTGCCGGCTTCCCACCGCAATCCAATTGTCCGCCGGCTAATGAATAAGCCGGCAGAAGAAAGAAGCCGCCCGACTGCGGGAATCACCGTAAGCAGGCAGGCGGGATCGCTTTTTACGCACTCCGCCTTCCCGCAAAACATCTGCCGGTCGCCCGCCCGCCGTCCCCCGTGCTCATCGAAGCAATCAGACCACACAAGGAGCGGGGTAACGCATAAAAAGCGCCCAAATACGAGGGATTTGAAGTTCTTCCGCCCGGAGGAAATGAGCGCGCAGTTTTTCACCGCAAACCGCCTTAAAAACGCCGCCCGACCGCACGCGTTCGCCGTCGACAAACCCGCCCGCCCGAGCAGCCGCAGGTCGCAAAAAAGCGCGTACAGTACTCACCGATCTGAATGTTGTACGCGAGGGAGCAGAAGGATGTTCGAATGGCCTCCAAGGCTGGTGCCCGCACCAACAGCTGATCGAAGAACTCGAAGGCGGTCTGCAGCGAGAGGTTCCACTGCATGAGGTTGAGGATGGCCATCTCCCAGTTCTGAACGGCGAGGAGGAATGAGCGGAGGGCGGGAGGGGGACGAACCAGGAGAATGTCCATGGCTCACGAAGCCGTCCGTGTACTCGGAGAGGCGGCGCGCGACGATCGGCAGCGGGGCCTTCATTTTGGAGGCGACGAACACGCAGGCGGCGGCGAGGCCCTGCAGGTTGGCGGCGGGCACGCGCTGGACGGCGAGCACGCGGTTCAGGTACGAGACGGCGAGCGGGAGCACGTTGAAGTCGGTGCCCTCCTCCGCGCACACCTGCAACGGGCGAGGGTGGGGACGAGGCCGGCGGGCGGGACTCACCTCCAACATCCAACGCGCGACCTCCGTCTTGTACGCGACGTAGTTGGGATCGCCCTGCACGTCGACCATCCGCTTGGCCGAGAGGAGGCTCGAGTCGAAGTTGAGCCGCTCGGCGGCGAGCAGCGAGTGGAGGGCGCGCGGATCCCAGTGGACGGTCTTGTCGAGGTCGACGCTCACGAACTGGCGCGTGGGACGGTTGAGTTTCTCCTCGAAGGAGTGCTTCGGGCGGGCGGGGGCCTAAACGGGCGGAATGAACGGCGAGCGGGGAGCGGCGGACGAACGTCGTGCGGGTGGCGCGCCTGCCAGACGAACGTGTCCATCGTGGCGGTGCTCATCGTGATCGAGTTGTTCGGCACCACGCCGAACGGGCGCTTTTTGGTCGACAGCGGCGCGTGGAAGCGGCGGGGCGCGCACGTGGCCACGGCGTCGGAGTACGTGGACGCGGTCGACGGCGACTCCACGAGATACTCTGGGACACCACAACGCCGTCGGCGCCACGGCAGCGCCCGCGGAAATCATTCGGCTAACGGGGGCCGCTTCTCGAGCTGCAAAAACGGAATGACGGCCGGACGGCAAGCGCGGACGGCCGGCGGATCCCCGCGAACGAACGCAATCGGCAGGCGGAACGCGAGCGGAGCGTAAACAACGTTGGAATTCGGGGCGGCGGAAAGAAGTTCGCTTACAAAAACGGGCACACGATCGCCGATCGGGCCGACGGAACAACTGCGAACCCCCGACTGGCGGCTCCGCTCCCCCTATCCCGCCCCAGACCCCGCCCCTCGCCGAGGCCTCCGATCGAATGCGCGGAAGAGAGCCGCCCGCCGCCGCCGCCCTCCAAGCCCGCCCCGTCTGCTCCTTCAGCCAGCGCGCGAGCAAGAGGCAGTTTTTTTTCTCTCCCATGCAAAAACGCCCGTCACTCGCCTTCCAACACATGCCGCCGATCATAAAAACGCAACGGAAAGCGGGGCACAAGAAGGTGATGCGGGCCCAAAGTGTGAGAACAAAGCCGCAAGTCGGATAACTGGAGAAAAACTCCGCATTTGGATCGGCAGCGTCCATCCCGCTCCGGGTCGACCGTAACCGGGCGCGCTCTCGACTGGCCGCGCCGAGTGCGGGAGTCGAGAGTTTTTTCACTCCCGAGCCGAAAAAACGAAGGACAAAAAGCGCGGGGCGGGCGGCCGGCCGAGCGAGGCGCGGAGGTGTGAAGTCGAGATCGTATCGACTGCGCCATCATTCGAACGAGTCCATTTTTCAAAAACCGTCCGATTGATAAGAAGTGCGATGGAGGGCGAAAAAACACGCAAGGTCGAGCAGCGGGCCTCAAAAAAACGTCTACCGGTCGAGCGGATCGAATCGACGGAAGTGGTCGCCGTCTACCGTAAAGAGCGGGCGGCCGCCGTTGTGAAACTCGGCCGACTTCGAACGGGAAGGGCGGCAGACGGAAAGAAGAACGCAGACGCGAGTCGGACGGAAAAACCGTGAGAAAGAAAGTGAAAGTGCAGAAAAAAACATCGCTCTTCCGCTGATCGAAAAAAACGACGCCGCGCGAAGCGAGTTGTTTCGGAATTCCAGAACTCGGCGAGGTCGGAGATCGATGGCGAAGATCGAACGGACGATCGGCGCGCCTATCAGATCGGCCCCTTGTTGCAGGCGAGCGGGCGGGCGGGCGTGCGGGAGATGAGGGGCGAGCGGGGCTCCGTTTGATTCCCCGTCGGCCTCCCGCGTTCCGCCGCGCCGCTGCCGATCGGCCGGCCGGCGAGTCGCTGCACCTGCCGCCGCATTCGTTCGGTCATCAAGCGGCGGCTGCCATAAGCGGCGGAGGTCCGCTGCCTGGCGGCTCCTCAAAGTCAAACGTCAGATCGCATTTGGGCGGAGGGAGGGTCGGCCGCGTGTCACCGCGAACTCGCGCACTCGCCGTTCCTCCCGCCGTTCCCACAGCACGCCGCGCGCTCGACCTTATCAAAAAAGAGCGGCTGTTTGCCAAAAGGCGGAAACTCCCGCAGTGCGGACAAACACGAGCGGAAGGCCGTCCCGTCGGATCCGCCCGGCCTCCCGGCGCCCGTCCGCGATCACGACCCCTCGGCGCGTCGGCGACCGGCGGGCGGATCGGGCGGCCGTAAATGGACGACGGGCGGCGGGCGGGCGGGAAGTTGGGCCGCGTGCTGGCGGACGGCTCCAAGGGGGGCGGGTCGAGTGTCCGTTCGTGCCCGCTCGCCTCGCCGCCGGCCGCTCCTTATCGCCGATCGACTCCGCGTGCCTCCGGCGCCCACCGGTCAACGGCGCCCGCGAAAAGCCGCCGCAGCAAAAAGTGAAAGCGAACGGACGGCCGACACGATTCAACACGAGAGTTCGCCCCGCCGCCGCCCCGGCCGCGAACTCATGCGATTGGAATCCTCGATCGCAACATTTCGCCCCAATTTCCTACGATTCGCTTCCGCCCGCCCAGCTGACCGCCTCGAACAACAAAATATTTTATTCCAACCACTCGCCGCCTCTTCGGGCGCCTCAAACAACAATCGATCGATCGATGGACGCACTCAGTTGCCGAGCAGCTTCTCCTGGATGCCCAGCTGGGTCTTGGCGAGCGTGGACAGGTAGGAAATCATCATGAGGTCGCGGATGCTGCTCTTCACGAGCCCGTCCAGCTTGTCCGCCTGCAGGTGGGTGGCAGCCGTGGTCACGATGCCCATCAGCTTGCGGCCCATCGCCGAGTCCTCGGCCGTCGGCTCGGGCTTCGCGAGCACCTCCTCCACGTAGTTGAGCACCCGCTCCAGCCAGTGCACCATCTCGCCGGACGTGTCGCGCAGCTGCTCCAGGCTGGAGTCCACCTTCACGCCGTGGTCCAGAGTGGTCACTCCGTTCTGCAACGAGCACGCGATAAGAAGGAAAGAGAGACGATGGCCGCTCACCTCCACCAAGCTCAACGCCACGTCCTCGCCGGCGAACGAGTCCAGCTCGACTTTGAGCGGCTGGAAGGCGCCGTCCTTGCCCTCGGCACTGAAAAACCGGGGAATGAACGAAAGGAAGGGAAAGAGGGAACTTGCCGCGTGTAGGCCCGCACGGGCAGACGACTCCCGGCCGCGCCTTGGAACGAGACGTCGAGCGTGAGGAGGACGATCGGCGGCAGCTCCTTCTTCACGGACATCTCGCTCACCAGCGTCGAGTAGTACGTGTGGAAGCGCTGGCACACGTCCGTCGGCTCGCCCATCGTGATGAACCTGCAAGGGAGGAGTGAAGGAAGAAGGAATGCGGGCACTCACCATCCGACCACCTGCTCCGAGGGCGTCGCCCGGCGGTAGAACGAGAGCATCTGCTTGTTGAAGGCGTCGTCCATGTCGATGTTGCCGGCCGCCTCGCGGAACGGAATCGAGTAGCAGTTCGTGATCTGCAAGCGAGCGGATGGGGGAAGTGTTGAATGAACGAAACGCTCACTTGAACGACGTTCTTCTCGTAGAATCCGAGGAGCGTGCCGAGCGCGCGGTCGTTCGTCTGCTTGCGGTTGATCCGCCGCTCGTACGCGTCGACCATCGACATGTACACGACGGGATGCACCTTCACGGTCAGCGTGGACGCCATCTTGCCGCTGAACGGAGGCTGGAAGTCAGAAACAAACGGTCGAGTGAAATGGACAGATAGTCAACGGCAGAAGAACCGTTTGCAATGGATCGAACTCTCAGATGAACAGAAGCAATGACCGTGTTTATACAGCAAGAGCGAATGGCGAGTATCAGCACAATTATTGACCCATTTGCGGGGAGACTAATTGTAGGGACCTAATGGAGGGAACACCGGAGGCAGTGGACAAAACTCATAGCTTTTGCTGTTGCAATTGGATCATGAACTCTTCCAACTTCTCCTGGATGTACCGCACTCGTTCTGAAATGTGCGAATAGAGAGAAGGAAAGAAAGAGGAGCACTCACTCAATTCTTCGGCCAACTCGACTCTCCTGCCCGTCAGATGCGTCTTTTTGATCTCCTGATCCTGCGACCAGTCGTCCAGCAGGTCCTTGATCTTCCTTCTCCAGGCGCCGCTGCTCGGTGTTCGTGATCTGCTGCCGGAGGGCGTTCGTGCTGAGGTCGAGCATCTTCTTCAGCCGGTGGAACAGGACGACCGCCTGGCAGTCGACCTCCGCCTCGTTGCTGAGGTCCTGCTTGTAGGATTGGTAGAAGGAGAGGCAGTCGTTGCTGGCCTGAAAGCACTCGATTGCTCACTCCTGCCACCCGTTGGGCTCACTTGAAGCAGTCGTTCGAGGTAGTGCTCGCGGAAGATGCCCGCCCACTCGCGTTGGATGGCGGCCGTCGGCACGTCGTTCAGCTGCTTCGTCTCGAGGCCGCGCCGGACGATCGTGACGTCCTCGTCGGTTAGGTGAGCGGTGTGGTTCTGCAAGTGGGACTTTCAATTAGAAGAGTCCTTTCCCCGCCACTCACCTCGTCCTGATTCAGGATCTTCCGCAGCTCGTCCTGCAGGTTCTCGGAGACCACGTGGTCGTAGGTGGGCGTCTGCCACTTGAGCCACTTGCCGAAGACGCCGGGGCCGCGCACCGAATGTAGGGCCTCTCGGGTCTTCTCCAGATGCCGCTGGACGGCGTTGCGCATGAACTCGCAGGCCGCCTCCCACGTCTTCCGGTCGGGGATGTTCTGGTCGCCGATCGCGTTCAGTTGGATCACTTTCTGCAACGATCGATCGATGAAAGAATGAGAGCCGGAGCTGCTCACCAAGTACTCGGAGGCCTTCTGATCCCAGCGGTGTTGCTGCAGGATGGCCTCGACGACCGCCTTCTTGAGCGGCTTGAAGAGCTCGCTGTCGATGGAGTCGCCGGTGGCCGTCCGGCCTTCGATCTGCTGCTCGAGCACCTCCTTGAAGGAGTCCCAGCCGACGTTCACGGTCAGGTTGGCCAACTCCTTCTCGGCCCAGTGCTTCAGGCGGATGTCGACGGCCGTCTTGAAGGCGCCCGCATTCGTGACCGAGAACGTGGGCAGGAGGATCTGATCGAAGACGTGCTCCGAGGCGACGCTCAGCAGCTTCTCGCTCAGGATGTGGTCCCACTCGTCCGCTTGGAGCAGCGAGAGGTTCACCACCTCGTCGAGGATCTCGCTGCGCGCCTTGTCGAAGAGCTCGTCGCGGTCCAGCTCGCGGATGCGGGGGAACGTGTTCTTCCACTCGGTCTCCAGGTTGAAGCGGGCGGCGCGGAAGGAGTCCGCCTGGGCCTCGATCGTGTCGCGCACCATCCGCCAGAAGCAGTCCGACACGGCGATCGACATGTTCCGCGTGGTCATCTGCGACGGCTTCAGGATGCCCTCCCTGAACGAAGAGGAATGAGTGGAAGCGAATTGGACGGAAGACCCACTTGAATAGTTTCGAGTTCTCGAAGAACTCCTCCTTCGTAGCGGCGGATCTCCTCGATGGAAGACGCCTTCGCGTCCTTGCCGGTGACCACGCCAAGTAGCCGATCGCCTTCATCGGGAATAGTTTGCCCTCGAGGATCTTCTTGATGCGGCCCGGGTCGTTCATGTTCTTCTCGGCTAGGTCCACCTGCAAACGAGCGAGGATGCAATGAAGTGGACAGAAGGAACGTACTTTGGTTAGGACGAGGATCGTGCGGTCGCCGGACGGGTTCATCCGACTGACCAGTTCGGTCACGTTGCTCCGCTCCGCGTCCACCGAGCCGTCTGCAATCTCATTGTTCAGAAGAAAAAAGGATGCTGAAGCACCTTGAATGCAGAGGATGATCGAGTTCGGGTTCTCCATGTGTTGCCTGCACATTCGAATGATGTCGTCCTTGGTCTCGCGGGCCATGTCCGCGGTCACGGTCGAGATGATGCCGGGCAGGTCGACGAGCACGATGCGCGGCAGGTTGGGGCCCTTGACGGTCAGCGAGATCACCTCGTTGGAGACCGTCTTCCCGTCGGCCACCGAGTTGCGCATGCGGAGCTCGATCTCGTTCCGCAGCTGCTCCAGGTCGCTCTCGTTCGTGAGGTCGAACTCCCGGCTGCTGTTGCGGAACTGGGCGATGTGGTAGGGCCCTTCGGAGAGCGTCACCTTCACCGGGGCTCGGGTCATCATTTCGCCGCTGCCCTGAAGCAAATGGATTGATTCGAAGAAGAAGAAAAGGGAAGCGTACTCGAGGGAAGATGCGGGCCTGGGCGACCATCTCCAGCACGGACGTCTTGCCGGCCGACTGGTCGCCGACGACCACCACTCGCGGCAGGTTGTCGGCGGCGATGTAGGAGGCGTCGTAGTCGCTTAGGATGTCCAGCATCTCGGAGTACATGTCGATCAACGAGCGCTGCAAACACGCCATCAACAACCGCCTTCTCGCAGTCACGAACCTTCAGCTTCTTCATCCTCTTCTGCTCGCCCTTGTCGGATAGCAGGAGGCGCTGCTTCAGGAGCTTGTTCTCCTTCTCCAGTCGCTCGATCTCGTGCTGGTATTGCATCTGAACAACGCAATGGAATCAAACAGAAAACAGATGAGAGGGGACTCACTTGTGTCTTCATGATCTCGTCTTGTAGTTTCTGGATCCGCTCGGCATCGGAGACCTGAACAAAGACACGTACACAGAGGGCTTGTGAAGGAGGACTCACTTTCTCAACGGGCTCCGGCTTCTCGGGGACGGCGACTTGGAAGAGCCGAAGATGGAGAACAGCCCAGCTGAAGGACGGCACGAATGAACACGAGCACGACAGCCAGGAACTCACCCGCCGCCCCACCGCCCGGCTGCCCGGCCGCCTCGTTCGGCGCCTCGCCTGCAGAAGCGACGCGGTAGAGTAACAAACGGCCGCCGTCCAAAGAAAGCCGACCTTGCTCCGCGGGGAGGGTCTTTTGCCAGCGGCCGCCGAGCGACTCGAAGCGGCGGCGGATCTCCGAGAGATTCAGGCGATCGCGCTCGGCCCACTTCTGTTTGATTCGGTCGTACTCGTCGGCGAACTGCCGGAGCGGCCCGTCCTCGAAGTTGGCCCATTCGGGCAGGTGGATGTCGGGCAGCGACTTCTTCCACTCCTCGTACCACTGGAAAGAAAGAACGAGTGAAAGAAAAGAAGAAAGCTAGCACTCACGTTGCCGGCCGTGATCCCGCCGCCGATCACGCCCGCCGAAATCCAGTAGCGCAGTTTGAGCGCATGGCGGAGGAGGACGCTCGCGAACTGCCGGCGGGCGTGCAGGTGGAGGGGATTTGTTGTGGGATTGGATCAGCAATCTGAACGAAAAGAAAACGAATAAAAAAGAGAGAATGCGGGAGTTCTTACCGGCGTAGGACGCTGCATCTCATGTTCAGCCGGGAGCGATCAGAAGGAGGACACCCGTGCGGCTCGTGCGGTCATTCGGAGTGACCGGAAATGCGCGAAACCGAGGCGAATGACCGTCCTTTCGCAATAAAAACGATCAAATTCCAAGAGTTTGTGGCCCACACGCAAGCCGCCAATATTTCTTGGCGTCTTTCCGCTCGTCATGCTTTCGCTGCGGGATTCCCTTCCGCTGCCTGTCGTTGCGTTCCTTCTGTGGGTTGATGCAATCGCCTTCCTTCCACTCGTTCTTTGTGATCAATCAATCGAGAGCAGCACTCAGCTGATTCCTCGAACGTCCGGAACGGTGGAAGGAAGCGGTCCACATGAGCGGGAAGACGGATGGGCCGTCCGGCAAGGGCGTTCGTTCGGCTTGATGGACGTCGTGTTCTCGGAATGGAAACAAACACGCCCCGAGTTCGCCGCTCGTGATCAGCCGGCGGCCACTCGCGCCGATTGTTTTTCTTTCGGGTTGCGCATCACGCGAAGCCGCCCGCCGCCGACCAGAGTCCATTTGCGGCTGCCGGTCGCCGTTCGGACGTGATCACAAATCGGTCGAGTGCAGCGCGTGTTCGTCAAATGGAGTGTTTATTTTCGTTTGATTGGAAGGACGAGAGGAAGGAGTTATGTACAAACAGCGAGGTGCACAAACAACAACCGAATGCCGTCGATCGATCAGCCCCGCAGACAGTGAGTTTGTTCGTACTCACAGCGGCTGCAGTCGTCGCGCGAGTGGCCGGGGCCCCTGCAAAGAGGGTCGTGGTGCTTGAGGCTAATCGAACACGACACCCACCTGTACCACATGCAAACGAGGCGATGGAGATCTTCCAGGTAGAATTGGGCGGTCGGGAGCGAGTACCCGTTCACTGCAAGCAACTGTCAGTCAACCCAATGCCGGCAATCGAAACGAACCGAGCAGCCAGGGATCCTTCTGCGGAATCACGGGCCAGTAGGCGTTGTGGGCGGCCGCCCGCTTCGCCAACTCGCCGCGCCATTCGTTCGACTTGGCGCACTCCCTAAACGAACGCCCGTTCATTCCTTTCTTTCGCCTTCCGAACGCACGAAACGGAGTCCCGAACCGCCGGCAGGAACGTGTGGCATCTGGAGTTCCACGACTCCAGCGCCGAGCCGCCCGCTTCGAGCAAACACACGATCATCTTCGTTCGGATGGACGCGTCGGAGACCTTCGATGCGATGCTGAACGGAAGAAATGGATGTAATTCGAAAGTTCTGTCCGCTCACCAGTGCTGGACCGCTTGGTCCTCGCAGCTGGACTGTCCGCACGGATTCTGGAGCGAGGCCGCGGGCTTCCAGCTCGAAGGTCGCCTTTCCCTTGATGCGCGAGTTCTCGCTCGAAAGGAAGTAGCGCTTCACGTAGTTCATGACGTAAGAGCGTGCTTGGTGGTTGTCCGAACGGAAGACGAGCTGCAAGCGAGCGGGCGTGATCGAGGTCACTCGCCCGCAACAACCTTCAAGTTGATCGGGCGACCCCAAACGGCGTTCTGGTGGTTCCTGCAGCCGGCCTCGTTGAAACACTCTTGCGTGATCTCGGGCGACGAGCACCAGAAGTCGGGCATCGAATTGCACGAGGAGTTCGGGGCGTTGCCGTTCGGAGCGGAGAGGATCTGAAGCCGAGCGATGAGTGAGTTGATCGAATGGGCGGCCCCCACCTGCTTCCACGCCTTCAGCTTCGACGGCAGCATCATTTGGACGGCCTGCATGTGGAGATGCGAGCGGCCGTTGAGGGCGATGAAGGGCACGAAGCGAGTGGATGTGAGGATCCCTCGGTTGCCCGCTCGTCTCCTCGCTGCAGCTTCTCGCTCTGACTTCCCTTTTGCACAGGAACTGAAAAAAGGAGGTGGATAATTGATCCTGCTCGTGTCGGATGGCAAGACGAACACGATCGACTCGACGGCTTGCGGGGCCAAACGGCTTTGTTGGGCGGCCGCTCGGAGGGCCGCTTCGGGATCGGCCTTCGCTTGCATCAACCGCATGAAGCGAATTGAAGACGTTGTGCGTGGTGTAGGAAGAGGCCCCGAATTGGTTGTTGAGGCAGGAGATCAGCCGGTTTCCAGTGCACTCGCGTTCTTTGTGGTGGCACGCGACGTGGCCGTCTGCAAGCGAGCGGGTCAGCACACGAAAGAAACGAGTCGGACTCGCCGATTCTCTTGGCCAAACCCCACGGAATTGCGCGAACGGAAACGAGAGGGAAGATGTTCGCATCGTTGACCACCGACGGGAACAAACGGTCGACCACGAAGCGTTGAGAGTCGGGACAGGCACTGGAATGAACGGACTTCATTGGAAGCAGTGGACATCTCCAACCTTTCAAAGGCCAAATCGATTTCGGTCGGCCGTCCAGCACGAGAATGGCCCGCAGTCGAGAGCAGTATTGCAGCGATCCCGTGCAAGCGAGGGCGACGGCCGGGTGGTCACACCAGAAGCTGCAAGCAGTCGGATGAGAGGAGGCTACAGGAACGGCCGCTTACTCCGACGGCAGACTGCAGGGCGGTCGTGGCGGCCGGGCTGCAGCGGCCTGCAGCACGACGAGCGAGAGGAGAGCAGACAGAACGGAGACCGACTTCATGTTCTTTCGGGCATTCGATCACCAGCAGCCGCCTTTTGTAGGTCGCCCGCTCGGCGTGCTCGCGCCCGAGGCGGCGTTCCACCGGCGGTCACCACTCGGCGGCGGCAGGGGGGCGGGACGCTCAAGAATGTTCTCCTTTCGTCCTGTTTTGATCACTCCCCTCCCCGCCATTGATTTACGGCCCCCACCTTCGGCTGGCGAGTGCGCGAAGCGATCAACGTTCACAAAAAATAAACAACGCGAGAATTCAGGGTTTATTTTCCAACACCTTCGGATCGCCACTGCTGCTCGCCGCCTTCTTCGAGAACACGTCCTCGCCCTGGATGTCCTGCCGGATTGTTTGGTATTGGGGGTCGGAGAAGGAGACCTCTTCGAACTGGTTGGTCGGCGCTCGGAAGTTGTCCGGCCCGTTGGCTGCTGAAAGAAGAAAGCGGTTAGAAGAAGGGGGAGGAAGTGGAAGACCGAGCATCTCGCTTTGGGCCCGCTCGCCGCTCATCACTCGCGCGAACTTCCGCCGGTCTTCCTCGAGGACGTCGAGCGAGCCGCCGATCGCCGCCGCCAGTCGCGCGATCGCCGCGTCCGGGAACGTCCGCTGGGCGAGCGAGGTCGCTGCTGTGGAGGCCTGCAGAACACGAGGAGATGAGCTTCCCGTTCGTCCACTCACCACTTTGTTCATCATGCCGATCCTCCGCAACATCCTGCCGTTCATGAAGTGGACGATCACGATCGCCGCCGTGCAGACCGCCCAGCCGAACAGCGAGGTCGTGATCAAAACGACGACCACCAGAGCGGCGTCCGCCATCTTCGGTCGGGAAAGTGGCAGAATGAGGGCCGATCGCTTCAATTCGATCCAAATTCCTCGTTCGTCTTTTGCACTTTCGAGCGATTTCCTTTCGGTCGAGCGCTCATTTGTTTCGCTCACTCGACCACTCGCTCCTCTCCGTGATTCATTCGGGCAACTTCAAAGTTCAGCCCGCATTCCAGAAGGCAGGAACGCCCGTCCCGGTCAACAACCACCGCGCAATTCGATTAGCGACGACCGTTTTTGATTTCTGATGCGGAAGTTCGTCCGCCCGCTTGCTGCTGCCCGACCGGACGGGAGCACAAACAAGGGCGACGAGCAGAAAGCAGAAGCGGCAGACCGACTCGCAGAAGTGCGGGCGCCGCTCGCCGTTTGCACGCGAACGAGCGCAATGAAGAAACAAATGACTATGAAGTAAATCCGGTGATAAGAAGATTAACTGAACGATTGGCTCAAATCAAACTCTTCAAGAAATACCGCCGCCATCCTTTCAACGCCCATACGTGGACAACCCCTGTCTTCCGCCCGCTTCTTCGATTTCCGATTGGATTCTCATGAGCTTCTCGTTTATTCCGCTGGCTACTCACTTCCAATCGTCCACGCGGATGTAATCGCCGTTGATCAGAAGGACAAACGGTCAGTTCCTTCCCTTCCATCCCACAATCGGCTTCTTCTTGCAGCAAAATGGGGAACGTTCAAACCGCTTCCATTGCGAACCAGATTCTGCCCACCGAGTCGTACGTTCAGGACATCAACGAGCTCCGTTATGATCGGAGGTGAGCAACATACGGTCCCGTTCATCCATTCGTTGATTTCTCTCCGTTCAGCCTCGGGGCGACTCGCTTTCCTGAAGACGGCGGCCGTGCGGAGTGACGACGGGCTGGCCGTCATCAAGGTGTTCGTGCTGAGCGAAGAAGTGCCCCATTTGGACGAGTACCTTGAGCCGGATCTCGCACATCCGCCGGAAGCTGCGCGACTCGCCGAACTGCCTTCCGTTCACGAAGACATTCGTGAGTTTCCCTGCTCACTTGTTCTCTTATTGCTTCCGTTCCTTCAGCGAACGGAACGCTGCGTGATCGTCCACCGGCCACTCCGAAAGTTCACGCTCTACGAGCGGCTGAGCACGCGCCCCTTCCTGCTGGAGGTGGAGAAGCTGTGGATCGCCTTCCAACTGCTCAAAGGCCTCACGCAATGCCGAATGCACGGGATTCGACACGGCGACATCAAGGCGCAGAACATCCTGCTCTCCAGCTCCGGTTGGGTTCAAATAGCCGACTTCGCTCCGTTCAAGCCGGCTTTCATCCCTTACGTAAGTGGACCGCAAGAGTTCTTCCGTTGATCGGACCGGTTTGCAGGACAATCCCTCCACTTTCACCTTCTTTTTCGACACGAGTCGCCGGCGCACGTGTTACATCGCCCCGGAACGCTTCAAGAGTGCGGAAGAACTCGCGTATTCCGCCCGGCGACCCGAAGATCTGCCGAAAGAAGAAGGTGGGAACAAGGGAGATCATTTGTTCATCTTCTCTGGTTTGCTTGCAGCCCTGACCGAAGCGATGGACATCTTCTCGATGGGCTGCGTGCTCGTGGAGCTGCTGACCGACGGGCGGCACGTGGCCTTCAACCTCTCGCAGGGGATCGACTACTCGCGGATGGACGAGCACGTGGCCGACGCCTACCTCCAGAAGCTGCTGGGCGTGTGCCCGGACGACTTCCGGACGCTCCTCTCCATCATGCTCGATCGAGATCCCGAGAAGCGGAAGGAGAACTTCGAACGAGTGGGCTTTTAATGAAGCACGCCGAGCATTCATTTCTTTTCCTTGTTTCAGTACCTCCCGCAACTGAACTCTCTCTTTCCCGCCGCTGTTCGAGTCCTTTCTGTACAAATATTTCAAGGAACTCCGCGGCCTGCAGGACGCCGACGAGTTGATCCTCAAGTGAGGGGTGAAACGAGCAGTCCGTGTTCATTTCCCTCTCTTGTTCAGACTGTTCGTCGAGTTCCCCAACCACCAGCAACTGTTGGAGGCGAACGGAACGCAGTCGGTTGTCCTTTTCATCAACATGGTGACCGCAAACATCCGCTTCGTGCCACTCGATGGCCATGAAGATGGTCGGCCGTCCTCCTTTCCCCTTTTCTTACCCACTCGCTTCTTCAGGACGCCATCGGACTGCTGAAGAAAGCTGGCGACGTTGGCCGAGCCGAGTGTGATCGCCGACCGGATCGTCCCCTACCTGGTCGGGATGCTCGTCGACTACTACGCGCAGGTGCGGGGCGAAGCGGTGATCGTGATCGCGGACACACTCGAAATGATGAACGCGATCCCGTACGACGAGAGCCGCCTGCTCGTCGACTACGTCCTTCCTCGATTCGTGAGTGCAGAAGCATTTACCTCATACCACTCTTCCTTTTCGTTTGCAGAAGCCGCTGACCGACGATCCGAGTGACTACGTGAAGACGATGCTGGCCGCTTCTTTGGGCCGATTGGCCATGATTTCTTTGCGGTTCGTTCTCTCACACTCGGTCTCTAACTGTGTCCCTTGTTCAGGTTCTTCAACGAAGCGAGCGCGAAGCTAAACGACGAGGCGACGGCAATGACCGACTTCCAGGGCACCGACCAGCCCGATCGGGACACCGTCCAGCGGATCATCGAGAGCGAGCGCTCCGCCCTGCAGGACGCCATCAGCGAGATCTTCGTGAACCTCTGCGGAGCCTCGAGTTTCGTCCGGCAAACGCTCTTCGCCGTCGACAACCTCCAGCTGCTGTGCGAGTTCTTCGGCTCGAACAAAGGTGAAGGGTGGGATGGAATGCACGGATTGAAAGAAGGGATTGCAGCCGTGGACGTGTTGATGCACATGATCACTCTGCTCAACGACAAGGAGGACTGGGGATTGCGGGCGACCTTCTTTTCGAGCTGCCCGACAGTCGCCGACCACTCGGCCACCATCCGCAACTCCAAGCTCGTCCCCTTCTTGCAACAGGTGAGTTCTTCCTGCTAAATCCAAGAACTGAATGGGGTGGCATCGATTGCAGGGCCTCCAAGACGCGGAGGAGTCGGTCACCAGCCACACGCTCACGTGTTTGTACCGCCTTTGCGATCGGAATCTTCTGGAGAAGTCGGTCATCTCCGAGTTGATGCGCGACGTCGTCCCTTTTTTGGCCCATCCGGTTCGTCCTCCTTCTTCCTCTCGTTCACTTTTCCCGTTCAGAACAAGTGGTATCGTGCCCAAGTGGTGAACATCCTCGCCGTGCTCGACTCGATCTTCTCCGTGGCGGACGTCTACTGCAAGTTGATCCCTCCTCGTGCGGCCGTACTTGACGGAAGCGTTGATCCGACTGGGCGACCGAAACGTCGTGTCTACTCCTGCTTGGTCGAGCCGATCCCCCGCCAGATTTGGGATCTGGTAGCCGGTGAGCAAGGAGAGGAACGAAGAGAAGTGATCTTTCCCTTTCGGTTCAGGCTACGAGAACGTGCCCGCCCTGCTGCGGGAGTTCGAGGACCAGCGAACGCTGGACAAGCTGGGCGGCGGCAGGAATTCGTTCTTTTCGGTGGGGGCGGCCGTTTCGCCCGAGTCGCCGCCGAGGAGGCCCACTCGCCTCGACCCGACGGGCGCCCCGCTCGCGGACGGCGGCCTGGAGGTCCTCTTGAAGAAGCTGAAGAACGCGGGCTTGAACGAGAACGTCGAAGATCAGCTGCTCGCTTTCCGCGGGATCTTCCGCAAGATGGACAAGTCGAAGCGGAGGTTCGTCTTCGAGCAGTGGTTGTTCACTTCTCTTCCTTCCAGCAACAAACGAGACGCCGACTCGCCCACCGGAAACTACCGCGTGCAACTCGGGATGCTGCCGACCGTCCGCCGGATGGTCTTCGATCTGGAGACGGGAACACACCGCGCTGTTCGTCTTCTTGTGAGTCCTTTCAAATGGGATGAAATGGCTGAAGGGTTGTTCAGGGGTCAATGCCCGCCCACTTGGCCGACATCGCGAAAGAATTGGCCGATCCGTCCGCCGACTCCGCTCTTCGGCCGCTCGAAGTCCCGTTCGAGACTGCAGGTGCGTTCTTCCTCTTCAATTCGACCCGTTCCCTTCTTTCAGTGCACTCGAAGATGCAGCTGGCCGAGGCGTTCGCCCACAAGCAGGAGCGGTACCGAGAGCAGCGGCGAGTGACCAACAGTTCGTCGCTTTTGGCGCCTCGTGATCCGAAGGACGCGAGTGCGATCCCCGTTCAGCTGGGCGGCCTGATGGTCTCGAGCAGCGAGACGGTGAGCGCGATGGCCCCGACGAGAACGAACTCGCCCTCGTCCATCCGCCGGCCCGAATTGCGGCTGAGCGCCCACCTCCACGAGCACGCCGAGAAGATCCTCCAGTGAGCAGCCATCCTCCTCTTCTTTCCTTTTATTCCTCGCTTGCAGACTGGCCGCCCACCCGCACGACGAGGTGTTCGCCTCGTGCTCTGCGGACAACACGGTGAAGATTTGGCCCGTGTCGCAGGCGAGGCTCAAGAACCAGCCGGCCACCCTGTCCAAAGAGAACCTACCACTACGGTTCGCTCCCGTTGTTGTCTTCCTTCTTTTGCTTCACACTCGTTCTTCAGCCTACACAACGAACTCGCTGGCCTTCATGCAGAACAACGGGAATCACTTGGCGATGGGGCGGGAGAACGCGGAGCTCATGATCCAAGACGTCGTCCACCATCGGCCGCTCCGCAACTTCTCGATGGACCTCCACGCGGACGGCTCCGTCACGCAAATGTGAGCGGAAGGAAGGAGAAGAAGGGATTGAACGGATGTTTAGATGTGCCTCCGACCATCTCATCTACGCCCTCACCCACCACTCGGCCGTCTACTGCTTGGACTTGCGGTTCGTTCGGGCTTCGCAATAGGAACTTCAATCCGTTTGTTTCTTCAGAGCACCGAGCGGAACACGCGGCGGCCAGCTCCAACTGGACCCCGTCTTCTACCAACGAGCTCGCAATTCGTGCGGCTGGGTGACCGGCCTCTCGGTGGACGCGATCAATCAGCACTGGATGCTGCTGACCGCGAGCTCGTCGACCACGAAGAACATGATCCTCTGGGGACCTGCGCTTCGGCGGCCTCGAAGTCGCCTGCTGGGCGCACCCCGCACAGGAACACGTGACGCCGTTCCGCAGTTGGCCGTACGCGATGAACCCCGCCCACTGCAACGAGGTGATCACGAACTCGGCGAAGAGCGGCGAGCTGACCGTTTGGGACCTCCGAACGCGCGCCCGCACGGACATCCTGTGGCCGGGCAGCGATCGGCCGCTCAACTACGAGGTTGTCTCTTCCTTCTTTCAAAGATTGATGAGTGAAGGGATTGCAGAAGGATCTCGTGACGAGTGCGGTGGTCACGTGCCCGCAGCTGCACGGCGTCTTCACGGGCGACTCGGAGGGCAGCCTGCGCTTTTGGAACATGAACGGCCACGCGAACCGCTCGAACTACCTGAGCGGCCCCTACCGCAAGTTCGCCGGCCACTGGACGGCGGCCGAGGGCTTCGGGGCGGTCGGGCGGCCGGAGGACAACGTGCTCCAGCGCGTCCAGTACTCTTTCGCTACGGTGCCCAACGACGCCCCCCGACTGCAAGTGGAGAGCCGCGTGTCCGACCGGCCGCTCAGCGAGGCCGAGTTCCCGACCATCCCGCAAGTGAGCGACGCCCATCGGAACGGCATCTCGGACATGATCGCCCTCGGCGCCGACCGCCTGATTTCCGGCAGCGTGGACGGCGTGGTCAAGGTCTGGCGAGTGCACGCCGCTTAGCCCCGCTCCCGACTGCTCCCGTTCGGCGGGAACGCTCGACGGGTTCCGCCCGTTCGATCGTTCCGCTCGGTTTACACTTCCGCCAGCCGTCCGCTGAACTCCCGCCTGTCGAGCACACTTCCTCTCCTTCAACTTCTTCTCGTTCCTCCGATCACTTCGGGTTTCCAGTGTTCATTGATTCTTCACCGCCTTCCAGTCTGTTCATTTCTCTCATACGCGCTGTTGAAAACAACCACTTTGCGGGTCAATAAACTCATTTACCCTCTCCGAGCGAGTGGATTCGAAGGGAGAAGCGGGGGAGGAAAGCGAAATGCGGCCGCCTTCCACGTTGATTTGTGATTAATAATTGGCCGGCGGGCGGCTCCGTGGACTCCGTTGTGCTCTCTGACTCACGGCTTTCGAGGGCGAACACCCGGCCGAGAACAATGCGCGCGCGTGTTTGTTTTCCGCTCGCACTGACACCCGCCCGCTCATTACGAAGATCTGCGCCTTGTTCGATCGCGGTGCAGAGAGCACAGTTCACTCGTGCCTTGTTCGCTCGATCGCGTGTCCGGCGCGTCGATTCCGCCGCTCCGGTCGGTCCGAAGGTCGGCGGAAATCGAATGCAAATCGGGGGCTGCGGTGGACGGGCGGTCGGGCGGCTGATCGCTGGAACCGCGCGCGTGAGTGTGGATTTTACGATTTGGACGATAAAGCGGGCGGAAATTAGGGCGTTTCGATAACAACAGCCAAACCCCCTTGCCCTTCGGAAACGTCGGCTTCATTTTACTTCAATCATCCCGCCGCCGCCCCACGCGATCACTCCTTCCTTCCTTCCTTCCTTCCGCCTTCTCCGCCCGCTCGTCTTCTCGTTTCACTTTTAATGACGCGTTCAATGGTTGATGACCGCGAAGGTCGAACGATCGACGGCCGACCGACGGCGCGCACTTGAGCGAAATTCTTCTTTCGGTTTAGAAAGCGGAGATCACCCCTCCGATGAGCATCACCTACTCGTTGGACGTCTCCTCGGCCTCCTTCTGCGGCCTCCACCGCCTCCTGTTCCGATGGCGGGGGTCCATTTGGAAGGCGATTCTGCCCGAGTTGTGCGTCTGGCTGCTCGGCTACGCGCTGATCTCCTGCTGCTATCGCTGGGGAATGACCGAAGAGCAGCAGAAGTGAGTAGGTTGGCTGTCCTTCTCAATCACCTTGTTCTTTGGTTTGCAGAGTATTCGAACAGCTGTCCGTCTTCTTCTACACTTACAGTAGGCACTTCGTCTTGCGAATGATCTCGTGGCTTATGCGGGCGGCTTGCAGGTGATTACATTCCAATCACGTTCCTGCTCGGTTTCTTCGTTTCCGCCGTCTTCAACAGGCGAGTTCTTTCCTTCACTTGTTTGTTGATCGGCTGTTCGTTCAGGTGGATCGATTACGTCAACAACGTTGGCTGGATCGAAGTTGCCTGTCTCCGCTGCTTTTGATCGACTCGCCCGCTTTGTATACGTGCGGGTCGCACGGACGAGATCGCGCGGAGGATCCGAAGGAACCTCTTGCGATATCTCGTGCTCACGCAAGCGATGGTCTTTCGGGACATCAGCTCGCCGGTCAAGCGGAGATTCCCGACCATGAACCATCTGGTGACTGCCGGCTTTGATGACCGAAGCCGAGCTCAAGGAGTTCGACTCGTGCCGCTCGCCGCACATCAAGTACTGGGTGAGCGCACGAAGCCTTTCCGTCCAGCTCACCCGCTTCTTGCAGGTGCCGATCCAATGGGCCTTCAACCTGCTGAGGAAGGCGAAGGACCAAAAGATGGTGGGTTCTCTGCTGCTCTCCGACTGATGACCGCTTTTGTTCGTTCAGATCGAGTCGGATATCATTTATTGCGATATGTTGGAGAAAATCCGGCAGTACAGGTTCGTCGTATTTGACTGTCTTTCTGGTCCGTGAGTTTCAATTTGGATCTCGCTTTCAGAGTGAACGTCCTGACACTCACGATCTACGACTGGATTCCCGGTAGGCTTTTCATTGGAGGGTTTGAAACGAATACATTCGCGTTTTAGTCCCTCTGGTCTACACGCAAGTGGTGAACATCGGTGAGAAGGCTCGAGTTCTGTTTCTTTTTTACCCGGTGTACATTTCAGCTGTTAGGGCCTACTTCATGGTCGCTCTCCTCGGCCGGTAATCGTTCTACGTTCTCTCTTGATCCTTTCAGTCCTCCTTATTCAGCCAGTACCTGCTGCACGACAACGGGACGCCCAACTCGAAGTCCATTGACCTTTACGTGCCGATTGTTAGTGCAGCAAATGCCATCGCTTTTAAGACGAAGTCTTACTACCTAGATGACCATTCTCCAATTCCTTTTCTACATCGGCTGGGTCAAAGATGTGCTTTTTCGTTAGATTATAAGTCGATATCAATGCAAGCTGTTAGGTGGCCGAAGTGTTGCTGAACCCACTTGGAGACGACGACGACGATCTGGAGACCAACTGGATCTTGGACAGGAACCTCCAAGTGGGCTACTCGATCGTGGACGACGGCTACGGCCGGCTTCCGAAGGACGGGATCGAAAAGGACATCTTCTTCGACGACCTCATCCCTCAACCGTTGTACACGGCCGAGGCGGCACAACGCACGCACAACCCAATGATTGGTTCTTGCAACGACCTGTGAGCTCGCTTCTCCTTCTCTGCTTCTTCAGTTCCTCTGATTGCAGGATGACGGTGGCCGAAGACGCTCTTCTGCTCAAGCCCCGCCCTCGCCTCATGTCCACGACCACGATCCTCGGCCAGCAGACGCGAAAGAACGATCTGGACGTGGACGAGAGCGGGCGAGCGGTGATCCCCGTTCGGAATTACAATGCGGTTATGAGGCGCTGTAACAGGCGAGTGTCCCACCCCCTCTCCCCGACATTCGTGTTCTGTTTGCAGCGTCGATCACTATTCTGACAGCGGCAACTCTTCCGACCACCGGAACATTCGCCTTCTGGAGTCCTTGAGGCGGCGGTTCAGCAAGAAGCGCTCCCGCCGCGGCTCCACCCCGTCGATCATGAGCGATTGGTACGCGCAGGGCCCGATGAGCAGAAGCCAGCAGCGGAACGGGGTCGCGAACGGGAACGGACCGCCGAACCACGGGAACATCAGCCGGAACTCGTCCGTCTGCTCGTCCATCCTCTTCGACGGCGTCCAGTCGCCGTTCGCCCAGTCGCTCGCTTCGAACTTCGGGCAGTCGGCTCGAGCATCCGGCGGCCACGATCCCGCCCCGCTCGACATCAACGCGTTGGATCGGAGCAGCGACTCGCGGCAGGACGAGGAGGTGCAAACAAAAAGAGAACTTCCTTCCAACTTCCCTGCTTGCAGGCCACGAGTCCGACGGAGAACAAGTTGGGGCAGTCGTGGAAGGTGAACGAAATGCTGCCGGTGATCGAGGAGGAGCGAGAGAAGGGCCGAATGTCCTACACGTCGAGTGACTCCGTCTCCACGGCCAGCCTCTCGGACACGCCGAGCAAGAAGGACGGTGAGCGAGTGGCTGCCATCAATCGAATCCACTCGTTTCTGCAGATCCCCAGGACATCAAATCGATCCTGAACAAGAGCCTCTCGACCATCAGCGAGAGCTTCGAGAAGGAGAAGAGCGAAGTCGACCTCCCGCCCTTCGCGAAGACCGTCAGCTTCGGGCCGACGCTCTTCCGGCAGCGGACGGAGGAGTCGGCCGAGTCGCCCGCCGAGCTCTCGCCCAGCCGCTCGGCCATCTTCCACCTCGCGGATTCGGTGGACGAACCCGAGTCGCCTTCGGAGGCGAAGTCGGGCGAAGAGAAGACGAAGAAGTAATTAGTCGGCCGTCCGGTCGACCCTCTACGGGTTCTGAACACACAAGTACACAGTCGATTCCACGCGGCATAATGAGTTTCCTTTCCACTAACCGAATTTTTACGGTTCCCCTTCGATTCCACGAAATAAACACTTCAAGTTCGTGCGGCGCTTGAAGAAGGGGCGGAAACAATCGGCAGAAATGAGAGTTTGCATAAAGCGGCCAAGCAAAACGGAGCAATGGACTGCCCGCATTCGAAGCAGCCATTCGTTCGTTCATTCGTTTGTTTGTGTTCACACGCAGTCAGTTGCTTCCTGTTCGTCATGAGTTCGGTGGAGTCGTCGACGTTCTCTGGATTGGTGAGTTCCGCTCCCGCCCTCAGCACTAACCCTCCTTCCTTCGCAGTCGGACAACTACGAGCTGCACGTAGACGTCGAGTCGGACGACGTGCACACGGCGGAGTCCATCGAGCACCTGCCGGCCGTCCAGCAGCCGGCGGTCACCGGACCGCCTCGCCTGTTCTTCGGCGTGCACACGGAGGACGCGGGCGAGGTGCCGGCGGCGGTCGTCAGCCAGCTCGAACTCCGCTTCGCGCTCCAAGAGGACGTCGACCTCGTGGTGCACGTGGCGCCCGACGAGATCGTCACGATCCGCAGCGAGGCGAGCGGCGACGCGCCCTGCGAGTGGTTCCTGCTCGCCCAAGTGCGCTTCCAGGCGGGCGCCGGCCACTCGGGACCGCTGCGGGTGGTCGACTCCGACGTCTTCCTCTTCAGCCCCTACGCGAAGCCCATCCGCGTCCACTTGCGCGACCGCCAGTTGACGCGCATGCGCATGGACTTCCGTTGGATCTACAAAGTGGGTGCTTGCCTCCTTCTCACCTCCGATTCCCGTTTTCAGCGCTGCCACAAGCTCGATGATTTCCCCGACGGCGACCTCGTGCTCGACTTCGGCGAGGCGGGACGCATCCAAACGTTCCGCAGTCTCCTGTCGATGCACTCCGAACAGATGGGTGAGTCGCCTGCTTCGGTCCTTTACTCCACTCCTCCTTGCAGCGTACATGATCGACGCGGCGGCCAAGCAGACGGAGGAGGGCGAGCAGCTCGTCTTGCAGCTGCCGGCGGAGGACTGGGCGTCCTTCCGCGAGCTCCTCTTCCACGTGTACCCCGCCCAACGCCCGCTGCACGCCCACTTCCGCGACCTGTGCAGCGCGGCGTTGAAGTACGGCTTCAAGGCGGTGCAGAGCAAGCTGGTGGACTACCTGGTCGGCTTCGAACACGTGCGTTGACCCCACTTCCGGCTATCACTCCTCTGTTCAGGTACCGTTCGAGCGGAAAGTGAAGGACGCGGCCGAGATGCAGCTGAACGAGGCGGTCAAGAAGCTCGTCTACAACGCGCAGAAAACCGGCTTCTGGGCGCACCTGATCACGCGCGGCTTCGACCCGAAGGAGGCGTTCGGCGAGAAGGTCTACTTCGAGCTCGTGTGTCCGGCCATCACTCTCGTGCGTTCCTCCTTCCATCTCCTCCTTCACGTGTCTTTCTTGCAGGCCAAACGCATCCGGCCACGACGCGCCCTACCCGGAGGACAAGAAGGCGGAGGCCTACGACCCCGAACGCCCCACTCGCCACTCGATCAAGATCCTCCACTGCGGGGCCACCTTCTACGCCAACTACGGGCTGATGGCCGTCCACAACCTCGAGGTGTTCGGACGCGGAAATGCGGGTTCGTTCTTTCTGCAATCGATTCGAGTGATCCCGCCCGCAGGCGAGTACTTCCCGCACATGACCGTCGAGCTGCGGCGGGAGCTGGTGAAGAGCGAGGTGTCGCCCGCCCAGCTCCTCCGCTCGCTGCTCGAGTTCATCCACGTGCCGCAGGCGTCCATCCCGGCCGCCCACATCCGCCCGCTGCTCATCTTCGCCTCCATCCACCAGATGCCGCACGTTCGCTTCGCGATGGAAGACGTGAGCATTCCCCTCCCCTTCGATCAACAGTCGGCTGCTTGCAGGCGTTGATCCTCGAGCCGCCGTCCAACGACCAGCAGCTGTTCGAGTGCTTCCGCCTGGCCGAGAAGTGGGAGCTGCCGAATTTGATGCGCGCCTCGCTGCTGCGCGTGGAGAACGCGTGAGTGGCCGCTCGACGGTAGAGGAGGCTCATATCGGTCGATTTCAGCTGCAACTCGTCGGCCACGCACATGATCGAGAAGCCGCAGTTCCTGCGCGAGTTGACGCTCGACACGCAGCAGCAGATCGCCGACCACCTGTGCAGCGGCTGGGCGATCAAGGACCGCCGTCTGGGCGCCCGCCTGCCCACCAAACAGCTCGAGCGCTCCGTTTCGCTGAACGAGGGCGGTCCGGTGCCCGTGGACGAGGGCCGTCTGCACTCCTTCTACGAGATGAACTCGGAGGAGGCGTTCGGCCCGCCGGACGAGCAGCAGTGAGCCGATTCTTCTTGTGTGTGTTCGAATGAGAGTTTATTGGAATAAACGGATGTTGATGAAAGGCTTCAATCGGCAATGCTGAGATTGGAACTACGGGAATCTTCGAAGGCACCAAGTGGACGGGCGTTCAAGGCCTCGACGGACTGCGAGTGGTCTTCGGCCTCATCCGCGGACGAGTTGTCTTCCTCGCCGGACAGCTCCGAGCCGCTCGCGTCCTCGCTGCTCACCGGCTGGAAGGCCAACCGCTCCTCCAGCTCGTCCGTGGGAATGACCTGAACACAAATGAAAGAAGGCGGAGGAAGGGGGAACTCACTTCGGGCACGACGAACTCCTCGGTGTGGTCGAGCGGGCAGAAGACGGTGAGCTCGTCGTTGGCGACCACCTCGACGGTCAGGCGGCAGTTGAAGCGGTTCTCCTCGTTGAAGCGGTTGAGAGGCGGGATAGCTGTGGTTGGCGAGGTGGAGCAGCGAGAAGAATCCAGTGAACTTCTGCCTGCAAACGAGAACAAGGTCGCCTGAGCAAACGCGGAAAAACCCACTTGCAGACGACCGCCCGCTCCACCGGCCGAATCGTCATCCGCTCGTAGCCCCAGCGCGTCAAATTCGAGGCGAAGTGCTCGTCCATCAGCGGACTCCCGTCGATCGCGTAGATGCAGCCGAGGGCCGATTGGCACAACTCGTCGCGCGTCTCCCTCGGGTTGTCGTAATAGAGGGCGATGATCTGCGTGCCGGCGGGCAGCAGACTCCGCACTTCCTTCGCGTGAGCGCCCGATTTGGAGTACGCCCCGACGTGGTGCTTGTAGAAGATCTCGATGCCCTTGCCCAACGGCGCCGGCTTCTCCTTCACTTCGACCTGAACGCAGGCGGCGAATAATAAAGAAATAAATTCGAAGAGAACTCACCACGACCTCGTCCCAATAGCCGGAATTCTTTGCACCTTGCGGAACACCAAGAACGCGATCAGCGCCCCCACCGCGAACAGCAACAAGGTTATCATCCTGAAAAGAACGGCCGTTCGATCGATGCTCCTCGCCGGCTTTTATTCACGAAACACGTTCGTCCGAAGGTCGCCGCCGGCTCGCGTGATCGCGGCGGTCACGCGCCCGCCGCCTGTCGATCGGCGGCCAAAAGCGGCGGCCAAACGGACGGAGAAATTCGAAGGAAACCGTTCGGAATTCCCGTCTTCCCGACCGAAGCGAACGATCGATTGTAGGCGCGAAAACTCCCGCCCGACAGCCGAGCGGAATGGCGGGAGCTGAACGGACAGAGCGGGGCGACTTCCGGTCCGTCCGCAGCTGCTTGAGCGGAGGAGGCGGAGCGCGTGTTTCTTCCCATCACTCACACCCCGTCGCCTTTACACCCGCCCCGGCCGTCCCGATCGTCTCGACGGGCCACGGGGCGCGCGAACGACCGGCAGCGGCGGGCGGGTCGCTCGGCGGGTCGTCGTAAAGTCGGAACAAATTGGCGCCAAATCAGCGACAAACATTTCGTCATCTTCGGAACAACCCGAAGACAATTCCTTGCTTCAAACACAATCAAATGATTGCCGGAACAAAGAAGATTGATGCAACTCCCGACGATCGACCTGCCGCCGTCTTGTTTGTTTTGAAGCGATTTCTTCCGATCACACGCCCAGCAGAGGGCATTGAGAAAGGCGTGGTGGTGCGCTTGCAATCCAGTGATCATGAGAAACTGCTTCCTTCATTTGTTCTGTGGGAATTGATTGACGCAACCGATCGGCCGCATTTCTCGCTCGTTGTGGCCTCCGTAAAAGGGAAGCCGAGTTCCTGCCGCCGCTCTCCCGCATGCGAACTCCCCTCCGAGCGGGCAGTGCAGAGAGCACACGCGGGGAGTGTCTGCGGTCTCGCCGGGCGCCCGCTATTTCGCCGCGTTCTCCCGCCCGCCCGCCGCCTCCCTTCGCCTCGCCGCTCGCCCCGACCGCCCGCCCGCCCGTCCGTCTGCCCCGTCAGCCTACGCGGGCCGCTTTCCAGCCCTCACTTGCGAAATTCGCCCGAAATACCCAAAAAACAGTTGGAAATGAAGTTAAATCACTGGGATCCCGACTTCCAATCACTCCCGCGAGCTCCTCGCATCCCTCCGCGGGTTCTGTAGCCGGCATACGGTCTCGATGGCCGCTTAATGGGGCACAATTGACCGCCGGGCGGGATGTCGACAACTCTTCCCCTTCGTCGTGTATTTCCCGCGATTTCTGCCAATCAGGTTCGCGAAACGGCGGTTCGAGTTGCAGGAAATGGCGCGCGGACGCCCCAAGCGGGAGATCTACTCGCCGCCCGCGCCCACTCCGCGCTCCCGGCCCACCCGCTCGGCCCGCCTGTCGGCCATCAAGAAGGAGACGCCGATCGCCACCCCGCCGGCCAAAAGCCGCACCGCCGACAAGCCGCCCGCGCGTCGAGGACGTCCGCCGAAGCGGCCGCAGGCGAACGTCAAGCGGGAGAGGTTCGTTCCCGTCTTTTCGCTTGTTCTCTGCTCACATTCGTTTTTGATGACGTTGCAGATACCAGCCGGAGGCGTCCAGCGACTCGGACGACGACAAGGAGAATTCGGTCAGCTCGCTGGACGAGATCACCTCCGACCACTACGAGGATGGAAAAGGTCCGCTTTTCGAGTGATTTCATTCGTTTATTCCTCCCGTTCAGATCTCGACGACGATCCCGACTTCGACTTCACGGAGGACTTCGGAGCGGCCAGCTCGACCTCCGCGTACGTGGAGAAGGAGGAGATCTTCTGCCCGTGGATCGAGCTGCCCGCCGACCAGATCCCCCCGCTGACGTTGCCCGAGTCGAGCGTCGATTTGCTCATCGAGAGCGAGCTCCTCATTTCCGCCGTTGAAGTGAGTGGAAGAGAAGGGGACAGAACGAACAGCGAGCTTGCAGGTCTACGAATTGTGTCTAAATTATTATCGTGTGATTCAAATCTCCCCCTTCCTGTTCGAAGACTTCTGCTGCGCGCTGCGGGCGCCCGAGCAGTCCTCGCTGATGGCCGAAATCCACATCGCGTTCATCCGCCTGCTCTTCCGCGACGACGAGGACAACCAGACGACCTTCTCCGTGCAGGACACGAACAACTGCTTCAACGTGATGCTCCAGCTGCTCGACGGCATGACCTACGCGGAGGTTCGTGGACACGCAAAGGAGCTTCCCCTCATCTCCCCACCTTGCAGGTCCTCCGCTACTACGTGGAGAGCGAGCAGTGGCCGGGCGGCGAGGAGGTGGCCGAGATCCTCAAGCAGAACTACCCGTTCGTGGACGGCAGCAAGCGGATCGTCGTCCTCCGCTGGCTCTGCGATCGCTTCCTTGGAGACGTACATGTTCCGGCAGCTGCTGAAGAGCGAGGGCAAGTTGGCGGTGAGTCCATCGTTCAAGAAATCCGTTCCTGATCGATCGCTTTCAGTACGACGACATCTGCCGGGATTGCGGGAAGGCGGGCGAGGTGGTCCTCTGCGACGGGTGCGACGCCTGCTACCACCTGGAGTGCACCAGCCTCAACCACCTGCCCGACGGCTGCTGGTACTGCCCCGTGTGCGAAGTGCACGCCGCTCGCGGGGCGGTCAGCTTGAAGCAGCTGGGCGAAATGGGCGCCCGCCATCGCCTCCGCGTCTCCCCGCTGGGCCACGACCGACACGGCCGCGTCTACTGGTTCTTCGCCAAGCGGCTGTTCATGTGAGTGACCCCTGCCCTCTGTTCGGTTGACAAGCGAGTGCTTTCAGCCAAGACCCCGAGAACGACGCCGTCTACTACTACAGCAGTCTGCCGCAAGTGTACGAGGTGGTGCGCGCCCTCGATCCCCACTACTTCGAGAAGGCGCTGTGCGAGAAGCTGGCCGCCGTCCTCGACGAGATCTCCACCGCGATGCGCTCGACGATGGAGC
This sequence comes from Aphelenchoides fujianensis, assembly GCA_024699865.1. Lineage (NCBI taxonomy): Eukaryota > Metazoa > Nematoda > Chromadorea > Rhabditida > Aphelenchoididae > Aphelenchoides > Aphelenchoides fujianensis. The sequence goes on along the minus strand of JAMPIO010000007.1, from coordinate 880,245 downwards.
TCACGCGCACGCACCGGGCGGCTCTCGCGCAGAAGATCGCGACCCGCGAGACGCCGCCCTCCTACCTCGACGGCGACAACTGCGAGTTCATTGCGTTGAAATGCCCGTTCACTCGTTGCTTGCAGCCTTCCGGATGGTCGACATCCTCGCCGAAGTGGTCGTGAAGGACGAGAAGCCGAAGGACACGCCGCCCATCGTCCACAGCATGCGCTCGCTGCTGGGCTTCGAGAACGGACATCTCACGTCCACCTTCTGGAGCGGGGATCTCAGCGGTAAGCTTTCTTTCCATTGTTCTACTCATTCCATCGAATAGACCATTGCAGAACCCCAACTGCTCGAAATGCAGCAGCGGGTGTACGCGGAGGGGGCGGACGGGCAGCCGCTGATCGCGAAGATGAAGAACGACAACACGCAGCGCGGCTACCGGCTGGCCTTCTCGGACGGCAAATACCGCAGCTACGTGAACGAGTACGCGATCAACGACTTCGCCAAATCCGCCCGCCAACGGACGCGCGAGCGGGATCGGCGGAAGTACTTGAGCCTGCGGTTCGCTCCTCACCGAGGAGGGCGAGTTCACCGTGAGTTCTTCCCTCCGTTTTTTCGATGACCCCCTTGCTTCCAGTGGCACTGCCCGCGCATGCGGGACATCTTCTGCTCGGAGGAGAACGCCGCCCGGGTCTTCCAGCTGAACCTGAAGAAGGTGGTCGACAAGCTGCCCGAAGAGCTCCTCCATCGGCGGTGGCCCGAACACAAGCAGGAGTTCCTCGAGGTTTGTTCCCCGCTCATTCGTCCGTCCACCAACCGAATGCTTTCAGCAGCTGCAAAAGCCGTGCGACATCGCCAAACTCCGCCACCTCCTGCTGCTGCTCGAGCGGATCATCCGGAAGCCGGTCTTCTCGCCCGTCTGGTGGAACTCGCTAGGCCTGACGAAGCTCTCGCGAGTCACCACCGACATGCGGGAGGAGAGGATGAAGTTGGAGCAGCGAAGGAAGAAGGACGAACGAGTGAGTTCATTACCTCTTCTTTCAACTGTGTATTCTGCTCGTTGTTCAGGCCCTCCAAGTGGTCGATGCCGCGGATCCCTCGTCGGACGTGGTGTTCGTGAAGTACCTGAAGACGCGGCCGGCCTCCTTCTCGCTGTGGCGCCTGAAGGACGAGGCCTTCCGGCTGAACAACCGCGGCCAAATGGGCGGCTGGCTGTGGGTCTCCACGAACTTCGTCCGCCGCTTCGAAGATCCCGTGAAGCCGGACGTCCGCGGGCTCGACTACTTCGCCAAAGTGGACGAGAACACGCCGCCCGCCACCCGCAAGGTCCTCAATTTGGAGCGGTTGGCCCAAAAGCTGGCCGTTTGGAGGGAGGCGGAGGAGCTGGACAGGGACGACGCCCCGCTCTCCTGCTACTCGCCCAACTGCCGCCTGAACCCGCTCGGCTTCTCGTTCGCCTCGACCGGCCCGACCAGTCGGTGCTACAATCCGAGTTGTCCGCGACGAAAGACGAGTAAGAGGCCGAGCTGTGGAAGCGAGTGACTGTTGTTTGCTTTCAGCCACGGACACGAGTGCTCCGGCCAAAGCGTACAAAGACGGCGTGAAGCCCGTCCACCGCCAACTGCCGCCGCTCGCGAACGCCTGCCGGATGTCCGTGCTGGGCGAGGGCCGACCGTTCCCCTTCCCGCAGCCGCACGACTTCCTGAACCGGCGGTCGGGCAAGCGGAGTCTCCTCGTCCTCCCGCAGCCGACGCTCCGGCGGTTGGCCCGACAGGGCGGGCTGAACGGCGCGTTGATCCTGCCCGGCTTCAACAAGCAGGCCAAGAGCAACACCACCGTCTGGAACTACCCCTGCCCGCGGCCGCTCTTCGACAACTGCTGGCGGTTCGTGACGCTCAACGCGTCCACCGTCCACGCGCTCGCCCTCTCGCTGCGGGTGATGTACGCCTGCATTCGGTGGGCGGACATGGAGCCGCCGGAAGACACTCAGGTGGCTCTCCTCTCCCACAGGAGATTCACGATTCGCTCAGGACCCCCGAGTGATCACCCACTTCCCCGACCACGACGAACGGCGCGCCGTCATCTCGCACAAGGAGCACCCGCCGGACGGCTACTACGAACAATACAAACTCTCCATCCAGCACCTCTCCATCGACGACGACAACGGGCCGGACGAGGACCTCTCCGAGTCCTTCCACCTGGGCGGCAGTTCGAACCGCACGCGCAAGCGGAAGGCGCCGCGGAAGAGCGGCCAGAACGGACCCCGCCGCGTCACGAACCAAACGGAGAGCTGGGCGGACGGCGTCGACCTGAAGCTCTACGAGATCCGCAACTACTGGATGCGCTTCAAGCGGCAGATGGCCGCTCCGCAAAGCCCAGCTGGAGCAGCAGAACGACGCCGCCCCGGCCGTGCCCCCGCCGTCCGCCTCGCCGTCCGAACCGCCGGCCAAGCGAGTGGTCGTCTCCAATCCCCACTACTACGGTTCGTCTCTCTTTTCCCTCTTCTTCCAATCATTCTGCTCTCGTTGCAGGCCAGAATTTCGTAACGCCCACTTACCGCCTGTACCGCGATCCTCACTTCCAACCTCGAGCTCTCAACGGGGCGCTCCCGCCGAACGCCGTCGTCGTGCGCGTGGACCCCCGGCCTGCCGGCCGCCCGCGGGGGGCGTATCGTGCAGCAGTCGTCGCATCATCGTTTGTTATAAGCTTTTATTTGGTCACTTTGTCGCTTCTATTCCATTGTTTGATTGTTTGTGTTTTCTAACGACTGCTGGTTGATTGGTGAAATGAACGAGTCTCACGCAAACGGTCGGCTTTATTGTACACCACGTAGAAAAAGAAAAAAGAACGCAAGATCAATGGCGATTAGCAACGACCATCAGCCCCGACGACCGACGCTCCATTCGGACGTACTTGCCGAGCTTCTCGAAGCTGAACGAAAAGCGAGGAGAAAAAGAGTGAATGATCGAAGGGAGGACTCACGTTCGGCGGTGCTCGTCGTGGTGGAAGGCGCTCAACTCGGGAACTTCGAGCGGCGCGGCGGCCGTCGGATCGGGGGCGAGGAGGTCTGCAAGAAGCGGATGAAAGAAACGGAACGAGAAAGAACTTGCCGGTCGGCAGTTCCGCGTTGACGAGCGACGACTTCGCGTTCTGCGAGGACACCGCCGACTGGACCTTGTTGTGCGTCTTCTCGAGGTCCGCGAACACGTGGGCGGCTCCTGAAAAACGAAGGTGGATTGAATGAATGCAATGGGAGGATCGAACTCACCGTTCTTGAACTGCTTCAGCTTTTTGCCCGGCTTCGACGGCTGGGCGGAGTGTTGGGCGTCCTTCGCTTTTCGCTGCAAACGAAAAGGAACAATCCACTCATGCTGCAATCAATGGAACTCACCGCATCCTGGATTTTGATCAAATCTCGCGTGATGGACTCCGCGATCTCCACGATGTCGTCCATTCTTTGCCGTTGGTCCCTCCGGAAATCGAAGGAGAAGGCGGGCAGCGCAGGGGAAGCGAGCTCGCGCAATTCGGACGGGAATTCCCGCCCGTAGGGATCAGGCAGCGCCAATGGCCGTTTGGCCTTCCGTTTCACCCGATTTTCGCGTCTTTTTCGATCACATTTCTCCCGATTTAATTGTATTCGACGCTCGTTCACTGATTTCTGATGAAAAGAGCGCTCTACAACGACCCCTCGAATTTCTACGAGGAGGAGGCGTTCGAGGACGCGCCTTTCGGCGGCTTTCCGGCACGCGGCGGACGAGTGAGTCGTTTTCTTCGTTTCATTTCTTGAAGTGGTTGCAGGCGATGAACGAGCCCCGAAATCCCGCCTTCCGCATGATCCCGAACATGAAGAAGATCTTCGTGGTGAAGTCGTCGGGCGTGAGCAACCCGTCCGTCCGCCTCATCCAGAAGCCGCCCGTCGCGCAGCGGCAGCGAGCCCTCGGCTACCCGCCCGGCCAGCTCTGACGGCCGCAGGGATTGGTACTCGAGGGCAGAACATTCGATCGAAGGTGAGTGTTCCCCTTCATCCGTCGACCATTCCTTCGCTGCTTGCAGACGGCGAGTATCAAATGCGCTTTGCGGAACCGCGAAATTCCCCGCTGCCGGCCGAGAACGCGGACGCCGAACGAGTGACGCCCGTCCCCACGCACTTGATCCCGTTGGCTTCGGATTCGGCCGACGAGAAGACGATCAAAACGGTCCGCTTTCTCGGCTTCTGCCTGTTTGTACTCGTTTCTGCAGGTCCTAAACAACGTGGTCCAGCAGGTGGCCGCCGAACTGGAGCCCCGCAAGAAGACGATCAAGTGGGAGCAGCACGAGAGCAGCCCGTCCGACGGGTAACCGCCGAGCTCTTCTGCTCGTCGCTTCCACGAATCGCTCGTTTAGACCGTCCGCTCGTCGTGTGTGCGGCTTCCGGACGGTGGAGCCCGAGCTGTTGGGCCCGATCGAGCGTCTGCGGCACGAGATCATCAAACGACGCCATCGAGTGGAAATCGAGTGCGCCAACGGGCTCGGGCTGGTGTCCCCGTGGAGACGGACGAGGTACCGCAAGCCGGGTGAGCAATCTCTTCTCATTTCTTTCTTCATCTCCTCGGTTTCAGTGGAAGAGCAGAAGTTCCCGGAGGTCGTGAACCCGAACGAGTTCTCGCTGCACTCCATCGGCGACTCCGTGGAGCACAACGACCCCTTTCGACTTCGGCGTGTCGCCCTACGAGACGATCGGCCGCCAGCCGATCACCAACGAGCACTCTCTCGTGCAGGCGGTGTGGAACGAGGAGTTCATCGTTCCGATGGACGAACTGGAGGAGAAGCCGGTCAAGACGGAGCCCGCAAAGAAGAAGGAGAAAGCGGACGCGAATGTGAGGACTTTCTTGTGGAAATATTCCGTTTCATTTCTTTCGTTCAGACTTCGAGCGCCAAGAAGGACCAAATTGGACCAAGTGGAGAGGTGTTTCGAGTGCAAGAAGACGTTCGACAGCCGCCGCTTCTCGATCCAGTGCGCCGACTGCCGCCACCGCTTCCACGGCAAGTGCGTGGCGATGTCCGACAAGAAGATGAAGAAGCTGGACTCCCTGTGGATCTGTCGCGCGTGTGACGACGCGCGGGCCAACGTGCCGACGGTCGACCTCTTCTGCACGTGCAAGAAGCCCTACAATCCGGGTACGCTGGAGCACTCTCGCTTCTTCCTTCCTCAATTCCTTCACTTCAGCCGAGTTCTACGTCGGATGCGATGGCTGCGGCGGCTGGTGAGTCGAATTCTTCTGCATTCAAGCCCCCCTCAAACCTCTTCTCTTCTATCTGTTTATTCCATCCAAAACAACACCTCAGAGTTTTGAAAGGGAGACAAAACGGGAATATGGGTACAAATGAACACGAGCAAGGATTTCTCAACCAACATCAACCATCTTCTTCCAGGTACCATCCGAAATGCGTGAACACAACACAAGCGTGAGTTCCGTCCAGACTGCAGCGGCTCTTCACTGCTCTTTTTCAGGGCGATCGAAGCCACAGAAGCCGCCTACTTGTGCCCGTCGTGTCGTGCCCGCGGCGACATCAAAAAGCGATTCAAACTCCGTTGACCTCCCGCCTTCTGATCCTCACTTTGCACAATCCGTTCAGACTTTATTCCCAACAGATTAAACGACATCTTTCTCACTCACCGTCGAGTTAATAGTCTCGCAAATCAACCACTCGTTGTTTGTGCTTGAAGATCTTCTGCATCGCGAGCATCAAGCAGAATACCTTGCAAGTACAAACGACGCGGATAGGGGCAGTAGGGGCCGATAGGTAGCGAGTAGACGAACGGAATGTAGAGAGCGAATGGGGTGGTCAGTGGAGCGCATCAAAGAGCTTTTCGGAGCTCGAAAGTTCCAAGAAGCGCCTGGAGTCTTCAGGCGCCCGCCCTACGGTAGGCGGCGGGCAAACAGCAGCAGCAACGGGCTACGAATTCTCCTGAAGATGCACGCGACCTGCGGGTTGTAGTCGGCGTGTGTCGCCGGTTGTCGTCGAGCGGCGAACTCCAAATGAAGCGACTTCTTAAACAATGCGGGAATGCGCCCTTCCCTCCCTCCCCTTGCCCGTCGATCGAGAGTGGGCGGCCAAGGAAGCGCTCGATGCACGTGCCATTCGCAACGATCGTAAGCGGGCGGGCGGGCGGGTGTACGTGACTTCGCGCAGATCGGGAATGAATCGAACGGATCGGCGGGTCAACGGGCGGGTATCAAGGAAGGAGGGAACGCACATTTGTTTGTTGAAAGAAGAACAAGCCGCCCCCGCACCGACCGTAATCCCCGCCTGAATGGCCGCCCGATCATAAACGACGCCCATCCACCGGCATTCACGAGCAGAGGGCACAAAGAACTCCAGGCTGCAAGCAACGAACAATCGGAGAGGATCTGCACAAACGAGAGGGCAATTAGCGAGTGGCCGGAAGGGCGGAGAGCGGCAGTCGTCATTTCGATGATAAAACCGGCGGGCGAACCGAACGGGCGGGCGGGCGGCGTCCTTTAAAGCGAAACGAGTGGCCAGCGTTCACTTCCGGACGGATTTCGCGTCCGCCCGCCCCCCGCTTTCGCTTTTCTGTTTGATTTCGTTGTTCGGGTGCACGCGGCGCGTCGGGGGCGGACCCGATCGCCGCCGTTCGTCCGCCCGCCCCCTCGTTTGCTCGCCCGCCGGTTCGCTCGTTCGGCCGTGAGTCACCGGCGGCAGTTCGCGGGGGTTATGAAATCCGACGGGTGAGTGAGTGGTGAGTGTCCCCCGCGTGTACATCGTGCGCATCGATCGCAGCAGCGGACGAGCAGCGGGAGGCGGCGTGACGTCAGCACGAAACGAGGGGGCGGTGGGTGACTAAAACGCACGTTGCGGCTGCTCGATGTGGGCGGGCGCGTGGAATTCGCGGTCATCCCCGCCGAATGGCCTCCAGCCGATCGCCCGCCCGCCCCCCCGCCCGCGAGTGATGACTCGCCGTTCACAGCTGCCCGCTTTCGAAACGCCCGCCAGCTGCTGATGCAACCCGCACGGATCGCCGCCCAGTCATTCCTTTTGTTTACCTACGGTAAACGATTGAAGACAAACAAACGAGAGAAGTAACTCGATCATCAAAACGAACGGGCGATCACCACAAACTCCTGACGTAAAACGCGCGAGCTCGTTGAACTCGCCTCGTAATGAGCGGCGGGTCGAGCGAAAGTTTGCGTTCGGTCGGCCGCCCGCAGGAATTCGCCGCTCGCGAATCACAATCGACGCCAAATTGCCCGATTTCGACGTCATTTTGACGTCCCCCCGGCTCCGCGAGCGTCGAGGGTGGATTCCTTTTGGGCGGCCGATGACGGAGATTTCCGGAAGGTGGACGAGGAGTCCAAACACCCTCCTTCCTCCCGCTCAAGACGGACGGGAATGCTCAAGGGTCGCCCAAAATACAACGGTTGTAAGGAAATGCTCGTCTGCCGAGCTACAGCGAGAAGTCATCCAACAAGCAGCAGAAATCCCCCACGCGCGTGTACTTTTAAGCAACGAAAAGAAACGATGAAAGCAGACACCAATTGTTCGCTAATTCGACTGCACTATAATCGCGGTAAACGGACGAAGAAGAAGGGACAAAACGTCAAGTCGGCCGGTCGAGCGACGAGTGGACCAAGATCGCGCTGCACTTATAGAAGAGAGCACAAGAAGGGATTCGGAGAACTTCCTCCTCTAAAGGGCAAGACACAAAACAAGATTCCAATGGTCAGACGTTCGAGGCCGCGTGCCAATGAGAACGACTGCCCTCATCCCCGCCTTCAACTGTCGAGCGAACACCCGCACATTCCAGCCACCGCACGCAAGAAGGCGGGAGATCGAGTGACGAGCGTTCTGCAGCGCCTACCGTACGCGACGTCCACTCGCCCGCCCGCCCGCCGCCAAGCCGCCGCCGGCGAAGAAGCGGCACTCGCTTTTTGATGAAGACCGCAGGAATCGGCCGACCGCCGCTAATCTCCCGTCTTTATTTGCGGCACTCGAGGCCCAAGGAAAGGTGTTTGCTGACGTCAAAGCGCAAGCAGCAAGCGATACAAAGCGAGCGGAGCGGAGCGACGGCCGCCGAATGGCATGACAAATCCGCAAGGTGGACGCCGCGTGCTGCGGGCGGAAATCCGCCGCGTGGCCGCCGATCGCCCGTTTGCAGGCGAAAACCCCCTTCTTCTTGCAGGAGAAGAAGAACGCTTACCGTACGCACGCCTCGAGCATTCCATCACTCCGCACTCACTCGCCTGCAAACTCGCGAATGCCGCCGGTCGTTCCGTCCGCAAACAGCCGACCGGCGCCCTCCGCCGGCTGATAGCCGCCGCCGATCGAGTCGAAACGGAGGAAGGCGGCTGATTCACGTACCGTATGCCCCCCGAATGGAGGAATGAATCAAAGACGAGCGGCAGAGGTGACTTTTCGGTTGCATTCCTGCTCGTTTGCGGGCGGCGAATGGGCGGCAGCTGCGCGTCTTCGTTCGAAATTCCTCTGACTCACGGCCAACTGCAAACTGCGAAGTGCAGACGCCGACAAACGGAAACCTCAAAGTTGTGCACCCAACGAACTGCCCAAGAAGGAAGTCGGCTTCTTCCTTCCGCTTCCCGGCCGTTCGGCGGTTGATTTCGATCGACAGTCGGAAGCCCGCGGCCCTCCGTTTTGTCGGCCCTTTTGAGAGGATTAACGAGTGACGTCCGCCCTCGCCGGATGGACGGTATTCTCCGCTCATTTGGATCTTCCGACCGCCGCCGTCCGCCGGCCGGATTGTTGCGTTTCTCGCCGTGTGCACGTGTTCGAGTGGAGCGTTTATTAAAAAGCGTAGAGGAGAACGGAAGGCGATTAATCGTGGGTCAATTTTGGAGCTGGGCGGCGGAGAAGAGCGGGCAGATTCCGATGAGTTTTCTAAAGAAGGAAGTCGGCCACTCCATTTGATGTGATTGCCTCCACTCACCTCACGTACTGCTTGGAGACGAGGCACTTGCACGCGACGCGCAACATCCGGCCGCGGTGTTGCTCCAATCCCTCGCACTTCTGCAGCGTCTTCTCCACCTGGCTCTCGGTGGGCAGGCGGGCGATGCAGCTGGAAAGAAGGCGGTGAATGGACCTGCTTGCAAGAAGCCGCTCACCGCAATCCACCGATGCACTCGCGCTCCTTCTTGCGCACGCACTCGCTCGTGCAGTCGCTGTAGTCGCGGAACAGCCCGAACCACATCGTCGCCTTCTGCTGCAGGACGCTGCCGACGGTCAGCGGGACCTCGTCGAATTGCGTTTGGTCGGCGGGATTCTCGAGGCGGATCTTCTTCGAAGGTCTCGTCCACGCAGCTGAAAGAAACGGAGAGGTTAAGAGAGGAGTGTGTGGAAGAGCGAACAAATCGTTGAACTCTTCGCGAAGGCAGAGGTCGGCCATCTCCAGCTCCTCGTCCATCAGCTCGAAGCAGGCGGCCGTGCGGGTCGTGTTCTCGTCCACCTTCAGCAAGTGCTACCGGGCGCATTCAGGCAGAGCAGTCGGAGTGGAAGGCGGGTTGTTGCTTGAAAGAGCAGCGGGCCACCTCCTCGCAGGCGCAGTTCCGCTCCTCGCCGTCCAGGGCGGCGATTCGGAAGGCGCCGATCTGCGAGGTCGGCTCCGCGTCCCAGCCCGAGGCATCGCCGCCGTCTTCTTCGAATCCATCGGCCTCGATCCGAACGACGAGCAGGAGCAGGACAAAGAAGGAGAGCACGCATCTTCGGGGACCAAACGGCGCGAATGGACGCGATCGAGTCGGAGTGCGCAAGAGGAGGCCGGCCGATCGAATGCCGCCGCCCTCCCCCCATCGATCATCCCGCGCGAATGGCGGCCGTCTGGCGCGCCGCAAAAAACGGCTGGCCAACAGTCGGGAGCGGCGCAAGGCCGCGCAGCCGATTGTTTTTGCCGCTGCTCGCTCGTCAAACGGAATGCCGTAACGTTTATTCGATGACATCTGAGCGGACGGTCGGATTTAAAGCGAAAACAGGTGATGATGATTGCAATGCGAACAGGGAGACGATCGGAGGAAATGTTGAAAGTGCTGATAATGAGCGGACGGGAAGGACGGGCGTCACGAGCGACGTTGAGCGGCCACGGCAATCTGCAGCGACTGGACCCAATCGGCCGCCGACTTGCGATCGTTGGACTTGAAGACGAACGTCTGGTCGTCTTCCGTGAATATCTCGAAGGCCCTCGGAAGCGCCTTCCGATGCTTTCGGCCCTGACTGGAGAGCGAGCGGACTGGAACGGATTTTGTTCAACTCGACGATCGGCTGCTGGGCGGCGGTCGGGCGGTGGGAACTGCGGGCGGCGATTCCCAGGCGAGAAGACCGTGCAGTAGCGAGTGGTCCAGCGCTTCCAGAACCAAAAGCTGCCCTTCCGCTCCTTCAGGCGACCTTCCAGGAACGGGAGTCCCTGACTGTTGAGCAGCGTGCTGAAACACACGAGCAATAATCACCCATTGGTTGGGAGGAACTCACTTGACACGATTCGGATACGAGCAGGCCACACACTGCCATTTCTGGGCGGCCGCATCGAAGAAGAAGGAATCGAAGAGGCGGGCGTCCTGCAGCTCGTTGAGCAGCGCCTTCTGCTGCCGCTGGTCGGGGAAAGGCGGCGGTGACGAGCGTGGAGTAGGGCTGCGAGCGGGTGACCTCCTTCGGCAGACACTCCCAACAGGCGGCGAGGTTCTTGTACTCGGCGGAGTCCTGGGCGAGCACTTGACCCGTGAGGTGGAGGTGGGCGACTTCCACGTGCAGGAACATCAGGTGGAGCCACGAGGCGGGCTGCTTCGTCTTGATGGCGAACAGGCGGTCCACGTTCGAAAAGACGCAGTTCGGGCCGTGGGTTTGGCAGGCGAAGTGAATCCGCATTTTGTTGTTGCTCCGCTTCCCGCCGCCCTCCACCGTGCACTTGACGGGGATCGGATGGCGGAAGGCGAGCTCGGAGACGAAGCGCGAGATCTTCGACCGGCGCGAGTCCACGAACTGCCGCACGAGGTCGCCGCGCGCCTCCCAACCGGCCGCCTCCGCCGCCGCCGCGGAGTTTGCCCGGCTGGACCGCATCGACTGGGAGCGCGACTTGGCCACGTGCTCGTCGACCATCCGCACTTGGGAGCCGCTGAGCGCGTGGCCGCGGGCGGGCAGCCGGTCGAGCACGGGGAAGGTGGTCGTGGAGGAGACGTTCGAGGCCGAGTGGTCGGGCGTCTTCCAGTTCGCCTTCTGCTGCGTGGGGCGGGCGGTGATCGGTCGGACGCGGCCATCCTCGGCCCAATTGGATGTTCGGAACGATCGGGACGGGCGGCAGCGGAGTGGAGGAGTCGGCGAGTGGCGGTTCGTGGGTGGCGATCGGATGTCGTGGAGCGGCCGCCGTTCCTTCGAGCGTCGGGTACGCGTTCGAAATGTGCGGATCGTGAGGGCGTTGACTGAAACGAAATCGTCGATTAGTGTCCAAGTCCATCAATCGGAAGAAAAGAGCAAAGCACGCTTTGAAATTGGAGACGAATCACGCCTTTTCGCCCCGCCGGCCGAAAAAAGCGGTCCGCTCCGCCTGCCCGTCAAACACACGCCCCAGCGGGGAGTGTTCTCGTGGCGCAGTGGTTCGATAAGAAAATTGCACGAGCGCGCCTCCCCTCTCCGCCCCCAGCTCCGTGGCGTACTCTTCATTGATTCTACGGCGTTCTTACGGCGGTAAATCGAAACCACAAACGCGGCAAGTCGCGTCGGCCTTCCGCGTCGGCCGGTCGCCGCGTCTGGGACATTCTTTTGAGCCCCAAGAGGCCAAATATCCTTTGTTTTGCCCACTACTAGCCGACGAAAAGAAACGAACCCGGCAGAAGCGGCAAGGCTGACGAACGAGCGGGCTTTCGGCGGCCCCAAACCGAGCGAGCCGGTCGACCGAAGGCGGTAGGAATCGACGAGGTTCTTCGTGTTCCGGTCGAGTTCCTCCGCCACGACGTCCTCGGGCACCAAATGGAAAGGATCGCTGGGGAACGCCCGGGAGGACGATCGTTTGGAGAGGGCGCCCAACGACTCCACGGAGTCCAGCACGTTCGGAAGGAGGTGGCCGGGAAGATCGTCCCGCCTCGCCAGCGCTTCACTGCAACGAAAGAGCAGGTTCACAAGGAACAAATGGTGGTGCTTCACGAAGTGATCGTCTTGATGCGCGTGTAGACGCCATACGAAGTGGGGTTCTTCTCGGCCACCTCGCGGATCACTTCGATGTGCGGGAGGACGGCGTGCGGGTAGATTTCGCTGAGGCCCTCGACCTCCCGCAGGCCGTGGGCCAACTGCTGACCCGCTCAGGCGCTGGTCACTCGAACGGCGTCGGCCGCCGCAACGGTGGACATCTGCTCGCTCGTCTTGGCGATCCGCGCGAAGATTTGCAGCAAGACGCCGAGGTTTTGCTGCGAGCAGTTCGGCTGCTGGGCGGCCCGTCGCAAGGCGATCAGTTGGCCCACGAGCAGGTCCGTTCGTCCCTGAACTTCTCGATGAAGAGAGAGCGAGGAGAAACCGAACCGACCTGATTGATCAACGAAGTGAACAGCTTGAGGGTCGTGGAACACGTGGCGGGATCGAAAAGGAAGCTGTCGAGCCGGTCCAAGTGGGGCACCACCAGCTGCAAGCAACGAATTGATTAGCTGGCAGGAATGACCCTTTCCGCTCACCTCCGGCTTCCCGTTGATGATCATGTGCAGCAGCTGCAAGAGGGCCAACTTCTCCGCCGTCTCGGTGGCCGCGTCCTCCAAAAGCAGCCCCAAGAGGGGAGTGAGGTGCGCGTGGAAGGGCTCGCGGTTCTCGGCGTAGATCTGAACAAGATAAAACTCCAATTCACTCAAACAAGGCTTTGGATCACCTGCGGAAGGACGCGAAGCAAGCGCTCGATTGCCCTTCAACGCGAATCCGATCAGCTGGACCGAGTGGGACGAAAGAAGGCGGGCGTTGTGGACGGCGGCCAGCGAGAGGTACGCCGTGGAGTTTCGCACGAGGTCCTGGTTGGGCGACTCGAGTGTTTTGATCAGCAGAGGGATCGACAAACGCCATCACTAGGCGCTTCGAATGAAAAAGAAAGAGCGTGCTCAGCACTTCGACGAGGATCTTCTGGTGGGGAGTGTCCGACGAGCCGCTCGACACGCGGTGCAGCAGGGCGGACTCCACCAAATCGACGAGGGGCGCGGCGATGCTCTCGACGGTCGAGCTCTCGTTGATGGCCGCCGTTCGGATGCGCGAGAAGACGAGTTCGACCACCTGCTGGTCGGCCTCGTTCGTCGAGTACCTGGACGGGGATCCAACAATGAACAACGAGAACGTGCACTTACGTCGGCTCATTCAGAAGCCCTTTGATCGTCTCGAGCGCTCCATGCACTTCGCTGATGACCTCGAAATCGTTCATTAAGAACAATTCGTCGGCTGCCTGCAGTTGCCGTCGTTGAAGCACGCGGCCGAGCACCGAGCATGTCGAGAGGGTGCCGTGGGCGGGCGGGTGGGTCGACTGGGAGGGCGGCGACTTTTCCACGGACATCACGAGCGGCACAAGGGGATCATGAAGGGCTGAAAGCAGAGGAGTCGCGCGATCCACTCACTTCCTCCCTGTTCTTCCGCACGCCTTTGTGACTCACGAGCGCAACACACGCCAATCGATGCGGACGGAAGGGAGGGCAAAAGGAGGACTGAATCACGACCGCCGCCTTCTCCCTACGCGCACTTTTGCCCGCCGTCCACCGGCCGGCCGTCTTTCGAGCGACGGGCGATAAGGAGTCAAGAGGAAGGCAGAGGAGGGAGGTGCCCTGCGGGTCGGAGTGATGATTGCGAGGACGAAAGCGGAGGAAGCGGATGGACAAACGAATCGATCGGCGAGTTCGCAGGGCGACCAAATTGGGAGAGCGGGCGGACGGAAAGACCGAGAAGCTCGCCCCCTCCGGCGGCTTCCGCCCGCTCGCCGGCTGCTCGCCGACGAAAGACGCCAAAAAGTTGCGCCCGCCCGCCGCTGCTAACGGGCCGATCGGAGCGGGAAGGAAGCGGCGAACATGGAACGAAATACACGGCTTTTCTCGTCTTCATTTCGTGCAAAATTCGACGCGAATTCGTCGCTTTCGTGAAGACGTCGATCGAAGAGACGAGCAGCTGCGAGTCGAAGGGCGAAGAGAAGCCACCCAGCCGCCACCTGCCGCTCGCTCGTTCGATTCAATCGACCAGAAATTCGCGTCTATTCGAAAGCCGAACCGGCCGCCCGGGCAGCGACTCCTCGCCGCGCAACGCGAATCCCCCGATTGGCTTAACGAATTTGCGCCCGTCGGCCGCTGGTCCAAGCGAACTGCTCGTTTCGATGCGCCCGCCCGCCCGCCCGCGAGTGACCGACCTGTGCGGTGCGCGAGATTCGCGGCGGCAGCGAGCGGGCGGTTGTTAAACGCGGCGTCGAAATGAAGGTCAAACGGCGGCCGTCGTCGCTCGGGGCTCGTCGCTCTTGAGCCGCTCGCCGCCGCCGAGCACCTCGAACGAAGACGCGCGTTGCTGCTCGCGCTCATTCGACGCGCAGCGACGGGACGCGGCTTAAACCACGTACTCTCAATTACTCTCCATTTGAGTCACTCGCTGTGTTGTGCGCGACGGGCGGTAGATTGAGTCATGAGCAGAAGGGATCTCCCGGTCGTCCACAAAGAAGTTTATTTTGAGTCAAACAAAAAGAATTCCTGAAAGTGGCAGAGAAACCCGAATGATTGCACGGGAAACAAGTGGGATATGCGGAAAGGAGGGGGAGGAGGGGAGTGAATGAACGATTGGAGTCTATTTCTGTTGTCCAACACGCGTTTCAAATGAGCAAAACGGGAAGCAATTAGGCGAACAGCGGATTCATTTCTTTCGCCTGATTCACGCGTCGACGTCGTTTGCACTTCGGGCACTCGCCGCTCTCCTTCATGCACTTCTGGTGGTAGACGGCGAAGCAGTCGGGGCATCGGTGGGCGATCTCGATTTGGAAGGGGTAGAGGAGTTTGTTCGATTTGCAGAGCTCGCAGATGAATCCCTTCTGGAGGCACAACGGGCAGGAGGCAACGTGGCTGAGGGCGAAGTCGATGTTCAGCCGCCGCTCCAGCACTCCGGTCGGGATGCTCTCCAAGTCCTGCAATCCTTCGAGTGAATGAAGAGAACGGAAGGGGAGAACTCACCTTCACGGAGTACAAGTGGATGTCCGAGTAGAGGTAGTTGTGCGGGTGGAAGCGTCGCTTCAGGTCCTCAGGCCACCGTCGTGCTTGCAGTTCGTCAGGTACATGGAGATGAGCGAGAGCTTCAGTCGGAGTTTGCGGATCTTCTCGAGGGCGGGCGCGTTCGCGTAGAGCAGGGGGTTCACCTCGTCGATTCGGATCAACGGCCGGTCGTAGATCGTCCGCAAGAAGGCCCGCGACGCTCGGCAGATGGGGCGGGGGCGGAAATTCCCAATTGAGGACAAGATTCGGGCAGGGAATCGGGACCTCGTCGCCCTTCTTGAAGCACTCCTCGCAGTACAGCCGCCCGTCCAGGTTGCACAGCCTGAACACAGCCGTAAACAACAATCGATTGGTGGAAGAACAAACTTGAACGCAGAGAAAGAGCCCCCGATCGACTTCTTGCACGACGGGCAGCGGAACGATTGGGCGTCCAGGCCGGATTCTTGCGGGATTTCGGTCAGGATCTTGAGCACATTGCGAGGAATCCCGTACTCGTCGATCTCTTCGTCTTCGATGACCACCGCTTCCGGTTGTTTCTAAACGAGAGCGAGGAATCACAGAAACGAACGAGAATGAACCCACCGCTTCCACCTCGTCCTCGTCGTCCAGCGAGGCCATCGACGTCCACTGGGCGCTGCTGCTGGCCGTCGTCTCGTCGAGGGCGGAGTCCTTCCGCAAGGCCGACCGCATCGCCGAGTCGAAGGCGACGAGCGGCGGGCCGGAGGCGTCCGTCCCGTTGGAGGACGTGCTGTAGCGCCGTTCGGGCTCCTGGAAGGAGGAGGGCGCGGACCACAGCCTCGACTGGAGGTTGTTGCCCGAAAAGCTCTCCGCGATCTGTCCGCCTTCCCCCTCCCTCTCGGCCATCAGGAGCTCGTCGTGGAGGGACATCGGCTGCGGCATCTCCACGTCCACTTCTTCGTTTTGGGGCTCGTCTGCCGATCGCTCGGAATCCGATGGAAGCGTCAGTTCGAACGCCACCGTCTCGAATTCCTTCTGTTTGGCGAGCACTTCCACGACGATCCTGAAGAATGGAATGGACTGCTGGCTGAAGAACGGAAAAAAGCACTCACTCTTCTTCGACCGGCGGAGCTTTCGGTGGATCGGAAGCGAGCGAAGGCGGGGATTCCTCTTTTTCGGGCGTCTTCGGCCGAATCTGAACACGAAAACGAAAGTAGATGGAACAACCGGTTGATTCACCTCGGATGGCTTGGACTCTTCCATTTCGTTCGGCTTTCGCTTCGTCCTTGACCTGCTCGGGGATGTTGGTCATCGAGACATCTCTCGAGATGTTGGAGGAGGAGTGCCCCTCGCTGCTGCTCTTCGACGATCTCCTGATTCGACCCTTCCGTCGCTTCACGACGACCTGAAAACGGCACGTGGAAGTAGAAGCAGGAGAGAACGAACCTCCGAACTGATTTCCGCTTCTTTCGGGCGAAAGGTGGACAGCGAGGACTCTTCGGGGGTGCTCGCGAGGAGGACGTTGGCGGGCGGCCGGTGGGTCGCGTCGATCACCCCGTCCAGCAGCGAGGGGTGCGAGTAGACCGAAGAACGGTCGTCGTCGTCTAAACGAAGGCAGAATGAATCGAATGAGCAATCCAAACCCTGTGTCACCTTTCGAATTCAAGTGCTGCGGGAAGGGACGACTTCAGCGGAAGGGGCTCGGCCGTCTCAAGCGCCGCCGTCGCCTCCTCGACCTCCCGCTCGGGCTGGGCGATCTTCTTTGGCGAGTCGGTTGAGGACGGGTGACTGAAAACAAGCGAAGAATAACGAAAAAAGAATTGATTGCTCACTCGGCTTCGTCAGGCCCGGCCAGAATCAAGGGGGACGGCGACCAGATGTTGAGGCAGGAGGAGTTCGTGGCCAAGTCGAGCGGAATTCGGGACAACGCCTTCAAGTAGCCGATCAACGCCTCCACCTTCTCGCCATCCCGCAGAAAGGCGAGCGGCAGAGAAGAAGGAACTGTAAACAATCGGAAAAAAATGAACGCAATCGATCCAAAGGCGCTCACTTCAATTGCGTCTCGTCCTTTTTCGATCAGCGAGATGTACTGCTCCAGCGCTCCCTCGTTCAGCACGATTCGGATCCACGCCTAAACAGCCGACTGTGAGGAAATACCGAGGTGTTCAGCACTCACTCTCGCCTTCCCAATCTCTGACTGGATCAGCTTCAGGCTGGCGATCTGCTTGCGGACGTAAACGGGCGAGAATTTCGAAACGAACGGCCAGAAGTTCTGCAAACAAAAGAGAAGAAATCAGAAACAAGCAGCCAAAACCGACCGGCTTCGGGGTATTTGGAGAAAGCGCGATCCCTTCAGGAAGAAGGCGTCTCGGAGGCCGTGGCAGAAGATCGCTTCGATCACGTTGCAAACCGCCTGGTCGGTGTTCTCACTGAACATTCGCTCAATTTAACGGAAAAAGGAGAAAGAAAGAAACCTGGAGGTCGTCCCGCCGACTCGCGCTCGAAGTGGCCGCCTTGATCGTTTCGTCCAGCTTCTTGCGGATGGCGTTCTTCGAGTGCTGGAGCGCGATGTCCATCGAGGTTTGGAGCATTGAGACATAATCGGCAGTGATCGAATGCCCAAAGGAAGGCAGAAAGAAGTGAGTGGAAATGTGTTCGAGAGCGAGGAGAACTCAGTTCTTTCGATCGATTTCCGCCGATCAGTGCGAAGTCGACTGGCTGTCCTTTCCTGTTGGTCATTGCGGTGATAAAATTGGTGTGATAATTGTCAGAGCAAAGTTCTTCGTTCAATGCGTCGTTCAAACTGCTACGCGAAATGTGCCTGCCATTGGCACCCAAGAAATTCAAAGCCCACTTGTTTCGAATTGCGCTCCACGTAACTCGACAGTCTTCTTCCTTTTGCCAAAAGAACGACGCGCGTGGCCGGGATGTTCACACAACACCGAGCAAAACACACGGCTAATTACATCCCTTGCTCGTTCACTGAGGACACTCGAAAAGGAACGTTTGATCTCTGGTCGCTTGCCGCGTGTGAGAATTCTTTTGAGCGAGCGAAAGGACCACGCACTCCACCTGCTTTGCTCGTAAACATCTGCACCCGTCCATTCGGAAGCATAACGAATCCAACAGAGCGGCGCACTTTGTCTTTGAAGCGGGGACGATTAATCGAAAGCGTGTGTCCGGCAGCCGGATCGTTTCGGAACTTCCGGCCGTGACCAACCTTGCCGGCTTCTTCAGGAAGCAGAAGTTTTCTTCGCTGCTTTGCTTCAAATCTCTCGATTGTCCAGCTAGTGTTTTGATGGAATCGACCCAATTCCCTGCTTGTTTTCCTTTCGATTGGCGGCCGTTCGGTCGACGGAACGCACTCACGGAAAGTGTGTTGAAATCTGGTCTTTCCGTGCGCTTGTTTACCGCCCGCCCTTCCCCCTTCCGCGTCTTATCACCGCTCGCCGATTGACCATTCGGCTGGCCTTTGATCAATTAAACGACGAGGGTATTTACTGTTTTCCGTACGCGAAGACGATCGTTTGCTGTTAGACGAGGAAGATGGCGGCGTTTGCACTTCCCCGTCATCCGCCCGGCCGCCCGCCTTCTCGCTCGCGCTTCATCGGAATTTCAATCGAGACGAGCGGGCGGGGGAACGTGACCCTCTCGCCCGGCTGCTCGCTCGGCTCGAACGAACTGCGCGTTTGCTCGGAAGTTAACCCCGTCGCCGGTCGAACAACAAACCCGACGGAGTGCGAGTGCATTGGCGGCGGCAAGCGGCAGTGCGGGCGGGCGGGGGATTTCTGCTCGCTGCCTACCCTTCGCGCTCATTCCACGTTCGACATCCGTCCGGCGGCTCTTCTTTCGATTGATTTCTCGCCGTCGATCATAATTCCCGTCCATTCGCTGCGTTCTCCTTTGTTTTAATCGCGAACTAAAAAGTCGAGCGGGCGGCGTGAATCAGAAGTGAGAACGCGGACGTCCGTCTCTCGCCCCGCAACTTTTCGCTTGTTTCTCCCCTCCCATTCGTTTACTCTCCGCTCGTTACGAACATCCGCGTGCACGAGATGGACGGTGAGAGCGGGCAGAGGTCCCCGGCTTCCACTGACTCATCGCTGCTTCAGGCATCATCCAGTCGAAGATGAGGATGAAACGAATGTGCCCCGCCTGCCAGCAGTTCGTGGAGGAGAAGTGGACACTGCGGGGCCTCCTGCAGGCCATCTTCTGCTTCCCGTGCGGCCTCTGGTGCTCCCCACGGCGAAAGCGACTCTTCTGCCCGCACTGCAAGATCGACGTGAGTTGCCAGTCGCCTTCTTCCCTCTCATTCCTTCCCGTTTGATTGATTGCAGGTGATCGTGGCGGACGGGTCGATACCGAGGATCGTGCAGACCTACAAGTTCTACAAGGAGTACAAGAGGGCCGACCTCCTCTCCACGTCGAGCAAGTCCGTCAAGACGGCGATCGTGAACGAGCAGGAAGGCCCCGCCGCGAACGCCCCCTAATCCCCCTCCCTTCCACTGACCACATTCTTCTTTCCCTTCCCTTCGCATCGACACACGGGTTGTGACTCACTCACTTTGTAACGGAATGTTCTTCCCCTCGAGAAGTGTGTAAATAAACGGGACATTCGATCGAATTCTTCGCCCTTTGATCCTTTCGGGTCGGCCGACCGGCCGACTGCCCGATGAATCAAGCGGGGCACTCCGCTCACACAGCGGGAGGAAGGAGGAGTGAGCAATCCTCGCTTGCCCACTTGTTCGATCCTCGCTGAACGGAAGGATGGTGGTCGACGTGATCCCCGCTCCGGGTTCTTTCGCCCCCGAGTACGCGGAGGGCATCACGCTGGAGTACGTGGACGAGAACGGCCGTCTGCTCAACGATCACACGTGAGTGGGCACGTCGGTTGATTTCTTTCACTCGCCGCCTGTTCAGGAAGCCGCTGGCCGCTCGCTTTCCGCGCCCTCTTTGTCCTCCTACGCAACCTGAAATGCGACCGTTCGGTCTACTGGATCGGGAAGGCGCTGAGCGACTCGTCCGCCCTCCTCAAGCACGAGCTCGCCTACTGCCTCGGCCAAATGCAGAACCCGGCCGCCATTCCGGTCCTCATCGAGACGTTGAAGGACGAAAAACAAGGTCCGTTTTCTTCCTTATTCGTTGCCCGTTATTCTCGTCGTTTAGAGCCGATGGTGCGGCACGAGGCGGGCGAGGCGTTGGGCGCCATCGGAGACCCGAAAGTGGCGGGCATCCTCGAGGAGTACACGAAGGATTCGTGTGTGGAGGTGGCCGAGACCTGCATCCTCGCCCTTGAGCGAATCCGCTGGCTGCAGGAGAAGAAGGAGGACTCCAAGTCGTCCGCCTACGATTCCGTCGGTTCGTTCAATCCTTCCTTCCTTTCATTTCCTTTTGTTCGTTTGCTCGTTCAGATCCCACTCCCGCGGCTGAAGCGAAGAACGCCGCCGAGTTGGGCCGCACGCTGGTCGACACCAGCCGCTCGCTGTGGGATCGCTACCGCGCGATGTTCGCCCTGCGGAATCTGAACACGCCCGAGTCGATCAAGGCGCTGGCCCAAGGGCGAGTGTTCCCTTCCAGCCTTCTTTTTCATTCATCCCACCTTCAGGTTTGTACTGCGAGGACAGCGCGCTCTTCCGCCACGAGGTCGCCTACGTGCTCGGCCAAATCCAGTCGCCGTTGACGATCAAGGAGCTCTCCGACGGCCTCCGCAACCCCGCAGAGAACCCAATGGTCCGCCACGAGTGCGCCGAGGCGTTGGGCGCGATCGCCACCGACGAGTGCGAGCAGTTGCTGCAGGAGTACGCGAAGGATCAGGAGGTGGGCAGAATCCCCCGTTCCCGCTCATTCCTCCTCGTTCCAGCGAGTCGTCCGCGAATCCTGCGAGGTGGCCCTGGACATGGCCGAGTACGAGAAGGGAGACGCCTTCCAATACGCCGGCCTGTCCAAGTGATCCACTCGTTTCTTCGTTGTTGATTGTTGTGTTCAAGTTTCGATTGGGAAATAAACTATTTTGTTTGATCCGAGCTATTCACGCGTACCTGGTTTCTTCGGTTGTTGTCCTTGAATACTTACACTGCTGGCGAACGGATTACAATACGCGTGTTGCTTCCAGTCGTGATCTCACGCGGGATGCTCGTTCGTTTGGTTCCGTTGGGCGGCCGGTGGACGTCGCGGCTTTCCCGTTCGCAGTTTGAGCTGGACGGCGTCCGCCCGGCCGGTTCGTCTTCTTCATTTCGACTGCTTTCGATCCACCTGCCGTCTTCAGAGCGAATTCACGCCGGCGGACCGCGGGAAGCTGTACAAAGTGGAGCCGGCGGCCGTGGAGGCGCTGAACTTCAAGAAGCTGCTGCCGGTCAACTTCCGCAAGCAGGTGAACACGTTCGACGAGTGCGTGTGGCTGTGCCGCTCGCCGCTGCTCGAGGTCGTGAACGTCCTCAAGAAGGTGGACCTCAAGCAGCCCGCCCTCCGCCTCGTCCTCTGGGGGCAGTACGGGACGGGCAAGAGCACCACGTTGAGCCAAGCCGTCCACTTCGCCCAGCAGGAGGGCTTCGTGATCGTCCACGTGCCGACTGGTGAGTTTCCTTCCCACCACTTCTTCATTCATTGTCTGCCGTTAGTGATGCGATGGACTCGAATGCGCACTCCCCATCAGGTGTCCGCCCACAAGGCGGGCCGACTGGACATCCCCGTGCACGCCACCGAGTTCCTCCAGCTCTTCAAGCAGCAGAACCAGGGATTGTGGCCGACGCTCATGGCAAGTGGCCGCTTCTTTCCGTTCGTTCACTCGTCTTGCAGGAACTCACGACCGAACGGGAGTACGCGTGGACGAAAGTGGAGAAGACGGCGGCCGGTCGCCCGCTCACGGACATCGTCGAGATGGTGGGCATTTCTCGTGGCTTCCTCTCTTTATCGTTCACTTCAGGGCCTGCTCGCCCCGTTCACGGCCACCGACTGCGTGGGCGCGTTGTTCCGCGAACTCCGCCGCTACTCGACGCTCGGCAAGATCAAACTGCTCGTTGCCCTCGATCAAGCGAACTCCCTCTACGGGAAGACGAAAATCAAGAAGGCGGACTTCACGATGGCGTCGTCGGACGAGCTCTCGATCGTGCTGCAGACGCGCAAGTTCCTCCGCGACGACTGGACCAACGGCGCGTGCGTGCTCGTGGCCGACAAGGCGGAGATCTCCGACGCGCGCGACCACCTCACCGTCCCCCTGGTCACTCCGCGCGAGTTGCTGGGCGAAGAGGTGAGTGCTGCTTGAACATGCGTGTGACTTCCTTCTTTTCTTCAGGCGTTTCGCCGCCGTCGATCCGTTCATTCCGATCGAGACGACGCACTACACGAAGCAGGAGGCGGACGCGATCTTCGACTACTACGCCGAAAAGAAGTGGATCACGCGAGGTGAGTCCTTCCTTCTTCTTCCTTCCACCCTGCTGCTTCTCTTCAGCGAACGACGAGGAGGGGCGACCGGCAGATCTTCTACCTGAGCGGCTTCAATCCGTACCACTACGAGCGGCTGTGCGCCTTCACGTGATCGATTGTTCGTTCTGTTGTTTGTTGGACTCTTAGGACGTTTCGAATACATTCGTTTATTATTCGATTATTGTTGGTGTTGAGAGCAAAGTGGAGGGAAGGAGGGCTTGCACTCAATGATTATCCGTTCGTTCAGAGGAGGGTGCAGAAGGCGGGCGTCTTCGGCGGCTCGGCGGGCGCGGCGGCCGGCGAGGCGGTCGACTTCTCCGCTTCCGCGGCTGATCTGCCCGCGGCCGAACAGCTCGCTCAGTTGACTCTCCAACGAGGCGGAGACCGTCTTCTGGTAGGCGCTCATTTCCTAAACTCCCGTTTGTTAGAAGAATGCGGGGAGAAGGACGAACCTTGTCGAATTGCTTCAACTCCTCGATCTCGGTTGCGTCGAGTTTTCGCGCAAACGTGTTGCCGATGAACACGGCGTTGTTCTGCACCTTGCAGCCGTCTAAACGATCCGAATGAACGGTGGATTGTCGGTGGAAGATACAAACCGAAAATGTACTGCGTAGTCGCTTCCGCAGAGCAGAACGAGGGCTTCTTGGGCGCTTCGGGCGTCTTTTGGTTGGTGGTGGCGGCGATGGCCGACTCGCCGGTGCGACGACGCTCGAGGGCCTCCGCCTGGCGCTCCTTCACGAGCTGTTTGATCTCCTCGCGGACGGCGGCGAGTTTCTTGGCGTAGTCGTTGAACTGCAACCAGCGATGAATGAGGAGAGAAGAAGATTTGTGCTCACCTCAGTCATTTCTTCTCCTCAGTGAGTTCACGGCCTTCGAGGCCGTTGAATGAAGAGCTTGTTGCCGGTCACCACGCAGCCGACGTTGCCGCCGATGGTCGACAAGCCGGCCAGGCCGAAGCCGGCAAACCGCTTGACCGGCTGGGCGGAGGCGAGGGCGACAAGACCGCTGCAATTCGAGCATTGCTTCAATCTAACGGCAGTGGGGACTCACAGAAGAACGAGGACCTTCATTTTCGTTCGCTAGATGATTTCTCGTACAGTAGTCTGAAAGCAGAACGGTGGAGGGTTGCCAAAAGAACGCTCGGCAGCACGGACAGGAAGAACGAACTTCCAGGAACTTAAATAAACACTCGCCGCAGAGGCGCACTGGTCGAGGAGGAGAACGAACGCGAGTTTATAAGGCGGGGCGGCTGTTTACGTGAGCAGCTCCGGCGAGGAGCTTTCGCCACTCGCTCGTCGGAGAGCGCGGTGAGTCACGACGGGATCAACAGCCCGCCGCTTGCGGAAGCCGTCCAGAATGTTCGCGGCTTTTCGCGGATTGTCGCAATCGCGAATGCGCGACGTCCAGCGGCGTCCTTGAGCTCGGCAGGCGGCGGCAAACTGGTCGGCGAGGACGGCCGGTCGCGGAAGAAAGAAGTGGGCAGTGGGCGGTGATTGTGGAGGGAACTCGTCGCTGATCGACCACTCACTCTCAACGCGGAACTGTACAGTGCGGGCGGGCGGGCGTATTTATGGAGCGGACGGGCGGCGAGGCGGATGTCGGCAATCTCCGCTTTCTCTCTCGAAGATCCGCTCGGAGTGCGGCCCGTTCAAGCACGACCATCCCCTCTCTCCGCGCACTCACTCGCCCGCCCGCCCGTCGACTGTAGCCGGCGGGCGGGTAATCCAACCGCCCTCATGCCCTCCATCCGCCCGCTGCAGTCCGCTCTCTCGTCGAACGGAACAAAACTCGCTGCGCATCGACCGTCCGCTTCGATCAGGCGGGCGATCCGGAAGTGCGGGAGTGAGCGGAGGGCCGCGCGGAAACGAGAGAAGCGGCGGCGGCCGAATGCGAGCGGAAAGAAGCGAATTGGACGGACATTGGGCGTCGATTCCCGTCCTTTCTTCCCGCCGGCGATCATCACGTCCAATCCAAACAAAAGAACCGAGTGCTCGGGATGCGGACTGCGCGGGTTCTCCGCCCGCCGCTTCTCGCCGATCACGCTCGCCGACCCACTTACCGAATCCGAACGGAGAGTCCGTCGAGTGACACACTTCTGCCCGCCGCCCCGCCTAATCGCCGCTCATCAGCCGCCGTCCGAAGATCGAAAGAAGACACTTTTTATTGTTAACAGCTAGTGGGCGAACTTCCGATCGAATCCTCGAGCGACACGAGAGCGACAGCCGGCCGCCCTTCGGCAAAGAAAGAAACGAAACGCTCGTTCTGTACATGAAAGACGGCGGGCGAGTGCTGAGAACGAGCAATCGACGAGCAGGCGGACGTTCGGTGGAATTCGGAACGAATGGTCTCCTTTGGTCCGAGTGCTCGAGATCGCCCGTCCTCGCACCCTTGGCAGTGTGGTTCGTGAACAAAGAAGAATGGGGAGGAGAACTATACAGGAGGCACCGGAGTCCACTTCGCTTTGCGTCCGGCTGGCAGTCTGCAAGCGGGAAACCGAATACTCGCCGCCTCTCGCATTCACTCACGTTCGAGAAGAAACAAAAGAAGGGGGCTGACCGGCGATCACGTGACGCTCATGGAATCCGATCGGAAGTCGCCGGGCGGGTGGTCCGACGGGCGAAGGCGGACGGTCCCGCCATTCGAACGGCCCAGTTCGAAGTTGGAGACCTGAAATCAAACGGAATACTCGGGAGTAAAACAGACGAGAGGAATCCGTAAAAAGCGGCCGCCGGTCATTCCGCCCGTCGCGAGCAGACGGACGGGCGGCGGTCTGCGGAGGCGCAAAAAACCTCCGCTTTCGACGGGACGCCAACGGCTGCCGGCCTCGTGCGGAGCGGAGGGAAGTGGACCTCGCCGCCCGCATGGCCACCCGCTTTACGATTCGCACGCCCGTACGTGTGCCGTCCGTGAACACGTACGACCGCGGGGATTTGTACCTCCGTCCCGCAATTCAATTGCTGGTGTTTGAGGCGTGAGTTCGTAAAGCGGTGAGGGCCGCTTCCTTCGACCGTTTAGCGGTCGCTGGACGCGCGGAATCAAAGCAGCCACCCGTGTGATCGACGGCATTTTCGCGCGACCGTAGCTGCCGAGCCGAACGGACGGACGGAGGGCCGAGCGGAAAGATTAGGCGGCCGGCCGCCCAAAAGGAAGAAGCCGAGCGGCAGCAAATGGGCGCATCAAGTCGAGTGTTTGCCGATCCCAACGGAGATATTTTTGCGCTCTTCCGTCCGCAAACACGACAAAACGATTGACCGCGGCTTAATCGGTGGCCGCCAAGCGCGCGATCGGCGACGAGCGTGAGAAATCCCTGGCTCTTCAGTCGGCCGCTCCACTCGCTTCGATCCGAACATTCGGTTGTGATGAACGCGCAATGTTGCTGGAATCTCGAAAGATCGACACGCTCGTCAATCTCTCGTTTCGCTGCAAATTCCCGCAAAGTTCGCGAAGGATGGAGGTGACGAACGACAAACACGAGTACCGTACGGATGGAAAGCGGCTCAAATCGCCTTGTTCTAGCCGTCTTTTCGCACTTCCCCCCCGCTTCTCCCAGCAAAGTCCCGATCTCCTCGCTAAGCGGACCGCGAATTCCAAGCCCTACGGTCAATCCGGAGGCCGTCGGGCGAATGGCGGCCGCTTCGAAGGCAGAAAGCAAACAGGCGGCCCCGAAGACGAGTGATAACACGCCCTTTCCGCTGAACGGTACGCGAATCGGAGGCCCGCAAGCAGGGCGGTCGGGCAGAATGCGGAGAACAAAAAGCGGAGTGATTTGTGAGCGGCGAGTTCCTTTCTTCCAAGCGAGTGATCTCTTCGATCGCTGCCGAGATCGACAGGGATTTGAACTGTTTATTGACTGTTGATCTTCGCAAGTTGAGATGAAACAAACAAACAAACGATGCACGAGGGAATCCGCCCGCCTCTCGTCCTCAAGCCGCCTCCTTTCAGTCGTGAGATCAAAATGTGCGGGCAGATTTCGGGGAGGAGTCGGCCGAGTGACCGTACGGACGACGCGTGTTTGCTCGAGTTGCGCTCCCACGTTGATAGCCGATGGGAACACGCGCATTCCGGTCGATAAGCCGCGCTCGGTGGCCCGCACTTGTTTATGGAGGCGGCGTGAGGTCGAGAGGCGGTGGGAGTCGGGACTACGAGCAAGAGGGGAGCAGACAAGAATGAGTACACAAGCCGTACAAGCAACAATTAAAAGCAGACAAGACCCAAGGGACGGGGAGCAATGACGAGGACCCGGTGGAAGGACTAAAGAGAGATAGGCGCTCAGAACGGGCGCCACAGCGAGTTGTTGGGCGACGTCGAGGTGTCGAAGCCGCTGTCCGTGGCCGCCGGCGTGAGCGGCACTTCAGCGCGCGCCCCGTCCGACGCGTCCAGACTCTCCACGTCGACCTCGTGCTCGTCGTCGGACGGCGCGTCCGCCTTCTCGTCCGCGGGCGTCGGCTGGGCGACGTTCGGGAGGACGGTGCCGGTCGGGGTGGTCGGCAGGAACGGGGCGCCCATCGGCGGCCGCGGCGTGGGCAACACGAACGGGAAGTTCGGGAGGAGTTGCGGCGGGACGGCCATCGGGCGCACCATCGGGACGGGCGGCCGGTACGGGTGGCCGAGGGTGCGCGGCACGCAGAGGCGGATGTCGTTCAGAGTGCGCGCTTCCGTGTGCTTCCGGACCGCCTCCTTGACGTCCCGCTGGAGCGGCGAGGCCGAGGCGTCCGTGCGGGCGAGCTGCGCGTTCAGCTGCTGCAGGAATTGGCCGTCGGCCACGTGCCACGCCTCCAGGCAGCGCATCTTCTGCTCCATGATCGTCACGAACTCGACCGTCTTCTCCAGAATGTCCGCCTTCTCCAGCTTCGCGCTGAAATCGGTTGCGTCAATCAACAAACGAGCAGACAATAGACGGAGGTTTTCCCACTCCCTTCAATCAGCTCATGAGAACTCGGTGGAAGTGATGCAACAAGGCGGTCAGCCGCCCTTCATCACTCCCCGATTGGAGGTCAGCAGCCGCTTGTTTTGAAGGTGAGCCCGGCAAAACAAACGCGGTTCCCACGAATCAAAGCGAACGAACCTCTCGCCCGGGAACTGCCGCAAGATGCGTTCCTTGAGCACGTTCATGGCCGAGTTCATGCGCTCCCTGCGGAACTTCTCCATCAGCGGCTTCTTCTGCTGCAATCGAGGAGGTGGCCATTGACGGAAGTGAAGAGAGGACGAACCTTCCGATCCGACGGCCATTCGACCGGCGGCGAGGGCGGCGAGTGCGACGTGAACGTGCCGCGCAGTCGCGTCATTTCTGCCTGAAATCCACGAGGATGAAGTTGGGGACAAGCGAGAAGCACGCGGAATACACGAAGAGAATGCTGCCTGGACAGGAGGCACGCGAAGAAGAGCGTGGTTGTGATCATAAAATCAAGCGCTCCCCTCCGCCTTCCGAACGGACGCGTGCCACCGTCTGCAATCAGCAGCGACTCCCGAATGTTTGCTCAAAGACGGCCGCCGGCCGCACGGACTTCTCGACGCGAGCGGGCGAAGCCACGACGCGGCGTGGCCGGAGGGGCGCGAACTGCGTGAGTCGCGAGTTAGACGGCGGTCGTGCACACGCCGCTTGATAACGAGCGGCCGCATCGCCTCGCCGCCGCCCGCCCGCCCGACCAATCAAACGCAGCCGACCGCACTCGCCGCTCACGCCTCCCTCGACGAACACGCGGCGAAAAGCTGCAGTGCAAACCTCGGCGAAGCGGGCGGATCGCGTCTACGGTCGAGCGGCCGCACACGCCCGCGGCCCTCGCCCTTGGCCACGCGGAGGGCGGGACGGACTCGAACTCGCTGATTGGCGGGGCGAGGCGCCGCCGGCACGCGCGACGACTCGATCCACACGCCACGCGGACGGCGGGAGGCGGCGGAGGTCGTCGAGGAGCCCGACGAGGCGCGCGACCCCGAAAGACGGGAGTGGGCGGCGTGGCGGCGGCGGAAGACGCTGGAGAATGGCGCACGCAGCAGAAAAATCAGTGTGTCGGCAAGAAAAAACAATTTTTGACGTACATCCGAATTGACAGGCGGAAAACTCCACCGAGCGGGCGGCCGCGACCTTCCGCCGGCTCTTCGGCGTGCGCGAAATCGATCATTCCGCCGATTCGTGGCCACAGCCGACCGCCGATCGATCGATCGAGTGCTCGTTGTAAACGAGAACACGTTCGAGCAGCGACGGCCTCGTCTTCGCTTTCGAACGAAGGACCAAAGAATGAAGCGGGGACGAAACACTCGCCGCTTCTCGCAGCTGTCGCCCCGCGATCTTTCGGATTTGCGGGCTTACGGTAAGCAGACGAAAGAGAACGCAAACTTCATAACTGGCCGCCTTTGCAAGTTTGTAATGCGGCATAATTTTACCCGCCCCACCCACCCCTTCGAATATTCAATGGATTTCCGGCCGGTGACTCGTGGCAAACGCCGGGCGGCGCGATCAAAACGGCCGCGCCGCCCGTCGGCCTCAAAATTCGAATCGCCGAACGTCCGGATGCCCGTCGGCCGCCCGCTACCGCGCGGATTGAATGAGCGGCGGCTCGCTTCCAACGGAACGCCGGCCAACGCCCGGCAGGCAACGGCGGCTTCCTTTCGCCTGATTATCCTCCGCTAAGGGATGAATGGAAGAAGAGCCCGCACGCCTCGGCCCGCCCGTTCAAACTTCGATCCGAGGACCGCGCGGATCGGGGGAACGTTAATCGGAAGAGGGGAGGAAAAAACGGCTCGGGAATGCGGCCACCCATAAATCTGGCGCCTGATCGGGAGTCGAGAGGACGCAATTAACGAAACGCGACCCCCGCTTCCCCCACCCGTCGTCCATTTGAGCAAAAAAGTGAAATCGAGCGGCGAGTCATTAGGCGGCCGCATTGCGCGTATCGTAGGAGGGGGGACGCGGAGAAGAAAGCGGGGCGGGCGAGCGGGCGGGCGGGCGGATCAGCGGCCGCCTTCCCGCAGGCGGAGGTGTCGATGGCAGCGAGGGCCGTCGGTCGAGTGATAAGACGGGCGGCCTCGATTACGCAGGCGGAATTTGAAAAGCCGCCTAAACGCCGACCTCGTTCCCAGATTGCCCAACGCGTTCGGCGGGCGACAATCGAATTAGGCGAGCGGCAGAGCTCGCGGTCATGAAAATAAGAAGCGTGAGATCGCGTGTTGTGCCGGCGATTTCGTTTGCCTCCGAGTGCGGGCGGGCGGTACGGTGGGCGAAAACGAGCTGCGAGTGGCGGACTCCAGCAGTTCGAATGCTCCGAAAACGGAAGAGGGCCGTCGGCGGATGATGAACCCAGCGGGCGCCCGTCCATCGACTACCGTAAAGGAGAAATCGAGGCGAAGTACGGTGTGCTCGGCGGTCGGGACTCACGCCTCCTTCCGCCCGCTTCTCACGGCATTTGGGCAAAAACAAAGAGAATCTCCGAACTCCGCGTGTTGCAATCGAGCGTCCCGCTTATTCACGACGGCGGCCGATCGGCGGGCGGCCGGGAGTCCGCTCTTGCGGTCTCGATTCCCAAAACATTTACGAACAAGAGCGACAGGCGAGTGGCGCGGGAGAGGGCGCGAGACAAAGGCGCCCGCAAAGATCGTCCCCGCCGCGATTAGACCGCCGACTCCCGCGATCAAAGGCGGGCGCCTCCGTTCTCACCGAAGAGATCAAAACCGCCGAACGGCGAGAAATTCGAACGCCCGGCTTGAGTTCGAAGAGTTCCCGCAATCCCGCCATAATCGATTCAAAAGTCGCCGCCCGATTGAAGGCGGCGGCGGCGGCGAACTCATGAGCAAAGAGGGCGGCAGTTTGTTTTGGTTGGCGGCGCGAAGTGGCCGCTCTGCGACGATCACGCACTCGGCGCGCCGCCCCGCGGACGAGTCGTTTAAAATTCCGGCGAACGGGCCCACTTTCCCAGGGGCCGGATTAACAAGTCGGCGGGCGCAAGAAAGCGGGCCGATCGATCGCGGCGTGCGGATTAATTGGAGCCCCAAAAGGAAGTTTGTGGTTCCGCCCACCCGCCGCCGCTTGATCGGGCCCTCGATCGGGCTTCCGAATCCCCCCGCTTTCGCCCGCGTACCGTAGGCGGCCGTCGGATGTGCGGCAGCTTCCCGAATGGACGCGAGTCGAAAGTCGTCCATTAGCGGGCGAACGGCGAGAGGCGCTTCCCTCCGCCCTTCTCCGGTGCAAAAAGCGAATTGATGAGCTCCCGAAGACAATAAAGGCGGGCGAACGGATGGCGCGGCGGAGCGGTCGAAGAGGTCGGCGCCAAAAAACACGTGAACGAAACCGCAGAACGGAGGCGAGGCGGCCGCTGTTCCCAGCCGGCAAAAACCCGAACGATCGGGCGGGTCTTCAAAAACACGTGCAGAGCGTGTTGATGGGTTTAAGACGACGACCGACGCGTGTTCCCACGCCCATTTTCGTCGATCGTCGTCCTCCCGCTCGTCCGTTGGAATCCGAACGAAGTGAACCGGAAAATCACTCGCTTTGCACCGTCCCGCCGCTCGCGCCGCTCTCCTTTCGTCCACCTTCGTCTCGCCGCCTCGCTGTTGATGGTCGGGGCCTCGCCGCCCGCCTGTTGCAATCGCCGCCTTTTTCGCCGTCGGCCGGCCACCACGGACGGCGGACAGATGTTTTCTGCCCGCTTTGCCGGAAGTGGTCGTTTGAATCCCGCCGATCGGCCGCGAAATGTGTGAAATCCGCCTCGTTCCTCTTCGTTCCCATTCGTTAACAGTAGACGGCGGCCCTCGAGTACGGTGGAGCGGCGGCCACCTGCCGCAGTCGGGATTTCGATCGCTTTGATCAATGGGGGGAGGATTCCTGCACCAACGCCCTTCTCATCTCGCCGTTCCTTCTTGCAGCCGGAAAGTGGCAACATTCGAAGCACTCGCCC
This sequence comes from Aphelenchoides fujianensis, assembly GCA_024699865.1. NCBI lineage: Eukaryota > Metazoa > Nematoda > Chromadorea > Rhabditida > Aphelenchoididae > Aphelenchoides > Aphelenchoides fujianensis. Next base: position 848,798 of record JAMPIO010000007.1, on the reverse strand, counting down.
CGTTTTACGAGCCGAACCGCGCAGCGAACGGAAGCGAGAAAAAGCAACTCGGCGCCCTCGACTACCGTACGCGACGCCCCCTGCCGCTTCTTCGCGCACTTCGGCGGGCGGCGGCGTGCGCGCTCAAAAGCCCGTTCAATCTCCATAAAATCGGAGTGTGTTGTTCGAAGCGATACGCCTGGGCGAATGTTGCGATTTCGTCTTTACGGCTGCCCCGAACGAACAAGAAGCGGGCGGGCGGAGAGGCGCCGCAGCAGTACTTATGCAACGAGACAACAAAAAAGCCGCCGCTAATCGGCGCGAGTGTCGTGAACACGGCGGAGAGGCGGCCCGCTTCTCGTCCGTCATCATTCCCCCGATTTTATGGGAATCGATTAGCGGGCGGCCGTGCGGGAAGTCACTCGCGCGTATGGCGGCGCGCGACCTCGTGCCCGACCGCCCGACGTGCCGCCAAACGCGCTGCGTGAACGGCGGCGGCTGGAATGTTGTCCGACGGTTCGGTTCGCAACAACTCGCCCGATGCATCAACTCCGCCGTCCGCCCGCTCGTCCCGTGATCGCGAGACGGCGGCTTTCGGAAAGAGCGGCCGTTGCGTAAGGGCGCCGTTCGGGCGGCCCTTTCAAACGGCGAGTCCATCGGCGGGCGATCCAATCGGACGGGAAAATTAGCATGAGAACCCGCGTGATCGAGCGGGCCGCGCGCTCGTCTTCGCGACAAATGGCCGCACAAAAGAACCGTTTATCGTCACCGAATACACACGACAAAGAGACACGAATAGACCGATGGGGGGACGCTCAACGAGGCCGTTGAGCGGAGGAACTTGTGGACGGCGGTTTACCCGAGGAGAGGATCGTGTTGAGGACCACTTGGCGATACACCCGCGACAAGCCCGCTTGAAAGAAGAGAATCACCGGCGAGTCCTGAAGCAAAGGAATGACGTCCATCCTCCCGCCTCCACTCACCTCCACGCCGCACCGGAAGATGCGCAGGACGCCGTCGAGGTCGATGCGCTCGTGCTGGCGGCTCAGCTGGAAGACCTCCTTGGCGCGGTTCAGCCACTCGGAGCGGGCGGCCTTGATCGCCGCCTGGACGACGGCCACACTCAACGAGCGGTCGCTGAGGAGCTGCAGGTAGCGGCGGAGGAGTTTGGGCCGCGGGCCGCCGTGCGCGGGGTTGTTTTCGACGAGGAAGTTGAAGGAATCCAGCGAGTCGGGGGCGCCCGCCGCGTCCACCTCTTGGACCCGCAGGACGAACGTGTTCTCCAGTTTGTCCGCTGGAACCTCCGCCTCCACGCTGGTCAGGCCGAGCAGGTTGTGTCTGAGAAGGATCGAATGGATTGCCGAATGAAAGGAAGTGCTCACTTGTACTGGTCGGTGTACGCGGACGAGCTGGCCGAAATCCGCACGCATCCGATCGGCAGCAAGTGGGCCAGCGCGAAGAGGACCATCTTGCAGGCGAGCGGCGAGTCCGACTTCACGACCACCTGAACAGCAAGGATTGAAATGAATAGTAAGGAAAGAAACTCGCCTGATCGCCCACAATCACCGTCCAAATCAAACTGCTCAAGAGCCGCTCGTCGAGCGACAGCAGCCGCCACGCGAGTTGCTGGAGGTTTCGGATGTGGAAGCGGGTGCTGGCCGTCGTGAAGGAGGTGATCAGCTCGGACTCGTCCAACGTCTCGGGCTCCCGCTCCAGCGAGACGAGCATGTCCTGCGTGGGCACTCCCTCCAGCACGTTGTCCCGCAACAGGTGCGCTTGAGTCCGCAGCAGGTAGAGCATTTGGCTGCAGAGGAAGGAGTGGCTGCCCGCTACTTGAAAAGAAGTGCTTGCCGATGGAGCGCGTAGAAAACCTCGTCGTCGCTGACGATCGTCGCCAAGCTGCGCTCCGTGTCCAGCGTGACGGTGCGGGTGAAGAAGTTCTGCGGCATGAACATCATGCGGCCGGCCGCCGCCTCCAGCGGCACGTCGCCCGACTGCAGCTGCTCCACCTTGAACGTGTCGGCGGCCCGCTTCTGCAGGCGGAGGATGATCGACGAGAAGCCGTTCAGGAAGAAGTCGTAGTTGTTCAGCAGCATCATCTCGTCCACCGTCACCACGACCAGCGCGTACTGCCGTTGGAAGCCCCGTGCTTTCGCATCCCTCAATCTGAACGAACAAACAGAATAGAAACAAAGAAAGGAGAGGGCTCACTTGAAGCTGCACGAGAGCGTGAATCCCGTCTCGCGGTCGCCGAACAGGACCGCCTTGTTGTTCTCGCCGCTCTTTAGCTCCTTGATGATTCCCTGGTTCGAGCGGTGGGGGCCGCCGGCCGACGTTGGAGGGAGCTGAAGAGCCGGCAATCAGAACGACGAACCAGAAGAAAGGCCAACCGTTGTCGTCCGTTGGCTCGCCCTTCAGCGGCGTCGAGTACTCAACGCTCAACGTCCGCAGGCAGGTCTCCTTCACGATGTGATAAACTTGCTCGTTGATCGGAGTCTGCAGGAATGCGAGGGAACAGGAATGATGCAAAAGAGGAAGGGACGTACTTGCGAGCTGAAGTAACTCGTCTTTGCGTCGTGGTCGTTGGAGACGATGCCGAAGCCCGAGCCGAACGACGAGCAGGCGCCGCAGCGGGCGTCCTCGTCCACGACGTCGTTCTGCATCCCGTCGCCGTAGAAGTGCGGGAGTTCCTCATCTGAACACGAGAATCAAAGCGATCAAAGGAATGAACGCACTCTTGCTGTTCGGCTGCTTCTGCTCGGGCGGGTTGCGCGTCGGCTGGCAGCAGAGGACGACGCGCGGGCCGTGGTTCTCGCAGAAGTAGCAGAGAGCAATGATCGCCTGCATTCCGGCCGATCAGCTCGCCGTCCGCAAGCCCACGAAGCGAAGCATTGCGGAAGAAGAAAGCTGAAAGAACTTGTGTTTGATCGAACACAAACAAATCAATCTCGAACGCAAACGAGCAGCAAACGAAAAAGAATCAGAAGTCGCAGAAGAATTCCGGAAATCACCTGAATCGCGCCCATTTCGAAGACAATCGGCGGCTTTTCGGCGTTGTGGCGTTCTGCCCGCCCGCCCGCGCGCGAACATTCCGTTCTTCCCTCTTCGTGAACAGCAGCTCTTCTTCGTTCGTTCCTTGATGTTTATTTGTACTATTGAATTGAGAGAATAAATTAGATGAAAGCAGTGGAATTGAAGCGAACAATCGGCGGATCAAAGGACACGGGCAAGGAAAGAAGGCGTCCACCACTTCGGGGCATTGCTGGGACGGTCGGGAGAGCTTCCGCTCGTACTTCGTGTACAGCGCGTCGATCCACTCGCTCTGGGCGCTCTGCCACGCCTTTCCTCGAGCAATCGATTGGGGGCCGCTGTTCACGTCCTGGGACAGCTCTTCGATTCGGTTGTAGCGGTTGTCGCTGATCAGCTTGAGCGAGAGGGCCATCGCTTCTGCAAGCAGTCCGTTCTTCCATCCCATTCCCGAGTACTCCGAGTCAACAACCTTCAACGACGGCCCGCAAGTGAGTGGGCAGGGCGGCGGGGTCGTTGCCGCAGCGGCTGACCGCCTTGCTCATCAACTCGACCCACACGCGGTCCTCCTCGGGCACGTCGTCGAACGAGAGCTTCTCGGCCGGCTTCATGTCCGCCTTCTGCCGCACGCCGTGGACGGCGGCGAACTGGCCGATGGGCGACGAGACGGGCGCGGACGGCAGTTGGATGATGCTGCAGAAGAAGGAAGAAGTGTGCAGAGGAGAAGCGGAGGATCACCTGTCCGTCGGGGCGTGGATGTTCGGCACCTGCACGATGTGGGCGCTGTTGTACGCCGAAACGATGAACTCGATCATCCCCTCCAAGCCCATCGCGTAGTTTCCTCAAACCTCCGCACTGATTGCTCTGTCCTTCTACCTCCAACCAACAAACCTGAGCGGAAGTGCACCAAATTGCGGTGGAAGGCCGACTGGAGGACTTCGCGCGAGAGTTTGGCGTCCCGTCCCGCAACGGTGAACACTTGACGATCTGTGCGAGAGTTCACGATCAACACCATCGTGTCACAAGCGGAGATGTCCTCAAAGAAGAACGAGAGGCCGTGTTTAGAGGCCCGGACAGGACTCACTTGGTAGTTCTGGTAGCGAGAGCGGAGCAAATTGGTGAACTTCTCGACGGAAACGCTCTCGAACGGAACGGTGCCCAGTTTGTCGATGAGGGCGACCATGATGAAGAGGTTGGAGTTCTGACTGCCGACACATGGCGGCGAGGTGTTGCGGATGTTCGAGGTGATTTGTTGCAACTAGAAGGCGGCAGGATGAGGTAACGAAGCAAGGAAGTGCCCACCCGAAGGATCTTTTCGTTCAGCTGAGCGCGTTGCTCGGAGCTCAGGATCTCCGAGGGATCGCAAATCTGGCCGGGAAAGACGATCTTGCAGCCTAACAAAGACGCCTGTTCAAAGAAGGGAAGAAGAGGGGCGTACCGGCGGGGTCCGAACGCGGGTCAGGATACGTTTGAGGATTGAACTGGGCGTGGACGATGGAGAGAATCAAGGAAACAAGAAGCGGAAGCAGAAGCCTCTTCATTTCGCTCACACCTTCCGCTCTTCTGCTCGAAATCAACAACAGCAGACGGACGAGAGTGAGTGGGAAGCGCGAATGCCGTCGGGATGCGCACGCCGAAGAGGCGCCGATGAACGCCCAAGTTGGCGGTCGGCGGGAGATCGAAAGCGAGATTTCGGGCGTATTTTCGCCCGCGGATTGGATTTGCGCGCCGCTTTGACGCGATTGGAAGCGAATCGGAGGAAAACAAAAGCGGCGCAGAAGGCGGCGGGCGAGTCGAGTACGAATTCGGTCACTCGCCTCCCTCCAGCCGCTTCCTTCCACCCACCCACCCGCCTGCCGTCCGCCATCCCCCGGCTGGACGTGCCGCTGCCGCCCGCCGATCCGAGCTGGAAACAAAACAGCGACGGCGGAAATCGCCGCTTCCCAAATCGCTCACTCGAAACCGATCGTTGCACTCCGATTGACCACTAATCGGCCGATTGGATAGGACGGCCAAGCGGAACAAAGAAAGAAGTCGGGAGAGGGTGTGTTCGGACTCTTGACCAATGGATTGCCGTTCATTGTTGCTGTGCTTCCCACGACCTTTCGGCTGCTGCTTCTCGTGCATTCCGAGGAGCGAGCAGGCCGTGCAATCGAATGCAGTCGTCCTCCCAACCGAAAGAAAGGAGCCTCTCGGCGGGAGTGCGAACACGTGACCCAACAAAGGGGGCGCTCTTTATTGATCGCTCGAGGTGATTGTGCTGGAATGGTCGGTGGGTGGCTCGCTGCTGCTTGTTGGGAATGAATGCGGCTCTCCGCCTCAAGCTTCGAATGATTTGTTTCAGTGAAAACCGTCGAACAGAGGAGGAATGGACGGATGTTTGTTGATTCATCGCCTGGAGGGCCGCGAGACGACCGGAAATCGAGATCATTCCGCCGATCAACTCGTGTGATGCGAGGGGATGCGGGCGAATCGATCGTGTTTTGCTTCCTTCGCCCGCTCCCGCTCTCCGACCGCCCTCCGCCGCCCTCGTCGGCGCTTTTTCCCGTTCAGCCTCCTCCGCTTTCCGCTCGCTTCTCGGGCCGCCGCCGCGTCTCTCTCCGCGGCCGCGTGTTCTCGGGCTGTTCCGAGCGGGGGCTCGCAGCGGACGCGAGCTCCGAATGTCGGCTTCCTTTTGGATCGTGGGCGCGCGATTGTCGCCAATCAGGCCCGGAACGAGCGGGACTTTCGGCGCCTTTGCGGATTCCCGTCCTTTGCGGCAAACTCATGCACTCGCTTCTTCAGACCGCCGACCGGGCCGTCCGCCATGGCGTCGAACAAGCAGCCGTCGGCCACGGCCATCATCGGGCAGCCGGAGGAGTTGGACCTCGCCGCCCTGGTCAACGCCGCGGCGCGGATCAACGGAACGGCCAACGGCGTGAGTGGCCGACTTTCCGGCCGATTCATCTCGTTTATTCGGCTTCCAGCACGCGTCCCACCAGTCGTCCGATCAGACGCGCCTGATCGCGTTCCTCCAGTCGCTCGGGCCCGACCTCACCGCCGCCACGCTCGCCGAGAAGATCCGACTTCTGATGGCCGCCCGGGCGAAGACCAACGTGATCGAGCATTCTTTTTCGATTGTTCAAGTGTTGTTCGTTCAGAATGCCGCCGAACTCGCCGCCCAGCAGGCCCGGAAGGCGCGCGTCCCGCTGCCCTGGAAGCAGCGGCTGTGCTTCTCCGGCGACTTCATCGTCTACAGCGAGGGGAAGGCGCTCGGACGGGACTATCTCGGAGCAGCCGACTCAGTTCCAAGTGAGTCGATTTAGGTCCATTTTCACACGACATTCTCCCTGTTCTTCTAGTGCACATTCGCGGGATGCAACAAGCGGCTGGCTTCGAACGTGAACTTCATCCAACACGTGCAAGGCGCACGGCCGAAACCGCGCTCGGTCCTCCTGCAGAACCCCAACCACCCCGCCTTCAGCCTCCACTTCGGGCTGCCCGAGCAGCTGATCGACAAGCCCATGCAGTATCTACACACCGAGAGCTGCCTCGAGTGCGCGGCCGAGTTCAGCTCGCGTGAGAGTTCGTGCACCCCACCAGTTCCTCGTGCACCGATCGCGCGGAATGCCCCACGCCGAGCACGCGGTCTGCTTCATTTGGTACGTCCCCTTTCATTCGGTCTTCCTTTCCATTGATGCTCGTCGTTTGCAGCGAGAAGGAGGTGCCCGTGGAGGAGGTGGAGAAACACGCCGAGCTCCACGGCGACCAGCCGCTCCCGTTCGCGTGTCCCGCGTGCAAGTGGAGGACGTCCTCCCGGCACGCCCTCCTCTTCCACTTCGAGCAGCTGCACGACGCGAGCAACCTCCTCTTCTGCCCGTTCTGCCTGCTGCGATTCCCGCTGAAGCGAGCGTCGGTCATGCGGGGCGCGAACAACACGATCCAGGCCCCGCAGTTCGTCGACCACGTGCTCCAGCATTTTCAAAGTTCGTTTCCTCCGATTCGGGCGTTCATCGAGTGGATGTTCAGGCGAGAGCAAGAAGATCTCTTGCAACAGCTGCAGCCTCAAGTTCTGCGGCGAGCGGAGCGACGAGTTGCGCGCGCGCCTCAACGAACACCACCAAGCGGCCCACCAGAAGACCGCCCGCCTGAAGGTGGACAGGCGGCCCTTGAGCGAGCTCTTCGCCGCGCACCCGAACCAGCGGACGGCCAACGCGACGGCGCCCTCCCACTGCTTCGACTGCGGCTACCTCGGTCAGCTCGGTGCAGTCGCACTTCCGCAAGCTGGTGTGAGTTCTTCCCCTTCATTTCTTCTTGCATTCGTTCGTTCCTTCAGGGCCCTGCAAGAACGCCAAGTGCTTCTTCAAGACCCGCTGCGTGAAGGCCCAGCAGCAGCACGAGTTCGTGTGCCCGTTCGGCGAGAACGCGGCCTCCCGCATTCCGTGGGGCTGGACGTCGTTGGACGGCGTCGAGGTGAACAGCCTCAAAGAAGCAGCGGCGCGTCCTCGAGTGCAACTGGTGCGACTTCAAGACCACCGACTCGTACGCCTTCATCAACGACCACCTCCGCAAGTGCCTCGGGACCAAGGCGAAGCCCCTGCCGCAGCTCCAGCTTTCTCGAAGTGCCCAAGGCGGGCAGCAGCAAGGAAGAAGCGGCCGCTTCCCCCGCCGAGCTCTCGCTCGTGGACTGCTCTTCTCTTCCGATCAAGAAGAGAAAAGCCCGACTTTGCCTCTTCCGCCAGCTCGAAGGACGAGAAGCCGCCGGCGGGCGTCAAGTTGACCGACGGAGGCGAGGGCGATCCGCAAGGATTTGGTCTACTTGAACGCGTGAGTCCTCCTCATTCGTTCCATTCTTCCATCATGTGTTTCCGTTCAGGCTCAAGAAAGGCCCTCGGCGCGCAAAGGTCGCCGAGCGGGTGGCCACGAAGCTCTTCGCGGACGATCGGAAGCGGTCGCAAACTTTATTTTCTTCTCTCACTTTTGTCGAATGTGTTCTACGGATTTCCCTCTGACCTCAGGGTTTCCCCTCATTACGTGTACCTCATTCCCTTTTCGCGATGCTCCCTTCATCGTTTGTTCTCGTTCGCACAGTGCTCTCCTCGTAAATTGGGTCAGAATTCAATAAACAACACGACTGGCAACTCGGTGGGCAAGGAGGGAACGAGAACTCGTCAATAGCGACCGTCTTTGGCCTTCAGCTTGGCGTCCTGGCGGGTGGACGGCGATTGGCGGCGGCTCTTCTTACGCACGAGCTTCCCGTCTGGCCGTCTCCTGATCGAAGTGCGCCTGGCGGCGATCCGAACGACGGAATTGCGCCTGAAACACACGATAATTCTCTTCCTTCCCTTCTTCTGCTTGCCATGAGTGGGTCGAGGAGTTCAGTAAAGAAGTAGCAGAGGATTCCGATGAGCAGGAGAACGAACGACGCCGCCAGGTATTGATTGACGGTCGTGAAGTGCGTGATGAAGAACCCAATGGCAAGACCTGAAACAGAGGAAGGAGTGATCCAGCAACCTCGCCCTCCTCACCACTCGACATCCAGAACCTGTAGTTCGCAAATGCCACTTCAAGCGATTGGCGGCCGGTGAGTCCAATCCAGAAACCTTGTACTTGCGTATTCCAGACCGCGTCCGCCGTAAAAACCGATTGAATGATCGCCTACTTTTCGCTCCATTCCACAGACCATCCCCCAAACACCGGCGATCACGTTGAAGAGAGCGCGGTCCTGAGGATTGAGCGGCCAGACGATTAAAGTGAGGATTATCAGAACGCTGCAATCAGAACCGATATCAGCTGTTCTCTTGGCATCTCTTATTTCATCACACTGCCGAAAACAAACAGCGGCATGCGGCCAAACCTAAAAACTAATAGTTAGTAAACGGCTGACGACGGAAAAATGTGAAAAATCGTGACGATTTTTACAGCGTCTCGTGCCAAATCCGTCGAGTTTTGTACAAATTCGTCACGATTTTTGTCATTTGGACTCTTTCTCGGGGTTGTTAGCGATTTTTGCAAACCCTTGTTACATCAACAACTTACATTTTGATCAGCGGGCCGAAAGACGAGTGAACATATGGCATCGGCGATGCCGAAAGATGTCTAAACCTCCTTGTGAACAGGAACCAGTCGATCGGCCTCGCTCACCATGACGAACCCGACCGACGGCGTAATCCCCAATCCACAAGCAACGAAGGCACGTGGATATACGGCGACAGCGAAGGCCTGCTCGATCCCGTTAAAGATCGTCAGAGGGATCAGCAGCAGGACCTTCGGCTTCTGCAGGTTCCTCAGGGTGAGGACGAGAACTTCGGCCGTGAACTTGGGCGGCTTCTTGCTGAACAGAAAGGGAATGAAGAGTTGAGAGATCCGTCCCCCACTCACTTCTTGATCTCGTCCTTCTTCAAGGCGTTCAGGAAGAAGGCGACGACCATGACCGCGACGAGCACGCAGCAGAGGTCGACGGCCACCACCTCGAGTAGGCGAGTTGGCTCGGCCGCTCCATGTTCCTCTTTGCCTGCTCGCTCAAAGGCGGAGAAGTTGCGGGGAAGCGCGAGCCGCACGTCCAGTCGATCTCGTCGGCGAGCGCGTGGATCTCCATCGAGTTGCTCAAGATGACGGACGAGAGCAGACTGAAAGCATTGACTTCAAGCGGGACACCCTTGCACTCTCCTCACGTTCCGCACACTTGCCCGATGTGGACGATCATGAAGAACAGCCCAAAGAAGCGGACGATCACGATGTTCTGCGCTTCAACGTTCAGCTTGGCGTAGTTGATCCCGGATTGAACGATGTAGTAGGATTGGGCCGACCACATGCACGAAGCCGAGACACCGGCGAGCATCGAAGCGGGGATCAGCGAGTAGTAGCGCGGGAGGAAGTGGGCCATCATGAACACCAAGTGGACGCCGAAGGCCGCAATCAGCGTGAGCTTCGAGCCCAAGCGGTTGACCACGAACGAGGGCACGATCAGCGAAGAGATGGCCATCGAAAGGTAGTAGACAGCCAGAGCATCCGCGCCCAACTGCCCGTTCACACTCGTTTGCAGGTATTGGAGGCCGTGGAAGCCCGTGAAAAGGAACAGGAAGGCCAGCGAGATGATCATCTAAAGAGGACCACAAGTGAACTTCCGGAACGGTCACACGCACCAAATTCGATTGGATCTTCCGCTTCGATTTGAGCACGTGCCCGCCCTGCGCTCCGAGAGCTCGCTGTCGTTTGCGGATCGCCTTCGCCAAGATCGCATCGCTGGAGAGGATGGGCGAGAGCTCGTTCTCGTCGGCCGCGTCGATCGAATTCACGAAGCTGCTCATGTCCAACAGCTTCCGCTTGCGGGCCAACAGTCGCTTGCTTCCGTGCACCTTTGACAAAGGCATGAGAAAAAAAGGGAAAGACAGCTTACAGGGACAAAACGGATCGTAGCGCTCCACGCGTTCCGGTTGGGCAGCTGCAATCACGAGAGAAGACTCATAGTTTCCTTCACGGTGGAATGCTTACTCGCCCAGTTGGCCTCCGCGTACGCCTGCTCCAAGCCGGAGTCGTGGCTTCGGAAGAGGTACGAGCTGAAAGAAAGCGGAGGTAACGTGAAACAAAGTTGAACGTACCATTTCTCCCGCTCCTTCTCGCTGCCCTTGTGTCTCCATTGCTTCAACTTCTCCGTGGACACGATCTTCTTTTGGTCGCGCGCGTAGCTGAACTCCTTCGGGAGATCGCAGAAGAGAGTGAGCGGGAACTGCGGCAAGTCGAACGTCCGCTTGAGCGCAACGCATTCCGGCGGTTTCGTCCGCTTCCGTAGGCCGACCTTCTCGAGCACGATGCGACTCACTTTGCGCAACGACTCGACGGCCGGAGATCTGCAGAGAGTATGGATGGGTGGAGGAGAAGAAGGAACAACCCACTTGCCCCTCCGCAGCCGAGCATCCGGCGGTTCGTTCGTCTCTTCGCTCGTGTCCAGGGCGCCCGAGCGGCTTCCGGTGGGCGAGGAGGAGCGCGAGGAGCCGGAATCCTCGTCCTGGCCGGCCTCATCCTCCACGAGGTCCCACGCGTTTCCGTCCATCCGGCCGCTTGAATGACCGCCGCTCAAAAGGCGCTCGATTTCGTTCGGCCGCTCGAAAGTTCGGCCGGCCGACTGGCGGAAAGGCCGCTCGAAATGCCGACAGCTGTGCGATCGCCGCCAATCGTCCCGTCTGTTCGGACGGCCCCCGGCTCTCCGCTCTTGTTCTACCGGCTTGTCCCCGCTGCTCGTGTTCGATTAATGACAACAATGCGGGGGTACGGCACCCAAAGACCTACCTCCATGTGCGAGAAGAAAAGGCCGTTTGCCGTTGAGAAGAAAAGAGCTTGCAATCACGGAGCGCATTAGCATGAAACAACGATCCAAACAACCGCTCGAAACGGTCAACGACCACTCGCTCTCATTTCTGTTCGTTCCGACCGGTTGAACACAACGAGTCAATCGGATCAAGTGAGATCGCTGCTTTCCTCCGCCACTCCCGCTCACTGCCCGCTTGCAGATGGAGATCGTGAACGAGGCGTTCCGCTCGAACCTGCAGCCGTGGATCGCGGCCACTCGCTCGTCCTCGGCCCACCTGAACGGCGACTTCACGAGCGGCCAGCACACGCCCCGAGGCCGCAGTCCGCAGCGCGAGGGGGGCGCCCGACCGCGGCCGTTCGCGTGGACCTCACGACGCCGCTGCTCGTCCTCAGCCGCTCCCGCTTCCACTTCGACGTGAAGCGCCGCCGCGTGCACGTGGTCTTCGATGCGCAAATCACGTCGCACGACGGGCGGATCGGCCGCGGCGAGCTGACCGCCCGCTTCGGCCACAAGCAGGCGATCGAGGAGAACGGGCGGCAGTTCGGCGAGCAGCGCCAAACGATCAAAATCCGCGAAGACGGCCGCCTGCTCGTCGTCCGCACCGACTGGGAGCTGCAGGTGGGTGGCGGGCAAGAAAAAAGAAATGAACGGCCCGATTTCAGACCGACTTGGATGGCTTCTTCTCGCGCACTCTGGAGAAGATCGAAACGGGCATCTGCGGCGTCCGCGTGGACGGGCGGCCGGTGGGCGCGCTGGGCTTCGGCCTCCGCCTCGCCGTCTCGGGCAACTTCTGCACGATCGTCCGCTTCGAGGACGCGTTCACCCTCCACTTGGGCGACGAAGAGCAGCGCCCGCTCGTGCCGTTGCCCGCGACGCCCCGCTCGTTCGGCAGTCGGCGGTGCGCGGCGGACCGCTTCGTTACGAGCGAGAGCGTCGAGGCGGGCGGCCGCACGATCGCCGTCGCCCGTTCCGCGTGGCTCGCCGGCGGCCGGGCCACGTGCAACTCGCACGCCGGCGATTGCCGCCAAACGAGCCGCAATTCGTACGTCCAGGAACAGCGTGAGTTCCTCTGATTGTTGCCCCCCAATCACCAGTCTCTTTGCAGAGAAATCGGGCGCTCGTCGCTTCCCGTTCGGCGTCTCGTGGGTCGAAGCTGGAGGCCGAGCAGCCGGCCGGCGTGCTCGTGGACGTGCGCGTGGACGATCGCCGTTCTTCGTGACTTCTTTTGCGGAAATAAACCCGCCGGTTCGAGCATTCGGCGTCTTTGATCGACGGGCGGGAGCACGCGGTCGTCGAAAAAGCGGGCGGCGTAAACAAGCGGGCCGCTCGGGGGTCGCCGCACCTGAACGAACCGAGGGATCGCTTTGTTTGTTTTCGGTCTTCCCACCTGTTTTCCGCCGCTTTCCTCCTTCGTTCGAACTCGGGAGATGACCGCTTGGTGTGCAGAAAATCTTCGCGACTGTCAGGCAAGTGAACGAGAGGATTCTTCCGTCGATTTCCGCTCGTTTGGAGGCATGGAAGGACGCGGGACTCCCGCTCTCGACCACGAGCAACGAGGCCGCCCGCCTGTTCGACGGGACGCTCCGCCAGCTGGTCGCCTGGGCGGACTGCCCGCAGCTGGGCGGCTTGGAGGCGTCCGGCGCGAAGCTGCTGGCCGCCGATCCCGACTGCAGTGAGTGCCCGAAAGAGTCGTGCAATCGAAAAGAAGCTGCTTTCAGTAATCGGCCGATGTTTGGTGCTTGGGATGGACGCGTTGGGCTCAAGTCGTTCGGTTCGTCTTGTGTCGAGCATTCCGTTGATTCGGGCGGCTTGCAGGTGCACAACGACGCCGACTTCGCCGCCAGTTTGGACCTTCTCGTGGCGGACGCCGAGGCGCGCGGCAACGAGCGGGAGCGGCTGCACGCGCGGGCGGTTCGGCAGTTCGCGCGCGGCGAGATGTCCGCCGCGTCGGCACTCTGGGAGCGCGTGCTCGCCGACTGGCCGACCGACCTGCTCGCCGTCAAGTTCGCCCACGACGCGTACTTCTTTCGAGGCGACCTGACGGGCAATCTGCACACGATGGGGGGCGTCCTCACGCGCTGGACGGCCGACCTGCCCGCCCACTCGTTTGTCCACGGGATGCACGCGTTCGCCCTCGAGGAGAACGAGAAGTACGAGACGGCGGAGCGCGAGGCGCGTTTCGCCCTCGAGATGAACCCGGCGGATGCGTGGGCGACCCACGCCCTCGCCCACTGCTTCGAGATGACCGGTCGCTGGAAGGAGGGCATCGCGTTCATGGCCAACACCCGTGCCGACTGGGAGCCCGCGTGGCTGATCGCCTGCCACAACCACTGGCACAACGCCCTCTTCCACCTGGAGAGCGGCGAGTACGAGGTGGTGCTGGACCTCTATGACAAGTGAGTCCCCCTCCCCGCTCTTCACTCCTCGTCGGTTGGAGGGAGATCGTCGAGCGGACCAAGTCGAAGGCGATGCTCGACCTCGTGGACGCCGCCTCCCTGCTGCAGCGGCTGGAGATCGAGGGCGTGCCGGTGGGACGGGAGCGGTGGGCGGCCCTCGTGCCCCTCGCCGCCGCCCACGCCGACTCGCACGTGCTCGCCTTCAACGACGCCCACTTGGCGATGGTGTTCGCGAACGCCGAGGACTTCGAGCGCGAGTTCGCCCACGCCCGCTCCCTCCAGCAGTTCGTGAGCGGGGCGGCGGCGGAGAACGAGAACCGCCGCCTGACCGAGAAGCTCGGAATTCCCATTTGCGAGTCGGTGGTCGACTTCCGACGCGGCGAGTTCACGGACGCCTTCGACCGGCTGTACGCCGCCCGCCACTCCATTCAGGAGATCGGCGGCTCGAATGCACAGGTGGGAAGGGAGAACAAGCACGATAATTCAGGGCTTGCAGCGGGACGTGTTCACTCAACTGGCGCTCGCCGCCGGCCTCCAGTCGGAAGCGAGTGGTCACCGGGAGATGGCCTTGTGAGCACTCAATCCTCCTCTCACTTATCTCCCGCTTCTTCAGGGAGATGCTGGCCGAACGGCAACGCGCGAAACACGGCTCGCTGGTCGGGCACCGGATTCTCGAGCGGCACACGAGTGAACGCAAAGAATAAACGTGTACTTCCTCCCTTCGTTGCATTCGATCAGAAAGACGGGTGCTGATCGGCAGGCGGAGTGATCGGAGTTCACGTGCAGGCGGGCGGGGAGCAAAGGACACGCACAAAAGGCGGAGGGGAAGCGGGCGACCCGCTCCTGCTTTTTGTTCCACCGATCGCTCCGCAAATTCCGCCCGGCCGCCAATTCGGGGGACAAAATGACCGGAAAGACGCTCAAGGATGTCGAGGGTGAGTGGGCGAACGGAAGCGAGGATTCTCCCGCCTTGCCCTCAGATTACTCCGTCCTCCGCTGCAAAATCTGCGGCCGCTCGGCCACCGGCAACCACTACGGCGTCCTCTCGTGTCAATGCTGCAAGGTTTTCTTCAAGCGGTGAGCACTCTCTTTCCATTTACCCACCTTCTGCTTCTTCCCACCGTTCAGGGCGGTTCTCCAGCGACAGACGACCAAGTGCGAGAAGCAGGCGGAGTGCGGGAGCCACAAACTGTGCCGCGGCTGTCGCTACCGGCGGTGTCTGGAGGAGGGGATGTCCAAGAGCGGTGAGTGGCTGCTTCCTTGTTTCGTCCACTCGCCGAGTTCAGCCCTCCAGCCGAAGCGGGACGTGATCGGAGTGCGGAAAGGCGCCCGCTCCTGCCGCGGAGTCCGCCCTCGACCGCCTGACGCCCGCCGAGGCGGACGACCTCCGGCTGATCGCCGCCCTCACGCGCCGCGATCGGGAGATTCGAATGCGGAAGCTGGAGGCGATTCGGTCCAAGAAGGAGGCGATCAAGCTGGCGGACTCGCTGAAGGAAGCGGGCAAGAAGGCCGGCGAGCAGCTGCGGCTGATGGCAAAGGCGGACGTCTCGATCGTGACTCAGTTGGACATGCTGATGATGCTGGAATGGACGCAGACGCTGCCCGAATTTCCGCTCCTCCCGCTGGACGACCGCCTGGTGCTCCTGAAGCGCTTCGCCGCCCACTACCTCATCCTCGAGAGCGGCTTCTTCACGGCGACGGCGGGCGGCCGGTCGGACTTCTGGATGATTTCGAACGGCGCCTACATGCCGCGGGACGTCAACCTCATCCCCGAGGAGGTGAAGGCGAGTGCCGAGCCTGGAGTCGCGTGAATAGCGGCGGATTGCAGAAGAAGCTGCCCGAGTCGCGCATTTGGCGTCAAACCCACCTGTGGCACCTGATGACCGACCGCTGCATCGACGAAGTGGTCCTTCCGCTGCGGCGCATGAAGCTGCTGCACGAGGAGCTGCTCGCCCTCAAGATCCTCACGCTCTTCCACTGCGGCAATCACACGCATCGAGGTCGGTCGTCTTGCTCCTTTCGTTGACCAGTCGCCCGTTCAGAAGAAACAACGCTTATGATCAGCGAGCAGAGTCGCGAGAAGCTGATCGCCGCCAAAAACCGCATCATCAACGCGCTGTTCGCCTTCTACAAGTCCACCGCCTATCCGAATTACGAGGGTTCGACTGGGAGGCGCTCTTCCTGCCGTTCACTCATTTCTTTCAGAACGCTTCGGGAATCTGATCCTCGTGCAGTCGGGCATTTTCACGGCCGCCTCGGTGCTGCTCGAGACGTACACGATCATGCGCTTCTTCGACCTCGCCGCCTTCGATCAGATCTCCGAGCAGCTCCTCTTCAACGCCGACGATCTCCAGCACTCCGCCCTGAAGCCGAAATAAACACGTCATTCCTTTTATCAGTTGCGTTCGAGAGTCCACAGAACATTTGCATGAGCGGAGGAAAGAACAAGCAGGGATGCAAATGCAGTGTGTTCCTTCTCTGGTTGGGCCGATCAGTTCGATCGCCCGTCTGCCGCCGACTCCGCTCGCTGCTCTGACTGATCTCGAGATGACGAAAGGCCGTTCCCGCTCCCGGAACGGACGTGGCGGCAGTTGGTTCCAGCGGGTGTTCCGCAGCCGCCCGGAGGTGATCCCGCTGCCCGAGAAGCCGAAGGAGGCCGGCGAGTCCTCGGCCCTCCACTCGCCGCTCATCCCGCCCGCCTTTCAGAACCGCCCGCCCTCGTGGACGACCTCTTCTTCGAGTGCCAACTCGCGCACGGAAGTCCGACGGCGAAGATCCGCGGCGTGGGCGGCCACAAGCAGCTGTACGAGGTGAGTAGGCGGCAGAGGGAGGCAAAAGACGGCCGCTCGTTCAGGCCATCGCCGCCGCCTTCAAACTGGACCCGGCGGACGTGCTCTACTGCACGGTGAACACGTACAAGCCGAAAATGGACCGACTGCTCTCGTCGGCCATCCCGCTCGACTGCCTCCTGTTCGCCCACGTGCGCGGCCAGAAGAAGGAGGTGGTGCTGCGGAAGGAGGACGGCCACCTCGGCCTCACGATCACCGACAACCACGCCGGCCACGTGTTCCTCAAGCGCGTCCAGCCCGACAGCACGTGCGGCCGCGCGGCGCCGGCGGTGGCGGTCGGCGACCTCGTCGAGTGCGTGAACGGCGAGTCGGTGGTCGGCAAGCGGCACGTCGAGGTCGCCCGCATGCTCCGCGCGCTGCCCGTCGGCCGGAGGTCCGTTCTTCCGTTCAGTCCTTCCCCTCACTTCCTCTCTTGCAGCTTCACGCTCCGCCTCGTGTCGCCGAAGACGAGCGGCTTCTCGGCGATCGGCGAGCGTTCGGCCGCCCGCCCGCAGCTGCCGGCCGCCAGCGGCAACCAAACGCTCCGCTTCCTCGCCGACGGCCGCTCGGTCGTCCAAGAGGTGAGTTCTCCGACCCTCACCCACTCACTCTCGCTGCAGGAGGCGGTCGACAAGCAGCTCCTGGCCGCCATCAACGCCATCTTCGAGGAGTACCTGGGCGTCCACGACGACGAGCTCGCCCTCACCATTTGGGAGCTCGGGCGGGAGTGCGGCGAGCTGCTCGAAATGCGCGACCGCCTCCGCCAGTCGGCCCAGCTGGCGCCCTTCGAGTTCCCCGACGAGCTCGTCTTCGACATGTGGGGCGTCGTCCGCGACCAGAAGGCCCGCCAGACGGCCGCCCACCCGCCCGCCGCTCCGCCAGGACGCGAACGTCCACCCCGCCGCCGACTCGGACGACGATACCTGCGCCGAATAAACCGTTTTCGTCCAAATTCTCGGCTTTCAATGCAAACCGCCAGTTGAGCAGCGGGCACGGGCAGAAGAAGATGTCCCACACTCGTGTAAGGAAGCGAACGACGAATGCAAATAGAGCGGTACCTTCCATTCGTCGGCTCGGTCGGACACTCCACGCAATCGAATGAATCTCCCCTCTGCAAGAACACGTCTTTTTGGCGGTTGAACTGATCGATTGGTCGAAAGCGTTTAATCGTGAGTAGAGCATCTAATCGGTACAACCGAGGTAGTGGGTGAAGAAATGAAAACCGAGAACAGAAAACACGTAGTGAGTAACGAATGTACAAACGAATCATCCCAGAACGACCTTGTTGTCGATGAGCGACGACTTCATGTGCGGGAGAGAACGCTCGTTGCGCTCCTTGAGGATGTGGCTCCTGCAAGCGACGGGTGGTGGGCGCACGGACGGGCGGGACTCACCGATCCTCGTCCCGGAACTCCCCGCCGGCCATCTGGGCGCGCTTCGGCGTGCGGTCGGGGTGCGAGTTCGGGTAGCGGGCGCCGTTCGACTTCAGCGAGGAGGCGGCGGCCGAGTGGGCAAAGGCGGACGACTCGGAGGGGCCTGCAAACAGCAGAAAGGGCGACTGTTGGACGAGGGGTAAGGAAGAAAGGTGGACGTTCCGGGCGGCACTCACCGCGTTCCACGCGCCGACCGTTCTGCACGGTGCTCTTCTGCTGCCGCTTCGCCTCGTTCAGCTCGCCCTGGAGCCCGTCGGCGCGCACCCGCTGGTCCTCGCACTTCTCGGCCCACTCCTTCGCTTCCTTCTTGGCCGCCGCCAGGTTCTCCGCCAGCTGCTTGAGGTTGTCGCGGAGGGGGGCGAGTTCCGCCTTGCTCGCGCCGCCCTCGACCGGCTGCCGGTTCTCCTTGGACGCCTCGCGAGCGCGCTCTTCCTCCAGCTCGCGCACACGTTGCTGCAAGCGGGAGTTCTCGTTGCCCATCGCCTTCAACTGCGACTGGGCGGCTTGGAGCTCGTCGGACGGGGCGGCAGCTTGACGGCGGAGGGCGGCGACCTCTTGCTTTTGCTCCACGACCGTCTGCAAGTGAGAGAGAAAAAAATGGACGAGTGATCGAAGGGAACTCACCTTCTCGAGCTCGGCGAGCCGGGCCGTCTTCTTAGTCGCTTCGTCGCCGGCGGTCTGCAGCCGCTTGAACTGAAAGCAGGCGAGTGAGTGGACGGCGGCCGGTCGACCCACCAGGTCCTCGTTCTCCTGCCGCAGTTTCTCCACCTCCGGCCCGCCGCTCGCCTGCAGCGAGAGGCGCAGGCGGAGGTTCTCGCACTCCTGAACGAGCGGCAGTCAGAAGAAGAAAGCGAGAGAACGAACCTGCTGCAGGGCCTGGTGCTTGTCGTTGATGTCGAGCAGGTAGGAGAGCCGTTGGCTCAGCCGCTCCCTCTCCGTCGCCAGCAGCTCGTTCTTTTCGGCCAGCTCGGCGTTGGACACGCGGAGGGCGCTCTCGTTGGCGCGCGCCTCCTCGAAGTCGTCCTTCAGCGTCTGCAGGTCGGCCGTCTTGGTGCGCACTTGGTTCTCGAGCACGTGCAGGCGGATGCGCTGGCGGGCGACCTCGTCGAGGTTGGGGCACTCCTGCCCGCAGCCCTTTTTCTGCGCCTTCAGCCTGCAAACGAAAGGAGTGGGAGAAGAAGACGGAAGAGAACTCACTCGTCCAGCTTCGCTTTCAGCCGGCTCACCTCCTCGCGGAGCTCGCTGTTCTCGTTGCTGGTGGCCACGAGCAGGCCGTTGAGCTCCTCGTTGTGCGCCTTCTCGTTTTTGATCCGCCGCTCGTACTCGAGGGCGAGATGCTCGCGGCCGCTGGGCGAGTCGACGACCTTCGCGACGGGCGAGTCGAAGAGCGGCCGGTTCGACTTGCCGCGGGAGGGCGTGCGGAGGGGCGTCGTGGCCTGGATGAGGATCTGCCTGCCAAGGTTGTTCAGCTCGGAGTCGTCGTAGGGCAGTTGGAGGACCTTCCACCAGTTCGGGTCGGCCGCCCGCACCGCGTCGCCCATGAACGAGAACTAAAAGCGAGCGGGTGGACGGAAAGAGGACGGGGCACTCACCACGTGCGCCATCTCCATCTGCGCCATCTTGTTCATCTTCTCGCAGAGTCGCGGGACTTTCAGCACCTGCGAGATGCGGAACTCGTAGGCGAGGGCGGCGAGGAACTGAAAGAACGCTCGTTCGGGTCCCGCCGCCGCCCACTCACCTTCAGCACCTCGAACTCGTCGCCCGCCTTCGCCTCTGCCTTGCGCAGCTGCTGGTGGAGGACGGGCGGGCTGTTCTCCTGGACGGCGAACTCGGCCTCGTCGAACGGATTCTCGGGCGAGATCAGCGTCTGATCGAAGCTGCAAGGCGAGGGGTGATCGGCCGAGGGAAGGCCCACTCACATCGCGCTGATCATCGGGAACACGTACGCGGCGGCCGCCTCCACCGCGCTCGTCGCCGGCGGGCCCTCGAATCCGCGCGATTTCGCGAGAGCGTGGCACTAAACGGCGGCGAGAAGCGGGGATGATCGACGGCAGGAGGGGAACTCACGAATTCGAGAAGCGCCTTCCGTTTGCCGTGGTCCAGTTGGCCGGAAGGAGCGCAGGAAGCAGACATTTTTGGTCGATAACAAAGCTTTGGATCAAATCGGGAGGAGGCGGACGGCCGGTTGGCGGAAAGCGAGCGCCCAGCGGAAAATTCGAGCCGCTTTCGCCGCCTTTCCGTCCGCCAGTTTGGCGTTCCGCCGCACACACGGCAGCCAAGAGGGGGTTCGACGCCTCATGGGGATTGATCGAATGTTCCAACGCTTCTGTTTATTCCGGCGCGGACCTCACACGAACACAAGGCAGACTACTGGACGCTCTTGGCATTCCACCAGGGGAAAATCTCGGCCATGACGTTGCCCTCGGCGTCCGGCTGCAGGCGCACGTAGACCGAGTAGAAGCGTACGAGGGCCGAGAGCGAGGAGAAGGCGGGCGTGTCGGGGTCGCCGCAGTCCACGAAGTACTTGCTGCTCGTGATGCCGTTCAGCGGGTCCGTGAAGTCGGACTCGAGGATGGGAAAGAGGCTGCAGCAGGGGAATGAGTGAGCACGGTCCACTTCTTTGTGCACTCACCAGTGGCCGCCCGAAGAGGTGCAGTAAACGACGAAGAGCGGCAGCTGCGGCGGCAAGTCGTCGACGCTCTCGAGCACCGCCGGCAGCTTGTGGAAGAGGCGGAAGGTCGAGCGGTCGGGGCAGCGGGCGGCGGCCTCGCGCGGCTGCACGGCGCCCACGTAGACGTCGCCCAACGCACCCACCTGCCGCTCGGCCGTCTTCTTCGCGGGCGGCGGCTGCAGGAGTTGGCTGAACGAGAGGAATGAAAGAGTGGGTGGCCGGAGGACTTACCCGTCTAGGCTCTCGATGTTTTCGTAGGCGCCGTCCTGCGCGATGGAGGCCAGACGGGCGGACTCGGGGAACTGGGCGCCTGCAAGAACGGAGTGGCGGGCGGAGGGGCGGACGAACCCCCGAACTTCTGGTCGCTCTGCAACAGAGAGACGCGCTCCGGCCCGCGGCGCTCTTTGGCGGGCTTCGCGGGCGCGAGGCGCGTGGGGCGGCCGACGGGAACGAGTGGCTGCGCGGGCGCCACGTCGAGGTTCTCGTAGCGGCCCGCCCCGTCCACCTCCTCGGCCGAACCCGCCGTCCGCAGCGAGTTGTAGGGCGTGGGCGTCGAGTCGGCCGGCTGGCGCCCCGCCTTCTTGCACGGCACTCCGTGGAGGCAGCAGACGAGCGCCTTCTTCGAGTGGTGTTTGCACGTGCCGGACACTGCAACACACGAGTCTCAAAGGGAGGAACGGGCGGAGGGAGGACTCACTTCTTGAAGCGGCCGCTTTCTGCGAGGTCGCTGATCACCGAATGACCGGCCGGCGGTGTTCGACGGCCGGGATCGACAGAAACGGAAAGAACAAACACACATTTGCATGCATAAACGTGCCAACGAGTCGGATCGAGCTTCCCGGCCGCCAGTTTCGATCGCGCTCTCGCTCCCGCCCGCCGCCTTCCTCCTCTGCTCGTCCGGGATGCCGCCGAAGAAAGGAAGTGGATCGAAGGGCGCGGGCCGCTCGAAGGCGGTCGCCCCCGAGGAACTGGAGTACTTCCACGGCTTCCTGCCGCGCGAGGACCTCCCGCAGCTGCTGATCGAGAACGGCGACTTCCTCCTGCGCACCTCGGAGCCCGAGGCGGGCCAGTCGCGGAAGTACATCATTTCGATGATGTTCGAGAAGGGACATCCGGAAATCGAAGTGAGTCCTCCTTCTTTTCGTCTGCTTACTGCCCTCTTGCAGATGAAGCACTTCATAATCCAGAAGGTGAAGTCGAAGTACAAGGTGGACGTCCAGCAGTTCGCGTCCGTTGGCGAGCTCATCGACCACTACGTGACCAAAAAGGAGCCGCTCAGTTCGACGGTCAGTCCGTCCCTCCGCCCGCCGATCACTCCGCTCTTGCAGCAACCGCTCGCGATCATCCGCAACGCGATCCCCCGTCAGGCGTGGGAGCTGCGGCACGAGGACATCACGGCAAGCAGCGAGCTCTCCTTTTTTCTAACTGCCTGCTCGTTCAGCTGCTGAAGAAGCTCGGCGAGGGCGCCTTCGGGGAGGTCCACTCGGCCAAACTGCGCCTGAAGACGACGCGCAAGATCGACGTCGCGGTCAAGTCGGCCAAAATGGAGAGCGTGGACAAGGAGAAGGTCAAGGAGCTCATGAAAGAGGCCCGTCTCATGCGCAGTGAGTTCTCGCCCCTGCACCGCTCATCCGCCTGCAGACTTCGAACACCCGAACGTGTTCAAGCTGTGGGGCGTCGCCATCGAGCAGGAGCCACTCATGATCGTGATGGAGCTGGTGGACGGTGGCGCGCTGGACGTGTACCTGCAGAAGAACGGCGCGGCGGTCACGCTGCAGGAGAAGCTCGACTGCATGTGCATGGGCGCCATCTGGGGCCTCGAGTACCTGCACACGAAGCACTGCATCCATCGGGACATCGCGGCGCGCAACTGCCTCTACGCGAAGAAGACGGCGAGTTCCCTCTTTCCTCCGCTGATCGCCCGCTTGCAGGTGAAGATCTCGGACTTTGGGCTGAGTCGCGAAGGCGAGAGCTATCAGATGACGTCCGCGAAGCGGCTGCCGATCAAGTGGCTCGCCCCCGAGACGCTCACCACGGGCATCTACACGCCCAAGTCGGACGTGTTCTCGCTGGGCGTGTTCGTGTGGGAGGTGTTCGCCAACGGGATGGAGCCCTACCAGGTATCGATTTAGACTTTCGAGCTTATTTGACTGCCGCCCAGGGGATGACCAACCCGGAGGTGCAGAAGCAGGTGCTCGAGGGCTTCCGCATGGAGCTCGCGCCCGAGACGCCCGAGGACGTGGTCGAGATCGTCTGCAAGCACTGCTGGGACGCGAACCCCGACAGCCGCTGGACCATCTCGCAGGTGGCCCGCGCGATGGAGGCCTTCACCGGCGCCAAGCCGCCCGTCCAGAACAAGACCAAGGGCGTGAGTTCCGCCGCCTCCTTCTTCCATTCCCTCCGTTTGCAGAAGAACATGACCCAGGCGACGAACAACACGGAAGTGACCGTCGACCGCACCACCGACGACAAGACCAAGGACGACAAGCCGGTGGAGGGCAAGCGGACGTCCAAGCCGAAGGTCCGCCAGAGGGCTTCCACTCGCAAGTCGGCGCCCAGCCGCAAGAAGGGCGGTCGCTCCTGATCTCCCCCCTCCATTCACTCACCAATAAACCAGAAGCAGCGCCTTGGTTTGGAGTGTGGCGGCACTTCGGAAAGCAGAATGGAAGGAAACGACAAAGACCTCGCCGTATTGCACGTGTGATTGCGGATTCTCTTGTGCTGGACGACATTCGAACTGCGCAAGACGTGCCCGATGAGAAGGTGACCGTGAAAGCAGCATTTGGCTTATTGCTCTCGATGTTTATTGCGTTGCTAGAAGAAAGAAAGCGGAGATGGGCGACGTTGAGAGCACTAAACGGGGGCATCAAACGAATTGGCTCAAGCGACCGTCGTCTCGGCGGTTTTGATCGTTGCCGTCGAACTGGACAGCAAGGCAGCGTTCTGCGTTCCGAACTCTTCTTTGGGCACCTAACGATCGGAAATCAAGAGAACAGAGCATTGTGCACTCACTTTCTCTTTGATAGGGCGCTCGTCTGAACATTTCACCCACGCAATCGCTACGATCATCGACAAAACGTACAACGGAATCATCAAGAAGTGGTCCACAAGCGGGTAGAAGAAGTTGCTGATGGAAAGTTCCGGCGAGCGGTTAGTCATGGCTTGGACTTCGATTATCATTTGGATTGTGTCGATCACCACGAGCGTCGAGCAGCAGATCCTTCCGATCTGCACGAAGCGAAGTTAAGCAAGATGCAACCAAATCGTTGCTAACCGCGTAAACTAGCGCAACGACGAACCAAAGCTTCTTGGCGAACGTGGTGCGGGCTAGAAAGAAGCCTCCGGCCACTAGCACGGCCCCGATGCGGATCGCGATCGCGACGAAGAACATGCGCGAGACGTGCTCCTGATTCGAAGCCACGTAGGTGGCCCGACCAATTTGGTAGAGGCCGACCAGCAGACAGATCGCGTTCAACGACGCCAACGTGCGCTGCAAACGAAGAAGGCGGTAATCAGAAGAACGATGACGGCACCCACTTTAACGTTCATTTCTACGGTACGCTCCAACGGCTCAAAACTTCAGGCAACCAACTGTCTGCAAACAAGCGCAGTTCATTGCCGAAAAACAAATCATCGCACTCGCACCACTTCTAATCACCGATTCAGACAGAGGGAAACGAAAGGAACATCTGCTTGCCGCTAGCACTGTTCACTTGTTTGATCAAACAGAACCCAAAAAACAAAGAAGCTACACAAGTGGATGGCCGCCCAATGGTCGATCTCTCGTTTGTTGCTTTCTTCGAAAGTGGAGAGCGATTCTGCCCGCAATCTCCTTAAGGGACTTCGCATTCAAACGCCTCCCACACCAATGACTCTCCCGCCAAACAACCGTCAAGCGGCGGCGCCCGTTAGCAATCGGCGAGCGATCTCCTGCCTACTGCGTGGTGGAAAACGAGGAGCATCGACCGGCGGCACTCGTCCGCAACTTCAACCGCCCTCGTGCCGCCTGCGACCGCATTCGGCCGCCGTTTCAAAAAACGAATGAAAGGCGCAAAAGAAAAATTAATGTTTCTCGGGCGGCGGCTGAACAGCTGGCATACGACCAACGAACAGAGGGCTTGTCAATTGAAGGCGCGTGGCTCTTGCAATCCGCTCATTATTGGCAGCGCTCAGCAATTAGAGCAACACTCGTTAGTGAACACCGGTTTTCTTATTGCTTCGTGTCGATGATTCGTGTCAGAAGGCTTGTGTTTGATGACAGAGTGGATAAAGATTGATTGCAGTGCTCGTCGATCGTCCTGTTCGACTCTGTTTTGCTACCAGAATGAACCGATGGGAGTGCTCGTTGGTGCTCGTCGTCTTGTTCGTCGGATGGAAAGCGGCAAGCGCCTCGTGTGCCTCTCTGAAGCACGGAGATCACACGATGTAAATTGCAGCTTCCATTGCACTCGACGCCTCAATTGTTACAGCGAACTGTCCGGCTGCGAAAAAGCGACCCTTGCAGTTGGAATTCGCGAGGGACATCAACCTCCTCATCGCAATTGAAGTCGAGCCAGCCCGTGCAGTGAGTTGAACGCCGCATCCTCGTCCTAGTTTGATACCTGTACATTCAGCTTCAACCTGTCACCTCTACGACTGTCGGTTGCACTTCGACACGAAACGCGGCGAGAACAACCATCACTACTCGTTTACCCTTGGCAAGCAAAAGTGAAGCGTGCGAATAGCGATTTCGTTGCTTTTCTAGACGGAAAGAGCACGGGCATCTTCGACTTCGGCTATCTTGGTGATCATGTCGAATCGTACCGCTACCTTTGAGCCCCGTGAGCAGGATGCCAACCGAACATGGCCGGTTTGTCAGCAAGAAGTGCTCCGCGTCGACGACGACGACCGCAAGCCCCAATGGGCGAAGATCTCGTTCCGGACGGCGCGGGTCGATCAAGACAATTCCTCATCTATGTGGGTTCAAAACAACAAAGGAGCTGGAATCGTAGCAGAAGATTGCAGAACGAACAGGAAGAACCATTGCAAGATGGTGAACATGTGTCGAACACTGGCCGTGATTGGTTGCACGATATCGGGCAGTTACCTTAATTCGCGTTTGTACTGTTGGAAAGCTAATAAACTGGCTAGGCCCTAACTAACAAACAAAAGAGGCCCGGCAATCAATTGAACACACTAATCGAAGCCAACAATCGACAAACACTTCCCGGTTTTTGAATAGCGTAAACGGATTCGAGGTTCCTGAAATCCGGGCTGGGTTTGCAGGTGAATCTGAACCCTTGGCTGTCATTGCGGCCTTCGTCTGCAGGCAGCTAGCTGTAACCGCCCGTTTAGCAACAGTTTGCAGCCATTTTGCACGAGAAAGAAGGGCTAGGCTGCAGTGATGCAGGCTCTCTTGCAGTCAATTTTGAAAGTTGGCCACGGCTTTGGTTCTTCGCATGCAGCCTAGCTGGCTGCTGCTACTTCGCGTTAGTAACGAACTGCAATCGGCTTACCGACCTCTAGTAGCGTACCTTCGTTTATTCGACAAAAAAAACACAACAAACAATGAGTAAGTGTCCGTTTATTCGCAGAAAACAATAAAAATGACTCGGCGTAGCCCCAAACGTCGCAGGAAACGTCTATCTGTTCGGGTTATAGATCTCCAAGGCATCGGTCGATTATTAGAGGAATCTGAACGATTAGAACGCTTACCTTCTTCTTGACACGCGACAGACGCCAAGCGTTGACGTCCTCGAACTTGTTGTGCAGCGGGTTGATCTGCTGATTGCGCTTGGCGGCCGAGAGCTTCGTGTTGTCGGCGACCTTGTAGAATCGAGGCGCGTACTCGGTCAGCCACTTGGGCTCGATGAGCGTCACCTCGCGCATGTACTCCTTGGTGGTCATCACGAGGTCGTTGTAGACCACCCACTCGGGTTGGTTCTGGAAGAGCGAGGAGGAGGGGTGGATGTAGACGGTCTGGCCGTCGGTGCACGTGCGGTAGCCCTCCTGTGGGTCCCGCTTGGCGGCGTTGCGGAAGAAACCCGAGCAGATCGCCTTCTGCACGCGCTGCACGTCTCCGCCCGCAGCTCTGAATGTCCAGCTTGTGGCGGTCCATGATGCTCAGCAATTGCTTGCGGACATCCTGCAAGCAAAAGGGAGTGAGTGGGATGTTCTAAGGGGAGAGAACGCACTTGTGCTCGCTTCAGCGTTCGCATTTGGATGAAGTTGTCGAAACACCAGGACGGCGAGAAGTTGTGGTGCTTCCAGGAGTTGTAGACGGCGAGCAGCGTGCAGTGGTCGCCTTCCGGCTGGTGGAATTTGGACTTCTTTTCGTCGGCCAACTTCCTGTTTCTCCTGCAAGCAATCGATTTGTAAGATGGGCGTTTAGCGGCCTTAGTCTAGATAATCGAATGGACTGCCCCAACCCTCGAGCTAGAAGCGCGCGGAGCGCTTCGCCGAACGCCGAATACCACCCCAATGAAGCACGCCACGAACAGCACAGAAAGAACAGTCAACTGCCTTTTCTCTGGTCGTCTGAGCCTTCAGC
This sequence comes from Aphelenchoides fujianensis, assembly GCA_024699865.1. Taxonomy (NCBI): domain Eukaryota; kingdom Metazoa; phylum Nematoda; class Chromadorea; order Rhabditida; family Aphelenchoididae; genus Aphelenchoides; species Aphelenchoides fujianensis. The sequence goes on along the minus strand of JAMPIO010000007.1, from coordinate 821,645 downwards.
TCTTCGTTCTCGCTGTACCTCCTTGCGTGTTGGCAAGCAGTCAATCACTTAAAGTGAGGCAAACCCCCGTTCTCTGCCTGCTCCCGTCTGCCCACTCACCTTCGGGCGGTAGAAGACGTTCTGGACGGAGAGCATCGAGACGATCGTGAGCACCTCGTCCGCGCAGTGCAAATCCACGGACATGATCAACAGTTTGGACAGCGAGGGCTCCAGCGGGAATTCGGCCATCTGAACGGACTCGAATGCGTTGAATGAAAGGTGCGAGTGATCGAGGGACCCACCCGACGACCCAATCGAGTCAGCAGTCCGTCGTCGTCCAGAGCGGAGAGGTTGTAGAGCTCCGAGAGGGCGGTGATCATCGCCTCGGCCGGCGGCGCGTCCATGAAGTCGAATTCGAGCAGGTTGTTGATCCCCATCGCCTTCAGTTGGAGCAGAGTGGCCGCCAAGTTGGTTCGTTGGATCTCGGGGATCGGCGAGGGCAGCATCTCATCGCTGGAACGGGAGTGAACTGGCGTGTCTTCGAAGTGGACTCACCGGAACGCCCGCTCGGTGTACAGCCGGTAGCACTTGCCGGGGCCCGTTCGGCCCGCACGTCCCGCTCCGCTGCTGGGCGGCCGCCTGGGAGATCGGCGTGACGACCAGCGAGTCCATTCCCGATTTCGGATTGTAAATTTTCTGCTTGACGAAGCCCGGGTCAACCACGTAGTAGATGCCGTCGATAGTCAGCGAGGTCTCGGCGATGTTCGTCGCGATCACCACCTGAAGGACGCGATTAGAAGAAACGAAACGAATTGGACGTACCTTTCGACTGCCGGGGGCGCGGGCTCGAAAATGCGCGTCTGCATGTCGGACGGGAGGGCGCCGTAGACGGGCAGGATGATCAGCTCGGGCGCGTCGGGGCCCCAACTTCTTCATCCGGTCGAAGAGGATCTCGCAGGCGGTGTCGATCTCCTCCTGGCCGGTGAGGAAGACGAGGATGTCTCCCGACGGCTCCGTCAAGTGGATCTGCATGACGGTGATGAGGGCGGCGTCCAGGTAGTCGGACTCGGGATCCTTCGTGTAGAGAATCTCCACGGGGAACGTGCGGCCGGGAATGCGGAAGATGGGCGCGTTGAAGAAGTACTCGGAGAACTTTTCCGCATCCAAAGTGGCGCTAAACGGAAAGGATGAGGACGATCAGAAGACGGCCACGCACCTCGTGACGATCAGCTTCAATTCGGGCCGCTTGCGGATCGCCGTTTTCATGAGGCCGAAAAGGACGTCCGTGTTCACCGTCCGCTCGTGGGCCTCGTCGAGCATGATGCAGGAGTAGGCGGAGAGGTCGGAGTCCACCAAACATTCGCGCAAGAGCATTCCTTCGGTCATGTACTTGATGATCGTGTCGGGCGAGGTGACGTCCTCGAAACGGATCGTGTAGCCGACTTCTTGGCCCAGCCCGCAGCCGAACTCCTCGCTCACACGCTTCGCAACGGACATCGCAGCGACACGACTGAAAAGCGAGGTTCATTAGTGAAAGGAATCAAAGGAAGAGACGTACCGCGGTTGGGTGCAACCGATTCGGCCACGTCGCGTGAATCCCGCCTCGACCATGTACTGCGTCATTTGGGTGGTCTTGCCGGAGCCGGTCTCTCCGATCACGACGAGCACTTGGTTGTCGTGGATGGCCTGCAGGAGGGGCTCCTTGAGGCTGTAGATGGGCAGCGACTCGCGCTGCTCCTTGATCGTGAGGTTGGTCTTCTTGCCGAAGGAGACCTTCCCGCCGGCCGTCACGTGTTTCATCCACTCGGGCATGTCCTTGTCCTTGTTGCGGTTGGTCATGAAGGTTGCCGGGCTTCCTCCTCCTCGCCGTTGCGCGGGTTGTTGGCGGCCATCGGGTCGAGCATCCGCGAGCCGCCGCCCAGTTGGTTCCGCTGCCGACCGCCCTCCTTCTCGCGCAGCTGCTGGTTCTTCATGTCGCGCCGTTCCTTCGACAAGGCCGACTGCATGATGGCCGCCTGGGCGAGACTCCCGTCCGGGTTCTTCACCACCTTCACGGGCTCCAGGTCCTGCACCTGCTTTCCGTAGCCCCGCAAGAAGGCGGCGTTGTCCTCCACGAGCTCGATCTCGAAGTCCTCGCCGTCGCTTTCGTCTGAACACGGGGTGTTGAAAGGAGTGGAGTGGAAAGAGACACCACCGTGGTTGTTAAGAATTCCGGTCTCCTCGTCGAAGTCGGGCATGTCGGCGTAGGAGATGGCGCCCGCCCCCTTCATCTGCTGCAGCTCCCACCGCTCGGGCGTCGACAGGCGCACTTTCGAGCGGGAGCTGGACGGCGGCGGGGCCTTCGGCTTCGTGCTCACGCGCTCGGGGTTCATCCACGGCGCGCGGTCGTCCATGCCGAGCACCGCGTCTTCGGCCAACGGCGCCTCCTGCGGGTTGAGGTCCTCGCCCGTCTGCTGGTTCACTTCCTTCAGGCTCAGGCTGATCTTCTTGGACTGCGGGTCGATCTTCACCACTTTGACCTTCACCTTCTCGCCGCCGATTCAGGACGTCGGCCACCGCCTTCACGCGCTCGTTGCGCAGTTGGGAGATGTGGCAGAGGCCCTCGGTCTTCTGCCGAAAGCCGTCGAGCTGAAGCAAAGGGTTGGGAAAAGAAGACACGGGGAATACGCGTGCCGCAATGAAGGCGCCGAAGTTCTGAATGTTGTTCACGCGGCCGTCGTAGATTCCGCCCACTTCGGGCTCGTCGAGGAGCTGCGGCCGACGGCGGCGGTCGTCCTCGCGGCGTGGCGGCGGGGAGCGCGAACGAGCGTTGTTTTCTGCAAACACGAGTGTTGAAAGAAGCTTCGTTGAGCACAATTGGGCTCACCGCTCTCTGGACGGAGACGGCGAGCGATCCAATCGCCGCCTGCGCGTGTGCCGATCGCCGCTGCCCGAACGCGACCGTCGGCGTTCCCTCGAGCGGGAGCTGCGGCGGCGGGGCGAGTGGTCGCGGTGACGGCGGTCGTCGTCCTTCCGGCGCGACTTCTCCGCCTGCCATTGGGGCGCCAGCTTCTCCAGCTCGCTGAGGAGGTCCTCCGAGTTCTCCGCCGGCTTCTTCTCGACGACCTCGTTCGGCATCGCCAGGAAAGGGAATTTCTCCTTCAGCTCCGACTTTTCGTCCTGAAATCAACGCGGTTTAGTCAGAAAAGAAATCCCCGATCGTATGGTCTGCCGAAGCGGTCGGCTGGTGACTTTCGCAACAATGAAGAATGAAAACGCTTACATTTGCGGGCGCAACCGTCGGCTCGACCGCCTTCTTCTTCGGCTGCATCGTGACCACGAGTCGGAGCAAATGTTGGATGAGGGCATCGTCGAACTGGAGAGAAATGGTTGAATCCACTCGACAAAAGATTCCACTCACTTGGTCGAGGTCGTTCTCGATGAGGACCTTCTTGAAGCGGTCGAACGTCGGGTTCTCGCGTGCCAGCGAGATCACGTACTCGGCGACCTCCGTTTCGGTGATCTCGAAGTGGTTCTCCAGCTCGTTGACCACGCGGTTCACCAGCCCCAAGTGCTCCAGCTGGTCGAGGTCCATCGCTTTCGATCGAACGCCCGCCGGAAGCAACAATCCAGCGGCCTCAAATCAACGGAAATCCGCAGACTCGCGCGAGACGGCGGAGTGCGAGCAGCCGGCAGCGGCGTGAAGAAATCGCCGCGTTATTCGGGCGAGAAGGCCAACGCCAAGAAGCGGAAATCAATCCACTCAAGAATTTTGTTCGGGGCTGAAGAAACAGCAGAGGTGCTTGATGGAGCAATCGATCGTATGAAAAAAGCAGAGCAGATTTAGAGGTTTCCCGTGATGGGTCCGTTTTGCTCCGCTTGTTGGTCGGTACAGAAACACCGGAGGATAACAAGGCAGCTTCTTTGCCTGATTTAAAACCCTGTGATTCAAATAAGCTGGTCGGGATTTGCATGAAAAGGCCGACAAGAACGAACTGAAGCGACAGCCCGGCATTCCGCTCGTTGCACCCCGTCGAGGAAGGCGCGTTCTCTCCCGCAGTTCACCCTCGCCCCGCCGATCATGCCGTCGCCCGAAAAGAACAAGAAGCCGTCGAAGTGGGTGACCGCCGGACAGACGGAAGTGATCGCTCGTTTGCAGGAGCACGATGTCCAAGTCGGAGGTTCCCGCGCCCAAGAACATCAACCTCGCAAAGCGGACGTTCGCGCCCTCCTCTCGCATCCGCACGTCCAACTACGTCTACGTGATCAAACGGAAGCTGGGGGCCGGCGGGTTCGGCGACGTCTACGAGGTCGAGTGCGAGGAGACCCACAAGACGCTGGCGGCCAAAGTCGAGTGGAGCAAGGAGGGCGAGGACTCGCGGCTGAAGGTGGGTGCTCTTTCTACTCCCGTCAACCACATCTCGTTGCAGCGCGAGTTCGACATCTACCGTGACATCAAAGAGCTCCAAGCGAAGAAGCTGTGGGAGGGAACGGAGCACCTGCTGCCCGTCTACGACTTCGGCGGCATCCCCCGCCTCTTCACGGTCCTCTTCCTGCCGCTGTGCGGGCCCTCACTCAAGGACATCCTCGCCAAACAGCAGCCGACGTAGTGCTGGGAGTTCACCTTGATCCAGCGGGCTTTCAGATTCGGCACTGCGATCTGCCTGTCCCAGCAAACGCTGCTCTCGATCAAGAACTTCCACAGCCTGGGGCGCATCCATCGGGACATCAAGCCCGCGAACTTCGTGCTCGCCCGCCCGCCCCACGACTCGATCCTCTTCCTCATCGACTTCGGAATGGCCGTCCGTTTCGTGACCGACCCGAAGAAGATGCCCGCCTCTTCGGCCTACGAGTTCATCGGCACGCGCGCCTACGCCGCCCGCACGTGCCACGCGGGCAAGCCGCAGTCCCGCAAGGACGATCTCGAATCGTGGCTCTACGTGGTTCGTTCCCTCCTCCCGCCCACTCACTCCCCACCTCCTGCAGGCCTGCGAGTTTTTCAAACGGGACATCCTGCCGTGGTCCAAGGCGGGCACAAAGGACAAGGAGGTGCACTCGCTGAAGCAGAAGTTCTTCCGCAAGCTGCGTGAGTGGAGAGCGACGAGCATCCCCACTCACCTCTTCCTCTTGCAGCCGAGCCGATCTTCTGCCAGCTGCCCGCCTTCTTCAAGAACGTGGCCCGCATGCTGGAGGAGATGAACTCCTTCGATCGGCCCAACTACGAGTTCATCTTCGAGGCCCTCGAGGAGTTGGCCCGCGTCCACGACTTCTCGATGTACGACAAGTTCGAGTACGTGGACAAGGCGAGTCCCCTCTCTCGATCCTCCTTCTGACCTCCCGTCCAGGACGCGCTGGCGGAGACCCCGTTGGCGTTGAAGGAAGACATCTCGTTCGGGAACAAGGCGAAGAACCCCGCCGCTCGCGTCACTGCGCACATCGAGGGATCGGCCCGCTCGGAGCGCACCCAAGAGATGACCCGCGAGGAGCCCTCGCCCGAAGGCCTCGCCGAAGCCCGCGGCCGCCGCCCAAGACCGTCCAGCCGAAGGCCACTCGTTCGCCGGCCAAACAAGTGAGCTCTCAACGTTCTTCCCACCACCCACCCCTCCTTGCAGCCGAAGACGGACGTCTTCAAGTCGCCCCTCCCGCAGACGGCGGCCACCTCCACGCCGTTCACTCCGCAGAAGTCCGCCCGCGCCGCCCCGTCCGCCACTCCGTCGCCGCCCCTCCCGTCGGCCACTCCGCCCACTCCGGCGGTCACCCCGTCCGCCACCCGTCAAGGGCAAGGCCGAGGAGAAAGAGAAGCCCAAGAGTCCGTTCAACCCGGAGCTCCCTTGATTCCTCCCTTCTGTGCACCGTTGCTCGTCGAATGAACTCGTCCACGGCCCATCCTCGGAGTCCGGTTGAAGAATGGCTCGTGCCTTAGAAGCGGTACAGGCGAAAACCAAAACTATGATTCCGAAGTCATGTGCCAGGCGATGATTCCGTCTTTCCTCGACTTTCATTTGTTGACGGGCAAATCCGTTAAAGTGGCAAGGACAAGCAATCATCCAGGCGGTTGTTCAGACAGTCATCTGACGCTATCATTTCTGTTCACAAGTTGAACCCACGGTTGGTACGATAGCTGATAGTGCCGTGATTTTTGCCTCTCACAAAACCCCCAACGCCCAAGTTTCTACTTTCGTTTATTCTGTTCGACGGACAAAGAAGACAGCGTTTGCTCCCATGACCTCCTGGCGCCTTCCGCTCACTGCTCCTGCAAATGAAGGGATGTGAGAAGGGGACAGTTCGGAGCACTCACCACTCCGACGGCGGTGCGCAGCTCCAGGTCGAGGTCGGAGGCGGCCTCGCGGGCGGTGTGCAGCAGCTCGAGGAGCTCCTCGTCCGACGGCAGGCGGGCCGTGTCCACGTCCTTCGACGACTGCTCGTCCAGCGCCGTGCGGAGCTCCGCGTCCTCGAGGGCCTGGCGGGCGGCGCGGGTCTCCGAGCCGGCGGCCTGGGCGGCGCGCGCGTCGAAGTCGGCGGGCGTCGACTGGAGCGCGTGGCCGGTCGGGCGCTCGGTCTCCGACGCGTCGCGGGCGGCCAGCGAGGCTGGCGGCCGTGTTCACGAGCTCGCCCAGCGACTTGCGGAGCTCCTCGTCCGCCTCATCTGCAGCCGAGCGATCGAGGGAAGAAAGGGGATGCGGGGGACTCACTCTGCTGGGCGCCCGACTGGAAGGCGGCGATCGCCTCGCATCGCGCCCGGACGCTGCAGGAAGGCGGCGACGTCGGCGACGGTCACCTCCGGGGGCACGGCCGACTCCTCCTTCGGGGCCCTCGTACGGCGACACCCACTCCTGCACGCGCTCCGTGGAGACGTCCGAGAGCTCCGAGCGGCCGGTGGTCGTGTCCTCGTTGCCCGAACGCACGAAGTGCAGCTGGCCGGCGGCGACCGTCACGCGGTAGAAGCCGCCGCCCAGGCGGTTCACGCGCTCCAGCAGCTGCGACTTGGTCGTGATCTGAACGGGCGGGATGCGGGAGATCGGGGGCGGGCACTCACCTCGCTCTCGGTCCCCTCCGGGCACGTGGGCCGGCTGGGCGGTCGGCGCGACGAGGTTCGGCTCCGCCTCGACGTTCGCGTCCGCCGGGAAGTTGCGCAGGTCGGCCAGGTGGTACTGCGAGCGGCCCTGCACACGATGAGTGGAGTGAGTGAGAGGAGGCAAGGAGAGGAGACTCACGCGCTTCAGCTGGATGCCGCTGCCGCCCTCCCTGCTCGTCTCCCCTCGACGGCCGAGAAGGAGCGCTTGAAGACGGCCGGGTCTGAACGGAGAGGTGGCGGGAGGGAGCGGACGGCCGAACTCACACAGGCCGCGCTCCTCGTACACGTACACCTCGCGCTTCTCCTCCTCGCCCGCCTGTCCACTCGACTTGTCCATCGGAGCGAAGAGAGCTGCCGGCTGGCGGAATGCGCTCGAACCAAAGTGATCGGTTTCTGCTGCTCGCATCCTCTTCTCCTTTCGCTTTTCGGTGGAATTTGCATGTCTTTGGTTGTTTGTTTCTTCTGTCTGCTAATGCTGGCCGCTGTACGAAGGCAATGGACACGCGAGACGTGTGGAGTGCCTCCTGCCAATCCTCAAACAAGCCGTGACAGCCAGTCGTCGTCCTTTCAAATCGATCGGAGCACTTCGCTCGTTCGGATTTTCACCGTTGAGGAGGATCGTGGTGAAGCGATCGGATTGTGGCCACTAGTCGAGCGAGCAATCAGGATGGACGTCCCGCTGTGCCGTTCGTGCATTCTGGTCGCGAACCTGCCGGCCGAGAAGACGCGCGTGGTCGAGCAGCCGTTCGAGTGCCCGCACTGCTTTGGGATCCTCTCCGACGACCAACTGCGGCAGGAGATCGCCGCCCACGTGCGGGAGGAGTTCGCGAAGGGCGAGTTCGATGGGGACACGTTCATTCTCGCCATCAACATTCCGATCTCGATGTTCCTGCGGCAGGCGGTCTTCGGCCGGCTGATGGGCGACTCGTGGAACACGCGGGAGATGAGCCCGAAGAATCTGTTCGCCAATCTTCTGCTGAAGGACATCGAAAAGGTTCGTTCATGCCCAGCTATTCGCCTGCATTCTTCCGTTCAGGCGTGTCCAGCCCGGGGCTCGTTGACGTCCGACCTCGAGCTCACGATCACGTTGGAGCAGGAGGAGTTCGCGAGTTCGGACACGGACTTCCTGCTCGCCCACTTCCCCCGCCAACTGCTGAACAACCGAAAGCGGCAGGCGGGCGAACTGGACCTGAACTCGTTGTGCACGAAGGTGAAGATCAACGAGATCCAGTCGAGCATGACGGACGAGATCGCCAAGTGAGTCCTTCGGTTGTTTCTGCTCGAAATTTCTTCGGTTCAGGAAGTACCGCCTTGCATCCCCGTCCAAACGGTGCACCTTTTCGATCAGCTTCCAACGAGAGGCCATCTACGTGGCCGGGCGCTACTGCAAGGACTCCCGCTCGTTGCCCCAGTCGCCGTGGACCGCCGACTCGAACATTCCGCCCCGTCCGGGACATTCGGTGAGATACGAGTGGAAGGCTTCTTTCCTCCAGTTCGCTGCAGGTCTCCGAGAAGATTGCGGGCGTGATGAAGCGGTGGTGCGAGGCGGACGACACGCGTTTTGTGGCCAGCGGTCGGGAGGACGTGGACGTGAAGGTGGGTTCTTCTGCTGCAACAACCCCCGCACTGCTCGTTTAGATGCTCGGGACACGGGTCGTCCGTTCGCCGTCCAGCTGATCAACGCGCGGAAAGCGGGCGTCTTCAAGAAGGAGCAGCTGGAGCGAACACTCGCCGACATCCGAGCGGAGATCAATCGAGATCCCGAAGTGAGTGTGAGCGAACTCGTGCGGGCGACCTCGCAGAAAGTGGAGGAGCTGAAGGTCGGGCAGGAAGGTTCGTCTTACAATTGAAGAGAGACGAGTGGGTGTGCTCGATTGCAGAGAAGAAGAAGACGTACTCCGCCCTCTGCTACTCGACGGTCCCTCCTCACCGACGGGATGCTCGAGCGGCTGAACGCCGCCGCCCCCGTGATGATCACGCAGCCGACGGTCGTGCGCGTGTTGAAGCGGCGGCCGCTTCACGACCGCCCGCGAGAAATCTACACGATGAAGGCCACGCGCGTCGACCAGTTCCACTTCCAGCTGGAGGTCTCCACGCAAGCCGGCACGTACATCAAGGTGGGTCGATCGCTTGCCATTCCTTTTCTTCACTTCGATCGTTCAGGAGTTCGTGCACGGCGACTTCGGCCGAACGGTCCCTTCGGTCGGCACTCTGATGGGTCTGGAGGCCGAGCAGGCGGACATCCTCGAGCTGGACGTCGTCGACGTGGATCTCGAGTGGCCGTGAAGACTTCGATTGTTTTGATTGTTCCCATTTGTTGCTGTTTTGCTTGTTGAGAATAAACGGTTGAATTCTTCGTTCGTTGTTCTTTCTGGATGATCGTCTTGCTTCGTCTCGAATACCCCGTTCAATTCGCTTGTCCTCCTCACTCATTCGTTCGTTCGTTCAGCAAGATGCGTGTTCTGATGGTTGCCGAAAAGCCGATCTTGGCGGAGAGCATCGCCAAGCTGCTTTCGAACAACTCGTGCCACACGCGGAAGGGGAAGAACGGCGTCTGCTCGGTCAGCGAGTACACGGGCACTTTTCAGAACCAGCGGGCGGAGTTCAAGGTTCGTCCATCTGACACCATTGTGTACTGAATCGTCGAAAGGTGCTTCAGGTGACGAGCACGTGCGGCCACGTGGAGACCGTCGACTTCCCCGCCCGCTACAACAACTGGGACCGCACGGATCCCGCCGAGCTGCTCGTGTGCCCGATCGAGAAGCAGGAGGCGAATCCGAAGATGCGGATGATCGACGTGCGTTCACTTCACGCTCTTATTGATCTCTCTGGATTGCAGTACCTGCACGGCGAAGCGAAGGGCGTGGACGTGCTCGTGCTGTGGCTTGACAACGATAAAGAGGGCGAAAACATTTGTCCCGGTTCGTTTCCACTCACGCATGTCCTTCTTTCATCGCTTCCTTGGTAGTTCGAGGTGATAAATGCGTGCAAGGGGGCGATGAACAAACCCCGTTCGGGCAGCGTGATGGACGTCGTCTACCGGTGAGCAGTCGAGCATTGGGTCGCACCGTTCACTCCTTTCCTTCAGCGCCCACTTCTCCGCCATTTCGGCAGCCGAAATCAAGAAGGCGATGAACAATCTGGGCCGGCCGAACCTCAACGAGAGCCGCTCGGTGGACGCGCGCCAAGAACTCGACCTCCGGATCGGCTGCTCGTTCACCCGCTTCCAAACGCGCTACTTCCAGCACAAGTACGGCGACCTGGACTCCACGTGCATCTCCTACGGGCCCTGCCAAACGCCCACTCTCGCCTTCTGCGTCCAACGGCACGATCAGATCACGGGCTTCACGCCGGAGCCCTACTACGTGCTCAAAGTGGAGGCCGACGGCGGCGGACGCTCGTTGAAGCTGGAGTGGGCGCGAGAGCGGATCTTCGATCGTGACATCGCCACCATCTTCCTGAACCGGCTGAAGTGCCGCTGACCACCTGCTGGTGGACGACTTGAGCAGCAAGGAGGGCCGCAAAGAGAAGCCCGTTGCTCTGAACACGGTGAGCCCACTTCTTCCGCTGTTGATCGTTTCGACCTGTTGCAGGTGGAGTTGCTGCGAGTGGGCTCCTCGTCGTTGGGGATCTCGCCCGCGCAGACCATGCACACGGCCGAACATCTCTACACTCGTGGCTACATCAGCTACCCGCGGACGGAGACCACCGCCTAGTACGACGAATGGTCTCGTTTCGACAGTTGATTGTTGTCGTTTAGCCCGAAGGACTTCGATTTCCATTCGATCCTCCAGCAACAAGAAGGCGGCCGGTTCCGCGAGATCGTCAAGAAGGTGGGAGCTTACATCGCTGGTTTCTTTCTAATCGAGTCCGTTCGTTGTGTTCAGATCTACGCGGACAAGATCTCGAATCCGAAGGGCGGCGAGGACAAGGGCGACCACCCGCCGATCACCCCGCAGCGGGCGCCGGACGGGAGCCTCTGAGCTGGCGATTCACCTAGCATCTACGAGTATGTGGTCCAACACTTTCCTCGCCACTCTCATGCGCTCGGCCAAGTACACGACCCAAACGCTGAGGCAGGCCTTTGCAGTTCCATTCTTTCATCACTTCTCTCGTTTTGCAGCTTGAGTGCGGCGGGCGAGAGCTTCTCGATCCAAAGCCGCAAGGTGCTCGACCCCGGCTGGACGCAGGCCATGCCCTGGGCTGCCGTTTCGGACGAGGAGGGAACTCTCGATCAGTACAAGAAGGGCAGCAAGCTGGGCGTGAAGAAGGTCGAGCTCGTCGACCGGCAGACGACCGCTCCCGGCTACCTGACCGAGTCCGAACTCATTACGTTGATGGAGAAGTACGGGATCGGTCGAGTGATGTCCACTTCTTCCTTGTTGATCAATCGATTGCTTGCAGGAACGGACGCTTCGATCCCCGTCCACGTGACCAACATCTCCACGCGCAACTACGTGGAGATTGGGCCCCAATCGGACGCTCATTCCCACCAAGCTGGGTGAGTCTCCCGACTTTCTGTGGAACAAGAACGACAAAGCGGTGTTCTTGCAGGCATCGCGTTGATCCACGGCTTCCAGCGCGTGGACGCCGAGCTCATCCTCCCGACCATGCGTTCGGAGGTGGAGAATCAGCTGAATTTGATCGCGATGGGCAAGGCCGAGTTCGAGACCGTCAGTTCCTCCCTTTCTTTCCTTTTTTGATCTCATCAGCTTTCAGGTCACGAACCACGTGCTCAACATCTTCCGCCTGAAGTTCCAGTTCTTCGTCACGAACATCCAAGCGATGGACGAGCTCTTCGAAGCGTCCTTCACGAGCCTCGCGGACTCCGGGAAGCCGTTCAGCCGATGCGGCAAGTGCCGGCGGTACATGAAGCTCGTCGAGACCCGCCCTCAACGCCTCTACTGCCCCACATTGCGGCGATACTTGGAACTTGCCCGGCGGGCGGGACTGCCAAGTGCGGCTGCACGGCGAGCGGCTGTGCCCGCTGGACAACTTCGAGCTGCTCTACCTGCACACGATCGGCGGCAAACTGTCGAAGAGCTTCGCCTTCTGCCCCTACTGCTTCAACTCGCCGCCCTTCGAGTCGATGCGCAAGGGCGACGGCTGCAACAACTGCGTCCATCCGTCCTGCCCGAACAGCTCAATGTGAGTTTCCTTCGATCAACTTCTTTCCATTCTTCTCGCTTCTTGCAGCACGCAAGGAGTGGCGATGTGCCTGAACTCCTGCTCGAACGAGACGGGCGTCCTCGTGCTCGACCCCCAATCCGGACCGAAGTGGCGCCTCTCGTGCAACCGGTGCCCCTCGGTCGTCGGACGTCTTCGAAGGAGCGATCAAGCTGAAGGTCCTCGAGAAGAAGTGCAGGGATTGCGGAGCGCTGCACGTGTCCGCCGAGTACAAGGAGGGCAAATCGAAGCTGCCCGACGGCGCGACCACCTACTCCGGCTGCATCTTCTGCGATCACGAGCAGGGGAAGATCGGCGACGAGGTCCTCAACCTGAAGCACGCCCACCTGTCCAAGGACCCCGTGCTCGGCGGCGGTCGTCGCGGCCGCGGCGGGCGCGGACGAGGTCGCGGAGGGTCGCGTGGACGCGGACGAGGCGGCCGCCCGTGAACCCCCGAATTCTTCTTGATTTGCTTCAATTTCTTGTTGTTTGTTGGAATAAAAGAGTGTTCTCTCGTCATTTGTGGTCGACAACCGATTTATTTTAACAGTCGAATACGAAACGAAGTAAAGCTTCACGTTAAAAAGAACTCATTTACAAGAACGGGGAGCGGGGGAGCAGGACACATTTAGAAAGGTGGGAGGGAGGGATACGTCGATCGATCGAAAGAACGGAGATGAAAGCACTGGGCAGTTATGAAAGAACGGTTGGTTGTTCGCCATCAAGACCCGAAGGAATCGACGGCGAAAGAAGACGTTGGGAAGCTTTGGTGTGCCTTGAACAAGGAGGGAGGTGGGAGGTTGAGGGCGTGTCCTGCTTGAAACAAAGAAGAAGAGGAGGGGAGGAGGGGGTGAAGCGGCGGCCGAGCGAATCCGTGCGGACTACGAGCTCGAGCCGCGATTGCACTGAAAGACTCCGAGTAGTTAAACACGAAGAGGACGACGGCGAACGGCGAATTGCACAAATTCCGGTAGCAACAAGTGATCGATTGATAACCTTTGGAGGAACTGAAAGACTCTTGCCCCGAGGGCAAGTCGAACGGAATGATAAACGGGAGGGCGAAGGGATGCGAACCAAAAGGATGGCCGAAGAACGCGGAATTCTGAGAGCAAACGAGGGCGTAGTACCAGCGGGGGGATGAGAAACGAGGCAGTCGAAAGAAGGGCAGTAGGCGAAGAGGAACGAAGAGGTCGCCTTCGGAAAGACGGGAGTTTCGATATGAGATCCCGGAGCGGGCGGGCGATCAGAGGTTGGAGGGCGTCGAGCCGCCCGACGTCCACGTGTTCGGCTGGGCGAGGAGTCCCTTGAGCAGGTTGGAGAGCGGGGCGGGCTGCAGGGCGCGCTGTTGCTCCAACAGAAGGCCGATGTAGTTGAGCAGGTTGGGGCTGTTCGGAGCGATCGGAGCCGGACGGGCTGGTCGGCTCCGTGCGGGCGATCTTCAGCGGCGGGGCGACCGCGGTGGTCGTCGGGTTCGCCCGCTTCAGCTGGAGTCGCCGCGTCCAGCAGCGCGTCTTCTCCGCCTGCCACCGGCGGTCGTGCTCGCCGAGCAGTTCGCGGGTCAACGGAGCGGAGCGGGCGGCCGACGAGGTCGAAGTGGCGGTCGATTGCGAGGCGCGGCTGCCCGGCGCGGACTGGCTCTTCAGCAGACGGTGCACATTCTCGAGACAGTTGATTTGGTTGTAGGAGAGCAGGAGGTCGGGCGTCTGGGCCGGCGAACTCCCGCCGCTCGTCTTCGTCAGCGGCGGCGAGACGGCGGTCGGCGGCACGAGCGTCGCGTCGCCCGCCTTCTCCTCCACGTGCACGGGCGTCGGCTCTTGCGGCTGAAAGAACGAGAAGAATAATCAATGATCGGATGGAAGCCGAAAGGAACTCACTCCTTCGAGGATCGAACGCGCGATCAGGTCGTTCTCTCGGCACTGCGCATCGGACAGGAGGACGTCGGCCGGGTTCACTTGGTCGACGAGCGCGATCACTCGATGCTTCGCGACGACCATCTCGACCGAGTTGGACCACGGGTTGATGAACGCCGCGAATTCGCTGTCCACGTTCCACACGCGGCCGTCGTGCGCGACGAAGCGCAGCGAGCCGCAGCGGACGACCCGCTTGCCGGCCCGCAGCTGCCCATGGACGTCGTGCAGTCGGATCACATCCTCTTTGTGGACGATCGAGTGGAGTGAGGCGCCCGTCTTCTCCGACGGGAAGTGGCAGAGGAAGGGGACGGCACTGAAGAAGAACGCGGTCAGTGAGTGTCCGACTGACCCAATGCGGAGCCCCGGGGCAAGCGGAACGGGGTGAAGGGGCGGAGGTCTGCGGGCCGCGATTGGCAGTACCGCGTAGTGCGAGCGGGCGCGGAGCGGCGGTCACTTCGCCCCGCCGCGCCTTCCACTGCCAACTGCAAGCGGGCGGGCGGGCGGAGAGCGAAAAGACCCGAGCGGCGGGCGGGCGGGCGGCGGGGCGACGAAAGAGGAAGCGGCGGCGGCGAGCGGGGAGTGACCGCCGCTCAGCACCCGCCGCACGAAACGGGCGGGAAATCGCCCCTGGCACGAGCAAGCCGCTCGCCCGCAGATACCGAGCGGGCGGCACCGTGCCGCTCCAATCCCTCCCTTTCGTTAATGAATCCCCCGCCCGTTACGAAAAGAAGTGACTTACGCCGCGTCGAAGTAAATGAGGCCGCAATTCGCGTTGTGCCGCGTGATGAACTCGCAGCTCTCGGCCGTCGGCTCGCGCGCCAACTGCACGCCGAACACTTGGATCGTCGCGATTCGTGCCGACGGATTGGTCGGATCGGGCGGCGAAGTCGCAGACGAACGAGCACGGCCGAGTGATTTGGCCCCTGCAAGCAGAAGGTTACGCAATGAATGGAATGGACGGGAGAAGGCCGGAATAAACAAAACTTACGCCTTCAATCGCGCGAACATTCGCGGCTTGGGCGTCCCGCAGAAGGCCTGCAGCGTGAGGATCTGGCCGCCCTTCCCGTCCAGCTTCTCGCCCAAGGAATGTCGCCCGCGTTCACGAAGAACTCCAACGGCGGCTGGTCGGCAAGTGGCCGTTTGCGCCGAGTACGCGACGTCCAGCACGCGGCCCGAGGGCAGCGAGACCACGAGCGTGCCCATGGACGAAGCGGGCGGTTCGGAGATCGAGCCGATCGGCGACAGGCGCTGAACAAACCGAATGAATGGCGGCAGTGAACGAAGGGCGTTAATTAAGGAGCGCGCGCAGTGGACAACGTGGCAGGTGGTGTGCCAGCGGGCGTGATGGCGGGTGGATATCGACGCCGAGCGGCAAATCCGCGCCGAATCGGGCGGATTTGAATCGGAGCGCAACGGAGCGGCGGCGGCGGCGTCGCCGAGCTGAAGGCGCGTGCCGCCTTGCCCCCGACGCCCGCCCCCGTCTCCGTTGACCTACTCCACTGACACCAACGGGAAGACGGCGGCGCGAGGAAGAGAAATGAGCCAGCGGCAAGTGAAAAGGCGCGTAGAACGACCCTCGCGATGCGTCGGGCGTCAATCACAAAGCGCTACCTTTGGCCGCTGCAGATGACGATTCCGGCGGACGGCGACGGCGGGGCCGGGCGACGAGGACGACGAGTGGGAGTCGACGAGGGGCAGCATCTCCGATTGGAATGGTGTCATTTGAGGGGGCGGATGGCAGTCGGCAAAGAAACCCGTGGCAGTCGAGGCAAAAGCGGAGGATGGCACAGGACCTGCAAGAACAATAAAGCGAATGTGCCGGCCGGGACGCGCCGATGGGAACCAAATGGCAAGACGCGCAACACCCGGCGCATTCGAAATCGCCGATCAAAGGGGCGAACGCGTGCACGCGACACCCGCGCGGCCGTTTGACCGATCGCCGTTGAGGTCACGAACGAGCGCGACGGACAACAACGAGGAGGAGGCGCGAGAGGAAGCGGGCGAGCGGGCGAGCGGACGGTAAGTCACTTCTCGTTGCAGCCGTCCACTACCACGAGGAGCGAGCCGGCGGGCGGCGGCGGCGGGCGGGTCGTGGTCACTCGCTCGGCTCTGTTTGCGCCCAGTGGTCAGCACCAAGAGCCTCCCGCTCGCTGCCCGAGGCGCCGCCCCTTCCCTCCGGCCGCCGACTGACCGCCGTTCGGTTCGGGCGGGCGAAACGCAAAACACCCGGGTCGTCGGAATAAACAAATCTCGCCCGCCGGCGGGTGCATCGGAACGTCTCGCGCGTGGAGGTCGTCTGGCGGCGTTCAGACGGCGGAAACACAAAGAAGAAGCGGGCGCTCGGGGCGGGCGGGAAGAAGCGCGATGCTCATTGTCGTCGACCGGTTTGGAGCGCCCGAAGGCCAAAGTGGGTCGGGGATTCGTTCGATTTGGGGTCACGGGCACGCGCGTCACAAGTGGGCGAGCGGGAGGCTTGAAAAACGAGTCGGAAGTGAACAAAAAGCTCTACACAGTAATTAGCATGTTGTCTAAATGGTCGTGTTGTAAAAAACAAAGCGGACGGCCGTCGTCTCGGAACACTCGCGCCCTTCCACCCGCCCCCCGCCCGCCCGCCCGCTCGTCCTCCGGCGGTCGATCGGCGGCGGGCGCCCAATGTTGCCGCAATCGGGCGCGCGAATCGAGAGGGCGCGACGGCGAACGGGGGCGTTGCCTACCGATTAGTGAACTGCGGACTCGCCGCCCGCCCGCCCGCCCGCCCGTTAGCGCTGGCGGTCATTTCGCTTCGCTCGAATTTACGACTCGTGCCACGAAGGACCTCCGTTTGACGCGCGTGTCAACTCCCGACTACGTCAACCCCCATCCACGCTTGTTGTCGTAAACAAACGATTAGGGAAGAAGAACGCGATCAGCTCTTTGCACGGCTTCCAAATCCTGACTGCAGGTGCACTCGCTTGCAAAAAGGATCAGAAAGTTGGAGAGATCGGTAGAGAGAATGTGAATCGAAAACGAATGTCGATGAAGCAACACAGAAGTTCGAGCTCCAAGTGATTTCAAGCCCTCATGAACTCAATTGATGGTCAGAACTTGAATGGACACGAGCTACCCAACCGCCCAATCTCGCCACAAAGTAAGTGGATCAAGAGCTTCTCGTTTGGACTAAAAAACGGCGGTCCGGCGGCAAACGGGAGAAAAGCGCAACTTTGAGGAACGGAAGCCCCCGAAGGGCAGAAGTCCAGCGGTTTTTTCGGCCGCCGGGCAGCCCCGCGGGCCGTCGGCCAGTGTCCCCCCTCGAGTCAACAAAAAGACCCCCGCCAGCTGCTTCTCGACTGGACGGAGCGGCGAGCGGCGGGCGGCGGCGGGCGGGCGAGAGCGACCCGCCGAAATTCGCCCCGCTTCTCGTGTCAGGCGGAGGGCGGCGGGGGGCGACCGTTGAAAAAGCGACGACCCGCTTTTCGGGGCGGGGCGAAATTCGTGCCATCATCCCGCCGCTGATCCACGGAGTGACCCCTCGGGTCAGCCGCCCTCACCCACTTCGCTTCAATTACGATGAACCCAATGGACATCCTCGAATGGACATCCTCGAAGAAGTACAAACGAAATGCCGAACAGTTCGCCTCGTACCCGGATTCCCAACCATTCGAATTGGGCCGGCTCGATCGAAATGCGAACGCCGTTTGTGTCCTTTGGCTCGCCGCCATCCCGCCCGAACGGGAAGGCGGAGCGGGCCGCGCCGAAAGGCCGAGTGGACGGCCGCTCAGCTGTGGACGTCGCCGACCGCCCGACCGCCGACCGCAACAATCGATTCGTCCCGCCGCTTTGGCGAATTTCGAGCGATTCGTGGGAATCGGGAAGCTTCTTTGTTTCGCGATCGGCGGCTTCCGTCAATCGCCGCAGCCCCGCCGCTTCGTGCCTGGAACGGCCGCCCACGTCGCGGGCGGCACAAGCGGGCGGGCGGGTGTTAATTCGGGCCGCCGTCGTCCGCTCCTCCTCGTGTTTGTGTAATCCCCGCGCTTCATCTGGCACAGCGTGGACGGCCGGTTCGTAAAAAGCGGCCATTCGTTGGATTAAGGCCGTAACAGCGGCTTCGTTCCCGACTTCTTTACGAAACGAATGCAACAAGTGCACTCCTCCAACGGTTGCTAATTGTAAGCATCGATCACAAACGTTGGGAAGACGGCACGTGAACAACAGAGAGATAAACAGGAACGAGCAATCATTCGAAGTCCATTTGCGTCATCGTTTCTGTTCCTTCGGTTGACGCACTTCGGGGCTGTTTGCACTTGCGGACATTCACACTCATTGACAGCCGCCGAACAACCTTCTTTTGTGCGGATTTCCAGTGGACGGCCGTTGGGATCGGGCAGAGGTCACGAACCGTTCGCTCGTTCGGTTGTTTACGCAAAACGGACGACTTCGCTCGCCCGCGTGTTCGTCGGCGGCTGCGAGTCGTGGGGGGTTTTTTGCACCAAGAGAAGGCGAAGAAGAAAGCGAAAAGAGTGCGTGTGACGTGAGTCTTCCGCTCGCCGCCCCTCGCTGCCCGCCGGCTTCCCGCTCTTCGCGTGTTGCTCTCGTGCTCGATCTTTCATCTTCACTCCCGCTTGTTTTCGCCCACCAAGCGCGCCCATCGGCGAGTCGGGAGTTCGCTTGCCATCCACTAACAATAAGCTCTCACCTCTCTGCAGCAAAATGGCCTCCGCTCCCACGCCTCCCGTCTACCAAACGGAGCTCTTTCTGGATCAATGCTCAATCTACAACCCGGGAGACCTCGTTTCCGGCACGATCACCTTCAAACTCGACAGGAAAGCTCTACTGCGATAGGGTCATCGCGCAGTTGTACGGAAGTCGCGCGTGTATTTTTTGTGCAGAAATACGTGAGCGTCGCTCTCCTTCTTATCAAAAGGAGTCTCTCGCTTTGCAGACCGCTCCGGGCTCGTTGATGAAGACGAAGGCCTTCGAGCAGGAGCAAGTGCTCGTCGACCAGACGCAAGACCTTTGGATCACGAACAACGCCCAGCTGGAGCCGAAAGAACTCTCCGTGAGTTCACTCTTCTGCCTTCTTTCTGATCTTCAAGGTCGTTTAGTTGAACGAAATCGCGAGACGCGCGAGCTCGACGGCCATCCGCCTTCCGCGCGACCAGGAGGTCAACCGGCCGGGGCTCGAGGGAACCCAAACGTTCGGCTTTTCGTTCCCGCTGCCCGAACGCGGCCTCGCACACGTCTTTCGATGCGCAGAACGCGGCCGGTTACGTTCGATACTACATCCTCGTGAGTCCTCTTCTCTCGGTTCTTTCGTTTATCGTTACAGCGTCTCTGTTCAGATCAAAGCCTTCAACGGAGCGGTGACCGTCCTGCGCAAGAAGCTCCTCTTTGCCGTGGTCGTGCCGCGAGTGCTCGAGAACCAGCCGTTGGGCCCAAGAGGAGCGGGTGTTCGCCGAACGGAAGGAGTACAACAAGTGAGGAGAAGGATTGCTCTTTTTCTTTTTTATTCTTCCTTGCAGGAATTCCTACCTGGCTGTGGAGTGCCGGCTGGAGAAGCGGGTGTTCGTGCCCGGAGAGCCGATCCGCGGCGAGATTTTCATCGAAAATCAGTGCGTTCTCGTCTTTTGTTCCCGACCAATCGGTTGTTGCAGGTCCGGAAAGTCGGTGAAGTACGCGAACCTGCACATCGTCCAGGACACCGTCTGCTACTCGCTGAAGCCGGAAGTTCAAATGCACGAAAGTTCGTTCAAGACTGCCGGCATGGGGCTTCCGTGCCACAAGGTGCCCACTGGAAATCAACACAAATACCCGATCGCCTTCAACATCCCCGCTCTCGTGCCTTCGATCGACGTTCCCCACTGCCTGCACACGGACTACCGCCTCCAGTTGGACGTGAACTACGTGCGAGGATCGCCGAAAGGAGCGCCCATTTCGATCAAAGTGAGTGGTCGAACGACTGGGCGGGTCATTCGAGTGGTTGCAGATCCCGAATCGCGATCGGCACACATCTGAGCGAAACGCCGTTCGCGCCCGCCATCGCTCCAAGGGATTTGCGCCATCTGCCGAGTGCCCCGCCCGCCTACGACAGCCGCGGGATGCTGGAGGCGCCCGGCGACCTCCCGCCCGCTTACTCGGCCGTCCTGACCGGCCTCTCGGCCGTTGACACGGACGTGCCCGGATACCTGCCCCTTGTTTATCACTACAACTTCGGCTTCGACCTGAACGACGAGGCCGGCGAGGTGGAGAAGAAGACGCAATGAACACACGAGTTCCCCCCAGCAGCAGCCGGCCAGTGCGGATAGTCGAGATTGCGCCCTTCTTGTCCCTTCCTTCTTCTTGTACAAACCGAACGTTCACTTCGATTAGAGCACCGGGTTCCTGCAATCGTCCCTTCACTTACTCCCCACTCATATCCTCGGTTATTTATTGCGATAAACGGCTGCTACTCGCTTCAAGCGCTCTCTACATTGTAGGCATAAATTAGGTGGTTGGAATTGGAAGATGACCAGGAAGTGAACGGTGTGAAATGGTGGAAGAAAACGAGCGATAGTGACTTTCATCCTTCCACTCGCTCCTTTTGGTGTCGGTCGTTGAGATCGAGCGTTTTGTCGGGGGCACGCACGGGCCTTCCTCTCTTGCCTGTGCGGAGATCAATGAGAAACGGGCGCGTGGTCGTCGTGCTCGGGGGTCATCGCGAGAAAGCCGCCCATCTAGATTGATAAGTTTTCTCTGTTTATGGCCCAAACTACCATCGAGAACCCGAGCACGGTGGCTAGCCATTGGAGCAGCTTTGGGGTGGCTGTCGTTGTGCCGCTCGGGGGCCAGGATCTGAACGAATCGAGTTGATTAACGACTGAAAGGATTCGTTCAGCTCACCTCGAAGAAAGCGATGTACAGGAAGGTTCCGATCTGAAAGATCTACATTTCATTTCACCCCATCCTCTTTTCGGAACATGACCGAGAAGCAGTTGAGGATGGCGGAGACGATCGCTTTCGGCGTGTTCTCGCTGCCGGTCGACTAAAACAAGAGGGTTGATCGAGACAGAAAGATCCTCGCACTCACCTCAACGAAGATCCCGACAAGAGCTCCGAGCGGCGAGAAGAGGGCGAGCGTGAGGAACCAAAAGCACGATGATCTTCTTGTTGTGATTCAAGGCTCGCGTCAAGCTCATGCCCACGCTGAAGGCCACCAGGGCTTTGTGGGAGATGATGCCGAAGAACAGGGAGGAAATGGAGACGATCTCGTCTTGAACCTTGAAAACACAAGTTGTACAAGCAATGGATCGATTGCACTCACTCCGAACGCGAATCCCTCCAGCGAGGTGTGGCAGATGAGTGGCGAGGACGAACGAAAGGGCATTCGCGAGGGCTTTTCGGTGCGTGTGGTGGTGTTCGTCGTTTGCCTTCGAGCCCACCGGCAACGAAGCCGAGGAGGTGGCGGGAGTGGACGGACGGGGCGAGGGAGTCGCGTCCGACGGCCCCAACTCGTCGCCGTTGGTCGCCTTCTTCGTCGAGTCGGAGGAGAAGTCCGACGAGCCCTGCTCCACTTCGATGTCCCTGCAGAAGAACCGGGTGATCGAAGTTCACTTTTCATTCACTCACTTGAACGCTTCCTGCGCGCCTTCGTCCGAGTGGTCGTGCTTCAGCCCGAAAAACTTCCCGATCAACTCCTCCACCAAGTACACGATGAAGAGTCCGATTCCCGTGAATAGTTCCACGTATCTAAACGACACCAGGGCTTACAACAAACGGTTGATCGAACTCACGGATATCCCGCCTTCCAGTTCAGTTTGGCCTCGATCTTCTCCAACGCTTCTCTGCAACGCAAGCGAATGGTTGAATTCACATGAACGGAGTGGATCACCTCGCTTCGGGCAGCAACTCGAGCAGACACACGCCAAGGATGACGCCGCCGCAGAAGCACGAGAGAAGCGAGAGGGCCACTTGACTTCGCCGTCCGATTCGGCCCTTGTTTCTCGTGAGGTGGGTGTGCAGCTGCAAGCATTCCAATAGATCTGCAATCATCTCTACCGCCCTCCACTCACCTTCAACGGCAGCAAGGCCGAATATCAGAGCAATGAGAAACATGAAGACCAAGAGGATGAGCTTCAAGGTGAGGGCGCTGACCATCGTGACGGCTGCTGCAAGCGGACTGATTGTGGATCGGGGGCTCGTGGATAAGAGCGGCGATGCTCGAGCGAACGAAAGGTCAAGGGCGTCGGGCGGAAGCGGAAAGACGAGCGGATTTCGGCGGGCGGAAGCGGAAGAACAAAGGCGAGGTGGAACAAAGGGAGCTCTAGTGGACGATCCACCCCACTCCACGGCCTTTAAGCAAAGAGGAACACCCGGCCGGAATGACGAGAATGCGAACATCTACACGCGATAATCGGATGGAAATGCATTCGTGGCAAAATTCCCGCGATCTTCCGGAAAAGCCGTAAAACGGAAGCATTCCGGCCGTCCCATTCCCGCCCGTTTCGTCTCTTATCAAGCAAGCATCCGTCACCGATCCCCACCCGCCAGCTGGGCGACCTCAAACAAGTCGGCTATCTCCCCCGCACTGCTCATCACTCCGCTCACGACTCGGCCCGACCACTCGACCACCGTCCAGCTGAAGGAGGGGCGGGGAACGAGGAGGAACTAAAAACCGATTCCGTTCGACCGCTCGACTCAACTCTTGCGCACCGAAATTCGAAGAACCCAGCAAACAGCAGACGGAAAGCGGGAGTGTTCGGAGAACCGAATCGTTTCCAACTGACCGCACTCGTCGTCGATGATCGTAATCAAAGGACCCCTCCTTCCGTTTGTTCCGCTCCCGCACTCCGACCGGGAGGCCAAAGGAACATTTTGCGCGCGCCTCCGGTGATCAAACACAACGGATTCACTTAAGAAGACGGGCGGACGGAAGGAAAGCGGCCGCTCTCGATGTTCGCAGTTGCGCACGCGCATGTTTCGACAACACGCGACTGCGCGCTCCGGCGGCCGCCGTTCTTCCTTCCGATCGGCGCGTTCCGTCGCTCCGCTCGCCGCTAAGCCCGCCCCTCTTCTTCATAATTTACCCGGCAGATTAGAGATTCACGTACGCCCGCCCGTGATCACGAAACGAAACGAAAACAAATTCGAGCAGCCGCCGCAACTCCGCGACCGAAAATAAGCGGCCGCGATCTCGTCGGAACGCCCCCGCCGATTCCTTCGGCCCACACGAATTCGTCGGGCGTTGTTTGAGGTCACACACGTCCTTTATATTCGGGAAGAAAGAAGCGAAAAGGGCGGGCAAAGGGCGACCGAAAGGCAAACGACTCGCAAATA
This sequence comes from Aphelenchoides fujianensis, assembly GCA_024699865.1. Lineage (NCBI taxonomy): Eukaryota > Metazoa > Nematoda > Chromadorea > Rhabditida > Aphelenchoididae > Aphelenchoides > Aphelenchoides fujianensis. The sequence goes on along the minus strand of JAMPIO010000007.1, from coordinate 798,248 downwards.
TCAACTCTCCCACATTCCAACAAGAAGCCGCCGATTGCCGCCCGTTCCTGAATGCTGACGCAAACAATCAGGCAAGGGAGTTCGAAAGGCCTTTCGCCCCCCGAACCGGCGGTTATCATCACTTCGGTGCCGGCCGGTTTCCTTCGGTTTATCGCCGCTCGAAGGCTCAAATGGGAGGTTTAAGGCCCGGCTGCACGTCCTGCCTGGCGTCACCTACGCTACGCGGCCCCGATTCGCGAAACAAAAAGCAATTAATTCCCGTTCGAACGGCGCCGATCGAACGACTTTCGCTTACCGTAGTCAACAGGCGTACTTTTACCCCGCAGATCGATCGTTCTTTGCCCTCAGCCGGGCTCAGAATTGAGATTCGAAACGAGTGAATCCCCCGAGTGGGCGGCGATGACCAACCGGCGGCGAGCGAACGAAACCCGCCGGCCGACCGCCCGGCCCGCACGCATCAGCCCGCTTTTATCCGAACCGTTGGCCGAAAAGCGGGTGATTCAGCGACCGCATTCCGGTCAGCGAATCGTGCGGAATTCGCCTGCACTTGCAGGAGGGTGGTCAAACGGAAGAACAAAGGCCACGATCGCCGCCTCGCTTCAACTTCCGCCTTCTTGTGTGCAGATCGTGATTCAGGGCGGACAAAAGAAGAACTGAAAGGTCAATCGTTGGAACTGTCGTGTGTGGAATGTGGTGGAAGGAGGTCTCTAACGAGAAGCTTGTGTGGTTGATCGAAATGGTCGGTCGCTTTGTCCATGGCCTCCGCATTTGCATCTCCCGCCACGATCCCGTCGGCCGCTTGGCGTTTGCCCCCGGCCGAAAGCCTCGATTTTTGCTCGAAGAAAGGCGGAAAGTCGGTCGGCTTTTCACTCGATTTGCTCCGTTCCTGCTGCGAAAATGGCGACCATGCGGAAGTTCTTCTGCCAATCGGTGCGGTTCTACAACTCCACTCGTCAGAACCTGAGCATCGACCGAAACACGAAGGTTTGTTGGGGCGCGGTCTTTCTCTTATTTCCACTCGCTTTCCTTGCAGGTGATCGTTCAAGGCTTCACCGGCAAGCAGGGCACCTTCCACGGCCAGCAGATGATCGAGTACGGGACGAACGTGGTCGGCGGCGTGTCGCCGAAGAAGGCGGGCACCGAACACTTGGGAAAACCCGTCTTCTCGAACGTCAAGGTGGAAATTCCCTCGATTTCCGTCTCTTTCACTTCCTTCTCGTTCAGGAGGCCCGCGAGAAGACGGGCGCCGACGCCACCGTCATCTACGTGCCCGCTTCGGCCGCCGCGGCCGCCATCGAGGAGGGACTCGACGCCGAGATCCCGCTGATCGTGTGCATCACGGAGGGAATCCCGCAATTGGTCCGCCCGTTCCTCCTCCTTCTTCCATTCACTCCCCACTTGTTGCAGGACATGGTCCGCGTGAAGAACCGCCTGCTGAAGCAGAACAAGAGCCGTCTGTTGGGCCCGAACTGCCCGGGCATCATGTGAGTTCTCTCCGCCCACTCAATCATTCCATCTCTTCCTTGCATCTTGCAGCCGCCCGCAGCAGTGCAAGATCGGAATCATGCCCGGCCACATCCACAAGGCGGGAATCATCGGGATCGTCTCGCGTTCGGGCACGCTCACTTACGAGGTTCGTCCACTCCTTTCCTTTTCCTTCCCATCCACTTCTTTCCTCCTTCAGGCCGTCCACCAGACGACGACCGTCGGCTTGGGCCAGACGCTGTGCGTTGGAATCGGCGGCGATCCTTTCAACGGCACGAACTTCATCGACTGCCTGGAGGTTCGTTCGCTCTTCCCTCTCCACCCCTCACACTCGCCTCTTGCAGGTGTTCTTGAAAGACGCCGACACGAAGGGAATCATCATGATCGGCGAGATCGGCGGGCAGGCGGAGGAGCAGGCGGCCGACTTCCTCAAGCAGAACAACACGGGCGCCTCCGCCAAGCCGGTCGTCTCGTTCATCGCGGGCGTGACGGCGCCGCCCGGCCGCCGATGGGCCACGCGGGCGCGATCATCGCCGGCGGGAAGGGCGGCGCGCGCGAGAAGATCGAAGCCCTCCGCTCGGCCGGCGTCCACGTGGTCGACTCGCCCGCTCAGATGGGCTCGCAGATGTCCTCGGTGTTGATCGGGATGGCGCGTAAGTCCGCAATGAGCCGCCGCTTCCTCCCGCTTGTCCAATAAACCCGCTCCTTTTTCTTCCTCCAGCTTGTTCGAGTGATTGAATGCCCGTTTTTAGTGAACAAAAAGCAGCAACACGCGTGATCCCCGCTCGAAAGTCAACGGAAATGGCCGCCAGTTCGTAGGACTCGTCCCCCCGAGTTAATCCTCCCCCTTGTTCCAATGGTCTTCGTGTTTCGAACGTCTTGAAGCCGAACCGAATCGTTCGTAGGCGTTTAGGTCCCTAACTCCCTCCCCTTCCCTCCTTCCTTCCTTCCTGTTTGTTCCCCCGACTGTAGCTGTGGATTAAACACGACTTCTGGATAGAAACGAGTGTTTTCTAAAGACGCAATCGACTTCCGATTACACGCGTGCCGTTCGGCCGACACAAAAGGCGGCCACCGGAATAGAATTTCGTTCGGTCGTGTTCCGCCGCCTCCCTTCCGCCGCCGGTCGGCCACGTAAAGCGGACGTCACGAGTAGAAAGCGGGGGGAGGCGGAAGAAAGTGTTCGTTTATTTCCGTCGCCCAAAACAAACAGCCGCCGGCCACGCGTCGAGTACGAATGGGCACCGTAATTGGCTTTTGGTTCGAAGTTCGTAATGGGATTAAACTTTCCGTCTCTGACGGCATCCCAAACGACAATCCAATCCGAGCGAACGGTGCTTTCCTTTTGTCCACATCTCTCCGATGGTCTCCAACATTTGACTAGGTTTATAGGTACAAATGAGGAGAAACAAACGGGAACGATGAAGATTGTAGCACGTATTCGGGTGGTGGAAGAGATCGGAGATGATCGCCGAGAATAAAAATCTTCGAGGAGCGGGTGCGTCCTCCGTGCTCACTGCAACCAACTGCGGAGGACCCGGTCGAAGGCGGGATTCTCCTTCTTCTCCTTCTGCGAGAAGATCGACTTGTAGATCCGCGAGAGCTGCATGCTGTCGGGGTTCTGGGCGAAGGGCACGCGGATCACCACCCGCCGTTTGTGCGGCGCCTCGAGCAGTTCGGTCGGCTGCTCGGCGGCCGGTCGGGCGGCCAGCGACTCCTCGAAGGACCACTGCGGGGCGGCGGGCTGGAGCAGCGCGGATTCCTGAGCGTAGATCGATCTGAAAGCGAACGAATGAGTGCGTTCTCGTGATCCACTAATCTGTTTGTGAGTTTCGTCGAATTCGTCAATCCGAACGGAACAAAGCCGAGTGGATTCCCCTCGTCCAATTCTTTTGTGGTGATCCGCACGAGGTGTGGGTGGATTAAACCCTCCCCTTTCTTCCACCATCCACCCTCTAATCCCTCGACTGTCAGGTGTGAATTCGAACGCTTCTTTGTTGTGCGGCCGAGCACAAATGCCACTTTCTACGTCCTTCGGTTCGGATTAACTGCCGGCTTAGCCAAAGCCGCCCCACCGCCCCGGAATATCCGATCCACCGGCCCGACTGTCGGCCGACAAGCCACGAATTCGAAATTCGTACCGCCGTCTCGATTTATGGGCGAAGTGACGACAATCGGGCGGCATAATCGGCCGCCAAAAGGTCGAATGGAGGCGGAAAACAGTCGAGGTGATGGCGAGTTGCCCCGGACGACTCGAAACATTCGTCCGTCGTCGTGATTTCGAATGTTTCCGAAGTGATAAACGAGCGGCCGGCGGGCGGCTTACGTCAACGGAAACGAAAACACTCGAACTGCGGGCTGCAGGTTGGGGCGTAATGGAATTAGGGGAATGTTTTCGAGTTCGCTGCACCGCCGCCGGTCTTTAACCCTCGAAACCGCCACCCACCTCGCCTCGCCGCTGCAGGACAACAACAAGAAGAGCAGGAAGGAGACCACGAAGCCGGCCAGCGGGGCGTTGAGCAGGGAGAACATCGAGCTTTTGGCGCCAATCATTCTGCGGTCCCGACTACGTGCTGGAGTCCGAGTGTTTGCGTGAACTAAACGAAGGCAAAGTGAGTAAACAGCCGACGATTCACGTGCTCGAGGGATGCGCGGAAGTCACGATTTCTGCACGAAATGAGCGAAGCGGTCGGCCGAAATTGAAACGCCGCCGAGCGGAGGCGCGAGCGTGAGCAAACTCCTGAACGAGTGGCCAAAAGAGGCGCCTTTTATACGGTGGACCGAGTGGGAGGTGGGCCGGTCGGCTTGCGGGATCGCGTGTGTCGAGTGATGTTTTGGGCGAACAAAAGCCACCCGACGGCGACAATCCCGCCCGACCACCCGCTCGTTCACCGCTTTACGAAGTGCACACGGATTGCCGGCCGACTTGTACGAAATGCGGGTTCCGTTCGACCTGCTTCCGCGAATCAGGCTGGGAACAATCGGGCAGCAGGAGGCTGACGTGCAGTCCGCCGGGATTGTTGCACAACGAGGGGCGGCCGGAAGGCGCGGCGTTTGATCACCAGCCGACTAAAACACACGACCGACCTTCCCCATCGGCCGCGTACCGTCGACCAGGGAAGTGCACGAGCGGAACTGCGGACGTCAACGTGCTCGCTCCCACGGGTTCACGCGGCAATCGGCGGAAATTGGCCGCTAAGCGCGTCCTGCTCCGGGAATTAAGCGAATTCGCGAAAATTCAAGGCAACATTCCTGCTTGCCGTTACGCAACGACGACCGCACTCTTGGCCGCCGCAAGTTGAAATGGAGGCCGACCGTGACCGCCCGCCCTCCTCTTCGCTCCGCTCTTACGGTCGACGGCCGGGGGGGCGGGGCCGACTGAAAGAAGGGGAGTCGTTTTTTAAAAGCCGCGACAAACACCACGGATTTCTTCCCGCTCGTCCGTACGGCCTTACGGATTCCCCCGAACGAGCGGAAGTCTCCGTCTACCGTACAGACGACGACGAGGAGTGATGCTCGTCGTTTGAATCTCGGCCGAGCGATCGGAGACCGCCGCTTGTCGCCGCGCGTCATGCGTCGAAGAGGGCGGGCGGAGGGCGGAAATTCGTAGAAACTTCCAATCGAATTAGCGCAAACGCGTGCAACTCACTTCCTCCACGGAGACAAAAGATGCGCAATTGGAGCGTTGAATTATTGATGGGGCCGCTCCTCCCGCCCGCCCGCCTTCCCGACTCTTGCGGAACTCCGAGCGGAACTAAGAGTGCGATTCATCGAAATTACGGCGATCTTCGGAGTTACGCGAGCCGGCCAGAAGGAAAGGGAAGCGATTTCCGTTGATGTCACCCGCCAACCGAACCTGCCGGCCGCAAATTGGGCGTGAACAGACGAACGAACGGAGTGATGTTCACACAAAACAACGGCCGTTCCCTCCAATTGTGGACCGAACGGACGAGCAGAGGCCGAACTCATGTCATCGAAGTGCTCCGGATGACGCATTCGAACGAAACCAGAAAGTCGGCAGTGGAAGTCGACCGGAAAGCCGCCCGCACTCCCGTCACGGGCTCGAAACAAGTGCGAGACGAATCGGGCTCAAAGTTGAAAGGCGCGGAATGTCCGGCCGGGCATGCATTCTTCAGGCTCCGCATTGTTGCACTTCGTATTGTGGCCCCAAAGAAAGAGCGAGGGGTTGATGTCATTGGACGGCGGTTTGGAACCTCGGCGTCTAATTCGGGCCTGCTCGTCTGAATGGCGCCTAACGAGTGGCCCAATGGAAGAAACTCTTGATGGCGGCCGTTTAATTCAATTCAATTCTTCAAGTGGAACCCTCTCCTCCGCGCCTTGTTTTCGCCTGCAGCCGCCTTCCACGAACCATCGGCCGCTCGTCGTCCTCCTCGTCGTAATTAATCTGCTCGGAGCGGAAAACACGCCCAAAAGGGCGGCCATTGATGTCGGCCGGCAGGCACGGCCGGGACGGGGACGAGTTCAAAGATTCGTGGGCGGCCAGCCGGCTCGTCTCCGTCGAGTTTATTTTCGGCTCGTCAACCCAACGGATTCACGGTAGACGAAAGGAAGGACGGATGGCCGGAAAGTGCACCGTTTTGCAGCGAAACCGACGATCACGAGCCGCAGGCGGAAGCACAACACGCGAAGTGTTTTCGGCGACTCGAAGCGGCCGGCCGGAATGACGACAATCGGGAACGGCCGCCCTTCTAATCGCACGACCGCACGAGACTCATCGAAACGGGCGCTCTTTACTGTACTCCCGCTTGCCCTCTTCTTCTCCGGCTGCTGTTTGTTGTGACGAACGGACTCTCGGACTCGTGCGTTCAGAAGTCGGCCGCCGGAAGCGCTGGTATTTCGAGCGGCGATGTGCGTGAAACGTCGCAATTTGTGCGAAACGAGCGCCACCCTCATCCTCCCGCCGCCTTTCGGATGCCGTCATCCGTCCCCAGCGACCGTATGCCGCGTCTCGGCAATCTCTGCTGTTCGAAAAAGGAATGAAAGATCTGCGGAAGGACGGTCGCTTGTTGATCGAACAGCGTCATCATTAAGCGAAAGCCCCTGCTCGAACAGCACGCACGAACAGCCCAATTAAACGAGCAGTTCGACGGAACGAGCGGCAGAACGCGCGCCCGTTCTCGATTTGAAGTGGCGGCTTTCGAAAGCCGACCGACCGACCGCCGGATGATCCGCCGGGCGGTCGGCCGCTGGGAGCGGGCGGGAGGCGACCTGCCGGCGGATTCACGTGCTCGCGCGGCCGTTCGACGAAATCGCGAAAACAGCCCGCTTTTATCCGGCGCGCCCCATCGGCCGGCGCTCAGTCGTGATCGTTTTGCTTCGAAATGAACGGCGATCGCTCTTTTCACCGTACTTCTCTCCTCCTCCTCCTCCTGATTCACGCCTCGCACGGGGCGATCGTCCCGTCCGGCCGCTCCGCAGAGAATCCCCGTGGATGTCGAGGAGCACGCGGACGTCGTGTACCGCCGGCTGCCCGCGTCCAACGAGCGCGAAGTCCCGAAGTTCAGCCTCGGGCAACGCCCTTGCGGTCCCCGCCGAACAGCAGAAGCCGGCCGAAACACGCGTTCAAGTGAGCGAAAAAAAGGAATTAGTGGACGGTTCGATTTCGTTGTTTAGAGTCCCTCCCACGATGCTCCGATCGTCGACCTTGAGAGCTCCGAAGAGGAGCAGCAGGAGGAGGAGGTGGACGAGAACGGCTACCCCACGCCCCGGCCGCACTCCGAAGGCGCCGAGCTGCTGAAGGCGGCCGCTTCCTCCCGACGCCCCCGCTTCGTCTCCAAAGAGGACGAAGAGGAGCCGGCGGCCAAATTCCCCAGCGACGAGTCGGTGGAACGCCGTGCTGCGGCCAAATCAGCGGACACTAAAGTGATTTCGGACAAGCAGGACGACGATGACGTCTTCTTCAAGTCCTTCGATGACGTCCGCTCCGAGCAGCCCAAAAAGACGCCCGTGATTCCCGCCGCCCAGGGCCAAAAAGAAGTCCTCCTCCCGTCGGACGCTTCGGACGAGGAGACGAAGGAGGAGAGCGACGAGGACGAAACCTTCGCGGACGACGACGAGGGAGCTCGCCGACGACAAGACGGAGGAAACGAAGGAATCGGAGAGCGCGGAGATCCGCCCAGGTGAAGACCGTCCACGTGTCCAACGACGAGGTCGACCGGTGAGTCGCCAACAAACAAACAAGCAGCTCCCGTCCTTCTTGCAGCTACATCGACGAGATCGACCGAAGTACGTGAATGCGAAGCCCGAGGCCGAGCTCAAAGAGCAGCTGGCCGACCCTTACCGTCCAGCTCCACAACTACGTCGTCTCGTCGAACTCCCGCATCCCTCGAGCTGCTCCGGCCGCCCCAGGCAGCCGCTCCAGCCGGCGCCCAAGGCCGCGTCTCGAATCAACACGAGGAGGCCGGGCGGATTGAGCCTACAACATCGACTTCTCGCCCGCCAAGGCCGCCAAGCCCGAACTGAGCCCCCGGCCGAAGCGCGAAATGAAGACGGTGAGCGACGAGGCGCCCAAGCTGTTCGCCGACGTTCCGGGCGCCCTCGTGGCGAGCGGCTCGAGTTCCGACGAGTCCTCCCGCTCTCGTCCTCGTCTTCCAGCGAGTCGAAGGAAGTGGAGACGAAGGCCGACCGCCCACTCCCGACCACCTTCAGCGAGACGCTCCACAAGGCCGTCAAGGAGCAGGCAGAAGCCGGAAGTGCCCGCGCCCGGCGAGCAGCGAGAACAAAGGAGTGATGCAGCAGGAAGTGCAGCGAATCCCGCACATCCCGCGCCCGAAAGCCCCGAATGTTTTGGCCATCGACCCGCCGGTTTCCTCCTCGAGGTTCGTTCCCTTCTTCCTTTCCGTTCAAGCCCACTTGTTTGCAGCGAGGAGAGCGACGAGCAGAAGAACGAGACCGAAGACGCGGCGGCCGTCCTGCTCGTCGAACAGAAGGCGATCCTCGTGGACGACGACGAGAACTCGAGTGCCGGCCGGGTGATCATCACGGACTCGGACGTCCACATCCAAGGGCCCGCTCCGGCCGCTCCCGAACCGGCCGTCCACGAGCACGGCTTCTGGACTCGCGGCTTCTCGTTCACGGTCGACGCCTCGCCGCTGGCCATCGTCCTCAGCGCTCTTCCTGCTCGTCGCCTTCCTCCTCATTCGCGCCTTCGTCGGCTGCCACAAGCGGCGAGCTCGCCGTCCCCAGCCGGAGCACGAGAAACACCCCCACTTCGACGTGGAGTCCATCAAGAGCCAGTCGACCGTGTTGCCCTGAACGCTTCCCCAATCCGCCCACTTACGCTCACTTCTCGTTGTCCGCCCTCACTAATCGTCAATGAATTCGCTTCTGTTGTTCGGGCACCATTCGTGTACTTTTTATCTCCGCTTCAAGGGCCTCGTAAAACTCGCAACAGAGCGGAATTGAACTTCCGACTCCTCGCTCGTCTCGAGAAAGCAATGAACGTCTCGCGGTTGATATACGAGCGGAGTGATTGCCGCTCGAGTGCGGGCAGGCGGACGGGCGATTGTGGGGTGAGCGGAGTGCAGTAAACCGAGAGGAAGAAAGAAAGTGCGGACTCTGATCAAAGGAAGGCGACTTATCATGCGGACAGGAGCACGCGTAGTGTGTAGGCAGTCGGGCGTTGGCTGAGCAACCGATTCGTTTCCCAGCAGACGCCATCTAGCCGCCATTTGAATTTGCGCATTTCCGCCTTTCGAACTCGCCGCCTTTTGAAAAGCGGGTACGAAGGGTTGCAGTCGCCGTCCCGGTTGGTTTGGTTTAGCGGGGCGCCAACCCGCGGGAGTCAAATCCAGCTGAGCTTAGAACCCCTGCTTGAAAAGGGGAAACGAACGGTTTGATCGAGTTCGCTTGCATTGTTCGCTTTCGAATTGGCAGTAGTTCGCGTTGGCCTTTCGTTCACAGTTTTTCCATTTGCAGCAGTGCAGCGTTCCGTCAGCTGTTTCACCTTTCGCTCGATAGTTTGTCTTGATCTTTTTTGAGTTCCCCTTCCGCGTCCTTTCCGGACATTCGAATGCAAAACGGGATGGATCTCAAGACTCTCCGCACGTGATCCCCTCTCATTCGCGTTCGTGTCCGCGATTGACAGAGCGGCGGGATGTTCGCCTTGCGGATGGCGCGCACGCGTCTGCTCAATCACTGGCCTCCGTTCAGCTCTCCGTTCAGCTCTCCGTTCCGTCGTCCCCAGGCCATGACCGCTTCTTCCGACTTCATCTTCCGGTCGGAGTTCCCGCCCGTCCCGCTCGTCAACGAGCCGCTGAACGAAACCCTCTACCGGGCGATCGAACGCGGAGCGGCGGACAACCGGACGGCTTTCGTGAGTGGCCACTTCCGCCCTTCTTCCACTTCTTTGGAGGTTTGCAGGTGCTGGCCGAAACCGGACGAGAGATCGCGTACACGGAGCTCAAGCGGGCGATCCTCTGCATCTCCGAGTTTCTCGAGGAGCAGCACTTCGGGCCGAAGGACATCGCGTGTGCCGTCGTCCGCAACTGCTGGCAGTTCCCGGCCATCTTCATCTCTTGTGCGCTGGACTCGGCGGCTGCCTGTCGCCCGCCTCGCCGCTTTTCACTGACTGCAAGTGTGATTGGGCTCTTCTTGAACTTCACTTCTTGCTTGCAGCCGAACTCGCGCGCCAGTTCGCCGACAGCCACTCGAAGATCGTGTTCGTGCAGCAGTACGCGCTGCAAGAAGTGGTGAAGGCGGCCGCCAATTGCCCGAAGTTGTCGACGATCGTCGTGATCGACGGGCCGACCGCCGACCTGCCCGCGAATGCCGTCCACTTGGATTCGATTCTCGCCAAGAAGCCGAAGGCCGCCCGCCCGAACTTCTACACGAAGATCGACGTTCGGCGGGACATCCTCGCCCTTCCCTACTCGTCGGGCACGAGCGGCCCGCCGAAGGGCACGATGCTCACTCACTACGGCCTCGGGAACCTCCTGAAGATCTGCTCCGCGTTCGTTCGGCAGAGGAGAAGACTGCTGATCGTTGCTTCGTTTCAGCCACTTCAACGAGCGCGTCCTCTTCAAAATCGACCCCAACTGGCGCTTCGAGCGCGAGTTCCTACCTCCACTTGCTTCCCGTTCTACCACGTTAGTTCCCGTCCTCTTTCGTTCGTTGTGAGCAATCGGCTTTCAGATCTACGGCTTCGGCATGCTCCTGTACGGGCTTCTGAACAGCGGACGGGGCGTCATCCTCGAGAAGTTCGAACCGGAGCTCTTCCTCCAGTCCGTCGAGAAGTACAAGGTGTGTTCGTTTACACACCGCCGTTTTGTGCCCCTCTTGAACTCACTCGAGCACGCTTTGTTCACTCGAACCCACGACTGCTTGCAGATCAAACTGGTCGCCCTCGTCCCGCCCATCGTGATCTTCTTGTCTCGCTCGCCGCTCGTGGACAAGTACGACCTCTCGTCGCTGCAGTTCCTGTTCAGGTGAGTCTACTCTTGGACTCACTGCTCCTTTAAACCCCTCCTTTCCAGCGGTGCCGCCCCTCTCGGCAAGGAAGTGATCGAAGCGGTGCAGAAGCGACTGAAGAACATCCGACAGATCAGTCAGGCCTATGGTGAGTGGTCTCTTTGCTGTGCTTATTCACCTCTTTCCTTCTGATTGCAGGAATGACAGAAGAATCGATGTGCTCCCATCCTTGCCGGTGTTCGGGTGGAAGAACGAGTCGGCAGCCGGCCGGCTGATGGCCAACTATGAGCAGAAGATCATCGACCTGGAGAGCGGGAAGGCGCTCGGACGTCGGGCAGATCGGAGAGGTCCCTTTATTTCTTCCCAGTGCATAGAAGAACCTCTCCGTTGCTTCATTGTAGTGTTCTGATCCGCTCGCCCACGCTGATGCTCGGCTACTTCAACAAACCGGCGGCCACTCGCGAGGCCATCGACGACGAGGGCTTTCTGCACACGGGCGACATCGGCTATCAAGACGCCGAAGGGTGGACATACATCGTGAGCAGCCTCGTTGCACCGGTTTCAATTCACAGCGATTTTAGGTGGACCGCAAGAAAGGAGCTCATCAAAGGAGCAAAGGGGTGAGCAGCCGCTTCTGTTAGCCCTCTTACTTCTTTTGCCTTCAGAATGCAAGTGGCCCCCGCCGAGCTCGAGGATCTGCTGCTTTCGAACAATCCGGAGATCAGCGATTGCGCCGTATCGGGATTCCGCCGACGAGCGGGCCGGCGAGGTTCCGAAAGCCTTCGTCGTCAAGGCCGATTCACCACCTGACCGAGCAAGAAGTGAAGGAGTTCGTCGCCCGTGAGTGAACGTTCTCACGTCCTCTTCTTTCGATCACCTGCTTGCAGAACGGGCCGCCGTCTACAAGCAACTCTCGGGCGGCGTCGAGTTCTGTCCGGTTCCGAAGTCGCCGAGCGGCAAAATTCTCCGCCGTCTCTCTCCGCGACCAAAAGGCGAAGCTCTGAACTGTTCGTCGACTGACTGCGCACTTCCCTTGCTGATCGAACGATTTCCTGCCGCGAATGAACAGCCGACTTTTAAAGAACTTCTCTCTCGTTGGTTGCCGGCGGCCTGCTCGCTGTAAACCGACCGGCAGAACGTTTTGGGAACGTGGCTGTCCGCTTCGAAGGACACTCGGCAGTTGATAAGACGGACGGACGGAAAGAAAGCGGGCGAATGGACGCCACTTGTACCCGATGCGAAGAACACGCGTACTTTCAACCCACCCTCGTTTTATCAAGCGGAGGGACACTTGCGGGGAATAACCGCCGGTTTCCTCACGCGATCGTCGAAGAAGGCCGTTGTTTCGAACAAAAGAACGACGTTTAATGATCACAGCGGCCATGTGATAAGCAGGAAGCAGAAAAGAGCACTCACTCCCGTCCGTGCGGCCGCCCGTCGTTCGGAATGCGGCCGCCGGAAAGCGGACGGATGTCCCCGACAAACACCCGCCCGCTCGGCCGCGTGCTCCTGCCTGCTTTTTGTTATCACTTCGGTTGGGAGCCGCCGCCTTTCAATCGCCAGCTTTCCGCCCTTTCGCCGAGCTCTGCGTTTATTTCGGGTACGTGCTTTCGGTGGAGTGCGGTTATGCGAGCCCCCCGCTCGTCCTTCTGCCCTCCGATTGATCACTTGGGCGCGCGGGCGGGCGGTTGATAAAATCGACGGTCGGGCAGACGGGGTGCGTGCCGCTGCACTCGTCCGAATCGCCGCCGCCCGGCTTCCCGCAATCTCCGGCGGTCTCTCCGCCCGCCTGCTGCTCTCACACGGGCGGCTTGCACTCGCAATATTTCGCGAGTGCACGTCGACCCCCGCGAGTGCCCGCCCCTCCGCAGCAGGAACCCCCGCCCGCCGAGACATTCGGGTGCACGAAGAGAAGACGGGCGAGTTGTGATCAGAAAGAAGCGCGTATAAAACGCCCCCGATCGCACCGCCCGCCGCCAGTTCGACGAGGTCCCTCGACGTGCTCCGCGTTGTCGTTGTAGCCGCCCGGGTCCTCGCCCTACGCGATTACGGTGCTTTCTTGGGCGAACGAATGTTTTGACTCGTGCACGTGTCGCTTGTTGTTTGTTTCAAAACTCGTGATCTCCAATGAAACTCGGTCCTCCGCGCGCAAGTGCTCCCTTTTTCGGCAGGTGCTCGCCCACTCCTCCGTTCATGTGAAGGGCGTGTGGGTTGCCGTTCCGGTGATCGCTGGTGTCCGGCTTCATTTCTGATGCCTCGCAACGTTCTCGACATCAAACCGTTCAATCGCGAGCACGAAAGCGGAGAAACGCGTGATCAAAATCTGCAAAAAGAGTCTCGACTCTGATCGCCTAATTTGATCGATGGCCAGGCGTCTGTTTGTTTACCGAAAACACGCCGCGGCACGGGGAAGCCTCCAGAAGGGGCGCGCGGCTTTCGCAAGCGACAGATCGCCGCGTCTCAAACGCTCGTCTCGGCGCTACGTGCGGAGTTATCAGTCCGCTCGCCCGTCTCCTTCTCCTTCCTTCTCGCACGTTACGATCGATCACACAAACTCGTCGGGCGGCGCGGGCGCTCTTTAAAAATCACTCGGTCGGCTGTTGATTGCGACCGCAACGTCGCGGCTGACTGCGGGCGTCGATTTCCCAACTCGCCGCTCATGAGCAGAAGGAGAGACGGGCGAAGGAGGGGGCCTCCCGATCGCTATCAACCGCTTCCTAGCGTGCCCAAACAAGCACCCACCCCACGATTTTCACATGCACCTTGACAACGGCGAGCAGACGGCTTCGGTGGTCGATCAGAGACGAGCGGGCGTACGGTAGAGCGAGGGAGCTCCGTTCTGTTTGTCGCTGTCGAAAGGAAGCTTCTGGAAGCCGGAGATCGTGGTCGGCGGGGGCGGAGATCAGGCGGGATGTTGATGACAAACAAGACGGAATCCCCCACGAGAGGGAAGGAAGTGATCACTGGTGGCGAGTCCAGCGACCGACAAATATCGCCGCCTGCTAGAAACTCATCGGCAATCAAAGAACAGCCCCGCCCACCTCCATTTTTGTTTTCCGCCGCTCCGTTTAAAAGCGAGCCGTCGAGCTCGTCCTCCGCATCGCGTCTCTCATTCGCACCTTCGGACTGCCGCCCGAGCTTCACGGTCGTCTTTGCAGAACTCCTCTCATCCCACCTCCACCTTCTTCCTTCGACTCCAACCAACAGCCGTCCATTGATCCGCCGAACATCCCAAGATGGTGCTGCTCGCCGCAATCGACCAGGGGACCTCGAGCTCGCGCTTCCTCGTCTTCGAATCGGACACCGGCGAGCTCGTCACCTCTCACCAGATCGAAGTTGAGCAGATCTTCCCCGCCGCAGGTTCGCTTTTGCCTCTTTTTCTTGATAGAACGCGGAGTAATGGCGGGAATTGAAGGCATTAATGAAGACGATGAGGATTTAGGCTTTGTCGAAATGTGCCCTCTGACCATCCTCGCGAGCGTGCGGGAGTGCATCGACAAGGCCTGTGCCAACCTCGAGCAGATGGGCATCTCCAAGGACGAGATCCGGAGCATCGGCATTGCGAACCAGCGGGAAACCACCATCGTGTGGGACAAGAAGACCGGCAAGCCCCTCTACAACGCGATCGTGTGGCTGGACACGCGGACGAGCGACCTCGCTGACGAAATGGTTCGTGCTCCCCTGTATTCGCTCCTCTAATCAATCGTCTTCGTTGCAGGTCAACCGAACGCCCACCCAGAACAAAGATCACTTTAAAGAGAAGACCGGTTTGACCCTCCATCCCTACTTCTCGGCCCTCAAGCTGAAGTGGCTGCTGGACAACGTGCCCGCCGTCCAGGAGGCGATGGACGAAGGCAAGGTACTCTTTGGCACCGTCGACACGTGGCTCCTCTGGAATTTGACGGGCGGCGTTCACGTCACGGACGTCACGAACGCCTCCCGCACCCTCCTGCTCGACCTGCACAAGCGGAAGTGGTCGACCGAGTTGTGCTCCTTCTTCGGCATCCCGCACTCCATCCTTCCCTTCGATTCGGTGAGTGATCGAAAGAAGAGGAACACGAGTGATGGTCTTCTTGCAGCTCTTCCGCCGAGGTCTACGGCGTGCTGAAAGACGGCCCGTTGAAGGGCGTCGCGCTGTCCGGTTGTGTCGGCGACCAGCAGGCCGCTCTCATCGGCCACAACTGCCTGCGAGTGGGCGACGCGAAGTGCACGTTCGGCACGGGAACGTTCATGCTCTGCAACACGGGCACGACGCCGATCATCTCCAAGAACGGCCTCCTCTCGACCGTCGGCTTCCAGGTGGGCACTTCGACTCATTACGGGCTTCTGATCGTCTCCTTTCAGTTCGGCCCGCACGCGCCCGTCTGCTACGCGCTCGAGGGATCGGGCAGCATCGGAGGGAACGTCGTCAGGTTTCTCCGCGACAACCTGAAGTTCATCCAGAAGAGCACGGACGTGGAGGAGCTCGCCGGCTCGGTGGAGGACACCGGCGACGTCGTCTTCGTGCCCGCCTTCTCCGGCCTCTACTCGCCCACGTGGGACTCGACGGCCCGCGGCACGATCTGCGGCCTCACGATGGGCACGACGGCCGCCCACATCGCCCGCGCCGCCCTCCAGTCGGTCGCCTTCCAGTCCGGCGACATGATCGAGGCCGTCGAGAAGGACCTCGGCCACCCCGTCCAGGCCGGTGAAGACCGACGGCGGAGTGACGGCCAACAAGCTCTTCTGCCAGATGAACGCGGACGTGCTCGGCCGCGAGATCTCCGCCTCGCTGATGCCCGAGATCTCCGGTTGGGGAGCGGCTGTCGCGGGTTAGCGGAATAGACCATGAACTCCCCACTCATTCCTTCTTCTTTCAGCCGGAATCGGCAGCCATCAGCTCTCGCTCCAGGAGTTCAGCGAAACGACCGCCATGAAGCAGCTCCGATACAAGCCGCTGCTCGCCCAGGAACGCCGCCTGCACGAGAAATCGAAGTGGAACGAGGCGGTCGCCCGATCTCGCGGATGGGCGCACCACGATCAGTAGACGCCCCTTCTCGTCCGCTAGTCTCAAGTAAACCCTCCTTCCGCTCACTTCTCACTTCCGTCCATTGGGTAGATCGTGTAAATAGCCGCCTCGTGCATCCCGTTTGTTCGATTGTTTGTTTCTTGTTCGTGTACATTCAGAAAATAAACTCAGAGATCATTTCCGGAGGGAATTAGAGATCGCTTTCTTGCTGCTCGTTGATCGCCGAGCTCGGATCAACAGGGCCCGAACGAAGTGACAGGCGACGTCATAAACAAGTGGGCATCCCGCCGAAAACAGCCGAGCGGGGCGGCTCAACGAACAGCTGAAGAGTTTTGCAACAACCTTTGCACCTCCTCGTGCAACACGCGACCTGACCGGAGGTCCGAATGGTCAGCGGCTATCGGACGATCTGTTCGATCTCTGCTTGATAGTGCAAGTGCGGCGACGAAGTGCTCCAGCGTATCGATTTTCGCACGAGAGAACGCAGTTTTCTTTAGGTTTCGCCGAGAATCGTTCTTTTCCGTTGATTATTTCGAGGTTTCGTTGCTGAAATCACTCGCGCTTACGCTTTTCCTTCCATCCATTCATTTCGATCGAATCTTCAGAAGAAACTCGAACGAAATGGGCAAAGGCGGCTATCGCTACCGCCCGCACTCGGCGAAGGCGCACATGAAAATCCGCAAGGGCAAGAGGTTCGTTCTTTTTCGAATTGAACTGTTCAACGGTCGCCTGTCCTTCAGCTCGTCCAGCAACCCCGCCCTGTCGCAATTCCGCGAGATGGCCAAAGCGGAACGACGCGCCAAGCTGCAGCTGGTGGCCGTCGACGACCGCCCGCCGCAGACCAAAAGCACGCGGCATTTGGACCAGCAGTTGGTGAGTTCCTTTCGATTGAAGTGTGCATTGCTTCTTTGGCTGCAGGACTCGATGGATTTGGAGCGGCCGACGCGCTCGAAGACCGGCCGCTCGGTGGTCTCCTTTGCGAACAACGCGGAGCCGCTCGTGATCAACGAGAAGCCGCGGGAGCGCACGAAATCCACCTCACAGGCGGCGGAGTACTCGACGGACGACCTGAACCTCTTTGCCACGTTCCTCACGTCGCCGGCCGGCAGCGTCGACCAACTGCTCCCTCAAGTGGGGAACGCGCTGGGCCTGACGCTCACTCGCCGCACGGACGCCCGGCCGAAGATCCTCGCCGCCCTCCGCGACGGCCGCCCGCCAGCAGAAGCCGGAGGACGCGGAGCGGGCGGAGTTCCTGACGGCTTTCACGCGGAAGCTGATCCCCTTCCTGTTCCGCTCCTACTGCTCCACCGACGCCCCGACCACGACGATCACCGAAAAGGAGTGGAAGTTGGCGCTCCTGGAGACCATCCGCGCGTTCGTTCCCCTCCTGACCGCCGAGGCCGTCGACAAACACGTGGACGCCGCCCTTCAGAAGCTGAAGAACGATGAGATCACCACGGAGCAGAAGGTGCGGTCCACTTCCCTTCCTTCTTCTGCCTACCCAACGGATTCCAGTGGCTGATCATGGACGTCCTGGTCGCCTTGTGCCGCGGAGTGAACGCGAGCTGCCGCCGAGCGGATCGTCACGTCGATCGGCTCGTGGTTCACGGTGCCGCCCAGCCAGAAGTCGGAGCAGAAGAAAGCGTACCGAATTCTCGCCGAACTCTTCAATCGGGCCGAAGATCCCGCTCTCGCCCCCTTCTTCTCGCAGATCACCGACATGATGGACGAGATCGTGCACTTGGACGCGAAGAAGGTCGCCCCAAGCGCGTGGGCGTCGCGGTTGGTCGTCCTCCGACTGGTGAGCAGTCCGTTCGATCATTCCCCTTTATTCTTCCTTCTTTCAGGCGGGAGTGGCCCTTCCGACGGTCGAGGGCATCAAGCAGCTGTGGGACCTCGTGCTCGATCAGGTGGTCGGCTGCATGGACAAGAGCCACAGCCGCCTCACGCGCCAGAACGCCGTCCGCTGCTTCCACGCCCTCATTTCGGCGATGCTGGAGAAGAGCGGCGAGGAGGAGTGAGTGACCGCTTGCTTCTTCATTCTCACGTGTTCCTCTCGTAGATCTGCCCGAATCCAAGTGCTGGACGCCGTCGAAGCGGGCCTGTTCGCGTACACGGGCGTGAAGACGACGAGTGGCTCGCAGCCGCTGGAGCGCATCCGGGCGGCGTTGATCGCGATGAATCTGTTCGCTCAGAAGCACTTGCGGTCGATGAACGCCGCCCTGGTCAGCCGGTTCCTGAGCCACGCCGTCCTCTTCGTCTCGGACTCGCGCTCGCCCGTCCGCGTGGTGGCCGTTCGGTTGATGCGGGTGTTCGCCAAGCGGCTGCCCGACTTCATGCTCCGCCAATATCAAGTACGCACCTTCTTCTTCTCATTCTTCTTTTATTCCCCCCATTCAGGAAGTCATCCTGGACGCGGTGTTCAACGGACAGACGGCGGACGAGAACTCGTCGTCGGTCCGTCGCGCCAACCGCCTCCTCTTCGAAGTGCTGATCGAGAAGTTCGGCTACGAGGTGCTGTGCAAGGTGGCCGGCAAGCAGCAGGGATGGCTGAAGTTCCTCAAGAAGCTGGAGAAGCTACGCCGAACGAAGAAGCCGAAGGCCGGCGGCGCGGAGGAGCCCGACGTCGACGAGGCGGACCGCACGACCGTCGTGAGCCACACGAAGTCCGCCAAGCCCGACTCCATCTTCTACATGGACGAGATGGACGAGGAGGAGGTGAGTTCTCTCTCGAATTCCTTGCCCCTTCTATCGCCCGCCGTTTTGCAGGACGACCGCCAATCGCGCGCCGAACGCCGCTCGTCGGTTTGGATCCGCGAGGGGCGTGGCTCGGACGACGAGGACGTGCTCGACATGCTGGACGAGAAGTCGATGATCGGCCGCATCGTGACCAAGAAGCCGCCCAAGGAGCCCGAGGCGGCGGACGGCGCGGCGAGCGGCACGCTGGGCGGCTTCCGCTTGGCGCAGGACGGCCGGCTGATCATCGAGGAGGACGAGGCGGCGGACGAGGAGTCGAGTGGCGACGAGGAGGATTGAGCCGGTCGTTGTTTTCGTTCTTGATTGTTCGTTATTGGAAGATTTTATTGTCGAGTAAAGATTGTTATTGTTTTCGAGGTGCCCGCTCGTTTACACCCGACTGCGGCCGGTCGGACCAGTCGACAGGTGCTCCGAGTGCGGCGTGCGTGGAGTGCGTTCTTTTGATCTTTCTTCTTTTTGCGCGTGAAGCAGAAAGAACGGGAGACTTTTTCGTACAATCGAGGAGTGATAAGAAGGACGGGAGGGGAACTCACGATCACTCCGTGCCGACCGCCACGATCGTCGCCTTTTTTATCGAAACGTCCGGACCGCTCGGCCGGGCGCCCTCACTCACTCACGAGACGCCGCTCGACCCAAAGGCCACGTGTTTAAAAGCGGCGAGTGCTTTCTGCCGCCCTCCGCCCGGCCGCTATTTGGGGCGCCGCGTTGATCGGCCCGTTCGGCAGGGTTGTTTGCGTGCAGAAGGGCCGCAAAGACGTCAACCGGGTCGAGGCCGAGCGGCAGAACGCACGTTTGTGCCCCGATCTGCTCGTCCGAACGGGTCGTTCGCCTCGCGTCTCCGGTTTCCGGAAAGCGGGCGGCTTGCGGTTTGGCGAGTGGCCGATCCGTTCAAACGATCGAGTGCTCGCGAGCTGCCCACCCACCCGCCACCCGCACGCCTCTTTCGAGTGGATCGTGAGAACACGCGCGCTTGCTTCGACCGACGTCACGCGTCCGCCCGTCTCCTGATCGCTCCGAATGGGCGACCAGCGGAGGCGTTGGACTTTGTTTTGGGTCCGTCGGAGCGGAAACGCGCGTTCTTTCTTCGGTTTTCGTTCTTCTGCCTCGCTCGCGCTGCGTCACGTTCGGCGGAATTTTCCGCTCGACGTTCGCCGTCCGCCGCCGCGCCCATTTCTGCGCTCTCGGGTCGGCGAGCAGCTCGAATTTTCGACGAACTCGCGCACGCCGCCCGTCCGTCCGCCGATCAATCGACGTTCACGAGTTTCCCCTCGCACGCACTCCCCGCTTTCTGTACGCTCGCCGCACAATCAGCGGCCACTCACTCGCCTCCCCTCCCCTCTTCTGCTTTGTTGTCCGCGATCATGCGACTCGTGAAGAAAGGTCAGTTCCGAAACGGGCCACTCGTGCGGATAAAAGCGGCAGGGAACGCGGTTGATCGTTCGCCTTCTTTCAGCCGCCATGGTCGCCAAGCGCTTTCTGTTCCCCGAGGAGCGAGCGGAAGCTCTGGACGCGGCCGGCGGCCTCCTGCAACCCTTTCGGCATCAAGTCGCTGGGCATGCGGGGATCTACGAGGTCGACCACGAACACGTACGCTCGCCCATCCCCCCCCTCCTCATCCTCTCGTTCAGATCTGCAAGCCGTACAACCAGTTCGAGGCCGAATTCTACCGCCAGATGCCCGCCGTCCTCCGCGACAAAACGCCCGCCCTCTGCTTCGAAGCCCAACTCAAAGCGGACGCGTTCACGGACGACGTGGACCTCTGCATCGTGGTCGAGAACCCCGACTCGCGGCACGAACACCCGGCCGAGCTGCGCGTGAAGCGGACGGCCGACCCGCTGGAGGGCGCCGAGTTCCGCGACGTCTTCTCGGGCCTCTGCAGCGAGCTCAATCCCTGGTCCCTCCAGTGCCAAATGCGCACTCTGAAGAGGGAGCAGCCACTCCAACGGTACTCCACCCACTCCCCCGTTCAGGTTCCTCATCTTCGAGAACCTCACCGCCCGTTTCCACAAGCCCTCGGTGCTCGACTTGAAGCTCGGCACGCGGCAGTACGGCGAGTCCGCTTCGGAGGAGAAGAAGGACCGGCAACGCCGGAAGTGCGCGAAGTCGACGAGCAGCAGCCACGGCATTCGGCTGTGCGGCCTCCAGTACTACGACGAGCAGCTGGACAGCTTCCAATGTGTGGACAAGTACGAGGGCCGCAGGTTGAGTGCCCACGGCCTGCGGAACTTCCTCGTCCACTTCTTCCGGTCGGCCGGCGGCGAGATCCGACTGGGCGGACTGCCGCTTCCTCTTGGACCAAATCCAGGAGATCAAAACGGTCGGTGCAAACAAGCGGGAAGTGTTGGACTGATCGCTCGAATTTCAGGCGGTCGCCTCGGTGCCCGGCTTGCGACCTCTACGGGGTCTCCCTTCTGATCGTCATGGAGGGCGCCTCGCAGTTCTACGAGGAGAATCAAGTGAGTCCTCCTCCTTCCCTCCTTCCTCATTCAATCGTCGTGTTCAGCCGGTGGTCAAGCTCATCGACTTCGCGACCAGCTGCGTGAACCCCGACGACTCGGAGCTGGACGAGGGCTGCCTGTTCGGGTTGACGCAACTCTCGCTGATGCTCCTCGATCTCGTCGACGGGGACGCCGCTCCCGAATGAACTCACCTCACTTCCCACCGATCACACCTCCACTTCACTTTGTTTTGCTCACTTCTTTCCCGTTTCCTCTGTTCCGTGTGCCTCGACGGGTCCTTCCGTTGGATTCCCGTGTGCTTCCCTCGTTCGCCCGGTTACTTTTTGTACAAGCGTGTATGAAGGGAGAGTGACGATCCTTTTATGTCTACACTGAGACGAATGATTAGAAGGAAGGAAGGAGGAGGTGCGGGCCCGAGGGCGGAGCGGAAAATAGGAGGGAGGTGGACGAACACCGAACTTGTGGGGAATGATAATTGAGTTGGACTACGATGTCGGAGGTCCGAAGCGAGGATCTCCGAGGGTTGATTGAGTATGTGGAACAGCTGCCGATTCCCGTCGATCTGCGATGAACGAAAGGGGAAGGAGTGGGGGGGGAGACCAGAAGTGCGAAAGAAGGACGAGAGCGGGACCCAAATTCCAACAAGTTTGCGGAAGGCAGTCGGCCCACCACCAACTGGAGGTTTGCGAGAAATGCGGGGAGGAGTGGACGAAAACGAGCGGCTTCCCGTCCATTCGCGACGATCACCAGCCGCCCGCCCAACCGTTGTGTTCGCCAGAGACCGAGCGCCGAGCGATTCTCGCGGATTTAATCCAAACCAATTAGAAAAAAGACGGACGTTAGCAACGAGAAGGACGAGAGAATTGGAAGTGTGTAGGAAGGAGAAGATTGTGCGAAACATCCCGAATCGTGGTGGAATAGACGACCTGAATGCGACGAAGATCGACGGGATCCAGCGCGCGCGGCCGGGCCCCGCTCAGGACTCCTCGTCCACCGACAGGTTCTGGAGCGCCTTCTCGGCCGTGCCGACGGCCGTCGCCTCGGCCTGCTCGCGGAGGAACGCGTCGTAGTCCTGCTGGGCGTCGTCGTCCATCCCGAAGCCGGGGTCCATGTCGCGGCAAGACTCTTCGAGGAACCTGCGCTCCTCCTCGCTGAGCGGCTGCCCGTCCGGCCTGAACGTTACGCTTTCATTTGAGAACACTTGAAAGAAAGAACGCACCCGTACATGACGCCTTCAGTGCGGTCGGACGTCCCGCTGTAGATCGAGCCGTGCATCGCCCCGTTCTGAACACGAGCAGATCAGCGGAACACGAAGGGGGAACTCACCAGCAGGTCGTCGTTCTTCGTGACGCCCCACTGCTTCTCGCGGAGTTGATTCAACTGGCGGATGTTGTGCTTGACGGACTCGCTGATCGAGCGCGAGTTCTCCATGAGTTCGTTGAGCCGATCGAACACTTGATTCAAGTAGACGGGGTCCTGATCGTCCTCCACGTGCCGCCCGGTCAGTTTGAGCACCTGGACGACGCTCTTGACGATCTGGTCGGAGAGGTCGTCGGTGGAGAGGAGGACGCGGATCTGGTTCATCATGTGCGTGCCGAGGCGGGACACTCGGACGCCGTTGTTCTGAACGAGAAGATCAGTCAAAGAAACAAGTGGGCAGAACAGACCTCCGTCTTGTCGTACAACTCCCCGAGAAACACGACGAAGTTGCTCAGCTGGAGCGGCTCCAGCGTGTCCACTCCGTGCTCCATGAAGAGGGCGATGCGGGGGATCACGTACGTGCACGTGAATCCCTTCACTTCGGAGTCCAGCAGGCGGCAGAGGCGGGCGAACGCGTACTGGGCGTTGGTGCCCATGAACGACATCTCGACGATGAGCCTGCGGAGTGGAGCGATAAAAAAGATACGATGGAAGGAGGACGAACCAGGCGACGGTCTCGAGGTCGTCCTTCGACAAGCCGGAGCCCACTCTCCCCTTGATCGCGTTCGCCCACAGCTCGAACTCGTGCGGCTCGGTGACCAGCTGCTCCAGCCCGATTTGCACCTGCAGAACAAGGAAATAAAACAAGAAAACGGTTGAGACAAACCTCGACGATCGCCATCTTGTTCGCGTGGTTTTGAATGGCGTTGGAGAGCTCCTGACTGATCGGAAACTGGCTGAAGGCGGGGCTCAGGTCGCCGCCGACCGCCTGCATCCCGTTCACGTCGTTCTGGGCGAACACGGAGAGCTGCTGGTCTTGCGGCGTGGACATGTACGAGTGGGGCGATTGAGAGGCGGACATCTGCTGCTGCTGGTACTTGGGCGCCTGTCCGTACTGCTGGGCGGCCGGCTGCTGGACGCCCATCGGGAACTGGGAGGGCGTCTGGGCGTACATCTGATGGACGGCCTGGTACTGCGAGCGGGGCGCCGGGTCGTACGCCTGCATCGACTGCTGGTAGCCGCGCATTTGGTGTTGTGGGGCGTAGCCGGCCGCCTGCTGCGCGTGGAGGGCGGCTTGCGGCTGAAAGCAGGCGAATAAATCCACGAATCAAATGCGATGAGTTAACGAAAGAAGCCACAAATCCGCCAATTTCTTCCCCTTTCCGAGTGCAGCAGCCATCGATCGACTGAACAAACAGGAGCCATCCGCTCGCTCTTCCGAAAGCAAATGCGTGACCAAATCCCCCGACCGCCCGCTTCGCCTCGTGCAAAACACAAACCTGCGGCGTGTAGTAACTCGAGTAGTGCGCGTTGTAGGCGGTCATGGGCGCCGCGGGCTGATTGTGCGTCTCGTACTGCAAGCGAACGGCCGAATTCGAGGCGAAGGCCGGGGGACAAACCCGAACGCCCGGCTGGAAGGGGGCCGCGTCGGGGTTCAGGCGGTGGGCGAACCCGCCGGCCGTCGTTCCGTTCCCGTAGCTGGCCATCGGTCGGGCGTAGACACCTGAAAGCATCGCGAATTTATTCGAACGCTCGGCGCGGAGGAAAGCGGCGAGTCGCTGGCGGCCGGCGAGCGGCGTCGCGCGTCCCGCACGTGAGCGAGCGGGCAGACTTGACCACGAGAGGGAGGGCGGAGGTCATTTCGCCCTCATCCCTCAGCCCGCCCGCCCGCTCGCTCCGCCTCCCGTCTGCCGTCTTTCGTCTGACTACGCACCGTTGCCCGCTTGGCTGCTCAGCTGCGTGTTGTAGTAGTCATTCCACGGCATCGAGTTGGCGTAGAACTGCTGTTGGACGGGTTGGGCTGCAACGAGTGGAATGATCTCCCTTCTTCCTCCTCCTCCCTCACCGTTGTTGAGGTAGGTGGCGTGGGCGGCTCGGAAGCGTCGGTCGGACATTCGGGACCTGCGCGGGCAGGGGCGGCCGGAAGCGAGCGGGCGGAAGACGATGGAGGTCCGAGTGGGTGGCGGCAGACGCGCTCTTCGCGGCCACGATCTTCGACGAGCTGCAAGCGGCAGGAGTGAAGTGAAGGCACGCCGCCCGGTCCAAATACGCGATTACTCTCGCAGACAACCCAACGCAAGAGCGTTCGCGTGTTCTCATGCTCCCGTTCCCAGCGGCAAGCCGAAGGAATCAAACGCTTTCGAAGCGGAAGAATGTGGGCGGGCGATAAGGAAAGAGAGGAGGTGATAAACAACGCGGCCGGCGCGATCACGTGCCGGCGGTCGGAGGCGAATTGATGGCCGCCTTCTTTCGATCGGAACAGAGCGGCGTGTTCGAGCAGAGGGGAGAACGGGCGGTCATTCCGTCCATTCGATCGTCCGGCGGATTCGAACGAAGAGAAGCGGCCGCCGTGTTTACGCGATTCTCGAGCAAAACACGAGCCGAAGCGAGCGGCGAGCGGCGGTCAGACGAGAGACTCTCGGCGGCCCGCCGAACAAACAGCCGCCGCCGCCGCCGACGGCGTGCCGACGGGCCGCCGGAGGGCCGAACGGCGAGCGGCGAACGCCCCGAAGGCGGCGGGCGGGCGGGCGAGGGGCGAACGGACGAAAAGAACGGGCGGCCGTCGGGCGGCGAAGACGGCGAAGTTTTTTCGTTGCTTTTTGTCCGTCTGCTTCGAGGCGGCCGGCGGTAAACAAGCGGCAGAGGGGCGCCGGTCGCCCAGCCGAACCACGAGGCCATCCGCGTGAGCGTGCGGCTTCTTTTGGCGGCGTCCCGCGTCGTTCCGAACGCCCGAGGGCGAAAAAACAGCCGAACGGACGGAAGGTGGGCCGTTCGAAAACAATCCCCCCGCTTCACACCCTTCCGAGCTCTCGACCATTGCTGGCTGCTGGCTGCGGGTGCAATGGCCAGATCGCTCGCTTCCTTGTTGCTCGATCATCAGAATCCATTGAATGGACTCGTCCAAAAGTTGGCAGACTCATTTGCATGTATTATAGTCACCGGATCGTCGTCATAAACACGGACCATGCAGAAGTAATCATCGTCTGCACTCCGAACGGCGGCCGGCCGGCGGGTGGGGCAGCGGGCGGGCGGGGAGGCCGACGGGTCGCCCTCGCGGCGAGGAAGCAAGAGAGGAGCGCTCTCTTGCCGCCTGCCTTCCCGCCCAACCCCTGCGATCTTCTCGCCGCGTGCTCCAAGAGTTCAGAAATCAGCCGCCTGCTCTCGCCGCTGCCCACGAGCAGCACGTGGGGGGCGGGCGGGGGTGAACGAACAGACATTTATTAAAAGAGATATGCAACGAGAAAAGAAAGGAGTGTTCAATCGGCGGCTGCTTTCGTCAACTCGGCCTCCCTCTTTAGGATCAACGGTTCGTACAGAGGATTCCCGCTGCTCGAAGAGTTGCTGGATGTCCTGCAGGGTGATGAAGCCTGCAACAACCAGAATGTTCGTAGAACAAACTCCCGATTGCTCACCGTCCTCGTCCGAATCCAACTGGCGGAATTGAGCGCGAGCGAGGTTCAGAAGGGCCGGGTGGATGGTCTCGCGGCGGGCGGTCTTGTCCGAGCCCTGCGACGTGCTGCCGGTCGGCAGCATCCCGAACGTGGCCGCGTCGTTCGACGCGCACCCGACGATCGAGGAGTTTAGGTTGAAAACGCACAGGGCGTATTGAATGAAGGATTGCTCGTCCACCTTTTGCTGCAACAAACGGGGAGATTCACGCACAGTCTTTCCCCAACTTGCTTGAGCGTTCGGCTGCATCAACGAGAAGCTGAACTGTGCGGCGGTCGTAGATGGGCAGGGAGCTTGCGGGTCGATGCAGTGGTTGAAAGACTGCGAGATGTCGTAAAGGAAGATGAGGAGATCTGAACACTTCCAATTACTCCCTGCCTTCCTTTCGTTGTCACCTTCAAAAGTCAACAACTTGTGCGCTCTGTTACCCGCAATTGTGTAGAACACGCGATCCGCAAAGTCGTAGTCGGCGGCTCCCTTGAACAGCATTCGGAAGATCTGGCGCCATTGCGTGAGCGACATCCGCCCATTCGCAGAGATCTAAGGGCCGATTGGGTCGTCCGGGTGCAGTGGACGTACCGATTTGAAGTTTCGATACAAAAAGAGGACGAACGGTCGCTTGAATTGAGTCAAGCGCTCGATTGAGTCTAACGAGGGCGGCTGCAAGCAACAATTGCATTCTCCTTGCCTGACACGAGTGCTCACTTGTGTGTTGAAGGGATTCGTCAGCAGATCCTCGATGTCCACTTCGACGTCTGAAACGAAGGCGGATGTCGTGACCTAGCGGGCCGGATTTCGCCTTTCTCAACGATTTCAATTGGATTCCCCCGCCTGCCCTCTTTCGTTGAGCGAAAAGAAACGACGAGCACAATGGCCGGCCGTCTTTCCGCCCGAAATAGCGGCCGGAAACGAGTTTTTCGGCGAGAAACATCGCAGAAGAACGAACCGTTGTCGTAGAAGCACAAGAAGAAGTGGATCCTCCGATACCCATCCAGTAGATCGAGTTGCACACTCGGTTGCCGAATCGAAGTCGAAAGGTGTGCGAGCCGTAGTGCCTGCAGATCGGTGCAATTAGTAGTGGAAAGGTCGATGAAATGACGTTCCCCGCCTGCCCACTTCCTCTGCCCGCGGATCAAACGGAAACGCAATTTCCGGCTGGAATTCAATTAATTTCGACCGAAAAGAAACCGAAAGGCGAACGGCCGAATTCGTCGTCCAGCGGAAGGCGGAATGTCGCACGCAAGGTCCGAAAGACAATTACCGCCCTTCGTTTGTGCCCACAATTAAACGAAGAGGACGTCTTTGGCCTTTGAGTACGAACCGCAAGCTTACTTCAGTTTACAGCGCATATTCCTGTAGCTCGTGGGAAGGAAGAGGATTTGCACTCGACGGACAAAGAAGCCCTTGAGTGAGCCCTCTGCCGGGCCTTAAATACCCGCCGGCAGCTCCCGCCCTTCTGCTCACCTTTCGAGATTGCGTTGCCGCTCGGAGGCTGTCTTCCGTTTCATCTTGTGCGGACCGTCGGCGGAGCGGATGTCGAAGAAGGACTTGTCGTGGCCCGAGCCGCGAATCGTCGTCCGAAGCAAGCGCGCCCACATTCTTCGCCGAGTCCCGCCCCCTTCGGTTCGTCCTCCTGCTAATGATTAAGCGGCGGCCACGAATCGGCTCTTGCCGCCGCTCGTCTTCGCTCCGCAGTCGTCCCGGCCGTCTTTCCTTTGTGACGAGAGCGGCGGATTTACTCGGCGAATTACTGCAACGAGTAACTTGCGGCCGCCATCCCCGCCGTCCGTCTGGCCGCACGCACGAAAACAATCGAAGAAGGGGGAGATCATACGCACGCACTCGCCTCCGAACTAAGCGGATGTGTCATTTACACCCGGCCGCCGAAAGCAACACGCACTTCGATTTAATTACAAGGAGGAGAAGACGGTCGTCGGTCGCTTCCGCGCCCCAACTTTCGCCCAATTTACATTCGGGCAGAAGTGCGGGACGAGGGCAAGTGTGTTTACTGTAAAGAACGCCTGTCTTCGAGTAAACAGAACCACATAGAAGTAAGTGGACGTTTAAACAATTGAAACAATCGCGGAAGTTCTGGAATCACAGCTGACGCCCGCCCGCCCAGCAGTCAAACGGGTGCCCGGCCGGCGGACTGACCGGAAGCCACGTGCAAGCCGCGAGAAGTTTCGTCCGATTTTAAGAAAACAAGAGGGAAACCCGGGGACCTCATCGATCATTACAGAAAGGAGGAGAGAACATTCGTCTCCAAATTCTCCCCGCTCCACTTCGCCCGGCCGATGGCCCTGGGAATTCGGAAGACGGACGTCTCATTGGAGGCTCAATTAAACCGCTCGACTCGCCCGTTCCATTCGGGCATAATTGAATTCCCGCCGACCGCCGCTGGATGGACGCCCGACCGCATCTCGCCGATGGAACACGTGCGCTCGGCCGAGTGAATGGCGGCCATAAAATCGGTGCCCGGCCGATTAAACGAGCGGGAGGAAGTCGGCCGTCTTCTCGACCCTCGGCACGCAACACTCGTTCGTTCGTTCGGATGGCCGCAGGAGAGGGCGGACGTCACGAGTCGAGTGCAATTGCCGCCACTCGGCCCCGCCATGTCGACGAGCCCGAAGACTCCTCGAGAAGCCCTTAAACGAGCGGCAGGAGGCGTTTATTCCCGTCCCGCGTACATGCGAGTAGTTAAGTACAAACAGACGAATTAAGTGAACGGGCAGCTTCCTCAAGAGCCGAATATCTCCTTGTAGTGAGTGATCAGTTGGAAGACAAAGTTGTTCAGCGTGTTCAGGTGGGCGATCGGTACCGTTTGGTTGGTCGGCCAGAGGAGCGTCGGCCCGAAGACCACTGCAAGCAAACGAGAGAGTGAAGGAAGGCAATGGGTAGAACGAACCGGAGAGATTGTTCGCGTCCATCAGGTTCATCTTCGCGTTGGCCGCCACGCGCGTGAGGAAGTGGACGATCGTCTTCAGGAGCGTGTAGTTTTCGAGCGGCAGTTTGCGGAGGAACTCGCGGATCAGCTCGGACTTCTTGTCGCTCGCCGTTGCTGGAAGCGGAGAATCGAATGGAATTCCTGCTTCCCGCCACTCACTGGTCACTTTGATGAGCTCCGAGTAGAGGCGGTTCGTGATCACGGGCTCGCCAAGCGAGCGCAAAAAGGTTTTCAGAAGGCAGCTCGCGTCGATCACCGCCTTGTCCGGCCGGCCCCTGTACAGCGAATCGTTCACAAAGTCGATCTTCTCGCCTGAACACCGGAATGGGAAAGAGCAGGAGAGGAGAGCACCGACCTTTGTTGATTCGATTCTGAAGATTTCGAATGGTCGTGATCTCCGGACTGCGCCTAAAGATCCCCTCGGTCTCCAGCCCGTGGGTCGACAGGAATTCGATGAGCTCGCTAACAATCGGCGGCACGTCGCAGTCGGGGTGGTGGTTGAGGATGCTGAACACAAACGACAATCAAGCAACAACACAAGAAAGAACTTACAACTGCAAGGAGACCTCAAACTGCTGGGTTGGCCGCGGCTGCTGAACGGGCGACTGGGAGGTGGTCAGCGGCAGTTTCGACGAGCAGCGGACGGTCTCGTCGTGGCTGCAACGAACGCGCGAGTGAAAAAAAGAGAACGGAGAACGAACTCGAGAATCGGCTGCGGGACGTTGAGATGGGCGAGGCGGATGGTCGTGAGCTCGTCCAGCACGTTCACGTAGTGCAGCTTCTCGCCGAACTTCGCGGAGATCAACGGCTTGAAGACCGTCCAGAGGATGCGGATGAAGCGGGTCGGGTGGACGATGTAGAGCGCCTTCAGATTCTTCTTGTAGTTCCGGTCCAGCAGTTGGTACGCTTGGACGAGGAACTTGAGCGGCGGTTTGTTGTGCGAGCGGAGGCCGTAATGGAAGTACACCTGGACACAACCATGAGCAAAAAGGAAAGAAGGGAAGGACGTACAATCGTGTAATCGAGCTCGACGATTTGGTTGAGCGTCGCCGTCAGGTAGCGGAGAAACTTCTGCTGATCGAGCGTCTTGTTCGAAGGCAGGCGGTAGGCGTAGACGACGACGATCGGCCGCCCGGCCAAGTCGCCCTCGCCGATCACGCTGACGATCTCGTGGCGGGCGATGTCGCTGAAGTCCTCGGCGAACGGGTCCTCGTTGACCGCCGAGCCGAGTTCCCGCTCGAAGTTCTCCGATTCGAGGAACGAGCGGGCGGCCGGGTCGTGGGCGGGCTCGTCGTTCGAGATCCGAAGGCCTGAACGGAGAACAGAGTGAAACAAGAGTTTGGACGGAAAGACTTGCCGTTGATCTCGTCCGGCGAAAAGAGGTCGTCGTCCGCGAACCCGTCCTCCGGCTCCACAAAATCGGTCGCCATTCTGTTCGGCCTGAAAGCAAGAAGGGAATTTGCATGAACACAAGCGAAAGTCCGCCATCAATACGCGAGCTCGTCATTCTGATCACTGGCGGGCGGTCGGATGGATCTCTACGATTTGGCCGTTGGGAAGACCGTGAACAAGCGGTGGTACGTGGTCGCGCAGTTGGGCGAAGGATCCTGTGAGTTTCCCCTTCTCTCGGTTCGTTCACCCTTCTTCCGGCAGGCGGCGTCGTGTATCGCGTCTACGACATCGCCAATCCCAAGCTCCGCGCCGCCCTCAAGGTCGAGGCGATCACGGAGGACAATCCGGGGATCCTGAAGAAGGAGGCCGCCGTCCTGAAGTCCCTCGGCCTGCGCAAACATGTGCCCCAACTGATCAACAGGTGAGTGCGACCAAGAGAATTGCTCATCCCTCTTTTCAGCGGGAAACGCGACCACTACACGTACATCGTCCTGCCGCTGTACGGGAAGAACTTGAACCAACTCAAAAAAGACAAGAACCTCCCCCGACTGACGCCCGCTTGTGCCGCGAAGGTCGGCGTCCAAATCCTCTACGCGATTAAACAAGTGCACGAGATCGGATTCGTGTGAGTTCGCCCACCCCCCTCCGAACACTCGCTCTCGTTCAGGCATCGGGACGTGAAGCCGACCAACATGTGAGTGCCTCCAGCTTCTCACCAACTGTCCGCCTGATTGCAGCGTGCTCGGACGCTATGGAATCGAGAAACGGGTAAGCGGACGAGAGCTGTTGGCTGTAATTCAGGAACGAGTTTCAGATGATGTTCCTGATCGACTACGGTTAGCGGGCGGCCTTCAAGCAACACGAGAAAGGTTTGCAGGAATGTGCCGCGCGTTCGCCGTCTGGGAGAGCGGCGTCGTGCGCATTCGGCAGTCGCGAGATCGCGTGCTGTTCCGGGGGACCACTCGGTGAGGAGCATCCCAGCCCACAATCGACCACGCGCTGCTTTCAGGTACTGCTCCGTGGACGTCCACCGGAAGGTGGAACAAGGCCGCAAGGACGACGTCTGGAGTCTCGTGTACCTCCTCGTCGAACTCGTGGACGGAAGCCTGCCGTGGACGGGCAAGAGCGTAAGAAAACACGAAAAAGAGAGAAATAACCGCGAATTTCAGGAGCCCGAGATCGGCAAGATGAAGGCGGAGATGAAAGACGAGGAGTTGTTCAAGAACTGCCCGAAGCCGTGGTGAGCGGCGGGAATTCACGTGGACACTCGTCCCGTTCCGTTTGCAGGATCGACATCGTCAAACACCTGCAGGACCTGAGCTACGAGAGTCGTCCCAACTACCGCCTCATTTACGACCGGTTCGTCGAGTCGATCCTCGAGCGACAGGAGACGTTCGACACGCCCTACGACTGGGAGAACAAGGACAACACAAAACCGGTGAGCGGCGGCGATAAGAACGGGGCGCGAGCGAGCGAGCGGGGAACTCCGCGAACTTCCCGTTTTGTTTACAGAGCGAGTCGAGTGTCGTTTCCAAGCGCCAGCCGCCGGAGAAGAAGGAGGGCGTCCAGCGCAAGCCGCCCACCCCCACGACGAGCGTGGACGTTCCGCAATCCGCCATGCCGCCGTCCGCAATCCCCACGGTCGACCCCGCGCACTTCTCGTCCAACGACATCGGATTGTGACCGCCGGGCGCCCACTCCCGCTCTTGATTGCACGTGATTCGCACAGATGCGAGGAATAAAGTGACTCACACACTCACGAAAAAGAATTCGGATCGCTCGCTGACTGATTTTTCCCCTTCCCCCATTGGTCGCCTTCGTACGTTCGGGAGGGACGGTCTGCACCGGTGAGGGCGCACCTCGGGGCTGCTTTCCCAATTGTCTGCTCGGAGGCGACGGAGGTTTCCCGAAAGATTCCTGCATCTTCCTCGTCTTTTTCGGATGTCGGAATGAAGGCGATCAACTACGCCGCTGCCCGCACATTCCTGCGATGTGCGCGCGGGATGCCCGCCGGCACGCGTTTCGTTCCGCTCTGCGCGGCCCCGCTCGGCGACCGGCGCATTGGTTCGTTTTGGACGAGATCGCTGGCTTTCAATCGGCTTTCAGGAGATCAAAGAAGGTTGTTCTCGAACGATGCGGCGAACAAGAACTACTACGAGATCCTCGGCATCTCCGCTTCGGCCTCTGATTCGGAGGTGAAGAAGGCGTACTTGAAGGCGAGTCATTTCCCTTATTTCTTTGATCTACGTGTATTTCTCGGCTTCAGCTGGCCAAGAAGTACCATCCGGACGTGTGCAAGGAGAAGGACGCGTCCAAGAAGTTCCAGGAGGTCTCCGAGGCGTACGAAGTGCTCAGCGACAAGTCCAAGCGCGGCGAGTACGACGCCTTTCGGAGCGGCGGCTTTCGGCAGGGCTTCGATAACCGCGGGATGGGCGGCGGCGGCCCGCAAGGCTTCAACTTCCACTCGCATCGGAACGCGAAGGACATGTTCGAGGAGATTTTCGGCCGCAATTTCCACTTCGGCGAGTCGGCCGACGGCTTCGGCACCACGCAGGAGATGTCCGTGCGGATTTCGTTCGAAGAGGCCGCCCGCGGCGTGCAGAAGCGCATCAATTTGAACGTGATCGACTCGTGCCTCACCTGCCGGGGATCGGGCGTCAAGCTGGGCCACACAAAGGTGATTTCTTCCTTTCTTTAGATCGCTCAATCGTTGTCGTTTGAGGTCTCCTGCCCCTACTGCAACGGAACGGGGATGGTCACGAAGAACATGAGCGGTTTCTACATGCAATCCACCTGCGGCCACTGCCGAGGCCAGGGAATGTTCAACAAAGATCCCTGTCTGGACTGCGAGGGCACCGGCAGCGTCGTCCAGAACCGCTCGACGGACATCTACATCCCACGTGCGCCTTTCTTTGTGTTCTTCCTTTCACCCTTCCTCTCTTTAGCGGGCATCGACAACGAGCAGACGTTGAGAATGCAAGTCGGTGCGGTGAGTCTACCTTCCTTTCTCGTTTCGATTGAACACTCGCCGCTTGCAGTCGACCGTCTACGTGCACGTCCAAGTGACGCCCTCGTTGATCCACCGCCGCGTCCGCGAGAACATCTTCACGGACATCGAGATCGGGATCAGCGAGGCGGTCCTCGGCTCCACGGTCAAGGTGCCGGGCATCGACGCCGACACGACCGTCCGCATCCCGGCCGGCACCAGTTCGCACACCCAACTCTGCCTCAAGGGGAAGGGCCTGAAGCGGCTGAACAACGTCGGCTCGGGCGATCAGTTCATCAACGTGAAGATCCGCGTTCCCAAGTGAGTTCTTCTTCCGTCTCCTCTTCCCACTTTCAACTCGGTGATTGCAGGACGATCACCCCGAAACAACGCGAACTGATGCTCGAGTGGCACCTGATGGAACACGGGGGCTCGCCGTCCGGCTCCACGCAAGAGAAGAAGAAGGCGGACCCTCCCAAAGGAGCAGAAGCCGAAGGAGCCGCCCGCCCAGTCGACCTCCACCACTCGGACGGCCGAAGAACCGGCGGCCGAGGGGAAGAAAGAGCGCGATGGTGGGTTTTGGAGGTTGGGCGCGTCCACTCACCCGTTCACGCATTTCAGTTTCAGCTTCCTCAAACAAGTGAAGGAGCGAGTGGTCGGATAGGCAGTTTTTATTTGTTTGTTGTTCCTTTTTGTTGTTCTCTCTCTTAGGTCAGTCAATAAATAGCGAAAACTGCGGCTGATTGGCTTCTCTTCGATCTCAGTTGTTGTCTGCAACAAACGAGTACCTTAAACGTGATCCCAATCCCGTCTCTCAATCCGAGTGTTCAGCTCACAGTCGTCAAGATGGGCAAGAAGCAGCATCAGGTGGGCCCATCCTTTCGTTTTCGTGGCCATCCTTCTGCTTTCAGAGCGACAAGCTCTACATGACCACGCGGGAGTGGCAGGCGGTCGGCGGCTACAAAGACAGTCAGTGCACCTTCCCTGCTTCTCTGCAATTGTTCCTCTCTTGCAGGCGCCGACACCCGAATCCAGCGGGCCGTCTTCAAACGACTTCCGTTCTCCCACTGCTCCCTCACGTTCGTGCCCTTCAAAGAGCCCGTCTGCTCGCCGGAAGGAGTGATCTTCGACAAGAAGTACGTCTTCCTTTCTTGCTCAAGAATAATCCCCTCTCGTTTGAGGGCGATCACGAAGTACGTGCAGAAGCACGGGATCAACCCGGTGAACGGGAAGAAGCTCACGTTGGACCAGCTGATCGACCTGAAGTTCTCGAAGGACGGCGACGGTCTGCACTATCCCTTGTTCTTCCTTTTCAACCGCTTTCTTCAGGCAACTTCCAATGCCCGGTCACCTACCGCACGTTCACTCCGAGCAGCCTGATCGTGGTCATCCGCAACACGGGCAACGTCTACTCGATGGAGGCCGTCGAGGAGCTGAACCTGAAGCGGCGGCACATGAAGGACCTCCTGAACGACGTGCCCTTCCAGCGCAAGGACATCATCACGCTGCAGGACCCGAACGACCTCGAGAAGTTCAACATGGAGAAGTTCTACCACGTCCAGTTCGACACCCGCACGCTGGAGGAGATTGCCGACGAGAAGCGGCAGATGGCCCATCCGAGCTACGTCCTGAACAAGGTCACCGGCGAGGCCAAGCAGGCCCTCTCGAAGCTGAACGCCAAGTACGTGGACACGGACAAGAAGAAGGAGGAGGAGCACCTCGTGCCCGACCGCGTGAACGCCGCCCACTACTCGCAGGGCAAAATGGCCGCCGGCTTGACCTCCACCGTCATGGAGCCGATCACCTTCAACAACGCCGCCATCCTCGACGAGGACACCGTCAAGTACGGCCGCGTGACGAAGAACGGCTACGTGCGGATGATCACCAACCACGGGCCCATCAATTTGGAGCTCTTCTGCAAAGTCGCCCCCCGTGCGTGCGAGAACTTCATCGTCCACTGCCAAAACAGGGTACTACAACGGCAGCAAATTCCATAGATTAATTAAAAACTTCATGGTTTGTTCTCCGCACTGTCGGTTGAATTCCCTTCATCTTCGCTTGCAGATCCAAGGCGGCGACCCGACGGGAACCGGGAAGAACGGCGAGTCGATTTGGAAGAAGAACTTCAAGGACGAGATCTCCACCACGCTGAAGCACGATGCGCGCGGCGTCCTCTCGATGGCCAATTCTGGAAGCGACACGAACAAATCGCAATTTTGTCGTTATCCTCGTGCTTGGTCTTTCTTTCCTTTTTTTTTTTCAGCTTCATCACGTTCCGGCCGGCCAAGCACTTGGACGGGAAGCACACGATCTTCGGCAAGATGGTGGGCGGCGGCGACACGCTGTAAGTGGCTTCTTTGCTACATTTCATGAAAAGGAACTTGTTTGTTTGCAGGTCGGCCATCGAGAAAGTGCCCACGAACGAGAAGACAGACGAGCCGCTGGTACCTGGAAGAACACTCACCCATTCCTTCCTCATTTCGCTCTCTTTAGGAGCCCGTGATCTTCATGTCGGCCGAGGTGTTCGTGAATCCGTTCGAAGAGGCCGAAGAGGCGATCGCGAAGGAGCGCGCGGAGTTGGCCGCCCAGGGGAAGCCGCTGACCGCCCCCACCCTTCGAGGGCAAGCCGACGCTCCCGCCGCCCCCAAGATGAAGGCCTACGGATCGGGCGTGGGCAAATTCATCAAACCCGAGCTGAAGGTGGCGTTGAAGCGAGTGGCCGAGAAGGTGGGTGCTTTTTCCTTTCGATGTGGAAACGATCGTTTGCTTCAGGGCCTCGCAGACGTGGCCGAACCCTCCACGAAGACCGTCCGGCGGCCGTTCAGCGACTTCAGCGACTGGTGATCCCCGCCCGCACTCACTCACTTCCTTTTTATTTGTGTGTACATTTGGAATAAACGGTCGATCGATCAAGAGGCGGAGGTGGTGGGCTTTTGACTCGAAGCCGACGGGGCGGGCGACGAGCATTTGGGCACTTCGACGAGCGGAGCGGGAAGGAGGGGAGTGGGCCCGAAGTTCAGCAAGTAGGGGAAACTTGAGGCGCGTCCAGTTGGCTCTCGCCTTTGATGCGCGCGAACGACGACGGCGGACGGCCTCCGGAGCGATCTCGCTGTTGAAGTAGGGGTTGAAGCGGAGCAGAGAGGGCGGCTTCTCTGCGGTCTCCTGCAATCGAAACAGGCGTTCATTCGATCCGCTCTTCTCGCTTGCCGCACGTACGGAAAGTGAACGCTTTGCGAGGAGCTTGGGCGGTGGGTCGCCGTTCGCCTTCTTCCCCTCCTCCTTCGGTTCCTCGCCGCTCTCAGGCCGGCAACACGCGATGCTGTTGGTTGTGTTCGGCCAGCGCCTTCCTGCTCGGGCAGCACGTTCCGCAGTCCTTGCAGGCGAACGAGTAGGACATGTGATCGCCCATGTGGAGGTTGAGGTCGAAGGTCGTCTTGAAGCTCTTCAAACAACCGACGGGCTATGGTTGAAGCCACTCGGAACTCACGGCCGAGCAAACGTAGCACGTCTTGTTGTGCACCTTCAGGTGCTCGTCTCGCACGAAGGCATGTTGTTGAACTGCATGCCGCACTGATCGCAAGTGGCCGACTGGGACTTCTGAAACAAACTTGAAGATCGTTCCATGTCCTTAGCCCACTTGCTTACCTCGGAGTTGTGAGCAGCAAGATGCGTCTCAAAGGCGGCCGACTCCGAGAACGTCGCGCAGCAAGTGGGGCACATGAAGTACTGCAATCCATCTGCTCCGAGCTCCCCTCCGCCAGCTGAAGTTGGTGGTGGGTGATCGACAGGATGTGTCGGTCCGAGAAGTCGAAAGCAAAGGCGCCCGCTCCACTTGCGTCTTGCGGCTCTTCGATTTCGGCTCGGCGATCTTCGGCTCGTCTGCCGGCTGTTTGGAACTCGACGAGGCGAGGGGCGGCAGGCGGCGGTTTTGCTGCGAAGATCTCGGCCAGTTGGGCGAGAAAAGAGGGCGTCTTCTGAGCGGCCGCTTCTCCTCCGGACGTCTCGAACGAGTAGAAGATCGACGGGAAGTGGTCGACGAAGTGGTGGATCAAATCGAGACGCGTGGTGGAACGTGCGCGAACACTGCCGACAGCCGCCGACTGCCATCAATCCGGCGGCGGCCACTTCCGAACTCAACGGAACGATCTCGTTTCCGTTCGAACGGGTCGGCTCAGTTGTTGCCCCGTTCGCTGGCTCCTGAAAGTAAGCGATGAAAAGAACGGTCCACGTCACGAACCTCCGAACTGCTCGCCGGCGGCTCCATTTTGATCTCGTCGGCGCGGGCGTGAATTCGATTGAGCACTTGATCCAACTTCATTTCTTCTCTGCTCTTCCGGAAGCTTCGGACCTCGAGGACTCCGCAGTTTGCTCAAAAATCACTGCAAATGGAGAGCAGACGGCCGGCGATGCCCTCAGGCCACACGCCCGCAAAGGCACGCCTTCGAGCCGCGGCTCGTCAATTAGGCGCCCTGAGGCGGCGGCCGGCCGAGAGTCACTCGTTTGCCCCGAAGGCGCTCGCGCGCATCAAATTGAAGCAGACATTCCTCACTTCTTTTCTTTCGTCCATTTTTTTTGCTTACGGTACGCGATGCGGATTGAGGAGTACTCAAGAGAACTCGTTAATCGCTTCAATAACGGCGATCCCCCACATCTCCTCGTTCTCTATTGGAAAAGAAGATTCGGTTGTCAATCGGTTGCGGAATGATCGTCAATCTTTCGGCACACAAAGAGCGCGTGTCCGAGTCGCCGGACGAACGAGAAGAAAGGAGGAGGAAGATGCACGAATCCAATCAAATTTTCCCGTTTCATTTTCGCGTCGATCGTTAAACCCGAACGGGTGAATCAACGAGCGGACGGCTCTTCGTTTAATGAGCGAAGAGGAGAATCGAATGAACACGCGGCTCTAATGGGATTTTTGATCACCAGAAGCCCCAACCGATCGATTCGTGCGGTTTGAAACCTTCGAGAAACAAAGGACGTCCTTGAACCTCCAGGTTCTGCAATTATTCCTCGTTGTTGTTGTTGTTTGTATTGCGCACCAATTTGCCTCTCGTCTGCATTCCGCGCGCCACTAATTGGAGGCCCTGGAATGCATGAACGCTCTGCTTGTGAAACCGAACGACGACGAGAAGGGAGGAGGAGCAATTAGACGAAAGGCAGGGATGCAAATTGCGAAACAAAACGCGGCCGGCTTGATTACGCGCATTTAAATCGGTGGGGTGGTTGCGTGGCCGCATTTCAGTTCTCGTTTGTTTCCGCAAATTGCACCTCCCGCCCGCCCGCCCGCCCGTCCTCCGTCGAGTGTACCCGCATTTCAAGTGGCCGGCGGTGAATTTCGCGCTCCAGAAGGCGGTCGAGCAGGTCGGGCGTCGAGTAATGAAGACGACGAGGATGGGCGGTGGGCGATGCGAAGCCACAAAGCAGACAGCATTCTTGATTCTCCTGATCGCGAGTGCGTGCTCTTTCCGATGGACATCCCCTCCTTTCCGGTCGTTGCACGTAATTGAGCGTGAACGGAAGGCCGCAAAGAACACGCTCCCCCTTCCGCTGGTCTTCCGGAAGGACGGCGATTAGCCGACGCCCGTTGCGAAGAAAGCGGCCGCCTTCGTAATTGACTCGCATTTCCGCCCGCTCGTCTGCCGATTCGGGCCGCCGTACTCGGTATTGCGGCGTGATCATTACGCGCCTCGTTCATCCACTCACTTTCTTCTGGATGAACGACGAGGAGACAATCCGAAGGTCGCCCGATTACTCACCTCCCCCCCCCTCTCTTCCTTTGTTATTTTTGTGCGCAAATTTGACGTAACGCGGAGAGGAGCGGGCGGGGCGGGGGGGATCGTCGAGTGGGCGGGCGTTCGATCGAGTGGACGGCGGGCGGCTCTCTTTCAACGCAAATGTTGGTGTTTTCTTCTGCGTGAAACAACCGCCCGCAGGTGACAATGGGGTCCGTTCGATCGTCCGGTCATTGGGCTGCGGACGGCGGGCGGAGGTCGGCGGAATCGGCGATCCCCGAGCTGTCCGCCTCCCCTCGCAGCTCGGTGCTCCATTTCGTAGAGCGAACCGGAAGCAACGGCACGCGTTTGCGGCGTGAAAAACGAACGCCGCCGGAAGCAAACGGAGTCCCGATTTTATCTCCCGCTTTCTCCCGCACTTCTCGCTGCTTGTTTGTCGTTCGGGTGTTCTCGGATCTCACTTTTAATTCGCGCTTCCCCGACGATTTATCTTTCTGCTCGTTTTCAGGTGCAAAATGCCCGCACTTCGACTTCCCATTGGTCGTCCTTCTCCTTCTTGTCCTTTCAAACGAGTCCCCTGCTCGCCCAGTACGATGCCGAAGCGCCCAGTGCGGCCACCACTCCACCGCCGACTCCGCCAACCGGCCCTTTGATTCGTGTGGAGGGCGAAGTGCACGCGGAGAAGGCGGAAGAAAACCAGCTGCCGGGCGGTCTGACCGGCGGCTACGAGAGCGGCGGGTCGACGGCCGGAAGCTCGACGGCGGGCGGCTCGTCGGCTGCGAGCAGCGAGGCCACCACTCCATTCTTCGGCGTCCTCTCCCGCTTCCGCTTCTTCGGCATCTCCCGGCTACGATGCGGAGAGCTCGTCTCCGGCTTCTCCGTCGAGTTCCGAACAAAACCCGGCCGCATCGACCGCATCGAGCGTCTCGCCGGCTGAAGGCGAGTCGCCCGCATCCGCGAGCACTCCGGAGGCGACCACCCCGCAAGCAGGCGGCAGTTCCGCAGGGATCGACTGCCGGGACGAGCGGCAGCACTCCCGACTCCTACGAGGGCGCCTCTCAATCGACTTCTTGCACCCTCCGCTTCGACTCCCACTGCAGACGGTTTGTGCCCGAACAAGGGGAATATTTTCGAGGAGTCGTGTTTTTAGAAGGCGTCTCATCGGCCTCCACTTCCGTCTCTCCGCAATCGAGTGGAGAGCGGAGCGACGACTCCAGCGAGCTACGAGGCGGCCGAAACGAGCACGCCCGCCTCTGCCGCCGCCCAGTCGGGAGCCGCCGGCAGCCCCTCCGCGAGTTCGACCGGCGGCTACGAGGGGACGCCGAACGCCGCGAGTTCCGTCGACCAATCCACCCCGGCGCACGGCCAAGCGGCGTCTTCTTCTCCGCCGGCAGCTTCCGGCGAGTCCTCGACGTCCACGTCGGCCGAAGCCCCGATCAGCGTCGAGAACCCGACGACGCGCGTGGTCGACGGCGAATCGGGAAGCGCCGAGTCGACGACCGCCGTCCGCCTCCTCTCCGCCTGCTGGAAGCCAAGCGAGCGGCGGCGAGCAGGGCTACGATTCGGCCGCTCCGAACGGCGGCGAGAAGGCGGAAAGTCCAGCAGCCCCGCCCGCTTCTCCCTCCTCCGCTACTCCCGCGGACGACTCGACCACCCTGCCGCCGTCCATCGAACCTTCGGCTCCCGGGACGACGCCCAGCACCCCGCCTGCTTCTCAAGAGGCCTCGAATCCAACGGCGACTTCCGCTCAAGCGGAGCGAGGCGACGACCGTTGGCTACGAGTCGGCCTCTTCGTCCGTCTCTCCAGCTTCTCCGTCCACGACGGCCGAAAGCTCGTCGCCGGCAGCGGCAAGTGGAGAACAGGGGCAACAACGCCCAACCGGCCGAAGGTGGAGCCCAGGGAACCGAAAACTGCCGGCGGACAGCCGCAGAAGTTCTCCTCGCGTTCCCGACCGCAAACTGAAGAACAGGCCGACGCGCAGCCGTCTTCCACCCCGTCCTCAGCCGAAAGCACGCACACTTCCGGCTACGAGGTGCCGAACGATCAGCCGGCTGCGGGAGTGAGCGAACAGGCCGCTTCGTCCGTCGAGCCCTCCGCGAGTTCGACGCCCCCGAGCGAGGGATCTTCGGCGACGACGCCGAGCGGCGGCTACGAATCGACGGAAGCGCCGGCCGCCTCCTCTCCGTCCTCCGCGCAGCCGTCGCCGAGCAGTCCGAGCGGCGGGAATGCGGCCGCTTCCTACGATTCCGCAGCTGGAGCGAGTGCAACGACCGCGAAGCCGGCCGCTCGGCCCTGGAAGATAAACAAGGGAACGCACCCACGGCCGGTCGACGGGAGCACTTCGGACGGCGGAGATCAAACGGCAGAAGGCGGACAGCCCGCGAGTGCTCAAGAAGGAACTCCGAGCAACGGTCAGTCCTCCAAAAAGCGCGTGAATTCGGGGAGTGCAGGTGAGAGGGTGGATGGCTGTCTTTCGACTAACAAGTGGGGCGTTAAGGCCGCAAACCGGGTGCTTCTAATCAACAGGCGGCTAATCTGCAACCTTCTGGTTATGGGGAGAACGGTGAGTCGAGAAAGAAGCTAACAACGAGCTGCAAACGGTTTGTGAACATCCTCTGATTCGTCCATTTCTTTCAGAAATCCCCCCCAATCCGAACAGCCGTCCGCGCGCGTCGTCTCGCCGCAGGAGGCCGTCGGCTACGAAGTCCCGCACAACTCCAACGGGCCGCAACGGGACCCGATCGTCGACCCGCTTGAAAGTGAGTGCTCTTTGATTCATTCCTTGAAGTCCTCGTTTGTGTTCAGTCCCCGTGAACCCGCCGCTGAAGCGAGTGGACGCGTCGACTCGCCGCAAGTGGCGCCCGTTCGTCATGGACTGCGCAACGGAGGTGGACGATCGGGGCGACGAGTTGTGCAAAGAGTGGGCGAAGGGCGGCTTGTGCAGCGAGCATCGTGCCACGATGTTCCTCTTCTGCCGTAAAACCTGCCTTTGCGTCGGCCCGCCGGTGACCAAGGAGGACGAGGAGGAACTCACGAGACGGCGATTCAAACTTCACCGACATTGAAACTGTGATTCTTCTTGCCATTGTCTTTCGTTTGTTTCTCCTTCTCACTTCGAATCCAACCGATGCTAATCGAAATCTGCTCAACTTTCCGTCGCGGGCGTTCTTCTTGCACTCGCCAGTCTTTCACTCGTTCGTTCGTTAATAAACGTGACCCATCACCTTGTCGCTTCGATTGCGCCACGAAGAGCTGCAAAACAGGAGCTGATTTGATTCGAACAGGAGTGGAAACGCAACAAGCGAAGTGGAAGATTTGCATGAAACAAAAAGCGGCCATCGGAGTCGACCTGTTCGCTCCCGTCCGTCCGGCTTCTTTACTCTCGGTGTCAATCCTCCCAACCGGTCGGCCCACTCGTGCTCCGCGATGCCCTCCAAAGCGTCCTCGAACGCGAACGTCGTCGACTCGAAGCCGGCGGCCCCGACGAGCAGCAAGACGGCGGCGCCCTCCGCTTCGGCGCGGAAGTCGGCGACCGAACGCCCGGCGGCCGTGAGCCCGTCGGAGGCGGAGGCGGCCGGCGGCGTCCACTCGGTGCACGTGGCGTGGGACGACGTGGTGGTCTCCTCGAAGAAGACCAAGTTCCCCATCCTCAAGGGCGTGTGCGGGCGTTGCTCGTCCCGGCCAGACGGTCGCCTTGATGGGCGCGAGGTGAGTGGCCGGCCGGTCGATCTTCTCACCACTCGTTCGTTTCAGCGGGGCGGGCAAGACGACGCTCCTCAACTTCCTCATGCAGCGCAACATGAAGGGCCTGAAGACGGGCGGCCAGGTGCTCTACAACGGCAACGCGCTGCCCAACGGCCGCGGCCTGCCCCGCATCTCCGCTTACGTGCAGCAGGAGGACCTCTTCGTCGGCAACCTCACCGTCCGCGAGCACCTCTCCATCCAGGCCAGTCTGAAGGTGCCCAAGGGATCGCGCACCGAACGCACCGAGCGCGTCAATGCGGTGAGTGGGCGGAAACCGGCCATCAACTACCTGTGCACGCTGCAGATGATCAAGGACCTCAAGCTGGAGCAGTGCGCCCACAACCGGATCGGCGTGAGCGGCGTCCGCAAGGGCATCTCGGGCGGCGAGGCGAAGCGGCTGGCGTTGGCCTCCGAACTGCTCAGCCACCCGTCGATCCTCTTCTGCGACGAGCCCACCACCGGCCTGGACTCGTTCCTCGCCTCCGAGCTGGTCGGCCTGCTCGACGAGTTGGCGCAGAAGAACATGACGATCATCTGCACGATCCACTCGCCCTCTTCGGAGATCTTCTGCAAGTTCGATCAGGGTTTGTCTCTCCCCCTCCACTCCTCACCGCCCCGTCTGCAGTCATGTTCCTGGCGGAGGGCCGCGTCGCCTACTGGGGCACTCCCGACCAATGCTACAAGTTCTTTGGCGAGGTGTGCGCCCCCGAACTGCCCATCCTGCCCAACCGAAACCTCGCGCACACGGTCATCGAGGGCCTCGCCATCCACCCGGAGAACGCGGAGAAGTGCCGGCTGAAGGTGGCGCGCATCTGCGACAAGTACGAGGCGTGGCACAAGACGCAGCCGGCCGCCGAGTTCGAGGACCCCGCCGACGCG
Source organism: Aphelenchoides fujianensis (assembly GCA_024699865.1). Classification (NCBI taxonomy): domain Eukaryota; kingdom Metazoa; phylum Nematoda; class Chromadorea; order Rhabditida; family Aphelenchoididae; genus Aphelenchoides; species Aphelenchoides fujianensis. The sequence goes on along the minus strand of JAMPIO010000007.1, from coordinate 754,563 downwards.
CACCGCCGCCGCCCGCTGATCGGCCGCCGCAAGGTCCCGCTGCACCGCCTCTTCTTCGGCATCTTCCGCCGCACGCTGCTCGACATCTGGCGCAACCCCGCCCTCGCGCAGGCCAAGTTCTGCCAGGTCTGCCCTCGCCTCTCTGCTCTGTTCATCTCGTGCTTGCAGAAAGTGTTCATGGGATTCTTCCTCGGCCTGCTCTACCTGAACAGCCCCACGGACCAAGACGGGGTGGTCAGTCGGAAGGGCGCCCTCTTCTACTACATCTCCGAGCTGACCTACGCGACCATCTTCGGCATCCAGACCTTCCTGCCGCAGCACTTCCCGCTGCTGGCCCGCGAGTACCACGACGGCCTCTACCCGGTCAGCGTCTACTACGTGGCCACAATCCTCGCGTACCTGCCGCTGTTCACGCTGGACGGGATCGTGATGGTCTCCATCTCGTACTGGATGATCGGCCTGCACCGCACGGCCAAGACCTTCTTCACGACGCTCCTGACGACCATCCTCGTCGAGTGGTCGGCCGTCAGCGTGGGCATCATGGTCAGCGCGGTGCGTTCTCCTTTCAAGCACTTCCTTGCACTCATCGCTTGTTTAGGCGGCGCCCAGCTACGCGTTCGCGGTCTCCATCTCCGGCCCGCTGCTCACGATGTTCTCGCTCACCGGCGGCCTGTACACGAACATCACGAAGATCCCGGCCTGGATTCGCTGGATCCAGTACTTGTCCTGGTGTGTCGCCTATCCTCTCCCTTCCCTTCACCCGTCTGCTGCAGGTTCCGCTTCGGCTACGAGGCGCTGATCGTGAACGAGTGGCAGCACTACGCGACGATCGACTGCCATCCCAACCACGACAACGCGGTCTGCGAGGGCTCCGGCCACGAGGTGATCAAGAACCTCAACTTCGAGGAGGACAACGTCGCCTTCAATCAAGTGTGCATGGTGAGTGGCCGTCAATGATCGTTCGCCTCCACTCGTTTCAGTTCTTCTACATCATCGGCGCCTACGTGATCGGGTACATCGGGTTGGTCATTCGCGTCCTGTGGGCTCGTTGATTCCGTTGCGGGGTGTGAGAGAAAGCGAATAAACGGAAGTGGAAAGTGGATGGATACATTGAACAAGAATTATCGAGTTTATGTCAACAAGAACCAATTGGAATAGTCGGAAGTGAAGGGAACAACCGGAATGTTCAGGAGACACTCGCAGCTTCACGCCTTCGACTGGACTTCCGGAAGGACCTTCTTCACTTCGTCGGGGATCGCGTTCACGTATTCCTGCAACAATCAACGAATGAATCCACTTGCTGGAGGGACTCGCCTCGTGCTTGACCCAACAGGCGGTGGCGAGGACGCCGCCCGTGTTCTGCCGTTGGGCGTCGGCGCCATAGTAGAGGCGGCGGCCGGCGATGTCGGTGAGCTCGCCGCCGGCCGCCCGGATGACGGCCTCCGGGGCGGCGGTGTCCCACTTCTTGCAGCCGCCGCTCGCGAACACGTAGGCGGCCGCGCCCTCGAGGCACTTGATCACCTTGAAGCCGGCGCCGCCGATCCGCTCCCGCCGGTCCAGCAGCTTTTTCTCTTCGAGCGCGTCCAACGCCGACTGCACGAGCGTCGTGTTGTGGCTGCGGGTGGTGACCACGACCCGTTCGGTCCCGTCTGAAGGCAGCAAGTGGGTGGAAGAACGAAGGAATGGGCGAACCTTTCTTGAGATCAATCCCGTACGTCCCGACGCCCTCGATGCCCCAAATCGTCCGCCCGTTCTGCCCGAAGAAGGGTTGATGGATGACGCCGGCCACGGAGCGGCCCTTGAACGCGATCCCGATCAGGACGGTCACTTGTTCCAGCAAGGCTAAATGAAACGAACGAGTGGATGAATCAAAAAAAAATTCACTCACGAGATTTTGTTTTGGCCGCCTCAGCAAACTCCGAAGTGCCGTCCAGCGGATCCACCCACACGACGAGATCTTCGGCCTTGGCCGCCCGCAACTCCTCGGGGCACTTGGCGTCCAGCTGGAGCACCTCGCTGCTGACGCCCAATTCGACGGTCGGCACCTCGCTCGTCTTCTCCTCCTCGCCGATCACCTTCAGCTTCCCGTCGAACTTCGCCTGCAGCGACTTCTCGATGCAGTACTGGGCGGAACGGTCGGCCTCCGTCTGCAGGTCCTTGTTCCCGTTCGTGCCCTTGTCGACGATCTTCAAGTCCGCACTGTTCGTCACGTTCTGAACAACCGGAAAGCAATGGGAGGAAGGGAAATGGGGACTCACTTTGATCACTCCGCCGGCCGTCTCCGCGATGCGCACTGAAGAGGCGACCACGCGCACAAGGAAGCAGGATTTGTTGAACATTTCGGTCGGATCGGCGGACATGACGGCGCGAATTCGAGCTGAAAGCCGACGAGATCAAAAAGAAGGCGATTGACGTCAAAGTGCGAGCGAATTCGGCCGACAGACGGTCGAGGAGCGAAACGGAACGATAAAATCGGCGGAGAGATCACAATCGGAGCCCCCGCACTGGAATCAAACACCAGAGTGCCCCCAGCACCTGCCTAGTCGACGGCCTTCATCCCTTCGCAGCGGACGAGCGGAAAGCGGGGGAAGTGAATTAGCCGACCGCTTTCTCTCTCGAATGCAATAAGCGGCGAGCAGACGACCGGGCGATGGAAAGCGAACGGCAGTCGGCGGACGGAGCGGCGGGTGGCCGGCGGAATGGACGGCGGAGAATTCGGTTGAACTTTCAACTCTTCGGACCAAAAGAATCAATTGGACCAATTGGATTGTAGGGCGTTGCAGAAGGTGGCAACAAACGATAACCGCTCGTTTATTTGCGGTTCAATTGTTTTCGACCGAGTCGGCGACTCCGCACCCGTCGGTTGGCGTTCTGTTCGCCGTCTGGCTTCGATCGAACGGGAGCTTACCGCCCGTTTGTCTGTCCTTCGTGCTCGAGCAACTTCTTGCGAACAACAATCAAAGTTTATTACCAACAACGACGGCCGTATTTACAGCACAATTATGCTCACAAACCGAACGAAAAAAAGGCGTTCACTCGGCATAATCCGCGATGTTCATCTCCGTCTCGTGGCGGGCCACCTCGTGCTTCAAGGTGGCTGAAAACAAAACTGATAGGTTCGAATTGAAGCAAGGACGAACGTACTCTTGGGCTCGACCACGTGGCCGGCCGCCACGATGCAGTTCTCCAGCTGGCAGTTCTCGCCGATCTGCGCCCCTCGACACACGATGCAACGCTTGAGTTTCGAGCTGAAAGGAGAGAGGAATGAATGGAACCTTCGCTCGCCGCCCACTCACCCCTTGCCGATCTTCACGTCGGCCATGATCACCGACTCCTCCACCTTCGTGTTGTTGGCGACCTCGCAGTTGGCGGCGATCGAGGACTTCACGACGCTGACCGCCTCGTCGCCGATGCGACTCGTGGGCGCGATCACGCTCTTGATCACGTTCACCTTCTTGCCGGGGTAGGCGACCCGCTCGGGCAGGAAGGCGGGGTACTGGTCGAGGAGGCACTTGTTCGCCTCCAGGTACGCGCCCAGCGTGTTGCACTTGGCGATGATCGAGACGGCGTCGCGCGTGGTCTTGTAGCCGAACAGGCGGAACGATTCGGGCGGCTCCTCCGACACGCCGTGCTGCAGCTCGAAGGCCAACTGCTGGAGTTGAGTGCGCTCGAAGATGCGCAGCAGCTCCACGTCGTCCCGATTGTTCTGCTTCTCCAGCAGGAAAGGGGATCAAATCCGCTTTGATTTGCGAGTGTTCGCTGCAAACAGACAAACGAGTGGGAAGAAAAAGCAGGAAGAGAGGACTCACCGTTCCCACGAAAGGACGTTCAGCAGCCGGTAGTCGACCAGATAGACGTGGCAGTCGGTGTAACTCGACGTGAACTCCACTTGCGTCAATCTGAACCCACCCTCGTTCATTCGCTTGGTTTATTGATCGATGGACTCACGTGGTGAACAGAGCGGGGTCCAGCTCGACCTCCGAACTCTCCAACTCCTCTTCCGGCAGCAGGTAGATGAGTTGGCCGCTCTTCTGGCAGATCCCGACGAAATCCTTGGCTGAAACGAACGAATGGCCACTCATTCGAATGATCGGAAGAACGCACTCGAGTTGTGTTCCTTGGGGCCCGGGGCGCCACCGACTTGCACGCGGTGTCCGAGAGCAAACACGTGAGGATGGAGGCATTCGCGTGGTGCATTTCGATCATGTTCCGGAGCACGATGTCCGAAACGAAGTCGCCGGACATCAGGATGAAGTCGGTGTAGATGCGCGAGGCGAAGTGCCGCAAGACGTCGGCCGTTCCCCAGTCCTCCTCCTGATTGGCGGGCGCCACCACTTCGACCTTCATGCTCTCGGGCAGCTCCGGACAGCTCCCGTCCGCCAGCATCTCGTTGATGCGCTCCAGACTCTCCTCGTTCGTGATCAGCAGGACGTCTGCAAGTAGAAGTAAGAAGGGGCTGGAAGAGGAAACGAACCGTTGATGTTGTTCTTGGCGAGGACGTGCAGCGGGAACCAAAAGAGCGGAATGTTCGCGACGGGCAGCAGAGCCTTCGGAATGTGCTCCGTGACCGACCGCATTCGGTTGCCGAAGCCGCCCGCGAGGACGATCGCTTGGAACTCGGCGTTCTTCTTCATGACCATCGAGAGGGCGGCTGGAAGCATTCGGTTGCTTGGAGTTCGTTGGAATGCAAGCAGGTATTGATTAGACGCGAACTCGTGTTAGAGGAGCAGCGAGAAGAAAGTAATTATGGTTTATTCACGACTATTTCAGCTAACAACCGTCTATCCAATACTCCGCTTAAACGAGAACAAACACGAATGGCAAGTGAGCAAATGCCGAGGGGGGGAAGGCGGGCGTGGATCAGCAGACGAACGGAATGATCGGCATGCGGCCCTTCGGGTAGTCCGGGAACTCCTTCTTGTAGTTGCGGTGCTTGCCGGCCGCCCAGATCTTCATTTGGATGAAGCCGGCGGTCGTGAACAGGAGAGCTGAAAGCAGGAGAGTGAAGAGAAGTGGGCGGAAGTGAAACGAACCGGGCAACGACTGCGTGAAGACCGAGAAGGCGACCCACGCGCCCACTTCGTACGTGTAGTTGGGGCACGAGACGAGGTTGAAGAGGCCGGTCAGCGGGTTGGAGTTCGGGTACGGGATCTTGCGCTCCTTGCTGCCGGCCGGGCGCAAGTCACGGAGCAGCAAGTGGATCGACAGGTTGCCTGCAAGCAGCCAATGATTCACCTTCAAACAAAGAGATTGCCGGACCGATCTCGCACAAGAAGAAGGCCGCCACCCCGCCGTACAGCTGGAGGGCGCCGAGGGCCGGCGGCGTGTAGAGCGGGTGGTTCACGAAGTAGCTGATGAACGCGGCGAATCCCCAGTAGTACGTGCAGTTCTAAACACCCCCTTGCATCCAATCGATTAGAAGAAACGAACCTTGAAGAGGTTGCGGATGGGCATCGTGCCGTTGCTGAACCGGTGGATGAATTGCGTTTCGTAGAGGCGCTTCGCGTAGTGGAACGAGTGGCAAATCAACGCCAACGTGACGGCCGGGTGGATCGGCTTGCTGGCCGCTGCAAACGAACGAATAAACACCAGAAATAAAGCGAGCAATGCCCTTACAGCTTCCGTAGACGATCCACGGACGCAGGTAGAAGAGCGGGTACACGAAGAAGGGCCCCGCGTATTCGAACAGGAAGACCGTCTTCCAGCCGATCTGCGGGCCCAGATTGCGGTAGAAGAGCTGGGCGGATCCCTTGGCGAGATTCAAGTTGGCGATCGTCTCCTCGTCGCGAAGGTTCTTGCCGCGCGGCTCCAATCGCAGCGAAATCTGCTCGACGGGCACGCGTTCTGAAATCCCTCGATTGATCGACGGAAAATCGACGGAAAGAACTCACTTTTGGCGGAGAACTTCTTCTTCAGCGAGAGGATCGAATCGGCCGTGTTCACGTCCTCGAGCAGGACGGCCGGCTTCTTCGAGTCCTTCGCGTCCAGAATCTCCACCGACAGTTGGGTCGCCATCCTGCAAACAGCCGGGAATAATCGAAAGAAACACCCCCGAACCGAGCGGCAGAAAGAACGCGAGATGCCCGCACGAATGGCGTGATTTCGAACTTGTCGACCGAAAAATCGTCCGCTTTTCGGTGCAAACGAATGAGGGCGGCTGATAACACCCGCCTTCCCCGCAGACAGCCAGCAGAACCAAACAGGCGATTCTTTAGGCGAAACGCCCAAACTTGACGCAATTTCGGCGAACCGAGCGGCAAGCGGAAACTCGTGGCCAAGTGATGCACCTCAAGCAAACCGAAGAAACATTTCCAATGGCCGAAATTCGACGAAAATTCGATTGAAATGAAGAAAAACGAACGAATTCGACGGTTGATTTGAGGTGGGTTGGCGGCTTCCCTTCGGTTTCTTTGCCAGTTCGGCTCGTTTCTTTCGGTTTAGATGACGGCGGCGACGAAAGAGGCGATTCGAAGAGTTGCTGCAAAAGCTGCTGTTCGATCGATCGAATGCGGCCGCCTCCCCCGTGCAGTTGGCTTCCGACATTCGAGGGAAATCCGCTCGACAGTCGCGGCAGATCGTCCCCCGAAAGCAACCCCCGAATGTGCCCACTTCGAGCGTCTTTATCGAACGGAAAGAACAACAAAAAGAAGGAGGTTCCTGATCGCGATGCGGAGATCAACGGGGCCATCGGGACGGCGGAAGACGACGAGCAACCGGGCTGTTCGTTCGAGTCTGAAATCGAGCCAAAAGTGAGTGGAAATTGACGATTGTTTGGTTGAATGCTCGTTCTCCTCTAGACACGACGATCACGGCACGTCTTGCATAGCCAAACGGAAAGAACGATCGATTAGTTCGGCGGACGAGGCGGCGGAAGACGGTGAGTATTCGCTTCTCCGTTCAATCGAGGATGCACGGCTCACAAAAGAAGTCGGGGGACAAACGGACGAGCGGGCATTGTTTATTCCACCAATTAGCCGTCTGCCGCCTTTTGTCCAAATCGACCGACAAGAAGGCCGAAAGGAAAGCGGTTGGTGTGCGAACTGGCGTCTACGGTAAACCCGAAAAGATCCCGAGCTGCACGTCGGAAGGCCGCCTTTCGCACGCCGTCCGATGGGAAACTGGAGGCCGAGGTGCGGGGATTCGCGTCGATCGTACTCGAATGCGAAGGCGAATTCCGCTAATCGCCCGTCTTGCTCGCTGCTTCTCGAAAGACGATCACTCGAGTCAAGAGAAGTGATGTGCTCTCGAAACAACTTGCCTTGATCAAAATGAGTTCGATTGCCTCGCTGTTTGTGATCTGATGGAATTCCGCTCCTGCTTATCCCCCGAAATGGGCGCCGTTTGGTGAGTGGCAGGCGGGAAAGGCGGACAGGAATCATCGGGGATCGTACGGTTGTTCGAAATCCACAGTAATCGAGCGGCCTCATTTGAATAAGCGGGGCGGATGGCCGGAATGATGGGCGCCGTTGAGTGGATTTCCGCGAAATCGGCGGCCATCCGTCGGCGGCGGCCATCTGAATGGATTTCGTGAATTTTTCATCGTGCTCCGTTTGGACAACGACCCACTTGGGCGCCGATCGGGGCGGGTTACCAGGCAGCCGGACAAACGCTAAAAGCCGCCGGTTCAACTTTGAATATTGGCCCCGTTTTTTGTTCATTACAGAAGGGGGAATTTCGAAAAAAGTACGCAAACCCGTGGGCTGCCCGCTCTTCTGCTCGCTTTCTCCGAAAGACGCGGCTTTCTTTTCGTCGGAATGGATCTCGATTTGTACAGCCGATCTACGGTATTTCCCGCGGTCGCCTACTACGGTGAGCAGTGATCTTTGGGAAGGGAGGGAAGGGAGGGATGTTTGGCCACAACTTCTGATCACCGCTCGTTTGACCGTTTGACTGGTGGCTTCGTTTCAGGCCAAAGCGGCGATCAAACGACGCAGCAGACGAACGAGCGGCTCCTCCAGCAGCACCTCCTCCAGCAACAGCCGTCCGCCCAAGGCCGCGCCGATCAAGGCCAGTCGGGCGTCGCCCATCGGGACTCCGCGGCCTTCCCGTACGTGGCCGCCGGATTCCCGAGCTTCCCGCTGGTCGGGGCCGCCGAAGCCGCTGCAGCAGCCGCCGTCTCGCAACTTCGCAATGCGAGCGGAGCGGCGGCCGCCTTGGAGTCGGGATCAATGGAGGGCTACAACTTGAGTCAGCAGTTGCATCAAGCCACTTCGTGAGTTCTTTTGGCCCTTTGCTGTCGTTGGAAGTGCCCCCACCCCGATTTCATTTCTTCCCGCCCCTGTTTGACACCCGACAACAGCCTGCTGCTCGCAAATCTGCGCACCTTTCGGGACGCGCGCGGGATTCCCTTCGGTTATTAAAAACAGGAGTCGGCCGGCCGGCTGCTCGGGCGGCGGCCGGCTAATTGGCACATTGGCGCCCTCCAAACGGTCGCCGCTGCCGAAATGCGAGTCCCCAGCAGAAGCGATTAGGAGGCCGGCCGGCCGGTGAGAAGCGGGCGGCCCACCGGAGTCCTCAATTCACTCCTTCGCCCGCTGCCCAAATGCTCTTTAACGAAGCCGCGGGCGGCAGGTGAAATGGCCCGCATTGGGGTGTGCAATGAGCGACTACTTTCTGGGAAAGAGGACGGAAGGAATTGGATTGGAGGCAAGTGTGACTGCTGGTCGCCGAATGGAAGCCAATCGAATTGTTTTCATTCCGCAGATGCTGCACGAATCAAAGGCAGAAGCGAGGCGAACGAGCGAAATTAATTGGCGGCGGGCAGTCGGCGTGATCCCGATTGACCGCGCGGCTTTCGGCATTGTGTGCGGGATTTGGGACGTGAACAGGTGTTGAGCGAGGCGAGCGGCGAGGCGAGCGGGAGCGGGAGTCACGCGTACAAAAACGGAAGACGAAAACAGCCGGCCGACCGGACCGAAGCCCAGCTACAAAAATCGTGTGAATCCGAATGAACCGGCCGATTGTACGCGGAAGTCATGGGAGATCGTTGGTCGCCCCGGGCAAGTTAGTTACCGGCCGCCACTCCGCAATGAACACAAACATCCCACGGCTCACCGCTCGGCAACCGCGAATCGCTTAGCGCCCGATCGTGGCGACGCCAATCGCGGCCGCAAGCGGGCGAAAAATCGATTAATCGCAGCGAAAACACGAAGCGAAGAGCGAGGAGGCCGGCGGTGAGCGGGCGCTCGTTCGGTCGCGCCTCCACCGTTTTTTGGCCGTCGGTTTCCACGACAGTCGGCGGTTGGTCGTCCTGGAAACTGGTTGGAAGAACAACCCAGGCATCCCATTCGGCCGCCCGTCCAATCCGTTCGATGCACACTATCAGAACGGAGCGAAGTCGCCTGTTAGGTCGAGCACACGCCTTTTTAGTCGATTGAATTCGGCCGGCCGACGGCGCGTTTTCGTTCGAACGACCGCGTTTTCCTCCCGCTCCTCGCTTGATCCGAAGCGCCCGCTCCCCCCCATCCAATCGATCGCCTCGTTTTGCTCACCCTCTCACCACAACCGACTGCCCTATGTTTGGGGGGACCCTCAAGACGGTGGGCGTCGTTGATGACGACCGCTCAGCCCAATTATAAGCCCGCATTCCAAGGCGCAGTTACCAGGCGACTGTCGCCGCCGCAACCGACCGACCGACTGGCGTTGTCGGGGTGTCCTCGGGTTTGCATGACGACCGTTTCGTTTGTTGCCTTGGAGAACATCGCCGAACGACGGCACATCGGCCGCAAAACCCGGCGATGGTCGGCGCGAACCCCCAACTGCGCTCCGGCCGCCCGCCGACCGCCGGTTTGAGTTCGGTCGGCTGTTTGTTTCTTCCGTGCACCCGCCTGTTGATGAGAGGGAGCTGCCGAGTGCTCGTACTTGTTTGCCGCTTTGGGATCCGCCGATTCGTTCCGGCAGCTCAAACCGCCGCTTTGCGCGACGACCTTCGGGCGGCCGGCGGAGTTCCGATGCGCTGCGAACCGTTCGCCAATTATCCGCCGGCTCGGCTTTGTGTTCCGCGCACAAGCGGCCCCGGTCACCGCTCATCGCTGCGGGTTGACCTCTCCGTCCTAATTGCACACTGGAAAGCCTCGAGATTTCTGCTCGAGAAGTTCGAAATTTCCGCCCGGTTGGCCGAGAGGTGAACGCGCTGCCCAAATGCACTCCTTCCGCCGAGTCCGTGCCGGACCACGCCGTCGACCGACTTCCGGTCAGTCTCCACGAATCCCGGCCGCATTCGGGGCGCTAATCGCCGCTCCCCGCACCTGCCCGCGCTCGCCCAAGCCGCTTTCATTCGCTCGCCTCGATTTGAGGACGTCATTATCGTTCGCTTCAGCCGCTTTTACGAGCCATTTCACATCGCCCTCCGACGCGAAGTTCGCACTCGGCGCACAATGCGGGAAGTGGCCCGTGGGGAGCTGCCGGCCGTTCACCTTGAGCGAAAACAATCCCCGTCAAGGAATCCAAACAATGCCCGCATTCACTCAAGGAAATGAGTCATCAGGCAGAAGAAGATAGTCGCTCGCTTGTTTACCGTAAACCCCGCATTGTTTCCAACTGCCGCTGATGATTGGCCGACGAGAAGCGGGCGGAAATCGGGCACAAACTCCCGAATTCTCATCGTTTTCCCGCTTGTGTAAGCGGACTCGTTAATCTCATGGCCGCGAGGGCGTGTGTTGCGGTCGTTTCGCAATCAGGAGTCCCGGAAACCCGCGAAATGGCGGCCGGTACCCACGGTCGCTCGGCGGGCAGAAGGCGGGCGGCCTGAAAGCGAGCAGCCGGCCGCCCGTCCGATTCGCTGCGGCCGTCCGGCGGGTTTGGCGCCGCCCACTCGCTTTCCGCACGCCCGCATGCCGCACTCGCCTCCCCGCTCCCGCCTGCCCGCCGCCGCCCGCGTGTGCCCAGTGGACGGCTTCTTCGTCAGCCATCGAATAAAACCGTCGGCTGACCGCGACCGGCCGACAATTTCGCTCGTCCCCGTTCCTCAGGGCTGCCGGCCGGCAAAGAAGGAGGTCGATTCTTGAGAAGCAATCTGTCCGCCTTCTGTACGCCCGCCCTCCGCCCCGTCCGCCAGCTGCACGAGTTCGTCCCTCTCGGCCGTGCGCCCGCTACACAACCCGCCGGCACGTCGGGCGTGAACAAACAAAGCGGCAGCTGTAATTCGGTTTGTGCCGTGACGAGCCCCGCGAACGAGCGCCGCCCTGCCCGCCGCCACTCCGCAATGGTCCACCGGCCGACCCGCCTGGCCGCGCAGCGAGCGAACGTCTTCATCCAGCAGCAGCAGTCCGCGACGCCCTACTTGAGTCAAGCCATGTCCCAGCCCCGCGCCCACTACTCCCCGTCCGCCCACCACCCCCTCTCAATCACCACCACCCCTCCCCCTTGTCGGGGGCCATCGGATCATCGTGTCCGACGAGGTGGACGAGAAGGGCGAGGCCAACGGGATGGTCAAGGGCCTCGACCACCTCCAGTGTTGTCCCATCGATCCCTATCCCTCGATCCTCGTCGCCGACTCCTCCTACCTGGGCGATGACCACATTGATTACAGAGGAGCTTCGTACATCTACGAGACCAACTACTCGTCTCCGCCTTACTATCAGGTTGGTTCTTCTTTCTTCTGTTCGGTTCAACTGGGGAGAAAGTGGGTGGATTAACGGGACAACTGAAAGCTTTGGTGCGGATTAGGGGGAAGGCGGGTGTTTCTTTACCGGCGTTCGAAATCTTCGAAGTCGAGCTGCAATCTTTCGTGCAACAAACGAGCGGTTTCGGGCGGTTCGATTGTTTTCTTTGCGCGTCCATAAGGCGCCAATTAGGTTAGCCACTCCTAATCGCGCCGGAATTGGATGAACGCGAGCGGGCCGTCGACGGGAACCCATTGGTTGCCATGGAGACCCGCTTCCTTTGGGCGAATTCCATCGGTTGGCCCTTGGGGGGATTTCAACGAGCGCACTTGTTGGTCGGAGGGAACTCCGCCGAAAGAAATACGCCAGCAGCCGGACCATTAGCCTTTTTTTTCGTCGTCTTCCTTCCTGCAAATCATTCCTGCTGCCGGTCGCGTGTTCGTCGTTCGCTCGGAAGTGGACAATCGAATCTCGGCGCCCGATTGCCATGCGCAATGGAACGGCCGCCCGTCTACACGATCATCGAATTGAAGCCGCGCGGCGGGCGGACGGCGAAATTTGCCCAAACGCCCGCCGAATACCCGCCCCACTTTCACGATCGAAATCCCGACTTTGATCCTGAGCCCTCGACTTCGATCGTGAGTCCTCGCGGGTCGATTCGGGGGACGGCCGAGCGACCAGGAGGGCGATTTGCACGCGGCCGCCCGACCGGAAGCGTTTTCCGCCCCTCCGACCGCCCGCTTTGAATCGAGCGGCCGAAAGCGGAGCGGCAAGTTTCGAAAATCTTCGCGAATTCGGCCGTCTGAAAGAAACGGCCGTCTTCCAACCGGCAGCCACTTTTTCTTTTCGATATTCCTCAACTCCAAACGTTCTCGATCGAAATGACGGTCATGCCGAGAAGCAGGGCGGGCAAACGGGCAAGTGATCACTCCAATCGATAAATGGGGACAATCTCTGCCTAATTGTTCACTCCTTCACTCATCTCCTCTGCTTTCAGCACTACCAGCCGGTGCAGCCGCAATCGCCGGTCGCCCAGTCGGGCTACGTGCACCTGCACACGCAACAGTCCTCGCCCATCTCCGTGGACGACGACGGCGGCGCCAACAACTCGATCGGGAATGCGGCCCGCACGCCCGTGGCTACGGTACGTTTTGTTTTTTGGCCGTCGGGCGGTCGGGCGGTCGGCCGTTGAGGGGCTTCGCTCGGCGCACAATCGGCGGAATACAAAATTTTGTGGGGCTTCGCGGTCATGCGCACGTCTTGCCGGCGGTCCGCTCGTTTCGGCTGCCGATGACGAGCGACGGCCAACGGACGAAGCGGCCGGCCGGCCGGGCGTACGGTACGGGCGGGAAAGGCGGAAGCTGACTGGTGGCTTTTGGGCGCGAGTCGCTCGGCCGCCGCTTTTGGCCGCGGGAAATTCGGCCGCCGGCCTTCAAACAAACGAGAAGAGACGGAAACCACTGCAAGCACACTTCTCATGCACTTCTTGCAGTTGGAATGGCTGAACCAAAACTACGAGCCGTACGAGAGCGCGTCGTTGCCGCGATGCACGCTCTACGATCACTACATGATCCACTGCCGCGAGAACGGGCCTGGAGGCCGTGAACGCCGCCTCTTTCGGCAAGCTCATCCGTTCGGTCTTCAAGGGACTCCGCACACGGCGGCTGGGCACTCGTGGGAATTCCAAGTACCACTATCACGGTAAGCGCTTGTTCGATCTCCATTTACCTGCTTGTTTCTACAGGCATTCGCATCAAACCGACCAGTCGGCTGCTCCAAACGGTCCCCCACACCGCCTTCTCGCGGATGAACGGCAGCAACGCGCCGCGACCCCGTCCGAAGTGAGTGGCCGATCGAGTGGATTGAACGGAAAGCGGTGATTTCAGGCGTCTTGGCACTCGGCGCTACTCCAGCAATCGGTCGTCCTCGTCGGCCTCGAGCTCCAGCTACCAAAAGTGAGTCCTTGAGCGGAAGAAGCGGGCGGCGGGGAATTGCGGTCTTGAGTCGTTTGTTCGCCTTTCGGCCGCCGACAACCCGCAATTACCGGCCGTCGTGCACCTGGCGGGCGGGCGGGCGGCTTTCGGATCGACGGGAGCCGCCCGGCGTCTTCATCCTCTACCTTAATCCTTGAAAGCACCAAGAAACGAATGAAATCAATTTTGCTGCTTCAGAAATGACCACAACGCAGCCGCTTACGTCGCGCGCTCCAACGGCCAACTGGCGGAAATTCCCGAGCGGCCCGTTCGACGACGCGCTCACTCTCGCCCAGCAGGACGCCGATTTGATCCGCTCGCCCTCGGAGCAGGAGTTCGAGCCGCAGATCACTCGCGAAGAGGTGATCCCCGCGGAGGAGACCGTCGAGCAGTACGTCTTCGGCGACGTCCAGCTGGCGCCCGTCTCCATCGAGAACGCGGGCGAGCTGACGGAGGTGCTCGAGTCCATGGGCTTCTCCGTCCAGCACCTGATCGAGTTCGTCGACCAGTACAACGCCAACTGTGCGGAGCTGTTCGCCGCCATCAAATCGCAGCGGTTCGACCTGCTGAAGAGCATTTGGGAGTCCTTCTGGCAGAACCGCGCGATCAATTCGAACGGCCAAGGGTTTGTGGGTGGATGGAGGAAACGAGTGAACGGAATTCTTTCAGCGGCCTCCAACTGGACGACGCGCAAATCCGCCGTTTGTGTTCGTTGGAGCAGGTGGAGAAAGTTCATCGTTCGGGCGGACCTCGCCCTCTACCAGGCGGTCCTCGACTTCTTGATCCCGAACATCTTTTCCAAGACGATGCAGCGTGAGCGACCGACCACCACTTCCTTCCTTTCATCCCCTCTGTTCAGACATCCTCGAGCGTCTTCGTCACTTCGGCCGGACAGCGAAGATCGACCTCCAGCAGGCGCTCCAGAAGGCGCCCGAGTCCATCCAACGCGTCAAGCTGCAGCTGATCGGAGTGCTGCAGTATTGCTTGAAGCAGTTCATCAAACTGAACCACATGTCGGGCACCGTCCGCAAGTATCTGGGCAGCGAGAAGTGCATGGCCGAGATGCGCGCCGACTACTGCAAAATCATCGACGACGTGCTGGCGGAGGCTTTTTGGGTGACGGACGCGAGCCAGGAGTTCGTCCTCAACGTGCACGAGGACTTCAAACGACGCCTGCAGCACGTGAGCTCGCTGGACGATTGGATCCAATGGGTGGAGGGCATCCTCACGAGCGCGATGATCAAGGCCGAGGATCAGACCTTCGAGGATCAGACCTTCGAGGATCAAATCAAACACTCGAAGAAGTTCCTGCTCCAATGGAATTACTTCACGGACACGATCGTCAGCGTGCTCACCGCCAAGTCCTCCGTTTCGTTCGCCCACTTCCACCTCTTGCGGCTGCTCTACAAGGACTACCTTTCGTTCCTCGTGCAACGCCGTCTGGCCGCCACCTCCAACCAGTCGGTCATGCACGTGATCTTCGCCCACTTTCCGATCGCCGCCTTCAAGACCGAACGGCGCGCGTCCGTCGAGTTGGAGGCGAGCGCCTCGTTCGGTGGGAACTCCGAGCTTCCCTACTACGTGGTCGATCAAGCGGCCGAGATCGACCAAGTGGGTCCATTCTGCGGACATCTCCCCTCTATTCTGATGCTTCAGGCCATGGACATGATCTGTCAGGAGAACAACGGCGGCTACATGCACCAACCGCACGAGGAGTACCTGAACGTCGACCAGCCGGAGAACCCGATCGAGCCCGTCCTCTTCCTCGAGGAGGGCGGCTGTCCGTCAGCCGAGGACGGCGCCTCGTACGCCGAATTGCGTTCGATGGTCGAGCCGGCGGCCAGCGGCGCGAACGCGACGGCCAACGGCGAGGCGGCCGACGCGAAGCGAATGATCTCTCAGCTGTAAACAAGAATGACCGATTACCCGCCGTATTTATTCGTTCCTCTCCGTTCTAACCACTTCTTTCTTCTCTTCGTCGTGATCTCCAAATGAACTCGTGTTGTCAACCAATTCCTCCGTCGTCTTCTTCTGTTCTCCGCTTAAACCACTGGGACAAACCCGCTTTCTTTTTTCGTCTAGTCAGCTCTCCGTCTGCTCCTAATAATAAACCGATTCATTTAACTTACTCAACGAACACACGATACACGTATTCCAATCAAAAGAACGTTTAAATTATTCAAGCGGTCTGGAGGCTGGCGGGCGGCGAGCTCCCGTCCACCGTGCTGATCGTGAACTGGTCGCCCTCCGAGCGGCTCTTCTGCGGCAGCCGATCGTAGCGGCCAGAGATCAACGACGCGTAGAGCAGATCGGTGGTCACAGTGGCCAGTCGACGGAGGAATTTGTAGCTCGCGTAGACACTCAGCAGGCAGAAGGTCACTGGAAACGAGCGATTGGAGTGGAAAGAGTGGAAGAGGACGAACACTCGACGAGGGCGATGAGCAGGAGGAACGTGTGGACGGCCCACACGTTGAGCGTGCACCTCGCCGTCCGCTGGGCGATGCACGTGCGGCTGGCGTGCAGCGAGACGTCCACAATCAGCCCGATGCAGACGGCGGCGGTCAGAAGGCCGAAGATGATGATGAGGACATGGGCGGGGCGGTCTAACCGGCGGGCGGCGATCAGCAGCAAAATGCCCACGATCACGAAGAACAAGGAGGCCGAGACGCCGAACGTCGCCTCGCTGATCGAATTCGTGGAGAGGTCGTAGACGAGCAAAAGGGCCCCAGCAGCAGGTGGGTGACTCCAAGGAACATCGAGTTCTTCGACGAGCCCCAAGTCCAGGCATTCCGCCGGCGTTGAGCTGGAACGTCCCGCAGGTCAGTGATGTCATTCGAACACGAGGGATCTTCGAGTCATTTGAGCGGGTCACACTCCCGACAACCCGAAAGCAATTTGCGTCAAACTGCCGCCCGCTCGAGATCGAATTCCTCTCTCGACAGTTCGAAGGAGAACTCACCTTTCCGAAAGGCCTGCTCTCGTTTCAACGTCTCGAGGATGAGCTCCGCCATCAGCTGGAAGCGACTGTGAACGTGAGCGATGCTCAAAGGCAACGAACCGGCTTTCTGTCCGGACTGCCCCGCATCTCCATTGAGCGGAGGACTGCGCCTGCAAGTGACCAAACGTTACAGCTCGAAGTCCTGAGAGAGTTGTAAAGAGCGGAGAGCACGACTTGTCGATTCAAATGCCTTGCAGCAACTATCAAACGGCTTGCAGCAACGGTTGAAGTCAGATTCGAAAACATTCGGGAACGCGGAAAGCCGGAGGTGCCGCCCGGAAGGAACGACAACAAAAACAAAGCGGCAGATCGACCGGGAAGTTTCGCAAATCTCCGATCCGCCCGCCCGTTCCGCGACGTCCCAGCGACCGGATGACAAATGGGAGGCCGCCGGGATGTCGGAACGGTCGACATCCGCGATCTCCCCGTGTCGGACGTGAGGGGGCTTCGAGGACGCGGTCGGGGGTCGGGCGGCGGTGAGCAAGACGGATGGCCGATCGGGCGGCGGGCGGATCGGCCGTCAGTTTGGCCCCGACGACAACCACGAGCACAAAAAGCAGGCGGATTGGGCGCCGATTTGCGTCAGAGCCGAACGCCCCCAACGGCGGCGGGCGGGCGGCTCGTTCGGCGCCGCCCGCTGCCCGCCGGCTCCGCTCGCCCGCCCGGCGGACACATGCAAGGAATCAGGCGACGGCCTTCTTTTATGATCGAAGCCAAATCCAATTGGAAGAAATTTGCGAGCGGCAATCAAAATCCCGACGATCTCGCCGCTTCCACTCGTAAAATCCGTTCGTGTGATCGGCGGCGGCGTTACGATCGCGTCGTGCCGTCCGTCCGCAAGTGGCCGCCCGTTCGCGCGATCGAACGGGATGTTTTCGATCGGAGATCAAAACAAACATTTGCCGTCGGGTTTATTCGCGGACGACCAAAGAACGCCAGCCGTTCTCTACTCACTTGAAGTGATCAAATCAATAGTCTGCTCTAACACTCAACAGTCTGCAATACGGGGAAAAACAACATAACAATCACATTAGACGAGAAATTAGGGAGCAAAGAGAACTCAAGGGGGGATACACGATCAGAGGGCGGCGGAGCTCAACGGAATCATTTTCTTTCGACCCGGCATCTTGAAGTGAGAGGAATCATCGGGGTTGAAGGGCGGCAAGTTTGGCGACGATCTGCTGCAGCTCCTCCTCGCGCCGTCGGCGAGTGAGCGGCTTGGCGGCGGCCAGTCGGCGCCAGCCGATCAAAGAACGTGCGTTCGAGGCGGCGCGTGTGTTTCTTCTGCATGTAGGCGACGAGATCCTCCGTTTCCTGTGCAAACAGTCGAGTGAATTGAACGAGGGAAGGGAAGGAGGAACGAACTCGTTGGAAGACGCCCTGAGATCTGCGCATTTTGGCGATCGGATCGACGAGGACGGTCGTGGAGCGCCGTTTGCCCGGGTTCATGGCGGGCAGCCGCGGGGACGAACTGCTTCCACCGCAACGCCGCCACCCACTTCTGGAAGTACGGCCGGACGCTGCAAACAGAAGGGAGTTGAAGAAGCGGGAAGAGTGAAACGAACATCCGCAGGTTGTGCTTTCGCAGCATCTCCGCCATCTTCGCCTCCTTCCGCCGCATCTCGTGGGCCGCGAACCAAACGAAGTCGTCGATGCAGTGGTCGATCACGCCGTCGTAGAACTCCTGCTTCTCGAGCCGCCGGAGGTTCGTGAGGTTCGAGTTGAACTTCTCGACGGCCGACTTCCGCCGCGCGTTCCTTCTTCACCTTCTTCGGCTTGGGCGTCTCCACGGGCGTCTTCGGAGTGTCCACTTTGGGCGGCTGGGGAACGACGACCTTCGGGGCTGAACAGTCCGATTGAAACACGTGGACTGAAAGGAAGGACCGTACTGAGAACGACGGGCGTCGGGAGTTTCGGCTGAGCGGGCGGGTCGATCGGGAACGTCGGGAGTTGGACGACCGGCCGCGGGGCGGCGGGCGCGAAGTGGAAGGCGGCCGGCGGCGCGCTGGCGCTCGTCGAGGGCGCCGAGAAGTCGGGCAGTTTGAACGGGACGAATTCCGCCGGCTTCACGCCGTTCTCCTTCGGCTCCGGCCGCGCGGCCTTTCGCTTCGGCTTGGCGACCGGCTCCTTCGGGGGCGGCGGCGTGCTGGAGGTGGGCGGGATGGCGCCCTTGCTCACGTCCAGCACGTCGTTGTCGTCCAGCGCCCAGCCGTTCCGCTTGAGGAATTCGGTCAGCTCCTCCTCGTCCATGTGCAGCATCGCCCGCAGCCCGTGGCCGGGGATGCGCGGCTTGAAGCTGCAGCAAGAAGGGCGAAGGTGAGTGGTGAGAAGTGGGGACTCACGCAGCCAGCAGGCACTTCAAGTAGCGATCCCGTTCGCGCTCGATGAAGAAGTCCATCACTTCGCGGAAGACGCCCGCCGTCTCCGCGTACAGCCGAAGGAGCGCGTCGTAGTTCTGGGTCGTGTACGCGACGTAGACCTTGCGGGCGAGGCTCAACTCTTCCGAACTCTCGATCTCGTCCTTGAATTTGGACAGCAGCTCCGTGGCATCTGGACAGCAATGAGGAGTGAGTGGGCAGAAAGAAAGAGGACAAACCGGATTCTCCCCTCCACGTAGACGTAGTAGAGGAGGCGGTAGGCGGTGAACGTGAGGCGGTTCGGCGAGTCCCGCATGTTCACGTACAAACTCTTCAGCTGCTGCTGGGATTGGTTGAACTCCTCCCTGTCCTTGTGCTTGATCGCCAGCAGCACGTGCTCCTCGTACACGGAGACGGCGAAATCATCCCGGATGTCTTGTGTCTAAACAAAGGAGCGATCAAATTGATGGGAAAGAAGGGAACTCACGATGATGTCCTGCCGGATGCTCTTCAGCTGATCGTTCGCGTACGTGTAGTCGCCGCGCTCCGCGTACCGCTGCCGGACCAACTCCAGCGACTGCTCGAGGATGTGCCGCGGACGGACTTGTGCGGGGTCCGCTTCCTGAACGATTGGAAGTGAGAGAAGGAAATCACGAAAGAGGGAACGAACGGCAGTTAGTCGAAAGTACGGCTTCTCGATCTGCTGACACGTGCCCACGATGTTCCGCCGCTTCTTCAGCGAGACCTTCGCGATGATCGCCTTCAGGTCGGTGCGCGGCTTTCCGTTGGCCGCGTTCGCCGCCCGATCGGATTCCAAAGCCGCCCGCCGCGCGGCCAGACGGTCGGCCCCGCCGGCCGACATCCCCGCGCCATCGTTCAGCAGGCGGGACTTCAGCGGTCGGATGACCATCCTGGAACCGAGAGCGGCCATTAAATCGAGAAACTTCCTCGAAGCAGCGAGCGGAATCACGTAAACAACGAAACACGGACGCTCCCGCTCGCTTGACGTCGGAGCGAAAGCACGCGCCCGCCAGACGAAGACGACAAGCCACCCGCCATGCCGCGCAATCTTTCCACCCGGGATCGCTTCTGGCGGCTTTCGTCGCAGCGTTCCAACCTGTTCTTGCTCGTTGTTATACAACGATTAGAATGTCCAATTCGTCCGAAAGGAATGGCATGTTGACCGCAAGTTTATTCAGACAAGCGACGGGTCAGCTCGTTTGCTGCAGAAGAATGGGCTGCTCGCGAGAGAAGTGGGTCGTTTGGACGTGCTCGTAGGACGTTCGAATGAGACGAAGATCGGGCGACAAGAGCGAGCGGTCGCGCAGGATGGACGGGATTCCGCGCAGAGTCGACAGATCTTCCTCCACGTCGCTCTGAAAGCAGCAAGGCATTGCGAGGAAGAGAAGGGAACGAACCAAAGGGACGTTCAGTTCACGGGCGGTCTTCAGCTCGCCCTCCTGTTTGGTCGGCGGTTGGTTTCGATCTGAAATCCACCCGGTTGAACGGAACGAAACGAAAGACGAACCCTCGAGTTTCTCCGTCGGTGGCCGCCCGACGCCTGCGGTTTGTTGGGGCAGGACGGGAGGCTTGTGCGCATTCTTCGGATGGACGACTGCAAGCTGGGCGGTTGGCAGAAGGGGGACGGGACCCACACGAACGTTTGCGAACGGCGCAGTTGAAGACGAAACTCGCGAAGATCGCGAGTGTCCCGTTCGAAAGGACGGCCAACGCGGCGACCACTCCGCTCATTCGGGCGGTCGGGATGAGAGAAGTGAGAGGAATGGGCGGCGTCTTTCGTTTTGATTGCTACGCCGATTGAAAGATGGACGGGGTTTATTCAAAGAACAGTTACTGCGCACGCTCATTCCGAACAGAAGGCTCTCGCTCGTTTGACGGTCAGCAGGAGGAAAATCAGGGCGGCGACGATGAGGTTCAAGAAGACGATGAAGACGCCCTGCCACTGCTCCGGCTGATGGAGCGGCTCGGGCAGCACTTCGGCGAGGTAGTCGGCGCCCGACCGCCAGCGACAGAACTCGTCCGCCTTGCCGAACGGCTGCTGTTCGTTCCGATGGCAGCCGGCCACGCGGCTTTGGTTCAGGAACTCGTGGACGAGCAGCAGGTTGGCGAAGCGGTCGGGGCTCAGCGTGGCGGCGTACGTGAGGAGGTCGTTCGTCGAGGTGAACGATTGGAAACTCCTGCAAGCTTCCAGTGAATCCATTGCTCGAAGGAAGGGTTACTTGAGGAATCCGCTGGAGTACGTGGACGAAATGCACGCGATCAGGATGGAAACGATGAGCACTCGGTGGGAGTCGGCGAGCAGCGTGAAGAGCGATAGAACGAGCAGCTTGTAGCAGAAATACGAGCAGCCGACGGCGAACGTCAACGAGACGAAGTTCTGGACGGTGAAGGCGGGGAAGACGACCCTGAAAGCTCTGCTCATCGCATCCCTTCTACCCCCGTTCTCACCAAATGAAGCTGATGCACGAGAGGGTGATCGAAAAGACGTCCAAAATGGCCGAAGAAACGACAAACGCGAGGAGCATCAGAACGGAGTTGTAGAGACTCTCCGAGACCTCCCAAAACATCACGTTCCGCAGGTGTTTGACTGGAAGCAGAAAAAAATGAATAGTCTCTTCACTCTTCTTGAACCCACAAGAGAAAGCGGTGCAGAAGATGGAGGAGAGAGCGGTGAAGAAGTTCAGCACGAAGATCGTCCCAGCGGCCGAGAGCGGCGCGTGGAGGTCCGTCGAGTAGAAGCGGGAGCCGAAGGACGCCGCGAACAGGACGGTCGTCAGCAGGATGAACTGCGCGAAGATCGTCGACGGCGAGCGGACAAAAACGAGGAGATTCCGGCTGACGAGAACCCAGAACGTTCCGCGTGATGGTCGGCGCCCCAAAGTAGCACGAGAGGACGGGCGTGTCGCTGTGCGTTTGCTGGATGTACGCCGAGAGGTCGATCCCCGACCGCCTCTTCTGCAATTCGCCCAATCACTCGCCTTCTTCTCTTCTCTGCGGAACCTTGAAGACGTCGACCAAATTGGCCGCTTTGCTCTGGGTCTCCGCGTAGCTCTCCGGCGTCTCGCGATCGACCGTTGCCAGCGAGACTGGAAAACAAGAAACGAATGGATTGATCCTGTCGCCCGTGCTCACGGTAGTAAACGGCCGGATTCTCCGTTGCGGGACAGCGGTAGCCAATGTTCGAGAAATAATGGGGCATGAACTTTGTTGGTCCTAAACAAGGCATGAAAAAGCTTTACAAGAGAGATCCCCACCCGAGTACACGACTTCTCCGTAGAAGAGCAGAGTCAGTTGTCCTGCAACCTTCCACCCGTCAATGGCCAACAATCTATAATGTCTCAAGGCAACCCAGCAGTGTGTAGACATCCGATCGGGGGCACCGCATCGTCATGATGGCCATTCGGGAGTGCCGACGAACGTGATCGCGGAGCGAAGAAATCAGCTGGTAGTTGCTCAACGCGTCGAGGTCAAGAAGCGCGTCGTCCACGAGGATCAACACTGGACACAAGAAATGAATTGAAGCCTTGCATCAACAAACCGGGGTCTTTGATCAAGTGGAGCACGAGAATGAGGCGTCGCCGCGCACTTTCGGTCAGCCCGCCGACCAGCCGCTGGGCGTGCGGCACGAGGTCGAACTGTTGCATCAAGACGGACGTCTAAACACGCAAGAGAAGAAGTGAGCAGCAAAGAGTTGGAGCGAACGAACACGATGGGCGACCGCCTCGGCGTTGCAGTTGAGCGAGAGCTGGGCGTGGAAGCGGACGGTCTGCTCGACGGTCAAGAAATCGAGCGGGCGGACGGCGAAGTTCACGTACTCGCACAACGAAGTGAACCGTTCGGCTGCAAACAAACGAATGGAATGCTTCTGCCGTATTTCCCTCCACTCACTGCTCAACGGCTGGCCATTGAGCGCGATGTCACCGGTCACCGTGCCCTGCAATCTTCGTTCGTTTTTCTTCCTTTCTGCCGCCACTCACCGCAATCCGCCCGGCGATCACGTCCAAGAGGGTCGACTTGCCCGAGCCGCTCGCCCCGAACACGCCGTGCACCTCGCCGTGCACCACGCGAAAGGAGACGTCGTTCAAGGAACTGGGCGGTCATGGGCGGCGAGTACAAGCTGGAGAGCCTGAAAGCCGCCAGTCCACATCCTCTTCTTCCCCCTCGCAACGAACCATGAGCCCTTGGAGAAGGTGCGGACGAACGAGAGGTTCTTCACTTCCAGCGCGGCCCCAACGTTGTCCGTCGTTTGCATCGCGGAGCTGGAAGCAGTGGAAAGAGGCGGGCGTTCAGCGGGGATCTCGGCGAGGCGAGCGGAACGATCGACAGTCAAGAAAAACAGCGGGAGGCGCGGGAAAGACGGCGGGCGGCAATTTGCGCGTCGATGAAATCCGATCGGACGGACGGGCGAGCGAGCGGCGGGCATTCCGGACGTGAGTCGAAGGAAGAACGACGTGACAACGAGCGGCGAAGAGGCGGCCGTTGACCTCCACTCCGCGCGCCCGATTCGAGGAGCCGGCGGAGGAGGAAGAATGGAAGCGGAAAGACGGCGGCGGCCGGCGCGGTTTGGATTCGAAAACGATCTCGCCGCCCACTCCCGCCCGCCCCACTCCGCCGTCGATCCGCCCGCCGTCTTGCCGCCGCCCACCGCCCCACGGCCGCAACGCCAATTTTCCGCTTCGAGTCTTCGGAATCGCGACAACCGACGAACGAATGCTGCAATCGACCGCCTGCGGACATTACCGCCGATTAATCGCGGACCGTTGAGATCGTGCTCGAGTGTCCGAAGGAGGATTGCGTGATGTACAACGGGCGATTCCTGCACGCGCCGCCCTCTCCGCTGCACGTCGATTATTTAGTGAGTTTCGGGACAAGGCGGGCGATCGGGCAGCTTGTTAAGTCGCCGATCAAGACGGCGGACGGGCGGGTGGGCGGATGTCCGCAGCGGGACGCCGTCGATCGCCCATTAGCCGGCGGCTGATCGCTCGAATCACGCTGCGCACTCGGCAGTTTGGAAGCCGAAAGTTCCGCCATTCAAACGGCGCCTTCGGGATTACGGTCGGCTGATCGGGTTTTCGCTCGTTCGCTTCATTCGATCATTCGTTTTATTACGAGCCAACATCCTTCTTGCGGGTTTACGAGCGACTGTTCTCCAGCGGTGGGGTCAAACCGACGGGCGGCCTCGTCCGAGCGGAGTGCTCGCTCGAGTGAATTAAAATTGACGATCTTCTCACGTCTCTGCGAAAATCGCCGCCGCTTTTCGCGCGCTCATCGCTTTTTGCAGAGCGACACCCTCGATCAAGCCTCCGCCTCGCCGATGGCTGAAACGCACTCCACTTCGGCGGGCGACTTCGAACGAGCGCCCTCGCCGCTTTCGCCCGCATTCACGCGCCCTCCGCCGCCCAAAGGTCTTCCGCGAACGCCGCTGACCGCCGCGGAAGCCTGCTGGAGGAGATTTCTGGCCGTCGCCGCCTCGCAAGTGGCCGACTTCCGCAACGAATGGACCACGAGGTTCGCTTCACGGAAGATTGGAGTGTGATTGATCGCGCTTTCAGGCCTCACCACCGACTGATCAACATGCCCGCCTCGCCGCCGAGCACGGCCACTGAACCCTCCAGTAAGCGAAACGCCTCCCCCCAACCCCACCATCTCTCGTTCGTTTAGCCGACGAAATGCACTACGCCGAGTCGGAGCTCCCGCTGCCGCCCCCGCCCGCCGCCTCGCGTTTCGACCCGTTCGGCCCGCTTCGCTTCTCGCAGCAACACTTGAGGCGGCACGCCCTGGACGGGGACGACGAGGACGAGGAGGCGGAGGAGCGACCGCACAGACGGCGGCGTCACCACTCGAGCGTCCGCGTGCCCGCCGAACTCCCGTCGCCTGCGGCGGCATCAATCCCACTACTTTTCGAACGTGGATCTCTTCCAGCAGCACGATCAGAACTTCAACTACCTGAAATACGCGAAGGCCTCGGAGATTCGAACCGCCCCGTCCACGTTCGTTGCTTTCGAATGATCGGAATGATTGGAGCTCGTTGCAGGAGTCCGCACGTCCGCGTGATGGACCTCTGCTTCGACTTTGATCCCCGCTCCCAGTTCGACCGGCTGATGCTCCGGGCGGCCGAACACCACCGCCTGCTGCACCACTTGACGTTCGAGCTGTTCGCTGCCGACACCCTCGCTCTTCTCTACACTTCCGGCAATCCCCCCACTTGCTTGGAATGGCTCTAATTGCTTCCGGTTGCAGAAAGCGAAATGCAGACGTTCATTCGGGTGTTGGCGCACTCCGAACTGCCCGAGGGGCGCGTCCACGGCGTGCTGGAGATCAACGGCCACAAGCTGAAGCCGCGGCAGTTCGGCGAGCGGGTGGCCCACGTGTCTTCTTCGGACCCTCCCGCCGGCCTCACCCTCGAGGAGCACCTCCACCTCTACTCTTCGCTCGTCCAACCCGCCACTTCCGCCTTCAAGCGAGAGGAGACCGTAGCATCCGTTTGTGCTTGCTTGCAATGACCGCTGCTTGCAGATCGAACAGCTGATCCAAGGCCTCGCCCTCGCTCCCTTCCGCAGCCAGCTGGTCGAGAATTTGGGCAAGAACGAAGTGCAGCGGCTGAAGTTGGCCTCAAAGATGCTTCTCGACACGGATCTCCTTTTGTGCGAGAACATCCTTCGAGACATGGACGTCTACGATGTCGCTTTCATCATCGACTTCTTGCGGGATTGGGCCCAACGGCTGAAGAGGATCGTGATCGTCGCGATCAACCCGCCCACCCCCGAAATCCTCACGATGTTCGGCAAGAGTGAGTGGAAGCGAGGAGGAACAAACGATCGAGGGGATTCCAGTGGCCATTTTGACGTGCGGCCGGCTCGTGTTCATGGGCGAGAGCGGCGAGATGGGCGGCTACTTTCAGTCGTGCGGCTACAACTGCCCGCCATTCAAGAATCCCTGCGATTATTACGGTTCGTCCTCTTCTTTCTGCTCATTCCGTCTTCCTCCTCAGTCGATCTCGTCACTCACGACGTCCTCACCGTCGAGTCCGCCCGCGAGTCCATGGCTCGAATCCGCACACTCGCCGAGATCTGGACGCACAAGAATGCCCGCCCTCCACCCGCCGAGGGGGAACATCGTGTCGCCGAAGGTGCAGCATGCAGGAGTGATCGCAAAGACCTTCATTCTCTACAAGTGAGCACACAAGACGAGAGCTTCTTTCCAAAACGTTGTCTGCAGGTTGTTCTGGTGCCGCACGCTCAACCGGCCGCTCTCCATCTGCTGGGAGGTGATCTGCGCGATGCTCATGTCCCTGCTGGTCGGTTGGGTCTTCTTCCAACTGCCGCTCGATCGGAGGTCGGGGATCAACGATCGGCAGGGATTTCCTGTGCGCCCTCCTTCTCATCTGCCAACTCCCACTCACACTTGCCGGGACGAGGACAAGTGGGCGGTCTTTTCTGTTTCTTCCACTTCAATGCTTCCATTCCAGTCATCTTCGATTGGCCACTGGTGGAACACGATCTCGCTTTTGGCGCGTACTCGAAACGGGTCTACTTGACAGCCAAGGTGAGCTCTTCTTCCTCTTCTCTCCAACCATCCTTCTTTGCAGCTGGCCTTCGACCTGCCCGTGGCGACGACCGCCGCTCTTGCCTACGCAATCCCCGCCTACATCCTGGCCAACCAGAATCCAATTGTGGAGTCCGAGATGAGCACTTTGCTGTCGTTCGTGTCGCTCGTTCTCATCAACTACCTGCTCGCTCGTTACGCGGCTTGGTGTTTCGCCTTCTTCGCCCAGTCCGTTCTTGTCGGGGGCACTGCAGTACTGTGAGCACTCCGACAAGGAAGGGATCAATTGAACTCTTGCTGTTGCTGCAGGCTTCACGTTTGGATTGCTGCTCCTGTTCTCCGGCTTTCCGGTGCACGCGGACGACCAACTTCTTTCGAGCATTCAATCGTTCAATCCGGTGAAGATCCTGGGCTCCGACCTGCTGCGGGCGGCCTTCCTCGGTCGCTCGAAGACCTCCGAGCTGCTCGGCTGGGCGCTGGACCTCCACCGGCCGTCCAACCGAACGGAGCTCTTCATCGACTGCCAGAAGAAGAAGATCCTGGCGACCAAGTTGAAACAAGTGGGGTTTTTTCTCATCTTTCGTCCTCACTTGTTTCTTTAGATCCCGATCTACACGGTGGCCAAGTGCTTGCCCAACCGCCGGCGCCCACGCCTTCCAATTCTCCGGCTTTCTGCCCGCTTCGGCCGACTTCCGACACGGCGGTTGGGTCCTGTTCGGAGTGGCGGCGATGTTGGTCGTCTCGCTGGTCGCCGTCGTGCACCAACATCCACCGGACAGGCAGGAGGAATCCCACCGCAATCAAGACATTCAAGTAATCTTCTTCCTCCCTTTCCTTCCGAACCAAATGCCATCCACTCGCAATAAAATAAACTTCTTTTTTGCATCCAGTGAGTAAGGGGTTTGCGAGGACGTCACAGAAAGGAGATCTTCGGATTCAATTGCGGAAATGGACGGACGGGCGGCTTAATTGAGGCTACGGATGGGCGACCGGCAAGACGCCACGGCTCGCCTTCCGGCCGACCGACGAGCGGGAGGCGCGCGGCGTCGTCGGGATGCCGCGGGCGAAACTCGTGGACGTCTTTCGAGAGCGGCCAAACATCTTGCGCGTGTAGACGCGTATTTCATGGTGCTTGCCAAAAGGTAGATAAAGACCGTGATCGACGAGTTCACCGCCTCGAAGATCCCAAACATCATGCTCATGTAACCGCGCAGCTCTTCGCTCCCGTTCAGGGCCTGCAACAACCCGGAAAGGTGTGGGCAATGGAATCCCATCCACTCACGAAGACGACGGTCGAGCAGAAGATCGGGACGAAACAGAAAACCAGGTAGCAGAAGAACGATTAGCGAGATGGAGATGAACGCCCGTTGGTGCACCCGCAGCGTGTGCAGGTGCTTCGAGTACTTCGAGGTCAGCTGCTGATTCAACAGGCGGACGGCCCGCAACGTACAAGCCTTCATCCACTGGTTAGTAGACAAGACTCCCCCCGTTCACCTACCGATCACGAGAAACGAGTTCACGGCCCCGCAGCCCAACCACAACGCTTGGTAGAGGCCGGTGCTCGCTGCTCCGACTGTGCACTGGGCGACTTTGTGCTCAGAAATGCGCCAAAAGAGAGAGCCACGCGAAGAACGAGCAGAAGCAGACGCAGGTGAACACGACGATCGAGATTCTCAACTAAACTCCTTCTCATGGGGGGGGGGCCCCCCCCCCCCTTTTTGGGGGGGGGGGGGGGTGGGAAAAAAAAAAAAAAAAACACCCACCAACCCCGGCGGGGCCCCCCCCCAAAACCGGGGAAAAAAATTCCCCCCCACCCCCCCTCGCGGGACCTGCTCCTGCTCGTTGTTTCTCGTTTCCCACCTTCAAATTGATGTACAAGTAGTGGCAGGGCCAGCGACAGCCGAGTAGCGGTCGATGGCCAGCGACAGGAGACACACCTGCCCGCAGATGACGCCGAAGATCTGCGCCTGGCCGATCAGGAGACATTGGAAAGCGATCGTAGCCGCCCGCTCCGTTCAGCTGCTGGCTGAAGAGGGCGCGAATGAGCAGCCCGGCGCCTGCAATCCTCTTCTTATCGCTTCATTCCTCAGCTTCCCTTCCGCTCACCGACGATCAGCCCACTGACGGAGAGCAGCGAGATGAGGACGTTCGATTGGACGCGGCGGAAGGCCTCGAAGCGGAGGAAGATCAGGACGATGTGGAGGTTCGTGATGACGGCGAGCGTGCCGACGATCAGCCGCACCACGAAGACCCACAGGAAGGAGTCGGGATCGCGGAAGTCGGCCGTCATTCCCCTCCGATTGTCGACCGAAAGGAGCGAGTCGAAAGGCGAGCATCGTTTAATCGTGAGAAGAACTCGTCATTGGAACCAAATGAGAGAAATGCGAAAGGAGGGGGAGGGGGCGAAAGAAGACACGTCCGGGAATCTGCCGGCCGTTCCCCGACTCAAAACAAACAAACGGCACGAGCGGCGGGAAGGGCGCGCGGCCCGAGTGGCCGGGGGATTAACGACAAACAAGAAGCGCAAAAACGGGAGCATTACCGGCGTGCTCGGCCGGCCGAAATGTGCAAAATTAAAACCAGAAGCGAGGGGACAACGTGGTCGACGGCGAACGGAGTCGAAGGGTCCAGAGCGAACGGCCGCCCGTCTACCGTACGCGTTTCTCCATCAGCAGGGCGGTCGGGCAGGCGGTCCGGCGGTAGAAGTCGGCGATCTCCGCCACGACCACGAAGCCGAACGACTCGTAGAAGGAGCGGGCGTCCTCGTTGTTCTTCTGCAATCCACTCAACGAATGACCAAAGGAAAAGGAAAAGGGGTTCACTTGAACGTGGAGGTAGGCGGCGGTCACTTCCGAATTCTCGTCGCAAAAACGGTCCGCGAGCTCCATCAGGGCGGCGCCGATTCCTTTCCTGCAAGCCAGAAAGAAGTGATTGTTAGTGGGATCGATCGAAACGAACCGCCGCCAGAAGACGTTCACCCCGAGCAGCGCGATGTACAGCTTCTGCTCGTCGTCCACTCGCTCCACGCGGGCGCAGAAGGCGGCGACCAGTTTGGGCGGCCCGTTCGTCGTCGTGATCATCAGCCGGAGCGGCCATTCGGGCACACCGCGGTAGAACTCGCGGTCATACGAGACGGGGAAGGTCGACTGGACGAATCGTTGGAGGTCCTGAACGAACGAAAGAATGAAAAGAAGATTGAAATGGACTCGCCTTCACGTGCTCCTTCTGGATTTCGATCGCCTGGAGCGGCCGGCCGCATTTCGCCGCCTCCGAGCAGCAACCCGCCGCCCGCGAACAGAACTCGACCGTCTTGCACATCTCGAAGCAAACGAGCTCGGGTTTGGCGCCAATTCCAGCCGCCTTCTCCGTGGGTTGCGGTGAAGAGATGACAGCCGGGAGCGAGAAATGGCATCTGATTAAATGGGCGAAGAAGCAGAGCAAGTTGTTGATAGAAGAATTTGATTAAAAGCAGTTGTATCGACCTGTTTGAATGCCCGAATTGACGGAATACGTGTTCCAATTGCCGGCCCTGGCGGTCGCCGACTTGGCGCAGAATTTGGACCCCGAAGGCGCGTGGGAAGAAGTCGGTACGTCGGCCAAACGAAGAACGAGATCGATTTGTTGTGTTTCGTCCAGCCCGAGCAATGCCCGGCATCAACCTGATCGACATCGACGGCTGCCGGCGGTCGTTGAAGCCGACGGAAGCGTTGATTCGCATTTGGGGCTCGAAGGGCTACAAGACGCTCGATCTCTTCAAGGTGTTCGGCCGAGTTCGCTACGTGACGTGCATGCGGCTGCTGCACCCGTACAGTGAGCTGAAGGACATCTTAGAAGACGCCAGAGACTTCTGCCGGTTTAGTCGACGAGCAGTACCACGCGTACACGGACTCCGTCGTCCAAAAGAAGCCCGTCCTCTCGCCGCGCATCCCGCCCGCCAACGACGCCCACTCGGTGGGGCGCTTCTCCGAACACACGCAGCCGTCGACCGTCTACTCGAAGAAGGCCACCTCCCACTCCGAGCTGCAGTTCTTGAGCGAAGGGTGAGCGGAGGAAAGCCGCGTGTCTCGATGGAAAAAAGAGAGGATTGCAGAGAAGCCGCCCACGCCTCCTCGGACATCTTCACCGGCCTCCAGAACACGCCGGTCGTCAAGTACGAGGACATTCGAGCGGCCACCAAGGACTTCGCTCAAGAACAAATCTGCGGGAAGGGCGGCTACGGCGTCGTCTATCGCGGCGTCTGGCAGCACACGGAGGTCGCGATCAAACGAATTCGAACACCGAAGGACGGCTCGGGGGCGGTTCGTTCCCTTACGTATCTCTATCGATTGCTTTTCTCGTTCTTGCAGCAGAACAAAGAGAGAATTCGGCAGAGCCTGCAGGAACTCCGGCACTTGTCCAAACTGCGGCACGACAACATCCTCTGCCTGTACGCGTACTCGATGGACGGCCAGGAGCCCTGCCTCATCTACCAGTTCATGTCCAACGGGTCGCTCGAGGATCGAATGCTGTGCAGAGTAAGTCGTCCTCTCCTTGTTACTCTCCTTTCATCCCCCCCTGCAGAACAACACGCCTCCGCTGAGTTGGGAGCTGCGGAAGGCGATCTGCCAGGGGGCGAGCCGCGGGCTCCACTTCCTCCACTCCATCGGGAACACGCCGATCATCCACGGCGACGTCAAGTGCGCGAACATCCTCCTCGACAAGCACATGGAGCCGAAGATCGGCGACTTCGGGCTGAGTCGCGACGGCCAAGTGGAGCTGGACGCGATGGAGAAGTCGCCGATGATCGCCTCCCACATCAAGGGAACACTCGCCTACCTCCCGCCCGAGTTCACTCGGAGGTTCGTTCAGTTCTTCCTTTCTGTTCCACTCTCCGTTCTTTCAGCAAGATACTCACGACAAAGCTGGACGTTTATTCCTTCGGCGTCGTTCTGCTCGAAGTGGCGACCGGTGAGTTCAATGGAAAGAAGCGAGTGGTCAGATCGTTTCGTTTGTTTGAGGTCTCCGCGCGTACTCGGACGCCCGCCAACCGCACAGTTTGGTCGCCTACGTGAACAAACTGACCAACGAGAAGAAGCGCGCGGAAATCGCGGAGGCACTCGGCGACAAGCGAGTCGAAATGAACGGTGAGCAGCAAGAAGAAGGATGTTCGTGATTCGTTTGGTTGCTTGCAGAAGAGGGAAGGAAGATCTTCGACCTTCTGCTCACACCTCGGCGCCAAGTGCTCGATGGAAGACCGGAAGCTCCGGCCAACGTTCGCCGTGATCACGACCGAACTGTCCACTCCTTCCCTTTTCTTAACCGTTTATTCCCACACAAAACACAAAAAAACAGCCGGTCGACTCAAACCTCCGAACTTTCGCCCGTCTCGTGATCTCCGGACAGCCGGTCCCTGGCGTCGAAGAACTCGTCCGAGCCGTCCGTCTTCTCGCACTCCGAACGGCCCGCCTGTTGCTCGTTGTCGCTGAAAGAACACGGGAATAAATGAGAGTAAAGAAGGGGCCACTCACTGAACGCACTCAACGATCGCCGCCCCCGCGTCGACCATCTCGACGGCCCGTTGCACGGGGTCCAGCACGGGATCCAGCGACGAGTTCTTGAGCTTCATGTTCAGGCCGAGGTCGATGTCCGTCTGAAACTCTCCGAGTCACCACTCACTCACTCAACCAGAACTCACGTGGAAGTCGACCAGCGAGCTGGAGCGCTTGGCCTGGAGCGGGATCTCCTCGTCGCCCTCCGAGTAGAGAGCGGCCGGGGCGGTCATGCTCTTCTTCATCAGAGTCTGAAGGGGCGAGTGGAAGGGATGAGTGGCGGGAACTCACCACTTGCGGGCGGATGTTGATCTGCGGACGGAAGCCAGAGGCCCCAGCGAGTGGGGATCGAGAACGAGAAGTAGTGGAAGGCGGCCGAGACGGCGAACAAGATGAGGGCCATCTGAAAGAGGGATCGGGTGAACGGAAGGCTGCTCGCGTGTACCTCCGAACGCACGATGGCCAGCGGCTTCCCGAGCTGGAGTCCCTTGCGGCCGAAGAGGCCCTTGAACTCGCGGGCCAGCGGGCGCGAGATGGCCGTGAACAGGCGGAAGTGGAAGAGGAAGTACGCGAACAGGAACTCCAGCGGCCATTGGGCGCGGCGCGGAGTGAACTTCTCCTGCAATCCACCGGTGGGCAGGCAGAAGAGGGGGCGGCCACTCACCAACACGCCGCGGCTGGAGATCGCCCACCGGTCGAGGTCCCCGTCCGCCTGCAGCCGCTTCTTGATCGACCGCAGCACGCGAGCAGAAAAGCCGCCCTTCTCGTCCATCTCTTTCGAATCAAATGAGCCGCCTGCCGAGTGAGTGGGTGGAAAGAAAGTTTATTCGAATGGAATTTGCATGACTCGGAGGGTTCTAAACAACGGAGGAGTCGCCGGTTCAGTTGATGCACTCCCGCTTCTCCTCGGCGAAGGTGCTCTGCGCCTGAAATTACAACCCTGCCGTTCACGGGCCTGAGATTATGACGCCCACGGTCTACCCAGTTGCTGTCCTGCTCGGGGTCCTTGGAGATGATGTATCTGGTGTTTCGAAATTATTGTCAACGAGTCAAACACGAATTTGGTCTCGGTGCAAAAAGCCAACGCGTTTGGCGAAAAGAATCGAAACCCCTCGCCAAATCAGTGGACTTGTTGCAGCGGGACCAAACTCGCGTTTGACCCGTTGACAAATTTTGTGACACGGCCGTACTTCTTGGGGATAACGAGTTTGATCTGCAATCAGATGGTCTGATGAGTGTGCAAGAAGGAGTCCGACTACCTTCCGCTGGCAGGGCGTGTTGGCGTCATCGCAATCGTGCCTGTAAGAAAGAGTCTTTCGTCTGTTCTGCCTGCTCTCTGTTCTTCCGTCCCCGGCCCTATGGGGGGGGGGGACCCGATTACTTGCCATATTAGAGGACGGGGTCGATGTCTGAAGCACACAACGATTGTTTGAGCACGGCTGTCCTTCTTTCTCACCCGGTGAGCTCTCGCGTGAATCCGAGCAGCTTGAACTCGCCCTTCTCGTCCACGAACTTCTCTTCGAGCTGAAATCCTTGCGATCAATTGCATCGATCGTTCCCCCAACGAACCGTGTCGTCCGGGTCGGGGCCCGTGTCGATGTCGACGGAGCGCACTTTCGTGGTGGTCGAGTTGGCCGGGGCACTGCCGCACGTCAAGCGGCCCTTCACGGCGACTAAACGAACGAATTGAAGGAAGGATGGAAAGAAGGAGGGGATTTACCGCCTTGTTTGCGCATCGCCACGGCCGTTCCCACCACGGCGAGGAGCAGGAGCACGTACTTCATCTTCGGGGCTGGACTGAGAGAAACGAGTGTTCTGCCCAACAGTCGACTGTGGACTGCGGCCTTGAGCGGTCGGGCGGGCGAAAGGCGGAAGGCAATTTGTTTGTTTGATCGCCGCCCGCCTATCAGTCGGAGGGTTTTTGGTCGGCGAGGGCGAAACGGGAATTCGGGCCCTTTTCAACGAGGCGATGGGGACGATAAGCGAGTTCCTTCGGGCACTTTACGCGCTTGTTTACGGGCCCGAGATGGAAACGGGCGATAAGCGGCACTTTTCGCCCTGCCCTCCCCAACCTTCGTTGCAGCACTTCGATCGAGCGAAGAGGACAGTCGACAGAAATGATCGCGAAGGTCCTGTTTGTGCTCTTGGCCGTCGGAGTGTGGGCGGCGGATGACAAGAACTACCTCGACTCGATCGCTACCCGCTCGACCAAAATCGAGGGCCACTTGCGCTGCGGCTCGGCGCCCGTGACCGACGCTCACGTTCGTCTCTACCGCATCGCGTCCGAAGGTGAGCCCCCCGTTACAGTAACCACTGACCCTTTTGTTGCAGACCTGAACGATGTGATCGCGTCCGGCAAGACGGACGGCCAGGGCCGCTTCTCGGTGGAGGGCGACACGGGCCGCTTTCAGGGCGACAACTCGGCCATCGATCCTGTTCTGCGAATTTATCCACAATGTTGTGATGGCAAATGCCCGGGCAGCAACGCTTCCGGCAGCTGAAATGAAATTCGCCCCGTTGTAAGGTAAAGCCGCATGGTGCAGTGGCACAAAGAAAAGATTTAGCCGGCAGTCATTTGCGTTTGCCACTGCGCCACGCGGACAAGCTCCACGGGTGTCGAATTTTTATCTTGCCCGGGCAGCTTTCACGGGTCCGTTTGTCTGCCCGGGCATTTCGAAAATATATTTTGCGTTGTAGCGACGAGGAGAAGACGGTGAGTAGGCAAGCGGCAGAGGTAACAGATCATTCGGTCTGCTTCAGTCTTCGTTCCGTCGGGTTGAACTACGCGCTCCGAGGGACTTCGTCACGCTCGGCCGCGTCCCCCCCCCCTTCAAAAGGAAGAAGAAGGAAAACGGGAAAGAGTCGTCCTCGCCGAACGTAAAAATCGTCAACATCGGCATTCTGAACCTCGACGCCTTCATTTTTTTTCGTTTCAGGCCCAAAGGAGACCCGGCAGAAGACGCTCGAAGAGATCCAACAGTAAACAATTGTGTTCATTCAACAATCAGTTCTTTTGTGCGGCAATAAACGAGGCGGCAGTCAGCGGGGGAGTGCTCGCAGTGCGCAGTTTGTCCAGGTACTCCGTCCGTTCGATCGGGTGGCCGCGAGCCTTCCTCGAATTCTGAACAACAAATGAATAAGACGAGATGAATGAAGAGTGAACCAACCTTTGATCGCTTCTTCAATCGGCACTTCAAGGCACTCCGAAAGGTAGCGGCAGATGAGGTAACCCGTCCGATTGAGCCCGTGCGTGCAGTGGACACCCACCCACTTGTCTGAAACGAGCACTTTAGAGGTGTTCAAGGGGGATGGACGTACCCTTGTTGTCCTCTTGAGCAAAGAAGTCGTTGAGCACGTTGCAGAACTCGGCGCCCGCTCGCTCCAGCTTCTCGAAGTTGCGGCCGTGGCAGAAGATCTTGCGATGGACGATGCCTCGCTTCGTGAGCTCTTCCGCCTTGTAGTACTGAATTATTTTCATGAAAGGGAAATGCGTTTTAATTAGCATCTACCTTGTCCGTGTACGTGAGGTCGACCACCAGCCCCAGCCGACCGCCGAACTCCTCCACTTTGCGCAACAAATCGCCCACTTCGAAACGGTGCTCGTCGTCCGCCTTGAAGAAGTTGGAACCGAGCGGCGTTTTGAAGGCGATTATGCGGGCCTTCGGGATCACTTGGCCGATTGGAGAGTAGTCGATCCACCTGCAATGGAAGACAACGGACGTGATGGGCGAGTTCGAAGCAGCAACGAACCGATCGGGTAGCCGGTTGCCGCCCCGATTCTTCTTCCTCCTTCGCTTCTCCGCCGGCCGTCCGTCCGCTTTGGCCGTCGAGTTCGACGGAGAGGTGCCGCCGTCCATCCGAAAGCCCTGCAAGACCGCCATTGCTTCGATCTGCTCCAACCTCTCTCCAAGTAATCGAAGTAGTCAAGAACTCGTGAACACGCGCGAACGTCAACAGTCAGAAGAGTTTATTCTTGCAGTTAAGAGGCAGACCGTTGGGGGAGCACCGATTTGAGGTAGAAAATGATCCAATAACAATACCGACTTGACCGACGGGGTAACAATCGAACCGACAGGCGTCAAGTGATGCCGCCTTTTGGGTACTCTCCCTTGAAGAAATGATCCAAACGCTGCGGCAGGCGGCCCAACGAGGCGGTGGTCGTGTCCGCGTTCGTTCCCTCGAAGGGAATGAAACGGATGGTCGCCTTCTGGCCCGTGGCATGCTTTGCCTGCAAACGAACACACAATAATGAGAAAGGAAATGCAAAGGAACAAACCGGAGGTTGATGATCGCCTGCTGCATGTTGGCCTGCAGGTTCTCGTTCATCGTTCGGTACTGGGCGTCTTCCTGGAAACGAAGGAGATCAGTCGCCCGTCCTAGCCATGATCGAACGAACGATCGGAACGCCCAGAACGCCGAATGCGCGGAGGCTTTTGAGCTGCGTCGGCCAGGGACTCGAAGCAGTCGGTGGTCACTTCCGCGACGATCCGATCGACTTCGTCCAACTCGTGCGCGTCGAATTTCGTGACCAGATTGCACGGTGAGGTTCACGACGATGTGCGTCAGCTTCACGCCCTTGAAGTTGCACGCCTTTAGGACGTCCGGCAGAAGGCTGAAGCGAAAGCTCTTCGGAATTCGCGTCACGAAGGCGTGGCCCTGCTCCAAGAGCGCGTCGTTGGCCCCGTGGAAGGGCTGCAAGAATGGAGTGAAGACCCATGTTTCCTCCAACGACCGCCCACCTCCTCCAGCAGCAGCCAGTACCGTCCGTTCTGTTTGCGGATTTCGGCCAGCGTCGCTTTGCACAGGTCGGTCATCTGCCTGGTCTGCAGCCTCATCGCCTTCCTGTTCTTGTCGTACACTTCCGCCTGCAACAATCACGGGTAATGAAGGAAGAAAGAAGAGCAAACGAACGATCACGGGCTGCACGTAGTGTACTCGAAGAGGCGGGCACGGGCGAGCCGCTCGTTCAGGAACTAAACGAAGAGGATTGAAGAGAAGAACAGTCGAGTGTACCGTGAAATCCCCGCTCTCGGGAGTCTTCGGGCGTCGCGTTGTCCTCGGAAGCGGACTCGTTGGCCGAAACCTCCGGCTCCGTCTCGACCGGCGGTTCGACTCGCCGCTCGGCCGGCTGCGGAGTGGAGGACATTCGCGCGTTTCGGGCCACCCGTTTGGAGGAGGCGTGGTGGGCTTGCAAAAGGCGGTGGTCGTTGGCGGACAGCGCCTTTCTTCGAGTTGGAGAACTTGGCCCTCTTCAGCTCCTTGGCGAGCTTCTTCTTGACCGCCGAAGTGGGCAGCCGGCGGATCTTCGCCGTCCGCTTCGGGGCCGACCGGCGGGTTCGCTTCTTCGGTACGCGAAGGAGGTGGAGGGCTCGTCGACGACCCATCCTCGACTTGCCCATCGAGACGCGAGCGGAGTGATGCGGCCGGGCGGCCGAAGCGGACGAGGCGGACAGTTCGGCGTCGTCGGTCGCACTGCCGCTCGGCGCCTCCGCTTCCGCCATCTCGGCCTCCGGCGTCTCTTCTTTCGGCTCCGGCTGGAGGATCGGGGTTTTGTTCATGTAAACGAGACGCTTGGCCGCCTCCTCGAGCAGCACGTTCTTGCCGTCGTCCCGCTGGGCGTTTTTCACCTTCTGAACGACAGGAATCAAGAAAGGAAGGTGGGATCAAAGGAGCACTCACCTGAATGTGCCTCAGCTTCTGCGGAATGTACTCCTCGACCGGGGGCTTCGGCTGCTTGGGCACTTGGGCGGCCTCCATCTCCAGCACGAGGATCGGGTGCGGCGGGGTGGGCGGCCGGCCAAAATCCGGGTCCGCCGCCTCGAAGATGCCGCCCCTGAACACTCGTTTGTGATCGAAGTCGACGCGAAGAACTCACCAGTCGACGCCGTCCATCATCCCGTGGATTCGATCTCGGAATTTGCCGGTGATTGGCGAGCGATCACGCGAGGACGATCGGCAATTAGCCGCTTCCTTTCGTCGACTCAACGAAGTCGAAACTTCGCCTTCGTTGCGGCCGAATCGATTCGTTCCGTTGGCTCTCTTCGCCTGCTGCCTTTTTTGTGGTCGCGCATCGGCCGCTCGCTGTTTTGTTTGCGGCGAACGATTTCCGCGGCTAATCGCTCCACGCTCTCCCTCCCAACGACCTCCCGCTTATTAATTTGGGTTCCAGCCATCGATTCGAATGGAGTCGTTCGAGGGATCTCCGTAGTCGATCGTCGCGCACAATGGTCTCGACGCCCCAGGGACCTCGTTTTCCGTCCGAATCGCCGGCTGAAAGGTGAACACTCGCGCTTATTCCTCGTTCACTCGCTTGTTCCAGTCCGATCGGAGCTTGCTGCCGCCCACGACCCTCCACTTCGGGAATGAACGGCGAGAATCAACGGGCGCCGCAGTCGCCGCCGTTCGGCCGCGGCTCGTCGGTCGGAGCGGTCGGCAACCTGAAGTACGTGGAGGATTTCGAGATCTTGGAGACGATCGGCAAGGGATTCTTCGGAGTCGTGTACAAGGTTCGTTGCCCACTTTCCTTTCGTTCATCCCTTCGAATGTCCGCTTGCAGGTGCGCGAGAAGAAGGCGGAATCCCAGCAGAAAAATCGCGGCCAACCGGCCGTCCTCGTGATGAAAGAGCCGATCATCCAGAACTCGCAGAGCGGCTTCTCGGCCAAGAAGATCGTCTCGCGCGAGTTCTACATGCTGCGGCTCCTCAAACACCCGAACATCCTGAAGACCAGGTAAAATCACTCTCTTCTTGCTTCTTTCGTTCACTCGCGTGCTTGCAGGGGAATCTGCTTGAAGCAAATCAACGCCGAGTGGAAGCTGAACCTGCTGGTCGACTACTGCGATTGCGGGAGTCTGCAGCAAACGATCCTCCACCTGCAAAAGCCGTTCACGTGGCTCCAGCGGTGCAGCTTCTCGCTGGACATCTGCCGGGCGATGGCCTTCGTCCACTCGCAGGGGTTCATGCACCGCGATTTGACGTCGATGAACGTCCTCCTCCAATCCAACGGCCGCAAGTGCCCCAAGGCCGTGGTCGCCGATTTCGGCTTGAGCTGCCGCATTCCGAACGAGGGCGAAGTGAAGCAGCAAGTGGGCACTCAAGTACGTTCTTCCTTCTGCTCTCCTTTTTTTAATCGTTTGTTTAGAACCTGGATGTCTCCTGAGATGCTCGCCGAGCAGTTCTACAACGAAAAGGTGGGTCCTTCGTCCATCCTATTCGCTTATTCCTCCGTTCAGTCGGACGTCTTCTCGTTCGGAATCATCCTCTGCCAGATGATCGCCCGGATCGACGCGGACCATGACGCGGGCCTTTATCGCACCAAAACGTTCGGCCTCGACTACATCCGATTTTCGTGCCACTGCCCGTCGGACACCCCGCTGAACCTGCTGCGGACGGCGTTCTCCTGCTGCTTGGTGAGTGGCTGCGGGCATTCCGAATCCAACAGAAGGCGTTTGTTTGTTGCAGTGGAACGCGAGTGCCCGCCCGACCTTCGAGCAGCTCGTCGACCAAATCGGGCAGATCGTGAGCGAGGAGCTGCCGAGCGTTCCGACGGGCGACGACTCGCGGATCGGCCGCTCGCACTCCGACGCCGCCATTCGGAGCACGAAGACCGCTTCGTGCGGCTTCCTGAACGGCAAGCGGTTCTCGCAGGCGGACGCCTTCCGCCAC
Source organism: Aphelenchoides fujianensis (assembly GCA_024699865.1). Lineage (NCBI taxonomy): Eukaryota > Metazoa > Nematoda > Chromadorea > Rhabditida > Aphelenchoididae > Aphelenchoides > Aphelenchoides fujianensis. Next base: position 714,874 of record JAMPIO010000007.1, on the reverse strand, counting down.
GAGAACCTCGTGATCCCCGAGGGCCTTCCGCTGGACAACCAGTCGGTCGTGGGCACGCCGACCATCTCGCAGCTGGAGAACCGAATGAAGGAGCTGGCGACCATCGTGGCCGCCGAGGATCCCGACTACCAAGTGAGTCCTTCCTTCCGTTGTAATCGATTCCACTCGATTGATTGCAGGAGTCTTCCTTGAATCCGTTCTCAGCGCACGACCGCTACCGCTCGATCCGAAAGATGAAGCCGGGCGATCGGTACTTCGTGCAGCGGGAGGCCGTCCGGCGGGAGACGATGAAGGCGGACGGCAACTCTTCCGCCCACTTGTCTCGCATTGACGATCTGGTCAAGTCCAGGTATTCTCTTGTGCTTTCTGCCCCCTCATCTTCAAATGACTTTGAAGGAAGCGAAGTGCCTCCGTCCCGTCGCTCTGCTTCTCGTACGAGCCCTCGGAAAGCCGCCTGCCGTCCACCAAAACGTCCAAGCGGTCGGTCACGTTGGGGCCTCGGCGAGCAGCGAGATCTCCAGGGTGAGTGGCCACTCGTTCCATCCATTTATTCTATTCGTTTGTTCAGGTCGGATCACGTACTCGTTCCGCGAGTTCGACAAAAAGTTCACGCACACGAACCGCAGCGGGATCCTCACGTCGCACAACGATCTGAGCCGCCAGTCGAACGACTCGCTGGACGCCGTGTTCCCGGACGGAAGTGACGACGAGGAGGCGGACACGTCGAGCGAGGGCGAGCGCTACGAGAGCGACGAGGAGCTGCACGCGCCCGACTTCCCGCCCGCCTCGCCGTCCCTCCCGAACGGCCACTCCAAATCCCCGTCGCCCGAGGAGCACGAGGTGGAAGTGGAGGAGAAGGAGGCGCGGGTCGGCCGCAAAGGACGATCCTCCGTCCAACGGTTCATCCGCCGCTCGAGTTTCGTCAACGACAGCCAATGCTCTCTTTCGTAGTCGACTGATCGCAAGAATCTCCGCCTCCTCTGCAATGCCCACCCCCAAGTGCCTTCCAATTGCCACTCTTTCGTCCCCGTTGTTGCCTTAAACCCACAAGAAAGCTATTAATTCGAAGAGGACTCCATTCCGACCCGCACAAGTGTACAGAGTGGTGGGCAGTCCACGTGTATTCCACCACATATTCCACACACAACTGGGTTCTTTCGTTTCGTTCGCTCGTCTCCATTCCGCCCGCATTTCCGTGCAGCGAGTACGTGGCTGTTTGTTGATTCCAGTCGTTCTTTATTGTTTCTATGGCAGTTCGAATAAATACGAGAGAAGACGGTGGTCGACGTTCTTCATTCGTGCTCGCCCGACCTTGACGGACGAGAACGTGAGCGGTCGAACGGAAATAAATCACGTGCAAGCGGCGAGAAATGCGGTCGTTTGTTCGGCGGGATCAATTGCGGTCTCGTGTTCGAACGAGCGGCGAGCGGAGGGTGGGAGCGGCGAACTTGAAAGACTCCGATGGAACACCGAGAGAACGAAGGGTGGAGGGCGGGCAATATACAAACAGAAAGCAGAAGACGGCGTCTACATCGTGATCATCAGAACGAAGCCCAAACTCGCGAGGTAGGGCTTCAGGAGCGGCCCCACAACGGGGAACATCAGCAGGTGGTCGACCAGCCACCAGTAGAGGCGAAATTGGAAGCGGCCCCAACTCAAGCGGAAGACACTCGGGTCCGTCACCTCCACGCGGCCCTCGTCCATCCGCTGCCGGGCCAGTTTGACGGCCGCCGGGTTGCACGTCCGCCCGTCCTCTTTGGTGAAGTAGAAGCCGAAGCGAGGCCAACTGCTGCAGTTTGCTGCCGCCGTCCGTCTCGCAGTCCAGCTGCAGGATGTACGGGGGATCCTTCTGGTCGGTGTACATCCACTCCCACGAGTGCCCGATCCTGCAACGAGCATTCCCCTTCCTTTCTTTGCATTCTTCCTTCTGCTCACTTGTGCGAGATGTAGGCGCAACGAGGGTGTGCCCACGTGTGGCACTGGTGGATCATCAGGCCCATGTCGGGCGCGTACCAGTGGGCTGAAGGAAGGGCGGGTGTTCGTGCCATTCGTTTCTTTCCGCTGAGAACTCACCCAATTTGCCGGCCACCGCCTCGAAGAACTCGAGCGTGTGATTGTTGGCGTGGATGAAGAAGTTCGCTCCTGGAAGGTGGGGCGGTAATTTGCGTTCCTTTCGGCGACCTTCACCCACAGCCCCCGCCCGCCCGCCCGCCCGTCCGATCGGCGCGCAGCGTTCGGGTCGGTCGACCAGGATGACCTCCGCCCCGCTTCCAGCCGCCCGCCCGCCCGCCGATAGCCGCCGAAATTTCCGCATTTCGGGCGGATTTGAGCGCATTTTGGAACGAAAGCCGCGAAGAAGCGCCCCGCACTCACCATTCACCCACTCGGCGCGCTGACTCGTCTCATCCTTGCCGATCTGATCGAAGAGGGCGTCGAAGGAGTGGTCGTCCTCCAGCTTCAGGTCGAACAGATTCCGCCTCCAGAACGTGTCCTGCTGCATCATCCAGAAGGATTTGCCCCGTTTGAGCAAACTGATCGCCAAGTTCGCCCGCAGCAGGTAGATCGTCTGGTAGGGCCCTTCCGCGAAGCTGAACGGCTTCTGCAAACATGCTGAGTAGAAACAAGAAGAAGGAAGGAAGGACGAACGTAGAGCGAGGGCGTCGGCCAGTAGAATTGGCGCACGTTCGGCCAGAACTTCTCGAGCGTCTCCTTGGCCACGTGGTCCAGCGTGACGAAGATGAAGCGATCGTGGGCGCCCGGGTACTCCTGCGTGTTGCAGAGGAAGTTGAACGTCATGTTCAGCGCGTACTGGTTGAGCAGGAAGAAGGCGGGCGGTCGGTCGAACTCGCGGTCCAGCACGTCGACGAGGTTCGCGAACTCCGCCGACCGCTCGATCGTCTCGAGGGCCACCGAAGCCGAGTGCGTTTTGATGTAGCGGACGGCCGTCGTGGCGCGCTCCGTCTTCCGAATGACGAGGACGCCGATCACGAACCAAAAGATGGCCGACGCCGTGCAGCAGCCGCGGTAGAAGCGGCCGCGGATCAACAGCCGAAGGTACGTGGAAGGGCAGGAAGTACTTGAGCGTTTGCCTCGTCGTCTTCGCGAATTGCGCCTTCTGGCCGTCCGGATGGGCGGCGGTGGGCGTCCTCCGGGCGACGGCCGGCGGCTCGTCCTCCGCCCGCTGCTTCGCACTCGGCCGCTGGACGACCGTCGACGAGGAGGCCGTCGAGGTCGCGTTCATCCTGCAAGGAAGCACAAAAGTGAACGAAGAACGTGAGGGCGCGGTGGAGAAAAGAAGGAAGATTCACCGCGTTCGTCGACGCCGACCGCGCGGATCAACCGCGAAAAGAAGACGCGTGTAATCCGCAGTCAATCCGTGAAAAGTGGAGAGAACGGAGGTGAAAAGAGAGGAGAACGCGCTCGCTTGTTCGCAAGCATGACGTGTTCAACGTGATCGTACCGTCGAGAGCACGAGAACTCGCCCCGCATGCAAAGACGAGCGAAGAAGAGGGCGGAATTGGTCCCGCCATTCGGTACGCCTCGTCGATTCGCCCGCCGCCTTCCGCACACGTCGCCCGCCGAACCGACGACAAAACTGCGCCGACCGGTGGCGATCGGCGAGACCGAAAAAATTTGACGCCCTCCATCCGCCCGCTCGCAAAGGACATCCCCGCCGCCGTCGCCCGTCTTCTCCGCCGCTCCTCCGCGCGCCCGCTCCTGCCGCTTTGACCACCGGCGGGCGGGCGGCTGATCGCTTTGCGTGCGCGAGGCGGGGCGTCCGCGGATGATCGCGCTTCGAATTTTCGAAATTCGCCGCCGCTCCTCCTCGAAACGTCAAGAAAGCGGACGAACTTTCCGGCGAACCTCCGACCGTCCTCACGCCCCCTTCGCCGAACTGCCGCCCGCAATTGCGAACGTTCGCGGTTTCACTCACCTCCTCGCGAACAACACGCGAAGGAATGCAACGAGCAAAGGTGCAGCCAAAAGCTAATGGATCGAATTAGTCGAGGGGCGAAGCGGGCGGAAGATTTCGCTCCACACGTGAGCGCGAGCGGCGGATGTGGGCGAGCGGAAGCCACGAGGTCGCGTGCGGATCGCTCCAATCGAATCATTTCAACAGTTCTTCTGCAACGGTCAAACAACAAAAGAAAGCATGCAAAACATTAAGCCATTCCGGAAAGCAATTCCTCACTCGCTCGCCTCCATTTCTCGTTCCCGACGACCGGCAGTTCGCGAGCGAAATGTTCGATTTGGAGGCGTGGGCGAACTCCGAGTGGGCGACTCGTGTGCTCGAGGAGGTGGGCAGTTTGGACTCGAGGTCGTTTCTGCCTTCCGGAACAGGCCCGTTCATCGTCCTGCTTTCAGCTCGTTCTTTGTGTGGATTCTCGCGCTGAACGCCTTCTCGCTCGCTGGTCATCTTCGTCGTCGCGTGCCTGCTGGGCCGCGACCTCCACTCTCTTGGCGGACGGGATGAACGTGAGTGGGCGGCCGAAAGGAGTGATCGCAGTCGAGCGTTTCAGGAGATCTCGTGCGACAAGCAGCTCGCCGCCTCGCTCGAGGTGGGAGCCGGAGGCGAAGCTGACGGACAGCGAGGAGGATCTCTTCGTCACCGTCCGCGAGCAACCCGGCGCGGTCGACCGGGAGGAATTCGTGACCGTTCGGGAGCAACGCGGCGCGGACCCCGACGAGCTGGACGTCGAGATGGAGGAGGCGGACGAGCGCGTGGCGGGCGGCGCGAGGGCGCCGACGACGAGTGCACTTCCAGCCGTGCGTGATCTCCGTTGTTCCTTTCGGTTGAGGCGAATAAACTCCTTTGGACGAGTGGAATCTGGGAATCGATTGTTGGCACTACAGAAGAGAGGTCTCTTTTGAATGCTCGATGCAAATTCGCTCCCAACGCGAAGCCACCCACCCGCATTCTCTTCATTGTTTTGACGCCCGGCGAGCGGGACGGCGGCATTCGAGGATGAGCAACCCGAACGAGCAGAAGCCGGAGGGGAACCGCCTTCGCCGCTTCCTCGCGTCCCTCCGATCGCGCCGCAAATCCAAACGGAGGGCCCAAAAGACGGTGACCGAAGAAGTGCCCACGCCCGCGCCCCCGCCCGCTCCCGCCCCCCCGTCGAGCCCGAAGTGACGGCGGGCGGCTGCAAATCGAGGCGACGAGCTCCGACTGAAGTCCGCTCTCCTTCCGCCTCTCTCCTTGCTTGACGCCACTCGTTTCAGGCCCCGCCCTCCGCTCGGGTCGCCAATCTGAAGCCGATGCGCCAACCTTCCGCGACGAGCGTCCAGCAGCCCGTCTCGCAGCAACACCGGCCGCTCCCGCTCGGAAGCCGTCGCCTCAGCCTCCCGCGGCCAAACCCCGCCCGAAGGTCGAGATCACGCGCGTTCCGTACGGCGAACCGCTGCCCAAAACCCAACGATCCACTCGCTCGTGAGTTCTTCCAAACAGAAGCAAAATGAGAGCCATCCTCCTCGTTTCAGCAGCATGCAACAGCCCGGCCCGTCGAAGGAAGCCGTCAGCAAGCGGACGGAGAAGACCGCGAAGACGACCGAAAAGGAGGCGGCAGTAGGGCCGAATGGGAGTGAAACCATTTCGCGTGCTTTCAGAAGACGCAAGAGGCGCCGAGCAGGAAGAAGAAACTCCGCCGTGCCGCCGAAAACGACGAGGGGACGATGACCGAATGTGCGCTGCCCTCTTCCTTCCTTTCATCCTCCGTTTGCAGCAATCAAGCGGAGTTACAAGAGCTTCAAAAAGAAGTCCAAAGGATCGCTTCACGAAGATCAAAGTGATCGTCAGCCGGCCCGTACCGCGAGGCGGCCATGGAGAAGATGCTGAAGCGAGTGAACGACCGCAAGAAGGTGGGTGGCCCTCTTTCAGGCAATCGACCACCTCTCGTTGCAGCTGGAGGAGCAGGAGGCGGCCAAACACTTGAAGCAGGGCGACGATCTCTTCCCGCGCGCCCCCAAACGCCCGACCAACCCCGACGAGACGCGCATCGAGCCCGACGGCAACTCAAAGGCCAAGGAGAAGGCGGGGACGAAGACGCTGGACGAGGCCAAGACCCAAGCAAGTTCTCCTTCCCTCCTTCCTCAATGGCCGCCTTCTTGCAGCAAAGCGTGACCAAATCGGTGGTGGACGTGCCGCCCGAAGGGAACAACAACGAGCAGCCGCTCCTCGACGCCGACGGCCTCCCGTTTTGGCACCAGAAGAAGAAGGGCGACCAGCTCGCCCTGATGGAAGAGGAGGACGTCACGGACGACGAGCTCCCATGAACGCGGCCATGATCATCGAAGTGCACGCGGGCAACGTGAAGCTCACCGAGATGCCGAAGACCAAGTGAGTGGACGCCTCCAACCACCTTCATTTCCGCCTTCAGACTGCGCTTGAATCCCTACGGCGACCTGGAGGAAATGAAGGCGCGCGACGCCGTCTTCTTCAACCACGACATCCTCTTCAGGTCGGCCGCCCACTAACCGCCCTCCACTTCTCGCCTGTTTGCAGCAACACCGTCCGCTCGATGGTCAACCTGGCGGACGACGACCTCGACGCGAACTCCGAGATGCAGAAGACGGTCGACGAGGAGCGCAAGGGGGAGAAGAAGAAACGCCCGCTGGTCATCAAGATGCCCCGCCGCATTCACTACGTCTTCCCCGACGGCACTCACGAGACCGGCCGCCTTTCGTTGGAGAAGTTCTGAGCATAAACGGCTGTCCTCCATCGCTTCCATTCGTGTGGTTCGCTTCCTCTGTTTGCCTGCAAATGCCACAAAAAGAAGTTTATTTGGTTATTGAACGGAGAACTACGAGCGAATCGCCGCCGGGAGCGATTGTGGCCGGAGTGGAAGGAGAGAGGAAGACTATTGGAAAAGAGGAGAGGGTGGTGGGTAGAGAGCGGATCAAATGTGGGATTGGGTGGACGAGCGGATGAGGCCCTTGCCCAGGTCGCCGTTGATCGGTTGGGTGGCCGACGGCATCAGGCCGGGCCGGCCACGGATCTTCGTCTTGATGCGCAGCAGCGAGTGCTCGGCTTCCTGCAAGCAAGAGATGGAGTGGTGAATCTCTTCGCTGTCCACTTACCTCGGCCCGCTCCTCCGCGTGCTCGAGGGCGATGTTCATTTGCCGCCACTTGTGGAGGTTGGTGCCGGCAACTTCTTCGGCTTCCTCCAGCTGCCGCTTGGTCGTCTGCAAATGAACGTTGCCTTGTTGCAGACGTTCGAATCGGACTGACCTTGATCTTCGAGTTGAGCTTCTCGATCAGGTCCTGCATCTTGGCGGCGCTCTTGCGCTGCTCCTCCAACTCGAACTTGCGCTCGCGGACGTCGCGGTCGCACTTGGCCAGGTTCTTCTGCACGTCTTTGTGGCGCTTCTGCTCGGCGTCCAGCTCGCGCTCTCGCATGCGAACGTCCTGCTGGAGCTTCTCGACGGTCCGCTGGCTGATGCGAATCGCCTGCTGCTCGGCGTCCTCCAGCTTCTGGTGCAGCTCCTGCAAAAGACACCTGTCAAAGGAAATGGACGCAAAAGGACCCCTGCCTTGATCTGCATCTCCAGCCCCTTGCGGATGCGGTCCACGTGCTCGGCGTGTGCTTGCTCTTGACGCAACTCTTCGGTCAATCGGGTCACGTCGCCGTTCACCTTCTTGAAGGCCTCTTCGGTGTGCTTCAGGTCGGAGAGGGCCTTGTCCAGTTCGCTCTGCAACCCCTCATTAATCAACTGTCCTCTGTCGTCATACCAAAGCGAACCTTCGCGATCTGGAGGTCGTTCTCGACCTGGCGTTTGGCGGCGGCCAACTGGAGGTTCTCGTTCTGGGTTTCCGTCTTGATGCTGCGCTGCTCGTTGACTGAAAGGAGAGAAGGGTGAGTGAGCGAGTGGAAGAAAGGGAGCACCGACCGTCAGTGTCCAACTTGGCCTTCTGCTGCTCCAAGGCCTCGCGCTGGATGGCCAACTCGTCCTTCTCGGCCAACACCACCTGCAGCTTCTTGTCGGCAATCAGGTAGTTCTCGCGGAACTCCTCGCGCAGGCGGGCCTCCTCCTCGACGGTTCCCTGCAGCTCTTGGATCTGCGAGACGAGCTTCTTGAGCGTCTTCTGCGCCTCCACGTTCGACTTGTTCATCATGTCCAGCGCCAACTCCTGCAATCCACAATGAACGAAAAGAAGATGCTTGAGCACTCGCCTTCTCGTGGATTTCGGTCTCCAGCTTCTTCTTCAACTGCAGCAGTTGATGTTTGCTCTTGGACTCGCTCTCCAGCGAGGTCTGAATGGACTCCAAGGCACGCTGGTGGTTCTTCCTGCAACGAGGAATCGATTGGATGAACGGAAGAGTTCACCCACGTCGTGTTCTCGAAGTCCTCCTCCTTCTCGGCGATCCTCCGGTCGATCTCCTGCCGAATCTGCGAGACTTCGGTCTGCAGGCGGAGGACCTTCGCTTCCTCGACTTCGAGTGCGGACTCGGCTTCGCTGAGCGTGTGGATGATCTCCTCCTTTCTCCATCTCGAGGAGTCGCACTTTCTTCGCAACGTCGTGGGCCATCCGGCCGCCCGCTCCCAGCTGCTCGTTGAGGTCCTTGATCTCGTGCGTGAGGTTCTTGTTCTCGCGGCGGAGGTCGTCCACTTGCTCCGAGAGCGAGGTGGAGGCCGTCTGCAGCGTGTAGACGTCGGCGGCATTGCGGCGAGCTTCCTGCTGCGCGCGTTCGGTCTCCTGGGCGAGTTCGTCCGTCTGGCGGCGCCAATCCTCGATGATGCGGTCGAAGCTGCAACGAACAAAGAATTGGTGGATGACTGGACTCGTGATCGCTCGCCTGTTCTGTTTCTTCTCCAACTGGGCGATGAGGGCCCGGTTGCGCTCCATCTCCGTGCGGGCATCCTCGGCCTCCGTGATCTGCAACGAACGAGTGGGTGCTCCTGCTTGTCGTTCGAACTCACCAGGCGGGAGTTGGCCTTCTCGACGGTGATGATCTTGTTGTTGACGTCTTGCAACAAGTCCTGGATCTCGAGCTTCTTGTTCGAACGACGGCGGCGTTCTTCCTCCATCTCGTCGGCGGCGATCAAGCCCTCGCCCTCGAATCTGAACGGAAAGCAGATGAGTGGATGAAAGCGAAGGAGAACTCACTTGGCCTTCCATTGCTGAGATTCGGCCTTCGCCTTGCTCAGCTGCTTGAGCAGCTCCTCCTTCTGGCGGCCCTCGTCCTCGATGCACTCGTGGATGTGCTCGATCTCGTGCTCCAGGTTCTTGACCATCGCGTTCAAGTTCTGGCGTTCTTGGTGCTCTTCCTCGACCTGCAAGCATTCACACGAATCAAGGGAAGGTGAAAGGAGGCAATGAACCGACCGTTCGCTTCGCGTCCTCCAGTTGGGCCAAGCACTGGGCCTTGCGTTTGCTGAGGGCGGTCAGTTGGGCCTCGCCGTCCTCCACCTGCTGCTCCATATCCGCGTTCTCGGCCTGCAGGCGGGCCTTTGTGGAGACGTAGTCCTGCAAGAAGTGATATGAAAGAGAAGGATTCCCTGTGCTGCTCACTTGGATCAAGCGGTGCTGCTCGTCGCAGCGGGCCTGCAGCTCGGTCACTTGCGACTCGTACATCTTGGAGAGGCGCTCTTGCTCGGACTTGTTCTTGGTCTCCTCGTTCACTTGACTCAAGACGTCGTCCAGCTGCTGGCGGAGGGCCGTCTTGTCCTTCTCCATCTTCGCCTTCGTCTTCTGCACGGTCTCCAGCCGCTCGGTGAGGTTGGCGAGGTCGTCGGCGTTCTTCTTGCCTGCAGTTCGAGGTCAATCCACAAGAACGACAGCGAAAGGAACTCACGAAGGAACGGCGAGTTGTCCCTCGTGGTTCTGATTGGCCTGCTCCAACTCCTGCCGCAAACGAATCAACTCGAGCTCCTTCTTCTTGTTCAGCTCGATCTGGGCGGTGGTCTTGCCGTTCTCGTCGTCCAGCGAGTCGTTCAGGTCTTCGAGCATCATCTGGATGGTGCCCTTGCTCTTGTCCGTCTTGGCGCGGGCGTGTCGCTCGGCGTCCAGCTCCTCCTCCAGCTCGATGATGCGGCCGGCCTGCTCCTTCAGCTGGCGGTTCAGCCGGGCGACGTTGCCGATCTCCTCGTTCAGGCGGTTGTTCAGCGAGCGCCACTCCTCCTCCACCGACTGCAGCTTCTGCTCCAGCTCGGCCTTGCGGCGGTTGATCTCGTCGATGTTCTCCTCGGCGGCGGCCAGCTCGGACTCGGCCTTCTTCTTGCTCTTGTCCAGGTCCATGCGATGGCGGCGCTCCCGCTCCAGCGTGTCCTCGATGTCCTCAATCGAGCGCTCCAACTTCACTTTGTTGCGGTTGGATTGCGTGTTCTTCTGCAAAGGGAAAAAGAGTGAATTCTTCCAACGGTCGGTCTGCCCACCTCTTCCTCCGCCTGGAGGTTCTCGGCCATCTTCCTGCACACGCCACTCGTGATCAATCGAATTCTTTGCCCGAAACTCACCGGTTCTCGTCGTCGTTCTTCTTCTTCAAGCTGCAAGCGGAGAGTGAAGTGGGGAAGAGGGAGGGGGAACGAACCGGTTGATCTCCGCGATCTCGGCGTCCTTCTTCTGCATGTCGTCGTAGAGCGAGCGGATGCGCTCCTCGCGCTCCTTCTTCTCCTCCTCCACCTTCTGCTGGGCGGTCTCGAGGGAGGAGATCTGCTCGGAGAGGGCCTGCCGATCCTTCTCGACTCGCTTCACTTGGCGCTGGACCTCCTCCGTGCGCTGCTCCTGGTCGGTGAGGCGGTCCTTCACGTCGTTCACCGACCGCTCCAGCTCCGCCTTGGCCGCACTCAACGAGCTGATTTTGTCCTCGATGACGGCGCCGCCCGAACGGGACATCTCGATCTCCTCCAGCAGCTTGGCCCGCTCCTCCGGCGAACTTCTTGTGCTCCACTTCGACCACCTCGCGCGCCGCTTGCTCCTTCTTCAGGACTTCGGTCACCTCCTTGGCCTCTTTCTCCATCTTCTCCAGTTCTTCTTGAACCTTGTTGCCCTTCAGCATCGGCTTCACTTTTCCGTACAAAGCCGTACCACCAGAAATACTCTTAAATTAGAAGAGGCTACAGTAGCTGAAGAAACTCACGGATCAGTCCGAACGATCGCCCAGGCTCGGATGTTCTTTTGGATGATTCCGTACGAGTCTTCTTGCGCCTTGCGCTTCTTGTACTCCACCTGCAAGCAGTCATTTCTTCATTCTCTGCTTTCTCGATGAGCACTCACGAGTCCGAAGTACGCGCGGGCGTAACACTGAAGTCCGGTGACGATCTCGTTCTGACGGGCGTCGCGGAGTCCTCGATGTGGGCCACGACTCCCGCCTGCAACCGCTTGATCAACGGGTGAATGAGGACGAGAACTCGCCTTGAAGAAGATCTTCGTGTGTCCGACGCGGAACTGTTCGTCAACGAGCTTCTTCTCGTTGACGAGACGGCCGAGGATCGCCGCAGCGGCCAGCTTCGGGTCCTTCTTGTTGGCGCGCGCCTCCTCGCCGGCCAGGATGCCGTAGCGGAGCACGAAGTCGGCTGCAACGAAGAGGAATGAACGAAGCGAATGAAAGCAAAGCTGGACGGAGGGTATCCACTCACCGTGAAGCGAACGATTCCTGAAAGCAATCCGTTAGTTTGTTCTCTCCAACTCCGCTCACTCACGGGAATCCCTTGCGGCAAATGCGGATGCCCTCGAGCACGCCGTTGCAAGTGAGCTGGTTGAGGACGAGGGCGGCGTCGATCAAGCCGCAGGTCTTCTTCTCGTTCGGGATGATGCAGCGGATGAAGTGCGGGTGGGTCTTGTGCAGCATGTTCATCAGGTTGTTCAGCGACTCGCGGTACAGGCTGGAGACCGTGGCGAAGGCGCCCGACTTGCCCTTCTTGCCCTTGCCGCCGCCCTTGCTCTGGGCGGCCGCCTCCTCTTGGGTCGTGTAGTCCGCCCAGATGGTGTTCAGGAGGGCGTTCTTCTTCGAGCCCTTCAAGACGGCGACCAGCGTGTCGTTCAGCGGGTCCTTGTTCTTCTCCAGCTGAACAGGCAGCAGGATTAGAAGCGCAAAAACGTGCAACGTACCCAGTTCGTGCAGTTGTAGCGCACGGTGCCCGCGTAATGCCGCATCGCGAAGTGAGCCTCCGCCTGCTTGCCCTTCGGCGGCTTCGGCTTCTCGAAGTTGGGGTGTTTGCCCAAGTGCGTCTCGAGCAGCTTCTGGGCGAGCGTCTGGTCGGTGGCCTTGGGCACGATGCACTCCTCGTCCAGCATCGAAATGATGCCCATCGGCTGAAACAAGGAGCATCCACTCTCCTTTCTTTCTCTCCAACCAACCTTCTCGATCAGCTCGATGCAAGCCTGGAGATCGAGACCGAAATCGATGAAGGTCCACTGGATGCCCTCGCGCGCGTACTCCTCCTGCTCGAGCACGAACATGTGGTGATTAAAGAACTGTTGGAGCTTCTCGTTTACAAAGTTGATCCACAGTTGTTCAAACGAGTTGAACTGCAAGCATTCGTCCATTCCATCCTACTGCCGTGCCGCTCACGTCGAAGATCTCGAAACCGGCGATGTCGAGCACTCCGATGAAGTAGTCGCGGGAGAGGCCCTTCTGGTCGAGAGTCATGTTGCACTTGGACACGAGCCAGTGGAACACGCGAGCGTAGAGGCCCTTGACCACGGCGCCGATCGCCCAGTTCACCTGGTCGACGGACTGGCCCTTGGCCACCCACTCGGTGCCCACTCCGCACGCGCGGCTTGATGAGGGCGTTGAGGACGGCGTCCACGTCCACTCCGCACCTGCAAGCAGCCCGCGTGTCCACTGGGATGGGCGCTCGAACTCACATGTCGGCCACGCACTGCGCCTCTTCGGTCTTCGTCCACCTCGGCCTGCTCTTCGCGGGGGCGTTGCTTGAACTTCATGTTGCCCACTGAAAACAAACGAGTTGAGTGGTCGTTGCAAGAGACGACCGCTCACTGTGCATCAGAGCGGACATCAGCTTGTAGCAGTCGAGCTTCTCGTCGGCGCTGAAGTTGAGCACGTCGAACGCCTCTTCGGTCAGCGCGAATTCCTCCGTGTCGTTCATTCCTGAAGCCGTCGAGTGGTCAATCCCTCCACATTCCTTCTTCTCGCTCACCGTCGATCGTCAACTCGGCCTGCGCGACGAACCAGTAGTCGGCGAGCGGCTTGTTCAGCTTCAGGATGTCCTTCAGCTCGGGCTTGTGATCGCTGTAGATTTGGTAGAAGATCTGCAGACGAACGGGTCAGTCCTTTTCCCTTTCCTGCCACTCACGTGGTAGCAGCGTTCTCCGGGCGCTTGGCGGACGACACGCGACTTCTCGAGCAGATCTGCAATCATTCGATCATCCTCCATTCTTGCGGTCTCGTCCACTCACAGTGCTCGATGTCGCAAGAGGCCACCCGACCGACCTTGTTGAAGTGGATTCGAATGAACTTTCCGAAGCGGGAGGAGTTGTTGTTTCGGACGGTCTTCGCATTTCCGAACGCCTCCAGCACGGGGTTCGTTTGGACGATCTGGTCCTCGAGCGTGACCTTCTTTTCGCCGGTCGCCGACTTCGCGATGCCCAACGCTTCGGCCTGAGCGGCGCCGACGGACGCGAAGTACGAGATGACCTTCTTCGTGTTCTCCGTCTTGCCCGCCCCCGACTCGCCGGTGATGAGCATCGACTGGTTCTCGTGGTTCTGCAGCATGTTGCGGTAGGCCTCGTCCGACACGGCGAACAGGTGGGGCGGCATCTCCGTGCGCCGCTTGCCCATGAACAGGCGGGCCATCGAGTCCGTGTAGATGGGCAGCCGCTTGTACGGGTTGATCACCACGCAGAACAGGCCCGAGTACGTGTAGATCAGCATCGTCTTGTAGCTGCAAACCACGAGGGTCGAATGGGAGCCATCGAAGTGGTCTGCTCACCGAGAACGAAGATTGTAGAGGACGGACGCGTCGTTCAAGAACGTCAGGTTGCTCATGTCCCTACAAAAGGAATTTTTTAAATGAAAAGCACATAGCCGCCACTCGTCAAACTTCGTTCATCTCGAACTTCGGCGGGTTCATCTCCTGCAGGAGATCCTTCTTGGACGTGCGCTCCGCACCGCCCTCGACCGTGACGGTCACCGTGTCGCCCTTCGTCTCCTTGATCTCGCACGCCAAGTAGCCCTGCAACGAAACGAGTTGTTCTCTATCCTTCATTGAAGTCAACACTCGCCTCCTCCGCATCGGGCAGCCAGAAGTTCTTCTTTCGAGTCGTAGGGCTTCGATTGGAACTGAAAGGCGGCGATCGATTAGGGGTTGGAGAAGAAAGGGAGCACCGTACCTCGAGGATCTTCTCTCGGGAATGCCGCAAGTATTGCCACCCCTCATCCTTTTCGCATTCGCTCATCATCTTGACCGCTCGATGGGAAGCCCGGCGGCTTCAGGGGGCCCAAATGCGGGATGCTGAAAGCGAAAGCTGATCACTCGGATCGAACAAAGCCGCGCATTGCGGAGATCTCCGCTGCAGTCCGCCCTCCTCTCGGCGCTCTCGGCCTGCGCGATTTCCGAGGCGACAAAATGCGAGGAGTTTCGAAGGCCGCGAGCAAACAAACGCGCGAATTCCCGCGCCCGCTTCGTGGATCTCCCGTGCGGGTTCCTGGGATCGGGCATCCGCGAGGTGGTGGGCGGAAGACGGCCGCTTATCCCCGAACTTGCGGGTCGTTCGGGCGGCCGCGAGAACAAGCGCGGCGGAAGGAAGGCGTAGGCTCGAAGCTCGAAATGCGCAGCCGCCAGGCGGCCACACTTTTGTTCGCGCATGTCAAGAGGAGACCTCCGGACGGCCGCCGCGAACATCCGGCCGGCGGATCGAAGTGCGCAAACATTCGAGTGAGTGCGGGCATTCGGGCGGCTTGCTTACACCCGCCGGCTTTCGAGTAATTAGGAAAGAGGATGACAAACACGACTGCAACTTTTTTACGTGAATTCGAGCCAGCGAACAGCAGGGACCATCCGAAAACCAAATGCAAATGAATGCACTTGATTACACGTGTTGAGCGTTAGCACCGGACTATCTAATCATGGGCAGAAGCACGAAGGGCTTTGTTTGTTTCAGCAATCGCGGATTTCAACGTTTCCTCACCAAGCTTTTCATTAGCTTGACTTCTTCGCTGCTCGTCACTCGTAATCACTTGTTTGGCCAACGAGAAAGAATCCACAGTTATCCACCACTTTCATTCCCTAAGACCTGTTCCTCCGTTACGGTACGCGCAGACTTGGCACGCACGGAACAGTCGACTCGTCTCGTTTTGCCGCCCGAATCGTGAAATTTCTGCTTAATTTCGACAGGCGAAATGGCGACCTCCGTCGTGATCGTCGACTGCAACGCGTGCAACTGGGGCGCGCTGAACGAGAAAGTGGCCGAATCGGGGCGAGCTGCTGAAGCGGATGATCGCGTCGCTGATCGTGTACGCGAACACGCACCTCTCGCTCTCCGTCAACAACCACCTGCTGATCATCGCTGCGGGCGCCTCGCTGGAGAACAAGGTCCTCTTCAACTCGGAGGCCCACCAGAAGGCGGCCGGCAACGCCGACCGGCTGGACGTCGTCGTCCGCCGCGCCCTCGAGGCGGCCGCCGGATCGCAGGAGAACTTCGCGCACACGAACTACTCGTCGCCGCTGGCCATCGGAATGTGCTGTGAGTTCACTTCATTGCTTCCACTCGTTCATTCTTTTCCTGTTCAGACCTCCAACGACTGAAGCGGGAGAACCCGAAGCAACTCGGCCGGATGGTCGTCGTGAACCTCTCGGAGGAGTCGCACGGCGAGCAGGCCCGTCTGATGAATTTGTTCCTCTCCGCCCAGCAGCTGGAGTTCAAGATCCACGTGTGCTCCTTGGCCAAGACGAACCCCCTCCTGCGGCAGGCCTGCGACATCAGCGGCGGCGTCCACCGGCAAGTGGAGAAGATCGAGCATTTGCTGCAGTTCTTGATCGTGAGTCCCTCCTCATGCATTCATTTCTATTCGAGATTTGCAGCGATACGCGCCTCGGCAAACAACAAGCTCGCGCAGAACCTGTTCGTCCTCCGGAACCACGAGCGAATCGACTACCAGACGGCGTGCTACTGCCACAACAAGATCTCCTCGCTGGGCTTCGTCTGCTCCGTCTGCCTGGCCGTCCACTGCGAACGGAAGGCCCAGTGCGCCGCCTGCGGGTTCGTTCTTCCCTTCCATTCATTAATCGTTCCCGTTGTTCAGGACGGTGTTCACGAACCAACCCACGCGGGCGTTGTCCTGAAGCCGCCCATCTTCGATCTCCTACTCGTTTCCTCTCATTTTGCTCAGTTTCTTGTTGGAATTCTGTTGGCAATGAACGCGAACGCGCACGTGGCCGGATTGTGTTTATTTACACAACGAGGAAACATACCGCGTATTCACGAACGGAACGGAGATCATGGGAACGAACTCCCGCGGGAGATCGGGCACAATCGGGGGAGCAGAAGGGAGGTGGAGGGCGGGCGGGCGATCTTTTAGTTAAACAATGCAATCCGAGACTCGGGGATTGTCTTCAGCTGACGTCGAGAGTCGTAAAGCGGATTCAAGTACGTCTCCACCGACTCGCCGTGGGCCAAAGAACGCGGTCGGGAGTTCTTGCGAGCGCAGTCCAGCGTGTAGCCGGGGCGGAGGACGCTCGTGGAGAGTTCGCGATGTTTCCCGGGACTCTGCGAATTCAATCCGCCGCCCACCAGCTGCCCCTTCAGCGAGGGCGACCCCAAGCCGAAGAAACGGCGAAGGCACGTTTTGAAGCCGGGCAGGCCGTACGCGTAGATCACCGGGTTGATCAGACAGTTGCAGTGGGAGATGACCACTGTGATGAGCGTGGGCACGGGCGAGGAGGGTCGTCGGGCGGGCAGGAAGTAGTCGAACGTGTTGAGGAGGTAGAGCGGGAACCCTGCGATCAATCGTTCAACACACCAGCTCCTCTTTGCTTCCCACTTACAGCACAGAGCGTACGTGCAGACGAGTAGAAGCAGGGTTTTGATCAACTTCCTGCGGTTTCTCATCCGCCGCCGTCGTTTCGGACGCTCGCAGCAGGCATTTGATTTGTTTCTCCTCCAGACTGATCCGACGGTAAATGAGTGCGTAGAAGATGCCGACGAGGACCGAGGGCACGACGATCGTCGCGATGAACACGACGTAGACGAGGAAGCGGTAGTCGACCACCTGCAAGCAGCGAACACTCACTCCCGCACTTCCCTTGCACTTTCTGCATCCCTAATCCCCCGCTTTGTTGGAGAGCGGCGAGTACGAGCGAACGGAAGTGTTAGAAATTCCGCGGATTTCCACAGCGAGCGGAGCCGCAGGAAAGAAAGGTCGCTCTATTTCCAGCTTTTACGTCCACCACTCGCCCCCAAAATAACCCAAGAGAGACAAAAGAAGAACTCACCAGTGTGAACGAACACTCCCCGCGGAACTTTTCTCGATTCTCCGAAGCGAAACCGAAGACGTCGAAAATTGGCAGCAGGCCGATCGTGATGCCGAACATCCACGCGCAAACGATCAACGTCCTCGCCCGATTGTGGCGCGCTCGTTGGTCGAGGAGCAGTTGACAGCGGCAGCAGATCGTGACGAACTTGTCGACGGCGATGGCCAGCAAATGGAAGGTAGAAACCGTGCAGAGCATGCACAGGATGAGATGGACGAAGAGGCACGTATCGAACGAGTGCGGCCATTTGTTCACAACGGAGATCACGGTCAGCGGGATGCTGGAACAAGAAGGAATGAAGCGAGAATAAAGAAGATGAACTCACCCAACGGCTCCAGCAAAGAAGTCCGTTAGTGCGAGGCTGAAACAACTGCAATAATCAACAAGCTACTCGTGCAAAACCCACCTGAAGATGTAGGTGTTCGTCGGCGTGCGGAGGTTCTTTTGTGTGAGGAACACGTAGAGGACGAGCGAGTTCGAGATCACGATCAGAGCGGCCAAGAAGAGCTCGGCGACCGAGTAGACGAGCGTGAGGAGGTCCATTTCTTCCATCTTTACATGCTGAACACAACGAAGATGAGTGGATGTACTCCGAATAAACACACGCAACAACGAGGAATGCCGTGAAAGGGCGGATCAAACGAGAAGGAGCGAGCGAGTGGCCGGCGGGCGCAAAAAGGGCGGAGGGGCAAACAGGAAAACGGCAATTTGGCCCCGGGTTGACTGTAAGGAGAGGAAAGAGGAGAGAGAGAAGACGCTCGAGAGCGGGCGGGAGCAAAAGAAGAGCGGGAAGAATCTCCGGTTTCCCTCGCTTCTCGACGGCCGCCGCTCGTTTCTCACCGACGATTCGCGGCCGTTGCACCGGCCCGGAAGCAAGTGGACGGATGCCGCCAATTAGCCGCATTAATCGGCCAGACACACGTGAATCACGAGCATTCCTTCCGGCCGTCCGCCGCTCAAGTGGGCGCGTGAAAAGCCGGCGGAGTTCGGAGCGATCGGCGGGACTTTGGACTCGGCGGTCGTGACGCGCGTCTGTGATCCCGCCGCCGCCCACTCCGCACTTCACTCGCCGCAAAACAGAGGAATGAGCACGAGCCGGGCGGCAAAACGGGCCGTTGCGCACGTTCGGAACTCATCTGCCGACTGCCGAATGCAAACACCCGCCCTGCAACGGGATCTTCCGCCCCGCCGTTTGATTTCGGCACCGCCGCGGGGCTCAAAGTTCGCCTCGAAGAAGCGAGCGAATGTTTGAGTTTCTTCCGGCCACTCGCCATCTTTGCACACGGCCGCTCGGTCGGTAATGAAGAAGACGAGAAGATTGGAGAAGGCGGTCGAATCGAAACGAATTCTTCCGCCCAGACGGCGGAAATTAAATTTCGTCCCCAAAGCCCCCCGATTGCTGCAATTGGGCGGAACGGTCGAACGAAAACCTCGAGCTCTCGGCAGGATTTTGTTTCAAACCTCCAAACTACCGGAAAGAAGCGAGAGCACACGCCTCATTAACGGATCGGAAGGAAGGAAGCAGGAAGAAAAACGAGTACGATACCAACAGTCGAAGGAGATTAATTGGAGAAACCACCTGCAAGACCCGCAGCGCGGACCCAAGAACCGACTCTGCAACCGCCGTTCTTTGCGCACCGCCCAAGAATCAAAGGAACCCGCCGCCGTTCATTAGAGCAGACGGACGGCCATTCCGACCACCGACCGGCGGCAAGTGGACGGCCGGCCGAAGATGACGACCGAAATAGTCGCGGGAGGCGGAAGGAGCGGGACGGCGGCAGTACGAAATGGCCGCCGCTTAATCGAATCCGCAACGAGAGGGCGTGCGTGTAAACGAGGGCAATACGTGAGGTCCAGCGCTCGTCATGCCGGCGGCCGCAATGAGCAGACGGCGGGCGGCACATTTTGTGCAAAAGTCGGCCCGGAGATCACGAGCACCCCGCCGTCCTTCCGAATGCAACAAACGAGCACCGGAGGGAACACTCCCGGAGTGCACAAACAAAATGAATAAACGATCGTGCAGAATCCACCCGGCCGGCCGTCTACCGCGTGTCCAATTACCCGCCTCCCCCTCTTTCTTATGCGCGATTCGAGCAGCCAAAAGGGCGTGTAAACGAAACCCTCGCAATTTGCTGCAAACTCGAAAACACCCGCTTGCATCCGGAAGAACGAAGAGGACCGGAAGGTACCGTTCCGAACGAGCAGCTCCAACTGTTTCATTCCAATTAGGAAGGAGCTCACGCCTGCCGACTAATGAGAGCTCGAAATAGCCGCCTTCATTCGAATTCCGGCCGAACATCCACTCAAACGAATCACGGCTCGCTCGAATCAAAACGGAAGAGCGGCGGCAGTTCGAACGATCACGACCGCCAGCCCGCCGTTCGCTCGGCCCACTTGCCGCTCGATTGCCCACTTGGCCGTCCGACCGCCGCCGCCGATCGACGCGCCCACTCGTGAATTGGCTGGCGGGGTATTCGAGTGCGTAAACAAACGGCTGGCTTGTTCCGCTTGTTCTCTTCGATCGATTAATCAAAACGTAGGGATGAGGTCAGACCGAAAGGCAAGCAAAATGAAGTCAAAGGGCGCCTTAACAAGCGAAAGAAGCACGATTGTGCCGTTTGTTTTGCTCTAAAGGCCCGCTGCTTCTCAGTAACAAGCACATTCACCTCGTCCTCAGGTCAGTGAATCGCAGGTCTTTTCCGCGATGTTTTGAAAGCTGCATTGCTGCTCATCGTTCCGTCAGATTCACGCCACTGTTCGCTTACCTTGCTCTTTTCCCCTTTCCTTCAAGACCGAACAGCCCCAGTCAACAAAAACGATTTATGACCCAAGTTCGCCACAACACACGCACGAGCAGAGATCCCGACCGCCCTCAAACGATTGCGAGCCCGCGCGTCTTCTTGTGGAGCAGGTCGGCGGCAGAAGACTCGTCGGACGTCTCCTCGTCGCCGGCCATCAGCACCTCCTTGCTGAGGCGCGTGCGCTCGTCCTCCACCGGCAGCGCCAGCTTGTTCCAGAGGGCGATCAGGGCGGCGAACGGGAACACGATCCAGACGCCGTTCGGGATCCAGAAGATGAGGATGATCTTCCAGACGGGTGTCCCTTCCACAAAAAAGCTTGGATTGCCCGGCGGAACGTTGCTGAAAGCACTCCGCTCATCAACCAGCCGCCAGCAAGAAGGGAACTCACATGTAGAGCATCAAGAACACGCACGTCTTCCAGAACACGAAGGCGGTGCTCGTGAAGGCCGTCAGCCGGGCGTGGCGGGAGCGGAGACGAGCCTGAACGCCGAGAGGAGGGATCTCACTTTGATGGAAGGAAGGGGGAACTCACGAGGATCATCGCAATGACGTCCATCACGATCTCGACGATCATCAGCCGCCCGGTGGCCATCGTCGTGATGTCGTTGGCCCGTGCGTAGCGAAGGTCCACGTCCGCGTAGATGTTCCCTGAAAGCCGTCCATCAATCACTTTACTCTGGTCGAAGGGGCCTCACAAAGATAGTAGACGTCCTCCAGCTTGCCCTTGCGCGTGGACATCGGGCGGAGCATCGTGAACGAGACGTCGATGGCGCAGATGATCGACGAGACCGCCAGCCACACCTCGATCCACAGCGGGATGATTCGAGTCGCCATTCCGACCGCTCCCGTTCGACCACAAAAAAAGAAAGAAATGAATGAGAGCCGAGTGGAATGGAAGGAAGCCGACGGGAACTTCGCGTCTTCCTTCCGTTCCGCGCTCCCGACCCACAACCGAGCGGCTCTCGTTCGTTTAAATACGCGCCTTCACCGTAACCCGCTTGTTTACGACCAGAAAGAATCGCAACACATCGGAAACCAAACGGCGGCCTAATTCCTGGGAAGTTGGACCGTCGGCCGGCCGAACGACCCCGCAAGCGGCTAATCGAATGCGAGAACTCGGAGCAAGAAGCTCGTAAACGAGACGACAATCGAATCCGCGGGCAGGTAAGTGGATTGACGGCCTGGAAGAAAGGACAAACCTCAACGACCACCATTCGTGGACATTCGAACACCAACACGAAACCAAACCAAACACACGAGCCGCCCGCCGACCGGGCGGCTTTCGCGCAAATCCCGAACGAAGTCGGCGGCGACGGCGATTCGAATCGATCGGAAGGTGGGTGACCCGAATTCACCGCCTGAAGGTCGGCGCTGGGCGGCGGCGGTCTTCTTTCGAGAGGATCGCCGCCTTCCGTTCGTGAGCTCACGCTCACTCCTTTGGCCTCCGACTGGACATTTCTGCGTTTATTCGACCAAAAGAAACAGCGACTAGCTGGAACGAAGAAAGCTTTCGATTTACGACTAGCTACAAACAAAATGGAAAGAAAGAAGAAAGGTTAGTGGATGAAAGCAGAAGAAACCGAAAGTCCGCCGACAAAACTGGAAACCCGAGGGCCGCTTCCTTCCAATCGTTCCTGCTCCTGATTATGCGCACTCGTGGAATGGGCGTGGGCGGTCGGAAGCGAATGGACGAGCGGGAGTAAAGCAGAAGGAAGAAAGGAGTGAATACAAGCGAGAAGAGCAGGACGGGAGATATGAGTGCAATTCGGAACGAACATCCAATTGAAGAAACGTTGTGCTCATTCGTTAAACGAAAGAAAGAATAAATAGGACGAGAAGAAGGCGAGAGGTCGTTTATTCGCCGATTGCTCCACTGCTTCCCGCCGACTTCAGATGGTGGCCGTCATTCCGGGGTTCGTGGGCGGTTGCGTCGATTGGCGAGTGAGGAACTGAAAGAACGAGGAAGAAGTGGGTGCCGGAAGGATGATAATGGAACCTACCGACAAGAACGCGAGCTTCGTGAAGTAATTCGTCATCTCAGGTCGTGTTGCTCCACTTGCAGCGGAGGTAGCCGTAGAGGTTCGCAGCACTCATGCCCGCGCCCAGCACGGCGACCACCATCCACTCCCATTCTGAACGAGAGGAATGCACACTTGAAGGAGGAGGGAAGTCGCCTACTGAACGTGAGGAAGGCGGTGACCACGAACAGAATCCACAAGGCGGGCGCCACCACGAGCCCCATCCAAAAGACGTAGCGCTCGGTGGCGTCGAAGCGCGTGGGGTCCTTGGCGGACTCGAACTTCCAGTGGTTTTTGCCCTCCGCATCCACGATGTTCCACCAGCGGAGGCCCACGAGCAGGCGGCCCGTGATGTTCTTCACGGTCCAGAAGTCGGCCGAGAGCAGCGTCAACTGTAAGCGAGCAATTGAACAAGTTAGAGCAGAAGACCAACGGAGACTCACGATGATCAGGAACTGGATGATGAACGAACTGGAGAACCAGTTGGCGAAGAAGTAGAAGAAGAGGGCCGTCCCGCGGAATCCCACGTGCGAGAGGACGACCAGCGGGTGGCTGAACGGAGAGATCAACCCCCTTCCACCTCCTCCTGGCTTACCGCAACGCCCAGAATCCCGACGGTCGCTCCATCCCGAAGCCCGCACTCGAGTCGAAATGTTGGGCCATTCGGGCGAGCGGCTGGAAGGGCGACCGATTGCAAGCGAGAACAAATGAGAACACGGAGCGGTAGTTGCGGTCTGCGAACCGAAGAAAAGAACACAACAACCAGAAAAAAAAGGTAACGGTTTATTCAGTTCGTGAGAGACCCGTAGATGAAGGAACAACGAGTAAATGGGTACAAATGGAAGTAACAAAACGGGAAGATCATTCGGGCAACCTTGCAGCCGCTCAGCTGGCCGCCTCTTCGATGGCCTTGGCCTCGTCGAACGTGGTGAACATGAGGAGTTTGTTCTCGTCGGCCAGCTGGAGGATTTCGTGCAGTCGCTCCTCCTTCGTGTAGATGTACCGCGTGACGTCCATCAGGAACTGCTTCGAGAAGGGGCACGCCCGACTGCCCAGAATGTACACCTGCAACGAACGGCGAGGAGTGAAGAAAGAAAGGAGGACTCACGTTGTCCATCTCCTGCCCGTAGCGGAACTCCCGCTGGATGAGGAGCCAAATGCGCCAAATGAAGGAGTCGGAGAAGTGGGAGGTTCGAAAGCGCGGGCGCCGCTTCCTCGAGGATCAGCTGCAGTTCGCGGAGGACGGTCTGAATCCAGTGATCACGTCGTCCGCCTCGGCCGCCTTCTTGAACGCGATCATCTTGGCGGCGAACACGGCCAACGCGCGTTGTTTCTTCGTCTCTGCTGCTGAAAACAAACGGAATGAGAAGGAAGAAGGAAAGAAAGAACGAACCCTCCATCTTCCAGTCCTTGAAGCGAACCACGTGGCAGGGCGTGGCCGCGTAGACGTTCGTGAGATGCCGGAGGATGGCCGAGTGGTCGGGATGCCGGTCGGCGGCCGCTCGCACCCACTCGGCGTACTGCCGCCACGAACTCCGATGGATTTTGGTGAGCTGCTCGACGAAATCGAGGCGAAGCAGAAGGCGGTCGGGCGTCCGCTCGACGAACTCCGTCAGCGTCGGGTTGGACTCGGCGAAGATCGAGCGGCCGTCCAGTTCGAAGGCGAAGATCGCGCACAAAAGGACGATCGACTCGGCGGCCGAGGGCATGTACGAAAAGGGGTGCTTTGGTCCGCCTCTTGCTCGTCGATGGCCGCCACAAAGTGGGAGTTCCAGCGAACGGCCGCCGCTTCGATCCTGCTCGCTCGGTCAGTTGCGCGGCCTGCAAGAGAAGGAGAGAAATAAGCGGGAGATCGAAGGAGGCCACTCACCGCGTTCAAGAACGTCGTTTGCACGTTCTCCTGCCCGACGAGCATCGCGAGGAAGCGGAGACCGCGTGAATTCGCCCGGTTCTTCGGTGGACCACCGGGAGGGAAGTCGGCGGACGAGCGACGTGGTCGCTTCCAGCAACAACTGCCGCTTGCGGGCGTCCGCCACCGCGCAGGGATCCTCGGTTCCAATGAGGCTCAAGTAGGAGGGGACCACTCGTTTGGCCTGATCGCTGAGGGCGGGCAGGTCGACGCCCAGCAGGCTGTCGGCCATCTGCAGACTCGTCGCTCTGATCGATGACGCGAAGGAGGGCGAAGAAGCGATCGTTCTGATCGACCGGCAGACTTCGAATGCGGCCTTGGAGTTGCTGCAGATTCCTCCGCTGCACGTCGCCGTCCTCGCCGTTCATCTCCGCGAAGTGGGTGGTGCAGGCGACGATGGTGGCCAGCACGTGCCCGACTTCGATCTTCTCGCTGGTGGTCGTCAGTTGGAAGAGGAACTCCGTGAAAAAATCCTTGATGCCCGCGTACTTTCGGTGCAAGAAGGCGAAGTCGTCGGGCAGGATGGTCTGCAGAACGCCCTGCTGCGTGGTGGCCAGCTGGAAGGAAACGGGGATGAGAGAAGACGAGGCGGCACTCACCATTCCGGGCACCTTCACTCCGAACAGCTGCAGGATGCGGAAGATCAACCGCATGCAGCTGTCGCCCGAGGGCAGCTCGATCAGCGAGTGTTTGATCTTGTCGAACGGAACCACGCGATCTTTGATGTACTGCAAAGGAGGCACGTAAAGCAAGAAGAAGTGGCTGAAGGGGCCCACTTGGAAGCGCTCGTCGTCCTCGAACTCCTCCAGCGGGATCACCGGCCGCCAGCAGCGTTGCGTTCGAAACTCCTCCATTTGATTCCAAATCGAAGGGACGAGTCGGTCGATGCGGCCGCTGAAGTCGCGCACCAGCTCGCAGTTCGACTCGTCGATCTCGACGGCCATCGCGGCCTCCACTTCGACCGCCCGCTCCCTCGCCCGATTCTCCTCCTCCGCGTCGATCGCGTGGGCATCCCGCCAGCCTGAACAACGAATCGAGTGCGAGTTGGAAAGCCAGGACGACTCACCTTTCGCCTCCAAGTCGCCCAGTCGAGCACGACCGCTGCTCCAGAACTCGCCGAAGGCGTCCACCCGCTCGCGGTGCGGCCGTCGCTTGAGGTCGGGCGGCATGAAGAGGAGGAACTGGGCGATCGCCTGCAGGTTCCCGATGGCGTAGGCCACGTAGCCCGCCTCGAGGAACAGCTGGCAGCGGGCGACGACGAGATCGACAAGGAAGTCCTCCGTGCTGGGGTCCGCCTTGTGCGAGAGCATTCGCCCATTGAAGAGGCCGTCCAGCCGGCTGATCGCGAGGTTGAACGCTTCTTCCTGCAAACATGCGAGTAGTTGCTCAAACAGAAACAAAAGAAGTGAACTCACGGCGATCTTCACGTCGAAGCGACTCGACCCGTGCAGCCGCTCGCTGAGGTACACGCGCCACATGGCCGGCGAGCTCACGTAGATCGTTTGGATCTGAAGGAGCGAGAGGTCGAAGAACAAAAGAAGCCGCTTACCTTCGACCATTGATCCCGCACTTGCTGGTCGTGCGGTCCGTAGAGTTCGGCGAGCGTGTTCGCGACCTCGAGCTGCAGGTCGACCGCCTCAACCATGCGCACCTTCTTGAGGGCGTTGCGGAGGATCTCGAGGCGTCGCTCCAAGAAGGCGGGCCGCCCGAAGTCCGAGGACGTCCCTTGCAGCTTGGTTGCAGTAAGCGAAGTACTCGTCCTGCAAGGAACGAGATGAATGGACGAACAGGAAGGCGGCGTACCTCGAACTTGATGAACGCGAGCCACTTCTCCACACTCCGCTCGTTGGCGTTCACTTCCGCCTTGATCAACTCGCGCTTCTCGTCCATCGGAAGGGTGTCGGGATCCGCCCACCGCCGCTTCTTCATCAGCACGTACTCGCTGTAGGGCATCTCGTTGCTGTACTCGGCGTACGCCTCCGAATCCTGAAGGCAACGGAATGCACGAGAAGGAGGTGGACGGGACTCACGTTCTCTTCGGACTGCTTGGAAGGGGGTCTTTCGAGAGCGGGATGAACGTTTCGGTGCGGACACTCGGAAGGCGGCGGAAGATCCGCTCGGTCGCCCCCTTCTTCATCGCTTGGACGTTGGCCGGCGAGAAGTAGCGCCAGCTGACCGCCTCCTCCTTCGCGGGGTACAGTCCGGAGGCCCAAATCGTGCGCATCGCGCGTCAAAGTGAGCGGTTGGCGGAGGTCCATGTGCAGCGGCCGCTTCTTCTGCTGCTTTGCGAATGCCGTGTTGTAGCTGAGGTCCTAAAGAAGAGGGGTTGGAAGGGGAAGGCCCCTGATCTCTTGCCTTCTTGGACGTGTGCACGAAGAAGTCGGAGAGATGCGCGGTCTCGACCTCCATGTCGGAGTCCGAAGAAGGAGGAGGACGAAGACTCTTTCCGTCGTTTCTTGGCCTTCTGAACCAAAGGAAAGGAAATAAGGTGGAAAGAGACGCCGAAATCACGAACCTTCTTGTGGGATTTCCGCTTCTTCTCGCGCTTCCGCTCCTTCCGCTCCTGCTTCTTCCGCTTCTTCTTGGCCGCCCCTTGTCCAACACGCGCTCCCGAATGACCTCATTGATCACTTGAATGCCGTCCGATGACTAAAGAAACGAAGGAATGAGCTTAGAAGAAGGAAAGAACTCACACTCCCGCTCGAATCGCTGTCCGAACTCGAGCTCTCGGCATTTCGCTTCCGATCCGCTCGGATTTCCGCCTTCTTCGCGTTGAAGAGCGATTGGAAGGAGGAGTAGCTGGAGCGAGCGCCCGGCCGGCTCACAGAGGACGAGGATCCCGAATTGCCGGCAGACGGAAACATCGCGCTCCCATCCGAAAGTTCGTGGAAATCGACGTGTGCGGGAGATAAAATCCGAGTGAATCGACCGGTTGCCAGCGCCAACCCGAACGCAACACTCGACGCCCCGCCCGCCCGCTCGCCCTCTGCCGCCAATTCGAACGCGAATTTTCGCCCGCTTGTTTTCCTCCGATTTTGCAATGGAATGACGCATCGCTGAAACACGCGAGAAGTTTCTCTTCGTTCCACGCACTCGTTCTTTCAACGATGTCCCACTGGTTCCATCGGCAGCCGCTGAAGGCGACCAAAACGGCCAAGTTCGAGCTGAAGCAAGTGGTTTCGAATCCGGAAGCTTCGAAAATCTGCAGGTCGGTGGTTTCTTTTCGTTCGTTCGTCCAATCGATTGCTTCCAGCGAACTCCGACTGCGCCGCGAGCAGCTCCTCGATTTGCTGCGCGATTCGGCGACCAGCGACCTCGAGCTCGTCGAGTCCGAATTCGAAGCCTACTTGCGGCTCTTCCACGGCTTCGTCTTCGATGTGGAGAACCCGGAGAAGAACTCGAAGCTGCGCTATCTGGGCAAATACACGTGGACGAACTCGCTGACCGGCGGCGACGCGTAGTGAGTTCTTTCGGTCCCTTCCTCGTTTCATTTGCCGCTTGCAGTGAGTCTTCGGACGCGTGGTTCGAGGTCCTCTCGATGCTCATGAACTTCGGCTTTTTCTACACGAAGAAGGCGGCCGTGATCTCCGCGAAGGACGAGGTGCGCGAGATCGACGCCAAGAACATCCACACGGCGCTGCGGAAGGCGGCCGGCATCTTCGACTACGTGCTCGCGAATCGCGGTTCGTCCCCCTTTTTTTCCGGTCGTTCCGGTTTATTCCCGCCCGTTCAGAGAAGGTGGGCGTGATCCCCGACGCGGCGGGCAACGACCTCGACGAGCGCATCGTCAAGTGCTACCAGCAGCAGTCGATCGCCGAGGCCCAGGAGGTGACCATCGCGCGGGCCATCGAACTGAAGCACTCGCCCAAGCTGGTTTCCAATCTGGCCAACGAGACGGCCCAATTGTACTCCAAATGCGGTGAGCTCATTCCACTTCTCGCCCTTCCGTTCAGTTTCGATCGGATGTTCAGACAAGCTGCTCGATGGATTCGACTCGTCGTTGGTGGAGAAGTGGCGCATGTACTTCCGGCTGAAGAACAAGGTCAGCACATCTTTTTTAGGGCAGTTCTTACCCGCTCGATTCAGTTCTACGAAGCCTACTCCTTCTCTTACTACTGCGAGCACCTTGCTCACCGAAGACAAGTGCGGGCAGGCGATCGCCGCGGTGAAGGCGGGCAACGAGGCGTACCGGCAGAGCAGCGAGCTGTGCGCCGCCTACGCGAAGGCCGAAGGCCCGGGATTCACGGCCAAGCCCGAAAAGCACCTCTTCTTCCGCCGCATCGGGCCCACCCTCAATCGACACATGGAGAAGGCGCAGCGCGAGAACGACTTCATTTACCACGAGAAGGTGCCCGACGAGTGTCCCGCGCTCGAAAGCCAAACGGAGTTCGGGCTCGCGAAGCCGATCGAGTGGAAGTACCCGCCCAAGTCCGATGTGAGTTCTGTCCCTTCCTTCCATTTCCACCTCTCCTTTCCCCTCTTCAGCTGTGGAACACGACAACCTACCAGGCGTTCGACATCACAAAGGCGGGCGAAGTCGACTTCCACGCGCCCGTGAAGAAGGGGAAGATCGCTCTCGTCAAGGAGCCGAAGGTCTACGAAACGGACAAGGACCCCTCGAATCTCTCCGGCTGCTCCATCTCTTAACCAATCTACTGCTTGTTGTACAGAAGGCTGTGTGTGTGCAATAGTCAACGCCCACTCCAGGCCCCCAGTTCTCTTCACTCTCGTAATTCCAAATGACGTAAGGATTCGCTGCAGCTGGTGATTGTGTTCGTCTCTCCTGAATAAACGAATGATTCCTTATGCTTCGAACGGGATGATTAACGGAAACGGTCCTCCGCAGCCCGTTTGATTCCTGGTGTCCCGTGCTCCGCGCCTCACGTCATGCGCCCGCCCGCCCGCCCGGAAAAAGCGCAGCACGTCGGCGACACTTCGGTTCGCCCGTCCCCGCCGATCGCCCCCGCCCGCCCGCCCGCTGCTGCCCGCGGCTTCTCGCTGCTCGTTGTTGTTTTCGCTCCGCGTCGACGAAAACGATCAACATGCACGTTCTTTCAGCGCGTCTTTTCGCAATGCCAACGGAAATGTGAGCGGCGTGATTCAGTCCGCCCTCTTCCTCCGTCGCTCCTTCCCGCATTCCAATAAAACGACCGCCCGTTCCCCCGCCGCTCGCTGATTGTGTGGCTGGCATGGACGACGAAGTGGTGAACCCGCGTCTCTACCGCGCCTTCTGCTTGCGAGGCGAAGGCCGCCGGAACATTGTGGTGAGCTGCAAGAGCGAAAAGGACGGTGTTCGGTGAGTACTCAAGCAATGCCGGCCTGCCTCGATCAACCGAATGGCTGCAGGATCGTGTGGCGGCTGGCAAAACACCGCCGTTCGGGCTTCATCTCTGCGAAGCCCAAATGCGAGCTCCTCTCTCCCGGTACATCCACGAGCTGATCGCCCGCTTTATTGGGGCCGACTTCCTCGTGACGCCGCGCATCGTCCGCATGCACGTGGGAGACCTTGTGAACGTTGCGAAGGTCAGTGGTTGAAGGCAGGAGTCATCACTGCACACTTCTTTCTTCAGATCCCCTCTCTCCCGCATAACGTAAAGGTGGAGTCGTTCGAGGAGCTGGCCGACGCCGTCCACTACCCGGCGAACTTGAGCCTCTTTCCGGAGAAGTGCGGTCGTCTCGTGTCCCCTCCTATCCGTTCATCGACGTGCTCGAAATGCTGGACGTCACGCGCATCCCGAAGAGAATCTCCAACACCTTCGGGCCGACCATCACGTTCGAAATCAAGCCGAAGCAGGGCTTCTACCAGAAACACCCGGGCATCGGCCTGCAGTACTGCAACAACTGCATCCTCCAGGTTTGTTCGCAATGAAGGGAACAGAGTGAATGGTTGCTTGCAGCTGGAGAAGTGGAACTCGGCAGCCTTCGAGAAGATGTACGACTTCTGCCCGCTGGAGCTCTACAGCGGCGACCTGCCGCGAATGTTCGCCGCGTTGGGCTCGCTGATCGCCGACCCGCACCGCAATCTGCGGATTTTCCTCGACGGCAATCCGATCCACGACGAGGAAGCGGTCCTCAGTCGGCCGGAGTTGGAGTCCCTCCTGTTCCCCAATTCGACCGTTCAGATCGACTCGTTGATCAAAGCGGTTCGTCTCCTCGCTCCTCGTTGATCAATGATCATCTTTTGTTTTTCAGTTGTGTTGTGTGTTGGCGGGCGTTCACGACGACTCGGACGCGTTCTACCTGCGCCACGAGTCGATCCTGGCAACGCTCCTCCGCGCCCAACGAATCGATCCGATCGGGCTGGTGCGGGCGCGCGAGATCTACGAGCAGCTTCATCCGAACGTCCAAGTGCGTCCTTCCATTCGATCGATTGAATGAACGAGTGAGTTTAGGCCGAACTGCTGAACAAAAACAACCTTCTGCTGCGAGCGAAGAGCGGCTTCCTGACGGCCGACGATCCCCGCTCGCTGCTCGAACGCTACTTCCTGGCGGCCACCCTGAAGGACTGCAGCCTGATGGTCAGCTTCCGGCTGGCCACCACGCCGGCCGGCGATCCCGCCCACTCGCATTTGGTGAAGGTGCGCCCCACGCCCAACGCGGAGCCCGTCTGCTTCAATTTCTCCATCCGAGTGGTGGATTTGGAGTGAGTTCTTCCGCAATCGGCCTTCATTCTACGTTGCTTTCAGCCCGAAGTCCCCCGCGCAATCTGCTCAACGCCTACGATCGCTTCATGGCGGGCGTGAACGTCATTCGCCAGCATCCCAATCTTCACAAGCCTTGCCGCATTTGATCGCTTGTTTGTTGCCCCGTTTGCCCCTCACTGATCTCCCTTCCTTCCTTCCGCTCTTCCACGCACATCCACGAAAATTCCGAGAGTTTGTTCGCTTGTCGCATATCGCTGGTCTTGTTTTGGTCGCTCGGTTTTCCCGTTTCTTGCTCCTTCTGCTTATTTATTCGTTCTTCTTCCAAAAGCGGAAACAAATAAACACGTTTATTGGTTCGTTGTACAGTCGGCGGACGGCCGGGCGGATGCACTTGTTTGCATTCAATTGACAACTCCCGCTCCGAGTAGAAAGAAGTGAGTGGAGCGAGTGGAAGAGGACGAGCGGGTTATGGTAGCCGGCCGACCGACTGAACGTCCAATTGATTCCTTTGACTTCTGCCCCGAAGAGGAGATCGCAAAGAACAAACGAAGTGGAGGATTTCCGCCTTGTCTTTTCTCCTCGTGCTCATTCGATTGTTCGGCATTCGCTTTTGTCTCTGAAGAAGTGGACGGCGGAAGACGCAAAGAAGTTTTGACCCTCGAACCAATTTGTTTCCTTTTTGTTTCTCGAAGTCCGGAATGTCGCGGCGAAAAGGGCGGCGGTTCAATATCGCTGGATTCCCACGGGTATTCCCTGAAATTGTGGGCAGATAATCGGTGGAAGAAGACGGCCGACCGCCCGCTTCTCGCTGCACGTGCACCAAGACGAGCAAGCGAGTCGATGCCGGAATCTAATCGTCGGCTGCTGCATTCGATCGATTTCCCGATACTTCCGGCCGAAGAATGCCGAGGAGCGGTGTTTGTGCCCGGTTGGCCGCGTGCTCATTGGCGATTCACTCGTTTGCATAAGCGAAGTGGATTCGTGCCCGCAATCCACCTGTTGCCCTCCTCGGCGCCCTCCAAACGGCCCGCTTGTTTCTTTTAATCGTTTCTCGGATCAGAAGTCCACTCCCGCACTCGAGCTCTCGTCATTCGTATCGCGGGCACTTGGGCGGCGATAAACGGCCGACCGTTCCGCTCCAGCGACCGTCTCCAAGAGCAGCCGGCCGGTCGGGCGGGCCTCCGGAAACACGCCGGGCGAATTCAAAAAGCGGAACCAAAACCTCGAGCCGGTCGCGTTGTTCTTTTGGCTTGTCGACGTACGTGGGCATTAGGCGGCGGCGAAGGCGGCAGTAAGAAACCGAAACTGGGGAATTGAAACGAACAAACGCGTCCGCGAAAAGACTTGAGAATCGGTTCTTTTCGCCGCCTTCTACTCCACCGCCCGCCCGTCCGCTCGCCTAATGCACTGCTAGGGGCGGTTTCCCTTCTTCTGGGCCGCTTCACGCCTCCGGGCCGGAGGAAGCGGTTTGGACGAGCGAGTCGTAATTGTGCGGTTTGCGGACGGAAATTAACGTTCTTTCTTTTGTCTGCAGCCTTCCTTCGAACCTTCCATCCACTCGTCCGTTGGAATTCGATCACTTTCGATTGTTGATGAGTTGTTTTTGCACGCGGCGAGTCCTTCCGGCGGTCGGCCGAGTGACCACAAGCCGGCGGGCGCCTTTTGACGTGCGGCAGGCGCCCGCCGGCGGCCTTTCGGCGCTCCAAACGTGATAATGACGCCCGACCGGCCGACCCGCCGTCCACATTCCTCCGCCCGCCTCCCGGCCACCTCACCTCCCGAAATCAATGACCAACCACGAGCTTCCGCCTTCTCTTGTGACCGATCGCTTCTTTCTGCTTACCGTTTGTCTCTGCTTCGGGCTGCAGTTCTTCTCGCTTCAAACGTCATCCGCGATGCAAAAGAAGACACTTGTGACTTCATTCCGAATTCTGATCACTCGAACGTAAACACGAGGCCGCTGTTTGTTTTTGTGGGCGTGCGTGGAGTGCCCAAGTGGCCGTAACGAACCCCCGCTTCGCATAATTAGCTTCGATTCAAGCAGCGGCCGTTTGGGGGACGGCCGGAGCTTTGGGGGATTTCGTAAAGTCGGCGAACAGCTCGCGGCTTTTCGATCGCATGTGTTTCCGCCGTTTAATCATGATTGCGATCGATCTTCCGCTCGGGCGGCCGGCAAGTGGCCATTCGATTTTCTTTGTTCTTTGTTCATGGCCGCCGAGTGGCCGAAAGAACCGCTGCTCGAGGAAACTCGTTCATTACACCCCGAGCTCTCGATCATCCCTCGTGCAAACGACTGCAGCTCGAATAAAAACCGCTCGCTCGCTCGCTCGTTTGCAGCCGCCCGATGGCCGCCGGCCGGCCGGCTGGTGACAAAACGCGAGCGCCGGCGTTTGACCCGCCGAGATCGGGCGGTTTGCACGAAGAACGGCGGCCGGCCAGTCGGCTGATGTCAAGGCGGGCGGGCGCCGATTCGAAGATCGAATCGCTTGGCAACGGCACGTGCGTTCCGCCGGCCGGCGATCTGCGGCCGCCGGTGGTGGGAGGGGCGGGATTCGCCGACCGTAGGGCCGAACGAACAAAACGGCTGCCTGCAAGCGACACTCGGCCCGCCCCGCTCTGTCCACTCGGCCGCCCGCCCGCTCCCGCACTCCCTCCTTTCCTCCCTCCATAAATCAGGCGGCCGCCCCTCGCCGACCGCCTTGCTGATCGCCGATTCTCCCTGTTCTGCGGAGATCGCCGTTCGCCCGCTTGTTTATGCAAATCCCCCCATTCGCCCTACGAAAACAATCTCCCGACCTCTCGACTTCGAAATGTCCCTGGCAATTCTTCGCGGTGAGTTCAACGAACCGGGGGCTTCTCGAGTGTACGGTCGGCAAGATCACGGGATCACGGCCGTCTGTTTACGGTTTGTGTGAAGGTTGGAGCGTGTGCGGATTCCGTTGCGTCGAACTTCCTCTTCGTAATGCGAAGCGTGTCGAGGCGGCGGTCGGAACTTCCGCCTTCGTCCACTCGGATGCGCTTTGTGTGCGGCCGAACGCGCCGCTCGGGGCGCCCGAGGAAGTGCGGGATTGAGGGAAATCGGGTGTCATCTGCAGCAAGCGGGTGCAAATTCGAAGAAGTCGGTGCGTGTTCGTGTTGGCAACTCTGCACAAACCCCGTGCGTTCTGCAACATGCGAACAATCGAGCGTGTTAGGGATGACAATCCGGCACGCAACCCACCGCCCAACAACCCCCAAACACGCAGCCAATTTGAAACGAAGCGGTGGCCTCAATTGGTGTTCGTCTCACGCTCCCGATTCGATTGTTCGCACGGGGGGGTGAAATCATCGTGTTTGCGGTGTGGTGGCCGAAAGGAGCGCGGGAACTCGATTTGAGACGTCAGTTTGGTCTTTCGCCCCACCGACTGCAGGGAAACGAGTGGAATTTCTCAATTAATTTCCATTGTATTAGAAAAAGAGGGGCATGAGTCGCCACTGCGCGTTGCCGCTCGGCTTTCTAATTGGCGGCTTTTAGCGGGTCGGGCGGACGGCCGGCCGCGTGCCTTCGGCAATTTGCCGCTCGTTTGTCCGCGAAGATGTCCGAAC
This sequence comes from Aphelenchoides fujianensis, assembly GCA_024699865.1. Lineage (NCBI taxonomy): Eukaryota > Metazoa > Nematoda > Chromadorea > Rhabditida > Aphelenchoididae > Aphelenchoides > Aphelenchoides fujianensis. Next base: position 680,484 of record JAMPIO010000007.1, on the reverse strand, counting down.
GGGCGGGAAGCCGGTAGGAAGAAGTCCAATTGGCAACTCGCGCGCCCTTCCACGCCCGTTCAACCCAATTAACTCCGATTCGAGCGCCGAATGTTGTTCCCCGACCGCCCACTAACTCGTCCCTCGTTGCAGCGGGAGCGATGTCGTCGGCCGACTGCTCGATGGGCCTCCGATCCTTCCTCGTGCACGACGAGCCGTTGAATGCGGGCCGCCTGAAGCTGGCGGACGGGCGGCTGTACGAAGAGCTGGAGATCAAGAGCCTCATGCGGGATCACTCGCCGCTCATGTCGAACGGAGCGGCCGCCCAGCCGCCGAGCGGCCGCAAGATCCCCGCCCACAACTACTGCACTTCGGATTGTTCGTGTAAGTCGCCTTCAATCTTCCCAATGCATTCCTTTCCCTTCCTCTCTCGACCACAATCAACAACTCCTGGGGGGACTGCGGGGGCTGCAGCGAGAACAAGTGGACGTTCCCGGGCGGCCGCTCGCCCCTTGATTAACATTTTTATTTCGAGCACCGCCTCCGGCCTCCAATTCCCACGAATTGGCCGCTTGGAGGCCGCAAATCCCTGGGAGAGGCGAGCGGAGATGACTGGAGGCGATTTTCGTGTTCGCTTGAGCGGAGAAATCGGCGCCCTTTCCGCCCGAATGCCTCGCGCGTCGAGCCGAAAGCCAAGAATCGCGGACGTTCAGTTTCGAGTTTCACGCTTCCGCTCCGCTCGGCCGCCGCTTCTCGACGCAAAGCCGCGTGTTTGAGATGCCCGCCCGCCCGAAGGTGTCCGCGGACGGTTTGCCGGCCGTTTGCGGTCTTTTGGTCTCCGTTTCGCCCGATTTCCATGACGGTCAAGACGGGCGGGCAAGTTGGGGAGGGGAAGCGTTGACAAGACGCCTCTTCTTTCCTCGGCTCCTCCGGCTTTCTTCTTTCGCCCTCCCTCCTTTGCTCCTGCTCCTCCTCCGGCTTTCGGTCATTTTCGTTCTTCTTCTTTGCGCACAATTCGTGACCTTTCTGGCCGCTCCTCCTCCTCCTTTTTACTTTCTTTCCTCCGGCCCTCGCGCGTTGCGGATTCGAGAGCGGCGGCTGAATTCGTGTGTTTGCAGCGACCAACGTGGACGCCACTTCGTCTTCCGCCTCCTCCTCGTGCTCCACGGGCGCCGTCCGCCGATCCAACGGAACGCAGGTGCCGCCGGTCGCGCGCAAGCCGCCCTCCCGCACGCCCTCCACCGCCTCCACGTCGCTCTCGTCGAACGGCACGAAGGGCAACTCGTCCACGACGTTCCGAACGGGCGCCTCGGCCGAGAAGGGTGAGTTCGGGTGGATTCGAGTGATTAATCGTCACTCTCGAAGAAAGCGGCCGAATTGGCATCGTTTGGGGCGGCCGGAGGGGCGACGGTCCATCAACTTGACGAACAACGCCGAACGGGCCGCCGGGTTGTTCGGCGGAGCGCAAAATTGCTGATGGACGTCCGACGGGATGAACGGGGACAGCCGAGGCGGTCGGTCGGGTGTTGTCGGGGCGTAAATTCGTCGCCGTTCCGTTAGCCAGTTTCCAGGCGGCTCGACGGCCAAAAAGCCAACTTGAGCGGCGGCGGCGCGCGGCATAGCGACACGAGCGGGCGGGCGGGCGGGGCCGTCCGCAAGGGGCGGAGGGCGAAGTGTGAAAGAGGCCGGAAAACGAAACGGAACAAGAAGACGAAAGCGGACGAGTCGTGTTGCGGTCGGTCTTCAGCCTCGTGCTCGCTCCTTCCTCCTGGCTACAAACAGACGGCGAAGACGAAGGCGGGCGAGGGGGATCTCCTCGTCCCACGTCACCTCGCGCCCTCCACTGGAATGACAATCACTCGATGCACGACTCCGGCACGGTTGATTGGAAGGCGCGCATCCACAGAAACATGCTGCTGAAGTTGATGCGGCGAAAAGGTAGCGGGCAAAGTGGGGGACATCGCTCGAAGGTCTTCTTTCACTCACTCTTTCGTTTAGGACACGTGGAGTACACGGAGCCCACCGTCCTGATCGCCTCCCACCGACCGCTGCCGATCGCCGAGAACGGGACTCGCCGCTCGAATCCCGTCGTCTCGGTGGAACGCCGCGACTCCAACGCGTCGGCGGACGCCGAGGTTTCGGACGCCCTCCGCCGCTCGCGGACGCAAAGCGGCGAGGGCGGGATGCCGGACGAGGAGGAGCTGCTCGGCCGCGCGGAGCTCTCGGACGAGATGGAACGCATGGGCTTGAACGGGGAGGAAGACCCGACGGCGCATCTCCCCGCACAGCGACGTGATGAGGAACGCTGAAGCTTCCCGACCCCGAACAAGGAGCACGTCCTCGAGTACATCGCCACCGCCCGCTCCCTTCACATTCGAGCGAGCAGGAACCGAACTCCAAGTGAGCTCAGCCTCAATGAAAGAACGAGCGGTCAATCGATGGCTTCAGGTGACCGACAACGCGGGCTTCCCGCTCCTCGACGTTTGGCAGAAGAGTTCCTGCTTCCAGACGACGTTCGTGTTCCTTCTCGTTCGAATTCATTCACTTCTTTTCTGTTCAGTTGGATCGTGGAGTGCTTCGGGCGGATCGTCTTGATGCTCCACGATTGCGGGCGTCCGTGGAAGTTGTGGACGGCGGCTCGGGGGCGCTCCTCCGGGCTGGAAGTGGAGGACGCGGACGGCGAGCTGCTCGGCTACTTCGTGGTCGGTGAGTGCTGGAAGCAATGACTTCTTTCCTTCATTCCTTCTGCCTTCCAGCCGAGCCGTTCGTCATCCAAAACCGCGAGCGGCGGCCCATCGCCCACTTCAACTCGTACGACGGCGGCGACGGGCGCTCGATCCTCTTCCAGTGCGTGGCGGAGAGCAACGGCGAGGAGAATCGGGTACGAACAACACTCTCTCGAGCCCTCTAACCGTCCACCTTCAGCCGATTACAACCGCAGAAGTCGCAGCTCTCCCAACTGCGCTTCGGCCAGTCGATCTCCGAGTTCAAACTCAAAATTCTGGTTTTGGCCGCCGCCGTTCGCATTGCTGCCATGCCGCAGAACCAGAGCGCCGACTGCGGCAACTCGACGCCCCGCTCGCACCGCCCGAAGCGGCGGAACAAAGCCAGCTGTTGCTCGATCGTGTAAAGAATAATCACTCCTTCTCCTCCTTGTATTTTGCCCCCGCATTTACCACCACAAAGTTTTATTATCCACTCGAATAAAAGTGTGAACATTACTGCTTGTACGGGGATCTACGGAAGCCTAACGAAATAACACACGATCCTTCCACCACTCTCTAGGCCTTCGGAGTGCGGCCGATGGAGCGGAGCAAGTCGGCGGTCGTCGTGAAGGGCTGGGTGACCGTCTCGTCGACCGTGCAGCCGCGCACCAGCTGGGGCGGCGTGTTCGTGAAGAGGTCGGTGTAGAGGGCCTCGCGCGGGAGGGTGCCCTCCGAAGTGGCGATCTGCGTGGCCTCGTCCACCTCCTTGCGGACCTCTTTGTCGATGGCCTTCAGCTCGTCCTCCGAGACGAGCCCCGCCGTGATGATCTTGTCCTGAACGAGGGATGAGTGAAGGAAGAACGGTGGGAGGACTCGCCTTGAAGCCCATGATCGCATCGCGATGCTTGCGCACTTCCTGGACTTCCTCACGCGTGCGGTAGCTGAAACAGAAGGAAGTTTGGAGGAGAGAAGATAGGCGGGGAGTCCACCTCGTGCCCGGGTCGCTCATCGAGTGGCCGACGTAGCGGTAGGTGGCCATCTCCATGACGAGCGGCCCCTTGCCCGAGATGCAGTACTCGCGGGCGAAGCGGATGGCCTCGCGGACGGTGACCACGTCCATGCCGTCCACCCAGATGCCCGGAATGAAGTCCCCTCGCGTGTAGTAGTCGGTGGACGCCGAGGCGCGCACACTCGACGTTCCCATGCCTGAACGAGCGATGAGCAGGAGATAGAAGCAAAGCGGCTACCGAATCCGTTGTTCTCGCAGATGAACACGACCGGCAGGTCCCACAGCTTGGCCATGTTGGCCGCCTCGAAGAATTGGCCCTGGTTGGCGGCACCGTCACCGTAGAGCGTGTACGTGACGTTCCGCTGGTTGCGGTACTTCTGCGCGAGGGCGATGCCCGCGCCCAACGCGATCTGCGCCCCGACGATGCCGTTGCCGCCGTAGAAGTTCTTCTCGTACATGTGCATCGAGCCGCCCTTCCCGTAGACGTTGCCGCTGATGCGTCCTGAAGGAGAGCACTTCGTTCATTCCTTCTGCCTCTTCCGCCTACCGGTCAGCTCGGAGAGGACCTCCGCGACGGTGGAGCCCATCAGGTACGTCCATCCGTGGCAGCGGTACGAAGTGATGATCGCGTCCTCGTGGTGCTTCGCCGCGCAGATGCCGGCGGCCACCGCCTCTTGGCCGGTGTACCTGCAGAGAAAAAAGGAAGTGGTGAGGGAAAAAGAAAGGAGGACTCACAAGTGGCAGAATCCGCGCACTTTCTTCTCTTTGTAGAGATTTCCGGCCGTCGTCTCCATTCGCCGCATCACCTGCAAACAGCCGTCGATCACCCCCTTCTCCAGTTCCCTCTTGCCTGCATTTGGCGGTAGTAGGCGAGAGCCTCGTCCCGGCTGACGGTCACCTCGTCCTGCGGTCCGTAGTCCAGCTTGAAGAGCTTGTACGGGCGCGTGTTGAACGTGACCTCGTTGACGGTGGACAGCGGCCGAAAGGCCACCACGCCGAGGTTCGCCACTTTCTGCAAAAGGAAGTCGTTTAGCGTTCACTCGAATGAACGAACCTTGGAGAGGGAGATGAGCGGAGTGGAGAGCATCTTGCGGGCTCTGAACAAACGATTGGAATGAACAACGAGATGCTTCAAAGAAGAAGAGGTAAGACCGCAAAGGCCACTGCTTTGAGAACAGTTCGCTCGATCAACCACTCGGCCGTCGGATTATGTTTTATTCGAAATAGACGCAAGACGAAGAAGATCCCAGCAATTGGCCTTGTGGAGGGCGGAGGACCGATCAGAAGACGCGTATTCATTCGGAGGGGCGGGCGGGGATGAGCGGACGGAGAACACACGTTTCGAGGGCAATAAATACACACAATTGAGGGGGGTTAGGCACGATTCTGCTTGCGCTCTCGGATCCACTGCTGGATCTCCTGCTTCAGGTCGGTGGCTGCAAAGAATGAGAAGTCATTCCATCGATCGAGTGCTCCTCCCTGCTTACCGTCGATCAGTTCGTTCTCGGTCAGCGGGGCGCGAGTGAAGGGATCGTTCTTGGTGCTGAGCAAGTGGCGGAGGATGTTCTTGCGGTCCATGAAGTGGCCGGACGGCAGCTTCACGGGGTCGGTCATCAGGGTCGCCATGATCGCATCTGAAGCGAAGATTGACTGGAGTCCCCCTTCTGCCGAGTCAAACCTTTGAAGTGGTCGGGCACGTCGTCGCCGAAGTCCTCCTCCTGGTCGGCCTTCGCCTTGTAGAGCGCCTCGACCGCATCGAAGAGGTTGCGGAAGCGCTCGAAGTCGTGGGCGGGCAGGAGGCGCTGGAGTCGCTCGAAGACCGACTTGAAGGCGTCCGGCGAGTAGGAGCGCTGAACGAAGGGAGAATTTCTGCTTTCAATCCATCCGCCCACTCACCTCGTCGTTCACGATGCAGTCGGCGAACTTCTCGGAGCTCATGTTCAGGTAGATTTTGATGATTTGATTGACCGTCCGGCGGGGCTCCCAGTAGAAGCGCTCCTTCGCGTCCTTCACCTTCAGCTCGGTGCACTTCGGGCCGCACAGCTGAAGAGAGGAAAGATAAGAAGAGGAAGAAATGGAAGGGAGAGCTCACTTGGAGGAGGTTGTAGTTTAGCATCGAGGCGATGCGATCGCCCAGCGCGTTCTCGTAGAAGGCGTTCGGAACGTCCTCCGGTGAAGAAGGCGAAGAGGTCCATCGTCTCCGTGCCCAGCACCATCCACGAGCGGACCAACCGCGAGGACTCGTTGAGGGCGCTCATCTTCGCCTGCTGCTCTTCGGCGCTCAGCTTCTCGAACTCCGCCTTGTTCTCCACGAGCACCTCGATCTCGTGGATCTTCTTGAGGCCGGCCAGCGACTCGTCCATCAGGAAGGTGGCGTCGTTGATCACCATGTTGATGAAGCGGACGAATTCGGGCGGGCACGCACTGCAACGAGGAGATCAACGGAAGAGAGGGAAGCGGGAATTACCGGGCCATCTCCATGATGCTTCCGCGGTAGCCGAGGTCCGCCCACAGCTCGCGGAAGATCACTTGGATCGCGCGGCGGATGTTGAACTTGTCGTAGAACTCGGAGCTCGCACCGGTGGACTCGACATCGGAGTAGAACTGGACGAGCTTCGGGAACAGGTTGGCCTGCGCGTAGGGCTGGCGGATGAGGTGGTAGAAGAAGTGCTGGGCGGGCGGGTTGATCGACGGGCACATCATGAACACGACGTCCACGATCTTGGCCGTCAGGAAGGGGTTGTTGAAGAAGTTGGCGTTGCAGAGGAAGACGAGGAGATTCGTCACGAGGGTTAGCGGCACGTGGCCGAGGACCGTCGAGTTCGTCCTGCAAACGAGTGAATGGAAGCCCGAAGAAAGAAGGCGGAGAGCTCACTTGAGCGCGAAGCCCAGGATGTCCAGCACGGACTCGAGCATGAATTCGGGCATCATTCCGAAGACGGCGGGCGCTTCGGCCGGGATCTCCGAGATCGTCGGGCTGCAAGTGGGCGAATCAAACGAACGAAAGAGAGATGAACGGTCTTACAACTCGGGATTCAACAGTCGGCACAAGAAGTCCATCTGCTTCGCCGCGAACTCGACGCACTCGCTGAGAAGGGCCTCGTCGCAGACCATGCACTCGTAGGCCATCAGCGAGAGCAGGGCCTTCTGCAAACGAAGAAGATGAATAGAAGGCGGCCGAAAGAACCCACTTTCTGGACCTCCTTGTACATGCGCAGTTGAGCCTGCGCCCTCCGCCGCAAGTTCTCGGGGCCCGACTGCGCCTGCCGCTCCACCTCGCGGATCGCCATTGCGGTAGTCGCTGCAGGTCCGCTTGACGTTCTTGAAGGCCTCCAGGGTCGCGTTCAGCCCCAGCCGGATCGCCTGGACGGTGAAGAAGAAGCACTCGCTCATGAACTTTGTGTCCTCCTCCTTGAACTCTGAAACACGAAGCGAATGGCCGTTGGAAAATAGAGAAACGAACCCAGGGTGTTGGCGTAGTTCTGAACGTCCTCCGAGGTGAACTTGATGCGCGTCTCGTCGGCCAGCTTCAGGCGGCATTTCGGATGGAAAATGTAGTTGGAGTGGATCTTGTCGAGGGTGATCGGACCGGACAGACGGAGCAGCACCGAGCACACGTTCAGCATGAAGCCGTCGTCCGCGTTGTTCGTCTCGCTCACGTGCAGTTTGCTCTTGTCGTGGTTGAGCTCGAGCATCTTGGCCAGGTACTCCATCGTCTTCTCCCGAGTGCCCCCGTTCAGGAGCAGGTTGTGGAAGATGCGGTGCATTTTGCCCTGAAGATCCCCTCCGTTCAGTTCTGATCGAAGAGGGAAAACCCCACCCGAATGAACGAAACGCAGTTGTTCAGCGAGTTGTAGAACATGAAGCGCGTCTCGTCCGCGTGGCTGATGTCCGCGAACGCCGCGAAGCGAGTGATCGCCGCGTTTCTCTGCAGATTTCGTCGATTGGAAGGCGGAGGATCGCCGTTCACTCACGTCAAACGAGCCACCGTTCACCTCGGCCACCGCCTTGTTCAGGAAGGGCGCGAAGAAAGGAGCGACGGGCGAACTCCCGGCCGACCGCGGCGGTCAGCACCTTGGGGCAGAAGTCCGGGCGGTCGGCCAACTGAAAGCACGCGGTTGCCTCTTCTTCCTTCCGGTCCGCTCACCAGGTCGCAGATGGGACGATCCTTTCCGAACTTGATGGAGACGAGCAACTCGAGGAGGTTGAACGGCCGGATGGTCATGTCCATCTCCTTCAGCGGGCCCGCCCCCGCGCAGTAGCGGAAGGCAATCGAGCACCGGGTTGAACGCCTGAACGAAGGGAATGCACAACGAGCATAGAAAAAACCGACCTCTTTGAAGGCCTGCGTGTGGTCGGGCAGCGAAGCGACGTGCGCGATGAAGGCCGGCAGGAAGCCGTCCGGCGGCGCGATCTCGCCGCCCACGAGGAACGCGCGAACGAAGGCGGCGACGGTCGCGTCCTGCGGGTTCCCGAGGACCGACCAGCCGCGCAGCTCGAGGAGGTAGTTGGAGAGAAGGCGGGACTGCAGCACGTTGCCGATCCGCTCCGACCGCTCGTCGATGTCCTGAAGACGGAACACCGAAAGGGAATAAACGAGAAGAGTCCACTCACATTCTGGCCCAGGAAAGCGGCGGCAGTTGTGGAAGACGCGGAAGACGTACTTGAGCACGAAGCCGGCCGGCAGGTGGAGGACGGCGTCGAACAGCTCGTACGCGAAGAACTTGCCCACGGACGCCTCTTCGATGGGCAGGAGTTCGGCGTCGACGTAAACACACGAGAAGCAGGCGGCGATCAGCTCGTCGAATGCCGTCTGCAGGGGCCTGCAAGCGGGCGGGGTGAGCGACGAGTGGCGCGGGCGTTTACGTGATAAACACGCAGACGAACCCTGATCAAAGAACGTCCCGTCGGGAATCGCGTCGACCGAGTTGCGGAGGCGGCGGAGGACCTCCGTGTTCGTGGAGAGCTCGGCGGCCACTCCGTTCTCCACGTCCAGCGCGATGCCGAGGATCTTGGCCAACTCCAGGCGCAGCTGACCGCCGACCTCGGACACGCCTTCCTGCAAACGACGAAGTGGAGTGATGGAACGGACGGCGAACACATGAACATCATGTGCAAACGAAGGAGGGCAGATGAACACTTGTAACCCCCTTGCCGGTTGTTTACTCCGCTCGTCCACTCACCGTTCCGTCCATCTGCTCGTCGCTCTCATTTCCGATCGGCTGCTTGAGGGAGTTGCGGAGATCTTCGCCGATCTCGCCGTCCATTCGCGTTCGTCGAGCGGCGGGCGATTCGACGAGGGCGGCGGATTCGACACAAAATCACCGAAATTCACGACCAAACGCAAGAGAACCCGATTTGTGGCCGAAAACACGCGAAATCGGCGGCCAAAATCTCGTGCCAACGAAAATCATCAGCCGACGGGGAGGGCGGAGGGCGGCCGGCGGGACTCGCCGCGAAAACCTCCGCTCCGCTCTTGAACGCGCTTCGATTCGGGCGCTCGCTGCTGTTTTGCTGCTCGAGTGGGCGGCGGCGGAGATGGCGGATTTCTCGTCCATCTCGAGGAACTGCAGGTTGTTTTTCGATGAAGAGTTCGACTGGCCGGTAATCCTGCTCCCGAACACGTCTTCCATCTTTGTGCGCGTGATTTCGACGAGAAATCTGCGAATTTCTCGTGAATTCCGCTTCTCGCCGCTGTTTGGGCGGATTGCAGCCTTCTCACCGCAGATATTCGTTTGATTCACGCGTGTCGAGCTTCGAGCGGACGTGTCTGCAGCTCGTGCAGCTTCCATTCGTTCGATTCTTTCGCATTTCAGGCAGGAAACCACGCGAATCGATCGGATGCTGAAGGCGATGGCGCCCACGAAGAAGCGAAGCGGCGATTCGCACTCGGAGGCGCCCAAGGCGAAGAAGGCGGAGGGCCCGGCGGCGGCCAACTACCAGAAGTACGTCCAGAACGAGCGGATCTTTTCGTTGTACCAGGGCAAACTCTACGAGGCGAAAGGTCCTCGAGTTGACCGAGCACCACGGCGAACACGGCTACTACATCCACTACCAAGTGAGTTCTTCCTCATCGTCCCACCATTGCTCACCTTTCCCTTGCCTTCAGGGTTGGAACAAAAGGCACGACGAGTTCGTTTCGGAGGCCGATGCGCAGACCCAATTCCGGAAGTTCAACGAAGAGACCGCGGAGGCCGTCAAGGTTCGTTCGGCCCTCCCTTTCTCGTTCATCTCTCCGGGTGCATTGAAGCGGGAAGCCCAGGAAGCCCGCAGTTCGCTGAACTCGTCCGTCGTGTCCACCAAATCGAACAAGTCGACCAAATCCAACCGATCGACGAGCAAATCCGCCGGCAAGTCGTCGAGCAAGGCGAAGAACGGCGTCAAGAAGGAGCCGCTCGACTTCAAGACGGAGGACTCGGACGCGGACAGCGGCTCCAAGTCCTCGAAGTCGACGCGCAAATCGGGGGCTTCGGTCAACGGAAAGGCGGCCAAAGGTTCGTGCTCATCGTCCTCTTGCCTTCTACTCACTGCTTCCCTTTCAGTCGCTCCCCAGCAGCTGCGACCAAGTGAAGTTGGAGGCGAAGGAGGAGGAGGCGGACGTGCCGGCGGTCCGCCAACGGAAGATCTTCGATTCGGCCTACTCCAAGCAGGTCGTCCAAGCGCTCCTGAAGGTCCTCACCGACGACTCGGTGGCCACGGGTGAGAACGAACGAGGAAGGAGGAGTTGACACGGTCGCTCCTTTCAGCCCTCGGCCACGTGCTTGATTCCGAGACCGCGAGCAGGTCCACCGCCTCCAGAAGCTACCGAAGATCCCGGCCGACATGCCGATCACGAAGATCCTGCAGGAAGTGAGTCCTTTCTTCCTCCCTTCCCCTCACTCATTCGTTGTTGCTTTCAGTACCTGGAGACGAAGGGCGCGAAGATGCCGACGCTGTCCGAACGGGTACCCGAGGACTACGAGAAGGAGTTGTGCCCGAAGAACTCGAAGCCGGAGGAGGGCGTTCGGATTCTCCTCAATCTCTTCGACGCAACGGCCACCGCCTTTCGTCCTCTACCCGATCGAGAAGGCGCTCTTCAAGAACCTCGCCGAGGACAACGGCCGCAAGGAGAACAGCAGTGAGCCTCCCGTTCCGTCCACTCCTCGCTCACCCCTCCTTCTTTCAGCCTCGAATCAGAAGAGACTGCGGGCGCGCATCTCCCACCGGGTGGGCTTCCCGTACCTCATCCGACTGATCTCGCGCATGGAGTTCGTCCTCCTCTCGGGCTTCCTGCACGAGGACGTGATCGAGGCCTTCCTCTCCACGTGCAAGGACCTCGGCCCGTTCCAGAACCGATTCTACAACCCGCAGGATCACTACGTGTTCCCGCCATCCGACTACCTCACTCGCTTCAAAGAGGAGGGTCCAAGCGGGCCGCCGAGCAGTCCGTGAGGGCGGGCTTCCAGTCGGCGTCTGATCTCGTGCATTCCAATCGACGACCGTCCACCTCTTGGCCGTGCAGTTCGCGTTTCCTTTGTGCACATTTTCATCGTCCACCTCTTCCTTGTCTTTGCTAGTCGTCGCCCGTCTGTCGTTTTGTTCATTACCCACTGCATATCCACGATTTGTTGTTGTACTGAGTATTTATTGGGGCAATAAATTAAGAACGTGCAGAGGATTCCCTGAGAACATTGAGAGGAAACGGGGATGGAGGAGTCAAGGATTCTGCTCGGTGGGAGGCGGCTGGATCCACGGCCACGGGCTGGTAGGTGTCTGGAAAGGAGAGCTCATTAGGGGGTTCTCTCGCCAACTGCTCACCGCCCACTCGGATGTAGTGCTGCCCGGTGGTGGCGTCGACGTAAATGACGGCCGAGGGCTGGAGCGAAACGGTGCGCATCCCGTCGGTCGAGTGCTCCCACCGACTGCTGGACGGCCGGGTGGGCGGCCGAGGTCGTCGGTTTGTTCTGCAAGAAGAAGAAATGAACGGGGAATGCAGATCGCCGCTCACTTCGTCCGGCTGCACATTCTTGGCCGCTTTCCGGTAGCGCTCGATGTACACCTTGAGGACGTCCACGTACGGGTCGAAGCTCAGAGGCGGAGAGGGCTTGCAGGAGGTCCTCGCACGTGATCGTCTTCCGCTTCTCCTGCAGACGACAATCGAGTTGCTTCCATCGAAAGGATCGCTTACGGTCGTGCACTTCTCGCTCGCCTCGGCCACCACGAACTGGATGAACTCGGTGACCGCCTCCTTGGATGCACTCCTTGGACTCCTTGGAAAGCTTCCCGTTGTCCGGCACCACTCGCCGCATGATCCGCGACACGTTCGCTGAACAACCGCATGGAAGTGAGCTGATTGAAGAAGAGGACGTACCGATGGGCAGAAAGCGGTCCTGCTCTTGAATGAAGTCCGTGCTCTTCGTTTCCCGACATCCCGAAACAAACGAGGGCTAAAAGGACGAAAATCAGAGAACGGGGATCCCGCAACGAAGATCCGACACTCGCCAACGCGGCCAATCAGCTTCACTTCGTTCCAACAACTGGAACCTCCAACCAAGCCCTCAAATGACTTCCAAATGGTGTCCAAACGCTGGATTAACCAGAGAACGGCGTCCGGCAGTTGCCGAAGCGCTCGGAGGTCAACTCTCTCGCTCTCCCTCGTCGTTGTCCGGAAGGAAGGGTTGACACGCACGTGCAAAGACGAGGTTTATTGATCGTGACTTCAATTCAACATTTGATATGAGCGGAATTAAAAAAGGGAACAAAGAGAGGCCGTGGTCGTGTGTTCGGTTGAGATCAGGGATTCGCCCGCCGCTTCTTGCTGTTGCTGGCGTTCGAGTCGACGGACGAGAGGACCTGAAGCAACCGATTGTTCTCTTCCTCCTCCACCGATCAAACGAACCACGAGGGGATCGGTCGTGGTGGTCAGCAGGTGGTACATCTCCTTTTTGATGTCGGCCGCCTTGATCGCGCCGAAGGTCGCGTTCGGGTCCAACACCTCGCGAGAATCCGACTTCGGGACTGCAAACGGAAAGAAGAACCGGTTGGGAGGGAAAGGAGAGGACGGACTCACGTTCTTTGTTGAAGCCGGCCAACGACTCCATCAGCTGGTTCACGTCGACAAAGGGCCCGTTGAAGCTGGTGGGCGGCGGCAGTTGTTGCATGAGGATGGCGGCGGCCGGCGGCGCGGGGAAGCGCCCGCCCGGCACCGGGTGCGAAGTGGCGACGTTCGCGGGCGTCGGTTTGAACGGCAGCATTTGGTCGGTGTCGGGCATCGGAAAGCCGCCGATCTCCAGAGCGCCCTGCCCGTTCGACGCGGCGATCGGTTGGACGGCCGAAGAGGCGGCCGGAACACTCGCGCTGGCCGCAAATCCGTTGCTCGTCGCGTGGCGCACGTGTTTCTGGAAGCGAAGAGGAAGTGAACAGTAAGAAAGGGAAAGGAACGCACGTTGTAGCCCATGTACTTGAGCTGATCGGGCGTGCACGGCGCCAAGTTGAGGAAGCGGTAGCGATCGATGAGCAGGAGCGCCTGTTTGTCCTCGAACATGTCCTTCAGCGCCTCCCGTCGGCGGTCGTCCACCTTCAGGATGCTCGGCAGGTCGCCCACTTGGCTCTCGAACTTCAGGTATTGATCCCAAATGTCACTGAACCAAGAGAAAGTGAACCGGAAGAATCCCCTCCCGCTCACATCGTGTCCTCGGGACTCAGCTGGTTGGCGCCCAGGATCCGCTCGAAGACGACCCTCGTGTTGTTGTCATCTGAAAGCAGAAGGAGAGTGGACCGGCAGATGATCGGTGGACGGACCGTTCTGGTGGGTGAGGAAGTCGGTGTAGAGCAGCGCGTAGTCGGGATCCGAGCCGAACTTCTTCAGGCCCAAATTGAACGTGTTGATCGCCACCTTGCTGTTCTGAAAGCGACGGAACAATGAGGAAAGAACGAGAAGCACGAGGTCGGTCGAATGTATTCGCTGTGTTCGGGCATTCAGCTGTTTGGTTCAATGCAAGGAAAACGTTGGCTTGGATTCGAGTTAGTGAAGAACAAGGAAGATCGAGAGCAATGCATTCACACAATGGAAAGAATTTTATTCACATGAAAAATTGCAGGAAACCAAAAGGGAGGTCGTTCCGTCGCAGTCGAGGAGATCGTTCGTTTGCTTCTGCCTGCCCTCTGCCTCCAACCTTCCTCACAGCCGCCCTGCCCGCTCCTCTTCGCCCTCCAGCATCGAGAAATGACCAACAGATGGGTGGAAGAATTCATTTTGATGCACAAGAAATGCGTGTACACAACAGAACGGAACGAACGGAAAACTCGAACCTTGTTGCGGTAATACTCCATGAGGGCGCACGCGATGTAAATGTGGTAGTTGGAGCGGGCGTCGTTGCGGGCCCGCTTGAACACCGAGCGGGCGGCCTCCACGTTGTCCGTTCGACGAGCGAACTTCATCAGTTGGATGTACGCCTGCACACGAAAGGATGAAAGAAACGAAGAGAAGGGCACAAACCAAGGTAGGATCGACGTTCTCCCGCTCCAACAGCCGGTTGTAGATGGCTTTCGCCTTGTCGAAGTTCCGCCGCTCCTCCTCGAAGTCGGCGTACGAGAAGTAGATGATCTGACTGTCGCGCATCAAGCCGCCGATCGCCTTCTCGTACAGCGCTGAAAAGAGACGAGATAGACGGAAGAAAAAAAGAGAACCCACCGATCACTTCGTCGTAGACGACGGCCGACTGCTTCACGTCGCCCTTCTCGGTGAGCAGCTTGGCGGCTTGCTGCTGGAAGTGGGCCGCCTCGTACCAGATGTCCGGCAGGTAGCCCAGACAGAGGAGGGCCTGATCGTAGGCGTAGACGACTGAAAGCAGGCAATTAGAAGAGGGAACTGATGGACGGGCGGTACCTCGTTTGGCCAGCTGGCTGTACTCGTCCACGTTCAGCGGGTTCGACTTCTCCCAGTGGATGTACTTGCGCCACAGCTCCACTTGCTTCAGCTCGGTCTGCGTTCCCGCGCGGGGGCACGGAGACCAGATTCCGGTTGATGCCCCGAGTGTGTTGTTCTAAACGACCCCTTTTCGTTCCGTTGACTGGAGGAAGACGAACCGATGATCCGAGCGACCCGCTTGGCCGTCTGGTGGTCCTTGTTCTTGTCGGAGATCAGCTTCTCGGCCAGCTGCTGGTTGATGCTCTGAACAAGGTGGATGAGTGGTGGAGTAAGAGAAAGGGAACCCACTCGTTCGTACGTGCAGTACTCGTTCCACAGCCCCTCCACGTTGAGCATCGGGGTCACGACGCCCCGCTGGTAGACCTTCCGGATGGCCGAAATCCGCTGGTTCTCCGCGTACTGCCCGACCGCCGGCCTGAACGGAGAGGAGAGGATGAGAAGAGGGAGTGAAGAGACGTACACGGATTTCAGGAAAGGAGATGTAGTCCGCGTAGATCGTCTGCGCACTCATGTCCAGCCCCACTTTGTCCAGCGCGTAGTCGTAGGCTTGGGCCATCTTCTCGCTGAACGAACGCGTGAATGAGCGGACGGATGGAGTGGGGATAAGCGAACCGGAAAGTGGGCAGATGGCCCTTTGTTTCTTTGAGGTAAAAGAGGTAGTACTTCCACAGGTCGATGTTCAGCACGTTCGTCAGGCATTGGGCGAACAGCTGAAAGGAAGCAGGAGGAAGGATTGATTGTTTGGATCAACGCACGAACCTTCTCCACATTCTCGAAGTTCTTCGTCCGCAGCTCGTGCTCGATGTACGCCTTCCAGTAGACGCCCGCATTCGGGAACTGGGCCACGAGTTTCTCGTAGAACGGGCGGGCGGTTTCGATCGCGCGGGCCTGCAAGAAATTTTCGTTCAATTCTTTCCGAATGGAAACGCGAACCTTGTTCTCTCGAATAAACAGGTTCCAAGCGTCGTTGTCGAACGGATTCAACTCGATGCGCCGTTCGGGCGACAGGACGGAGCCGGACATCTTCGGAGCTCACGAGTGGGAGGGCGGCAGGCGGCGAGGATCCGGTCATGCACGATCCGAACCGCAAAGAACGAGCGGAATTCACTCGAAATCGAGGCCGAGGCGAAAGCGGAAGCAAGCAGCCGACTTTCCACTCGCTTGGCGCCCGAACGGAAAGCGAGTGGAAACTCGACGCGCTCGCTCAAAATCGCCGCTCGACGGCGGGCGGCGTCCCGACGGGAAAACCGGCGGCCGTTTGGCTCGTTTCTCCCTACCGCCGCCCGCATTCGCCCTCCGCCCGCCGCTGCGTTCTTCGCGAATTCGGGGATTTCCATCGGGTTTACGCTTGTTTGACGTCGGGGTTTGATTCCAATCTGTTCGTTTTCGATTACTGGACCGTTTAGGTCGTGGATTGAAGGCATTTGCGGGTGTTCTCTCGATTTCTCGTGAATTTCCGCAAGAGTTGCTTGATGCCCGCTTGTTTGCAGGTTTTTCCACGATGAAACTCAACCCGTTCGTCTCGTCGTCGTCGCGCAAGTCCCGCAAGGCGCACTTCAGCGCGCCCTCGCACGAGCGCCGTCGCATCATGTCCGCGCCGCTGTCCAAGGAGCTGCGCAACAAGCACGGCGTCCGCTCGGTGCCCATCCGGTGAGTCCCCGGCCTCCGCCTTCCGTTGATCCTTCGGCTTGCAGCATCGAGGACGAGGTGTCGGTCACTCGCGGCCACTTCAAGGGCAACACCGGCCGTGTGATGCGCGTGTACCGGAAGAAGTACGTGGTCCACATCGACAAGATCACCCGCGAGAAGGCCAACGGAACCACCGTCCACATCGGCGTCCACCCGTCCAAGGTTCGTCCTCCCCTTCCCCTTCCTTCTGTTCACTCTCTCGCTCGTTGCAGGTCCAAATCACCAAGCTGAAGATGGACAAGGACCGCAAGGAGCTGCTCGAGCGCAAGGCCGCCGGCCGTGCGCGCGTCACCGGCGAACTCAAGGGCAAGCACACGGAAGAGACCGTCGCCGAAGAGTGAAGTGGATTCCGTTGTTGTTATTTTGTTAATTGGTTATAAATTCGGATTGAACGTTGCCCACTTGTTCAAGGAAAGAAGTGTTTATTGAACGGAAGGAAAAGAAACAAGTGAGGAATCAGGGCTGCAGCCGGGGGTCGACGACACTCGCGTACCACGAGAGCTTCTTGATCTTTGTTGTTCAGGTCGACGATCTTCGTCCGGTTGGTCTCGAACTGCTCGACGAGGGCGTTGTGGGTGGCCGACGGGCCGGGCGTCTGCTCCACCGGCTGCATGTTGGTGATCTCGTGGAAGAAGGTCTCCTGGTCGAGGGCGGGCGTGCCCATTTGAGCGCGCGCCTTGTCGATTCGAATGCGGATTTCCTGCAGTTTGCGGAAGAGGAACTTCGTGTACGCGATGATGGCCTCCGTGTCGCAGGCGGGCGTCCCTTCCGTTGGTCGGTTTGCATGCGGAAGGCGCTGATCAGGTTGCTCAGGCGGATGGACACCTCTTGGGTGATCTCGCGCCCCACTTGGCACAGCTGCAGGACGGCCATCTTGTCCACGTTGTTCGAGCATCTCGATGGACATCGGCGGCGGCAGCAGGCCGCGCACTCGCTCTTGGATCGGCGGTCGAGCGGGCGGTCGCCGATCGGCCGGCGGCTGTTGGGCGTGGTGGGCGGCGAATTGGGGCGGCGGGGCGCCGTGGTGTTGCGGCGGAAAGCCGGCCGGTTGCTGCCCGAACGGCCGTTGCGGGTGCATCTGCTGCGGCAGCGGCTGCTGTTGGGGGTGCATTCCGGGCGGTGGCCGCTGGTCGTCGCTGAACAACGGAATGAAAGCCAATCGCGATCGAGCGAACTCACCCCGGCCCGTACATCGGCTGTTGGGAGGGATGCATTCGATCGATGTTCTAAACGAAGAAAGCGATTCCATAGGTTGCTCTTCAAATCCATCGAGTATTCCCACCGCTTTCAACGGTCGCTTGCAGAAACAATCAACCGATCGAGTGGACGGAGATCCGTTTATTTTTGAGCGGGCAACGAGAAGAAGTGAAAACGATTGGAACAGTCGAACAGAGAAGACGGGAAGCTCCTCATTGGAAGAACTTCTCGCGGTAGAACACGAAGGCGGCGACGAGGGCGTGCAGCTGGAGGCTCTCCGTGCAGCCGTTGGTCACCCGCTTCTGGATGGCGGAGAGGTTCTCCACGAGGAAGGCCAAGTAGCGCTCCTTGTCGGGCTGCAGGCCGAGCACGTGCTCGATCATGTTCTCCAGCACGTCGCTCAGCGAGATCGCGTACTCCAGCTGCAGCTTCGAGATCTCTGAAAGAACGAAGGACTGATGGACGAAAAGAGGAATGACGGACGAACGTTGAATGGCGTCCGCAATGGGCTCCTTGCAGAGGATCTTGAAGATGCGCTCGATGACCTGCGGGTCGGGCTGCCCGACACACGCGTACACGTTCTTCTGGTTCACCACGTCGAAGGCCAGCGAGGTCGACTGCAGGACGTTGAGGATCTTGCGCATGTCGCCGCCGGACAGCCGGTAGAGCGCCTCCTTCCCGTCCGCCGTCACGTTGAGCTTCTCCTCGCCGATCACGAAGTCCAGCCGCGGGATGATTTGGTCCTTGTGGAGCGGCGGGAAGCGGAAGCTGAACGAACGAACATGAATGCAAGCAAAGAGAGGAGTGGACGAACCGCGTGCAGCGAGACTGGATGGCCGGGATGATGCCCGAGACGTGGTTGCAGATCAGGCAGAAGCGGACGTTCATCGCGTACTTCTCGATCACACGCTTCAGGGCGTTCTGCGCGTCTTTGGTCATCGCGTCCGCCTCGTCCAGGATGATCAGCTTGAAGGGGTGGCCGTGCGAGCCGTCGGGCGCCAACTCCATCGCCGAGCTCTCCGCGAACTTCACGATGTTGTTGCGGACGACGTCGATTCCGCGGTCATCCGACGCGTTGAACTGAACGAAGAGGAGGAGTGCGGAGAGGAATCAACCGAAAGAACGCACCTCCATCACGTACGAGCGGTACTCCCGCTGCCCGAACAGCCGGCGGGCCATCGCGAGGATCGTGGTCGTTTTGCCCGTGCCGGGCGGCCCGTAGAGCAGGAAGTGCGGGATGCGCCGCTCGTCCACCATCTTCGTGACTGAACAGGAAGGAATGGAAGCGGTTAGAAACGAAAGAGAACTCACTCGTTTTGATGATCTCCTGATGCGAGACCAAATCCTCCAGCTCCTTCGGCCGGTACTTCTCCACGAACGGCAGGCGCGTGTGCGAAGTCGGAGCGGCCACCATTGCGCACTCTTGCAGTGGGAATTTAGAAGAGGAATGAAGAGAAACGAGGTGTGAAACGCCCGAATCCAAAGGCGCGTCGAACGCCTGCAGCTGCCCGCCCTCTTCGCGGGTGGACGAAGTTTCTCCATTGGATTCTCTCTACGGTTTACCGTAGAGCTTCCATGATTTCAGACAATTTTCTTCTGCTCGTTCAAGCACTGGTTTATTCGATTTACACAATCAAGAGGTTGGGGACTTCGAAACGGAAGGAGGCGGTTGATTCGAGGAGCACAAGGAGGAAGAAGCGGGTGTTCACTGCGCTCTGTTCAGGCTTCGTTGATCTGCTTCCCGAACAGGTAGTTGCCGGGCATCGAGCGGTCGTTCGAGAAGAACAGCTGCATGAAGAGCTCCTTCCAGTGGGCGGGCGTGATCTCCTCGACCGGGTGGTGGTCCGCGTCGAAGGCGAACAGGTTGTCAACGGGGATGGTCATGGAAGCACTCCTTGTAGCGGAATCCGTACAGCGACATCCCGTCCGCGTACTCCGCCTGATCCAGCACGCCCGTCGCCTGCAAGTGGGCAATGAAGGGAGGAGTGGGCGGGTGGACCGACCGCTGACGTCGAACAACTTGAACATGAACTTTTGGTACTCGTCCAGCCAGCCGGGCGTCTTGTCCTGCCCTCTCGCCTTCTGCAGCAACTCCACCCACTCGGTCAGCGTGATCAGATTGTCGCCGTCAGAGTCCGCTGCTTTGCACAAGCCCTGCAACGACCATTGGGGTTCTTTCGCTTGTCCATCGGCACCTTGCCTTCCACAGCGCTTCCAGCGTCTTCCGCGCGTAGTTGCTTTGAATGGACTCCACTCCGTAGACCTCCCGCACTCGCTTCATCACCAAATAGAAGTCTCCGCGGTCCAAGTTCGTCGAGCAGTTCCGATCTGAAAGCGGGAGAAGAAAGTGGACAGCCGAAGAGAGGGACGAACCGAAGAAGAGCGTGAAGATCCGCTCCCACTTGTTGATCAGGAAGGGGTCGACCTCTGGGAACTTTTTCACGAGATCCTCCACCGCCTCCTTTCCGGTCAGCGGCGCCTAACGAACACGCGGGATCACTCCCAATCGACGGAGAACTCACCACTTTCTTCGCGTTCGCGTCTTGCGGCATTTCGGGTCCCTCGCAAGGTGGTTGGAAGCACCGAGTGGAGGAGAGCGGTCGGGCAGATGGGCGCAAAGTGGTGAATGCGCAGAAAAGACGGGAATTCGGCCGCCGGGATCCGCCCGACGAACCCAAAGGTTCCGCGAGCGGCGGCCAACTCGTGAACTTCGGCGGGGATTTCGCTCGAAATTCGATCTCGCCGCTCGAAACTCCCGCATTTCACGTACAAAAGACGGCCGTTTGTTGGGAGCTTTGAGGCGGGTGATCAAAACCACGCCGGAGTGCTCACTCGCCGATTGCAACCCAAACCGCTGATCGCTCGATTGTTCGAAAACACGCCGCCTTTCGATCCGCACGTGCTCTCGAGTGTGATCAACAAGCAGCCATCAAACAGCAATCTTTCTTGAGGATCGGGAGACGGTTCTTTTGTTCTCTTGAGCACTTCCTCGGCCTCCAGCCAAAAGCGAAGCAACGAAACGTCAGCGATCGCATTCGGAGATCGGATTCCGTTCTGTTCTTTGAGTCCACTTTCTTTCCCTTCGTACTCGTCGGAATTTGTGGTCTTTGCGGCCAACGGGCAGCAGGAAATTCCAGTTTACTCATTCGTGCCTCCGTTCCGCCGATCAAACGAAGAATTTGGGCGACAAGGCCCGCCGATAGCGACCGCAAATGTGGCCCGCAGGAAGGACAGGAGTGCTCCCAGTCAGCAAACCACGTGAGGAACCACTGCAACATAGAGGCAAAGAATGAAAACGAAGAACAGGTGGACCGACCGGGGCCAAGGCGCACGGCCAGAGGAAGAGAAGAAAGCAGAAAACGGAGCAAACGATCGCGAACACGCCGACGACCGGCCGCGTGCTCGTTCCGGATGGGCTGGCGGCACTTCGGACAATACATTCGAGCAGGTTGCCGGTTGAAGTTGAGGTCGGGCACGAAGACGTCGGGCTTCTTGCGGCGGAAGGTGGGCGCGATGGCCGCCGCCGGTCGCGGCGAGTCGAGCTTCAGCTGCTGGCCGCGGCGGCTGCTCACGATCGCCGCCAGCTGGAGGACGTTCGGGCTCTCGCAAACTTCGACCGTCTCGCCGCGCGCCCTCCGCTGGGACTGCCGCTTCCAACGGGCCACGTACGAGCGTGCCAAAAGGTCGTTCTTCCTTCAACGATCGAACAATGCAGAATACGGCGGCTTCTTGTCCGCTCACATCGCTCCGTTCCTTCCGTCTGCCCAAGAAGACCTCGAAGCAACTCAAAACGGAGCCGAAGAGCACTCCCGGCAGCCACCAGAATGAAGAGATCGCGCATGTTGGCGAGGCCGAGGCGGGCGGGCGACTTCGGGATGTCGTGCTTGCAGGCGGTGGAGCCCGCCTCGTGGATCCATTTGCGCGTTAACGCCTCCAACGTCCCGTCTGCAGCCCAAACACAATCGAGAGTCACTCGCTTGCTGCACTCACTTTCGGAAAGCTTCAGGATGGCGGTCGTGAAGTGCGGCGTCCACGGGTTTCCCTTCTGCAGGCCGATCGCGTAGGCCGAACGTCCGAAAATAAGGAAATTGGCGGGCTCCCGCAAGATGCCCGGCATGCCCAGGCGACAGTCCCGAGGGCGGCGCGGCCTCGAACTCCAGCCGAGTGGAGTCCCAGAGGAAGGCGTTCAGCGAGCTGCAAAAGAAAAGCGTTGATCAAGCAGAAAAGAAAGAACCCACTCGTTCAGCAGGGCGTTCACCGCATCTCGCGCACTGTCCACACTGAAAGAATCGCTGGTCAGAAGCGAACAGAAAAGAAGAGCGGGGACTTGTGTGCCTCCATCTTGCGGAAGATCGCCGTGTACTCGATGTTCCGTTTGAAGTACTGGAAAGGTGTTCGAATTGCGTAACGTCCCGAACGTGAAGTTGATGGACGGATTGCGGAACTGAACGGCCGGCTTACTGAGCGCGAGAAGGCGGGAGAACTCACTCGCTGGTCGTTGATTCCCGTTCGAATCCTTTTCGGAAGAGTCGTCAAAGAGAACGAGGAAGGCGGCGAGGTTCGCCGTGAACGAAGCCACGACGATCATGCAGAAGCCGCAGACAAACACAATGCCAAAGGACTCGACGTCCCGAACCGAGAACGAACGGGGTGTTTCTTCAATCGAGAGATCATTAGGCAGAGAAGCAGAGGCCAACGCGAACTTTCGGAAACTCCCGAGTTCAACAAGACGCCTGAAAGCAAGCGGTGAAGTTGGTGGCTTTGCAGTCCTTCCAATGCACCGACCGTAGACGAACCAAATCGCTTCGACGAACGTGAGCCGAGTGTCGTGATTCGTCAAGTGGCGAGCGTCCAGCGGATTCTGGTCGGGGTAGAACTTCTCGAAAGGCGAGCTTAACAGAGCGAGTAATGGAGAGAATGCACGTGTTGTCCTTGCTTTTTGTCCAAGGGCGTAAATAAAAATGCTGATCGGCCATTGTAACGACGATGAGAGGCGAACCACAACGAAGGTTTCAGCGGCTGCAAGAAGGAGGACATCGGCGGCTCGCGCGGCTTCCACTTTTCGAGGATGCGGACGCCGTGGAACATCCACGGAGAAGTGAACTCGATGTATTGCGCCCGCTCGGCGTTGATCGAGAGGGCGCCGAGGGCGACGTCCGCCTGGTCGGAGTCCAGCTGGTCGATCATTCCGGTCGCGTAGTAGCCGTCCTCTCCCAACAGGACGGCCCCGTACGTCTCGTTGAGGAAGAGGTCGAACGAGAACGATGGATCCATGCGGGAGATGGCCGTCAGCAGGTCGATTGCGAGCCCCGCACAGCAGAAGGTGTGCGTCGAGTTCTCTCCGTTTCGCACACGGGATGCCACGGCCCTTGCTGCGGAGAGAACAAAGAGATCAATCGATCAACCACGTAAACAGTACCACGTCCACGTTCTCCAGTCGAATAGTCCGAAAGCCCGCACACTCCTTTGCGTGGGTGACCGGCAAGTGGTAGACGAATGGGATATCCGGGACTACAACCACTCGCAATCGTTTGGGCAGCGTGATCTCCGACGGCTTCGAGCGGGTGCCGCCCGGCCAGACGATCAGCGACTCGTCCAACCGCAACTCCCCCGCGTGGTTCTGCAAACTCGAATCAATCGAAGTGCAGGTCATTCACTTTGAAAACGAACCAACAACCCGACGGTCGCCAACCGTTGACCCGTCCGTTTGAGCGTTGAGCACGTCGTAGGCGGTGGTCGCCCGGTCGCCGTTCTCGTCGAAACGAATTTCGTCCTCGTCTCCGAAGGCGACCGTGTTGATCAGCGTTCTGCAATCCAATCACTTCCTCTACTCAATCACATTTGTCGTTCGCGTACTTGTAGAACTGCTTGCCGGCCACGTTAATCCACTCCTTTTCCCGTTGCTGTAGGCTCGTCTTCTCGCAGTGGGCGGGCGGAGTGGCCGTCTCGTTGAACGTCAGGAGAACCTTCGAGGCCTCCCGCAAGACGATCAGCGCGTCCTTGAGGGCCGACTGGACGGTCTGCTTCAAGCGAACGCTCAGGAATCCCTCGGGCAGATTGGACGCCCGCCCGGCGGCTTCGTTCACCAGCCACACGCGGCCCTCCCCGACGAACGAGCTGGCGGCCGCAAAGATCTTCTCCGCGTGCACCCGCCTGCAATCCTTTCGATCATTCGGTGCTTTCCCGAAGGAACGAACCGGGCGTAGAGCACGACGACGTTCGAAATCGAGTCCTGGAGCTTCTTCCTCGATCGTCTTCTCCAAGTTCTGCGTCCAGCACGAGCGAGATGTGCTTTTGGACCTGCAATCGCATTCTTGTTCTCCCACTTCTCATCCCTTCTTCTCCTCACGTGAATCTTCTTTGGCCAATCGAAGCTGCCCGAAGAGCGTTCGGAACACCTCGCCGTTTTCTCATCGTCCTCTACCGTCATCGTCACGACTTCTCTGAAGCAATCGAAAAGTGAATAGAGAAGAAGAAGGGGAGAAGGAACCGGTAGTTCAGTTGATCGAGCACTCGAATGAACACGGCCGCCTCTCGACTGAACGGCGGACTCGTTCGCAGGAATGTCGGGTACGAGTTCTAAACACACCCAAGAGTAATTGAACGGAGTGAGCGGGCTGCCTTGTCGGAATAGGCGGCATTTTGAATCATCACGCCGATCGTGGGCACGCGATAGAAGGCGAGGGCCGTGCTGACCGCCGAGTAGATCTCCTGGAAGGCGCGATGTTCGACGCGGGCGCATTGGACGAGCAAGACGGCCACCGAGTGGTTGAGCAGCTGGCCGCAAACGAGATCCCGGGTGATCCGAAGGCGGTTGATTCCCCCTGCAATCCCCGCTGCTCAGCACAAACGAGAAGACACCTTCGCTTGCCCCTCGCTGCCGATCGTGCTCAGATTGAAGGTGATGATTTCGGCCTCCAATTCCACCTTCGTTTCCTCGTTCTTCTCGCCCAGGACCTCTGCAATCGTCCGCTGAATCCAACGGTCACTCGTTTCGTCCGAACGGACCCACCGGGATCTTGGGCGCCATCCGAACGCTCGCTTCATCGTCGTCGGCCGTCACCAGAACGGAGATCTTTCGTTTGAGTACCGTAGAGCACGAGCAAAGCGGGATGAGCAGGAGGAAGCGGGCGAAAAGCATCCCCGCCGACCGCCCGACTGCCGCCGAGTGGCCGGCCGCCCCGTTCGGATTCGAAAACTCGCCGCTCATCTCCCCGAGTGTAATTGGATTTCTCGCGATTCCACTCCGAGCAAGCGACCAGAGAAAACGTTTATGTTCGAGAGAACCAAATGATGCGAGCAATTGAACACAACTTAACGAAAGGGCCGAAAGTAAAATAAAGGGACAAAATACAAGAAAATGGCTGGAATTTGCTGTCGGCCGACCAGTCGGAGGATTCATCGCACAACCACGCACTCCACCGCTCACGCGCTCAGGCCTTGGCGCAGTCGACGAACGCGATCGGCCACCTCGTCGTCGGAGATGCGGTCGGCGGGCACTTCCGGCAGGTCGAACAGGCCGGCCGGCTTCTTGGCGGCTCCCTTGGGCGTCTTCTCCGCGCCCTCCTCGGCCATGATCGCGTTCAGCTCGTCCTCCAGCGCCGAGTCCTCGATGTGGGCGTTCGGCATCGGAATGGAGCTGAAGCCCTGGCCCGGAGCGCCTCGTCGACGTCGTTCGCGTCCTGCATCGCCTCCGTCACGCTGTCCATCGTTTCGTCCACCTGCAACGAGGAGATTAGAAAGGGGAGTGAAGGAGGATGGCGGACCTTGTCCAGCGTCAGTCCTTGGCGCTCCAACGCCTCTTTGTACGCGCGGGTGCCCGCCTTGTACGCGTCGAGGATCTCGCGCGACTGCTTGCTCGACGCCAACTGCTCCAGCATGCCGACCAGCCTGAACGGAGGTGAAAGAAAGAGAGTGGGAAGAACGAACCGCTGGTATTGGACGTCCTTGTCGGTCATCTCCTTCTCGGCCCGCTTCTTCTTGCGCAACGCCTGAAGGGCGGCCGTCTTGTCCTTGCGGTGGACGGCGTCGCGCGCCTCCTGGTCGAATTTGCGCACGCGCTGCTCGATTCGCCGCAGCTCGGAGTCCACTTTGGACATCATTCGGCGGAGTTCGTGCACCGAGGCGTCCGCTCGCGTGAACTTGGCGGGGCCGCGCGAGGTTTGGTCCTAAAGAAAGCAGTGAATAAGTGAAAGATCGCTTTGTTTCGAACAAACCTTGAACTTTAGCAGTCGCTCGCCGATCTCGGACGTCCCGATGCTCACCTCGCCCTGCCTCATGAGCTCGTCGAGGACCAGGTCGAAGGTGTCCGCCTTGCAGATGTTCCGACAGCGCTGCTTGAACTCGTCGTAGCCAACGACCTCCGGGCAGTCGACCATCTCGTACTCGACCTTGTAGAACTCGAGCAGTTCCTTCGCTTGGGCCTGCAATCCACTCACTCATTACACCCAGCCATTTGAAACAATCACTCACCTTCAAGGTGGGAACGTGAACGAATTGGACCTTGTGAAAGTCGACCTTTGCGCCGGTCAGCCACGAGGACTTCGCGAGGAAGGAGGCGCCCCACTGGAGCCACCCCTGCCGCGGCGAGGAGAGCTCGTCGGCCGGCACGATCACCTGCTTGCTGCAAACGAACAATAGAAGGAGGATGGAATGAATGCGAGGGAACTCACTTGTACATTTCCTCGAGGACGGTGGCCAGCGGAGCGGGCAGCTGGTTGCCGCGTTTGAAGCGGTTCTTCAGCTCGTCGAACGAAAGGAGGCACTTCTTCTCGTGGCGGCAGTAGTCGTCGATCAGATTCCACCAGAAGTCCACGATCCGGTCGTAGTTCTTCGGGTTCACGTGCCGCAGTTTCAAGTGCGACTGAAAGCCGCATGTTGATCGATGAAGAAGAGGAGAGAACTCACCATCAGGCCGGCCATCTCGTGCTCGTCGCTCCAGCACTCCGGCAGGTACGGAGCCTTTTGACTCATTTCACCTCGCTTTATGTACAAGACAGATCGAACAAACCACTCGAATCACTCGAGAAGTCGGGCGCAAGGAAAGCCAAGCCGTTCGCTCACTGCGTCGTAGCGAAGTTTTCGCTTCGATTGGCGTTGAACGGAGTTCCCGCTTTCTTCCTCGTTTACCGTAGGTCAGTGAACGCAGTCAGTAAAAGCCTTTATTCCCTTCACCTTCAATCCCCAAAAATGTTCGGGTTCTTGTCCAAGTGAGAGAACGGAAGCAGTCGCGAATGGGGTTGAAGAAGGGCAAACAAAGGAGGTGTTTCAAGTAGTCGTTGGGCGCCTTCTGATACGAGCAGTACGGCAGGCACTCCTTGATCACGTTCCTGCAATGGGGCAGAGGAAATGATTGAAGGACGAGTGGAACTCACTTCTTCTTGCAGCAGTCCGTGTGGTCCATGTCACTCCTGCACACAAGAACAGTGATTCGAGAGTGTTAAGGAAAGCGGACTCACGTAGCGCACTTCCAAAGGTCTCTCACGGTGTGTCCTTTTGGTGAGCACAAGTTGAGGAACAGAAGGATCTGCAAAGGCGGTCAATGAATCAAGAGGGCCCGTCCATCGCTCACGTTGTCGCTGGAAAGAACGTTGAAGTCGCAAAAGCGTCGCTTGCAGGTTTGGTCGGCGGCCTTCTGCCGAGCGCAGCAGAGTTTGAAGCGGGAATTTCCGTCTTTCTTTGCATCTCCGAGGTTGAACACAAAAATGAACAACAAGAAGAACAAAATCGTCTTCATTCCGTACGGCAGTGAACAAACGAACGGCGACTCCTGCCGCTTCTCCTGGCTTGATTCCTTCCGAACGCTTCTCGCTTTTCGCCGTCATCCCGCTCTCGCCCGGGCAATTAAACCGAACGCAAAGAGGGGATTTTATGGTTTATTTCGCAACATCCGATGCGGCGCGTAAATCACGACAATCAGGAGGGATCCGACTGGAGATACTCGAGGGCTTCCGCGTGCCGCTCGGCGCCCGCCGCTTGCAGCGCGGAGCGCATCGCCTCGAAGTGGGCGGCGACGTTGACGTTCAGCCGGCGGAGAACCTCGGGGTCGGCGCCGATCTTCATGTTCACGAGGGCGACCACGCAGCGGAGGACCAAACGATCGTCGCCCTGCTCGATGGCCGTGTGGAAGGTCTTCATGATCGTCTGCGGGCCGTCCAGTTGGACGAAGCGAATGACGCCCGGCGGGTGGTGTTTGACGATCGCCGAGATCGCGCCCGACCGTCTTCAGCCGAGTGGTCTGCAACGAAAACAAGTCATTCACACGTTATCCCTTCGTCCACTCACCGCCGAAGTGGTCGTGCTGGAGGCGTCGAGGAGCGAGAGGAGGTGTTCGAGCAGCTTCGTCTTCGTGATCTCCCGCTGGACGGCCGGGTTGTTCTGCGCGATCTCGCTGACGATCGGGATCACTCGCTGGTTGATCGAGTCGCTGAATTTGCTCTGAAACCCAACGACTGTTGCACTCAACTCCCTCCTGCCGAACGAACCAAACAGTCCTCGATCAACTTTCAAGCCGCCCAGCTTCACGAAGTCGCCGGCCAGGTCGAGGTCACAAACGAGATCGATCAATCCCTCGACCGCTTGCTGCAGCTCTTCGGGCGACTCGTCCACCGATCGCTGCAGTCGGCTCATGGCCGCCTTCAGGTTCCTGAACGACAGAAGTCATTGAGAAGGAAAGAAGTGGGCGCTTGCCGAACGGGATCCGAATCTCTGCCCATCTCCTTGAGCGCGTCCTCCAGCCACTTGCGATCCTCCTCCTTCATCGGGGCCACGTTCGGGTCCATCTTCTCGTCCGCCTTGGCCGCCGTCGCTACGGCCAGCAGTTGGGAGTAGACGGCGCTGTTGGGCTGCTCGCCGCCGGCCGGCTGCTTTTCGCTCATTTCGGCAAGTGAACTGAACGCTCAAGGGATGAACAAGAGCGATGGAAACGGAAGAAAAATAATAAGTGGTGGCTGTTCGACCATTGCACGAAACGAGACGATTCCCAATCGACCAATTATTTCGTTTAATCGAATGCAACATCAAACAACAAAGAAGAAACGTTAGTGAATGTGGGCGAGGCCGGCCGGTCTCGTGGTTGCACATCTGGGCTTCCTTCTTCGCGGCCGTGCAGACCGAAGTCGTAGTAGTGGCCGGCGATCTCCTCCAACCAGCCCATCTCGATCACCGAGCAGTCGCGAATGGAGTTCTGCAGCGTGTCCGTGAACACTGAACAAAAACGAAATAAGATTGTAGTAGAGAAAGAGACAAGAACTCACGAATGAGCTTTGGGAACTCCTTGCAGTACATGAGCGTCGATCCCTTGTAGAGCTTGAAGGGCGTTTGGTCGCGAAGCGTGACGTAGAATCCAGTGTGGTCGTATTGAGCGACTTGCGAGAAGAAGCCCGGTCAGAAGGCAGCGTCGTATGCGGGCCATGTATCGCCGATGAGGCCGCGGCAAGGAAACGAGCGGGAATGTCCGAAACGTTTCATTTGCCGCTTCAGTTGATCCACGATGGAGTCCGCAGAGCAAAGCCCTTTATAATTTACGTAATGCGCCCGTGCCCACTTGCTGCTCTTCCCGTTCTGAAAGCAGACGAGATCGA
Organism: Aphelenchoides fujianensis; assembly: GCA_024699865.1. Lineage (NCBI taxonomy): Eukaryota > Metazoa > Nematoda > Chromadorea > Rhabditida > Aphelenchoididae > Aphelenchoides > Aphelenchoides fujianensis. The sequence goes on along the minus strand of JAMPIO010000007.1, from coordinate 651,414 downwards.
AGAAGAAGCGGGGAGTTGGACGAACCTCCACGAACTTCGTGTAGACGTTGAGCAACGTCAAGTGGTCTCCCTCCTTCGACTGCGAACTTCCGTTTGGTCACTTCGGCGGCGTGTCGGTTGTCCAGCGGGTTGAAGACGTTTTGGATCTGGAGCATGGCCAGAATCACGGCGATCTCCTCCGAGCATTCGTACTCGGCTGAAAGAGGCATTAAAAACGAAGGAGAAAGTTGATGACTTGCCAGAGGTCATGAGAACTTTCGCGTGCATGGGACTCAAAGAAAGCTGCGACATAGTGACGCCGAGCGGCGAGGTCATCGCGCCGTCCTTGTCGATAGCCCCCAAGCGCCAAAAGGAGGTGGAGACCTTGAATCACGAGCTGCGAAGGCGGCCGAGAGATGTAGGAGAACTTCAGGATGTTCGCGATGCCCAACGCCTTCAATTGAAGGATGGCAGACGCCAAGTTCACTCGCTGGATCTCGGGGAATGGCCGTCGGCATCAGCTTCTCGTACTCGGCTTCGGGGTAGAGCCGGTAGCACTTGCCGGCGAGCACCCGCCCCGCACGTCCCGCCCGCTGTTTGGCCGAGCTCTTGGAGATCTTCAGGGTCATCAGCGTCTCGATGCCGCTCTCCATGTTGTTCACTCGGACCTTCATGAAGCCGCAGTCCACAACTAAAGAAGGAAGCGGGGTGAAGCTCATGCGAAGAAGAAACGAACCGTAGACGATGCCCGGAATCGTGACGGAAGTTTCCGCCAGGTTGGTACTGATGATGATCTTCCGCGTTCCATAGGCAGCCTAGTCGAAGACTCCGATCTGCAGGACGAGGTGAAGAAGTGGGATAATGAGAAGAGAACTCACTTGTTGTTGAGGCGGCAGTCCCGCGTACAGCGGCAACACCCGCATTCGATCGTATCCCTTTGAGCTGGCGGGAGGCGTCTCGAAGCTCCGAACACACCTGCTCGACCTCGTCCTGGCCGGTGAGGAAGGCGAGGATGTCGCCGTGCTTCTCGGTCTTGTGAATGTTGATGCACGCCTCGACGGTCGCCTTCACGTAGTCGGGGACGGGTCCTAAAAGCGACAATTGAGAGGAATGAATGAATGAAAAAACGAACACTTTGGTGTAGAAGATGGAGACCGGGAACATGCGCCCCTCGACCGAGACGATCACCGACGTGTCCTTCGAGGCGTCGGGCGTCTCGTTGAACTCGAAGAACTCCTTGAAGAGCTCGGCGTCCACCGTCGCGCTCATGATGATCACCCGAAGGTCCAACCGAACGCTCAGCACGCGCTTGAGGAGGCCGAGCAGGAGGTCGGTGGTGATCGACCGCTCGTGCGCCTCGTCGATGATCAGGATCGAGTATTTCGTGAGAAGAGGATCGGCGTGCAGCTCACGGAGCAGAATCCCGTCCGTCATGAACTGAGGAGGAAGATTGGCGTGGAAAGATGCGAGTGAACGACTCACCTTGATCTCCGTCCGCTCGGTCATCACTTCGTTGAAGCGGAGCACGAAGCCCACCTTCTCGCCCAGATTGCACTGGAGTTCGGCGGCCACTCGTGTCGCCAACTGAAAGCAAACGATGAGTGCTGGAGGAAGGCGAGAGAAACGAACGGTGATCGCCGCCACTCGCCGCGGCTCCGTGATCCCGATCTGCTGCCCGTTCGACGCCCATCCCGCCTCGGCCAGGAACTGGGGCACTTGAGTCGACTTTCCTGAAAGCAACGAAAGGATTGCGAAAGACCGAAAGAAGACCACTTTACCCGATCCGGTCTTCGCCCACCACAATCACGACTCGAAAGCGCTCAACGAGGTACAGCAACTGCTGCTTCAACTTGGCGATCGGCAGACGGGAACGCTGCTGTTGAATGGAGAGCGACAGGTGGGAGTTGTGGACGATGACGGTCGCCGGCTCGTCCGAAGTGGTCGGCCGCTGTTCGGAGGCGAGGGCGGCCTCCACCTCCGGCTCCTCGTCATCGTAGGTGGGCCGACTGAAGCGGGATCGCTGCATTTCGTCGCCGAACGGAGTGATTTCGGCAACAAACGAGAAACTCCTCGACGATTCTTGAGCGTTCCCGTCCGGAAAACCCGTCCCGCACGCGGCGAATCGATGCCGTCGCCCGCCCGTTGCGTGTGCTTGCGCGATGCCCCTTTCCTCGGGTTTTCCCACTCACACGCCGTGGGGGTGGCTCGATGAGGAAAGACGCCCCTCTAATTGGGGCCGATGAACGCATAAACCGACCCATCTTCCATTGCTCCGCCGGCCGCCATGAACATGATGAATCCGGCCCTGCTCAATCTGCAGGCGATGATCGCCGAAGCACAGCACGACGACTACCAGCTGGAGCGGTTCGTTTCGTTCAACAACATCCTCTAATGAGTTCCTTGCAGCTTTTGGAAGCTTTCTGTGTTCCCCCGCCCGCACAACAACAACAACAACTTCCGGCAGCAGAACGCGAATCCGCAGGAACGTCAACGTGAGTTCCCTCTCGTCCTTGGTTCAGTTCATTTGTTTCCTCGAATTGCAGAACGCGGAGGTCAGAACCCGAACAGCAACCCGGTGGAGATCGCGGCCGAGTTCTTCGACCTCCTGCTGATCCACAACCACGTCAGCATGCTCGTGCCGCTCTTCGTTCGGTTCGTTTCCTTCCCACAATTCCTTTCTGCTCATTGCTCTTTCTGCAGGTTGTACCGCCGGATCCCCGACTTCATCCAAAACAACGAGGCGAATCACAACAGTCGGCAGTTGAACAAGGGCGGCCTCAATTTCTACCAGTGGTTCTTCCAGGTAAGTCCTTCCTTCCACTTTATTTTGAGTGAATTCCTTGCTGCTTTCAGTGCTTCCTGCTGTACCTGAAGACGCTGCGGGATCGGGCGCGACAACAGAGGATGGCCCGCCACGAAGCCGGCGGAGGGAGGCGGACGCCAAAATGCAGCCGGCCGTGGTCGCGGACTGGAACGACGAGCTGCAGCTGACGGACGAGCAGCGGGTGCACATCTTCTTCCTGATCATCCGGCTGGACTTCCCGCCGCGCATCAAACCGCACAGCCTGCTCGGGGCGGCGGGACTCTCGATCCTCACGCCCACCTCGCAGTTCGGCGACCTCGTGAAGCGGGCCACCGAGGAGGGGCAGGTCGCGTAAGTGGCCGCACGGCCAATCTCACTCCTGATACTTCCGTTCAGCTTCTGGGCGTTGCGCTACGCGATGCTGAAGTTCGGGTCGACCTTCGAGGACGTTTCGGTCATCGGCCAGCTGCTGATGATCGGCCGCGTGAGCAGTCAAATGATCGAAGAGTTCCTCTCCGATCGAAGCGAAGAAGATCGCGAACGGGCGCGAAGCGTCATCCTCCAAGCCGAGAAGTGGGGCACCGGCGAGCAGCTTTACTTCGGCGCCGTCTACGCGGTCGGGCGGCAGCCGCAGCTCGTCCTCCCGTTTCCGCGAGTTCGCCAACAACATGTGCGATTTGATGATCGAACTGCGACGAGGTGGGTTCCACTCTTGTCCCTTTCTTTCTCACTGTTTCGTTTTCAGAACAGCCCCGCAACAATCTGATCAGCATGCCGTGGGCTTTTCGCGCCCTGAAGGATTGCTTCGAAAAATGCTACGTCAAGCAGGAGTGGACGACGGAGCAGCTCTACGACCTTTCGTTTTCTTCACGGTCCTCAAACAACGCCCTCAGCTCCGTTCTAACGTCGTCACCGAGTTCAAGCGGAACGGCGACCACGTCAGCGCCGGCTACTGGCAGAACGTCGTGATCGATCGAAAGTCGATGCACTTCCACGCGGCGATCCTCGCGAACAAGCTCAACGTCCCGCCGGCCGCCGTCTACAACGTGCCGGACATCGGAATGCACGAGGCGCGGCCCAACTTCCTCTCCATTCCGGAAGGCGTCGACGTGTTCATCGTGGACAAGGGAAGCGAGCTAAAGGTGATCGAGCACGAGCTCGCCAAGGTCGCGAAGAGCGACTACCCGATTCTGGGCTTGGATGCCGGTAAGTGTCCTTGTTTCCCTTCTTCCCTCTCTTATTCCGGTTTGCAGAGTGGACGCCCTACGTCGCGGCGCAGCCGTGCGGCCGATCCTGCAGATCGCCTTCAAGTCCACCGTCTTCATCGTCGACCTGGACAGCATCGAGGAGGACAAGAACTTCTGCTTGAGCTCCTTCATGGACACGCTCTTCTCCAATCCGGACGTCGTGAAGATCGGCTTTCACTTCTCTGGAAGACCTCCAGCAGCTTCCGCAAGAAAGGTCCCGAACGCTCTCGGGCTTGTACGTCCCCTCTAATCTCATCTGCATTTCGAAGCTGGTCGGGCGGGTGCGTTCTCTCTTCCACGCCCTTCAACTGTCACCTCCTTCTTGCTTCCAGTTGATCCTGGAGTCGAAGAAGAACCCGCAGATCGACGTGAGCGAGTTCGTGAACATGGAGCGGCTGGAGCCGAAGAAGGAGGCCGCCGGCCCGCCGGACGAGCTCTCGCTTGAACAGCACGCAGGACTCGAGCTCTCCTTGAACACCACCCAGGACTCCATCTCGTTGGACGACGCGCCCCTTGGACACGTCCGTCGAGTCGCTCGAGGTGCCCCGCGCCGGCGAAGAGCGCCACGATCGAAGTGAGCTGCGAGCCCATCGATCCGGACGGCGACGAGGAGCCGCCCGCCGACCAAGCGGGCCCCTCGAAGACGGCCGAGAAGCAGAAGGCGGAAGAGCAGGCGCCCAAGCTGAAGAACTTCGGCCTCTCCGCCCTCTGCGAGGCGATCCTCGGCCTCCCGCTGGACAAAATGGAGCAGTGCTCGGATTGGGCGCGCCGACCGCTTCGCATGAACCAGGTGCGTCCTCCTTTTCTCTCCGACTGCAATCGAATGCCTCCGTTTAGATCCGCTACGCCGCCCTCGACTCCTACTCGCAGCTGATGATCTACGACCGTTGCGCCGAGTGGGCCCGCGCGTTGGGGCTGAACATCCAGGAGATCACGGACGCTCAAGAGCGCATCTCGACGCCGCTGCCGCTCTTCTTCGACCGCTCCAAAATGAAGTCGGCCGGCGACGCGAAGAAGAAGGCGGCCGTTTGAGCGCGAATTCACTCACTGGACCCCCGCATTTATTCCATTGCGCCCTCCCCTCTTTCTGTTTACCTCCTGGATTCCGATGGTCGAGTATTTGGTTGATTTGGAGCGGGCCCTTTCACGCGTGGGACGGGTGTTTAGACGCCGCTTAGCCACTCGCATGGCCGCCATTTCCGCTCTCCCTCCTCCTCCTTCTTTCTCTTGACACCAGTCTCAAAGCCCCCCAATGCACCGTTTGATCGAAATAGCCAAGCGATAGAATCTATTCGTTGTTTGTTTGTTACACACGATCCTCTCCAGCACCCCTCGGCTAGTCACAATCACGTTTTGTTTAATAAACTCCTTTCAACAACGAACAATCCAACGAGCAATAACAATTGAATAGAATGTGGGAATCGTCCAAAGAACAACAATAAACGACAACAATCTTCTTCGTCTACTTGCTCATGATGTCCTCCCCGAACACCTGGCGGAGGCGGCGGATGGTCCGGTCGCACTGCTCGGCGACCTTCGAGTCGGGATCCTCGAGGATTTCGGAGAGGTACTGGACGACCGTCGGCAGGAGCGGGGCGAGCGCGTCGCCGATGCGCGGGATCAGCCGGTCGAACACGAGGACCGTGCGGAAGCGAATGCGCGCGTTCCGGTTGTGCAGCTTCTCGAGCAGCCGGTTGCAGATGGCCGACGTGAAGAGGTCGGGCGCGCTCTCGCCCAGGTGGAAGATGCACGGCGCCACGTGCTCGACGCAACGCCGCTCGTGGTCGCCCACCTTCCGGTTCTCGATCTCGTCCAGCACCGCCTCGTAGACGACTTCCGCGCGGTCCCTGAAATGCGCCCATTCCTCGTCAATCTCTCCTCCTTTCTTCCGCTCCACTCACTCGTCCATGAACACCCGATGGCTGGCGCAGTTGTCGACGAACGTGAGGAGCGAAGTGATGAGCCGGTCGGCGAGTTCCGCCTGCCCGCTCTCCTCGCGTTCCGTCGATGAACAGGTCGGAGGTGTCGGCTGGAAAAAGAGAGAGAAATGAGCAGAAATGTCGGTATCGCCCCCTCACTCTTGGCCGCGTTCAGTCGAGTCAGCAGTTTGGGCGTGTAGGAGAACAGTTGCGGGAAGTAGGCCAACGCGATCGTGTTGTACGTCTCGTAGAAGCTGAACGAACGCATCAATGAGGAAGAAGCCTTCAAGAGGAAACCCACCGATTGACGAACTCGTAGACGGTGATCACCCGCAGACGGTCCTTCTCGTTCGCCTCCTCGCCGAGCGCCTCGCCCACCCAATCGGAGAGGTCGGAGAACACGGGCGTCAGTTCGATCTCCGAGAGGTGGTCGGCCATCGCGACGAACGCCCGCGAAATGGCGTGTTCGCAAAGGAGAATGTTCTCTTGGGCCTGCAAACAAGCGGCAATTCAACTGCAAGCGATCGGAGAGAACTCACCACCTTCCGCGAGCACTGCCGCCGGATGTCGAGCATCGAGAGGAAGATCGGGACCAACGAGGCGGCCAGCGGTTGGACGTCCGGCCGTCTTCGCCTTCTTCAGCGCCTCCTCCAGCAGCGAGGCGGCGGCGGCCATTCGGAGCGGCCGTTTGGCGATCTTCTTCGTGACGATGGCGAGCGTGTCGACGAGCAGCGGAAGGTCGAGCGTCAGGAAGCAGTCGGCGATCTGCAGAAGCCGGTGGCGGATGGTCGCCAGTTGGCTGGAGGCGAGGGCCGAGTGGGCGGGCGGCTGCTCGATCTTCACGAGCGTCCCGTCGGCCGTCCGCGGCAGGTAGCAGGCGGACAGGTGGCACGCCGGTCAGCAGGAACTGGTCGATGTAGTTCGTGATCAACTGGAAAGAATCCGAACGAATGAGAGAGAGCGGAATGGTTCGCTCACGTTCTGCACGTTCTCCAGCAGCCGCTGGGTGGTCGTGAGGGCGCAGATGAAGAGGACGTCGTCTCCCGTACTGCCGGCCGGAGATCGAGAACGACCGCCGTCGCTGTCGCCGTCTGACCACCCCCTGGCCGGGCGCCTCCTCGGCCGCCTCCTTCTCCTGCTCCACCTTCTCGCTCTCCGCCTTCTCCTCCAGCAGCTCCACGTGCTGGAGGGCGTGTTTGGCCGACTGCTCGAGGATCTCCAGACACACGCGCGAAATCAAGTCCGCGTTCTGGGCGACCGACGAGCGCACGTTCGGCGAGCGGATCAACTCGCCCACCAGCAGGAGGACGCTGCCGATCATCGTCTCGTTCAGATCGCTCCACGAGTTCAACTGAAAGAGACAAGAAGCAATAAAAAGAGACGAAGGAGAGGAACTAACCAAAGTGCAGCATCGATTCAACGAGTCGGCGAAGATCTCCTGGCTGTCCTCCGTGTTCAACCGCTTGACCAACAGCTTCAAGCTGAAGGCCGCGTGCTGGCAGAGGACGATCTGAACGAAAGGATTAAATCGAGTCTTGCAACCGAAAGGAAGGAACGAACCGCGTCCTCGTCCTCCCCGATCACCAGCCACTCGTTGAGGCGGACGGCCAGCTTGCTCAGGTACTCGTCCATTCCGCCCTCCTCCTCGGTCTTTTGGCCGGCGGTCGGCTCGCTCACGAGCTTCGTGTTCAGCAGCTGGAGGGCGCGGTCTCGCATCTGCGGGTCCAATTGGCCCTCGTCCAGCAGATCGCACATGATGTGGCCGGAGACGTTGGCGGGCAGAAGGCAACGGAGCTGCAAACGAGCGGGATGTTCGAGAAGAATGAACCGAAGAACCCACTCGTTCGGAAATGATGTCCGCGCGGGCCGAGAGGGCGATCCAGTACTTCAGGGCCTGCAGACTGGTGCCCGCGTTCGACGTGCCCCGATTCTCGTGCTCGTCGCTCTCCGCTCGGCTCAACTCGGCGGTCACGAATTCGGAGAGGGCGCCGAGTGTTTCGAGCATCCGCTTGCCGATCTTCGACGCCCGTTCGTAGATCTCGTCGTCTGTCAGCTTTGCCCAGCTGGAAAGAGAGGAAAGAATGAAGATGGAAGGAAGAAAGGAACTCACGGCATCCAGCAAGGCCTTCTGGTTGGACATCTTGAGCACGAAGCCGACGAGCATGTAGCGGAAGTGCTTGAGGACGGGCGCCGAGCGGAGCGTTCGGTCGAAGATCTTCGGGAATTGCCGCTTTTCGGGGGTCTTCGGCTCCTGTTTGGCCTCGCCGCCCACCCACACCACGTAGTCGAGCAGGTCCAACGCCAACGAGAGCTGCTCCTCGGGCGGCATCGTGACGACGAAGTCCAGGCAGATCTCGTCCAGGTAGTCGCTGCTCGGCTTGTTCTTCGCCTTCTCCGCCTTCCAGTGGACGCAGATGTCGTCGAAGATGGTGGCGAAGATGAGCCAGAGGTCGGCCGGCGCGACGCACGTGGCCAGCGAGCGGAGGATCCGCGGCCGTCGGTGGGCGGGGATGTCGGGCAGGGACTTGGCGAAGATGCGCGACACCTCCAGCAGCTGCTGCTGTCCGCTGGCCCGGCCGCGCGTTCAGCATCGCGGAGAGGAGTGCCCGCAGCGCCTCCTCGACGACCATCAACGTCAGCTCGTTGTCCTTCTTGAGCAGCCCGTCGCCCATGAACGCGAACAGCGACATGATTTGAGTGGTCAGTTGGGTGGGGATCAGCGAGGCGACGGCCGTGAGCACCTTCAGCGCGTTCCGCAGCACCGACTGGTCGTGCGTGAAGCGGATCGCGTTGACGAGCGGCTCGAACTGCACGTTCGTCCCCACAAGCTTCAGCGCATCTGAACACGAGAAATAAATGCCGTGGATTGAAGAATGGAAAGAACAAACCGGGCTGCTTCAGGACCTTCGAAAGGAGGGCCAACGTCAACTGTTGGAATGAAGAGGGGGTTGGCCAAACGCGGGAACCCGGCGGGCGGCTTCTCCGTTCTGCAATCAAACGAACCGAGTTGAACGGAAAAGGAGTGATCGCGCCCTTACATTTCGACCATCGAGAAGAGGAACTGGACCATTTCGGCGGTCGGCACGAGCACGGTGGACGCGCTGAACACTTCGAGCACGAACGACAGCCGGGATTCGAACTCCTCGTCCTTCTCGTCCGCGAACTTCGTCGCCAGCGAGGGGCCCGAGTGGCGGCCGCGTTTCGGAGCGTTCGGGTCGAAGGGCGACAGGAGGAGGAGCAGGAACGAGGGCGGCAGTTTGATCTAGAAGGGGGAAGAAATAAAAAGAAGACCGGAGTGTCCACTCACCTTCGTCAACGAGAGCTTGAGCGGCGTGCGCAGCATCGACTGGCCGTTCTTCGCGATGTGGGCGACCACTCCGACCAAATAGTCCTCGAGGTCCTCGTCCATCTGCTTGGCCAAGTAGGCGGGATCTTGGAGTGATCGGAGCGCCCACTCGACCTCCTCGCGGTCGGGCTTCGAGCTGCCGATCAGGTCGAGGATGACGGTGGGCGACTTCTTGAACTTCTTGCGCACTTCCCCGCCCTCCTGCAGGTTCTTCAGCTGCTCCTCCGCTTTCTAAACAACAAGAAGAATGATTGAAGGGAGTGGAAAGAACCCACCGGAATCTTCTTCATGACGGGCGCGTCGCCGCTCTCGTCGACGTCCATCGGCTGGTCGTCGAAATTGCGGCTGTGGGAGGAGCGGCGGCGGCGTTTCTTCTTGTTTTCCACCTCGAGGTTCAGGACGCCCACCTCGTGCTCGGAGATCTTGCACCTCTCCATCAGCCGCTCCAGCTGCTCGCCGCCGGTCAGCAGTTGCTCCGCGCGGATCGAGTCGAACGTGTCCGCGAAGCTGAAAGCAGGAGTGAACTCAACGGTTTCCAATGTGGACAGACGAACCGAATGGCGATCCGCTTGACGGCCGCCGCCAGCTCGTCGGGCACGCTCTCGATCGCGTCGTCGGCGGTCAGCTTCTCCAGACAGCCCCGAATGACGGCCGAGGCCTGCGTTTCGTTCATCGTCTCCAAGTGGAGGACGATGTTCAGGTAGGGCAACACGACCGTCTGCGAGTCCTTGTAGTGCTCTGCAATCCATGTTCGTTGCAATTGAATCCTTTCTTCTTTCACCCCACCATCGACCAGAAGATCCAAGGCGGAGCTCACGAACGGCAGGACGAAACCCGTGAGGTCGAAGTTCTCCAGGCTGGCGGCCAGGAAGGCGCCCAATCCCAGCGATTCTCCCTTCCGGAGCAGCTTCAAGAGGACTCTGAACACACGAATAGAAAAGGGGCATGGAAGACGGAAAGAACCCACTTCTTCGGGAAAGGTCGGGATCGTCTGTCGCTGGCAGATGACGAGGATCGTGTTCATCGCCTCTTCGAACCATCTCTTCCCGCATTTTCTGCAAGGAAGCGATGAGAAACGAACGAAGGATCAATCGATGGCACTCACGAGCATGATGAGCTTCAAGATCTGCTGCATGGTCTCCTCGTTGATGGTCGTGTTCATCACCAGATCGCAGACGATCATCAGGCCGGAGAGCTTGAACGGGAAGGATCTTCGAGCTGCAAACGAACGACTGCACTCTCCGCTGTTCCTCGCCCACTCACCGAAGAGCGGTGCCCAGGAAGGGCATCACGCGCGAGACCAGCGTGTCCGTGATGTTGGCGGGGTCCTCGAACAGGTGCACGACGAGACTCGTGAAGAACGTGAAGTGATTCTGGAGCCGCTCGGCCGCGTACTCCTCGCCGACCAGCTGGAAGCACACGCGTTAGGCGAAAAGAAGAGAGGGATAACTCACTTGGATCGCTTGCTGAAGGAACTGCGCGTAGGAGGCGACCAGAAAGTGGTTGTTGCCGCCCTTGAAGCACGAGCGGAGGATCGAGTTGAAGGGCAGCGGGAGGGCGTCGCCGCTGAACTCCTTCGTGAACTCCCACTCCGGCCGGTCCAACTTGAGGAGTTTGAGCAGGCGGCCGAACGAGTTGGCCGAGTGGTACACGAGGAAGGCGGAAGCGAGCAGGTGTCCGTTGAACAAATGGATCTGAACGGAGAGCAATGGAAGAGTGCAGAAGAAAGGACGTACGTGGTACTTGTGAATGAGCCATTCGAGCACCTGCTTGCAGCCGTTGTGGTGGAAGTAGGGCGACAGGTAGACGATCATTCGGTTCAGCGACTCGTTCAACGCCTCGTCCTCCTCCTTCGACAGGACCGCGCGGTTCAGGCTGACGGCCGCCGGATCGAACAGTCGGGGCTCGTAGTCCGCGAAGGCCCGGTCGAACTTCCGCAGCTGCTCCAGGCCGGCGAGTCCTGAACGAAGAAGAAGGATTGCCGGAACGGTCGAGCACACGAACCCAGGTTGTAGAACTCCTCGGTGTTGAAGGCGGCCGCTTCCTTCCGGTCGAACAGCAGCGAGCCCCGTTCCTTCTCGACGCCGAGGCTCCGGCTGACCGGCGCTTGAAGATTCTCCAATTGGGCGCGTAACGACGGCATTTTGGCGACGATTTGGGGCGAAATCAAGAACGAGGGACACCCGAACGCCCTGCCCTCCTTCGTTCCCCAGCCAGTGGGAGAGGGTGACGAAGTGTTTGGCGATCGATTTCGAGGCCGAACCAAAAGAGTTGAAACGTCTGTATGCGCAAGGCTTGAAGCGAAGTTGAAATGGAGAATGTTGAAAGGAAAGCTGCTATAAAAACTCATTGGGAGCAAACGAACTAAGAAATAATTCAAGCAACCCGCATCGAACAAGTCTGAAACAACCGTTAAATTGCAATACTCGTTTCAGTTTCTTGTTCAACCAGTTCGTATTCCTCTGTGTTGTTAACGTTTTTGAACTTTTGGGTCGACAGCTCCAGAAGTTTTTTTCGATCATTCCAACGGTGCGTCAATCCTCGCCGCGGGGGCCAGCTTTCCAGAAGTTTTTATTCGAACATTCCAACGGTTGCGTCAATCCCCGCCGGGATCAGGTGTTTGTTGCCCGCCGCCTATTTCCGGCGGCCTTTCGGCTTTGTTTCGTTCTTGTTCTTGAGAAATGCCGTCATTGGTTGCGGCGGCACGTGTGCCGGCGGGGGGATAATCAGAGGAGAAGAAAGAGAGGGCCGATTGGGCGGATGTCAATCGGCGGCCGCCCTTCCCGGCCGACCCGCGAAACGCCGCCCATCCGCTTGGACCCGAGGCCAGCGGAGGGAGAGGCCGGAGGATCAAGTTGAAGAGGAGACGGGGGCTGTCGAGCGGCCGAAACCTGTTGGGCGGGCGGACTCCCGATCGGCGGCGGGCGGGCGGAAGCGGGCGGATCTTGACGGCGGGCGGGCGGGCGGCCGGGGGCCAACGGGCGGCGGTTCACGGCGACGATCGTGTTTCGGCGGCCGGAAATCCGAAAGCTCGTCGCAATTCGGACCGAAATGAAGCAAACAAGTGGGATTTGAGCGCGCCGTTCGCCCGCAATCACTCGCTTCATCCCCGCTCCTTCCGTCCGCTAATTCACTTCGTCAACGGTTGCGGGCGGGCGGGCGGATTAGCGAATGCGCCTAATTTCCTTTCGTTCTTTGCTTCTTTTTGTTGTTTCTTTCCGATCGCCCCTCATGTCGATCGCGTGTGTTTACGACCGGCCAGGCGTTTTTCTCCCCACTTGTCACCCTCGTGCTCCCGCCTCCTGTTCGGAGCTGATACAAAACACGCGTCTTTTCTCACGCCCGCCCGCGTTCGTCCCTTCGGGCGGCTTCCGGGGAGCGGTTGATTCACTCACGCACCCCCGCCCGAACTCCTCGCTTTCAGTTCGGAAGTCGCTTGTCGATCGGAATGTCCGACGAGGAGGAGGAAGCGACCGTGTGCTCCACGGAGGCGACCATCAGCTTGAAGTCGGACGACGGAAGGAGAAGAGGCGACCGTCGAGTCCACGATGACCCTCGAAGCCGACGAGGAGGCGGACGACGAGGAGGAGGAAGAAGAAGAGGAGGAGGAGGAGGACAGTGCGGCCAAGCAGGCGGCAAAAGAAGAGGCCGCTCGTTCGGCTCAACGCTTGGCCCAGCTGATCGCGAGTGCATCCGCCGAGTTCGAGCTGGACGAGAGCCCGCTGGACGTCGCCGTCAAGGACCTCAAGTGAGCAGCCGTCCTCCAGTCATCTCATTCTTTCCTTTTCGTTCAGAACGGGCAACTTGATGCGCAAACTGGCGGTCATCCGCGCCCTCCCCGAGAGCATCCGGACGGAGGGCGAGGCGGCGATCGATCGCTTGATTCCCGTCGTTCAAGTGAGCTCAGCCCCTACTTCGAATGCAAACGACGCTCGTTTCAGAGTTGCCTGTTGGACGACGCGTCGCTGGACCTCCACGCGGAAGCGGTCGCCACTTTCCGCCTGATGATCCGCGACCGGGAACTCGCCGTTTTGTACCCGTGAGCTCCCCTCTCCGCTTTCTTCGTTCGTTTAATTGAGGGGATTTGCAGCGGACTGAACACGAAACTGCTCTCTTTGATCCTCCAGTTCGTCGACGTGCACGTGGACTGCCGTAAGCTCACGAGAACTCGGCGAGTGCTCAACGGGCGGCCCGCTTTCAGTGTCCGGGACCGCGTGGTTCGAGTCGCTGCTCGACATCGCCGCCTTCTTCCCCGTGCGGACGGTCGTCGATTTGGTGAGTGGCGGGTGAACGGCGGGCGGGCGAGGGATTACGGCCGACTGCACGCCCGCGACCGCCTGCTGACCGTCTCGTCGGTGCGTGATTCTCGGGCGAAACCGAACCAAAAGCAATCGGCTTACACCCGCACGTTCCACCGACGAATTGGGCCATCGGGCGGGGCGAGGGCGGGCGGCTGCTTGTGTTTTCGTGCAGAAACTTCCCGAACGCTCGTCGGCGGATCGCGAGCACGAAGTCGCGGAAGCTTTTGGAGCGGCCGGGTGGATTTCCGCCCTTCCGCCAGCCGGCCGGGCCGGCATTCCTTCCGGCGACAAACAGAAATCCGACGGCCACGAGTTCGCCCACCGACTGCCCACTTCTTTTTGTTTCGTTTCGAAAGTTCGAGGAAGAAATGCGAAAATCCCGGTCGTCGATCGGCTTTCTGCAGTTCGAAAACGGCCGTTGGAGGCGGAACTCGTGGCCGACGGATGTGAGTCGCGCCGCCCACCCGCTCGTTCCTCCCTCCTCCTTCCTTTATTGATTGCTCGTTTCTTGCAGTTGATCCCCGTGGTCTCCACTCGAGCAGAACCCACCCGCAAGTCCCAACTGCGGTCGATCTCCGCCCGTCTGATCGAACGGCTGTGCGAGATCGTGCCCTCGGACTCGTCGCGCAAACACCTCGCCCCGTGCGCCCAAATGTTGTGCCAAGACCCTCGCCGATGGTCCGCACGGAGATCGCCCAGCGGATGAGCGTGATCGCCCGTTCGTTGAAGTGAGCTCTCCGCCTTCGTTCCTCCTTTTCATCCCCCTTGCTTTCAGCAACTCGGCCGACTGCGTGAGCCTCGTGCTGCCTTGCTTGATCGTGAGTTCTGTCCACCGCAGGTCACCGAATGATTTCCGTTGCATTGCAGGAGTTGTGCAAAGACGACGAGGTGGGCGTGCGGGAGGCCGTCTTGAACACGATCGCCATCTGCCTGCCGCACTTGACGGTGGAGAGCCGCAAGACGGTCGTGATCCCGCTGCTGAAGCGATGTGCCGAGCGGGCGCTCATCCTGCGCGACTCCTCGCTGCACGTGGTCGCGCGGCAGTTGGGCGCGTGGTACCACTCGCTGCGGGAGTTGTTGAGTCCGCAGGACGAGAAGTGGTTCTTCGACACGTACGCCCGGCTGTCCGAAGTGAGCGGCGAGAAGGAGTCGCTCCTCCTGTTCTCCTGCCGACGGATGTGCGCGTACAACTTCCCGTGCTTCGCGCGATTCGCTTCGAGGGTGGACTTCAACGAGCGGCTGCTCCCGCTGCTGCAGAAAGTTGTGTTCGGTTCGTTCCTCCCGTTGTTGGGCAAGCAAAGAAGGCCTTGATTGAAGGACCCGGACGAAGAAGTGCGCTCGACCACGGCGGCCGGCTTCCACGAGATCGTCCAAATGCGGCCGGACGAGCCCGCCCTCCTCGCGCCCTTCATCGAACTCATTCGCGGCGGGTGTGCGGAAGTCGTCCAACACGTGAGTTCTCCCGTTGTTCCTCCAAACAACCAAGTGCGTTTTTGCAGCTGACCGGCCAACTCGACCGCACACTCCCCGTCCTTTACGGCGTCTTTGAAGCAGGCGGGCGGCAACGGACCCCAAGGAGTCACTCGCGTCCAATTGGACCGCATTCTGTTGGGTTGCAATCGGTTGATCCGAGTGACGGGATCGTGGAGATCACACGAGTTTGTTCCCGTCTCTACTTTCTGCCGCTCATCGTGGATTGCAGGGCCTACTTGCGGAACATGGCCGCCTTTGCGACGACTCGTCCCGCCGACCGACCTCTTCGTCTCGTTCGTCCCGCTCTTCAAGCAGGAGGTCCTGACCGCCCGCTCACTCCCCTGCCGAATCGCCGCCGTCCGCACACTCCTCCTGATGATGCGGGAGTTGCCGTTGGATCGGAATCGAGAGGAAATCGTCGAGTTCTTCACTGAAAGTACGCCCTCCTTCTTCCTTTCCCGCCGATCACTTCTTCCTTTCAGCGATCGCCGAACACGAGAGTTGCCAACGACGGCGGCTGTTCGCCGGACGCCACCACCGTCGTGGCCGAAAGCTTCAGCCGCTCGTTCTTCCTTCGCGCATTTCTTCGGGCCGCTCCTGAAGTTGAGCCGGGATCCCGTCTCGAACATCCGCCTGCAGGTGGCCCGCCTCTTCTTCCGGCCTCAAGGAGCGGCTCGTGTATCCGACGGACGAGGAGGCGATCAGCCGGATGGAGGGCGCCATGCGGGATCTCCTGGCCGACGCCACCTCGCCGCACGACCGCCTTCTTCTGCAGCAGTACGCGGTGAACTTTTCGCGTGCGGAGACCGCCCGCCGGCGACCAAGTGGACGCCGAGCGGCTGGCCGAAGAGCGCCGTTTGTGGACGAACGTGGAGCCCGAGGAGCCGAAAGCAAAGCGGCCGCCGCCCGTCCCGCCGAAGCCCAACCGGCCAGGCGGCCCGCCGCTCGTCCTCGGGCGGTCGGACGGCCACGAACGGAGTGGCCGACCGGCTGCCCACCATCGAGACGACCGAAGTCGAAGCGGAGGCCTCCACGTCGCCCGTCTCGCCGCCTTCGGACAGCCCGCAGTGGAAGACGAGTCGGCCGGAGCCGAAGATCGGAATCGTGCGACCGCAGCCCCAAGTGACGGTCACCCAGCGATCCCCCTCGCCGATGCCCACGAGTGCGCAGACGGAGGAGGCGCGGAAGTCCAAACTGCCGCTATCGACCACTCGCTACCGCTCCGCCGATGAGCAGCAGCCCGACCGCCCGCCAGCCATCGCCCTCCATCTCGCAGTCCACCCGCGATCTCACGAAGTACCGGCCGCGGAGTGCGGACGCCCGGAAGCCGCCCACCGGCTTGCGGCGATCGGCCACCGCCTCCAACGCCCTCTCGAACACGCCGTCTTCCATTGGGTCGACGAGTTCGATGTCCCGCTCCACCGAGTCCGGCGGCCTCATGACCTCCCGCTCGGCCTCCACCATCCGCCGTCCCTACTCTCTGCTCAAAGTCCAATCGAGCTCTTCGGTGGTCGACCGAAAGCCCGGCCATTTGTCGTTGCGAGTGACTTCCATGTCCTGATTCTTGCGAACTCATTTGTTTCTGTTGCGTGCAATAAAATTCGAACCATTCCGAACGTGTTCCCGCATAATTTATGCGACGACTCCTGTTCCTGCAGCTCGTTCACTCGTCCATTCGGTCGAACGGCAGCAAAATGCGCGTGTTTTCGCTCTTCTTCCTGCTCCAACTCGTCTTCCTTTGCTTCGTTGGAGTCCAGCAGGTCGATGCGTTGGGTAGTCGAGCAGGAGTGTACAAGAGAACGAAGAGTGCTTTCTTTCAGTGGCCTGCTCGAGTGATGCCGACTGTCCAAAAGGATTGAAATGCGAACATCGCCGTGGACCGACTGGCCACTGCGAGGTGGACACGGACTTCGAGGACGACGATTGAGAGGGAAACTGAAGGAAAGACTGCGGGAATTGAATTGATTGTCGTTTGATGTGAAGGGAAATAAACGATTGACTGCAATTGAAGGAGGATGATGTCAAGTGATAAGAAAGAAGAAGACCCCGAGCATTCCGCGAATTCTTGCCACGCTTTTTGATCAACCCGCCGAAGGAAGCGGGCGGCCGAAATCGATCTCCGGCCACTCCGCTCACACGGCGCTCCGATCACTCCGGCGGTGATCGCCTTCCTTTCGGCCGCTGATCCGCTGCGGCCTTCGGAACGCGAGGATGCCGGCGGACTGATCCCACTGGTCTTTCGAATCAAACGCCCGCTTGCACGATGGTCAAGGACCGCTTTTCGGAATTTCAGGTTCGTCCGTCCGCTTTGATTCGTGGCTTGATTGCGGTTGGCGGTTGCAGAAGCTGTCCGGCAAGAATGCGGGCAACGGCCGCTCGCGCGCCTCCACCGCCGACAGCACGACCATCCGACTGGACAACGGGCTGCCGGCGGCCAACGTGAACCTGCTGGAGGAGCAGGAGTGGGAGCAAATGGACTCGGTTCGTTCCTTCCACCGCCCACTCCGTTCAATGCTTCCTTCGGCTTTCGTTCTTGAAGAACGTCTCTGATGTGCGAGAGAAGATCACGGAGATGCAGACGCTGATGCGAAGACTGCGGGACATCCACAAGAACAAACTGGTCTCTCCGGGCGCCAATTCCGGTGAGCACTCTCTCTTTCTGCCTTCTTCTCATGGCCGTCTTGCAGAGAGCACGAAGGAGATGAACGACGTGGTCGCCCGCTTCAAGGATCTGTCCCAAATGGTCTCAGGTTTCGTTCAAGGTCTGCCCTGCCTTTCCTTCTTCCTCTTGTTCATCTTGTCTCCGTTCAGAAATCAACAAAGAAGTTCGCCGATTGGAGAAGGCCAACGACGCCGTCGCCCGAATCAAAAAGGATCAGGCGCGCACGATCACCCGCACATTCCAGAACGTGCTCGTCGAGTTCAACACCGAGCAGGTGACCTACAAGGAGCAGTGCCAGAAGACGATCACCAACTACCTGTCCATCGGTCCGTCCACCATTCCCCCCAATCAACCCCCTTCATTTCTGCTTGCAGCCGGCCTCCAAATGGACGAGGAGGGCGTGGACGAGGCCATCGAGAAGGGCGAGCTCTTCAACACGGTCGGCGTACGTGCTCTTCCATTGATCCATCCACGGCAAACGGTCGTTGCAGGTGATGATGGCCGAGCGGGACAAGAAGGTTCTCTTCGAGGACGTCAAGTCCAGACACGAGGACATCCTCAAGCTGGAGGCCTCCATCCGCGAGCTGCACGAGATCTTCCAGGACATGGCGATGCTCATCGAGTCCCAGGGCGAGATCGTCGACCGCATCGAAACGAACGTGAACTACGCGGCCGACTACGCCGAGCGGGCGCTGCGGAACGTGAACCACGCGCAAAAGGCCAAGAATCGCAACATCAAGGTTCGCCGTCTTCTTTCGATCGAACCCACTGATCGCCGGCTTTCAGCTCAAAATCGCCGCCGTCATCTGCGCGGTGCTCATCATCATCTTCCTCGTCATTCTCCTCTCCTCGGTCTTCTGCCTTTACCTCCCGTTCGTCTGCCATTAGGTTCTCAGGAGTGGCCGTTCAGGGCATTAAACGCATTTCCCCCTTCTTGCCGACTGTCATTCATTCGAATTGTACACGCCAACACGAAATACATTTCTTTCACGCTACTCACTCGCCCTTTCGTTCAACGGACGGTTGCAGGATGTTCCTCGCTGAAGAGCGTCCACGTTCGCCCGCTCGACGGCCGTCCGCTTCGCTTCGAAGTCGCCGGTCGAGACGCTCCGCTCCCGCCTCTACTACCAGAGCAAGAAGAGGGGCATCCTCGAGAACGACATCCTGATCGGCGGGTTCGCGGACCACGAGCTCGGCCGGCTGAGCGAGAGCGAGATGCACGAGTACGATCGAGTGATCAACGGCGAGCACAATAAGTGGAACCTCACTAGGATCTATTTCATTTCGGGTACGTCCAGCTCTCTTTCACCTCCATCTATTGCTGTTCGTTGGTTGCAGGGAAGAAGGAGCCGCCGGCCGACCTGTCCACGAACAGCGCCTTCAAGAAGATGGTCGCGTACGCGGACAGTCTTGAAGCAGAAGGCCGACCATTGAATTAGGGCGTTGAATAAACCAAATATTTTCCTTCCATCATGTCGTTGACGCGGAAGTGGTTGACAGGACGAGTCGGCAGCTATGCAATCAGCGTTCGTCATTGGGGCTCATTCGGTTGTTCGGTGAACAAACGAGTTTATTTCCGAGAGTGCATTCAACGAACAAAACGGAACAATCGGCGGGCATTTCGACTCGTGACTCGAATCACCTCCTCCACGTCCACGTTCTTCACGCGCGCGATGAACTCGGCGCTCACTCGGAGGTTCTTCGGTTCGTTCCGCTCGTTGCGGTCGGGTCCAAGGACGGGAGAGTCGGTCTCCAAGCACAGCTGCTCCAACGGCACCGCTTGGACGAGCTTCTCTCGCTGCAATCCAAAGAATGAAGGAAGTAGAGGGGAGCAAACGGACCTCCGGATTGGAAGCGAAGGAGGGCGGAATGCTGAAGAAGAAGCCGCGTTCGATGGCCGGCTTCGCGCTCTTCACGTTGCCCGAGAAGGCGTGCAGGAGGGCCGCCTTCGCCTCGTACTTCAGCAGCCACTCGACCACCGGGCGGCCGGCCGACCGCGAGTGGACGTTCCTGAAGCAGAGAACTCCCATCGATCGAAAGAAATGAAACGTACACGGGGATTTGGAGTTCGTTCGCCAATTCGATCTGCCGTCTGAACACTTCGCGCTGCTCCCGCTTGTCCTCGTCGCCGTTCGGCACGTAGCGAGGCGTGAAATCGAGCCCGACTTCTCCGACGGCCGCCAGCCGGTCGGCCGCCTTCCGGATGGCCGCTTCTGCTCCGTCCAGAGTCCCGCTCGTTCACCGATCGATTGCCTCGCTGAAAAGAAGGGAATGGACGGTTAGTCTTCTTGTCCACTCACTCACCTGAACGGGGTGCAAACCCAAGGCCGGAAAGCAGAAATCCGGGTATTCGACGGCCAAATTCAGCACGCGGTCGAATTGGTCCGCAAATTCCGCAACGACGATCGCCGCCTCGACTCCCGCCTCTTTCGCTCGTTGGATCACGTCGCCCAAATCGGAGTCGAAAGCCTCGTCGGCCAAGTGGCAGTGGCAGTCGATCATTTCTTCCGACCACTTCTTGCTGGGAACGCCAATCGAGTGTGGACATTAACGGAAAGAACACCCGACTGTCGAGAGGTCAACTCTTCTGATCGACAGTCCGGCCATCTTCTTACTGTAATCTCCAGGAGTGCTGTGTGGTTTGTTCGAAATCACTCGCTCTTTCAATCCACAAACTACCCTCCACTTCCGCCGTTTCGGCTGTCCACTCGTTTCTCATCAATTGCGAGGATAAGCGGGTCGACGAACAGGTGGGAGAGCGAGTGGGAGTGATAAGAGGGGGCGATTAGCGGGTGTCGTTTTCCTCCGCATCGATCGACGCGTTGGTCAAGCGGTGATCGTCGAGGAGTTGCTGCAATAAACCCGCCAATGGAGGAGTGCGCAACAAATTGGCGTCCGCCGTTCATCTCCGCCGCCCATCGGAGGTCCGCGTTTCGCGCTCCCAGACAGCCGCGAGCCGCCCCGCGATCAGCGGGCAGGGGGCGGCGGCGGGGCGGAGGAGGAGGAAGACGGTGGTCAACGAATGAGTGAACGTTCGAAGAAACGCCGAAAGGAGCCGAGGAAAATCCCCCCGACTTGTTGGTTTTTGTTTCAATTTCGGTGTGCTGCAATCGACACCCGCCCGCCCGCTCCGCCCGCCGCCGCCCTCCTTTCGGTTGTGCAATCGAACTTCTCTCCATTGCTCCGATCACTCCACTCGGGGCATGGCCACAGATCGGAGGAGAGAGGCGGACAAAGAGGGGAGTAATTGGCGGACGGAAGGAGGCGGAAGAATCCGGGCGCTCCGCGCATCTTCCGTTCGGCAGCGAGAGGAGAGCGGACGGGCGGGCGGGCGGAAATTGACTTCCATTCGTGTTGTTTTTGTCCGTTCGAGCGGGGCAGCGAGACCTCCGAGCACAAAGCCACTTGTAATTGAGGGGGATTTCAGGTGGGAATCCGCTTTCTTCCCTCCGCTCCCCCGCACTTGGGCTCCTCCACACGAAGGACGATCATGACGGACACGAGAAGAGCACTGCGGACAGTCCTGGTTGCCAGTTTGAGTACGTTCAATCGTTCCCGTTTGCAGATGACGAGAGCTTCCTTTCAGTTTCGGTCGCCTGCTCCCAGTACTACGCCGCCAACCAACAGCAAGCTCGCTACTACTACATCCCGCAACAAGCCCAATACCAGCCGTGGCAGTTGGCCCAGCAACAACAACGGTACGCCTACCAGCAGCAATTCTACGCCCCCCGACCGGCGCCTCCAACCGCCGTCCAGCCGCCGCTCCAGCAGGCGCTCC
The DNA here is from genome assembly GCA_024699865.1 of Aphelenchoides fujianensis. Classification (NCBI taxonomy): domain Eukaryota; kingdom Metazoa; phylum Nematoda; class Chromadorea; order Rhabditida; family Aphelenchoididae; genus Aphelenchoides; species Aphelenchoides fujianensis. Next base: position 629,906 of record JAMPIO010000007.1, on the reverse strand, counting down.
AGCCGGCCGCTCCCGTCCGACAGCCGGCGGAGAAGAAGGCGACCACTCGCGTGTCGAACGTCTACGAGTTCGACCTGCCGCCGGCGCCGCCCTCCCGCTTCCTCTCGGAGGACGACCGCTCGAAGATCCTGAGCGTGAACAAACACGGCCGGCCGGAGCACGCGGGCAACAGCCCCACGCAAGTCCGCTCCCGTTTGGTGAACGGCGCCACGGAGCGGCAGACGGCCGACGGCGTGAGCAGACAGCAGCCGCAAGCCCCTCCGCCGCCGCCCCCGCCGGTCCAAGTGCACCACCTCCAGCTGCCGCGCTTCATCCCGAAGCCCGTCGTCCAGACGCCCTCGCAGATCACGCACCTTCATCGGGAGCACCGCGCCGCCGCTCGTCGTCGTGACCACGCGCTCCACGCCGCCCGCCGAGCTCGTGCACGTGACCGAGGCGCCGCTCGAGCCCACGACCACCGTCTCGCACTTGTCTCCGTTGCGCGAGAAGAAGGTGAGTGGGCGAAGAGTGCGGCTAATCAGGGGATGTCTGTAGGTTGATCCCAACAAAATCTTCCTCCAATGCTGTGAGTTCCTGCGGCTCCCAATTAACCGAAGGAATGCGCGGGCTTTCAGGTCAAAACAAGAAGGTCGCGAAGGTGTGCGAAGCGAAGTGCAACTTTATGGGGGTGAACAAGAAGGCGGTGAGAGAGCCGGAAGGGATGCTCGCATTCACCCGCTCGTTTGCAGTTGACCGCCATGTTCCTGGGCACCGATCCCTGCCCGCAACGCTACGGCCTCGACCTCTTCTCGTGTGCCGCCCAGGATAGCGTGAGTGAACGAGAACGAAGAGCAGGAAGTGAACGACCGTTCGATTGCAGGACCACACCGCCTGCTGCCGAGCGAAGAACGTCGGGCGGACGAGTGCGGGCGACAAGTGCCTCGCCTTCTGCAACCTCCGCCCGGAGGCGCAGTTCAAGGCGGACGCCTCCTATCTGCCCTGCTGGGGCGTGTTGCACGACATCAAGGACTGCTTCAAGGACGCGATCATCACGAACGGCGGCCCGTTGGTCTAATCGCCCTCACTTCCCCTCTTGTTGTTGTACATAATGGTCGTCCTTCCGAGTATTATTCCTTCACTGTGGATTCATAACAAACAAATAAATTCAACAGAATTAGGAGGAGGAGCGGAGGCCGAACTAAATCCAACGGAATTCCTAGGACTAAACGAGACGTTCGGGCGGCTGCGGGACGACGGCGGGCGATCAACGGCGCTTCTTGCCCTGGTCCAAGTTGGCTCAGGTACTCCTCGTCCGCGATGTTCAGCATGAGGCCGTCCGAGGGCAGGTAGACGCGGTTGGACGAGGTGGAGATCAGCTTGGCGATCTTCTGGGCGGCGCGGATCTTGCGCAGCTTCAAGAAGCCCTGGTCCTGCTTCATCGACTCGCCCAGCTGAAAGCAAGGGGGTGAGTGGGGGATCAGAAGATGCAAGGGGAGTGTGGACCGCCGTAATTAATCGCCGAAAACTCCGTTCTTTTTCGGCGACAGTTCGACTGGCGGCCGCTTCGATTTTCGTCGCCTTTACGCCGCGCGCTTCCGTGCGGGAAAACGGCGGTAAAATTTGCGACGGTTGGGGCGGAAGGGGGAAAGAAAAACTCACCAATTTGGCCGACTGGGCCTCTCCCTCCGCCTGGACGATCTTCTCCTGCCGCTGCTGGATCGCCTTCTCGACCATGAAGGAGGCGCGCTGGGCCTCTTGGGCGGCCACCTGCTTCGCCTCGACGGCGGCCGAGTACTGCGGCGAGAAAGCGAGCTCCGTGATCGCCACGTCGTCCAGGATGATGTTGAAGTCGAGGGCGCGCTCGATCAGCCCCTTGCGCACCAAGAGGGACACTTGCGAGCGCTGGGTGATCAGCTGCGAGGCGTTGAACTTCGCGACCACTCCTTTCAACACCTGCAATCGTTGGATGAGAGTGGAAGATGGAGAGAGAACGAACCTCGTTGCAGATGGACGGCAACACGCGCTCCTCCCAGTTCAGGCCGAGCGTGCGGTAGCTGCAAACAAGGGGGAGTGAGTGGATGAGAGGGAAGTGGGCTGCTTACAGCTTGGTGAGCGAGTTGGGCTCCGGACGGGACAGGACGCGCAGTCCGATGTTCACCATCTGGAGGTCCTTCGAGCCGGTCGGCGAGCGGATTTGGTTGGGGCGCGCGCGGATGTCGTAGACGATCGGGTACTGGAACCAGGGGATGCGGAAGTGGAGCCCCTCCTTGTAGATCTCGTCGCCCAGGCCGCCGATCCGGTTGAACATGATCGCCCGATGACCGGCCTCGAACTGCAAGCAGGGGGAGTGGGTGAGTGGGCGGGCAGTCAGGAGGAGGAACTCACCGGTGAAGACGGCGTTGACCGCCGCGTACGCCGCGGCTCCGGCGGCCGCGATCAGCCCGACGCCCAGGCCGGCGCCCTTCGAGTTCTTCAGGATCTTGTTGATCGCTTCTTTTCCCTGCTGAGCGGACATCTTCGCGGCGATTCGATCGGAAATCAGACGGCCACAATCGAAGCGAGCGAGCGGAAAACAGTGGGGATGACGAAAGCGGCGGCGGCCGAGGCGGCGAGCGTTTAGGTCGGTGGCCGCAAAGTGCCCGACTATTGATTTTCGTCCTTTCGGGTCAAACGAGTGAAAGAATAGTGAAGAGCATGATTCCTTCATCGTTCTTGTTCCTTTTAACGTGTCCTTCCTCTCGAAGAGATGCCAAAAATACTCGTTTATTCGACGCGCAATTCACAATGGAATGAGTCCACGAAGGAAAGAGTTACAATGTGCATCAATTACCACGAAATAATCACGACATCAGTTCACTACTCATCGCCTCCTGCCGGACGGGCTTCCCGCCGTCGTCGTTTGGGAGCGGGCGCCTCGTCTTTGCGGCTTTGGGGTTTCGCTCGTCCTCGGAACGATTCGAGCGACGACGGCGGGCGGCTCTTCGTCTTCGGCCGGGGACTCTGCCCGCGGGCTCTTCCTCCTGATCGCTGCCCGACTGCTCCGTCGTTGAGCTCGTCCTGCTTCAACTTGCGGCGATGATCGCCGGTTTGCCGGCTAAAAGCAAGCGATCTCCAATCGAACAACCCAAGAACGAACCGAGAAACGAAGGGATTCGCGTGGAATTTGTTGAGAAAAGTGCGGTACTTGTCCAGCACGCCGTCCGTCAGCCCGAACTCCGTCATGAAGGCCCACGTTTGCTCGAGGTTCAGCTTCTCGCCGACGCGCACCTCCTGCGGCTCGAAGCAGTCGGGAAACGCGCGTCGAATGGGTGAGCTTTTTGTCCACCTCGCTGCAGAATTTGAGCGATTCGTGCACGTTCTCGCGCAGCCGTTTGCAGAGCTGGAAGAATGCGAAGGAAAATGAGAATAGAAAGGAAATGAAAGGACTCACCTTCCGCCGTCCCTCGTTGCTCAGATCGCCGTACGTCTTGAGCGTGAGGGCGCCGGCCGACTCGCCCTTCAGCTTCTTCGCGTGCCGATGCTCCCGCTTGCGGTAGCGCTGGATCTGCTCGCGGAGGTCCCTCATTTCCTTGCCCGCTGTTGGTCTGATAAGGTCCCGATAGTAGAGGAGGAGGGGCTCGGAACTGAGGACGGGCAGGGGCTTGTCGCTCGGCAGCGGGATGCTCTCCGCCGCGGCCATCAGGTCGGAGAGGGTCTTCCAGCGGGGCTTCGGCTTGTGGACCTCCAGCTTTCGCCGCTGGTTGATCACAATCATCCGCTGCTGCTCGATGCTCATGGTCCGCATGCACGTGCTCGGCGGCAGGGCGATCGGCGTCAGCGGGTTCTTCTTCGGGCTTTCCACGTTGCGGAGCGTTGGGCGGGCGATCTTCCGCGTCTCCCGCCCGAACCGATCGAGCTCTCCATTGGACTCTTCGACCTCGTGGGTCGCGGTGACCTCTTCGTAGGCCCCGCACTCCGGAGATCCCCAGTCGATCTCCACGTCGTCCCGCTCCGTGCTGCCGGCGGCCTGCCGAGGAGCGTCGGACCGGCGGGCAGGAGAGTGGGCGGCGGATTCGAAGAAGCCGCCCGGCCGCCCTCCGCGTTCTTCTTTTTGAGCCAACACGCGGCGGAAGGATCGAGCTCGCTGCTTGGCCGCTGGTGAAGAGGCGGTACTGCTGAACATTCGACCATTGAAATCGATCGAAGAGCCACTCCGAACTCACGTCGATTCTTCTCTTTCGCCTGATTGTCGGCTGGAAGAAGACGGCGGCGTCTCCGCTGCCCGACCCTCGTTGGCCATCTGTCATTCGAACAAATCAATGCAATGAAGACGAACACGTTTAACGATAAGAAAAGGTAGATCGACCTTTTCGCAGTCCTCCATTCGAGAATCAACCATTTTTTTTTATTCGTCTTGACAGAAATTACAAAAAGACCCGTAGAAGGAATGATTTCGGAGGACTGCGATCACCGTTGATTCGCCGGGAACCATTGGGACAGCCGCGGGCCGATGAACACGAAGTAGACGACGTTCAGCAGCAGGATGACGTTCGCAAGGATGTAATACCTGAAGAACAAGGAGAAGTGAGCATGGAGGGGACGAGGAGGAGAACCCACCGGTCGATGCCGTCGCTCATGTCCGCGAACTGGAAGAAGTTGGCGATGAACTCGCGGTACTCGACGAAGTGCTCAGCGTTCTCGTTGCTCGCGTTCCCGATTCGGTTCAAATCGTCCCGCTTGATGGTGGGCGGGAGGCGGAGGTCCGTCCTCTTCAGCAGGAGTTCCACGAGCAGGCGGAAGGAGCCGCTGTCGTCGTGCATCCGCACGCGAGCCACGTGATTCTCGAAGAGGAACAAGACGGGAGTGGCGGCCACTCCGTGCTGGTTGATCAACTGCTCCGTGGAGGGCGCCTTGTTGTCCACGTTGAGCGCGTAGACGCGCAGCTTGGGGAAGAGGTGGGCCAGCGAGTAGACGTAGCCGGCCACCCGACTGCTGAAGACGCACGTGGGCGAGTAGAAGAACACCAGCGAGCAGATCGGCCGTCCGAACGGGTCCACGTGCTTCAGCCGCTCGATGAGCACGTCCCCGTCCACGATCATCACTTCCGACGAGTTGCCCGCCTCGACTAAACCGAAAGAAATCAAAGAGAAACAAAGGAAGAGGACTCACTCAATCCACAGGTCAGAACGTGGCTCGTGTGTCTCGTCCGGCTGAGTCCCCGCGCACATCGGAGGTCGTCGAGCGGCGGACAGCGGGCGTTCACGACGTCTTCGAACGAAAGCGGCGAGCAGAAGCCATCAGTCGGAAGTTCCGCCGAACGGGGGGCGAGAACGCTCAGCGCGGACACAAAGAACGAAGAAACGCTGGAAACGGGTGAAATCCAATCTGGAATTCAGGCGAATGGCCAAGATACTCACGATCATCTCCGTCGATCCTCCGCTTCCAGTGAATCCGTCAGCGAAAGGCAACGAAGAAATCAGTCGGCGAATCCGAAAGCCGCCGTTTTCGGCCGCGGCCGCGAACTGCCGAACAGTCGCGTGTTTCCAGCAACGAGAAGCGTGAATTCTTTCCAGTTGCTTTCTTCTTCACACACACGATGGATGGAATTGAAGAGTTTATTGCGAGCAATGGCAACACAACGAACGTTCACTCGTCCTCCCACTCCATGGCGTTCAGCAAGTCGCCGCTCTCGTCCTCCGACTGCCGCTCGGTGAGCGCGTCCTCCTCCGCGTCCGAGCCCTCCTCGGCTTCCAGCGTGTTCGAGGTGTTGCGGACGTCCTCCTTGATGGCGTTCCGGATCGCCTTGATCGTCTCCTGAAACCTCCGATTGCTTCTGCTCATCGAAGGAGGAAGGACTCACGGCCGGCAGCCACCCAGTCGTCGGGTTGTACTCGGGGAGGGTGCCGTAGAAGTCGGAGCGAAGGAGGCGCTGGGCGGCCGGCAATCGGATGTCGCACACGCAGTACCACATTTGGCGGATGACCGGCAGAAGACCTCAAACACGACCATCAACAGAGGAATGAATCGAAAGAACCCACCGGCCGTGTACTGGTAGACGGGCGTCACGCTGACGGTCGCGTTTCGATCGCCCTGCCCCAACCTCAAGCGCTGCCGCTCGGGGATGCTCTGGTGCTTGCGGAAGGAGACCATGATCGTTTGGAAGCGTTTGGCGTTCGGGTCCTTGCGCGGATCGTACCCGAACTTGCACCACAGACGACCCCACGGCCCGGAGAGGATGTAGAAGCTGTACTTCGCGAGGAGCACCCTGCAAACGAGCGGGAGTGCGGGAAGAGAGTGAATGAACGGACTTGAGGATCGTGTCGTCGAGTCCCGTTTTGCAGTGGATGGCCACCCGATTCCACATTGGGCCGCTCTTCGAACAGGTCCTTCACCAGCTTGTGCGCCTCTTCGTTTCGGATTCTGAAGCCGGCGGTCAACAAACAAGTGAAAAAAGAGGAAAAGGATTACCGCAAGTCCACGTCCTTGACGGCGCTCTCGCTCGGCGCGTCCGGGAACTCGTCGTTGGCCTGAACGGTGACCGTCCACGCCTTCCGCTTCCACCCGCATGTCTGCAAGCGATCGATCGATCGAGGAGCCAGTGATTGCATCGTCCACTCACTCTGCCCGTACGAGCCCTCGACCACGCGGTCGGCGTCGTGCGTGAGGATGCGCGGAGTGATGCCGTTGTTGTAGCGGCTGAAGACGAACGGCGGGAGGAAGCGGGGCACCTTTTCGCCGTTCGGCTCGGGTCGCTTCCACCACGAGAAGGCGGACTGGAAGGTGGTGGGCACGAGCCGGGGGACGAGGTCCTCGTACACGCCCTCCCCCCGACGAGTGCGGCCGGATGGGCAGGTACTGGAAGTCGCAGAGCGACTTGAACGAGTGGACGGTTTGGACCTGGAAGCGAGGGAAGAGCAGTGAAGGAGGAATGTCTGCTAACGAGTCCCAGGCACTCCACCGTGCAGCTGTTCGGCACCCGCTTCTTCCGCCGCAGTCGAAAGACCACGTGCATCACGCCGCCCGCCGCGTCGTCCATCGTCGTCCGCTCGGCCGTCATCGCGCTCTGGTACAGGTTCTGCGGTCGGTAGCGGAATTCGAGTGCCTTTGCACCCGAAAAGGCCTGAAATCGAGGTTGGTCGAGTGGAAAGAAGCGACGAACTCGCCTCTTGGATCGCATCATCGCCGCCCAACGTCGCCAGCGCCCGGTCGACGTTCTTGACGACGGCCGGGTGCTCGACGATCGTGAAGTGGGTAATCCCTTTTGAGCTCATTTCTGGAGAACGCAATGAATTCCGTCTTACACAAGCAGTCAAAAGTAGAAGTTAGCGGAGAAAACGCAAATATAGGCGAACAGTCGACCAAAAGCGACCCGGATCAAGTTTATTCACTCGCAGAAAGTTGGATGAGACAACTGGGAGATCACGAAACAGCAGCGTTCATCCGTTTGAAGCACTTCTTCTTGATCTTTCTTCAGCGGGCTCGGAGCCTCCGGTCGGTGGAAAGCCGGCCACCAGCTCTTGCGGCCCCACCAGAAGCCCTTGATGATCTGCGGCTGGCTCTCGACGAACTTCAAGCTTTGATACAAGGCGGTCCACGCCTCCTCGTTCTCGCGGTTCCGGCCGAGGTCGAGGAGGGCGAAGGCGGTCGAAAGGTTGCTGCTCACGACGTCCTCGAGCGGCCCGTGGTCCGTCGGCCGCTCGGAGAATCGCCGGAGGAGGGCGGGCGTCACGTCGAACGGGGCCAGGCGCTGATGCTCGCCGTACATCTGAAGAGCAACGAATGAACAGAAGGAACGAAAGAAAGAGCCCACCTGTTCGAAAAGGGCGTACGCTTCCTTCGCCCATTCCCTTTGCTTCGAGCATCCGGACGGCGTGCGGGAAGAGGGCGGGCGCCTGCTCGAAGACCTCCTTCAGCACCTCGAACATCTCGTCCCGCTCCTCCACGAACACCGAGAGTTCGATCAGCGGAAGCAGAAGGACGAGGAGGTGCTCTTTGTGCTCCAACGCCTCCACGAAGCGGAAGATCGTGTCCAGCCAGTTGCGCGCCTGCTGGAAGGTCATGTTCGCGCGGTAGAGCTCGTACTCGATCAGGAACTTGTAGATGTGGAAGATCTTTTGACTCTGAAAGCAGGAGGATGCAGAAGAATGACGGAATGGCACGCACACCTCGGGTCCAGCGTCAAGAGCGGCGGCTCCTGCAGGGCGAACGCCTCTTCAAGGAAGCCGTGGCAAACCTTGAACATAAGGTCGTGGATCACGATGAAGCCGCTCGGGTTCGTCCACAACTTCTGTCGATGTTGGAAGAGCCGTTGGAACATGAGGCGCGTCTAAAGTCGACTCAATCGCTTAAGAACGAGATGAAGGAAGCAGACTCACGTAGTCGATTAGTTCCATCGTGTTTTCGGGCGACTCCTGCATCTCCAGATGCCGTTGAGCAGCGGCGAGGAAACAAACTCTAAAGTCAGCCGTATGAAGAAAAAAGGAGAGGAACGAACCGGCAGGTAGGCGGTCACGGGCTCGTAGTTGTGTCGAATGGAAAAGAAGACGGCCTCCTTCTCCTTGTCGATCCCTCGCGGCTTCGCGTAGTAGCTGAGGTCGATGCTGGCTGCAAGAAGGAGAGTTCAATCGAATGGAAAGAAAGGAATGAACCGATGATCTCGGCCAAGTACTCCCAATTGCACGCGTTGATCGCCTCAAAGCATCGCGTGTAGATCATGAGGATGTTCGTCTGCATCAGTTTGCGGAAAGAGCGGCTGCTCAGCGTGTACAGCCTGAAAGCCCCGTTCAAACAAACAAGAGGAAGAAATGGACGAACAGATCGCGGTAGTTGAGAAACTTGTACGTCCACAACTCGTAGCCGTACGCCGTCTCCAGTTCGCACAGTTGCTCCACGCTAAAACAAACACGACATGAAGCAAGTAGATCAAAGCAAACCATCGAATGCCGTTGCGAACACCCTGCACGATGCAGTGCGCGTACACGAGTCGAATTTGGCCCACGCGCATCCGATTGGCTCGGAGGATGTTCGCCAGACGAGACATGTACTGAAGGGCGCATTGGATAGTTGACAGATAGGAAAGGACGAACGTAAGAGACGTGAAGAATGTGCTCCCGGTTCCAGAACATCTTTCGGTAGTCGGTGATCGCCGTCAGCAGGAGGGCCGCTTCTGAAACGAAGAAACACGACATTGACGGGCCGTGATCCCCGCTCACCTTCTCCACAGGACATGAAGAACTCCAGCTGGTGGGTTCGCTTCTTGAACTGATCGTAGACGTCGATCACTCCGGGCTCCGCGAAGCCGCAGCCCTCGACCGGGTTGCGCGGCGAAGCGGGGGGCTCTTCCATTGCGACGAGCTCCGATTTCGGCGGCCTCCTCGCCCTCGTCCGAAGAGATCTCGAACTCCTGGACGCCGAGGCCGCCTCCGGACAGCGAGGAGGAGTCGGAGGCGTCGTTGCTCGACTCATCGGACGGCGAGTACGCGGAGGAAGACGAGGAGTCCCGCTTCTCCCGCTTCTTCTTGCGGGCGGGCCGGGTGGGAGGAGGGCGGCTGCCCGACTTTTCGTCCTTTCGGCTCCATTCCGGACTGCTGGACATCAACAGACGCAGTAGAAATAGAGGTGATCTAAACGCAATAAAATTCTTCTCGTTCACAAGGCGAAAGCGGAACGCAAAGCGCGCGAAAGCCGCACACTTTCGCGCTTTGACCTCAAGCCGCTGACGAAGAGCGGCAGCAAAGGCGAGTACTGGAGTGAACTGAGGCGATCACAAGCGTTCTGTTTGTTGCAGCTACCCGAACGAGAAACCGTGGATGAGTTCAATGCAAACACTCGAATCAAACAACCGAATTGTGGTCTTGTTCTGGAAAGCCGTGGTCTTCTTGCTCCAATGCATCTTTCTGCCAAAGGCAGCAGCAGCTTGCTTTCCCACGGGTTGCAATTGGAGGTTCTCGACAACAAACTACGAACTTCCTCTCCTCGACAACTCCCTTGGTTCGTTCGTTGGGCGATGTTCATTCACGATCCTCCTCTACGGTAAACAGTCGTGAAAAGAAGTGACTCGTCCGTGCGCCCGTCCGCCTCTTGACCTCCGCAGCGATCGGGGCGGCGGAACGAGGCGAAAATTTGTTGAGGGAGGGCGCAGTGAATATTGACGCCCCGCATCCAGAGGAGCGAACAGAAAGACGAAGGTAGACGGCGGGGACGTCCTCCGCCGATCGTCTTTTCCGGAGGTTCCCGCCGCTCGCCGCCCCGTCGGCGGGCGCGTTGCGGCGCGCGAGTCGCAAAAAGACGTGAGTCTTGAGGAGCGAGCGGCAATTTTCTTCCCGACTTCTCGTCCCCTCCCTCTTCTGCGTGTGTCGTCTGCCGATTCCCGCGATCCAAAAGGGACCAGCGAGGGAGTGGGGGACGGATCGGTCGGCTTATTTCCCCAGCTGCGGGCCGGCCGGCCGGTTACCGAGCTCCCGCCGATGGGGCGGCGAGCGGGCGGCAGGTTTGTTTAGTTTTTGGCCCTTCCCGTGTTCATGACCGCCCGCCCGCCCGGAGCGCTCGCTCGCTCGGCTGGAACGCGCGAATTCGAGGCGGGCCGGCCGTTTGATCCGGCGCGCGAGAACCCATCGGGAGTTCGGGATCCCCGCCACCCGCCCGCTTCCCACTCGCCAGCACGAACAAAAGAGCCGACGGACGGGGGCGAGTCGGGCGGATGAGTCGATTTTAATGAGCTGCAACCGGGGCAGCGGAGGTGTGATCCCAACGGTGCGTGTTTGTATCCACCGGTTCGTTACTGATCGCCTCGCCGCTCCACTCCCTCGCCGCTCGTGTCGGCGGAAAGACGACGAGCGGCGGACTCGAATTCACGTCGCCGATCGCGAAAGGAGTGCGCAAAATGTGCGCCGACTCTTTCGTTCACGCCTTTTCGGTCGATCCGCCGCGTCGCCCTCAAACAATCCGCTCGCCCGCAGCCGCCCACTTGCGTCGTCCCGCCCGTCCGCACAATTCCGCCCGATTGCCACCGCCCCGACCGCCAGCCACTCCACAAACACTCGCCGATGCCCCTGGCGGCCCCACCCGCCGACTGTCCGACCCTCGCTGCCTCCCGACTTTCGGTCGACGGATCGCGGATCGTAAATTAATGCATGCACGAATGGCGGGCGTGTTTTCGCTCGCTGTTGGCCGTCGGGCGCACGAAAAGTGGACGTCTGCGGGGATCAGGGGCTGCTTTCCGTGATTCACCCTCCTTTCTTCCTTCTCTTCGCTCGTTGTTTGTGCTCGAAGAGTATTCCACCGTTTATTGCGGCTATGCGACGGCTATCCGCTCCGACTACGCGGCAACGGAGAACGGCGGTCACACTCGCGGTCTTTGTGTCCATCCCAGTTCCTCGACCTCTGAATGGCACAAAACCGTGAAGAGAGGCCAGCCGTTTGTGCGGCTAAGCGGACGGTGAGTTCTGGGCGGGCGGGATGGAGCAGAAAAAGAAGGGGATCTTTTCCTGGTCGCTGAACACGTTGCCCCACGTTCCGAAGGTGGGCACCCCGTCGTCGCCGTTCGTGCGCACCATCAGGTAGACGTGTGCGTGGCCTTTGGTGGGCTCCGCAAAGAGGTTGATTTCTGCAGAGAAGAATAAACGATTGGTCTGCCGTCTGCTCACTTTTGTCCTCCAGCGACCACCTGAAAGAACGAACCGATGAGGAGGAAGAGAGTGTGTTCTTACCATCGAAAGTAGTCAGTCGGTGTCCCGTCCTCGTTCACCCACTGGCCCTTGAAGAAAGACATGCCGAACAGGACGGGCCAGTACTGTTGGAAGGATTGGGCGTTCTGCTCGTTCCGTGTGTCCCACTTGTTCGTCGCGATCAACCGTCGGGCGAGGTCTGAAGAAGTCAAGTGAAATGGAAGGTGAAGAGAAACGAACTGCTCAGGAAAGTGTTGTACACATCGTCGTGGATCGAGGGGAGGGTTCCCTTTACGCCATTTCTCCCCAACGACTCGCAAGTGGCTTTTGCCTCTTCGGGCGTCTTCGGGCCACGCTGCACGCCCACGCACCCGCCGTCCGGGGCGACGACCATCCCGACCGGGCACTCGAGGTCGTCCTTGTACTCGCAGAGGAGCGGGAAGTTTTGATGGACGCCGTCGACGTCGTTGAAGCCCACTTGATTCGAAGGACCCCCGAAACGGTCGGCATGCTCAAGGGCGACGAGCCGCTCGGGCAGGTCGCCTTGCGGGCCCCGATTGTCGGGTTCTTTCCGCAACCACAAGGCGGGGTTCACCCTTCCCTAAAGAACCGGCGGGAGTGATCGATGAGCTGCTTTTGTTCACGTGTTTCTTCAGCTCCTGGTCGACGTAAAAGAAGGAGTCCCGGTCGGGGCAACACACACGACCGGCCCCGCACTTGCCGCCCTCCACGTCCATCTGCCGACTGCCCACAAAGTAGCTGGTGTTTGGCTGCAATCCCTCAACGATTTCAGTTGAGAAGCGCCCTCGTTACCTGCAGTACGCGATGAGAGACCAGCTGGTTCACGTGTTCGGGCGTGCGGACGAAAGCGAGCCGTCGGTGGGGTGTGGAGAAGTGGCCGCAACTCTTGTACAACTCCTTCCAGCTCCCGTCGTCGGTCGAGAAGCTCTTGCTTGTGGCCACAAAGCAAGATTCGTTGAAGAAGAGCGCCGGAGCGGTCAGATGGTCGCATTTCACGTGAAATTTGTTCCCTTGCGCTAAAGAAACAAACGACTACGTTGAAGTAACCAGCGTTCACTAACCGTGTGCAAGCGACGGCGCAAAGGAGAACAGAACGAGCAGACAAGGGATTTGAAGCATGACTCAAGCCACAGATCGACTGAAGAAATTCGACCAATCCTCATTTCTTCTGTGCTTTTATTCACAGCTTGCTTTGAATCCTTCTTTTGTGATGGTGATTGCGTGAAGGAACGATCGCTCCTTTGATGAAAGCGGTGAATATTCATGGCCGTCGGCTGCAACCGGCGGCATTTGAAACCGCTTTGAATAAGCGGGGGAAGATGAGCAGACGAGCGGGGTGCGCGAAGTGTTGATAATGCCGCTCGGTGCAAAACTCGCCGCTTTTTCTCAAACCAAACAAAAGAAGCGGCGAGCGGCGGAATTCGAGCGGAGGTGCCCCGTTACACCCGACTGACCCAATTTGCCGCCCGCCCCCTTCGAGCGGCTTTCGGCGATAACCGGCGGGCGGGCGGGCGCCAAATGAACACGAACAAATGATTCCTCCGATGCCGCCGTGTTGACATCGAGCTCACGCCCGCCAAACCGCACACTGGAGATGCGGCCGTTCTTCTCTCTTCTTCTTCCTTTCCTTTTCTTTGTTGACCGAAGGAAGTGAGTGGACCAGAAGGCTGATCTCTTTCAATCCCGTGCCTTCAGAACTGTTCGATGTCGCAAGCACGACCGGCTTTCTGGAGCGAACGGCGTCCGTTGGCTCGCCGGTCGAATTCGAGGCGCCGTTGAGAGTCACGAGTGACGTGAGTTTTCAAGAGAGTTCCTGCTCGAATTGAGGACTTCAGGAGGACAACTCGACGGTCCACCTGTCGTTCACGCGGACGGAAGACGCCGAGTTCTTCGGGATTTTTCCGTCCGAGCTGACGGCCGGCCGCCGTTTCGGCGTCTTCCTCCGCGACCCGCACGCGATCCCGCTCAAAAAAGACACGATCCACCTTTTGGTTTGTTCGAGCAACGAACAACGAGTGATTGGGCGTTCAGATCACGGGCACGAGCGGAAAGCAGAGCGAACTGCTGGAGCTCCGCGTCGAACTCGAGGATTCGAGCTTGGAGTCGCCCGAATTGGAGTCGGCCGAGTACACGATCAACATCCCCGCTCCGCTGCCTGCGGGCGTCCTGAAGAAGTTCAAAGTAAGGGTCTGCCCACACTCTCCTTCAATCCTCCGCTTTCAGATCCGAAACGCCCAACGGACGAAACCCACGAGGTTCCAGTACACGTTGACGGGAGAATACGCACAGCTGTTAGCATTCCTTTGCGTTAACTGCTTGATTGTTTGCCCTTCCCCAGGTTCTCGGTGGATGCCGTCGATCCGGACATCTTGCTGCTGCGATCTCGCGGCTGTTCGACGGCGGACGAGTGCGAGGCGCCGTCCACCATCCCGCTCCTCTTGACCGTCCATTCGGACGAGCTGAACGTCCTGCCCGCCCAAACGCTCTTCGTTCTCATCCGCACGACAACGCCCAAGCTGCCCAAATTCAAGGAGCACTCGTTCAACACCACGATCCCGGAATACGCGACTTCATTCCCCTCGTTCGTCCAACTGCAAACCGAAGAGGCGCAACGGAGTTCCGTGGAGTTCGAGCTGAACCCGCCCAGTCGGTTCTTTTCGGTCAACAAACGAAGTGGAGTGCTCTCTATTCGGGTTCGTCCCCTTCATTTCTTCTCACCTCTTCTCTTTGCAGGACCCCGCTTTGATCACACTCAGGAATCTCGGGAGTGTTCACAAGTTCGACGTCGTGTTGCGCTCGACGGCGGACGGCAGCGAGTTCGATCGAATGGTGGCGGAGGTGCGCGTGGAGGCGGGCGATCGGATGGCGCCCAGCCAGAAGTTTGAGTTTGATCAGGTGGGTGCGGAGAGGAAGGAGTAAAACGAATGGTTGTTGCAGGAAATCTACGCCTTCGCTCTCTCGCCCGGCAAGACGGCGATCGGCCGAGTGGGTGGGCGAAACGCGCCGGCCGCCCGCTTCGTGATTTCGGAGGGCGGCGGCGGCGAGGTGGTGATCGACGAAAAGACGGGCGACTTGTCCTTCGTTGGAGCTCTGCAGCAGCACGCCCGCAACTACACACTCAAGGCAACGAGCAATAGATCGCAGAGAATTCACGGAGCTGCTTGCAGATCACGGCAATCGCCAACAACCACACGGCTTCCTGCTCTGGACACGTGTTGATTGCGGGCCTGGGCAGCAACCCGCCTGCTTTCGAGGGGAAGATTCAAGTGTTGGACGTGAAGGCGGACGGTGAGCAGCAATAAGAGAGCGAATTGATGACTACGGCCTCAGAACTGAAAGCCGGCGACCGGCTGTTCGAATTCAAGGCCCGTGACGCCGATCAGGACGCTCACTTGAAGTTCGCATTGAAGACGGCGAAGTGCGTGGACGATGTGGGCAAAAAGGAGGACTGCAAGAAGGGCCTGTTTTCCGTCGATCCGAACGGAGTGCTCGCGATCAACCGGACGGCCGACCTGCCCGCCGCCGCCCACCTCGTGGTTGAAGCGGCCGACTCGGCG
The DNA here is from genome assembly GCA_024699865.1 of Aphelenchoides fujianensis. Classification (NCBI taxonomy): domain Eukaryota; kingdom Metazoa; phylum Nematoda; class Chromadorea; order Rhabditida; family Aphelenchoididae; genus Aphelenchoides; species Aphelenchoides fujianensis. The sequence goes on along the minus strand of JAMPIO010000007.1, from coordinate 614,704 downwards.
CATCCAATGGAACCCAAGGCTTCGAGTGAGTACCGATCGAACACGCAATCAGACGGCTCTCTTCTTGCAGCCCAGCTTTTGATCGCTTTTGCCACAGAAGAGCGAAAGTTGGCGCCGGCCGACAGCGTTCGCTTTGAAGTGGGCAGAGAAGAGCGGGTTTCCCTCTCCCGGCAGCTTCCTTCCGGCTCTTTCGTCCACGTCGCGCGCGTGAAGCCGGTGGAAGGGCGGTGGGCGGACGGCCAACGAGTGCGCTACTCCCTCGATTCCACGGCCTTCTTTTCGATCGACCCGAAGTCCGGTGAGTGGCTCCTCGCTTCCATCTCGTTCACAGGTGTTCTGCAGGAGTGATCACGACCGCCAAGTCGCTTGCCGACGCCCCTTCGAGCCTCAACGTGACCGTGACGGCCGCGAACGAAGTGAACGCGGCAAAGAGCACGAAACTCCTCCGAGTGGACGTGGCCGACGACTCCGGCCGCCCGCCGTCTTTCGAGCGCGACTTTTTCGAGTTCGAGGTGCCCGAGAACGCGGCGGCCGGCCGCCTGGTCGGAGTGGTGGGCGGCGGAAAGGACGGCATCCACTTCGGCTTCCCGAGCGGAGAAACGAAGACGAGCGAGCTTCTGGAAATCAGCAATAACGTGAGTGTTTGATCAACCGAGGAGATGACCGCTCGTCTCTTTGAAGGGCCGAATCACGCTGAAAGAACGCCTGGATTCCGCTTCTGTCGGCTCAAGCCTGAACTTCTTTGTGGAAGCGAAGAAGAACGGGAGTTCTGCGGGCACACTGCTTCCCGTAAGCTCCCTTTTTCCCTCCTCTTTTACTTCCATTTGTTTAGGTGCACGTCCGCTTGATAAAGAGCTTCGACGGTCCGCTCGAGTTCCTCCAAGCGGAAGTCAACCCAAGCTTGATGGAAAACGCGCCCGTCGGGACGTTCGTTGCGAAGTGCGCACTCAACCGGTCGCCGTCCCCAACGCTTCCGCCCGCCCTCTTCTCGCTGAAGACGACCGGCCACTCCGCTCCGATCGGCTCCGTTTTGACGGTCGATTCGAACGGCGTCCTCCGAACCAGCGGGATGTTGCGCCGTCTGAGCGGTCTCTACGTCTTTTCGGTTGTTGCGCGAGTGGGCGCCCGAAATGCGACGACGACCGTCCACTTGAACGTGATCGCCACGTCGAAATGCCAGCCCAGCTTTAAATCCGATCAGCTCTCCGTCCTGTACGCGAACTTCACGGATAAAATGGTGAGTGAAAGGAGGAATCCTCTTACTCTCATCTCCCTCTTCAGCCATCGAAAGAGCTGACCGTCGGCCGCTTCAAAGCGGACGTCCACGAGGAGTGTTCGCTGAGCTACGAGCTGGACAACCCGCTCGTTGACATCGACGAGCAGAGCGGGAGTGTGTTCTTGAAGAAGACGGCGATGAGCGGAGGAATGCGGTCGCGGATCCCGGTCTGTTCTTTTCGTTTCTCTCGGCTGACCGGAAGGATTGCAGTTGGTGATCAAAGCGAAGAGCAGCGGCCTCTTCGCCCGCTTCTCCGCCGAACTCCGCGTCCATCGAGAGTCGAACGAAAGCCCTGAGCTCGCTGAAAAGACCCTCCGCTTGCGAGTAGCCGAAAACCTGCCGGCGGACGTGTCGATCGGCTGGCTGCGGGCCGCCCGCCCGACCGCCATGGACAAATTCCGGCTGCTCACTCCGTCGGCCGACTTCGCGATCAATTCGACGAGCGGCGAGATCCGGACGAAACGACCGCTGGACCGCGAGCAGGCGCAAAGACACGAGTTGGCCGTCGAAGTGATCCACGCGACCAACTCGAGCCGAAGGGACGGCGGAATGGTCGTTGTGGAAGTCGTGGATGTGTGAGTTCAATCGGGAAGGGCCGGAGTTACTTTTTTTCGATTTCCAGCAACGACAACCCGCCGGTGTTCGATCGAGAGCGCTACGAGTTCGTGCTGGACAAGAAGACGACCGCCGGGACGACGGTCGGGCGATTGCGGGCCTACGACGCGGACGAATCGGCAAAAGACGGTGGGTTTTTAGTTGATTGCTTTGATTCAACTCGGTTCAGAAGTGGACCTTCCGAAGTACTCGATCGAAGAGTCCAAATTCCACTTCCGCGGCAAACTGAAGCCGACCACTCCGATCTTCGAAGTGCACTCGACAAGCGGCGAACTCCGCCTCCTCACGAACATTCGGGACGTTTCGGGCGGCCTGTTCGAGTTGACGGTGGCCGCAAAGGACGCTCAAGAGGTCCACACCACGCACGCAGTAGTTGAAGTGAGTGGATTGAAGGGAATGCGCGACAATGGTTGTTTCTTCCAGGTTTTCGTGTGTGACGGGGCGGAGATCGGGCAGTTCGTCTTCCAACGGAATCCCCGCTCTTTGCAGCAATCGGAAGTCGAGAGTTATCTGAAGTACGTACTTTGATCGGTTCTTTACTCACCTGTGTTGTTCAGTGGACTGACCGACGGCATCAGCGCGCGCCCCGTCTTGAAGGAAGTCGCTTTGCATCCGACGAACAGCGAGGCGGTCGTTCTTCGGGTCCTTTTCGTCCACCCGAAGCTGAACTCCGTCATTCCACTCGTGCGGATCGAGAAGCAACTCCCAGCGGGCAACTGGACGGTCTACCGGCCGTCGGAGGTCCGTCTGCTCACTTCTCCTCGATTCCTTTAATGGAGTGCTTCAGAACGACGAGCAGTTGTTGAGTTTGGCGGAAGAAGAGGCGGCAACCGAAAGCGTTTACGTTTCCACGCTGCTCATTGCGGCCATCGTGTTCTCCGCTCTTCTGTGCCTGATCCTCACGGCTTTCGGGTGTGTGGCCTGCAATCAGAGGAGGAGGTGGGCATCGACCTCTTCTCTTCGATTGATCGCTTTCGTTCGTTCAGATTCAACGAACACAAGGCCTTTTGCGAGAGCGTGAACGAGGCGGCGGATTACTCGACGAAGTGCGTGCTTTCGGGCTTTGCCGCCGACGAACTCCCGTCTTACAAGCGATACGAGTCGGTCCACGAAACTCGTTTGAATCCGATCCTGCTGAGAGAAAGCGGCCCGCTTTTTGCTCCGAACTTTCCGCACCGGCCGGTCGCCATCTCGCGCCAGTCGATCACGTCCGGAGATTCGGAAACCCAAGAGGTCTCCGTCGAGCTTTGAATTCGCCCTCGATCTTGTTCGAACTGCCAAAGACCTGCGTTTCATAAACTCATTGGATTTCGTTGTTTGGAGTTCACAACGAGCAGAGATTCGCGAAGAACAGGGCGGAAAAGAGATTTGGTGAAAGGCGAGCGCCCGCTTCTCCGTCGTGCGGAGAGCGGCGAGAGGCCGGGCGGAAGGCCACGATTCGAGCGGCGATCTCCCGCGTCTCTCGCGTAAACAACGCGAAATCGTCGGCGGTACGGTGCGGCGGCTTGTGGGTCGACTTCGGGCGGCGGGCGGACGGCGAGCGGCAGTCGGGCGGCCAGCAGCCGAGAGCGGCGGTCGCTCCTTTCCTCTCCCCCTCCTTCCCTTCCCCTTCTCCCCCTCCTCTCCCTTCCCTTCTCCCCTACTTCCCCTCCGCTTACCCCGCTTCTTGCAGCCGTTCACCCCCACCCCCAACCTCCGATCGTCATGTCGTCGCAGTTCGGCGGACAGAAGGCGGTGGACGAGCTGGACAAGCGCATGAAGGAGGCCAACATCAACCGCGCGCCCACCTACGAGGAGGAGTGCATCAAATACATGACCGAGAACAACGTGAGTCCCCTCTCTTCATCTACTCGTGATATCCACCACTCGATTGCAGATCCAGCCCGGCTCGGAGATGATCGAGAACCGCCCGCAGCCGGCGACCAACCGCCGGGCGGGCGCGCAGATCACGCAAGTGAGCAGCAACGTCTACAAAGCGCGGCCCACCGCGATCACCGTCTACCAGTACGAGGTGAAGATCGCGGGCCACAACACGTACGTGACCGGCCGCGACTGGGAGTCCTTCACGGACGCCAGCTCGGTCGAGTAAGTGCCCCCACTCTCTATACCTCCGCTAACCGATCGACTGCTTTCAGCTTCTTCAACATGGAGCGCCGGGCGGCCTGCGAGCAGATCTACGAGGTGATGCGCCAGCGGGTCGGCGAGATCAGTCAGAACCGGTACGGGTTCTACTACGACCGCCGGCAGACGCTCTACTCGACCGTTCAGCTGAAGAAACCAGTGAGTTACAGCCCTCATTCTCACACCCCCCACTTCCATCGTTGCTTGCAGATCGAGTTCACCTTCTCGATGAACGACCTGATCGACTCGACGGGGCTGGACCGCGAGGACGCCAACCAGATGGCCCCGTTCCGCAACTTCAACCAGTTCCAAGTGGTCATCAACGAGCCGCAGAACAACAAGACCTTCACCACTGACCTCAGCGTCGCCCTCCAGAGCGTCGGCAGCGGGAACCGCGAGTTCGCCCACTTCCTGGACGTGGCCAGCTCGCAGGCCATCAGCGACAAGCGGGGGGATTTTGTGTCGTTCCCGAACGGTGCCGCCTACTTCATGGACCCCGCGGCCTACGGCTACGCGAACGACAAGCTGGAGCTGAACAACGGCGTCTACTTGGCCGCCGGGGTCGGCAAGTCGGCCCGTCTAGTCAGCTCCAACAGCGGCGGGTGCACTGGGGCGCTCGTCGTCGAGCGTAAGTCAAACTAGCCGCTCTCTGCTCCTCTAATCACTCCTTTGATTGCAGCCAAGCTCTCACCCTTCCATTCGATCCAGGTTAGTTTTCCGTTTGGTCCACCTTTCCCCAATTCGCATAAAAGAGGCGACCCGCTAGTGTCTTTCGCGTGCAGAAAGCGGGCCGTCACCAGCGGACTCGAACGATGAACAGAAAGGCGTCTGTCTAACATCAAGCTCTGCCCAAACGCGATACGCCCCAAAACTGATGAACATCTTCATGCAAATTGGCGAAAGGTGGACCAAACGGCAAACGTACCGCAATGCGATTCAGACGGTGGCCGAGAAGGTGGAGGGGCTGAACACTCGGGAAAAGATGCTGCAGCTCCTGCGCGGCCTCTACGTCTACCCCGCCCACCTGTTCCGTCGGAGCGTCGGTGGGACGTCCCGCCTGAAGACCTTCAAGATCGTCGCCCTGGGTCCCCGCCCGGCCGACCACACGTTCGAGGACCGCGACGGCAACCAGATGACCGTCCTCGAGTACTTCAAGAAGGCCCACAACTACGTGATCACGTGAGTTTCGCGTCGTTCACTGCAAAGTCCCCCAAATGGCAACGCTTTCAGGAAGCCCGACCTGCCCACCATCGAGGTCGAAAACAAGGCCAGCAAGCGCACGGAGTTCTACCCGATGGAGGTCTGCGAGGTGCTCGGTAGGACGCCTGCCCCCTGCTGCTCCCTCCTTCACCGCCCCTTTCAGACAACCAGCGGCTGGGCACGGCCGCGCTCACGGGCGAGATCACGTCCGCGATCATCCGCATTGCCGCCATGCACCCCGTCGAGCTGTCCAACCGCGTGCAGAAGTGCGTGCAGGCGCTCGACTTCAACTCGGAGTACATGCGCAAGGCCCAGATCCAGGTGGACCAGGTGCCGGTGCAGGTTTGTGCGCCCTCTGCTCTCGCCCTTTATCGTTTCGTTCCAGCTCGAGGTGCCCATTCTCAAGGCCCCGGAGATCATGAACGCCGAAGCGGCCGAGCGGTACAACACGAAGACCAACAAGTTCAAGCTCGGCAACTTCGTCTCCACTCCCCGGGTGGGCACGGCGTGGGCGGTCTACGGCGTCTGCCGCATGGGGCAGCGGCCGTCGCAGAACGACCTGAAGTGAGTTTCGAAGCAAAGTCATCGATCGTCGATCCTCTTCTGTTTGCAGCACTTTCGTCGGCGAGATCGTGCACGCCGCGAAGATCAAGGGAATGGACCTCCAGCAAACCTACGAAGTGCAGGTGCTCTCCGACAACCTCAAGCACACGGACAGCCCGCCCACCCAGCTGCGCGAAAAGATGCTGGCGGCCAAGACGGGCGGCTGCCGCATCGTGATGGTCATCACCTCGCTCGACGACACGAAAATTCACGGTTCGTGCCCGCTCTTCTCCTCTCACTTCTGAGTGTTGTTTGCAGGCTTCCTCAAGTCCTACGAGCAAGAAATGGGTATGCTCACCCAGAACCAGACGTGGCAGAAGCTCCGCAAGACCAGCGCGTTCGGCGGACCGCAGAACAAGCTCATGTTCGAGAACATCGTGCACAAGATGAACATGAAGCTGGGCGGCCTCAACTACACGCTGCAAGCGTCCAGCCACCAGGCGATGCCCACGGACCTGATCGTCGGCATCGCTGTCAACCGGGCCGCCGGCGGACGCGGCGAGGCCGGCGAGGGAGCGCCTTCGGTCATCGGCGTAAGTTCCACAAGCTGCTCGTTCTCTCATTCCCCTCTGCTTTCAGTACGCGGCGAACGACGGCGGAGACCCGACCGCCTTCACGGGCGACTACGTCTACCAGCCGGCGTCCCGCGGCGCCGACTTGGGGTGGCTCGAGAAGGCCGTCTCGGACATCTGCGAGCGTCGCCTGCAGCGCAGCGACAACCAGCCGCCCGAGCGCGTGATCATCTTCCGCAACGGCGTGTCCGAAGGCGACTACTCGCAGGTGGGTGCACGCACACTCTGGCTCTCCTACCGCTCGTCTTGCAGGTCCTCCGCTACGAGATCCCGGTCATCCGCAAGATGCTGCGGGATCACTTCGGGCGGGACAACCAGCTGACCTACGTGGTCTGCACGCGCCTCCACAACGCCCGCTTCTGGCTCAAGGAGGCCACGCGCCAGCAGAAGAACAGCGAGGCGAACGTTCCGGCCGGCACGGTGATCGACACGCAGGTCGTGCACCCGACCGTGCCCGAGTTCTTCATCTCTACGTGCCGTTCGCAAATGGTCTGTTTGCTCCGCCGCCCATCCCCCACTAATCGCTTTCCTCTTGCAGGGAACGGCGAAGATCCCCCGCTACGCCGTGCTGCACAACTCGCTCGGCCTCAGCATGGAGATCATCCAGCAGCTCACGATGAACCTCGCCTTCGCGCACCAGATCGTCGGCATGCCCACCAGCACGCCCTCGCCCATCTACATCGCCGAGGAATACGCCAAGCGAGGCCGGAATCTGCTGAACGCTCGTTCGTTCTGGCAAGTTCTCCCACCTGCCTCCTCCTTTCACACCACTCACTCTTGCAGCAAGGAGCGCTCGATCGGCGACAGCCCCGCCCAGCTGAACGACGCTCTCACCTACAAGAAGACGGACATCCGGGGCCAGCGGGTGAACGCGTGAACGGCTCATTCCATCCATCCACACTCATGTACCTCTCAAATTCTTCCAACCTCTTGTACCTCTCACTAAAATCTAATCATCTCTCGACCTACCGCTTGACTACGCTACTTGTTCACATCACTCACGTTTATTCCTCTCCTGTCCCATCAGCTTGTTCGAGTAATCAACGGGAATAAACACGCACGAACACGGCTCCCGATTTATTGGAAGCGGTCAATGGGAAGACGGCCGACTGCTCACTCCGCCGTCCTGTCTTGCGTCCGGTCGACCTCCTGGGTCGCCTCCACCGACTCGTCCGGCCGCTTCTTCCGCTTGCCGCCCGGCCGGCGCGGAGTTGCCGCTTTGACGGGCGGCGGCGACTTCCGCTTCGATTTGGGCAGGAGCGGCGACTTGGAGGCGGCGAGAGGCGAGTTCGGGGGCAGCGGCTCGTAGGCCTTCAGCGAGAAGTTGGGCAGCGCGTGAGACGGGACGGGCGCCTGCAAGCGGTGCATGAACAGGGAAAACGGGCGCTCACGAGAAGCTTCGGGTTCGCTTCGCAGGCGATCGGGACGTCTTCGGAGTGGGCGGCAAACTGGACGGCGCGCTTCGGCGACTCGCACGTGACTTCCGCGGGGACGTTCGGGGCCGCGCGGAGGATCGACTTGGGCGGCGGGACGTCCCACTCGGCGGCCATTCGCTTCCTCTCCTTCTGGCAGATCTCCCGCACGTCCATCGCCTGAAACAACCAATGATCTCTGCTTTCTCGTTGCACTTACCAGCCCAAAGTCCTGCAGAACGGAGCGCTCGGCGTTCAGGACCATTCGGACGAATTGGAGCGCGTGCGGGTCTTCCGGCCGCTCCACGAGCATCGAGACTGAAAACACGGCAGTCGAACGGAGAGGGCGGGCGACAGACAGACCGAAGTTGTTGCGGAGGAGTTTGCGCACGCCCTTCTCCACCTGGTCGACGCTCGTCAGCAGCTCGCCGTTCAGGTCGATGAGGGCGTCGCCCTGCTTCACACTCATCCAGGCGGACGTCTCCTCGCGCACCTTCGTGACGTAAACCTTCTCGTTGTAGCTCTTGATCGAGAGGGCCACGCGCACAGTGGGGATGCGGTAGATGCAGGCCACGTGGTACGAGAAGCCGCTGAGCACCTCGAAAGCGGGCGCGAAGCGGGAGGGCGGGGCGGGCAGCGAGCAGCGGACTCGCGCCACTTGGATCGTGAGCTGCAGGAGAAGTGGGTGAGAAGTGATGACGGGGGCTCACTTTGGTCGCCTTCGGCTCCTCGATCTCGTCCCGCAGTTGCTGCGAGAAGTTCTTCTTGCTGTGGACTCGCTTCTCGTTGATCGAGAGGACGACGTCGCCGAAACGCAGCTGCCCGCCGGTCTCCTGGTTCTCCTTGAGGATCATGCACGAGCGGGTCATCCGCGTGCCCAACTGCAAGGAGGGGAGTGAACAGGAAGCATGCGGGAGGACTCACCTTTTTGATCTTCGGGAATGTGATCGTCTTCACTTCGAAGTGAGTGGAAGGGATGACGTAGCCGAAAGCAGCTGCCACCTGCTTTTCGGCCTCCGTGCGGGGCTTGGCGGGGCGCCCGTCCGGCTTCTCGACGGTCACGTCCACCTCCTCCGTCGTGTTCAGCGTGATCGTCGCGTTCGGGCGGCGACGGGTCCGTTTGCGCTTCGATTGGCGGGACGAGGCGCCGCCCGGAGTGCGCGGCGATTTCCGTTTGGGCGTCCGGTCGGCGGCCGAAGGCGTGCAGCCGCTCGGCGTGGCCGCAGAAGGGGGCGGCTGCTGGACGGCGGGCCGCTTCCGTCGCTCGCTGCCCGTCTCCGCGCCGCTCTTCGTCCGCCGGCCGCTGCCTCGACTCGCGCTGTTCGCGAGAGCGGACGAATTCGAGCCGCCGGTCGCGTCCATGATCCCGCGCGTGAAATGATCGCTTGGGGCAAAACGAAATCGAGCTGAACCTGCCAGGGAATCTGCATGAGCACGGCGATAGATTAGTTGGACGCAAATGCACGGAGCAGCATGCGGATTCGTGTCTGTTTTCCGTTTGTGTTGACCTCGGCACTCGAACGCCACCGGCCGGCCATTCGGTGATCAGCGACCTTGCAGAAAGCAGTCGTCCCACGAAGTGAGCTCTCCGTTCCACCTCCCACTGACTCGTGTGTTGCAGTGTCGGGCACGTGCAAACACCACTCGAAGAAGGCGCTCGTCTGCTGCCTCCACGGAGTGCCGTGCAAGAAGGCGGGGCGCCAGCCGGCCGACTCGACGCCCACGCCCTACAACTCGCTGCGGACGGCGGGCTCGGCCGAGGAGGTCGACGGGGCGCCTCCCTACGAGAACCTCGACGTGGCGCCCACGCAGCCGCTCGTCCCCGTCGGCCGCCCCACGCGCCTCGCGCCCGCGAAGCCGCCGGCCGGCGAGCGCCGCGGGCCGGAGCGCGTCTCTCTGTTGCAGAGCGACCAGAAGTTCGGGGGTTCGTCCGATCGCTCGCCCACCACTCCGTTCTTGCAGGCGCCCAGTTCCCGGAGTCCGCCCGTCTGGCCCCCATCGCGCAGGACGGCGCCTACGAAAACATCGAGAGCCTGGACGGGTGAGCCCTCCGGCCACCAACTCTTCCATTCCTCTCGTTCAGCCAACTCCTGCAGCCGCCGCCCGCGAAGAAGACGGCCGAGCGGCAGGTGGGCGCGTTGGGCGACGTCTACGTGGGCGCCGTGCAGCCGCGCGAGGCCGCCGCCCGCTGCCCCGACCGCTCGACCTTCCGCCTCTTCCACAAGCTGCCGGCGGTGCTCGAGAGCGTCGACGACTTGCCGCCCCAACTGCCGCTCTTCGTCGTCTACTGCACCTCGACGGGCGGCCACTGGTGAGTGCAAGAAGCAGCCTTCATCACTCGCCGCTCTCCAGCTTCTTCCCCGTCCTCGAGTCGGACTTCACGGACCCGCTGAACGGCGCCACGAGCAGCAAGTACTTCGTGGACTGCGGCGACCCCGACACGCCCGCCTTCTCCTCGCTCTCGGCCCTCGTCCGCTTCTACTCGGTCTACGTGCGCCTGCAGCCGGACGCCGAGGGCAACGTCATGGCCGAGATTTTCCCCTGGTGGAATGCCAAGAGCGTCCAGTAGTCTGCCTTGTGTTCGTGTGAGGTCCGCGCCGGAATAAACAGAAGCGTTGGAACATTCGATCAATCCCCATGAGGCGTCGAACCCCCTCTTGACTGCCGTGTGTGCGGCGGAACGCCAAACTGGCGGACGGAAAGGCAGCGAAAGCGGCTCGAATTTTCCGCTGGGCGCTCGCTTTCCGCCAACCGGCCGTCCGCCTCCTCCCGATTTGATCCAAAGCTTTGTTGTCGAGCAAAAATGTCTGCTTCCTGCGCTCCTTCCGGCCAACTGGACCACGGCAAACGGAAGGCGCTTCTCGAATTCGTGAGTTCCCCTCCTGCCGTCGATCATCCCTTTCGCCGTCGTTTAGTGCCACGCTCTCGCGAAATCGCGCGGATTCGAGGGCCCGCCGGCGACGAGCGCGGTGGAGGCGGCCGTCGCGTACGTGTTCCCGATGATCAGCGCGATGTGAGTGGAGCTTCCCTCGGCCGATCACCCCCCGCCTTGCAGCTTCGACCAGACGCTCATCTCGCCCGAAAACCCGTTCGACGAGGCCGAGTTCGCCGTCCAGGAGAACAGCCCGCCCGTCCTCCACCAGCAGCTGCAAAAGGCGGAGGCAAAGGCGGGCGACGAGTTCGAGGTGCTGAAGGTGAGTGGGCGGCGGCGGGACCCGAACGAGCGTTCTTTCAGTTCCTCGCCGCCCTCGCCTACGAGTTCCGCATCTCGCAGGTGCTGAAGGTCCCGCGGCTCTGCGAGAAGATGAACAAGATGGCGCAGATGGAGATGGCGCACGTGGTGAGTGCCGTCTTCTCTCCGTCCACCCGCTCGCTTGCAGTTCTCGTTCATGGGCGACGCGGTGCGGGCGGTCGACCCGAACTGGTGGAAGGTCCTCCAACTGCCCTACGACGACTCCGCATTGAACAACCTCGGCAGGCAGATCCTCAGCCAGGCCACGACGCCCCTCCGCACGCCCTCCCGCGGCAAGTCGAACCGGCCGCTCTTCGACTCGCCGGTCGCGAAGGTCGTCGACTCGCCGAGCGGCCGCGAGCACGTCGCCCTCGAGTACGAGCGGCGAATCAAAAACGAGAAGGCGCACAACGAGGAGCTCAACGGCCTGCTCGTGGCCACGAGCAACGAGAACAGCGAGCTCCGCGAGCAGGTGAACCGGCTGAAAGCGAAGGTGGACGAGTGCGTTCTCTTCTGTCTTCTTCTCCCACTCCTCTCGTTTGCAGGCTGAAGGCGCAGAAGGAGGGCTGTGGGCAGGAGTGCCCCAACCTCGACGAGGTCGCCCGCCAGCGCATCCGCCTTCACGTGCTCGAGAACCAAGTGCGCACGAAGACGGCCGACCTGCAGACGCTGAAGGACGACTTCGAGGAGGCGCGCGCCAACGAGAGCGCCCTCCGCGTGTCCAACGCCGAGCTGGCCGAGAAGAACGAGCTGCTGGCGACGGAGAGGGAGCGGCTGAGCCAACGGCTCTCCTACCTGCTCGACATCAACGACAAGCACCAGGCCCTGCAGCAGGTTCGTCCCCTCGCTTCCTTTTCTCTGACTGCCGTCCGTTCAGGAGTGCGAGAACCTCCGCCTGCGCCTCTCGCTGCAGCAGAGCGGCGGGCCTCAGGTGGAGAAACTGCGGCAGGAGAACGAGAACCTGGTGGGTCGACCGGCCGCCCGCCCACTAACTCGCCTGCTTTCAGTTCAAGCGGCTGCAGACCGCCGGCGAGGAAGCGACCAAGAAGACGGGCCGGCTCGCCGAGCTCGAGAAGGTGAGTTCCTCTTGAGTATGCCCGCATTTCTTTCTCTCTCGCTTACAGACGCTCGCGGAGCAGACGAAGGAGGTCGCCGCCCTCCGCCGTCAAGCCGCCGCTCCGTCCGACGAGCTCCAAGCCGCCCGCTCTCAGTTGAAGGCGATGAGTGACGAGAACTCCCGCCTGCAGCAACGTGTGCGCGAGCTGGAGGAAGAGCGCGCTCGCGAGGCGTCCAAGGAGAACCGGCAGCCATTCGAGGGCGGCGCGAGCAAGGCGGAACTCGCCACCCTCCGCGACAACCTCAAGCAGCTGGCGGAGAACCTGGCGGCGGCCAAGAAGGACGCCAACGAGTGGGCCGAGAAATGCGAGGACCAGCGGGTGCGCGCCGACGGGCTCCAGGGCGAGCTGAACGAGGCGAAGCGGCAGCAGAAGAGCACCGTGCAGAACGTTCGGCGCGTGGAACGCGGTGAGTGCCGCCCGGAACGTCCACTTTCTTCCTTACCCCTCGTCCAACAGCCGCTCCTTCTGCTGTTTGCAGGCCCCTCCGAGTCGTCCGCCTTCGTCCACTCGGCCGCCGCCTCCTCGCTGAAGTCGAACGGCGCCCGCTACCCGAACTCGCACCCCGACCGCACGCCGAAGCGCGTCCAGATGGCCGGCGGGGAGTTCCGGGACGAGGATCGATGAGTCGCGCTCCTTCTTCCGCTCACTCACTCCACTCTTGCAGAAGCCACATCCTCAGAGAGCGCAACGAGCGTTCTCTCCCGCACATGCAGTCGTCGCTCATCGACAACAAGGTCGTTTTGGGATGATTTGTTTGTACATTCGTTCTTCTCAACGTGTTTTCTGTTCTCGGTTTTCATTTCTTCACCCACTACCTCGGTTGTACCAATTAGATGCTCTACTCACGATTAAACGCTTTCGACCAATCGATCAGTTCAACCGCCAAAAAGACGTGTTCTTGCAGAGGGGAGATTCATTCGATTGCGTGGAGTGTCCGACCGAGTCGACGAATGGAAGGTACCGCTCTATTTGCATTCGTCGTTCGCTTCCTTACATGAGTGTGGGACATCTTCTTCTTCTCGTACCCGCTGCTCAACTGGCGGTTTGCATTGAAAACCGAGAATTCGGAAGGAAACCGTTTATTCGGCGCAGGTATCGTCGTCCGAGTCGGCGGCGGGGTGGACGCTCACGTCCTGGCGAGCGGCGGGCGGGCGGGCGGCCGTCTCGCGCGGCCTTCTGGTCGCGGACGACGCCCCACATGTCGAAGACGAGCTCGTCGGGGAACTCGAAGGCGCGCCAGCTGGGCCGACTGGCGGAGGCGGTCGCGCATCTCGAGCAGCTCGCCGCACTCCCGCCCGAGCTCCCAAATGTTGAGGGCGAGCTCGTCGTCGTGGACGCCCAGGTACTCCTCGAAGATGGCGTTGATGGCGGCCAGGAGCTGCTTGTCGACCGCCTCCTGCAGCGGGAGTGAGTGGGCAGGGGCGGAGAACTCACCCCCTGGACGACCGAGCGGCCGTCGGCGAGGAAGCGGAGCGTTTGGTTGCCGCTGGCGGCCGGCAACTGCGGGCGGGCGGCCGAACGCTCGCCGATCGCCGCGAAGCCGCTCGTCTTCGGCGACACGAGGCGGAGCGTGAAGCTGCAAGAGAGAAGTGAGGGAAGGACTGAACGGAAGAACGGACCTCCGGCCAACGGGCAGCGCACGGAGCATGCGGGCGACCTCGACGTGGCGCTTGCCGACCACCGACTCGCCGTTCCACGCACTCGACGAGGTCGCCGACCGCCACCGCCGGCGCCGCGCGGCCGCACGTGCTGTCGGGCTGGACGCGCTTGAGGAACACGTGGCCGGCGTGGTTGTCGGTGATCGTGAGGCCGAGGTGGCCGTCCTCCTTCCGCAGCACCACCTCCTTCTTCTGGCCGCGCACGTGGGCGAACAGGAGGCAGTCGAGCGGGATGGCCGACGAGAGCAGCCGGTCCATCTCCGGCTTGTACGTGTTCACCGTGCAGTAGAGCACGTCCGCCGGGTCCAGTTTGAAGGCGGCGGCGATGGCCTGAACGAGCGGTCTCCGTTTGTCTTCCTTCTGCCGCCCACTCACCTCGTACAGCTGCTTGTGGCCGCCCACGCCGCGGATCTTCGCCGTCGGACTGCCGTGCGCGAGTTGGCACTCGAAGAAGAGGTCGTCCACGACGGCGGGCGGTTCTGAAAGCGGGGGGATGAGCGGCGAGGTGGACGGCCGAGGACTCGCCGGCTTCCTTCTCCTTTTCGGGCAGCGGGATCACCTCCGGGCGGCTGCGGAACACCCGCTGGAACCAACTGCCGCCACTTCCCTTCCGAGAGCGGGAGCGGCCTTTCGTCATCTCGAAATCAGTCGGAGCAGCGAGCGGAGTCGGGGGCAGGCAGGCGATCGAACTGATCGGTTCGGGCAGAGAACAAACACCCGGGATTTGCATCCCGTTTGTTCTTTCCTCCGTCCATGCAAATGTTCTGTGCTTTCTCGAACGCAATTGATAAAAGGAATGACGTGTTTATTTCGGCTTCAGGTCGGAGTGCTGGAGATCGTCGGCGTTGAAGAGGAGCTGCTCGGAGATCTGATCGAAGGCGGCGAGGTCGAAGAAGCGCATGATCGTGTACGTCTCGAGCAGCACCGAGGCGGCCGTGAAGATGCCCGACTGGACGAGGATCAGATTGCCGAAGCGTTCTGAAAGAAATGAGTGAACCGCAGGAAGGGCGACTTCAAGTCGAACCCTCGTAATTCGGATAGGCGGTGGACTTGTAGAAGGCGAACAGCGCGTTGATGATGCGGTCCTTTGGCGGCGATCAGCTTCTCGCGACTCTGCTCGCTGATCATCAGCGTCGTTTCTTCTGAACGGGCGACTGGTCACTGAAAGGAGCAAAAGACCAACCTCGATGCGTGTGATTGCCGCAGTGGAAGAGCGTGAGGATCTTGAGGGCGAGCAGCTCCTCGTGCAGCAGCTTCATGCGGCGCAGCGGGAGGACCACCTCGTCAATGCAGCGGTCGGTCATCAGGTGCCACAGGTGGGTTTGACGCCAAATGCGCGACTCGGGCAGCTTCTTTCTGCAATCCGCCGCTTATTCACGCGACTCCAGGCTCGGCACTCGCCTTCACCTCCTCGGGGATGAGGTTCACGTCCCGCGGCATGTAGGCGCCGTTCGAAATCATCCAGAAGTCCGACCGGCCGCCCGCCGTCGCCGTGAAGAAGCCGCTCTCGAGGATGAGGTAGTGGGCGGCGAAGCGCTTCAGGAGCACCAGCCGGTCGTCCAGCGGGAGGAGCGGGAAATTCGGGCAGCGTTTGGGTCCACTCCAACATCATCAGCATGTCCAACTGAGTGACGATCGAGACGTCCGCCTTTGCCATCAAGCCGCGGAGTCTGCTCGCCGGCCTTCTTGCCCGCTTCCTTCAGCGAGTCCGCCAGCTTGATCGCCTCCTTTTTGGACCGAATCGCCTCCAGCTTCCGCATTCGAATCTCCCGATCGCGGCGCGTGAGGGCGGCGATCAGCCGGAGGTCGTCCGCCTCGGCGGGCGTCAGGCGGTCGAGGGCGGACTCCGCGGCAGGAGCGGGCGCCTTCCGCACTCCGATCACGTCCCGCTTCGGCTGCAGGGCTGAACTCGGCGAGTGGACGAACAGGAAGCGGCCACTCACCGCTCTTGGACATCCCCTCCTCCAGACACCGCCGGTAGCGACAGCCGCGGCACAGTTTGTGGCTCCCGCACTCCGCCTGCTTCTCGCACTTGGTCGTCTGTCGCTGGAGAACCGCCCTGAACGGTGGGAAGAAGCAGGAAGGTGGGTAAATGGAAAGAGACTGCTCACCGCTTGAAGAAAACCTTGCAGCATTGACACGAGAGGACGCCGTAGTGGTTGCCGGTGGCCGAGCGGCCGCAGATTTTGCAGCGGAGGACCGAGTAATCTGCAGACAACGCGGGAGAATCCCCGCTTCCGTTCGCCCACTCACCCTCGACGTCCTTGATCGTCTTTCCGGTCATTTCGCCCCCCGAATTGACGGCCGGCCGGAATTTGCGGACCGATCGGCGGAACAAAAAGAAGGAGCGGGTCGCCCGCTTGCCCTCCGCCTTTCGTGCGTGTTCTTTGCTCGCCGCCCGCCTGCACGTGAACTCCGATCACTCCGCCTGCCGATCGCCACTTCTTTCTGATCGAATGCAAAGAAGGGAGGAAGTACACGTTTATTCTTTGCGTTCACTCGTGTGCCGCTCGAGAATCCGGTGCCCGACCAGCGAGCCGTGTTTCGCCCGCTGCCGTTCGGCCAGCATCTCCCTGAAGAAGCGGGAGATAAGATGAGAGGAGGATTGAACGCTCACAAGGCCATCTCCCGGTGACCACTCGCTTCCGACTGGAGGCCCGCCGCGAGCGCCAGTTGAGTGAACACGTCCCGCTGCAAGCCCTGAATTATCGTGCTTGTTCTCCCTTCCCACCTGTGCATTCGAACCGCCGATCTCCCGAATGGAGTGGCGGGCGGCGTAGAGCCGGTCGAAGGCGTCCGTGAACTCGCCCCGTCGGAAGTCGACCACCGACTCGCAGATGGGAATCCCGAGCTTCTCGGTCAGGCGGCGGTTCTCGTTCTCCGCCGCCGCCCCGCTCACGAACTGCTGGAGGGAGCGGGCGTGGGCGAACTCCCGGTCGAAGTCCTCGGCGTTCGCGAACACCATCGCCAAGTGGGCGTCGTTGAAGGCGAGCACGTGCGATTCGGCGTGGGCGGCGGCGAGGGGCACGAGGGCCGACCACCGCTCCCGTCCCACCGGCACGCTCTCGATCTCCAGCCGCTGCAGCAGAGAGGCGGCGTCCACGAGGTCGAGCATCGCCTTCGACTTGGTCCGCTCGACGATCTCCCTCCAAGCGAGGAGGAGTGAAGGGCGGGGCAGCGGACTCACTTGTCGTAGAGGTCCAGCACCACTTCGTACTCGCCGCTCTCGAGGTGGAAGAGGGCGTTGTGCCAGTGGTTGTGGCAGGCGATCAGCCACGCGGGCTCCCAGTCGGCGCGGGTGCGGGCCATGAAGGCGATGCCCTCCTTCCAGCGGCCGGTCATCTCGAAGCAGTGGGCGAGTGCGTGGGTGGCCCACGCGTCCGCCGGGTTCATCTCCAGGGCGAAACGCGCCTCCCGCTCCGCCGTCTCGTACTTCTCGTTCTCCTCGAGGGCGAACGCGTGCATCCCGTGGACGAACGAGTAGGCGGGCTGGTCGGCCGTCCAGCGCGTGAGGACGCTCCCCATCGTGTGCAGATTGCCCGTCAGGTCGCCCCGAAAGAAGTACGCGTCGTGGGCGAACTTGACGGCGAGCAGGTCGGTCGGCCAGTCGGCGAGCACCCGCTCCCAGAGGGCCGAGGCGGCCGCCATCTCGCCGCGCGCGAACTGCCGCACCGCCCGCGCGTGCAGCCGCTCCCGCTCGTTGCCGCGCGCCTCCGCGTCCGCCACCAGAAGATCCAAACTGGCGGCGAAGTCGGCGTCGTTGTGCACCTGCAAGCCGCGCGGATCAACGGAATTCTCGAAAGGAATAGACCGAACGACTCGAGCCCAGCGCGTCCATCCCGAGCACCAGACAGCGGCCGATTACTGAAAGCAGCTTCCTTTCGATTGAACATCCCTTCGTTTACTCACTGCAGTCGGGATCGGCGGCCAGCAGCTTCGCGCCGGACGCCTCCAAGCCGCCCAGCTGCGGGCAGTCGGCCCAGGCGACCAGCTGCCGGAGCGTCCCGTCGAACAGGCGGGCGGCCTCGTTGCTCGTGGTCGAGAGCGGGAGTCCCGCGTCTTTCCACGCCTCCAAACGAGCGGAAGTCAACGGAAGAATCCTCTCGTTCACTTGCCTGACAGTCCCGAAGATTTTCTGCACACCAAGCGGTCATCTCCCGAGTTCAAACGAAGGAGGAAAGCGGCCGAAAACAGGTGGGCAGACCGAAAGCAAACAAAGCGATCCCTCGGTTCGTTCAGGTGCGGAGACCCGCGAGCGGCCCGCTTGTTTACGCCGCTCGCTTTTTCGACGACCGCGTGCTCCCGCTCGTCGATCAAAGACGCCGAGTGCTCGAACCGTCGCGTTTATTTCCGCAAAAGAAGTCACGAAGAACGGCGATCGTCCACGCGCACGTCCACGAGCACGCCGGCCGGCTGCTCGGCCTCCACCTCGACCCACGAGACGCCGAACGGGAAGCGGCGAGCGGGCGATTTCTCTGCAACGCATGAGTGGGAGCAACAAGCGGAAGAACTCACTCTGTTCCTGGACGTACGAATTGCGGCTCGTCTGGCGGCAATCTCCGGCGTGCGAGTTGCACGTGGCCCGGCCGCCGGCGAGCCACGCGGAACTCGCGACGGCGATCGTGCGGCCGCCCGCCTCGACGCTCTCGCTCGTCACGAAGCGGTCCGCCGCGCATCGTCCACAGCCGGACGAGCGGGGCGTCGCGGGCAACGGCGCGAGCGGCCGCTGCTCCTCGTCGCCCAAGTGGAGGGTGAACGCGTCCTCGAAGCGGACGATCGTGCAGAAGTTGCCCGAGACGGCGAGGCGGAGGCCGAAGCCCAAGTCGCCCACCGGCCGCCCGTCCACGCGCACGCCGCAGAGGCCCGTCTCGATCTTCTCCAGAGTGCGCGAGAAGAAGCCGTCCAAATCGGTCTGCAACGAGCGTTTGGCCTCCTCCTTGCTTCCCCCTCACCACCCACCTGCAGCTCCCAGTCGGCGCGGACGACGAGCAGGCGGCCGTCCTCGCGGATTTTGAACGTTTGGCGCTGCTCGCCGAACTGCCGCCCGTTCTCCTCGATCGCCTGCTTGTGGCCGAAGCGGGCGGCGAGCTCGCCGCGGCCGATCCGCCCGTCGTGCGACGTGATTTGCGCCTCGAAGACCACGTGCACGCGGCGGCGCTTCACGTCGAAGTGGAAGCGGGAGCGGCTGAGGACGAGCAGCGGCGTCGTGAGGTCCACGCAAACGGCCGCCTGCTCCCGCACGCCCGCCGTCGGCCGCTCCTCGTCGCGCTGCGGACTGCGGCCCCGCGGTGTCTGCTGGCCGCTCGTGAAGTCGCCGTTCAGGTGTGCGGAAGACGAGCGAGTGGCCGCGATCCACGGCTGCAGGTTCGAGCGGAACGCTTCGTTCACGATCTCCATCTGCAAGCGGGCAGTGAACGATGAAAGCAGAAGAGGAACCACTTGATCGGATTCTTCGCGGGAAGCTGTGCGCCTTCCGTCCATCGAAACGGCCGAGCGCTTCCAGCCGATCGAAATGCGAGTGTGGTCGATCGTTGAAGGACTGCGAGTGGTCGAACAAAGTGTTTGCGTGTCGTTAACCCTACGCAATGTCTTCCAAAGGAGCCTCTGAATAAGCAAACTGCGATGTTCGCTGCAAGTGTGCTGTTCCCTCGCGATTTGCATCAAATCTGCATTGACGCCGCGGGTGTTGGTCGACGTCGGCGGGAGTCGGGCGGGGATCGCCAGTCGCCTTCCAAATCCCCGGAGTCGTCCGGTTCGCTCTCTGCTCGCCTTGGATTGGGTGAGCGCCTCCCTTCCGCCGGCTCACCCTCTCCGCTCTTGCAGTTCGCTGCACAAGATGAAGCCGTCGACCGATCCCGCGCCCGCTCCAACGCCTCCGACGCCTCCGCCGCCGCCGACCGCCCCGAAGAGCAGCCCGGCAGCCGCGAGTCCAGCGCCCGCCTCCTCGCCGGTCGCGCCGTCCGCCCAGCCGACTTCGAGCCCGCCGCCGGCGGCCGCGCGCGCCGAGCCCTCCACCTCGACCGACTGCTTCGTCGCGTCGCCGGCCCGTCGGGTGGAGAGCGCGGAGAACCCGCTGGCCGGTGAGTGCGGGCGGCGGACGGGAGGCGAAGGTTCGTGTGTTGCAGAGGACGCGAAGAAGGCGCCCCGCCTTGACGTGAACGGACTCATCGAGCGGCTGATGTCGTCGGTCAGTCGGGACAAGAAGGGCCAAATGGTCGTGAAGAACGTGCTCGCCGAGCCGGGCACCGTCGAGCAGATCATCGCGCGCGCCATCCCCGTCTTCAAGGCCGCCCGCTCGATGCTCCGCCTGCACGCGCCCCTCCACATCGTGGGCGACCTGCACGGGCAGTTCACCGACCTCCTGCGCATCTTCGAGCTGTGCGGACACCCGAAGGACACGGCGCGTTCCCTTCAGCCCTTCAATCGTCTAATCGATTCTCGTTGCAGACCTACTTGTTTCTGGGCGACTACGTGGACCGCGGCCCGAACAGTCTGGAGACCATCTGCCTGCTGCTGCTGCTGAAGATCCGCTTCCCGTGGCGCGTCCACATGCTGCGCGGCAACCACGAGTGCTCGGCGGTGAACCGGACGTACGGCTTCTCGGACGAGTGCGAGGACCGCTTCCAGCACGTGCCGCTCAACAACACCGTGTGGGGCGTGAAGCCGGTCGACATGAAGGGCACTCAAGTGTGGAATCGATTCCAGGCAAGCCAGTTGTTTACTGCCTTTTACCCGCCGGTGATTGCAGGACGTGTTCAACTGGCTGCCCTTCACGGCACTCATCAACGAGCGGGTGTTGTGCATGCACGGCGGCCTTTCGCCCAACCTGCAGTCGCTGGAGCAGCTGGCTGCCCTGCCGCGCCCGGTGGACCCCTGCGAGGCGGGTCTGCACATCGACCTGCTCTGGAGCGACCCCGACCCGCACATGCCCTGCGGGCCGCGCGACGTCGCCTGGGGCCCCTCCAACCGCGGCATCTCCTCGCACTTCAACGCGACCGCCGTTACGGAGGCCTGCCGCCGGCTCGGCCTCGACCTCGTCGTGCGCGGCCACCAAGTGGTCCAGGCGAGTCCTCCAGAAGCACCCTCCCTTCACTCCTCTCTCGACTGCAGGACGGCTACGAGTTCTTTGCCAACCGGAAGCTCGTGACCGTCTTCTCCGCTCCGAACTACTGCGGCGAGTACAACAATTCCGGCGCCGTCCTGCACCTGCGGGAGGACCTCACCATTGAGTTCAAAGTGAGTCCCCTCCCCCCTCTCTCCTTCTTCCACTCACTCCTCTGCAGATCCTCAAGCCGACCCCCGGGACTCCGTGCAAGAAGAAGGGCACCAAGTCCACGGAGGTCAACTTCGACGACCTCGACCTCGACAACGTGGTCGGCGAGGCGGAGGGCGGCGCGGAGGACGAGAAGGCGTCCGTCCCCGTCGAGAAGAAGTGAATCCGCGAGTGAATCCGAGGCCAAGGGCGACTGACAATAAACACGCTCATCCATCCGCTTGTTCTCGTCATGTTTGCCGGAAAGATGATCAGAAAAGAACGCCCATTGCTCATGATTAAACAACAGCGACGACCATTCCGCCGCCCTCCCTCTCGAAAGAAAGCAGCCGATCGACCGAGTTTACTCAACAATTCAGACAGGAAGAACATCAACACACTCCGTGGGAGGAGCGGGAGAAAACGAGGAGAATAATTAAAGTGCAACGAGTGGAGGGATCAATCCATTCGGGACTTGATGCTCTTGATGTTCACCTTGTCCTTGGTGATCGTGTAGATGAGGGCGCCGTGGCCCGAGGACGCGTCGCGGTCGGTGGCCGCGAGAAGCGCCTGGGCGGTCGCCTCGAACAGCTCGTCCGGGCCCATGTTCTCGCGCCAGAAGCCTGCAAGCCGGCCATTAGAACAGCCCACTCCGGCCTTCCACTCACCTTCGCACACGCCGAGCGCGTACTCGGCCGCGTTGCCGACGGCGACGAAGTCGCGCGGCTGCGTGATGTTGCCGATGATGTCCGTGTCGGCGACGAACGGCTTGAAGGTCACGGGGTCGAGGCCGGCGACCAGCGGGTTGATGAAGTAGTAGCCGAAACGGCGCTTGTAGAGCAGGTTCGAAACGAGTGTGGTCGCGACCTTGGGCGAGAGCTTGCGGTTCTCGCGCAGCTCGTAGAGGCCCTTCTGGAACTGGAGGTGGTCCAAGACCGTCTGGCAGTCCGAGTGGAAGCCGGCCAGCCCGACGTACAGGCGATCGCTCAGTTTGTAGATCTGAACAAGAGAGCATAAAGCCAACAATCAAGCCCCGTCCACCCACCTTCTTCACGTCCGTCGCGATCACCGCCATCTGCTCGCCCAACACCAGGTCGGTGCCGATGCACACGCACTCCTCGCCGGCCATCGCGACCACCGTCCCGCCGTTGTAGTCCATGATCGACATCTCGAAGGCGCGATTTGTGGTCGGAAGTCGGAAGGAAGCTGAAAGCGAGACGGAACTCCATCGAATGCTCGCAAAGGAGCACGAAAGATACAAAGCCCGTCAGGCAACGGATGCATCGATCAGAGCACTTGCTTGTGGCTATTAAACGTGGTTTATCGAAATAAACAACAGCAAGAGAAAAGCGAGAGACGGAAAGGAAATGGTGGGTGGGGGGTGCGAGCGGTGGAATAATCAGTTGGAGAGCGGCGGCGAATTCAATCCTTTGATGAGATTCTGGATGTGCTCGCGCTTGCCGCTGAGATCCACGGAGCCGAAGAAGGAGTCGTAGGCGAACGGGTCGACGATCTCGTCCAGCTGAAAACGGAGATATGAGCAGAGAAAGGAATGGGGCACTCACGAGTGGAAGGCGGTGGAGGAAGGACTCGGCGAACTGCAGCATGAAGATGCCGCAATCGTAGTAGTTCTCCTGTTGCGGCATGCTTTTGGGGACGATCACCCGGCAGGGCGTGCGGCGGAAATCGATGCCGGGCAGCTTGTGCTCCTCCTTCTTGTCCGCGTACTCCAGCGCGAGGTAGTCGAGCAGGAGGTCGGCCACCATGCGGTGCTTCCGCGCGTCCGTCGGGTCCATCAGCGAGTCGAAAATGAAGATGGGGATCGCCGGGTTCGAGTCGACAGTCGCCGGCAGTTCGGGCGCGTTGTTCGCCCGCTTCTGCTCCTCCACGTCCATCACGATGCCGAGGTTCGGGTAGGCGACGATGGCGAGGTACCTGCAAGAACCAGTGATTCTTGGACGAACTGCAACGAACAAACCAGTGGGCGTCCTCGTTGATCGGCACCACGAGGTAATTCTTCTCGAAGATGTTGACGGACTTCGTCCACGACTTGAGCGTCGCGTAGTTGTCGCGGATCTGAACGCACAAAAGGATTCACTCGCTCATGAAGGAGAGCACTCACTTTTCGCATTCGCAACTGCGGACTCCGCGGCGAGTACACGTCCTTGGAGAGCTTCGAGAAGAAGTAGGTGTTGAAGACGTGCACTTGGTCGCGTCTGAAGCGGAAACGAGTTGAATCCACGTATATTCAATCGAGAGAACTCACTTTGTGGTGTCCAGAAGGTCGTTCAGGATGTAATTCATGTAGAAGTCGATGATGGTGTCGTTGAGCATCTCGGTGGCGTTCAGCGTGACGAGGTCCTGGTCGTAGATCCTGCAGGTGACCTTCCCGTTCGGCTGGTAGGTGGCCACCACTTTGTGCGTGACCGGGGCCTCTTGGGCGGCGTCGTCCTCGATCGTGTGCACCTCGCCGGCGAGCGGCAGTCGCGGCGGCGGTAGGCGGGAGATGCGCGGAAGCTGCAACCGAGCGAGCGGTGAAGGAATTCGAGGCCGATCCGAACGCACCTTCGCTTGAGTGCCGCCGTCCAACGGGAGCCGATTCAACGCGTACGTGCGAGAGCGGTCGAGGGTGGCGCGCGAGCGGCCGGGCACCTGTCCGTCGGCTGCCGTGAAGGGCGCGATCCGTCCGTCCGATTGGACCTGACAGCGGGTGTTGGGCTCGGTGTTCACGATCCGCCCGCACGCGTACCGCTCGCCCTTCACGTTCATGTCCTCCACGTAGAGCTCCTTGTGCAGTGTGGAGAGGATGCGCTTGAAATAGTCCGCGCTGATCAAGGCTGAAAGCATTCCCGTCAGCCAAACGAATCGTTTGGAAGAAGGACTCACTGAAGTAGCGGTCGGGCGAGTCGGTCACCGGCTGCTTCAGGCGGCCCTTCATGTACTCCCGGTGGAAGTTGGCCGCGGCCTCCAGCACGTGCCGCAAGTCGGTCATCGTCTTCTGATCGCTGTTGATGATGTCCATCAGGATGAAGCTGCAAGTCGGACGAAAGGGATGAATAACGGATGGGTGGAAGAAATGATGACTTACGCGTGTTTGGCGTAGTCGTTGTGGAAATTGCGGAAGTTGGGGGGTCGAAGCGAAGGACCGTCTCCACCTTCTTGGCCATGTACTCGTTCACGTAGACGATCATGCCCGAGCCCTCGTGGTCCGAGTTGTCCATGAAGTCGACGCGCACGATGTGCTTGAAGGAGAGGCTGAGGTTGATGTCCGACTTGTCGCCCTTCAGCTTCAGCATCAAGTTGAGGGCGTCGGGAGTGACCTCGCTCAGCTCCGCCACGCGCACCTCGTAGTTGCCGAACATCAGGAGTGTGGGGCGGATCTGAAACTCCGAACGTCATCAAAAGCCGCCGCCCGAGCGCCCACCTTCACGGCCCGCGGGACGGCGCGCGGCTCCGAGTCGCCGTTGGCGGTCATCCTGGCGGCCGCTCTCGGGATCTCCTCGCTGTTCGATTGGCCGACCGGAAAGCTCCGGATTCGCGTGTTGAATGGACGCCGAGCAGCGAAATCCGCGCCGCGCCCGAATTGTCAGCATCGGCGGCCGGACGCGCAACGAAACGCCAACCTTCCGCCTTCCCCGCGGGACCACGCGACGGCCGGCGACGGAAAATCGATGGGCGGGGCAGTGCGCGCCGGCTGGTCGACACGTCGAACGAAACGCAGCAAGTTGGGTGGAAGTCGGAGCTCCTTTCCGCTCGTCCATTCCGCAATCATGACGTCGTCGTCGGAGACCTGCTACACGCTCATCCACACGCCCAACGAGTTCGATGTGCCCAAGGAGGACACGTTGAAGGAGAAGTTGGAGAAAGGTGCGTTCTTTCGACCGCCGCTCAACATTTTTCGCTCCGTTTAGGCGATGTGAAAGTGAAGGCGGAGGCGCTGAAGAAGCTGATCCACATGATGCTGAACGGGGAGCGCCTGCCGCCCGGCATGCTGATGTGCGTGATCCGCTTCTGTCTGCCCACGGCCGACCACTTCCTCAAGAAGCTGCTGCTCATCTTCTGGGAGATCGTGCCGAAGACCAACGCCGACGGGAAGCTCCTGCACGAGATGATCCTCGTGTGCGACGCCTACCGCAAGGACCTCCAGCACCCCAACGAGTTCATTCGCGGCTCCACCCTTCGCTTCCTGTGCAAACTGAAGGAGCCCGAGCTGCTCGAGCCGCTCATGCCGTCCATCCGCAAGTGTCTCGACCATCGCCACTCGTACGTGCGCCGGAACGCGGTCTTGGCCATCTTCACCATCTACCGTTGGTTTCCCTCTCTCTTCTTCCGTTCTATCGTTCATTTCTGCAGGCAACTTCGAGTTTCTGATCTCCGACGCGCCCGAACTCATTTCGCAGTTCTTGGAGTCGGAGCAGGACGCCTCGTGCAAGCGGAACGCCTTCATGATGCTCCTGCACGTGGACCAGACGCGCGCCCTCGACTACCTCTCGTCCTGCATCGATCAAGTGAACTCCTTCGGCGACATCCTTCAGCTGATCATCGTCGAGTTGATCTACAAGGTTCGCTTCGAACTGCCTTCTTCTTTGATCTTCATTCTGCAGGTGTGCCACACGAATCCCGACCGAGCGAGGTCGCTTCATCCGCTGCGTCTACAACCTCCTCCAATCGCAGTCGGCGGCCGTTCGCTACGAAGCGGCGGCCACGTTGGTCACGCTGAGTTCCGCTCGCTCGGCCATCAAGGCCGCCGCCTCCGCGTACATCGACCTCATCGTCAAGGAGGCGGACAACAACGTGAAGGTGGGCGGAAGAAGGAGAGAACGGGAAATCAACTGCTTGTGTTCAGCTGATCGTTCTGGACCGCTTGATCGAACTGCGGGAGAGCATCCCGAACGAGAAGGTGCTCCAGGAGCTGCTGATGGACATCCTCCGCGTGCTCTCGGCCACCGACCTCGAGGTCCGCAAGAAGATCCTGCACCTGGCGCTGGACCTGGTCTCCGGCCGGAACGTGCACGAGATGGTCATGTTCCTGAAGAAGGAGATCGACAAGACGAACAACGAGACTCAAGGAGGACACCGACCTCTACAAGCAGCTGCTCGTCCGCACGCTCCACTCGGCGACCATCAAGTTCCCGGACGTCGCCCAGCAAATCTTCCCCGTCCTCATGGAGTTCCTGAGCGACGAGAACGAGCTGGCCGCCAGCGACGTGCTCGTCTTCGTCAGGGAGGCGATCCAGCGGCTGCCCCACCTGCGGCCGGTGATCATCCAGCAGCTCTTGGTTTGTGTTTCCCGTTCTGTTCAACGAGTGAAGGATGGATTGCAGGAAGTGTTCCCGTCCATTCCGGAACGCCAACATCTTCCGTGCCGCCCTCTGGATCCTCGGCGAGTACACGGACAACGCGGAGTCCGTCCTCAAGGTCTTCGACCTGATCAAGACGTCCATCGGCGAGCTGCCCATCATCGACGAGGAGGTGGACAAAGAGAACGAGGAGCACCACCGGGCGGAAAAGAAAGGCCGAGCCGGCCGCCAAGCCGAAGGCCACGTTGATCACGGCGGACGGGACGTACGCCACCCAGTCGGCTCTCGTGTCGACCGTGAGCGCCGCCGCCGCCGAGAAGCCGATCCTCCGCAAGCTCTTCTACGAGGGCAACTTCTTCATCGCCTCGTTCGCTGGGCACCACGCTGAACAAGCTGGTCGTGCGGTTCGCCTCGCTCAACAAATGTGCGCCCGTTCGATCGAATCATTCCTCTTCATCTCGTGTGTTTCAGCGGCCCCGGCCAACGTGAACAAGCTGGCGGGCGAGGCCATGTACATCCTCGCCTCGATCATCCGCTTGGGCAAGTCGACGGCGAGCAGCAAGAAGATCACCGAGGACGACCTGGATCGCATCTCCACGACCATCCGCCTGATCGCCGACCAGTGGCCCGAGGCGGACGACATCCTCCTGCGCCAGTGCCGCGCCTCGCTCGAGTTGATGCTGAGCGTGAAGGGCGACGTGGACCGGCACGAGGAGACGACCACCAAGCGGAACAAAGTGGTCCAAGTGAGTCGAATCGCCGCCTTTCGTTGTCCAATTGCGTGTTCAGGCGGACAAGACCATCTCGTTCTCCCAACTGAGCGCTCGAGCGGGCGAGACCGCCGCCACGACGAACCTCTTCGACCTGAGCCTCTCGCAAGCGCTGGGCACCGCCCCGAAGGTCACGAAGTTCGACTTCGCGAGCTCGAAGCTCGGCAAGATCGTGCAGCTGGCCGGCTTCTCGGATCCCCGTCTACGCGGAGGCGTACGTGAACGTCAACCAGTACGACATCGTGCTGGACGTGCTCGTGGTCAACCAGACGGCCGACACGCTGCAGAACCTCTCGCTGGAGTTCTCAACGGTCGGCGACCTGAAGCTCGTGGACAAGCCGTCGCCCCTGACCTTGGCCCCGCACGACTTCAGCAACATCAAGGTGAGAAACACACGGAGGGATGGAGGTGATTGTGGCTGTTTGCAGGCGACCGTGAAGGTGACCTCGACCGAGAACGGCGTGATCTTCTCGACCATCGCCTACGACGTGCGGGGGTCGACCTCCGACCGGAATTGCGTCTACCTGCAGGACATCCACATCGACATCATGGTGAGGAGGGACGAATGGACAAAGTGGTTGAATCGACGTTCGTTCAGGACTACATCGTGCCCGGCTCGTGCACCGACACCGAGTTCCGCAAGATGTGGCAGCGAATTTGAGTGGGAAAAAAAGCAGTGTTTAGTTTCACCTGGTCGCCTAATCAATCTTGTTGCGGCGACCCCCAATCCTAAATGGGTAAGGTCTCTGTGAACACGAGCATCACCGACCTCCGCGAGTACCTCGAGCACGTCGCCGAGGCCACGAACATGAAGCTGCTGACCACCGGCGCCGCCTTGGGTTCGTTCTCCCTCCATCGCCGTTTATTTCCTCGCTCGTGTTCCAGAAGGCGACTGCGGCTTCTTGGTCGGCAACTTCTGCGCGCACTCGATCTTCGGCGAGGACGCCCTCACGAACATCTCGATCGAAAAGAACGATCCCCTCGACCCCAACTCGGCCATCAGCGGGCACATCCGAGTGCGGGCCAAGTCCCAGGGGATGGCCCTCTCGTTGGGCGACAAGGTGACCACTCTCTCTGTCTACTTCCTTTGACCTCGCTGCTTTCAGATCAGCACGACCCAGCGGAAGAAGCAGGGCGAGCAGGCGGCCTGATCGGATCCAAGCGTAAATACGAGCGGTTAAGTAGAGCGTTTAATTTATTTCCCGAGCAAGATGTTCGTTTCTCGCGGTGTTGGCGCCCGTTTGTTTGTACTCGGCAATAAATATTCCATTAACCTATCCACTCGGCCGAAAAGAGGGACCATTTTGTCGGAAGAATTCATTCGTTCTTTGCGGAAGACACGTTTGGAGAGCCGGGGGGGAAAATTCAGTACGTTTCGAAATCCGGAGCTGGAGCTGGTTCCTTGGGCGCGAGCAGCTTGAAGATGGCCTCGAAGGTCGGCCGGTCGTCGGCGGACTGCGTGAAGCACTGGGACATGACCTTCTTGATCAGCTCGGGCGCGCCCTCGGGCGCCTTCATCGGCGGATCTCCGGACAGGATCTGAACGAGTGGGCGTGAAGGAGGAGGAGCTGGATGGTGCACCAACCTTGCGACGGGCGTCCGTGTTGCTCTCGCCGGGGAAGGGGTCCGACTTGCAGTGGCTGAAGATCTCCCACACGAGCACTCCGAACGCCCACACGTCCGATTTGGTCGAGAACTCGCCCTTGCGGAGCACCTCCGGGCGACAGCCACCTGCAACAAGTCGATTGATCACGGTCCCACGAGTCCCCGCTCTCACCGAATGGGCATGTTTTTGAGCTTGTCGAGCTTGAGGACCGTCTTGTCGGCGACGGACAGGCCGAAGTCGGAGATCTTCACCTCATCCTTGGCGCCGAGCAGGCAATTGCGGGCCCTGGAAGTGGGAGAGATGAGGGAGTGGATGGAGGGCGGAGAACTCACGCAATGTCCCGATGGATCACCTTGCGTCCGGCCAGGTAGCACATTCCGCGGCAGGCGTCCGTCGCGTACGAGAGCAGCTTCTCCGTCCCGATGTCCGGGTGGTCGTGCAGCTTCGACTTCAGCGCGCCGCCCGACGCCAACTCCAGGAGGATCAGGATGGGCTCCTCCTGCAAGCAAAAGAGCGATTGAGGTGGGCAGCGGGTGGAGAGAACGCACCTGAGCGGCCACTCCGACCATCTGAACGATGTTGGGATGCGAGAAGCGGCGCATGATCTTGGCCTCCTTGATGAACTCCGAGCGCTGCTTCTTCTTCACCGCGTTCTTCATCTGAAACGGAAGGGATGAAAGGAGAACTGCCCAGCTGCCCACCTTCTTGACGGCCACATCGATGGACTCCTCCTTGTCTTTCTTCAGCTTGCCGATGTGCACGTCGCCGAACGCCCCGCCGCCCAGCTTCTTTCCCGATCTCGACGTGGTCGTGGAAGGATGCTGAAGGAAGAGGAGTGGGGGATGAGAGGGACGGAAAGAACCCACCAGTAGTCCGGGCGAGGAACGGCCGTCTTGAGGAGCGTCCCATCGGTTTGAACAGGCGTCTTGGTGTCCACGTGCTCGCTGATGAGGGCGATCAGGTTGTTCTTCTTGAGGTCCTTGAGCCACCAGATGCCCGAGTGGTAGTTGAGCAGGATGTGTCCGGATGCGGCCCCTGTTCATGACCGAGACGGCGTAGCGCGACTTGCCCGCCACGTCCGTCTTGCGCACGAGGAACTGCCCGTCCTTCACGAGGAGGTCCTCGATCTGGTCGCGGGGCATGAGGCCGTGGTACCTGCAAGAGAAGGAAAGTGATTAGATGGAGGGAACGGGCGGGACAAACCAGGGATTGTGGGTCAGTTGACGCTTGCAGCTCCTTCTCGTCGTCGGCGGTCATCAGCTTGCCGCCGATGGTGCCGAAGTTCGTGCAGTCGGCGTTCTGCGAGTTCGGCGTGCTCGCGTGGCGCGTGTCCACGGCGCCCGTCTTGCTCTTCGGCGTGCTGCCCGTGTCCGAGGGGGCCTTCGTCTCCTGTCCCTCGGTCTTGTTCTCCGTCCTGCAAAGCGAGGCGGTGAGGGGATGAGGGGGAAGCGGAGCACTCACTCGGGCGCCTTCTCGATCGTCTTGTCCCTTCTCTTCTCTTGGGGACCTCGATGTCTCCTTGCTGGGCCCGTCGTCCTTCTTCTTCTTCCTGCCGCCCTTCTTCTTTGCGGCAGGTGGCGTCTTCGGGAGTCGGCCGCCTTGTGCTCCTTGTCGTTCTTCGTCCTGCAAAGGCCGCTACATACCTCCGGAGAGCGGACTTGAAATTGCCTTCTTCTCGCTTCCCTTCTTCTGTGTGACCTCCACGGACAGGTCCTTTGTCGCTACTTCTTTCTCCCCTTCTTCGCGCCTCTCTGCAAACGGGCGAGGTTCGACTTGGCTTAGGCGAGACTTACGGCGGCATTCGTGCGGTCCCGAGAGCGAGGCGGAGGAGATCGGAGGATCGGAGCCGACTGAGCAGGAGCGGAGGGCGCCGATGGAATGCCGAGTCGAGCGGCTCGCAGCTCGAAGTCGACCGAAATGCGCAGCGTTTGCATGACCCGCTTGCAAATTCGGAACAAACAGACGAATTTGCATCACTCGAAAACAAACAAGCCGAAAACAATACGGAGCAGGCCGCTCGCTCATTTCGTCTTGTTGCAATCGATCGCTCTCGTCGCTTCCTTCGGCCGCTCTCTCGCTCCAGGATGGTCTTCGGCGTGGACGAATCGAAGGTGGACAAGAACTGCGGCGGGGCGAACAAGCCGGTGGACAAGGCCGCGTTGGTCAATGAGGTTCGTTCCGTGCTTCCTTCCCTCCCCTCATCCCTTCTCTTCAGCACGGAAAGAACAAACAGAAGATCGTGTGTCGGCGTTGTCAGTCGCTGATCTTCGCGCCGAACGTGGTGAAGCTCGCGTGCGAGGAGCACCCGCTGAAGGTCATGTCGCTGAACGGTGCAGGGCAATGGGCGCGAGCGAGAAGTGCAAACTCTTCTGGAAGACCGAGCGCGAGCTCGACTTCGACACGTGGGGTGAGTGGCCGCTTCTCCTTCTGTTCTAATCCCTTCATTTGCAGGCACTCAAACGGTCGACGGCGTGAAGGTGATCACTGTCCCCCCCCCCCCCCCCCCAAAAAAAAAAAGGGGGGGGGGGGGGGGGGGGGGGGGGGGCCGCCGGGGGGGCGGGGGCGGGGGGGGAACCCAGGGCGGCGACTGCGAGTTCGGCCCGTGCGGGCTGCGCGATCCTAGACGGCGAGACGACCACCTTCCTCGTGCCGCCGAGCGCGTCAAGTACATTTGATTCCTCTCCGTTGTTTGTTGTTGTCGTCGAATAAAGTGCGGTTGGAAAGGACAGAGTTTATTTGGGTGAAAAGAGTTCTACGAGTGGGTGGAAAGAAGTGGACTACGAGTGATCGAGAGAGGAAAGAAGTCTACGGAAGATTCAGATCAATGGAGAGACGAGAGAGGGGATACACAGTGATAGTGTTTGCTTTGATTACAGAAGAGAAGAGTCGGGGGTTCGCAAACCGAGAGAGTGGGGAGTGAGACCAATGGAGATTATCGAATGCTTTTTGGTTTCGTCGTTAAAACCATCGCTGGACCGCCTTCCGAGTGCCGAGCGGGCGGAAGAACCGGTCAGTTGGGGTGGAGGAGGAGAACGAGCAGCACGGGATGAACACGATTGCTTCGAGTGAACGAGAGAAAAGAAGGTCAGTGGGTGCGGTGCGGGAAGACAGAGGGGGCGGTCGAGAGCAAATGCGTGATCAGGAATTGATTGTGGAGAACCGGTAGTCGTGGAATCGTCATAAAGAGGGAGGAATGGGAGGAGGGTTCACTTTCGATCGATTTCTTTCGCTCTTCACACGCGGTAGGTGCGCGAGACGTTCGGCGCGACGTCGTCGTCCCACTCGAGGCCGTTGCGGCCGTTCGGCGAGTGCGGGAGGGCGGGGGCGGTCTCCTCCTCCTCGTCGCTGTACTCGTCCTCGTCGTGGTAGCTGCAACAAGAAGCGGTTGATCGATTCGTTCCGTCGGGCACTCACCTCTCCCCATCATCCGAACTCTCGTCCTCCTCCTCCGAGAAGGCGGCGGCCGGCTCCTCCTGCTTCTCCACGTCCTCCAACGGATTCACCGTGATCTGCAAGCAGTGGATTGAACACTCGGTTCTTTCTGAGCGCACTCACGTTCATTCCACTGTCGTCCCACTCCATGCCCTCCTGCTGCATCGACGGGGTCTTGCGTTGACGACGGCGGCGGGGGAGCGGCGTGTCGCGCATCTTAACACCCCGACGACCAGCAGACGAGCAGGAAGCCCACGCAAATGACCACGAGGACGGCGACGGCCGAGCCCGCGATCGCCCCCTGTCCCATCTCGTAGCCGTGGTGACTCAAGAGGGCCTTCGGGCGCGGGAGGTCCATCTCCAGGATGTTCTGGAGGCGGTTGGCGCCCAGCTGGTCGAAGGCCGACGGCTCGAAGCGTTTGATCAGGTCGCTCTCGTCCAGATCCAAGCTTCTCGGAGGCACGCTCCAGCTTCTTGAATGGCCTCGTCCATGTCGTTCTCGATGTTCATCTGCAAGAGGCGTTCAGGTGATGCTTCTGGTTGGTCTGCTTACCGTGACGAAGAACTCGTTGCTGAGGATCTTGCCCTCCTTCAGCGAGCACTGCAGCGTGTACATGCGCTTGCTGTAGGACTCCGGGCGGGTGTTGAAGTAGTGGATCTTGGCCAGAACGTCCGTGTAGCCGTGCACGCTCTCCGCTCCCTTCAGCAAGATGCCCTGCAAACCGAGAGGGTTAGAATGGAGCTTGATGGTCGGAGAACGAACCTCCGCGTCGTGCTCAAAGTCCACGTTCAACGAGGCGATCAGAGCGGCCGGGGAGGAGAAGTACTCGAAGTCCATGTCGCGGGCAGGACGCAAGTGGAAGTTTGCACCAGTCGAGGGTGTGCTTCTCGGTCACGTCCTCCTCCTTGCCGCCGTTGTTCTGCGTGACGGTGATCTGGAGGTCGGGCAGCATGGCGGTGCCGACTTTCATCGCGTGGCGGTCGGTGTTGATCAGGTTCTGGCCGCTGATCGAGAGGATCGGGTCGTTGGCCTTCTTCACCTCGACGTTCGTCTCGAAAGTGCCCAACGGGTGCTTCTTTTGGTTCTTGCACTCGACCGACGAGCTCACGGTCAGGCGGCGCTTGCCCGCGCGCGCCACTCCGTTCGCGTTCACGTACTCCACCTTCTGCAGGAGCAGCGAGAGGTCCTCGAGCGTGTTGGCGGTCAGCGTCAAGCGGGTCTGCTCCTCGGCGAAGGTCGCGCTCTCGCCCGGCACGAGCTGCTCGATGGCGTCGAAGCGGAGGCGCTCCTTCGGCTGGTGCAGGCACTCGATGGCGGCCTCCGGCTCGACCTCGCCCGGCAGCAAGTACATGCTGCTCAAGTGGCCCTTGAAGAACTGGACCATCGATTGGGTGCGGCCGTGCCAGCAGCCACCGACAACCATGCGGGTCTTCTGCAAGTGGAGCGAACGACTCGTGAAGAGGAGGGGAGAGACGAACCAATTCCTTGGTCTCGTGCAGCGGCCAGTCGTCCAGAATCTCCGGGTTGCGCTCGGTGGTCGTGAACTTCTGCCCGTCGATGAACAGCTGGACGTTGTCGAGGTCGTGGAAGAGGATCGAGTACGAGTGCCACTCGCCGTCGCACACCGCCGGCGTCTCCCAACGCCACTCGGCCGCGCGGAACTCGGCGGACGCGTGGGCGGCTTCTCGGCGCAGCAGGAGCTCCAGCTTGCAGTGGCGGAGGTACACGGCGAAGTGGTGGCGGTTCATGTCTGCAACGAGATGATTGGATTGAGATCGACAAGGAAGCGAAGGCTCACTGAAGTCATCGGTTTCGCAGAGGATGTTCTGCTTCTGGGCCTCTTCCTCCTTCGATCCGCGGGCGTGTTTCAT
The DNA here is from genome assembly GCA_024699865.1 of Aphelenchoides fujianensis. Lineage (NCBI taxonomy): Eukaryota > Metazoa > Nematoda > Chromadorea > Rhabditida > Aphelenchoididae > Aphelenchoides > Aphelenchoides fujianensis. The sequence continues at coordinate 580,665 of JAMPIO010000007.1, read as the reverse complement.
CGAGAAGGCGAGCGTGAAGCGTTCGGGGATGATCTCCTTGAGGGTGGCCGGCGGGACGATCACGGCATTCGACTTGCCGTCGAACACGTAGCTGAAACGAGAGAGGTGAACACTCGTCTTCTCTTCCGTCTGCTCACCGCTCGGTCGGGGCCGCCTTCTCCTCGCCGGAGATGTCCTCGTCGTTCTCGTCTTCACCGTCGTCGTCCTCCTCCTCGTCGGCGTCCTCACTCTTCGCCGGCTTCGGGGTGGTCGCCTTCGGGTCGTCCTTGGACTTGTTCTCCACCGAGTCGACGAGCAACTCCTTCTCCTTGCCGTCCTTCCCGATCACCACGTTCCGCTCGCTGACCGCCGTCTTCGGGCGGGGCAGGAGGTCGAGGGTCTTCAGGTTCATTCCGCACTTCTGCGTGGAAGCGGAGTCCTGCTCCTCGTCCCGCTCGACGTCCAGCTTCACTTCGGTCGTGGCGCTCTTCACTTCGCACTTCTCCTCGCTCGGGCACATGACCAACTCGGCGTCGGGCAGGAGCACGCGGCTTCCCGTCGCGCGCGTGTATTGGATCGACTGGTCGGCGGCGGGCGTTCCGCGGAGGCCTTCGGTGCACGAGCGGCGGACGTTGATCGTGACGAGCGTGCTCTTCGAGCGTTGCATTCCGCAGTCGTAGGCGACGACCGTGAGGATGTGGGACTCGGCATCCGAGCGGTTCAACGCCTTCGTGTTGCTGATCACTCCCTGGTCGTCGATGCGGAAGGGGAAGCCCTCCAACGCGTTCGTGATCTCGTAACGGCACTAAACGGAGCACTCGACTTGCGATTTCTTCTGTTCGTTGCACTCACGATCGTTCCGAACGGCCGACCGCAATCCTTGTCGCTGGTGTACAAACGGGCGATGTTGTTGCTCACGACGCCCTCCTCCAAATCGAAGGAATACCACGGCGGAATCGAACTCGGGCGCGTGGTTGTTCGTGTCGACGACCGTGATCTTGATGTCCGCCCTGCAATCACTTTCCGTTCCACTGCATTCCCATTTGTTTGTGCTCACGGCTCCGAACGGGCCAAGTCGTCGGCACAGCGGACGGCCACGAGGCGCAGGCGGTACTCGCTGTGGGAGCAGTCGATGACCGGGGCGCCCTCGCGGACGCGAATCACCGCCGTTCCCTCGTGCTTGTCCAGGATTTCGATTTCGAAGGGCGAAGTGACCTCATCGTTCGAGGAGGTCAGCTCGTACTTGCAGATGGGGCCTGAACGATCGGAAGTGAGTGGATTGTTCGTTCGGTCGCTTTGTCCCCGTTGTTTTGATTCTCGCCCGACCGCCGGCCTCGCCCTACGGTAATGAGCGGACGGACCAACGGTCGGAAGAGGTGGGCGGCTTAGGGCGGATTAACGGCCGGCCGAAAGCTTCCCGACAAATCCGCTTGTCCGACCGCCGACATTTCGAATCGGGACAACGGGGCGGATAAGCGGCTTTGCGAAATGAAAGTGGTGAACACTCGTGCTTACCGTAGGACGCGGAGATGTGGGGCGAGACGGTGACGATCCGCTCGTCCTCGCGGATCGTGCCGAGGAACTCCTCCGCGCCGTTCAGCTGGATGATCGGAAGGCGGTGGTGGTGCTTGTGGTGGGCGGCCGAGGCCACCGCCAGCAGCAATCCAACGCACGCTGTGACCTTCAGCCACATTGTGGATTGGATCTGAAGCAAGTGGAGGGGTCAGTTGGATGAATGCAGGACGAACACGCACGCCATCCACGGATTAAAGTTCTCTGCCGAGTGATCAAAGGGGAAACACCGTAGTCGGTGGTTGGAGAACGAAAACAGCGGAAAGAAGTGGCGTTTTTTCCAATTAAAAGGGCCGACTGCGTGAAGACGATTGGCCGCGGGAAGGTCGCGTGTGTCGCCGCCAACCGTCGAGAACACTCGCGGCCCTCCGTTCTGCTGCGCCCGCTTTAATGCCGAGACTCGAGGCCAATTTGGGCCGTCCGCCTGTCAACAGCAGCGGCGGCAGGCCGGTCGGCAGGATGTGCGTGTGCCGGACGGAAGAAGCGCAAGCCGCTTATTAACCGCCGCGGCAGTTGACGGCCGGTCGACTGCTCGGCGTTTAATTGAACGGCGGCGCGCGGATTCGCCGCTCGGCCGTCCGACGGGCCGCCGGTCGCCAAACTCCGCACTTGCCCGCTCCGTCGGCCCTGCCCGCCTTTAATTGGATTCGGGAGACACGCAGAGGCGGATGCCCGCTCTGCTGCCCTCTAATCAGCACGCAGTAATCAGAGTGTGTGGCCGAGATTTCCCCACCGCCGGCCGACCGCCTTCAAATGGCAGGTGCGTGCCGATTGCACGTCATCCCCCGCCCGCCCCCTATCAGCCGCTCCACCAGCGGGTACGGTACGCGCGACTGGTGGTGCTGAAGACAAAAAGAAGCGTCCGGGCAAAGTGGCACGGCGATGTCGGGAACATCCGCCTCGTTCCCGTACTCAATCCGCCGCCCGTGTTGACTTTGGCCGCGAAATTCGAGGCCATCGGCACGAAGAGGCGCACGCTGTTTGCTCTCCGCCAAACAAACCGAATGCCGCCGCGACGTTGCAGCAGTTTGGCCGCCGGCAACACAAAGAAAAGAGGGGCGGCGGCGGCCGGCGGAGATGCCCGAATGGAGAGACGGCCGGAGGCGTCGGCCGGACGGCAGGTGAGCGAGTGAGTGAGGAGGCCGGCGGGTGTCGTCGAGATTAGCGGCCGCCCGGCCGGAGGTGTTTTGTTCGGCGTTGCCATGGACGACTGCGGGCAGAGCGAGAGCGAAGGAACGTGCGTGAAGCAGCGCACAAACACACGAAGACGGAAGGAACAAAGGCGGCCGTGGGGCCGGTGAGAAGCGGCCAATCCGAAGAGGCCGTCCAGCGAACACGCCCCGCTGCCACTCGAACGCGGAAACCAAAAGTGGCCTCATGAATGGCCAATCGACGCCCGTCGTCTGCGTGACGTCAGCGGGCGCGTGTTCGCGGAACGGGCGGATCAACAGAGCAATCAGCCGTCCCATCGAGTGGGCAGATCAAGAGGAGTGGGCTGGACGGAGAGAGCGAACGGGAGAAGACGACCGTCCGCCGCAATGACTCGCCGGCCGAATGGCGAGAAGAACGCCGAGAAGTCGGGATGCCGCCGGCCGGATTGGCCCTTGCCTGGCGACCGAGCAGAAGAACTTCGGATGAAAGGGAACGCCTTCGAGAACGTCCCTTCCGTTCTCGTCTAATCGCCCTCCCAACTGCCCGCCCAGTGGGACGATTCGGAGAGCAGAACGCTCGCCGTGCGGGCAAAAACCGGCGGGCAGACGGAAAAGGTCAGCCCGAGATGACGGACGGTTGCGCAACCGCCCCGAAGAGCTCGTGCTGCTCGAGGGCGGCGGCGGCGGGGTAAACAGAAGCGAGACGGGAGGAAGCGCGCGAACATTCGTGATTCACACGCCCGAAAAGACGTTCGGCGGGCGGGCGAAGAGGAGTGATAAAAGCGGGCGAGGGAGACCGAAAGCACACGCCTTTTCCCTTTGTGCTCTCTAATTTCCAATTAGCGAACGGAAGGCGGGAGAAAGTGAGTTCTTTTCACGCTTTCGAGTGACTTCCGCCGTCCTCTTGACCTCCGATTGAATGCGAGTCGACGGAGCGGGCGTGCGCTTATCGTAAACACGAGGTTCGGTGGCCGAGTACGCGGTTAAATGCCACCAGCGAGAGGGTCGATTTAATTAACTCCGCACGTCCGCCATCGCTCACGGCCGAGCGAACGCCCTTCCACGGATTTGCCCCCCGCTCCGAGGGGCCGCTTTCATTTCCGCTCGCCCACACGCCCCCGAGATGTTTGGCATTCGCCCGCCGCCTCCCTTCGTGCTCCTGCAGGCGCGGAACGGAAGGATGTGCGGCCGGACGAAAACCAATTGGCCGGAAGACGCCTGTCGACGGACCGGCGAGCGGAGTCAATAGTGAGCGGGTCGGGCGGTAAACAACACGAAGCCCAAATTGAACGTCGGAATATTCGAATGAAGCGAGCAAAGACCGCCGATCCAGCAAGCAACCCACCGGATGTTTTCGCTGGACGGCAAGCCGCTTGCGCGACCTCAAGAGCGAAGACCGTCGAATCGTCGGGAATCGAAAACAACCGGCGAGCGTTCGGAATCCCGCTCGTTGCGAAATGCGGCGGCTTGGGCGTGCGGCGAGTCGATCGCCGCTAATTGGAAGCCGGCGGCGACCAGAAACCGAAAGTCGCCCGACGTTCCCCCGATCGGATCTTCGCGGATTTCCACCTCGTTTCACAAATTAGCTTCGAGAAGACGCCCGCTTTCGTCAACCACCCCCTTGTTCGCGAACAATCTCGCAAATGGGAATCCGTTCGGAAATCGCGAGTGAAGCGACGAACACAACGGCCGTCCTTCGATCAAAACAGTCGGGAGTTCGAAGAAAGAGGACGATTTGCGCACGGAAGCCCCGGGAAGCCGTCCCGTCGCCACTTCTTCCACACGGACGCCAATTTGAAGCAGCGGGAGGGGGGAAGTGGCGTCCAACGTGCCACTCGGTCGTTCCGAAATGAGCAGCGTGCCCGCGGCCGGCCGGCCATACGAATTGGCCGCAATAAGGGCGACGGCCGAGGGGAAGGCGGAAGAAGGGCGTGAGAAAGACGGAGTGCGGCCACGAAGCCCCCATTTGGGCGGCGGCCCCTCGCTCCGCCGCTGCCCGCCGGCGGCATTGGGGGCCGAGTGCCGAATTGAATCAATGGCCAGCGGAGTGAAGCGAAAGGGAGGACGAGTGCGCGCGGCCGGCGGTCGCCGACTTCCACTCGACCGCGCCGCCGGCCGCGGTGCGTCCCTCCGTTTATCGATTTCCCTCGGCCGTCCGGGCGGCCGAAATGCCGGCGGCGGTCGGGAATTCCGCGAGGCGAGCGCCCACCGAGCGACACTTCAAACGGCGCCCCGTCCCCTCGCTTTCGCTCCGGCGGGCCCGCTCGTCCGAATTCCATGATTTGCATTCGAAATTCGCCGCTCCGCTCCGCCGCCCGCCCTTCTCGTGATTCGAAGCGAATGGAAGTTCCGCCACGGATTGTGAATGCCGAAAGGACTTTGATTCCCCCCGCCTTGGAGTGTGAGGGCGAACAGGAGAGAAACACAAACAGAGAGCGGAACACGGATTATGCTTACGAATTCAACTCGAGGGTTTCAGCAATTCGAGCGATTATTCGGCGTGATTATAACAACGAACGATAAGGAGCGAAAAGGTGCGAACGGAACGAAGAAATACGGTAACCTCGCAGACGAACAAGCAGCGGAAGGAGGGAGGAGGGCGAAGAGCGAACAGGGCGGTCGGCCGAGAGGTGCGGGACGAAAACAATTCAAGCGAAATCGGCCGTCTTTTGTCCGCTCCCTCTCGTCTTCTCGGTACCCGCCGGACGGCCACACCGGCTTCTTGGAATGGATCCCCCCGCTCGGCTTACGTGTGTCTGCCGTCGTTGGACGGGCGACGAGTGAGGCGGAAGGCGGCCGGCGGCGGCGAAGAAGAACGGAGGCGAGTTCACGGGTGATGCAAGCGTTCTAATTAGTCCCCATTTCCGCACCCGACCTCCGCCCGGGCCCCCCTTGACGTCGACGAAAACACGCGGCTTGAACTCCCAACGGGCGACTTTATGGGCGGAATTAGCGGCGAGCAGTGCGCGGAGCGGTCGGGGAGTTCCGCAAGCGGCCGTTTTATCGCCCAAATCCCGATGCTTCCGTTCGAAAACAGAAAGAAAAAGCGAGTCGAAGGGCGAAAGAAGTTCGAACTCGCGGACCGGCCGGCGAAACGTGGAGGTGCGCAACAGACTTCCGCTCGCGCGCCGCCCGCTTCACCTCCCGACCGCCTCGAAGTTCATCGAAAAGACGACCGGCGGCGTGCAGTCGGGCGCGAGCCGTCTTCGCTAATTGGATTCGCGCAATTCCAGCCGCTTAATTCCAGACGACCTTCGCTTCACACCTGCGCTCGTCGAGGTAAAGCGAGTGAATGGAAGTGAGTCGTCCCTAACAATGGAGTGGAAGCAGGAGTGATTCACCGGCCGAAAGAGGAATGTCCGGAGATCAAACACTCGCCGCAAACACCCGCCCTGCACGCGGCGGTCTCTAATCCGCCAACTGCAAACGTCAACGGCCGGCCGCCACTCCCCGAATTCCGCCGATTTCCTCCGGCTGCACTCTTGGCCGCAAAGAAGCGAACTTGCAGCCGAAAACATGCAAATCGGCGGCCAAATCGAATTTCGAGCCGTCGGATGCACGCCGGCCGCTTGTCGCGAGCAAAACACCCGCCCACGTCCCCCGAGCGAACAATTAGCTCGTTTGATGAATGCTCCGAGCCTCCAATTAATCTCCTCTTCACTCCTCCCCTTCCTTATCGCACGAGCATCAGACGGGAAGGAGTTCAAGAAGTGAATCGGCGGCATCTCCAACGACCTCATTTGTCGCCCGACAGACGACCCCCGCATGCATTAACCATTGACCCTTAGTTTATTCCAACCAACAAAGCATAACAACAGGAAATGTGAGCGAAAGAAATGCAAATTGCACCGAGTATCCCGACTGACCGGCCCTACAGCTTGGCCCCGTAGTGCGAACTCCGCCGGATCAGCAAAGTCAAAACAAGAGAGACGGCCATCGCGGTACCCGCAATAAGGAAAAACGTGTCGAAGCCGACCAGCGGGAGGAGGAACTGGGAGGCTAGTGCGGTGATGAATCCAGAAATTGCCTGCAATCCTTTCGTTCACTTCTGCTCGTGCACAAACAACCTCACCAAGCAGATCTGAACGAAACCATAAGCGATCCCAAAGTTGGCCGATCCGAAAGCCCGATGGATCGCAAAGGGGATCAATGTGTAGGTCGCACCGATGCACTAAACAGGAAAGAGTAGGAGCGGTCACTTGACCCATTGGTTTACCGTGAACATCAACGAGATCCAGCAGAAGAAGAGCGACGGCGAGGCGACCCACTTGATGAACGGCAGCAGCCACATCGAGAGAGCGCCCAGAGAGCAGGCGATCGACATCGTTAATTGGTAGGATGTCTTCGCAAATGAATGGATAAAATTGAAGGGAAAAAAAAGGTACTCACCCGATCGGCGTACATGCCCCACAGAACGCGGGAAACGCAGTTCGCGGCAGCCGCGAAGGAGTTCACCGTCGCAAGGAAATGATCGTCAGCTATGAACTGACTGAGCGTACGCCTGCAACGAATGACATGAGGAGGAAGAAAAAGCAAGAACGCACCTTGAAGAGGCCGGAAGTGGTTTGCACCCAGATGGCGTTGAAGAGGAGCGTCGCGGAGAGCATCAGCAAGAGTGGGCGAAGTCAAGAGTTGCTTCCGGGGAATCACCCGCACGACCAAGTGCCGCCCGTCGTCCGTCGACTCCTCTTCCTCGGCCTCCACTTCGGCCTCCTCCTCGTTGTCGTCGTCCAACAGGAGGGAGGCGCCCTCGGTCTTCGTCCTGGTCGATCGTCGGGTTCCCGATGAAACACAAGCCGATCAGGTCGACGACGGCGAACAGGCAGCCGAGCAGCAGGAACATCTGCGGCACCCGGGCGAGCAGTTCGGGTTGGTGGAAGAAGCTGCAAGTCGAAGAGGGAATGCACGAACAAGCAAGAAAGAACTCACTGGTCCGTGGGAGAAGGCGGCAGGTTGTCCGGATTCACGAAGCGCGTCTCAATGGGGGCCGCAATGAAAGCGGAGGATCCGAAGCCGGCCGTGATGATCCCGCTGACCAGGCCGACGCGAGAGGGCAGCCACTGAAAGCAATCACACTCAACAGAAATCACTTGAAAGAAAAAACGTACGCGCTGGCATTGCGTCAGGACGTTCACGTACGCTATGCCTTGACCGAAACTTGCGATCAACCCCATCGTCAAGAGCAGCAGTCCGTAGGAGGCTTGGATCGTCCAATAGCTCAGCAGAAGGCCGCCACTAAAGCAAGCAAGAAATAACCGAATACAAAGAAGTCTTCTTACATGTACATCGACGTCCCGATCGCGCATCCGACTCGGGCTCCGAACCGCTCCTCCAGCAAGCCTCCAGCGACCATCGCAAACGGGATTCCGGCTGCAATCAACGAAAAGCAATAAAATGGAAGAAATGAGTGAGTGGAACTCACACATCATCGACTGCAGCCACATCAGCGATCCATTCGTCTGATCCGGGATTGACTTTCCATCGCAGAAAGCTCGTGAGGTAGGGGAGGATGTTGCCGAACGAGTAGACGAGGCCGAACGTCGCTTGCAGGCAGAATCCCGCTCCCGATCACGAAGAAAGCCCGGTATTCGCGCGGAATCCGCTTGACGATCGGATCGGTGGTGTCCATGAGGAGGTCGGGGGCGGCGGCTCGCCTGTTGGAAAGCGGCATGATCGAACGGAAGCCGGGCGATCCGCAATCAAGCGGTCCGCATCTCGAAGAGCGCGTCGATTCCACGCGCGACGGAGAAAAACAGCGAGCGGAAAGCGGAGCGGTCGGGCGGTCGCCAGCCGCCCGCTCCTTTCCCGCGAAACAAAAACGGGGCGAAAATTCGGAGTATTCGATTGCTCCTTCCAACACGTGCACGCGTTCCGAACGACCAACGAACGAACGAAAGCGTCGATTTCACTCCAGAATTCACACGGAAATTTCCAGAGAGCCGTCCATCCGAAAGAAACTCCCTTCTCCCTCTCTCGCAAAGCGGCAAACGGAGGGCCACAGCGAGCGAAAAGCGGCGGCATGCGCGTGTTCGGCGGAGTGCCGCTTTTGCCACTCGGATGGCCGCAAATCCGCTTGCTTTCCGGTGGCTCGCGGCCTCGTCGCTAATGATCGAACGAAGCGGAGAGTGGGCAGTGGAATTCACGATAGAAACCCGCAATCTCGTTCATTCCCAGTTTGTTTGCGTTTAAACAAATCCGCAACGAAATCGAAGAGGAACAGCGGCCAAACGGCGACCTCCAAGGCGGAACAGCGAGTGTTTCTCTTTTTTATCAAAAGTCGCGAACTCCCGACGGCAGCCGCTTATCACCGGCAGCCGCGGGAGTTCCAGACGGTCGAGACAAAGCGAGTAGACGGGAGTGAATGCATTTATTGCATTAATCGCTGTACATCAAGAGAGAAAAAGGGGTTGATTCATCGGCCGCCCGTTCAGAGATCGGTGTTCACGAACGTGGTGGGCGGCTCGGAAATCCCGTTGGCCGCCGCGTAGCGCCGCGAGTCCGTCCTCGCCACCCCGAAGAGCGCCTCTTTCGTGCTGTCCGGCGTGCTGCAACGAACATTTGTGAATTGAATCCAAAATACAAAAGCGAACCTCGTCCTGCACCACCCGCGAGGCGTGATCTTGTGGATCGCGCGGTCGATCACCTCGACGAACGCCTCCCGCAGCCGGGCGTTCATGAGCAGGAAGAGGCCGAAGATCAGGCAGGAAGTGAGCAGAGTGAGCATTTCGAAGAGGTCGCCCAGCTCGCCGAGAACCGGCAGCTCGATGATCCCTTGTGCAACGGCCAGGATGCCTTGGGGCAGTTCGACGACGATGAAAACGACCATAATCACCTGCAATGCATTTGATTGGTTGAAAGCCAATGACAAAAGAGCGAACCAGAATGATCTTCGTGGTCCGCGCGTGCTGCCGCTCGCGGTTCGAGTTCTGGAAGCGGGCGCTCATCTCGCGGATCGCCTTCAACTGCCGCAGGATCAGCAACGACATCACGAGAAGGATGGCGCAAGGGACGAGTTTGCAGATCGACCCGAACCACCTGCAATCAACGGATGAGTGAGAAGGAAGAACAAGGGCTGTTCTGACCAGAAGTTCAATCGTTGAAGCCGCTCGTTGCTCGAAAAGGCCAAGGTGGTACGCAGGCACCTCGCGGAGGGCGGGAAATCGCTCCACACACGACTCGTCCGGCTCCTCCGCCCGTTGGATCTCCGAGTGGAAGTAGAGCGGGAAGCAGAGAACGAGAACGCTCGTGTAGATGCCCACCAGGAACTTCACGCAGCGCTGCAAACATGACTCATTCGTTCGACTAGCATCACAGGGATAATCCCCCGTTCCTTTTCGCCGTTCGTAGACGACCGTAAAGCTCCTAATCCCCCGTTTTTCTTTCTCAATCCTCCCACTCACCTCTTGCGTGAAGAACACTTTGGGTCTCCATTTTACTGAGCTGCCGCAACGAAAGGTAGCGGATGACACACAAAGGTAGACACGACCACGTGAAAGACGCCCGCCATGTGAACGAGGACGGACAGGTTGACGCTGATGAGGAAGAGCACAGTGAACGAGTAGGTCCACAGGAGAGGCCAGCAGAGGGACTCCGAGAAGAACTTGTACAGGGTCACGAAACAAGAAATTAGCCGTGAGGATGAGCTGCAGGAAGGACACTGAAACAAGCAGATTAGAGGTCAATGGACGGGAAAAAGATGACGAACTGGACGCAAGAAAGACGTTCGTCGGGCTGTTGCTTCGCTTCGACAAGGAGGACCCAAATGGCGAAGCAATGGCCGGCGATGCCCGAAACGCAGAGCGCGAGGGCCAACGGCGAGTGGATCGTCGAGTAGAAGGCGGCGATCGAATCCATCGCTCGAATCAAACGGACAGGCCAAAAAAGGGCCGATTTCCGCTCGTCTTTGATTCAGAACGTGACGAACATCGCCCGTTCGTGTCACGAGACGCTTAGCGGACGGTCGGCCGTCTGAAATCGTGCACTCGTGGACGTCGTCGGAATCAATTAGCGGCGGGCGCGTGGACTCGGCGGAACACCTGCGACGCGGAAGAATTCCCCGAATGTTTCTTCTCTTCGAAAACACGCCCTTTGGATGGGGGACCGGCCGTCCATTAAATCCCGATTCATCCGAAAGGTCCCGCCCTGCCGTCCCCCCCGCCCGTTCAACAACCGGCGGCCGGCCGGAAAGTCGGGCGAATCCGGCGGTCTCGGTGGACGGCCGGGCCGGCGGCCATCAGGCGGCCTCCCAATTAAACGACTTCTTCGTCATCCCCACGGAAGGGCGGAAAGAAAGGAACCGCAGTATTGTTTGGAGGGACTTGCGGAATTTAATGAATTTGCCGAAGAAACCGCCCGCGGCACGGCCACGAGAGAGCCGGGCGAGTTCGGCGGCCGCACGTGAGTCGCGGGGGAGTTCGAATTGATTACGTGCGGCGGGATGCGCAACGCAAACACACGTCCGTCCCCTCCGGCCGGCCGGACGCGCGATCCATCAGCCATTCGGCCGACCGTTTATCGAAATCCCCCATTCATGGACGAGCGGCTGAATGGGCGGATGCATGACGCCGCTCATTGCCGCGACCTTTGATGCCGACCGCCCTCCGCTCATCCCCAAGTCAAAGACGAACGAAATGGGCTCCCCGAAGCAACGAACGAAGTCAAGTGGGCAGCCGGCAAGAAAGGAGCATCGGCGGAAGACGGAACGAAAGAAGGGCGGCAGAATAATGGCCAGACGATTGAATACACGTGTTCCCTTTGCGGAACACTCGACGGCGAACAATGAGGCCGCGAGGCGCCGCGGTAATGAACGCGGAGCGTAATGCACTTAAGCGCGCCCGCCGTCTCGTCCTTTTGGCAACATCGACGCCGAGCGAGTGCCCTGCTTTCCACTTCCGCCTTCCCCCCTTACGCACAAAGAGCCCAGTGTTCCCATCACCTTTTTATTCACTACTCCCTTGCGACTACAACAATCGGGAAGAAGGGGGATTATCGTTGATGACTGCGGCGAACGACAGCGTAGACCTCGACGCTCCGACCTCAGTGAAGGCGGGCGTGTACGAGAAACCACGTGGGACCCGCGAGAGCCCCCTGGCTTGAGGAATCGAACCTCTGAAATAATTGGGGGGATTAGGCACTTGCACTCTCTCGAGGGCGACGGCCTTGACACACCTGCTTTCGCTGACATTCGTTTGAGTCGTCGAAATCGGACACGTCCGTGATCGAAATCAATTCGAAGTGGCGACGAATGAGCTCCTGAACCCGCGCGAGAATTACGGTCGACGCGCCTTTCGCTGCAAACTCACGGCGTGTCGCTCTTCGAATTCTTTCAACGAAATGGCGGCCGGCTCGAGCAGGAACACGTGGGCGCCCGACCGTAGCGCCCGCTGGAAAATCACGTTCGCATTGGTGGGAGCAAAGAAGAATCGCGCCAACCTTCAGTCCCTCCAGCGCCTTCTGCCCGCCGGTCGAAATCAACAGCTCGGTGGAGACGAAGCCGTCGAACTGGGCGCCCTTCTTCTGCCAGTAGTCGAGGGCTCCGTTCAGGTCCTGCAAGCATTCAATGAACAACACGCTGGGCTTCGTTTTCTGCTCACTTGATTCCACGCGTAGCGGACGGACGTGTTCTTCATTCGGTTGGCCTTCGTCAAGCTGGCCGAGAAGAAGTACCTGCAAGAAAGGGGGATGAGTGAAGAGATGAAGGGGGACGAAACGAACGGGTTCTGCTCCACCGTCCAAACGTTCACTCCGCCGATCTTCGCGAGCGAGTGGGGATCGACGTGCACGAACGGGCTGATCAGACGGGGCGAGTAAGCGAGCAGAGTCTGTCCGGACTTGAAGGGCTGCAGCGAGCGAAACGCCTCGCCGAACACCTGCAAGAACAAGAGAATTCGAGTGAAGAACGAGATGAAAAAGAACAAACGGCGTTCGTCCACGTCGTCTTGTCGTCGAGCAGGAATTCCGTGTGATTCTGGAGAACGTGGCTCTGGAGCATGTGCATCAGGAGGGCGGTCGGGTGCTCCATCCCGCTCTCTTCGGCCGCCGCCTTCTTTTGGACGAGCCAGTGGACCTGGCGCCAGTTGTGCAGCTTCTCCACGTACGTCGGCACGGAATGCGCCCAACGGACGTCGAACTTCCAAACGCGGCCGCCGGCATCCCGCCAACGAATCTCTCGCAGCAGCTGGATATAGACGGAGGCGTGCCGGTAGTGCGTGGGGTTGTTCTCCGCTTGATGGAGGGATCCGTTCGCCGATTTTGCGCCGGTGGTGGACTCCGTGCACGACTCGCGAAGGTGCAAGAAGCCGCCTTCTTTCAGCCACTTCAACGCGTTTTGCAGAAAGTTGACCACCTCCTCATCCCGCAGGTACATTAGGAGCCAGTTGGTGAAGAGAAGATCCGTGCTCTCCGCTTCCAGCTCCAAGTTGGCCGCGTCGTTCACTTGGTACTCGATGTTGTGGAAGCGGGCATTCCGCTCGCGGTTCTTCTCGATGAACGAGTCGATGAAGTCGGTCGAGATGACGAGCTTCGCCCGCTCGGCGAACGTCGAAGTGAATCTGCCGATTCCAGCGCCCACGTCCACGACCACTTGGTTCGTGAAGTCGGGGAGCTCGGAGAGGATGTCGCTCCGATCGGAGGCCTCGATCTCCTCCGCATTTTGATTCAACTGAAAGCTGCTCGTTAGAGAAGAGAAGGCACCAGTGATCACTCGCCATCATCGACTGAATGTCGGCATTGCCCGAGTACTTCTTCCAGAAGGAAAGGTACTGGGTGGGGCGTACGGTAGTCGTCATTTCTAAACGAGAGCGATGAGGAGGGGCGAGCAGAACGGCGGGCTGAATGCTCGACGACCCGAACACGCGGCTCGAATGAACGACACGCTTGAAGACGAAGAGCTGGGGGCTGTTTCCACTTGGGAGTTTTGAATCGCAAACGATCGCCGACCGTTGTTTTCGACTCCGTTCTCACGCCACTCGGCGGACGGCGGACCGAAGATCGTCGCCGATCAGCCGGGCGATCACGCGTCGATTGGAATGCGGCGAGGAACACGTGGGGGTGATGCGAGAACCGGCGAGGAGCGTAAATGTTCGCTGCCCCGGGAACAAGCCGGTTGGACGGCGAGAAGCCCCCCGATTAGATCGACGAATCCGCCCGAGCCGCCCGCCGAACGGGCCGCCGCGGGGACGAAAACACGTTGCTCTGACGGGCGAGTGGCTTCTTCTGCGTATTTTTATTTACTCCACAGACTCCACAGATGATCGCTGCGACGACGCAAACACATGGGCGAATTTCATCAGCAGCCGATGATTTTCGTTCTCCGCTCGTCGCGTGTGTTTTTTGTTGTGTGATCACGATGAACCGAAACGATGACACCCGAACCCTCCTCCTTCGAGTGTGCGCTGGGGTTTGTAGTGGACGGGATTGCGACTGGCGGAAACTCCAAACTACGCCCGGCGAGGCCACGTTGCCGGCAGAAAGCAGAAGGCAGAACACAAGCGGCGGGTGGGGGATTTAAAGTCGGGCATTTCGGACTGTTCGTTCACTTCGTCCTCGGGATTCCTGGGTCTTCATTCCGTTGAGCACTTGAACCCACTCCTTCCTTCTATTCGTGGAATGAAAGTGGGAGGACTCGTGGTCTGCCGGTGGTCGCTGTGTAATAAGCAGCACTTCCCTCTCCTCTTTGCTCTTTTTGTTCTCGCCCGGTGATGCAAGGGCGTGCACGAGTTGCAGAAGGCGTGCTTCCGGCCGCCCACCTCGCCGTTCGGCTGACTTTTGATCCAACCGCGTCCTCCTCCCGCCGCCCCTCTTATCAACGAAACGGGGCGAGCGAACGTCATTGAACACACAGCCCGCCCTGCTTTCCCGTCGGCCAGCCGGTCGGCCCGCGACGATTCGTCTGGCCGACGGGAATCCGCTCGGTCGGGCGGTCGGTCGGCGGGCAGCGGGCGGACGGGCGGGAGAGCGGCGAAATGACGAAAATTTGCGATCCGACCGCGTCGCTCCGTCGTGGTCCGCACGTGGTGATCGTGGAGGGGAGCGAATTGCATCATCGGGGGAGGCGGTCCACTTCCCCCGCTATAAAACGGGCGGTGGTCGCGGGAATCGTGTGTTCTTCGCTGCTTCGCGATCCCGACCGATCCCCGAGAAATCCCCCGTCCACTCGGCTTTCTGCTGCGCGCAACTTTCAACCGCCCCCCGCTTCCACCCGCAAACGGGTTCCTTTCTCGTCGCCCGCCTGCCGCCGTCACACGCCCGCCGCTCGAATCTCGCCGCCGACCTTTGCGATAAGCCGCCCGCCCGCCCGCCGTTGACCCCAACACGTGTGTTTTCCCCTCGTTCCGCCCATCTCCCGCAATTCGCGGTCGTTTGACGGGCGCAACGACCCGCCCGATCGGACGGCCACTTTTTGTATAAGAGGGCGTTCGTGTCTGCCGGCCGCCGCTTTCATTCGGACCGCTCATAAACGAGAGCTTTCAGTCGCTCTCCTTTGGACTCGCGCTTCCCCGCACAGCCGACCGAAGATGTCCGCCCACCGCGCCCAAGGATTCGGCACACTCGCCGTTCACGCGGGCCAAGAGCCGGAAAAGTGGGAGCAGCAACAAGTGGGTTCCTTTTTCGTCCTTGCTTCTTCTCATCTCTCCGCTGCAGGTCGTCCCGTCGATCAGCATGAGCACGACCTACAAACAGAACGTGCCCGGCATGCCGAAGGTCTACGACTACGCGCGCGGTGAGTTCGAACAGGACCGCCGTGAATTCATTTGTTCCGCTTTGCAGCCGGAAACCCCACCCGCGACGCCCTGCAAGAGAACCTGGCCGCCATGGAGAAGGCGCAGTTCTGTAAGTGGCCTCTGAACACAATCGATTCACTGTTCTTCTTTCAGGCAAGGTGTTCAGCAGCGGCCTGGCCACGACCTCCGCCATCGCCAACCTGCTGAAGGCCGGCGAGCAGATCATTTGCAACGACGACGGTTACGGAGGCAAGTCTTCTTCCTTCTTTTGAGTGTTCTTCCCGCTATCTAGGGGCAGCCGGCGGGCGACCGCCGGAACGTCCTTGATTACACCCGCTCGCTTCCGCAAATGAAATCACTTCGTCGCCGATAAGCGGGCGCGTTTGTCATCGAAAATTGAGCGGACGACGGCGAACGAACCCGAGTGACGCGCGGCTTCTTGCAGGCACCCAACGCTTCTTCCGCCGCATCTCCGCCAAGCAGCATGGCCTGCTGTGGTGGACATGGTCGATCTCACGGATGCGGAGGCCTTCCGCGCCGCCCTCAAGCCGGAGACCAAACTCGTGTGGTTCGAGACGCCGTCCAACCCGCTGCTGAAGATCGTGGACATTGCGGAGATCACCGAGATCGCGCACAAACACAATCCCGGAGATTGTGGTCGTTGTGGACAACACTTTCATGACCCCCTACTTCCAAGTGAGTCTCCCTGCCCGCCCTCATCCCTCACCTTCTCTGCTTCTAGCGGCCGCTGAACATGGGCGTCGACATCGTGATCCACTCGCTGACCAAGTACCTGAACGGGCACACGGACGTCGTGATGGGCGCGGCGATGACGAACCGCGAGGACCTCAACGAGCACCTCTTCTTCATGCAGCTGGCCGTTGGCGCCATCCCCTCGCCCTTCGACTGCTACCTCGTGAATCGCGGCGCCAAAACGCTCCACCTGCGGATGAAGGCGCACATGGAGAACGGGATGGCGGTCGCCAAGTGGCTTGAGGCCAACCCCCGCGTGGAGCGCGTGCTGTACCCCGAGCTGGAGTCCCATCCGCAGCACAAGATCCACAAGAAGCAGGCGACCGGCATGAGCGGAATGATCTCGTTTTACATCCGCGGAGGGCTGGACGAGGCCCAGGACTTCCTCGCCGCTCTCAAGGTACCGTTCTTTCGACTACTCGTCCTTCCACTCACCCTCTCGCCTTCAGATCTTCACGCTGGCCGAGTCGTTGGGCGGCTACGAGTCGCTGGCCGAGCTGCCGGCCGTCATGACGCACGCCTCCGTTCCGGCGGCCGAGCGCGCGAAGATCGGCCTCACGGACAACCTGATCCGCTTGTCGGTGGGCATCGAGGAGGCCGAGGACCTCATCGAGGACCTGAACGCCGCCCTCGTGAAGGCCGTGAAGCTCGACGAGCCCACCTCCCCGCTCGCCACGAAGACGAAGCTGCCGAACGGCGCGACGCCCTCGGGAATCACCGCCGTTTACGCTTGATCGTTCCGCATTTCAATCCCGCTGTTTGTTTCCGTTGTGTCGTTGAGTCGAGTCCCTGCTAAGAATAAACTCCACATTGTGAGCAATCCATTCGGCTTCTCATCCATTTGCATGAACGAAATGAAGGATAGAGGATGAATGGAACAGAGCAATCATTTCATTTGTTCACGAACGAGGATGGCGGCCGCTTCTTTCGTCCAGCACGTGCCCGGCCCACCACGCGGGCTTCGTGGACCTCAAGAACGATTGCCTCGCCGAGCACACGATCAGGATCCACCTGGTCGTCGCCTGCCTCGTGATCTTCATGGTGCTGCCCACATTGGCTTTCCTCCATCCACTCACTTCTTCCGTTTAGTGGATTGTTGGCTTCATCACGGCCTTCAACCGCTCCCAACGGGCCGGTCGTTACAGGCAGCGGATGGAGCGGGCGACCGTGAAGGCAAGTGTTCTCCTTCTTCCTTCAATCATTCCTTCTGCTCGTTCAGAACCGAGGACCCGTTGGTCTACTGCAAACTGCGCACTTGAGCGTCTTCTGTGTTTCTTTCGGAATAAACGAGTGTAGCGAGAACATGGCGGTTTATTTGGCGTTGGGAGAGAGGAGTAATCAGTCCGAATGCAAGCAGCAATCACGAGCAGCGGCCATCAAACGTAGCTCACTTCGTTGGCGCCCGCAAAGATCACGCCCAACGTTGTGCAGACAGCGCTCCGAATCGCTGCCGTCGCTGATCTGCGCGGCCGAGTGGCGGCCCGGAATCGTCGTCGGCGTGCGGAAAGTCCGTGCCGCCCACCCGCCGCTCCAGCCGCCGGTCCAAAGTGGCGGCCGTCCGTTGCGAGGCGGAGGAGAGCGGCGCCCGCTCGCCGTTGCTCAGCACGCGGGAGGAGGGAATGAAATATTGGCCCTGAATTCCAGCCGTCTTCTTCGTTCTTCCTTTTCTGCTGTCCACCTTCTTGATCTCGACCGTCACCTCGCCCGAGCGAAGCTGCCCGTGAGGCGGAGGCGGGCGGCTGCTCCGTCGGCCGCTCGTCCATCGACCGCTGCTTGTGCGAGAGGATGAGCTTCCGGTGGTCGGCCAGCAGCGGCGAGACCAAAATGGAAGTCGTGTACGACCGCTGCTTTCCCGAAACGCTGCCGTTCGAGCGGCGCCGTTGCGGGCGGCTGCAATCGCGGCGAGTGCCCGCGGGAGGAGCCCGCATCGAGGTCGTCGGAGGCTGAACGGAATGCATGAGAGCTGAAGGTGGACGGACGGGACACCCGGACAGGAGGGCGAAGCGGTGAGACGTCCGACTGGTGGAGCGAAAGCGGCGTTTGTTAACCAACTGAGAGATCGGCACACTCAGGAACAGAAGAAATAAGCGTTTATCAGTCGAAAAAAGGGGTGAATGACAACTGGCAGCAGCGAACACGCGGATGGTCGTTAGAGCAGGAAACTCACAGCTCTCCGCCTTCTTCTTCGACGTCCGCAACAGGTCGGGGGTGGGCGGCAGCTGCGAGAAGGCGCCGCTCGAGCCCGCGTCCAGCTGCTCGTCCTCGCTGTTGTCGAAGTCGTCGCTCAGGTTGTCCTCGTCGTTGCCCATCAGCCGCGAGTTGAGCGTCATCTCCGTGAGAGCGTCGACCGGCTTCGGCCGCGGGACCTCGGGGTATTTGGAGAAGAAATCTTTTGCATCCTGCTCCCGATTCACGTCGAAGATCTCCTGCAACACACCGCACTCAACGAAGCCGGAAAGAAGCGAGGACTCACAAAAGCGTGCTGAATGAGCAGCTCGACCACTTTCGTCTGCTGGTGCGCGTCGTTGATGAACGTCGCTTGGGGCCCGATGGAGACGGTGGCGGCCGACGAGAAGGAGGCGGGCGTCGAGGGTCCCGTGTTGTACTGAAAGGGAACAAACAATCCTTACGCTCTCCCGTCGAACACTCACCGTGTTGGGCCAAATGAGCGAGGGCGAGATGACGGCCGAGAGGTTGGAGGCGGTCATCAGATTCTCCAGCTCGAACCACGTGACCCGTTTCAAGTGGAGCATCAGGAAGCGCAGCGTGTCGAAGTTCTGCGGCGGCAGGCGGTCGCACAGCTCGCGCAGTCGAGGGATCAGCAGCCGGCTTTCCATTTGCGTGTCGAAGTCCACGAACTCGCGGTAGAGGTCGTAGGTGAGCAGGCATTCGGGCAGTTTGCGCAAGTAGAGCTTCACGACCGACGCCAAGTTCATCGGATGGACGTCGCTGAGGTCGACGTTCGCCTCGTTGCCCGACTGCTCGAAGGAGACGCAGATCTGCTCGATTTTGCTCTGCAACGGCCGACGGTTCTGTTATGGATTGAAGGGAGAGCGCCCACCTTCACTCCGCACAGACGATAGAGGCCCTAAAAATAGCCCGTGATTACGTGTGTTCTTTGCAGCGCTATCGACGAGTTAATCCCGCCGGAAGGTCAAAAGGCCCCTGTTCGCGGCTACCGTACCGCCCGCCCCGACTTCTCGCGCTTTCCGGCCGCCGAACGTGTGACTCGATTGATTGCCCGCCCGAGGAGCCACTTGAAAGGTCGGGCCTCGAGTAGGCAGATGCGTCCGACAGACGCCCGACCGCTCCGTCCGTCGGCCGAGAGGCGGCGAGGAGATTAGTGACGGACGGCTGATGACTTCGAAAGTTTGGCGGGCAGTAAAACGCCGAGTGATGCCGGAACTTCGCAAAGAGCGAGAGGCGAAAGGCGCGTCGATGACCCCCCGACCCTACGGTAAACGCACACACGAACGAACCTTCGAATTCATGCCGCGGCTCTGGATCTCGTCCACGCACTTCTCCAGAATCAACGGAATCCTCCGCTGTTGCGCCTCCAAGTGGCCCTGCAGCGAGACGCCGAAGATGGACATCCGCCTTCCGGTCGAGTCGACGGCCAGTCGCGCGTTCGGGCCCGCACGCGATGGAGACGCCCGCCAGACACTTGCGGTGGAAGATCGCGCCGCAGGAGGTGCACTTGACCGCATCGAAGATGCAGTACACATCGCAGTGATAGCAACGGGTAACTTGGCGAGTGCGTTGAAGCTGGTGCGTCCTGCAAGAAAAGAATGGAGTTCAAAGCGCGGAAGAGGGACTCACTTGGCGGCATCCGACTGCTCTACATTGCTGAGCGAGTGGTCGAAGAGGCGAGCTGAACGAGTGGAATGATTGCTGGATCGAAGGGATCTCCGCTCACTTTTCTTCTGCCGACGGTGCGAGGTTTCGGCGATGAGATCGTAGTGCTCGTCCGCGTTGAGCGCATTCCGCCGGCGCGCGGAGGACGGAGCGGACTCCGAGGAGCTGCCGGGCACGCCGCCGTGCAGCTCGTCGTCCCGATCGCCCGTCGAAGAGGACCCGCTGCAACGAACGAGAGGTCAATCAAAGAGATCAGGCGGCCATGACTCACCGGAGCAAAGAAGCAGTCGAGAGGGACCGTCCGGGCAGACTGCAACAAAGCGATTAAGGCCGCTCGTTTCGTGGAACAAAAAGGATTAGATTTCCGTCAAAGGTTCAATTCAAACATCAAACAAACAAGGTGAAAAACGTGTGCAAGTTGCTCCCAACCACCCGGCATAATCGCAGCAACGAACCTGTTGAGAAAAGACATGAACTCCGTGGACGGAACCTCCCGCCGAATTTCATTAGCCAGCCGTTCGTAATCGCCGGGGATCCACGTCCACAGTTCACCAAATGCCTGCAACGAGCCGAGTGCTCAGCAGATGGGCGGGAGGACGCACCTTCACGTAGTGGGAGAAGCATGAGCTGGTCGTCAGATCGCATCCGCGGATGGAGTCGCAGAGTTGGTCGATAGTGAGCAGCTGAAAGCACGAATTCACGAGTGTTCTCCGCATTCCTCGGCCCGCCCGCCCGCCCACGTGCCGCGCGCGCTAAGCAACCGCCCGGCCGCTCGGCCAATCGGGCGGATTGATGGCGAGTGGGAGGACTCGCAAACGAACCGAAACCGCCCCGACCTTTCGGGCCGCGACTTTGCAGCTTCTGCGCGACGACAGGACGCCAATTCGGACGGTCCTCCGCCGGTTTGCCGTCCGGCGAGAGCGCGGCGGCCTCCTTCAGCCGCTCGATGGACGCCGAAAGGATGAGCGGCGCCTGAAAGACGTTCGTTTCCCGAGAGCCCGCCGGCCGCCCCACCGCAGTCAATCCCCGCGTCTCCCAATCGAGGCAGGCCGAGATCCACGCCCTCCCTTCCACCGCCCGCCCGTCCCGACCTCGCCGCAATGCAGGTGGAAGCGGGCGTGAAGGCGGAAGAGGGGCCAAAGGGAAGAACGGACATTTAATTGGACAAAACGGTCGAACTTTTCGGCTGCCCGGCGGAGGGCGAGGCCGGCGGAAAGGCGCACGAAATTGAATTTGGACGAGGGGCGCGAAGAAGTCGCGAGGACGCGGCGAGAGCACCGTGATGTCAGTCGAGAGGGCGACTTTCAATTCCCGACGTCATTCGCAGAAGTTGGGCCGCCAAACTTCCGCTCATCTCCGCCTTCCGCCGAGCCGAGCGGCCGACCGAACGGCGGAGCGAACGGACGGCACGAGTGCAGGAACCGGAGCGAAATGTTTCGCGCACGTTAAGCGGCGGAAAAGAACGTGCTCTCGTCGTGTCGTTAAGTCATTCGGGGACGGGCGAGCGTCGATCTTTTTCCTCCGCCCCCGACGACCTCCGCGCTCTCGATGGCCGAACTTCTGCTCTCGGCCCCCGTCTTGCCCGCTTCTTCGTCGGCCGTCCGTCGTGCGGCCGAAACGACGAGAAAAGCGCTTTCGGGCCGCACGTTTCGCTCCCTCTTCCAAGGACGGGCGCGCGGCCGCCACTTCCCCCCACCCACCACAATTCAACGGCGTCCTCGAATGTCGTCCGGGCCGGCGGACGATCGACAAACTCCGCTCGTTTGCCACTCGGCCGGCCGACAGTCGAGATCCCGGCACTGATAAATGCGCCCGCGGTCCCTCGATTCCCGCCGCCTCCCACCCGAATCGAACGACGGGACGAGAAAACAATTGAATTCGGAGAAGCGGACGGCGGCCGGACGGCCGAGTTGGCAGGTAGAAAGCAGAACGAAATTGAGTTTCGCTCGCTCGGGGGCGGCCGGCCGGGAGTCACGCGTGTTCCTCCAATCGTCGGGCCCACTAATGAAACGGAGCCCATTTCAAGGAAGCCCAAAGCCCCGCGCTCCACTTGACAGCAGACGAGAGCGTCCAAATTGGGGCGAAGAAGAACGGCGAAAAGGAAGACGGCCCATGACCTTCCACGACGACGGCGAGCAGCAGCAGCAGTGGAGCGAGCAGAAGTGAAATCGAACAGTGGGGGGAGCTAATGAGAAGCCGGCCGGCCGCTTTTTATACGTCCGCTTTCTTCGCCCAAACCGCCCGTCGGCGGCCGCCGTCGAGACCTCCTCGCAGGTCATTCGGAGGGGATTTGTTTCCGCAGAAGGACGGGCGGAGAGAAAGAAAGAAGATTTCGCTCACCCGCAAATCCTCGACGGCCTTTCGGTGGGCGTTCAGCTCCCGCTCCAGCCGGTGGACTTCGAGCTCGGCGTCCGCCTTCCGATTGAACGCGTCCTCCTCCTTCTTCTTGCGCAGCTCCAACTCCTTCCGCTTTCGGTTCACATCGACGACGCCGTTCGCGGGCACCGACTGCACGTGGCGAATCGTCTGGTCGCGGGCCTTCATGTAGCCGCCCTCCTTGCTCTGCAGACTCTGCCGGGCTTGTTGAAGGCGGAGGGCACACGAATCCTGAAAGCAAATTAGAATGATTGGAGAGGCATGAATAAGACGGAAGGAATGCAGATTTCGTTTGTTTTTTGGCGCAAAGCTCCCGCTCGCTCGTCATTTCGAGCAAGTCGCCCGCTCCCGTCCGCCCTCCTCCCCGATGGCCGCCCCGCTCTACGAGAACCTCGAGCCGATGGAGGGATTCGCGCCGCCGGACGTGAAGACGGCGATCGGCGCCCCTTCGCCCTCGAAGGACGAGACCTCCGCCCCGGACCTGAAGTCGATCTCCGAGCTGAACCCCCGCCTCATGAAGCTGCTCTACGAGAACGAGAACCCGGTCGTTCGGAGCACCTTCGAGCACATCGAGCAGAACACGGGACTGCAGCGCGAACACGTGAGTTTCTTCCCTTCTTCCTTCCCCTCAATCCCCCTGCTTGCAGTTGGCGTACGGCCTGCTGAGTGCCGCCGCTCTCTACCTCCTGGTCGGCGCCCAAGCGGAGGTCCTCTGCGGCGTGCTCGTGTTCGTCCTTCCCCGCCTACGCGACCATCCGCGATCTCCGCGGCGGCAAGCACAAGAACTTCGATTTGTGGATGAGGTGAGTGGGCAGACCGAATGGGCGGCTAATCCCCCTTCTTTCCAGCTTCTGGGTCACGTTCGGCTTCTTCACGTGCCTCGAGGACGCCGCCGGCGACCGCATGGTGCATTGGTTCCACGGCTACTGGCTGCTGAAGACCCTCCTGTTCGTCTTCCTGTTCGCCCCGCAGACCAAGGGCGCCCTCAAGCTGAAGACGCGGGTGATCGAGCCGGCGGTCGCCAAACTCGAGCAGGTCGCCGCCTTCTACGGACAGCCCGCCGCCAAGCAGTCTTGAGTTCCGTGTGTTGTTCGGGAAGAAAGAAAGGAAGAGATAAACCGTTCAACCCCTGTTGCCCCGCCGCCCGCATCGAACAAATCGGAATGTTCGCTCCATTTTCTTCTCTTGACACCCAACCCGTTTTGACAAGCGGAATCGAAGGTCCCCTTCTTTTGTACGCGCTGCGGTTTTTTGTTCGAAGTTCGAACGGAACGGCGCGAGCGGCCGGCGGTTTCAAATGATCGCCGCCGCTGTAAAGTGCGCGGAATAAGCGGGCAGTTGGAACGGAAGGGAGTTCGAATTGGAAGATTTCGTGGAGTGATCACAAAAGGAGAGTGAAAGAAAAGGAATGCACGTACCAATTGTTTCTTCTGCTTCAACCAGTCGGCCTTCAGCTTCCGCCGCTTCGTGTCGTGCTCCTTCTGGCGGTTCTCCAACGTGGCCACGAAGCGTTGGTTGAGCGTCCCGGCCATCTGGTCGGTGCGGGCGGCCTGGGCTTCGGCTTCTTTCATCAGCTCGTTGAAGATCTTGATCATCGGCAGGCAGTTGTTGTTGGAGTCGGCCATGACCATCGATTTCGTCTGCTCGGCCAGGCGGGACACGTTCCGCGCGTGCTCCTCCTCCATTCGAATGCGGGTGCGGACGAAACTCAGCAGCTGGCTGGCGTACTTGCTCCACGATTTGCAGCGCTCGAAGGCGATCGCGAGGCCGTCGTCCTGCCGAACGAGCAGTTCGCGCATCTCATGGGGCTGCTCGGAGTCTGAAAGCAGGCGGATTGAACGCGTACCGTAACGCCGTCCCCTTCCAACTCCCGTTTCTTCTTCGGGAAATTCGAACTGAACGGGGGATCCGCTTACCGCCCGCTCGAGGCTGTCGGCCGGCAATGCGGGCATTTCGAGTCGGCGAGCAGATGAACCGGCCGGGCGGACGAGCGAGAAACGCGGGATTTCGGCCCGACTGCTCCCGCCGCAATCACGCACACCCGAAGAGGTGCGGGGGTTCGCGTTCTCACGCAACTCGCCGCCCGCAGACCCGCACGGAGAACCTTTGGCCCGCCGCCCCCCCCGCCGAAAGGAGCGCTTACGGAGGAGATCGAGGACGTCGACGGTCGTCCGGCCGTTCTGGACGATCGACGAGCGGCAGAGCGGCGCGTGGGCGACATGCCGCACGCGGAACTTGCGCTGGCTCGGGGCCGAGTGGCTGGAGCCCCAGCGGCAGAACGGCCGCTGCGGCAACTCGACGGACATCGCGGACCGACCGCCCGCCTGCTCGCCGGTTCCAAACTGCCGCCGCCGCGTTGCTCGCAATCAGCCCGCGGCGTCGATGTCGCCGCTCATAAACGAAAAACGCTTCTGACAAGCAGAGCGCGTCGCCCGCCCGCCCGCCGCCGATCGCCGCGCTTCTCATTCATTTTCCGCTCCTTTTTTGCGCGCGCGACGGAAGCATTCCAATCGACCGCCCGCCCGCCATTTCGTCTCGTCGTGATTTCCGCTTATCACGCGAAGAGCGGGCGGATTTCGTCGCTAATCGCCCCCTCGCCCCAACCTTGTGATCCCCCCGCCCGCCACGCCGACGCTCACCGGTGCACAAGGAGGCGGCCGTGATCTTCGGCTGGAAGGTGGAGTGCCGTCGGAGGATCCGAGGGCCGCGTTTGCGGAGGGCGCCCGGCTGGATTCCGGCCACCGCGTTCACGATCACGGAAGATTGCTGAAAGCGGAGTGAAGGGCGAGGAGGATGGCGGGCAACGAACCTTCTGCACTCGACGGCCCAACGTGGACGAGGTGGGCGGCTTGTTGAGGGCGGGCGTCTGCGGGCCGGTGATCGAACGGCCGCTTCTGAAATCCGGCCGGCGGTGAGGGCAACAACAGAAAGAAGGGGGATTCGGTTGACTTCGCTTCGCTCCGACCGTCCGCTTTTCAGCCATTTTTGACCCCCGCCCGCCCCACTCGGCCGTCCGGTCGGCAGGCCGGCAGCTGTGCACACCGACGGCTGATTTCTTACTCCGAGAGGCTGCGGCCGGAGAGATGCGGCGGGTGGATTCCGCGACTGTCGCCCTCGCTGGCCGTCGTGCCCACGATGCGCTCCTCCTCGTCCTCCGAGCCGCTCTCCTCGTCCGTGGAGTGCTCGTGGAAGACGATCGTGGGGATCGAGTGGACGGACGGCCGGGGCGCGCTGCTCGACGTCCGTCGGCTCCTCCTCGTCGCTCTGCGCGTCGTCCGACGTGGCCGGCAGGCTGGAGATCAGCGGTTGGGCGGCGCACTGCATGGCCGACGGAGCGCAGAGCGGTCGGAAGGCCTCCAGCAGAACGAAGTCGAAGCGGGAGAAGTTCGAGAGGAGCGGCGACTCCGGGGTAGTGCCGGTAGCTGTCCACGTTCGCCCGCTTGATCGACGTGGCCGACGAGAGGGCGCCCATCGCCGGGTGTTTCTTGGCGCTCGCCTTCTTCGGCGGCGTGTCCGGGGAGGAGGAGGCCGACGAGGAGGACGTGTGGATGGTCGTTACGAAGCGCCGAGAAGGCGGCGGACGTGCCGATTCGAATGACCGTAGAGGACTTCTCCCCTCCCTCCATCTCCACTCGTAGTTAGGAGGAATGTTCGAATGACAACACTTCTTGGAATCGAATCCCCTCTCGTCGGAATGTGCGGAGGGCAAGAGAACAATAAAAAACTTTTGACTGCTCGCGCAAACGGTTGATTGAAAGCGGGACCGCAAAAAGAGAAGGCGGCCGAGGGAGTGCTTGCGGTCGCCCGGAGTTCCGTTCTCCGCCTGATAAGCCGGCGGGCGGAAGGCGGTCGACTTCAACGCGTGATTCACTCGCTCGGCCGCATTCCCGAACAGGCGGGCGGGCGGCCGGTCGGAGCCGAAGCGAAGTCGATCGTGTCCAAAAGCGAAAGAACTCACATGGTCGAGCGGAGGGTGTTCCCAATGGCCGCCTCCAGCCGTTCGATGCATTGGAAGATGCGGACGCAGTCGGAGGCCAACGGCTCGCAGTTCAATTCTGCAACGAACGATCGGATGTCAATGGCGGCCGTTCGATTCGTCATTTTTGTTGGAGGAACGGATCAAAATTCCCCTCATTGTTGACGTTTCTTCTTCGTCTTCTTTTAATCTACTTCCGCTAATCGTGACTCGAAAATTCGAGTGTTCGATGGGAGGCGGCCAGCGGATCCGGTTTCCCGCCTCCTGATAAGCACGAGAGTGGAGAATCGCGGGGGACACACCTTTCACCGACTGGACGAGCTCGCTGGCGGGCAGGAGCACGACGGAAGTCTTGAAGACGGGATAGCGGACGAGCAGGTCGCGGATGGCGGCCGAGACGAGGGCCAACGACGCGTGGATCTGCACGCACTTGTTCTCGCCATCCGGCACGTAGGTGTTCGGGTCGAGGGCGTTCCGCAAGTGGTTCACTTGATCCGCGAAAGGCCTCGATGTCCGCCAGCAGCTCGAAGTTCTGCTGAAATCCATTGGGTGAGTAAGGAACAGCTGATTGAAACGAACCATCTCGTCGAAGTCGGGGTCGATGCCCAGGTCAATGCTCGAGCAACTCGAAGACATCTCAGTCGAAGAGCATTCGTTCCAAGCTGCAACACGCAATCAGGTTTCGTCAGCACGGACCTCAAGACTCGGAACGCCCGAAGGAGGTCCTTCAGAAGTCAACACGTGCTTCACGGGGGTCTGGCGGAAGTGGAGTGGGGCGAAGAGGTTTGGGGGAAACGAGAAACATCGATTCGCGTTCAGACCGTCCGCAGAGATGCGCGCAAGCAAGGAAGTTAATTAGACGCCCAGGACGTGTGAAGAATGACGAGCCGCCCGCGGACGGCCGGCGGGCTGGAGAAGCACCCCCGAGATAACATCGCAGCAAATCCACTTGGTCGCCGGCTTCCCCACACAAACAAGAGCCGGCGGGGCGGTCGGAATCGCGTCGAATTCGTTCGTTCGGCGGTGAGCAAAGGAGGCAGTTCGGGGCCCATGAATAGGCGATTATGACCCCGACGGAATGATGTGCAGGCGGGAGGCGGATGGCGATGATTACGAGCAGTGGGACGGCCGAATGAGCAAGCGGACGGCTCGTGATCGGAGGGCGTGGGCTGGAGACCGCGAATTCGAACAGGAGACGGCAAAGGGGAACAGCGTGGACGAACGAGGAAGGGAGATCGGGCAGCGAGAAGCCGCGCATTCCTCCGCCCGTCCCCCGTCCACTTTCGCCTCCGCTTTCGGCGATCGCTTTCAAATCCGCCCGCCCGCTCGCCGCCCGCGGACAACACGCGGCTTCAAAAAACACGAGCGGAACGAGAGGCGAAGAACTCGTGCTGCTAATTTTATTAGCGATCTGGATGCAATCGACGGGAGGCGAGCGGGCGGAAATCGCCGTCGATCGAACGACCGTTGGTGGAAGCGGAAGGCGCCTCGGTCGTGAGTCGCCCATTGATCTCGCCGGCGGCCGGCGAGCTGCTGGACGCCGTCGAAATGTCGAGACGCGAAGAAGCCGGCCGTCTTCGTCACCCGCCCGTCCGAATGGACCGCAACGATCGTAAAAGCGGGACCCCGAATCGTACACGCGTGGCCCGGGCGGCCTCCAGAAAGGACGGCCGAATTCCTCGCCCGCCCCGACCAAAAAGTCGATTCTTTAATTCGGTTCTGGTTGAACGGCGCACGCCCCACCAAACGGCCGGCATGACGCAACGGACGAGGCAGCAGGCGGAGGGGAGGAAGCCGATGAATAAGCAGTGATTGCCTCAATCAAACCGAAACGAACTCGACCGTGCAAACGCCGAGCCGCCGGAAGGAAGCGGAGCGAATCGACCGCCTTTCGCCCCCTTTCGCGAGTTCGCGCTGCTTGAATTCCGCGAGGATTCCCGATTTCCGCGTTCGCCCACCAACAACGAAATCCGACGAGAAGAAAGGAGAAGGCGGCCGGCAAGTGGGCGATTCGAAGCGGGGAGCACGTGGCCGACCGCAAGAGCGCCCAGATGCCGCTCGATCGAAAGTGAGTTTAATGCCCTGCCGGCGAGCGGGATCCGATGGGCGAGAGGAGCCGCCCGCCCTCCGATCGGCCGATCGGATCGCCTTCCCCCCGCAGAAGCGAACAAACAAACCGGGAGGAAGGATCCTCACTTTCGCGGGTCGTAAACCGAACAACAAGAAGAAGACGGAGGAGCAGCGGGGCGAACCCGAGTGACCGCTGGTCACCGCCCGCGTTCCCGCTCTTCTCCGAACCCGTTTGGATCGGAAAGTCAGGTGTTCCGAGCGCTCGCTCGGCTTCCTGCCGGTTTCAAACCGCCGGATGAGCGCCGAGGGCCGAACGGGTCGGCCGGCCAACTGTCGGGTGGGCGCATGTGCAGCGAGTAAATCGATTAACGGCCTTCTTTTCATCTGCAGATGAGCCGAACGGAAGCAGACGGCCGGGCTGTACGGTACACAAATCGGAGCGTGAAAGCAGAAGAGAAAAGCGGAAAAGAAGACGCCTAACGAACGTCCGCAGCGATCTCTGAAACGAACGGGAATGCCCGCCACCCTTCCCGCTCGTTTCAATTCCAGCCGAACGAAATCGAAATCTCCGCTTGCCGCATTCCAATTCCGAAATTAGCCGCAGGATCCAGCGGAGAAGTGGGCGGTGGGCTGAAGAGCGGCGGCATTCATCCGCAGATCGAAAGTGAGAAGCCGAAAGAAAGAAGTGGGGGGATGCGGAAGGCGGAAGACACCTGCACGCCGCCGAAGAGGAGTCGGTAATTCGCGCCGCCCGCCCGATCGGCTTCTTTGTTTCCAACTTTGCGCCTTTCGGCTTTTCGCTCGTCGCAAATCGCCGCCCGCCGTCGTCTTCGTTTCGTCGCGAACCGCCCGAACGCGCGCGCAGTCCAGCAGCCACACAAAAGAGGGGTTTATTCCGCTCACTTCCAGCAGAAGGCGGTCAAACGAACAACGAGCAGGAGATCCGAGGGGAATCAAACCGATCGGCCCGGTCTGGGATGAGTGGCCGTTTGTTTGCGTTCATCGGAGGGCCGGGAGATCCGTTCGGAGGTCTCATTGCAGCAGGGAGCCGCGTAATTGACGGCGGAGGAAAGCATCGGCCAGTTCTGCAAGCGATCCGCCGGTTACTCGAGGACTTCCACTCGGCCACTCACCCGCCCGCCGTCGCCGCTCGTTGGCCGGCCGCCGTTCGAAGAAGTTGCGCAGCAGCTGGGCGGCCGAAACGAAGACGTAGTCCGGCCGCAGCGGGATCAGGTGGTGACTTCCGACGGCGCCCTGATCGCCGAAGGACGGCCGTTCGGTCGCCTCGTCCTCCGCCTCCACTTCGACCACGGGCACCACCCGCACCGTCCGTCCGCCGGGCACGTGTCGGTAGAAGCGGGCGTCGGCCGTCAGGGCGAAGCAGGCGAGCAGGGAGCACAGGAAGACGGCGAGCAGGCGGAACTCCATCGAGCGGGAAGTGCGGGCGGATCACCTGAAACGGGCAACGTTGTGGTCGAAGGAGTGACTCCTGATAGCCGCCCGTTTGAATTGGAAATGAGGAGAGCCCCCAATTACTCCCGCCCAGTGGCCCCTTCGAACGGCGCCCAAATGGAGGACGGGGGCGAAAGTACAAACTCCCGGCCCGCACACGCCTTCTCGCCCAATTAACGGCCACGATTCGTGGACAAAGCAGACCGCCAGACATCAGAAAACAAAGCGGACGGCGGGTGGAAGCGGAACTTCTGCTCATAACAATCGTGTGCTTTGAAACGAGCGGAAGTCGGCGGATGGCGGGCGCCAGAGGGAGAAGAATGAAGAGTGGGGATCCCGCGACTTCAACTTGCGGAATTCCAACCTTCCGGCCGAACGCAACCGCCCGTTAAGCAGATTCCGCGAGCTTAACGAACGCCCAGCGGACGGCACGAGGCGATCAACCGTTGCGTAAGAAGGCGGTCTCATCTCTAATCCGAACTTCCACTCGGCCGCCGTCTTCGTGCGCAACACCCGACCGCCCCGTCCCTCTCTTGATTTCGGTGCGTCAGTGGAGCGGAATGAGCAGACGGGAAGTTCGCGTCCAAGAAGCAAGCAAGGAGAACAAAAGGCCGCAGGCAGACAGCGGGTGCAGCCACCGAAACATCGCCAATGATCGTCGGCCACCTTCGACGGCGAGCGGCGGGCCACGGGAGGGGCGAGGAGGTACAAAACGACATCACCGGCGCCTTCATTCCGCAAACCGCCAAGTGGGCGGAAGGTCCAAATCGGGCGGCGGAAATTGGACACCGGCGCCGAACTACGAACTTCCGCCGGCCGGCCGGCTGCAGAAAGCGGGCGTGTTCTGCAAACCGCATGGAATCCGCACCGCTTTCCCCTGCATCCGCTTCTTCTGCTTTCGGAGCACTAATTGCTCATTTCCGTTGATGAATTCACGTGCACTTTGCCCGAAGAGGAGCATTGAAACAAGTTAGGCGGGCATAATTAAGCGTGTGGACTTTAAAGCACGCGTCCTCCATCGAAAAGGCGACCTTTGGCCGGGCAGAAAGTTCGAACCGAAAGGATGTGCTCGTGGTTCGGAACTCTTCGAAATGGAGCGTTCATGAGCGGGGCACGTGTTCGGCGGGCCAATTAAAAGAACGTCCGGAAGTCCGTCCACGGAGTGATTGCGTGTGCAGACGGGCGGGCGGCTTTCGAAACGATGACCGAAGCAAAGGGGAACAACGAACGCCCCCTTTAGTCATTCGTTCGCCCATTCAACCGAGCAGCAGGGGAGCGGAAGTGCGGGGTTTATTCTCGTGATCGAACAGAGCAGAAGGCGTAAACGAGAGACACAAAAGAAAGGAGTGAGAGTGACCGTATTGCTGGAGAAAACCCGTCGAAGTCAGTGGATTAGAGTGGACGAAAATGAGCGGAGATTAAAACAACAGGAAAGACACAACTCGAACCAAAGGAGCGTCACTTGAAGTACTCGGCGATCTGCAGCTGCCTGCGCGGCGTGTCCGGCAGTTCGGTCCGCTGGCGGGCGATTCGGCCGTGCTCGGGGTACAACTTCTCCAGCAGCTGGGCCTCCTCCACGCGCAGGTGGCTGTTGACCTTCGCCAACATCGGAAGCGTCCTGCAAGAACGAAGGAGTGAGCAGAAGAAGCGGAAGGAAACGAACGTTGTGACGATGTCGGTGAAGCTGCCGGACGGATAGACGGCGTTCAGCTCTTCGCGCAACGCCCGTCCCTGTCGCTCCATGTCGCGAGTGGGCGCCTTCGTGAGCTTCCGGTAGCCGCCTGAAATCGAAGAGTGAGTGGAGGAATCAACGGACGAAAGAACAAACCAGTTGGAACGGAGTAGTTGTTGAACTGCATCGAGTAGATGACTCGCTGCAAGAAGAAGAGAATGAATGGCCGACGGAAAGGAGAATCCGCCCACCTCGCAGCCCAGATCGTTGACCAGCGGGTCCATCTGCAGCTCGAACGTGTTGGCGGCGGCCACGAACTCGCAGACGTCCGAGTAGACGCGAGACAGCCGCGGCAGATCGTTCTTGTACATCCCGAGCTCGTGTTCCATCACGTAGTCCACCAGCTGCAAGCCCGAGAAGAGGACAAACGAGAAATGAAAAGGGCGTTTCCTACCGTTCCGAACTGGAGCGGGCACGTCCGCATCAGGTCCGCGGGATCGTCCTTCGGCGGCTCGTCTCGACGGTGCTTTCGGGGGACGGCGAGGCTGAGGAGCTTCTGCTTGGCCGTCCACTGGGACGTCCGCTTCTCCCGCTTCCCGTAGAGCAGCTTCCCGATGAAGTGGAAGATGTCCAGGAAGGGGTCGCACGTGTGGAAGAAGTTGACGTTCACCCGCCCGTCGTACTTCTTGTACAGCTCCACCTTCGAGAGGGCCGCGCGGAGGTCGCCTGCAAGCGGAGAGGAAATGAAAGAAGAAGAGAGTTCACTTGCCGTTCGCGGAGTCCACGATCTGGCTGACCACCTTCTTCCCGTTGCGCCCGATCAGCTTCTGCAGGTGGGCGGTCATCACGCCGTTCGGGATCGGGTTGAAGCGAATGCTGGTGGATGCCGAGCTCTTGGAGCAGCTTGTCGGGCAGGAAGCGGGTGCGTGCACAGCTGGTAGTTGCTGTGGACGGTCGTCAGGACGAAGATCGTCATCACGCGCATCGCGGGCAGCGCATCGCGGAAGGAAGTCGGCAAACCGAATGGGATCTCTGAAGGGCGGCATTGAACGAAAGGAGGAAAGGGGGACGGCTCACTGAATCAAGATGAGGCGGGAAATTCCTTGACGAGGTGCAGCCGACGCGTCCGCGCGCCCGCCGTGATCGTCTGCACGCCGCTTTGGACGAGGAATTGGCGGAAGAGGGCGGTGAGCGTCTCGTTTTCCTCCACGAACGGTCTCGTCGAGGCTCGCCGGTTTGACGCCGTCCGGCTTCCACTTCTTCGACTCCCGCTCGCCATCCTCCGCCTCCCACTCGGAGAGGTCGAAGTCGAGCTCGTCGCAGAGCAGGCGAACGGTCGTCGATTTGCCTGAACAACGAAAGAATCCAAATGGAAAACAGCCGAAAGAAACGAACCGCTTCCGCTCGGGCCGGTCAGCAGCAAGCAGCTCCCCTCCCTGCCGCCTTTCCATCCACGATCGCACCTGCAGAACGAAGGAGGATGGACAGGAAGGAAGCGGAAAGAACGAACCTCGTCGATCTTCTTCGGCGCGACGATCAGCTCTTCGACGTACAGCGGGCGGAGAGGGCGGCTGGATGGCGGCGCCGTTTGCTGCAAACAATCGAAGTGAACGATGGATGGATGCACGAGAGACTCCACCTTCCTGCTTCGTCCCGCTTCGGCACGATCAACATCCGCTGCTGGCCGGGCGTCCGCTTGCCCGAGCGAGAGGATTGCGTGAAGAAGTTCGTGCCCTCGTCCAGCTGCTGCTCCTCCTTCAGCGGGAACGGCCGGGGCGCCTCTCGAGATGCCGGCCATCCGCGCGGCGTGCGCGGCCTTCCGATTCCGCCCGACGATCGTGAGCGGCGATTTCTGCGGGAGGACCATCGCGAACGACTCCTTCCGTTCGAAGAACTCGAGCAGGAGGGGGACGCTCGAAGCGGAAAACCGAACGAGTTTTCCTTGGCGGCAGCGAACGCAACGCCAAACGTTCGCGTGCAAATGCGTCTGGCTTTCCGTTGCACTTCGAAAACGGCTGTCTGGCTGCCAATTACCGACGAAATCGACTGCAATTCGAGTACAGAAAGCAATCGACTATTGCCTGTCTGACTGCCATGAAATGGCATTGCAAGATCCAAGCAAACGTGTCGTAATCTCCACAATCGACCGGGAAATAGAGGGCTACCTATTTTGTATTGTTCTTCGCTTTCCATTGCAAACGAACAGTTTGTTGCCAAAGAAAGACGACGATCCGCTTTCATTGAGCAGGGCCGAAAACGCACATGTTGCATTTCAATTCGATTCCCAATTACCCACAAGAGAGATGCAGGGCAGGATGGCCGTCCATTCGAGTCACCCCTCGGCTTTCGGGAGGAAGGAAGTGCTTTCTTGCAGGATGCCCGCATTTGTTTTCATTCGGAGGTCGTTTGCGGGCCTCTTCGTGCAGCGCCGAGTGCCCGGATCGGGTTTATTAATGGCCGGAGACAATCAGGGCATGTGTTTCCAATTGGAGAGCGAGAAGAAACAACTGCTCGTCAAGTTGAGTGGAGAAGGAGACGAGCGGCCGGCCGACGGGACGGGGGCGGTTTGGTCGGCGGCTCGAACGTGTCCAATCTGGCGGGAGGAAGCGGAGTGTTGGGTAAGTGAATGAAGGAATGGGCAGGGCTTGCTCGGGGTGAAAACACTCAAGACTTCACTCCCCTCCCTCCCCCTTGCAGTGAATTACGGAGTGGAGTCTTCATTTCTCCTCAAGGTCGTCCTCGCGCTCGTTGCTTCCGCTTCTCCGACTCGCAATCTTCGACCTCGAATTGCGCAAAACGCCCGCATTTACGTGCTCCGGCGACGTCCACAATGCACTCAATTACCGCCCGCCCGTCTCCGCGCCGTCGGCCGCCATAATCAAGCGCTGTGCGGGCGGGCCGTCGATTGCATTAAGAATTCGGGGAGCGTCCAACCGCCGCCTGTTTCCATGGCTGAAAGGATGCAACTCTCGGCTTTTAGAGCGAACAAAGGGCCGGGATTCTCGTTCGTGTTCCGCCGGTCGTTAAGCCGCCTGTTTACTGACCGGTTTCCCGCTTGTTTTGGTTTGACTTTGATCCTTGCGCTTCCCCGTCCGCCGTCCGTGATCCGAGTTGAGAAATCCAAACAGCAGAGAACGGAAATGCGGGAGCTTCCCCTTTCGTCCGTCTGTTTGCTTTCTGCAACGACGAGCAAAAAGAAGGCGGCGGAGGTCGGCGGAGTGGGGGCGCGAAAACTCGCCGCTCGTTCCGTTCGTCAATCCGGGAACACGCCGCCGAATTATGCGAGCGAACAGAACGGGACGAGCGGAAGGGCGGGCGGGTTGACTTAAATCCTCTTCATGTACACGAACAAATAAACATTTTATTCGAAAAGTCGGACGAGCACGACGGCTTCCACTCGTTTCTCGTCGCTTTGCGCCGCGAACGTATCGTTTTGCCGTTCGGAATGTCCGCTGCGGCATCCGGACGAGCCGCCCAACCTTCGACTACCCACCCGACATCCGCCTCATCCGCTCTTGTAATCCGAGAAGAGCCGCCCGCCGTCGGGATGTCGCCGGAGAAGGGCGGAGCGGCAGGAGGCGGCAATCAGGGTCAGTTGAACGAAATGCGAGCGGTGATTGCGGCGGCGGGGGCAGGGCGGACAAAAACGAAGATGAAAGACGACCCCGGGCGCGTTATTTT
Source organism: Aphelenchoides fujianensis (assembly GCA_024699865.1). Taxonomy (NCBI): domain Eukaryota; kingdom Metazoa; phylum Nematoda; class Chromadorea; order Rhabditida; family Aphelenchoididae; genus Aphelenchoides; species Aphelenchoides fujianensis. The sequence goes on along the minus strand of JAMPIO010000007.1, from coordinate 545,406 downwards.
CGATGTCCGCCTTTTAACACAACTCACGGAAGACGGGCGGGCGGCAGACGGAGGGCGGAGAACTCGCTTCTTTCCGCGACGTTTCCGACTGCGCGACCGCCCGCCCGCTCGCTCGGCGACCTCCAAAGGCGGCAGTCGTTCGCCGAGTCCCGAGTGCGCACTCCCGACGACGCTCGATCGACGGCCGTCTAATCAAAAGAACTCTCCGATTGACACCCGTGCGCTCCCCTTTGTGTCGGCAATCGCGCCCGCCGACTTCCTTAAGCTCTCCAGAATTTACGGTCGTCAACCGGCGGGGTTTTGTGCGTTCCGGCGGGCGTCAGCTGCCGCCCGCCCGCTCGGACGTTCTTTCGGAGGTGATTTCTGCCGGCGGACGGGCGGCTCGTTCGGCGGGCATCAATTCGATGGAATTCGCTCATTACGCCCGCTCGTTCCGCACAAACCCGCCCGTTTTACGGCCGCTCTTTGCGCATTCCGAGGGCGGGCGGGTGGCCGGGAAATTGAACGCGTTGTTCTCCGCTCCTCCTCATTTGTTGTCCCACTTTCAGCTTCGTTCCATCGATCGCCCGAATTAGCGGCCATCGATGCTCGTTTGCGTGTATGCATGCGCTGGCTCGTGCGCGTTTCGCTCTCCTCGGCGGCCTCGCCATCGGCATTTTGATCCTCGTGGCCGTCCGCTCGAACCGCTCGGCGAAGCTGACGATCGAGCAGCAGGAGACAAGTGAGTCCTTTCATCTAACGAATGTTTCCATTGTTCGTTCGATTCAGATGAAGCGATCAAACTGCTGCTCGCGACCGGCGACGATCCGCAGGCGTCGGCCGGCCTGCAAGCAAACGGCAACCGGGCGGGCGTTCGGCCCTCGGCGGAGCTCACGTTCAACGTGGCCGTTGTGCTTAGTGGTCTCTCTTACTTTCGGTGGCCCTGTTAATAACGGGTATCGTGTGTAGGTGGTTGCTTTCGACGGCTTTGCTGAACGTTCCACTCACACAAAAGCCGCCTTCTAACCCCCGCTTCTGCTGTCTGTCGCCTACCCCTCACTTTCTTTGATTCGAACCAAGGCTGTTGAATGATCGCTGTATTTTGCAGGCATCATCATTGTGGCGGTCAGCCTGGATCCGGGCGAGAACTCCCACGGCTACCTGACCGAACAGCACTCCTACGAGTCGGACTTCGACCACAACCCTCTGCTCGGCCACCAACGGAGTGCTGCGGGCGATGATTTTGAGCTTGAATTCGATTCGGGCGGCGAGTTCAACGACGAGCCCAGCAGCGACATGGCTGCCGATTTTGATGGCGAGCGCCCGGACTTCTACCAGTTCGACGCCGAGGCTCAGGTTTGTCTGAAGGATGAAAAGCGAGTGAACGAGTGGATTGCAGGTGTGGTCGCCGGCATCCGAGCTGGGGTGGTCGAGTCGCTTTGGGATCCTGAATTCGGTCTAAACGGTGCTCCTCTTCGCCTGTTGCCTCTCGCTCTCTCGTCCCGGACACACGTGTATCTTCAGCGATCACTGAAGCCTTTCTTTCATCACGAGCTTTCACATCATGTACAAACACGCGGAATAAACGTCTTCTCCACTCAACAACCAATGGGAACAATCAATTACAAGACGACGAGCGAGGGGGAAGCGGACGTACCGAAGAGAAACGATCGGCCGAATGCCGCCGCCTCGTCCGCCCGGCAGTTGTGGGGTTCGAGTCGTCAGGTGGCCGCCCTCCTCTTGACACCACCGGGGGCCTCGGGGCGGCGGATCGAAGCGGCCGGGGCCGAGGGATCTCATTTCGGCCGACATTTCGCCTTTTATTTCTTCCCTCTCGCCGCTTCGAAACTTGATTCCGCGTCCAATCGGAGTGTTCCGACTTGTGATAATTCGGCAAATTAACGCGCGTCCTCGTGTTGTCTTTCGTCGGTCTGCTCGAAGATCTTCCGCATTTTTCGAATTCCTCGCATTTTTCGCCGAGCCGCCCGCCGAGTGATTCACCCGCCCGGCCGGCCGTCTGTCGATTGGCCTCGTTTGTGAACGGGCGGGGATCTCCGCTCATTCAACACCTCCTTCTTCGTTTAACGAGCAGGCAGGAGTCTGGAAGGCAGAAGTGAAGGCCGGAAATGTCCACTTGGCGGAAAGCGCACTTCTTTCCGCTCGCCTTCCGGTCGGCGTCTCGTCGCGTCGCCTTAAGCCCGTGGAAGTTGAAAATGAGAAGGCGGCCAGTCGGAGTGGAAGTCGAGAAGCCGGTGGGCGGGCGGCCACACGCGCCGGGCGCCGTTTGTTGTTGCGGAAGGAGGAACGATAAGTAAAGTCGGGGAATTTCCGCTTCGTTCCTCCGCCTCCTGCCCGCCGCCGACCGTCCGCAGGTCCATCATCTTCGCGCCGCCCCGCCCTCATGCGCACATTCCCCCTCCCTCGTCCTCCTCCGCCTTCTGCTTCGACGTCTTCTTCTCGAATTTGGTTCCGACGGACCGGGCGGAGTGCTTCGCGAGCGGCCGGCCGGCGGGCATTGTTGGGCCCACGACGCGGCCGCTTCTTCGCCGATTGGACGCGCTCGTCTTCGCGTATTGTTTTTTCGTTTATTCCGCCGTCCTCCTGTTGCTCGAGGGCGCGGAGTGACTTCAGCCTTGCAATTTGTTTGGAATTAGCGGGATTGAAGGAGTGGAGGGCCGGCCGTGGGACGATTGGCCGGAGCGGGACGCGCAATCCGCTCTGCATGATTGCGGGCAGCGGTGGGGGTGGGAGGCGGCAAAAGACAACAAATTAGCGGCAGTGATGAGTGCCGGGGGACGTCAAAAGATCTCATCCCTACATGACAGCTGTCCGCGGTCCCGGCGAGTGGACCTTACAGACGGGACGGGCACTCGCCGCCCGCCTCGCCTCGACCGTCCGTGTCGAACTTTTCCTCCCGCCCGCCCGCCGGCTTGTTGCAAAACGTGTTTCTTTTGAATAAACGCCCGCCCTCTCGGTCGGAATTTGATTTCCGCCGCGAATCTTTCGGCCGGCCGGAACATCTGGACGGCGGCCCCGGCGTGTCGCTTCGGGCAATCGTTTACGAGCGTTTTATCTCATCTCTCGATCATGTTCGCCCGTTTAATCGCCTCCTCGTTCAGCCGCCCGTCCACCCGCCTCTCCACTCCTCTCGGGCGACATGCCGACCGAATTGGCCGCGAAAGGGACGCGAGTTTGACGTCCCGGCTTCCATGAGCGGCCGATCCTGACCGGCGAGCGGCCCTCGATGCGCGGCCCTCGGATCCTCGATGGGCAAACGATATCCAATGGGAAATGCGTATGCTAGACAACAAATGGTCCCGCTCCGCCCACTCCTTTCACTCCTCTTCCTTTCGTTCAGCAATCCGGCGTTCGTTTGTACCATCAACGCCACTTCCAGCAGGCGGTCTCCCGGTGGCGTTCCGCTTTGCACAAACTGCGGTTCGTTCCTTTCCCCCTCGTTCGAGAGGGCAACCCACCCGTTCAGGAGTGCGGACGACAAGTTCGTGACGCTCGGCTATTTGGCCCAAGCTTTCTGCGACAATGGGGACTACGAGTCGATGCTCTACTACGCGCTGCAGCAAATGGAGTTGGCCAACATTCGAAAGGACGACTACATGAAGTCGGAAGCATTCCTCAACGTACTCTCATGCTCTTCTTTCCTCTCATTTCTTGCTCGTTGTTCCAGTTGAGCAAGGCGTACGAACGGCTGGCCGACTTCGGCAAGGCGATCGGCTACGGCCGGGCATCGTCTCTCGAACACCCGTCGATCGACCAGCGAACCCCCGGCTACGCCCACTTGGCGGTCGCCTTTCGCTCAGATGGGCTTCAGCCAGTTCCAAGCGAGTTTGGAGGCATTCGGTGGGTCCCTTCTTCCTTTCACTGGTTGTTCACTCCTCGCTTCAGAGAAAGCGATGGGAATCGCGAGTCAGACGGGCGACAAGCTGCTCGAACTGCAGGTGTGCGTGGGGCTGGGCGCTCTGTTCACGCTCCTCCGCGACCTCTCGAAAGCCCTCATCTTCCTGCGGAACGCCCTCTCGCTGCTCACGCTCGTCACTGTGGACAACGTTCACGCGAAGTACAAGAGCGTGATCCTCTACCACCTTTCCGTCGTCCTGCGGATCAAGGGCTCGCTTTTCGACGCCAAAGAGGCGTGCGAAGAGGCGCTTGCGGCTCTCCGAACAGACGTCCGGCCGGTGGGTCTTCGCGCGCAGTTTGTGCTCGCTGGCCGACATCCACCGCGAGTTGGGCGAGACGGAGGCGCAGGAGACGATCACGAAGAGTTGGGCGCGCTACGAGCAGGCCTTTCGGATCGTGAGGCAAATCAACGACCGGTTGGGCGAAGTGATCGTCTTGAGTTCCATGGCCAAATCGGCGTCAGAGTCCAGAAGCCACTACACGGGTTTGTCTCTCACTCCTCCACTTGCGATTCGTTTGTTTCCGTTCAGGTCAATGCGAATGTCAGGCGATTCAAGTGAGTGGACACAAGTGAACGAAAAAATTCATTTGATTGCTTTCAGCTGAACACGAAATGCCTCGAACTGGCAAAACTCCTGGGCAACAAGTACTATGCGTTAAAGTGCTACTTGCGGCTCCAAGGTGGGCAGACCGTTTGCTTCTTTTTTCCATTGCGCGTGTTCAGAGCTCTACAACCAGCTGAGCGACGAAGAGGAGGAGAACATGGCGCGGAAGATTGCGAGTGCACTCGTGCAGGAGATGGAGCTCTACTGCAACTTTTGTGAGTTCCCTTTTGTATGGTTCGCCTCACAAACAACCGCTTGCAGGCGGCCTGCGGTACGGGATCACGGACGAGTGCTTGACCGCCCTCCGGTGCTCGCACATTTACCACGACAAGTGAGCGATCTTTGACCGTTGAATTCACTTCTTTTTTGTTGCAGGTGCTTGAGCCAATTCCTTGCGAACTCCTCCAGCGATCCGCAGTGCCCGAAATGCCAATGCCGAGCGGTGCTGATGGACGACCTGAGTGTGCGCACGTCCTCGATCTCCTCCGCGCCGGCCGAGCAGAACGAGACGGCCGATTTGCACGCGGAAGTGAGCGCATTGATCGAATCGGTCGTCCCCTCGACGTCGACGAAAGGAGCGGAGGAGCGCGTGCTGAACGGCCCGACGACCTCCGCCTTCGTCCACTCGCCGACCAGCCCGCCCGCCTCCGCCGCCCAAACCGATCCGAATCCACGTGAAGGCGCCGTCCGACGAGAACGTCGCCCCCGCCCGGCGGGAATCACGTCGGCCCACCGCCCCCGCTGCCCCGAAAGCCCAACTGCAAGAACGATCGGATTCCCGCCCTCCCCGCCGACCTCCTCGACCATCCGCCCGCCACGCCCCGCCTGGAGTTCGAGGACCTCGAGGCGTTGGTCTCCTACAGGGGCCCAGGCGTCACCGATGTTTGATCGAACAGCTTCGTCCTTCCTTCCGTCCTTACGGTTTCTTTCGTCCCCGTCTTGCACGCGCCCATTCGAATCCCAAAGAACCATTGATCTCAACGTTTATTCACGCTCTTCTTTCGATTATGCAAATTCTCGCAATAAAAGCAACAACCATCGGCCTCTACTCCGTCTTCCACGCCTTCGAATTCAACGCCCCGACCAGCGGCTTCCCTTGGCTCAACGCGGCGATGTTCTCGGCGATCTCAACGGCCACGCGCTCTTGAGCTTCGAGGGTCGAGGCGCCCAAGTGAGGAGTGGCGATCACGAGCGGGTGGTCGACGAGGCCGCGTTGGGTGGGCGGCTCCTCCACGAACACGTCGACGGCCGCCCCGCCGCACTGGCCGCTCTGCAGCGCCTCCAGAAGGGCGTCCTCGTCGACGATCCCGCCCCGGGCGACGTTCACGATCCGCACGCCCTTCTTCATCTTCGGGAGGGTCTCCTTTCCGATCAGGTTCTTCGTCTGCGGAATGAGCGGCACGTGGACCGTGATGAAGTCTGCAGAGGGCACGGAAAATGAACAAGGAAGAAAGGTTGTACTCACCAGCGACCGGCCACACCTCCTCCAACGGCAGCCACTTTGACTCCGAACTCGGCGGCCTTCTGGAAGCGAGAGGATGGATGGAAACGAACGACCGAGTGCTCACCTCGGCAGAAACGAGGGGATCGTGGCCGACGATCGTCATCCCGAACGCCGCCATGTGTTGGGCGACGATCTGCCCGATGCGGCCCAGCCCGATGATCGCGAGCGTCTTCCCGTTGGCCTCGCTGCCCATGTACGCCTTTCGATCCCAACGGCCCGCCTTCATCGAAGCGGCCGCCTGCGGAACGTGGCGGCAGAGCGCGAGGATGAGCGAACTCGTCAGTTCGGCCGCCGAACGGGAGTTGCCGCCTGCAAACCGAAGGAATCACTGGCCGGGTGGGCGGACTCACTGGGCGTGTTCATGACGACGATCCCGTGCTCGGTGGCCGCCTCCACGTCGATGTTGTCGACGCCCGTGCCCGCCCGGCCGATCACCCTCAGCCGCCCCACGGCGCCCTCGATCACCGCCCGAGTGATCTGAAACGAGAGGAATGAGAACAGGGGAAGGGAGGAGCGAACTCGCCTTCGTGGCCGAACGCACGACCACCGCATCGTGCTGCTTGAGCTCCGCAATGAGTTCGGCGGCCGGCAGCTTCGTCTTCTTGGTCACGCGAATGCCCGCCTTCTCCAGCACCTCCACGCACTGGACCTCGATCTCGTCGGCGATGAGGACGGATTCGATCCGCGGGCTCATTTCTCGCTTGGCTGGTCGTTCGATCGGGGTTCTGAAAACAAGTGGCAGTTCGGTTGAGCGGGCGGGCGGCGAGTGGAAGACGCGCAGTTCGATCGACCGCCCGCTCGATCGTCGGTTGCCGTTCGGCGGTCAGCCGAGTGGGCAGCGGCGACCCCGCAATCAAAACAAGTGGGCGGGTGTCCTTCAAACAAAGAGGGCGAACTCCCCCCTTCGCTGATTGATAGCAGCGAGAACAATGCGGTTGCAAACGGAACGCGTGGACGGCAAGCGATTAGATCTTTGAGGTCTGCGTGGTTTCTCTCGGCTATTTCTACTCTCCGCTTGATGCCGCCCATCGCATTCTGCACGTACTCATCCGAGTGGACGTGATTTCGACCATTTCGATCGCTGTGGTTGATGAACAGACGAACCCTATTTGATTGCAACAAGGAAGAAAGAAACGCTAAACAAACAATGTTGTGGTTTATTCTTACACGTCCGAACACAATCATGTCCTCCGCTTATCATCCGAGCATTGCGGAACGAGCGCAAGACGACGATCGGTTCACTACGAAAGGCGTAGGAGGGGACGCGCGGCAGCGGTCGACCGAGTGGTCTCCCATTTCATTTGTTCGTTCGTTTGTGCTGCGCACGAGAAGATGCCGCTTAAGTCGGAATATCCGCCGATTCCGCTGCCCGACCGGCCGTACCACGAGGATTGGTTCGAGTCGATTTGGAGTCACGCCCAGAAGGATCCCAATCGTTTGGCCATCGTAAGTGGACTAGAGGCATCCTTTGTGATCCACCGAGGAGTTTGGAGATCGACGCGAGCAATCCGGGCATTCGATCACCTTCCGCGACCTCTTCTTCTTCTCCCACTCGGTGGCCACCTTCCTTCGAGCGCGTGGCTTCCAGAAGGGCGACGTCGTCTGCGGCGTCCTCTGCAACAACTGGGAGTTCGTCGTGGCCTTCGGGGCCACCGCTTTGGCCGGTGGAGCGTTCAGCGGCGCTTCGTATCTCTTCACCGACTGTACAACCCTTTCTATGCCATCTTTCCGTTCAATCTTCTCGGTTTGCAGACGAATTGGAGCGGCAGTTCTTCGATTCCAAGTGCAAAGTGGTGATCACGCTGGACACCTCGCTGGAGCGCGTGCTGAAGGCCGTCAAGAAATGCCCCCTCGTCCAAACGATCCTCGTCGTGAGGGAGAACAAGACGGCCGAAAAGCAGGAGCTCCCGTTCGGCGTCCTCAGCTTCGACGAGGCGATCGCCACGCCGCCCGACTTCCACCAAGAGAAACCCCACTTCGACATCACGAGGGACCTCATCCTCCTGCCCTACTCGTCCGGCACCACCGGAAGTCCAAAAGGAGTGATGCTCACCCACTCGAACTACTCCACAATGATGAGAGCGTCGACCGCCCACTTCTCTTCCGAATTCCACAAGCGAATGACGCCGCCCTTCGATCCGCCCAAAGAACACGCCCTCATCTTCTTGCCGGTTCGTTCGAAAGGAAGCCTGTAGAATGGTCGTTCTTTAGCTTCCCCTTTTTTTCTCTACCACGCCTACGGAACGGGAGTGGTCACGAACTCCTTGAACGACGTAAGTGAAGGAAGGAAGAAATGAGTGAAGAGGTTCGTCGTAGGGAACGACTGTCGTGCTGCTGCCTCGCTTTGATGCCGACTTGTTCTGCCGCTGTGTTCAGGAGTACAAGGTGAGCGTGGAGGCACGCGTGTCCTTTTAATTTTTCCGCTCGCAGATCCGATTCCTCTACCTCGTGCCGCCGATTCTCGTCTTTCTTGCGAAAAGTCCGTTGGTTGAGAAGTACGACCTCAGCTCTCTGGAAGTCCTCCTCTCGGCCGCGGCTCCGGCCGGCAAAGACGTGATCGATGCGGTGAAGAAGCGGCACCCGAACGTCAAAGTGGTCTCTCAAGTGAGTTCCCTTCCTTCTCTTGCACGAATGAAATGAAAATGATTGAAGGGCTACGGGATGACGGAGATGTCGCTCGCCTCTCATCTTCACCACTTCGAAGGGCCGCCCGGGAACGTGGGGAAGCTGATGGGCAACATGGAGATGAAGGTGGCCGGTTGATGGGAAGATGGCCCGCACTTAACGAAGACTTCAGATCGTGGACGTGAGCACCGGCGAGGAGCTGCCGGCGGGACAGCGCGGAGAGATTTGTGTGAAAGGCAGGCATGAGCAAATCCCACGCTCTCACTCATCGAGTGTTCTTCAGGCCCTACAGTATTCCGCGGCTACCTCAACCGACCCGAGGCGACGGCCGAGACCCTTCAAGCAGACGGCTTTCTTCACACCGGGGACATCGGCGTGCTGGACGAGAGCGGCTATCTTCTTACATTGTTGACCGAATGAAAGAACTCATAAAATGCAAAGGGTAAATTCCTTGTCTTTTCTAGCGGGTTCTCAACGCTCCCCGGCTTGCAGACTTACAAGTGGCCCCGGCCGAGCTCGAGGACCTCCTTCTTTCCCATCCCTCCATTGCCGATGCGGCGGTGATCGGAGTGAAGGACGAGAAGGCGGGCGAACTGCCCAAGGCGTTCGTCGTTCGTCGAGATCCCTCGTTGAAAGCAGAGGACGTCCAGAAGTTCGTTGAAGGTGGGTGCATTCCCAAGCGAACGCTTGATCATTGTTGGGGGTTGCAGAGCGTGTGGCCAAGTACAAATGGCTCGCTGGGGGCGTGGAGTTCATTTCTGAGGTCCCCAAAGTCGCCTTCGGGCAAGATTCTTCGACGTTTTCTGCGCGACAAGCAGGCAGCCAAGCTTTGAGCAGAAATGAGGTCAATCCATTCTTTATTTCCACCCGACGAATAAACAATCATAACGAGAACGATCAATCAGCACTTGAAGCGAATACCCGTGTGTTCGATCAACAAGGAAGTTCTTCCGTCCGCGGTCTTCAGGCGTCGAAGACCGAGAGGACGGGCGGCTCTTCGATCTTCGAGGCGCAGTCCATCACGTGCTGGAGGAAGGCGGCCGAATTGCGGAAGTCCACTGCAAAGAAGCGGGATGAAGGCTCGGGTTTCCTCGCGCGAACAAACCCCGTCCACAGGCCGCGCACTGCATCGGCCAGTCGGCGGTCGTCGTCGGGATCTTCAGGCCGAGGCCGTCGGGCGGCAGTTGGCGGAAATTCTTGACCTGAAACACGAGAACAAACCCCCGCATTCAACGCTCGATCGGGACGAAAAAACTGACCAGGAATTTGATTTCGTTCCGCCCCGCACACTGCCGATTGGCCTGCAGGTGGCGATCGAAGTCGCCCGCGGCGAAACTCAAGCCGCACGAGCAGCGGAATGCGGTGTAGGAGGCGTCGTGTGTCGACGGAGAGGCGGGCGAGAGGAACGACTGGGTGGGGTTCACGGGTTCTCGTTCGATGCGCGACGGCCAATCGGAGCCGCCCGACGACTTCGAAGCCGCCTCCGCGCCCTCCTCCAGGTCCAAGTGCGAGCAGCAGCGGACGGTCGGGATCCTCTTGAATGCTGTAGTCGCACATCTCCAGCGCTCTGATCTGAACACTCGAACGGTCACTTCCCGCTCCCATTGGTGGGCACTCACCGCACTCCGCACGCCGCTCCTCGGCCCCAACGTGGCCACTCGCTCGACTGAAAGCATTTTCGTCGATCACCCCTTCCTTTCTCGCCGCTGTCACTCACGTTCTTCCTTGTTGTGCGCCTTGTGCTTCCGCTTTCTGCAGCGGTGGGTCTTGATCGTCCCGCAAGCAGAAGGAGTTGAGGCCGCAGCGGGAACACCTGCAATGCCCGTTCGATCACTCCTCTCCCGCTCTGCCCACTCACAAGAACGGCCGGAGGTTGCGCGGGATCACCTTCCGCTTTCGAACCCGCTGGATCAGCTTGCGGCCGAGCGGGAACTTCGATCGCCGTCTGCCGGCCGGCTGCCGTTCGCGGCGTCGCTTTTGGGCTTTGAAGCGGCGGAAGAGGGGGTGGAGGAAGGCGGCGGGCGTTCGGTCGATTTGGGCCCAATTGCGGTGGATTTGGGCGGCGCGCTCTCGCCACGGCAGCGAGTAGCGGGATTTGTGCTTGAAGTGGTCCCTGAAAGGCGTGGATTGAGAGGACTGTTTGCTGTTCGAGAACTCACGCGTATCTCAGGCGGCCCAAGTCGAGGAGCGTGAACTGGTCGGGATTCACGCAGATGTCCATCCTCCCACTCGTTCCTGCAATTCTCGTCGTTAGGCGCCCGTTCGAGCTGCAATCGCGCAATCCCCTCTCGAAAGTCGAAACAAAGGCGCCGAATGGAGGGTGGATTCTCGAGGGCTGCCGAATGCAACGGCGCACTCGAAGCCCACTTCACGAGACGCCACTTCCAAACGAGAACAACGGGATGGAGACGAACGTGTTCACGTCCGCGGACGACGGCAGTCAAACGATTGTGAGCGGACAAGCGGCGGCTTTTGCATTCCCTGCTTTGATTCGAGTAATCCGCCCATCAGTTGCGGGCGGATGTCCGTTCCCCGCCCGTCCCCCCGCCGCCCATTTCACCGGGGAGTTATTAAGAGGGGGACGGAGGGGATTTATTTGCATATTCGGCGCCGCCCGCTCGCCCGCGTGTCCGAAGGTCGTCGCGCGAAGGACGCGGCGGCGGGCGGCCCACCTCCACGCAGAGCGGGGGGCCACGCACTCGTCGGGGCATCGCGCGGGTCATTGCGGACGACGGGCGGGCGGCGGCCTCTCGACGAGCCGACGGTCACTCGCCCGCTCTCACGAGTACGAGGCACAAGCGGGCGGAGGGGGAGAGGCGAGCGGGAGATCACGGACGCCTTCAGGACGCCCGGGAAGGAAGAGCGGGCGAGGAGGGAGTGTTTGCGGTTCTGTTTCCCCCTTCCCCGCTCGCCGTCTATCAGCCGTTTTGTTCCTTCGGGCGGGTGTCGGGGGGAATTCCTCGTTTTGTTGTCCGCTCGCCCGTCCGCCTTGATTTTTGTGCTCCTCGAAGCCGCCCGTCTGACTCACGCACCCGCCGGCTCCTCGCAGTGAATCACGCGCCGTCCTCTCCGATGATTAAACGATGGCCATCGGGAACTCGAATCGCTTCAGGCGGATGCACAAGACGTCCATGGAGCGGCTCGGCGTCCACCCGATGCCCGCCCACTACGCGGCGGCGATGGAAGACGGCTGCTTGAACCGAATTCCGTACGCGTCGGTCATCGCCTTCGTCTTGTGTTTTGTCGGGGTCATCATGTTCGCCATTATGTGAGTGAATTCCCCCATTTTGGCCCGCATTTACCGAATATTCAGGATGATCTTCTCGTTCAACGCATCGGTCGAGCAGGCCCGCCGAGCGTTCGAGATCACGGACATCCCGTGGCTGGACAAAGTGAGTGATTTTGCCCGCATTCATTTGAGTGCTCGCTCCCCTTCAGGTTCACCTGCTCTTCCTGATTGTGGCCGTCGTGATGGTCGCAATGGCCCTCTACCTGCTCTGCATCGGCATCCTGAGCACGGGCTCCACCCGGGAGGAGCTCTACAAGCGGCCGAGTGCGCGACGGAGCGGCCGGGCGGGCTGCGTGGTCGCCATCGTGCTCGCTTATCTGCTCAACATCCTGTGGATGCTCGTCCTCTCGATCACGGCCATCATGAGCGCCATGTACTTCGTGTTCTCCCGCCTGTGCGCCTCGCTGACCGTCTACACGGAGGCCAACTGCCTGGACTTCAGCGTCTTCCGCCCGCTCGTCCAGGACTTCAGCGATGCCGTGAGTAAAAACCCCAATTTTTGCCCCCATTTTTGCGCATGTTCAGTCGCTGAATCTTTGCGGAGGGAACGTCCAGCAGTTCTGCGCGCTGACGAACACCGTGGTCACGTGGTACCTGGTCGGATTCATCGGCTCGCTGATCATCTGCCTGGGCCTCGTCCAGTTCATGGCTTCGAATGCGGCCAAACTACTGCCAAGGTGGGCGAGCGCTTGTTGGAATCGGGGGATAGTTTGCGTGCTTTCAGTCACGAACGAGGAGCGCTTCAGCGAGCTGCGGGACATCGTGTTCAGCGAGTCGTATCCCGACTACTCGCCCTCGCCGAACATCTACGCGCCGCCCAAGTACCCGCTTTCCGGCCCCTCCGGCACGCTCTCCTCCTACAACCAGTACGGAACGCAGCCCCGCAACCCGATGCCGCCCAGCCTGCACCAGGGCACGCTCCTTCGGCAGCAGTACCCGCACTCCAGACGAAACTCCTACCACAACTCGCTGCACGAGAACAACAACGGATGGATGAGTTCGCAGTACTGAACGCTCCCCTCTTGCCGTCCCCCCGCTCCCCTTCGGCCAGATCGACGGGTTTCGCATCGAACAGCCGACTACTTACTCCCCGCCCCCAATCGATCAGAGAAAAGAGATTATTGAAGAAGGGCACTCACTCCAGCCGCCTGCCACTCGTCCGCTTTTGTTTGTAAATACCGCCCGGAATAATAAACGCTCAACTCACGTGCGATTCTCTGGGCAAAGGGCGGCAGTCAGTCGATCGAATAGAAGGCAGAAATCGAAGGATACTCGTAGATGGAACGAATGGAAGATACAAACCGTAGTCGAGAGTAAAACGAGAGGAATCCAACGCCGTCCCCGCAAAGCGACCCATCCGGTAGAAATCGATAGTCCGCACTCCGTCGACCGGCCTTCTTTTGCGCGTCCGGGCCGCAGTCCCTCCACACTCCTTTCCTTATTGCAAAAGATTCTACCCACCTATTCCACGAGTGAACTCCAGACGAAATGAAGATAAACGTCAAACGTGAGTCCTCCTTGCTCAACCAACCATCGCGATCCGTTCTGCTTCAGGATCCCGGCCGAAGACGGACGAGGAGAAGCTGCAATCCGCCCGCCTGCAGATGAACTCGATGGACGAGAAGAAAGTCGTCTTCATGGAGGGCGAGAGCCTCTCGGACGACGAGGCCCCCACCGAGATCTCCGCGAAGAAGGCGGACGAAATCCCCGAGATCGAGGCACGCGAGGAGGAGCTGCCCGAAGTGAAGGTTTGCTCGATTTCCCTTCGATCCTCTGTTCATTCCTTCGTTTGTTCAGCTCCGAGCGAAGCGGCCGAAGAACCGCCCGAAGAAGAAGGTCGTGCAGAAGCTGGCCGACGGAGAGTTCGTCGTCAAGAACGAGTGGGTTCCTTCCTTTCAATGGACTTCCAATTGCTCCTGTTCGTCGTTTAGAACGAGCCGCTTCAAAGTCGTCACGCAGAAGGCGAACCTCCTCGCCAACCGGGCGCCCAAACGCTCCTTTCGCGATCGCCTTCTGCGGGCGGGCGGCGATCGGAGGAGAGCGGCCGTCGACGAAGGTAGGCGACAATGCTTCCCGCTTTTGTTCCTCCAACTCGTGTGTTCTTTCAGTGAACTCGGCGCACGTGGAGAAGTGGCTGAATCGTTGAGGGCGATCGCCCGTCCGTCTTCGTTGTTTTCACCGTCCATTTGGTTGTTGAAATAAAGTTCTGCGTTTCTCGCTCGACCGGCCGAATCGCCCGATCATTCGATTTGTTTATTCGAGTTGGAGTCACGGCGAGTGATCCGCCAGTCCGCCGAGTGTCTCCCCGTCCGTTTATTTCGACCGACCGCTTCCAGCCAGCTTCCACTCGTGCGTGTTGAATGCGGAGGGCGTCGATTTCACTCGCGATCGCTCGGAAGTTCGGCGGAACGTGAAGCAACGGCGGCGATGTCCGAAAAGCCGCGCGCCGCCGCCGTCGACGCGCATCGGCGGATCGCGTTCGTTTCGAACACGTTCGGCGGCGTCGCTCCGGTCGCCCGCTTCCTTCCTTCTGCTTCTCGTTCCAGCGAAGCAACTCCCGCACCACCTCCGCGTGTCCCAACTGGGCGGCGATCTCCAACGGCCCCACGCCGTCCTGCAGCGAGCATGAAGTCCGGTGGGTAAAAAGACGTGAATTCGGCGCCCGAAGGTCAAATCGCTTTTCGATTCGAAGTCGCAGCCGCCTTCAATTTCGACGTGAAAGGTCGACGAAATGCGGAGCGGTGGAGGCGGCTTTGATTCGCCCATCGCCACCGGTTCTTTCGGTTCGCTTACGTTTCGGCTTCGTGTGAAGTCCGCTTCGGATTCCGAGCAGAAGGCGAAGGATCCCCAGGTGGCCGCCCTGGGCGGCGAGGAAGAGCGGCGGTCGCCCCGTCCTCCAGCTGGACGTTCGGGTCGGCGCCCGCCTCCAACAAGGCCGTGCAGACGTCCAGCAGGCCGAACTGGACGGCCGAGAGGAGCGGCGAGTTCCCGTTCTGAAATCGAACGGAATGCGTGGAATCTCTTGCGTGGTTGAAATTCGAAGGGCGATTTGCTGCCTGCAACGGGTTTCGCTGCCAACGGAGTCAAGGTGAAAGTGGGCGATCAGCCGGCCCCCACTTCCGTCCGCCGGCGCCACCCGCAGGCATTTCGGGCGGCTCACGTGACGCACCCATGGGGGCTTTTGATTGAGTAACTCATGATCTCCCCCCTTCCTTCTTACCCTCGACCGACAAGTGGGTTCCGCGCGACGCCGCAGGAGCAGGAGGGCGACCTGCCGATTGGCGACACTCAGCGCGTGATTCAATGGAGTCGCGTCGTTCTGCAAACGTTTCCATTGCTCTTCGTTTCGTTTCATTCTTGTGCTTGCACCTCGTCCCTTCGGTTGACATCCGCCCCGAGTTCGAGCAGCAGGGCGCAAACGGTAACACGACCGCAGGCCGCGGCGATGTGCAGCGGCGAGTTTCCGCTCTGAAACGTGGATTAAAATTCGGAAAGCGAGCGGCGGGCGGGGCGGACGGGCGGACGGCACCTCCGAGGGATCGGCGGGGGATTGTTTATGTCGGCCGGTGGGTTTGTTTACGCGACTCCCGGTGGTTGTTGGCCCCCGCGAGTGGCCGAGGGCCGGCCGGCCGCCCACTCCCGAGTCGGCTGACCACCGCGAGCGGAAGTCACTTGCCGACCGGCGGACGGAGTGCGCCGCGTGACTGCGCGAGAGCCCCGAATTTCGCAGTCGCCCGCCGCTTCCCACCGCCCACCCGACCGGTTCCCCCGTCCCCCCCTCTCTCCGCGCGCACATCGACGAGCGGCGCGCCTCTTCGCGCACCTCCTCCTCCCCCCTCCCAGCGCTCTTCTTCCTCCTTCTCTGCGCGCTTCCTCGAGGCGATCGGACCGTCCGCACGATCGTCGCTTCTCGCAGATCGGGCTTATCGGCGGGCGACTTCTTCGTCGTCTTCGCGCAGTCGGTGCGGTTGGGAGCGGGAGGAAAAAAGGCTGATCGCCCGCCCGCCCGGCCGGCTGTTTGTCCGCTCGCTCCACCGACCCGCAGGAACCGTCCGCTTGGCCGCCCGCCGCCGCTCTTTCGCTTGATGAGGGAGACGTGCTTCATCGATCGAATCCACTCCCACTCCTTCCTCTTCGATCAGCGCGCAGATGCCCGCAAAGTCGCGTCCGGTTCTGCAGAGGGCGTGCAGCCGCCCCATCGCCGCCGTCCGTTCGTCCATCCGTTCGACTGAAAGAAAAAACCGCTGATTCCAAAGGTCGTTCGTGATCGTGCGCGGCCTTCAGCTCGCCGCCGCTCCCGCCCGGGAATGCTGGCACCGTTCGGAACGAATGGCGTCCGCCTCCCACCCACTTCTTATCAGAAGTTTCTCCGCTTTGAACTCTCCGATCTGCGGGTGAGAGGCGGCCGCCTTTCGGGCGGTCGGCGGGCAGATGGGCGAAGTCCGCCGGTCCGCCTAATTCGATTACGGCCGGCGGCCAACGGCGAGCGGCGGACGGCGCAAATCGACTTCCGCGTCCGCCGAGTGGCCGCACGACCTCGTTCTTGGATTCGAATCCCCCGATCGCCTCCCACCACCCACCTGCTCCTCCGATCTGCCGCTCGTTTAGGGGGCGAATGGGGAATGCGGACACTCGACGGCCGCTTTACGATTCGACTGTTGGTTTTTGTTCGAATTCGACTTCTTTCGGTGCATTCCGGCCACTTCGAGCGGACTTCTGCTCGACTGATCGCCCCCTTCGGCCACCCGCATTCCAATTGCATGGGAAAGAAGGGAGTGCGGGCGGAGGGGGGCCTCCGCATTGTGCCCAAAGGGCAGGGCGACGATGACGTGCGCAACAAACCGACGGCATTTCGGCCGCATTCCCGCACGCCCCGCTTTCTCTGCCCGCCGCCCTCTCGCCCGCCTCCCGCATTGTGGAGCATCCCTTTCGAAAGGATGCTCGTCGCATCCAGACCGCCATTTGCCCTCCTTGCGCGGCGCGGGAAAGGAAGCCGCCCGCCCGCCCGTTGCGGCGATGACTCAAACCGACGGGAGGGCGGCGGCCTCCTTCGTCTTGTTTCTTGATTGCAGTTCAGCCGGCAGTGTGAACTGCCGCCGCCTGACCCCCGCCCGCCTGCCTGTTTTCACAACAGCCGAGCGGGCGGCGAGCAGTGCGGGCGGGCGGGCGGTCGGCTGGTTGAGTCACGTTCAATTTCGTTCTCGTTTTTTCTCTCGCCGCCCAGTGATTTCGATCGGCTGAAATCTCCGCCGGGTCGGGGCGACGGCGGGCGGCGGACCGAAAGAAAGAAGGTCTGCAATTAGAAAGAAATCGGCTGCGGCCGGCTGATTGATCGCCCGCTCGCTCGCTCGCTGCGTGGTCGCCGCTCGGTAAACTTCGCTCTCCAGCGGTGGGGTTCACGTCGAAAATTCGTGATCGCCGCGTCATCTTCGGGTTGGACGTTACACTCCGCCGCCCGCTCGTGCTCGCTCGCTGGCGTCCTCATGACCGGCGGGCCGTCTGGAGGCCGTCCGGAAGTCGCCGCCGATCACAAGACTGAGTTCTTATTTGTATTCTGCATTCACCTTCGTTCCATCTCCAAAGAACGTCTGCTACGCGGCGATGGTGAGCGGGTCGCGTGCGGTTCGCCATCCGAACGACCGGCCGCCTCACCTCCCGCTCCTTCGCCAGCCCTCCTTTCTTCCCCTCCGCCGCCCCCCGTTTGTTCTTCGATCCCGTTCGACGGGCGGGCGGCGGCGGCGGTCGGCGGATGGAGGGGAGATCCGTTCCGCTGTCGAAATCCCCCGCACTTTGTTCTCGTGCCGTCCGTTTATCTCCGGCTTGTGCGCGTTCCGCCGACTTCCGTGAACATCGCCCGCTTTCTCCTCATTCCCTTCCCTGCTTGCAGGCGGACAATCATGGTGGCTCAGCAGAAGATCAAGGATTCCTCGGAATTCAACCCGTCCTCGCCGAAGTCCCGGCTCGCGGTCGCGTCGATGCTGAAGCGATCGAACGGAAAGGCCAAATGTGAGCGATTTCCGATAGTTTGCGGTCGTTTATTCTCGCCGTTTCCAGTGAACAACACCCCGTTGAGCAACGACCCCTTCCGCTTCCAAGGCGAGGGCGTCGACTGCAAGGGCAAGCTGATCGGCGAGCGGGACGTCAGCGGGCCCAAGGGCGATGCCATGTGCGCCGAGGCGATGCGGCTGGCGAAGGCGGCGATCAAGTCGGCGGGCGCCCACAAGCAGCGGATCGTCCTCAACATCTCGGTGGAGGGGCTGAAGATCAAGGAGGAGAAGAGCGGGGTTCGTTTCGCTCTCTCGCATTCCTTCCATTGTTCTTGTCTCGTTTCAGGCCGTCTTGTACAGCTTCCCCGTCTCCAAGATCTCGTTCATCGCCCGGGACACCACCGACGCCCGTGCGTTCGGCTTCATCTTCGGCTCTCCGCAAGGGTAGGCGATTCTCCGTCGATTGTTTCGTTTATTTCGTCCTCCTCCTTGCAGCTACAAGTTCTACGGGATCAAGACCGCGCAGACGGCCGACAACGCGGTGTTCCTCATCCGCGACATGTTCCAAGTGGTCTTCGAGATGAAGAAGAAGCAGGTGCAGGAGGCGAAACAGAAGCAGGTCGAGCACGAGAACGCGGAGAACAGCCGTCGCGAGGAGGTGAAGGGCTTCCGCGTGGAGGAGGGCGTGCCGGTCGGCGACCTGCTCGATCTGGAGACGGAGCTGCAGAACATCGAGCAGGGCTTCCACCAGCTGGAGAACATCCCGTCCATGCCCGAGGACCAGCTCGCGTGGCCCACCCACGGCGAGGCGTTCAGCACGAACGATCCGTTCAACTCGACCACCGCCTCGTCCGTCGTCGATCCCTTCAACGTCTCGTTCGCCACCCCCCAAAACGGCCACCATCAGAACAACTTTTGGTCTCAGCGAACGACGACGACTGTGCTGCAGTCGGTGAGTTCCATCTACTGATCTTTCGGCCCCTTCCCTCTCCTTCCATGTTCTCATTCTTGTAATAATCCCCGCCAAACATCCCCTCCACCCACTTCTCTCTCGTGTTCGAATGCCCGCTTTCTTTCTTGTAATAAATCGAATGAACGCACCTGGGGCCTCTCTTTTGTAATCAACCCCGAAGATTGTTGTTTAATGACCACAACCCCGCCCTTCGAATGGAAAGAACAAGTGAACGTCTGCTTGCTTTAGAGCACGAATCCGTTCATGCAGCCCGCAGCCAACGGACTCGGCGGGCAGCCGGCGGCCATCCAGCGGCCAGTCGCCTCGTTGAACTCGAGCCCGTACGGCCTGCCGCCGCCGCCCCAACGAACGCCGGCCGCCTTCGAGCTGAACGGGCTGGGATCGGCGGGCAGCTCGCTGAACGGCCAGCACTCGCCGCCCGAGAACAACTGGGGCACGTCCTCCGCGTCGAGCAAGGAGAACGAACCGACCAACGGGCACGTCTTCCAAGCGGACTTCACCAAGTAGGCGCTTCAGAAGCAATAGACAGTTGTTTATCGTCGAGTGCTTGCAGACACACGACCGTCGAGACCACCCTCGCGCCGGCCGCCCCGAAGAACATCTCGCTGGAGGACGCGTTCTCGAAGCTCGTCGACATGAACGCCCTCGTGGACCCCACCGCCCGCAAGACCGCCAACCCGTTCGAGCACCTCATCAACCCACCCCAACTGCCCCTCTCGGCCATCCCCTCGTCCTTCCAACAAAAGAACCCGATGCTGCAGCCCACCGCCGTGTCCAGCGATCCGTTTTCGAACGATCCCTTCTTCCAGTAACATTTCCACTTCCCTCTCACATATTCTCCTTCATTCACGTTTGTATATTTCGCTCCTCCCAACTCTCCCGGACCGTCAGTTTGTTTCGCAACCGTCTTTCGTCGCCCCGCTTCCCAAACCGCCGACCAAATTCCACCCGCCGCCGTCCGTTGCACATACCCACTTAATTTTATCACGAGAACGAACAAAAGCCCCTTCTGCTGTGTAGAAAGAAGCCGCCGGCACTTGCAGGCCCCTAATGTTGTTGCATAATGTTTGTGTAAATCGAGAGAAACGAGTAAACACTTCCATGCATCCAGCCCACTCCTCTCCTCTCCGTCCACCTCCAATCGAGTGAATTCGGCGCCGCTCGAGCGGATCGATCCGCGTCGAGCGGCGGATGTCGAGGGCGGCGGAGTGAAGGACGCCGATGTGCGCCGGCGGACGGGCGGGCGACCCGAATCGTCGGCGGGCGGGCGGCGGAGAGACGCGGAGGTGATGCACGCCGAAATCATTCGCCTGCGCGCCACCTCGCGCGCCCCGCAATAATCGTGTGTTGTGAACTGGAGGTCTTGTTTCTGCCCCGCCGCTCCGCCCGTCTTTCTTGTTCGATCGCCTCGTAATTGACGTCACTCGTCGTTCGTAACGAGCAGAACGAACGGCGACGAACGCGAGGCTGCGCGTCGTACGAATTCGCTCGCCACTCGACGAAAATTGAGCTCGTTTGATCGAAACGAGCGGCCGGCTGGAGCGTTCGCTAATTGAATAAACGGACGAGAAGATGCTCTCGTGGTCAACCAGGCAGCTTCCTTGCTCGTCGCCCTCCTCTGTTTGTTGCACGAAAGCGGTGAGTAATTGGGTCTTCCCTCATCCACCGACCGAGTGGCCGCTCGTTTGCAGCCCGCGCGTCGTGGGACGGTCCCGTTCAGACGGTCGAACGTGAGGAGACGATCGGGGCCGCAAACAACGCGGGTATGTTTTGTTTACGCGGACAGTACGCTTCTCCGTTTTGCACGCACTCCTTCGGGCTGACTCACGCCTTTCGCAATTGCAGCGATGCAAGAGGATCCCGCCGACGGGCGCTCGTTGAATCACAACCGAGTGGAAGAGGAGGGTGAGTGGATTGTTTATCAGATTTCCCCCTTCTCGTCAATCGACCAACGATCACCGCTTTCAGTCCAAACCGTGAAGCCGGTGGACTCGCGAACGAGCGGCTCGGCGGTCGCCTCCTTCCTTCTTCCCTCCTGCTGCTCCTTGTTTCTGCCCGCTTTCTGTGAATAAACTAGCCGAGAAATGAGTGATGGCATTCGATTGATTGAGCGAAAGAAGATCCAGTGGTCAGAACAAACAACGAAGAAGGAGGAGAGAAACGAGTGAGCAGACGGCGGAGATCATCGAGGCGGCAGACGGGCGAGCGGAGGCCGAAGAGCACCCGTTCAAGTACATGTAGCAGGGAAGGCGGCGTTGTCCTTCTGCAATCCCAACGACCTACTTCTCATTCGAACCGAAAAGAACTCACTTTCGGGCGGCGTCTCGTCGACCAGCCCGTGAACGGAGACCCACTCGGTTTCCATCGCGAAGTTCGTGACCAAATAGGCGCCGAATCTTCACGTAGTAGTCGACATGCGAGCGGAGGATTCCGTTGCAATACTGAAGAGAAGGGAATGAAACAGGATTGAAGCATTGGAGGATGCCCACCTGTTCGCTCAACTTCCGTCGATCGCAGTCCTCCTCGCCGATCACGAAAGGTGGCCGTTCGGGAGGCTCCTCGCTTCTTGAACGGGTTGTACGTGGAGACGGACGCCCGGTACGCGGGCCAATGCAGCTCGTCCTTCACGTCGTAGTAGGACTTCAAGTGGAAGTCGTCGCCGCCCAGCTTCAGGTCCTCCGAAACGATGATCGCGAAGTTGTCGACCACGCCGTTCGTGTCCGAGAAGATCCGCGGGTCGTTCTCGAACTAAAAGAAGCATTAGGTGGAGGAATTTGGTCGTTCTCACAGTCAACAGAAGCTCTCGACTGCCTCTCCGTTGCAGCGTGGGCAAACTGATGGCTGCAAAGATTTCGATTTAGTTTAGGTCGTTGCTTGCAATGCGAACGTTTCTGATTGAAGCCGATGGTCACCATTTCCGACTCGGATTCCGCTTCCGCCTTCCCTCGGCCCATCACAACGGTGATCGTGAACTGAAAGCAAGAACGAAGTAAGAAGAGCAGATGGTCTGCATAAGAATGGTACCGTGTAGTAGGTGTCGTAGTCGAGGCCCGAAAAGCGGTACTTGTTCACGTCCTTCAGTTGGGTCTTCTGCGTCTTGCGGATGCCCGTGTTCGAGGTGGACGTGTACTCCAGCCGGAATTGGCACTCGTTCTTCGCCCAGGTTGTCCACCTCCCAGAAGAGCGTCACGTAGCCGGGGCCCACGATCGGATTGAAGCTCTTCACTTTCAGGGGGTCTGCAAGTGGAAAGGAAAGAAGTGAGTGCAAGTGGATGGAAGTGACGGACAGGTGGTGATCTCCTCGACGACCGGCCGGCTTTTGATGTTCTTGTAGACGGTGTAGAGGACGAACGTGTAGGTGCGGCCCGGGGATGAGTTTGTTGAACGTGAACGACTTCCTGAACACACGAGTGATCTCTTCTTCATCAAACAAGAAAGCTTACGGATCGGACTTGGCGAGCTTCTTCGTGATGTTGCGCGTGTTGCCCGCAAAGACGAGCTCGTAGCCGTCGAACTTGTGCTCGGGCTCCGACTCGCCGAAGTTGATGTTGATCGCGTACGAGGAGATCTGGCCCGGGAACAGGGTGGACGTGATGATCGGGGCTGCAACGAACGATTCATCTGTTTAGTTGAAGGGAGGAACGTACGAGTGGTGGACCGAATGCCCATCGGCGAGCTCGTCAATCCCAGCTGCTTCGAGACGTTGCGGACGGCGAACGTGTACATCGTGGCGGGCTCCAGCTTTTCGATCAGCAGGTCGCCGCTCTTGTTGAAGACCGCCTTGTTGCTCCCGATTGCCTTCTGCAAGCGGAGGGATGAGCAGAAGGAACGAAAGGAGGGACCCACCTTGCCGGCGGCCCACACGACGGACACCTCGAACTGCTCGAAGTCGTGGCCCCGCGGCCAGTCGATCGCCAGCACGACGGACGAAACGTAGAACTCGTCCGTGTACATCGACTTCACGCGCAGGTTCTCCACCGGCTTCGGTTCTAAACCACCGCCAAGGTGATCCAAAGGTGGTGGAGAGAACCCACTCCTCAAATCCAGCTCCTTCTCCGCCGACCACACGCTCGAGACCACTCCTTCGTACAAGCAGGAGACGTGGATGTGGAGCTTGTGGCCGGAGTGGAACTTCACGTACGAGTACGAGCTGCAAGCAGACGATCATTCCAGTTTCGAGCAGGAGAAACGAACCTGCCGGACGCTGTGGAAAAACTGCGGGGCGGCTGGAGGTCGACCACCGTCGTGTTCACGAGGAAGTTGTCGCAGAGGGCCTGTTCGGGCGGCTCCCAATCCAACCGAATTTGTTGGCCCTCGCGAGACGCCCGGATTTCGCCGCTCTCCGGACCGCCGCCGATCGAGTCGGCCGGCTGCTCTTCGGGCGCCGCCTCCTCGACATCGCCGGGGGAAAGAGGTGGTCGACGGAGGCGGTGGAGTCGTCGATTCCTCTCTCCTTTCACTTCGGGCTTCCCGACGGGCGGCGGATCGGTGACGTCGCCCACGTCCACTCTCTGTTTCCACTGGACTCTTCCGGTCGTTGTGATCGCTTCTTTCTCGGGTTCTCCGACCACTTCCGTCGTCCCGATCACGTTCGTTTCCCCGTGCTCGATCGCTCGTTCAACAGGCGGATCAACGGTCGTCTGTTTGGTTGCAATGGTCGTGCTCTCGACCGGTGGAATCGGAGTGGTCGATCGGAGGGAAGCCATCAGTTCGCCGAGAGCCTCCAGCGGCGCCAATTCGGGCAGATGGGAGTCGGTCGGCTGTCGCCAGTGGGGCGGCGGGGTCGAGTTGCTGAACGCGTAGAAGGGCGGGGCGGGCGTTCGGTTCGCGTAGCCGCCGCTCATCAGGAAGGCCGCCCGCCCGCTCGTCGGACGGCCCGTAGTTCGCGGTCGCCGTCACGAGATTTCCGTAGGGCGAGGCGGTCGGCCAGCGGTGCGGAGCCGCCGACTCGCTCGCCGGAATCCTCGCTTCTTCTTCGTTCTTCTCGCCGCCGGTCGTCGTTGTTCGTTCGGGTGCTGAAACGAGCGAGTGGACGTGATCGGCGGCCGATTGGTCGTGAGCACGCGAGCGGCGATTAGCGGCCGCTGGACACGACCGGCCGATTAGACGCGTTTCGAACGAGTTTTGAGTCAAACCAACGAAAAGAAGTGAATTTTCCGCCCCATTCACTCACCGCGTGTTTGGAACTCGACCAGCAGCGGGCGCGGCGGAGGGCACTCCACGGTAAACACTGAAGATGCGCAGCAGGTAGCGAGTGGAGGGCTCCAGCTGGCGGATGCGGAGGGCCGTCTTGTTCGTCTCGATGTGATTCGTTTGCTCCTCGCGGTCAACGTCCCCGTACTCGATGTAGAAGGAGAGCGAGTGGGGAGCGGCGGCCAAGAAGGCGAACGTCACTTCGTCCACGTCCGCCTTCAGGAATTCCAGCTGCGGAGTGGGCGGGCCTGCAGAACGAAAAGAAATGATTGAACTCAACGAAGAGCTCACTTGAAACGAGGCGAGTGCTCAAGATCGGCCTCCTCGTGCCGTCCGTGAACAAAGCGGAGACGTTGACCGAATAGTCGGCGGCCGGGGCGGCGTCCTCGATGAGCAGCGAGCGCGTGGAGGCGGGGAAGACGCTGTGGGTGGGCGGACGGCCTTGCGGCGGCTCGTAGTCGACGAGGAACTGCCGCACGAGCGAGCTGATCGGCACGTCGCGCGACCAGTCGACCAGCAGCGAGCACCCGCCGGTCCGGCGGCATTTGGGCGACGAGCGGCGGGCAGAACGAGGAGAAAGCGAGAGAGAGAACGAAGAGAAACGAGTGGACGTTCATTCCATCAACACGGAGGTCTCGATCGGCATCCTGAAAGCGACAAGTGGGTCACGGAAGGCGGGCGGAAGTCCACGAACACGGGCGGGCGAGCGGGAAGGAAGAGCGGGGATGCTCCCCGCGTTTCGTTCGACTGTTTCCAGCCGGGCCGAGCGGCGGACGGGGACATCGGAGCTCCCGTCCGCCGATCACTCCGCTGTTTGTTCGTCGCTTCGAAACATTCGCGCGTTTCGTTCGAATTCCTCCGCGCTCCTCCGCTGGCCGGCCGGCGGTCAACGCGGGGGGTTCGCTGGCCGCCGCTCGGTTTCCACCGGCCGCCCGACTGATCCCCCGGCCGCCTGCCGCCGCTTAAGCTTCCCGCTTGATTTGCAGTGTGATTAGCTCCCTCGCTGGGGTCAACGAGCGTGTTCTTCTGTTGGAACTACCAAGAAGGCGACGTCAATTAAAAGCGTTTAATTACGGCCGAGCAAGTAGGTACAATCAGCGGAAGAGAGGCAACAGAAGCGCGGGTTAATTACACGATAGTTTCTTCCAATTGGAACCATTGGGGCGTGGTCGGCCGTCCTTCGGTCACGCTCTTCCACATCCTCGTGGTCGGCGAGGCGGCTTCACAGATTGCCGCCGAAGACGAGCTGCCCGAGCGGGTGGTCGCCCAGCTTGTCGCTTCCAAAGACCATCACCTCCAGTTTGCATCTGCAAGCACGAGATAGATCGACGATTCATTCCAGTCGTTCTCAAACCTCGAGAGCGTTCGGAGGTCCACGTCGAACGTGAGGGCCTCGTTCCAAACGATCGAAGTGGCTGCAGTGCCCTTTCGCGTGGTGCTCTTCCGCTTCTTGAGCACCTTGCCCTCCTCAGAGACCAGCTGGACCTTCACGAAGCCGCCGCCATCCCGGTGGGAGGAGTCGAGTCGCCGCAAGTTCACGACTTCGTGGAGGTTGATCGAAAGACGCTCGGCCGTCGGCAAGTACTGGAGGAAGACGCGGAGATCGCCGCAACTCTCCTTGTTGTCCGCAATCGCCTCCAACTCCGTCCAAATGAGCAACTGGAAGGCGAAGAACGTGAGAGGTGTTCACTGGTCGTCCACTCACCTCATCGAAGGGGCACAAGTCGGAGAGCGGGAGGACCGAGCGGGCGTGTCGTTGGAATTGGACGCCCGCTTTCGGGCTGATCAACTCGACAGTAAGCGTCTGCTCGACGAGCTCTTCGTACGCGATGGGAAATTTAAACGTCTGCAGCTGGACGCCCACGTTCGGGAGCAGTCGGCGGGATTCTTTGCGTTGATCCGAGCGGTCGGACGTCAGAATGAACGCCAGCTGGCACTCTTCCAACTTCAGCTCGAAACTGGCTGCAACAGTCGACTGTTGACCACTCTGTGGATCGTCCACTCACCTTCCAACAGCACGATAACAAAGTCGCTCGTCGAAAAGTTGTACGAGAGCTGGAGCTGGCAGCGGGCAACACACAGGGAATCTTTTGAGCCGCGCACGTTGACGATCGATCCTCGTTTTCGGTAGAGGGACTCGTCGATCGCTCCCAGGACTGAACAACGAGCAGATGAAAGGAAGATCGAAGGAATGAACTCACTTCCACTGGCGTCCGTGCTCTTCCGCCGTTCTTGGAGCCACTGGACGGCCGCATTGCAGGCGATCTCCTGTTGAGAGGTGCGCCGTTCGGACTCCACGAAACTCGCGTCCCGGTGGATCGAACTGCGGTGCGGGCTGACGAGATTGAAGCTTTCCGGGATGCAAGACAGACGGCGCATGGCGTTGGCGGGGCCTGAAAGCCGGCAGTCGAAAGTCGAAGCGGAGCGCGTCGGTCATTCCGGCCGGCGGGCGAAAGTGAGTGAACACGCGACTCGATGGGGCGGTTTAAATAAAACAACATTCGAGAACAGAGAACAATTGGGGGATGCTTGATTCGATAAACCAATTGCGAGAAGCCCCGCCCCCCGCTCCGGGTGACGTTCTGCCCACTCGAAACCGCCGAGCAGGCGACTCCGGCGGTCTTCCGGTCGGATGGGCCGCTCGAGGGACCAATTTTACACGTGGGTCGGCCCCCTTTCAACACCAACGATCCCCCGCTCCTCTCTTCCGCGTTCCCACGCCTTCCGTTCGATCGAGCGGAACGTTCGGGTTCATCGCGGCCGAACGTTGCGGGAATCCGAGCGGGCGGCAGACGACCCGGCCGGCCGCAAACACGCGACTCCTCTTCGCGCCCCCAATTTTCCCACGAACGAATGAGGAGTGCGGGCGGAAGTTCGCATCGATTCCGCAAAACCGCCGCCCATCCGCCCGCTCATCCCGCCGCCCTCTTGGCCGCCGCCTCGAATTCGCCCGCCGAAGCGACAAACTTCTCACTTGCGTGCGGCGAGTGAAAGAAGGTGCTTCTTCTTTTGGGCCAACAAACAACTGCACGCACGTAAGCAGAAGTCCCCCGAAGGGACGTGAATTCGCAGCGAATTCGATTGTAGCCGGCCGGTCGGTTCGCAACAGCCGCCTACAAACGAGACGAAGCGGGGATCACCCGCCGACCACGAGCCTCTTCCGCCCCGATTTGCACTCAGGAATTCGTAGAAGTGCCGACTTGCAGACTGTTTTAGTCGACGCAGTCCTCAAGACGAACCGAAAGCCGCTAAGCTGAGAAGTCGGCCAGGCGGAAGGCGGACAGTTCGGCGGGAGCGGCGGCTAAAAGCGGCGCCAAACCGCCCGAACGGCGGGGGCGAATTCACGTGCCGTCTCGCCACACGAAATGTACACGAATTACTCCACCAAACGAACAAACGGGTGGGATGCGCCCGCGTTTAATGAGTTCCGCCTGCTGCTCGGCGGGCGTGAAGCCGCGAACGGCCCGTCGAACGGGGAACTTCTGCCCTGCGCCCCGCCCTCCCTCGGTTTGTTTTGAAGACCCAAAACAGAAGAATTAATTCGGTTTGAGCTCCCCGAAGAGGATCCCGCCGCCCGGCGATCGTCATCGCGATCTGCGGGCGTCCATTTGGCTAATGACATTCCGGGCGGAAGGAACACGCGCGTACCGACCGAGTGATGAGAAAGTGGGAAGTTGGTTGCCGCTCAAATCCCCCGCCCCGAAGTGGCGGGCGGGCGC
Source organism: Aphelenchoides fujianensis (assembly GCA_024699865.1). NCBI lineage: Eukaryota > Metazoa > Nematoda > Chromadorea > Rhabditida > Aphelenchoididae > Aphelenchoides > Aphelenchoides fujianensis. Next base: position 517,617 of record JAMPIO010000007.1, on the reverse strand, counting down.
CGAAGCGACGAAAATATGCCCGCTTTCCCAAATTCCCTTCTTTTTTTAATTAAATTCCTGTTACGTCGGCGGCAATTCGGGGGAAACAAAGCCGAAGATCGGGGGCCGAAAATAGAAGGCGGGAGGACAAAGTGGGGCGTTCGGGTGGATCGGCGGCGAGTTCACGAGTCGGCGGCGTCGAGGACCTGAAAGAAGACGAGTGAGCGCTTGCAGACGAAGCAGAAGGCGGGCGGGCAGTGCGTGTCGGATGTCCGATCGGATGCAACTGACAGGAAAACAATAAAGCCGCGCCGTTCCGCTCGACCGCCCGCCCGTTTGGTCGCCGAAAGCACAGTAATTCAGGCGTGCATTTTCGAGTGGATGGGCCGAATCGGCGGTCGGCTGCCCGCTCCGTGCAGCTTCTCATCAATTTCCGCCCGTCTGATCCCCCGCACTCACTTCTGCAGCAAAAGTCGGGCAGCTGGAAGGCGGCCGAGTGGATCCGCTCGTTGTAGAAGCGGAATTGACGTCTTTCCTCCTCGTTCGGGACACGCAAGGGCGTTTTGAAAGCTCGCTTCTTAAACCGAGAGGATTGCAAAACAAAACCGAAGATCCCCCACCGTCTTGCTCGCCAACAGGAAGCCGATCGTCCCACTCGGATATGTCTGCAAATTAAAGCAGTTCGAAGAAAGCGGAGGAACGGAAAGAACCGACCGGAACGGAAGCGAATGCGTAGGCGACTGAAGGGAAGATGCGGCGGGTGAACGCGACCATGTGCTTGATCAAGTCGAGATGCAGCCAAATCGACTCGCACTGGGAGGCCAACACGCCGCCCTCCCGAAGCGCTAGGTTGATGAGCTCGTAGTAGGAAGTCCCGAAGAGGCTCTCCGGCCGGCCCGATCGGATCGGAAGAGTCCGTGATTACCACATCGTACTCGTTCTCGTGCTGCTTGAGGAACTCGAAGCCGTCGCCGATCGTGAGATGCAGACGCGGATCGGCGAAGTGGGCGCTCATCTTCGGCAAGAATTTCTTCGCGACGTCCACGACCATCGCGTCGATCTCGCACATTTGGACCGCTCTCCACGGACTTGTGCTTGAGCACCTCCCGTGCTATTCCACCGTCGCCCCCGCCCACGATCAGGACCGGAAACAAGGAGAGGTGAGCGAGAGCAGAAGGAAGCACTCACCTTCTTCGGGTTCGGGTGGGAGAAGAGCGCGGCGATGCGCGAGCATCTCCTGGAAGAAAGCAGTGAGGAAAGATGGCGGAAAGGACGGCCTACCTGATAGGAGAACTCGTCTCGTTCAGTGCACTGAGATTTTTTTCGCCCCGGACACGCCGTCCAAAACGAGGACGTTCCCGTACGTTCGACTGCAACAAAAGATACGGTGAGTGGGTGGCGAACGAGGCGCAAGTCACCTCTTGAGAACAAGAACGTCTTGGTACTTGGAACGGCCGCTAAAGAGCACTTCGTCGTACTGAAGGCTGAAGGCTTGGCCGGGCCACGGGCTGCCCAGCTCCGCTCCATCACTCTTCAGCCGCTTGTCCTCTCCCGCTCTCGCCCTTCAGAGCGGCGAGATCGTCGGGCGACAGCTCCGAGAACCAACCCTTCCGCAGAGCGTCCATTTCGTTTCGGGGAAGATGAGCGAAGTGAGAGCAGGCGTTCGTTTCTGCTTCTGCTTGTGCAACTTTCTAATTGATAAGATAACGAGTGGGCAGGTCAAAGAACTGCTGCGAACACAAGTGGACAGTCGGGCCATTGCATCGAAACGGAAGATAAACGAGATACTGCGCTGGAAGGCTCGGAGGTCATTTGTTTTGAACGGTCGAAGCGAGTGGTTACTAGTTGTTTTGTTGCTTTGAAATGAAAGTGATTGATGATCACACACATCTTTCCTGTTCATTACACCCGTCGCCTTCGCTCACGTGTGGAACGAGCGGGGCGGTCAAAGTCCGCAGAAGAGCGTCTCGGCGGGTCTCGCCGCTCTTCTTTCCCCCGTTGTCCTCGTGCCAATGGACGCTGTGGCCGCAAAAGGCGAAAGAAGCCGGAAATTCGGGGATCTTCGGCCACTCGCGCACACGAACCGACCGGCCACTCACTCCTTCTCGTGCCATGATCGAAACAAAGCAGTAGAGCGACCGGAAGAATCGACGAATGCGGGCCGACTTCTCGATGTTGCCCGAAGAACAGGAGCTCGCCGATTTCAATGAAGACGAGGTCGACGTCCGGATTCTCGTTGTTGGAGATCGTGAGTCGTTTCATTCCCTTCATTTGATTGAATCGTTCGTTTGCAGGAGGTTGCGGAAAAACGAGCATCATTTTTTGCCTGCTGGAGGACCAATTCGTCCAGAAGGTGCCCGCGAACATCGAGACCGTCCTGATTCCCGCCGACGTCACTGGAGTGGTCACCGCCATTGTTGATTATTCAGTACGTAGAGTCCCGCAGTTTTATTTCCTTCTAGTTTTTTTGTGTTCAGCACGGGTACACGACGAGGCCGCCCTCCAGCAGATGATCCAAACGGCGACCGTGATCGTTGTCGTGTTCTCCATCGAAAAGGAGGACAATTTGGAGCGGGTACGCACGCACTGGATGCCGTTGATCCACGAGTCGCTGGGCGAAGAGCAGCGGCCCGTCCTGATCGTCGCGAACAAATCGGACGACTCGAAGTCGGATCACATCGGCAAGATGGTCCCGCTGATGAACGAGTTCGGCGGAGATCGAGACGGTCGTCGAGTGCTCCGCCCTGGCCAAGAAGAACGTCTCGGAGGTCTTCTACTACGCGCAACGGGCGGTCATCTACCCGATGGCCCCGCTCTACGACGTGAACAAACGGGAGTTGACGACGCGCTTCAAGAAAGCCCTGGTGCGGATCTTTAAGGCGAGCTTCTTAGATCGTTCTTCTGATTAATTCGTTCGTTTTTAGCTGAGTGACGTCGACGGGGACGGGCTGCTCTCCGATCAGGAACTGAAACTCTTCCAACAACGCGCCTTCCAAGTCCCGCTGACTGATCAGGCCCTCGCTGAAGTGAAGGACGTCATCCTGAGCTACGAGACGCACGGAGGTACTCTTCATTTACACGTTTATTCGATTCCTTTCGTTTTCTTTCCAGTGATCGACAGCGGCATCTCATTGAGAGGCTTCTTTTATCTCCATGAGGCGTTCATGCAGCGGGGAAGGTGTAGCCAACCCGCTTACCCCCCGTTATGTCATCGTCGAATTCAGGCAAGAGACGGCGTGGATGTGCCTGCAACGGTTCGGGTACAACCGCTCGCTGCCAGCTATCTTCCGACTACTTGTACCCGACCGTCAACATCCCGATGGGCTCGTCGACCGAACTCTCGTCCACGGGCATCGCCTTCCTCCGCGCGCCTTTTTCGAAAGTTCGACGAGGACCGCGACGGGAAGCTTCTCCCTCTGGAGCTGAAGAACCTGCTGAGCGTGTGCCCCGCACACTCGTGGCCCCCCGACTTCCTTCACTCGTCAATGTTGGACGAGAACGGCTGGCTGAGCGAGAAGTCGTTCATTTGCTTGTGGCAGCTGCGCGTCACGTTAGACCTCGCACTTGCTTTCGAGCAACTCGCTTACCTCGGCTTCAACGTCGAGCACACGAATCAGTTGGAGGCCATCGTCGTACGTTTCTTCTTTGTGCCTTCAATCCTTTTGGACCTTCCGTCCTTCAGATCACTCGTGACCGGCGGATAGACATAGCGGAGAGGTCGACAGAACGCAACGTCTTCCAATGCAAACTGATCGGGCCCAAGGGAGCAGGGAAGACCGTCTTCATGCGCAGCTTCCTGGGGGAATCGCTGAATGCAAGTGATCATTGATGGAACAACCATTCATTCTTCTTCTTTGCAGCGAGCGATCCAGTTGAGGCCACACGAAACGCCCTCCTATGTGATCAATCAGGTCGACGTTAAGGGACTGACCAAATACCTGATTGTAAGGAAGAAAGAGAAGAGTAGTTCCTGATTGTTCGCTTGCAGATGCACGAAGTGGACGTCTATTCTGCTGACGATCAGGTGGGCGGTGAAATTTGCAGCCCGTTATTTGACTTCCTCTCGTCGCTTTCAGCTCACGAACTTCGAGACGAACGCGGACGTCATCTGCTTGCTTTACGACGGTGAGCTGCCCGCATTCTTCCTTCCACTTCCTTGTTTCGTTCGATTGCAGGAACCGACCCGAATTCTTTCGCCTACTGCGCGAAGCTGTACCTCCGGTACTTCTACCGAACGAAAGTCCCGCTGCTGTTCGTCTCGTCGAAGTCGGCCTACGAGTACGAGCAGGGCTTCGAGTTCCAGCCGTCGGACTTCTGCCTCACGCACCAGCTGCCCAAACCGTTCCGCTTCGTGGAAGTGGGCAACGCTCAAGCCCCGGTCTTCTCGCAGCTCTGCACGATGGCTGCCTTCCCTCATCTGAAACGCGTGTTCTTCCTCCACGACTCTTCGCTCCTCTCGAAGCTCACGTTCGGGGCGGCGGTCGCCGCGCTGGGCGCCTTCTTGGTCTACAAGAACCTCTGAAGGTCCTCCTTAGATATTGTTTGAATGTAATTACCCACTTCTTGCCCCACTTTCCTCCTATGCGATCGTTCACATTTGTTTGTTTGTAGTCGTTTAGTCAGAAGTCGGCGGGCTGTTCGACTCGAAATAAACGGCCGTCCATCCGCAATCCCGTCTGGCTCGCTAATGAATTCGGGAGTTCGGGGAAGTTGACCTCGAAAACGATCCTCTCCGCCTGCTCATCCGAGTGCTCGTAATCGACGGGAAGGGAGGGAAGGAAGGGGGAGGGAGGATTGATGGTCGTGTTCAAACGCCCGCAATCGCCGTGAGCGTTTGAGCGGGAGAAGCGGCGGCGGCGGCTTCTCCGGGCGATCGCAAGAGACGATTTTTCTCTCGCGTCGCCGAACGAACGACGAGAAGCGGGCGAGAAGCGGGAGCGGAGTGATGATCAACTCGATGCTGCCGAAATGCGCGAGTGGGCGTCTTTCGTCGTCTGTTTCTTGTTGATTCCGCCGCTTGCCGGCTTCAAGATCGACAATTCGATTGTGAACCAGCGGCCCCGACTGGAGTGCCTCGCGGATTCAATCGTCGTCCACGTGCAGACCGCGGGCCCTTTCTTCGGCCGCGTGTTCGTGAAGAACCATGCGCACGAGCCCGAGTGCACGATCAGAGGCGACGGGCAGACGACGTTGGCCTCCTTGCACCTCCCCTTCGAGCACTGCTTTCTGCGGAGACAGCGAGTACTCGCCCCGAAGGCTGGAGTCATCGTGACCACAACGATCGTCGTTTCCTTCCACCCATTCGTTCTGACCGCCGCTGATGGCGCCTTCCGAGTTCAATGGTTTGGCATCGCTTCTCCTTCTTCTAACCTGCCTGCTTCTTCCAGTGTGTACCTGAGCGATCGTCAGCACCTGGGCGCCTCGTTGGCAATCGCTAGCCTGAGCACTCCGCTCTTCTCCTCGCCGCTGCCCCGCTGCAAATACGAGGCGGGTGCTGTCCCAGGCCACGTCGTCTGCAGATTCTGGAAGGCGGCCCGAACGGTCACGTAATCCCGATGGCCAGCGTCGGAGCAAAAGTGTTCCACAAATGGTCGTGTCAAGCGGAGAAGGACAAGTTCTGTGCAATGGTCCACTCGGTGAGTCCTTCCCCCCCCTCCTTCACTGATGGCTTCTCTTCTTTAGTGCAAAGTGGAAGACGGAAACGGGACGGACGTGTTCATTTTGGACGAGCGGGGATGCTCGAAAGACCCCCTTTTGCTCCCCAATCTCAACTACCTCGGACGATCTGACGGCCGGCCAGGAGGCGCAAGTGTTCAAGTTCGCCGACCGCCTTTCGCTCTTCTTCCAATGCCAAGTGATGATCACGCGGAAGGAGGAGGGCGGTCGGTGTGTTCGGCCCGCCTGTCCGGACATCCCCCAACCGAACGGCCGCTTCGACGTCGTCCACGGGAATCCGCGCACGTTCGTCAACTTCGACCGCCGATCTCGCATTGCGAAGCGATCGGCCGGGCTGCAAGCCGTTGAACGGCGTGGAAGTCGACGTGCTGAGCGAACTGGACGTCTACGAATTCGGGCCTTACGACTTCTCGCTCGATTCCTCTCCGCTCTCTTCTGCCGACGAGGAAGAACCGATGTGTTCCGCCTTTGATCCCTTGATCGTCCTCGTTTGCTTCCTCTTTCCTCTTCTCGTTCCTCTCTTTTTACTTTGTGCTGAAAGGGCGACGACGGAGACCGCAGACGCCCGATTGGAGCCAGTCTTTCTAGTCTTCCCCTTGTGGAATAGTTCTCGAGTAAACACCGATTGATAATTTAACCACCGATTCCACTTCCGTTTATTCCTTTCCTCACACCTCTCCAACGGAATCAGCGAGCCCAAAGGACGCGAATCACCAATCCGATGTAGCCGATCACGTACGCGCCGATGATGTAGAAGAACTGAAGCGAGTGGGAGGGGATCGGGGGGACGACCATTGACGGCCACTCACCATGCACACTTGATTGAAGGCGACGTTGTCCTCCTCGAAGTTGAGGTTCTTGATCACCTCGTGGCCGGAGCCCTCGCAGACCGCGTTGTCGTGGTTGGGGTGGCAGTCGATCTTCGCGTAGTGCTGCCACTCGTTCACGATCAGCGCCTCGTAGCCGAAGCGGAACCTGCAGCAGACGGATGAAAGAAGGGAAGGGGATGGGCGACTCGCCAGGACAAGTACTGGATCCAGCGAATCCAGGCCGGGATCTTCGTGATGTTCGTGTACAGGCCGCCGGTCAGCGAGAACATCGTGAGCAGCGGGCCGGAGATGGAGACCGCAAACGCGTAGCTGGGCGCCGCCTGAAGCGAAGAAGCGGAGGAAGGGAAGACTGGAAGGGAGGGGGGACGAACCGCGCTGACCATGATGCCCACACTGACGGCCGACCACTCGACGAGGATGGTCGTGAGGAGCGTGGTGAAGAAGGTCTTGGCCGTGCGGTGCAGGCCGATCATCCAGTACGAGATGGAGACCATCACGATCCCGTCCAGCGTGAACAGCGGCAGGTATGGCGAGGATGGTGGCCACGTAGTAGACGGAGACCGGATAGAGGCCGTCGTGGTACTCGCGGGCCAGCAGCGGGAAGTGCTGCGGCAGGAACGTCTGAATGCCGAAGATGGTCGCGTAGGTCAGCTCGGAGATGTAGTAGAAGAGGGCGCCCTTCCGACTGACCACCCCGTCCTGGTCCGTGGGGCTGTTCAGGTAGAGCAGGCCGAGGAAGAATCCCATGAACACTTTCTGCAAGCACGAAATGAAGGAGAGCGAGAGGGGAGGGCAGACCTGGCAGAACTTGGCCTGCGCGAGGGCGGGGTTGCGCCAGATGTCGAGCAGCGTGCGGCGGAAGATGCCGAAGAAGAGGCGGTGCAGCGGGACCTTGCGGCGGCCGATCAGCGGACGGCGGCGGTGCGCGTCGGCGGGGTCCTCGAACTCGGCGGCCGGCTGCGTCTTGTGCCACGCCTCGTACTTGTCGCAGATGCGCGCCACCTTCAGCCGGCACTTCTCCGCGTTCTCCGGGTGGATGGCGAGGCCCTCGATGACCGTGTGCGCGAGGTTCCGGTTGGGCAGGATGGGCAGTTCGGGGGCACACACCTCGCCGAAGAACTTGTAGCACTGGTCGGGAGTGCCCCAGTAGGCGACGCGGCCCTCCGCCAGGAACATGACTGCAGACGGGGCGGTGAGGAGTGGAGAGCGGAAGGACGAACCTTGATCGAACTTGCAGAAGATCTCCGAAGAGGGCGAGTGGATCGTGCAGATGATCGTCATGTTCTTCTGCGCCAACTCGTCGAGCAGGCCGACCAGCTCGGAGGCGAGGAACGAGTCCAGGCCGGTGGTGGGCTCGTCGCAGAAGAGGATCGACGGGTGGCTGAGCAGTTCGGAGGCCAACGCCAGCCGCTTCGCCTCGCCGCCCGAGATGCCCTTGCGGACGCCGCTCACCCCGATCCGGTTGTGGGCGCACTGCTCCAGCTTGAGGTCCTTGATCATCTGAAGACATGGTCGATCATTGATCGCCGCCCTCCCGCCCACTCACCGCATTCACGCGCTCGGTGCGTTCGGCGCGCGATCCCTTGGGCACCTTCAGACTGGCCTGGATGGAGAGGTGCTCGCGGACGGTGAGGTTGCCGACGAAGAGGTCCTCCTGCTGCACGTAGGCGGAGATGCGGGGCAGGCCGCGGCCCTTGGGCAGCGAGTTGCCGTTGTAGAGCACCTGGCCGCCCGTCTTCAGGCCCTTCATGTTGCGCTGCATGAGGAAGTTGAGGAGCGTCGTTTTGCCCGCCCCGCTGAAACGAACGAGTGGTGAGAAGATCGACCGGCCGGCCACTCACCTCGCGCCCATCAAGGCGACCGTCTGGCCGGGGCGAGCGACGCCGCTCACGCCCTTGAGGATGGGGAACTTGGTCTTCTTCGAGGAGACCACCACGTCGTCCCACGCCACGTGCACCGAGTGGACGCCGCCGGCCGCCTCCGCCTCCGACGGGCTCACGGCCGCCGGGCGCTCGGTCGCCGACTTCCGGGACCGAAGCGGAGGGCGCCGCCGTCTTGCTGCTCGTCGGGGCCGCCGGCTTCGAGTCGACGACGTTCGCGTTCGAGGACGCTTTGGAGGGCATCGCGGAGCACGAGTGGGCCGACCGGTTGGGAGGATTGACACCGAGAGTAAAGAGGTCGAAGGATGGAGAGCGAACAGGTCGACTCGATTGGCGTGCTTTTTGTTTCATGCAAATTCGTGCATTTTGCATCACTTTTCTGTCTTGTTCGGTTCTTCTTTCTCGTGGGTGGAAGAAGGCGGCAGACCGTACGGTAAATGGGCGTCTTTGCGGGCAAAAAGCGACTCGCCCGCCGAGTGCCCGAAAATTTACGAGGGAAGGGCGCGAACGTCGTTAGTGGACGGCTCGATCGGCTGTCTGGACGCCCGACTGACTCACCGCGCCGCCCTCGCCCGCCCGGACGGCGCCGACCGGCCGGCCCGAGCGGCGAGTGAAATCTTCCGCTGAAATGCACGCGCACTCCCCGAGCACGCATCCACTCGTTCGCTTCGTTCGCTGATTCGGAGATTGTTTTCGCAGCTGCTGCGTACATTCGGAGGTTTCTTACGACCGACGAGCATGTCGACGTCCCCCCGCCCGCCCGCCCGCCCGCCTCCCAATCGCCCCGTCGCCCGCCGCCCCGACGGCTGACGTCTCGTCGCTTTTTTCGATTTTTGGTCTGCCGGCGGGTCGCTCCGGGCGGCTTTCGTCTGCAGGCGAACGGGCGGGCGGGGGGGATCAGCAAGACGGATGGGCGGTGATCGGAGCGGTCGGTTTGTGAACCGACCGACGACCTCCGCTCGTTCGCTCGGCCGGTGCCTCGAATCCAAATGTTTTTTTCGAACTGGAAGCTTCCTTCGAAAGCCGGAGAGTCGAGACGAGACGGGGGTTTGCATTCGCTTATCGTCGGTCCCGCCCCGTCGCCCTGCCTCCTTTGTTTATCACTCGGCTTTCGGCCCCTGCGGCGAGTGGTCAATTAGAAGAGGGCGGGGGCCGCCGGCCAGCGCCCCACTCGTCCCTCCCCGCCGCCGGCCGTTCCCCGGCGTCACGAAACGATTAAAACGACTCGAACGACGACGATCGGGGGGATTGGAAGCGGCGGGGCGGCGGCGGCTAGCAGACGGACGGCGTTTTGCACGACTTCCCGACTGCCCCACAGCAGACGGCGGGCGAAAGAGACGAGGAGCGGGCGGAGGAAGCGGAGGGCCGTGCAAGTGGAGCGGTCGGTTGTTGTGTCTGGGCGCAAAGCCCGCCGCTTGTGTTCGCACGAAACGAGAAGAAGCTGGAAGGTTGTGATCCTCCGCCGCCCTCTGCGAACCCGCCGACGAGGGCGGTCGGTGGGAAGCGGACGAGATCCTCCGCTCGCTCGTTAATGAAGTCGGGGGGTCGAGGAGTTTCGATCCACGAAAATAAGCCCCCCAGTCTCGAGAAATCATCGAAATTCCCGTTCGAAGTCCGCCTTCTGCTCGCGGGCCGTCCCATCTGCCTCTCCTTCTTGCCTCGAACGTCCCCATCGCTCGAGTTCGATTTCGATGTCCTTTCGATTTGCATTCCGGAGCGGCGGACTGCGCACTCGCCGCCGCCAAAAGTGATGATTTCGGGCGGCGAAAGTCGTGAGTCACTTTGGGAACGCCTCTCGCCGCCCGTTCGGATCGCCCTGCGAATCTTTCCGGCGGCCGGGCAGACGCGACCGTCTGGCTGTGACGAAATGCGGAGGTTGGGCGTCCATCCAGCCGGTCCGCTTGGCGGCCCGCCGTTGATGCGCTTCGTCCCGCATTCGGTGGGGGGCGATCTTGGCGGCGGCGGTGGGACGTTGCGTTAATTTTCGTCTGCAGACGGGCGACGACGCCCGCATTTCCCTCAAAAACCCCTCCCGCTTTCTTTCCGCCCTCCTCTTCGGACTTTGGTCTTTTCGTTCTTTTCGGTGCAATTCGCCCGTCGGCCGTCCGTTTGGCCGCCGGGAAGCTTTTTTTCGTATAGCGGGCGGGCGAGGGGCCGCCGTCTGGACCGCCCGCCGTTCGCTCCGGTTCGGTTTGGGGCGCGTCACGGGCGGCGGGAGGGCGGGCGGGTGGCAGACGAGTGCGGGGGCATCGATGGAATTCCGCAGGCCGTCGCGGGGATCAAACGAGGGGCCGGGCGGGATGCGGGGCCAGGACGACGGTGGGCGGGCGCAAGGCGGCGATCGGAGGGGGCGGAGCGACCGCCGGGTCCGTCCGCATCCCGTCCGTCGGGCGCCCCGATTCCGCCGCACCGCCCGCCGCTGCCCCACACTCAAAAAACACCTCCACTCCGCCCCCCTCCGCCTCCCGCCCGCCCATCCCTCCCTCCATTCATTCGCTCCGTCTGGTCGGTCGCGGATCGTCGACGGGGAGAATTCCAGATTGTCTGCGCTCTTCGTCTGCTTTCCGCCCGCCGCCCGTCGGCCGCCCCGTGGGTCCCCCGCTCGCGTCCTTCGGGTTTCGAGTCCAACAATCAACTCGAACGTTTCCTCCGCGTTCGCGATCCCCGCCGCCCCGCAATCGATCGCCCACTCGTCGTCCGCGCGCTCGCCGGCCCGGCTGGTTTGTTGGGCGTCCACTTGTAGCCTCCCGATCGGGTTCCCCGACCCGAACGAACGACCCAAACGGCCCCTCGATTTAAATCGAGTGAAATCCGAAAGCCCCCTACCGTTCGGTTTCGCTTCTTTCACACGGTCGATCCGTTCTGCTCGATTGTTTACCATAGTCCCCCCCTCGTCCCTCCCCCTGCCCTTCCGTTCCGCCCGCCGCGTCTTACGGTCCGTGCGGGAACGGCGGCCAATCACATGATTTCTGCCGCCCCCTTCGACCTCCCGCCTTCGTTTCAAAATTCCGTCCGGCGGGTCACGTTGCCGCGATTTCGCCCGCTGGACGCAAAAAACGGCTGAAATCGTCCGCCTTTCCCCAGTGTTTGCTCTCCCGTCCCCCTCCCTCCGTCTACTGCCGTCTACTCCCCGTCTACCCCACGGATATTCCCGTCTATTCTCTACTCTACGGCTCGAAGGGGCGCCCATCATCAGGCGAGTATGGTTCAATGTCCCTTCCAGCATGATTTACATGGCATTGACGGCTGAGGTATTTTTACCAGCTCCATTAATCGAGGATTGTGCCGTCATTTCCCACCGGTTTGTTTGAGTGTGAAGAGTGCGAGAGAATTGATTGAATTACCGTCGCTTCCTCGTTTCCAGCCGATCTGTTTATTCAAGAGAGCAAGAAGAGGGCAGGCAGATGACTCAAACAGAGGGAGGGGACGGCCGGAAGTTCACGCGGACGGAGGGGCGAAAAGTTTACGCAAACCCGCCGTCCGTCTGACCGGCCGACCGTTTCGTTGCGCAATCCAAACAGCGGGTGATAAGCGGGAAGGGGGGACACGGGCGGCGTCACTCGTTGGGGGCCGTCTGCAATTCACATCCTTTTAGTCACCCTCCCGCCGATTACTCACTCCGTTCGGCAGGCCGTTGAATCCGAAGGCGCCGTTCGAGCTGAGCGGACGACTCACGGCCGCCTCCAAGCCGACGGAGTTCCCGCTTCGCCACAACTCGAACGTGTCCTTCAACATTCCCGATTATTCACTCATTCTGCTCGTCTAGTAGCTCACTTCAAGAGTCAAATGCCCCAGGTGTTGTTGTCGCTGTCGATATTCCTGCAAATAAACGCTGATACTTTTCTTTCTTCTTTCCCGTACTTCTTCTCGTCGTTGCTGCTCGGCGATCTCCCGCTCGAGGAAAGAAAGCGGCCGGGAGTCCACGGGCGGCGGGGGGCCGGCCGGCGATCGCTGGAGCGGCGCCGAGTAAACGGAGTCTTGCGGCGGCGAGTTGGGCTGAGTTCGGGGCGAAGTCGCGCACTGGACGGACAGCTGAAAGCCACGAGCGTTCTCTCCTCTCTGAACGGAAGAACGAACCACTTGGTTGAGCGGAACGACGGAAACCGAGTTGTCCGCGACGAACGGGCGGGGGATCAGTTGATCTGAACGCCCCTTCAAGCAACGAGCATTCGGTTGAACTCACTCTCGAAGTCCTCCGCCCGCGATGCCTGCTCGAAGAAGTTGCGGGTCGACCTCAAATCCCTTGAATTCTTCTCTCCTGATCCTCTTGTTCCACTCACCGCATGTCCGCAATGGAGTCGTGGTCGACAAACGCCCGCATTTCCTCGCCCGAGAACCACGAGGAGCCGCCCGAGCGGTCGCTGAAGTCGTCCACCGAGATGCGCGACTTCGAGCGATGCCGGCCGGGAATCACCGCTTGCTCTTGGATGGACCGCTGAAAGCCGAAAGAAGCAAAGGAATGATTGTGAGCGGCGGTCAACAAACACGAGCGATCTCTGCCATCGCCTCGGTCTCTTGCAGCTTGTTCGCCCGATGCGCGGGCAGCCGGGAGTCGTGCGGAATCAGTGCGGGCGTTGGGGCCGAAGCGACCAACGACGCCGAAAAGGCGTCACTCGCCCTCCACTTCGGAAAGTCGTACGGCTTTTCGAGGCGGTGGCGTTGAGCACATCGCTCCTTCAAACAATCGTGTTCTTCCGTTCTTCAGGCCGGAACTCACGGCTTCCACGCGCTCCTTCTCGGCCGTCAGCTCCCTGCAAACACAAAATACACGAAACGTTGCTCGCGGTCTCGTTGCAAACCGACCAAAAGCGTTTCATCCGCGGGATGCCCGACTCCATTTCGCCCAGCATTCGCATTCGCTGCAGATTGAAGCTGACGGTTCCTGCAATGCGGGCGGTCAGACGGCCGGCCGGACACTCGCGACTCGCCGAACTGGTGTCGGGGCGTCGAACTGAAGCCGTTCGGATTCGGCGGCCCGCGGCCGGAGGGCAAACTGGACAGTCGACTCGAACTCGTGCGCGTGTTTGCGCTGCCGCCACTCGAGAGCGACAGGGTGGAAGAGGCGGCTGGAAGGAAGCGCGCGATGTTTTGCCTTGAGGATGAGCAAACACTCCCGCCCGCCCGCCCCAGAAGCCGCCCGATTGCACGGCTGATTGCCGGAGCGCGCGGGAAATGCGGGATTGCCCGACGACACCTCGTTTTGAACCCTCATGTTCACCCCTCTACGAAACAATAGCCACTTGCAGCAGGTTGCAGAAACAAGTGCGAAAAACCGGTAGAAGTGGCCATCTTCTCCAGCTTTCTCTGCTGCCCACTCACCCGAATCGCCCACCAGGCGGCCCAATTGGAGCGATCGTTCGTCCTCGACCCGCCGCTTCACGCCCATCGGCCACACGCCGCCGTCCGGAGGAAAGAAGGCGGACATCCCGCGAACGTCCTCGTCGTCCGACTGCCGCGACTTTCGACTCGGCCGGGTGTTTTGCGGACTTCCCGGTCGGCTGATCGAATTTCGGGCGGGGCGATCGGATCTCCAGGATTACGCGACGGTCGTTACAGTCGCGAGTGTTTGTGTGCGGACAGAAAAAAGCTGCTTTCGCTTCCAATCGATCCTTTCCCCTCGTTTATTCGAGATCCACAGGTCACGTACAAAACGAAGAGGAATCACTTGGCCGGCGGCTTCTTGCTGGAGACCTCCGTGTCGGTGCTCGTGCTGCTGCTCGAAGAGGACTTCCTGCTTCGTGGTGCTCGAGGGCGTGATGGCGGGCGGCGTCTTCCCACTGCCCACTTCGGCCACCACGATGTTCGTCTTCGCCAGGTCGGTGACGTCTGAAAGCGAACGAAGTGGAACGAAAGGGAAGAAGAGCGCCCACCTTTCTTGTTCTCGTCGGAGGTCGTGAGCACCCGAATCTTCACCACCTTGCGGATCGCCTGGTGGTCCACCTCCGGGCAGTGGGATTTCCACGCGCGCGGGATGTTCGTGCAGTTGGGCGGCGAGGGCGCGATCACCACGACGAAGCGGTCACTCGTGTTCCAATTGATCGTGCTCGGCTGCTCCGAGCGGATGGTCAACGCGATCTTCTTCTGCAAGCGACCAGCAATGAACGGAAGGAAGTGAAGGGAAGAACGAACCGAATCGGACGGCGGAATCGACCCGAAGACCGGCCGCATTTTGAGGACGTTCGGACGGGTGGATTTCAGCTGAAAGAACGGAAGATAAAGGGAGAGTGGTGGAAGGGACGGAACCTTGAAGATGACCGCACGATTCCACGAGTTTCGGATCTCCAGCTCCGCTTTCGGCGTGTCCGTGCATTTGAAAACAACCTGAAAGCAGCCGAGTGAGTGACCGAGTGGTGGACAGCGGCGGACCTCGAGAATTGAAAGAACGTTTAGATTTATTTGGCAGTCCAAACAACAACAAGAAAGCTAGTGGGAAGACAATCCTCACATTGTAACCGCCTAATCAAGACTTCTGGATCGATTTTGCCGCTTCGCCCGCTGCTGCTCCTTCAGTTGGCGTCGCCGCTGCTCCGCGATGGCCGCACTAATCAACAAAAGAAGGTAAAAAAGGCAGAACGGAGAGGATTACCGTTCGTTTAGGATCCGCAGATCCTCGTCGCTGGGCGGCCGGTCGCGCAGTTCGATTTCTTGGGCGCAGGCGGCGAGGATCGCGCGCAGCTTCTCGTAGCAGTCCGCTTCGTTGCCCTCGGCGTGGCGCGTTTTGTCGCTGGAGATCGTGAATTCGCCCAGCTTGTTGACCCGACTGCGCTCTTTTCGGTGCAACAATTCGCGCATTTCGGCCGTCAGCCAACTCGCCCGCCGCAAGTCGAAGCGGATCTCCACTTTCGTCGAAACTGAACACACGCTCGTTTGATTGAATGGACGCTTTGGAGAGCTCACCGTTGTTCACGTTTTGGCCGCCCGGACCGCCGCTTCGCATCAAACGCTTGCGGAAGTCTTCTGGAGAACCCCAAACTGGTTGAGAATAAGGGCGAACGAAATGCGAACCTTTCGGGAACTCGCCCGACTCCCAGACGGCCGCCGAACGCAGTTGGAGCCACTGGAACGCACGAGAGCGGTGGAAAGCCGAAAGATTCGAGTGAACTCACCACTTTTGGTCGTCGCACATGATTTAGAAGCAGAAATCTCAACATTTGCAGCAGCATTCAACAGAAACCCCGAAAGAAGGCGAAAGACGGCGAACGCCAAGCGGCGGCCGGCCGAAATCTCCGCAGCAGGACCCCAGCGAGCAACCCTCCCACCCACGCGAAACTTCTTTCTATGCTGGACGTTGAGGTTGTCCGTTGAGTAGGTGCATTGATTTCTTCCCACTTCTCCCAATCGCCTGTCACCACTCAAGTTGCCTAAAGAAAGAAAGCAGTGGGACTCACCGTGTCGGCCGGCGTGACGCTCACGTTCTGCTCCATTGGGCCGTTCGATTGGGACCGAAAAGAACCGACCGCTGGGCGTCGAGTGCTGAGGATCGAGTGGAGGCGGAAGTTCCAAACAAAATCATTGGTCAGTGTTACCGGATGCAAATTTCGGACGTCAAAGAATAGACCGCTCGTGTATTGCAGTTTGAGACGTTCGCTGTTGTCGCATGGTCTGATTAGAAGTTGGCTATTCGTACTGACATGACAAGTAAGCCGGCCGCGAATGTGTGTTGCTTTGCTTACATCGAAGACCCTGGTTTTTCATTCGGTGACTCATTTACCCAGGGGAAAGCATGACGACGAAATGAAGTAATCGCACGTCACGAGATGCTCAATTACTCCATCGAGTTACCCACTCCCTTCCTGGTCCAGTTTCTACTGCGCACTGATTGGAATTCGGAGTGGCCCACCCCCCAATTCTCTTCGAATTTCTCCGCTTTCGCCGCCCGCCGAACGACCGAAAGGAGCGGACGGAGGGCAGATGGAAAGAGGAGGAGGCGAAAGCCGAGTGCTCTCCGTCGGCCGCTGCTCGAAACACGTGACCCGCCACAAAAGATCGTATTCGTTCCTTTCTTTCGCCCGCTCCGACTTGTTTTTTCGACCTTCGAGCATGTGAGTTGGAGGAAGCGATGGAAAACAACTGGAAAGGACAGGGCGATCAACAAATGCAATCAAACGAATGAATGGGAGTCATCCATACGTTTATTTGGATCCGGCTACACCTTACCGACAATTGATATCAAACAGTTAAACTCCCAATTACTGGTTTGCTACCCTCTACTCCGTTGGTCTGTAGATCGAAATGAAGGCACGAAGTGATCTGTTGCCGAAGTCTGAAACATCACGGCTACCGTATGCTTCCGCCTGATTATCCGTGATGGTTTGATCGCGAGCATTCGTCGTGAATCGATTCGAGCGGACTCGATGCGCAAAAACGAAAAACCTTGCTTCTTCAGGGACTTTCAGCAAGATGACTAGACAAGAGATGAATTCCCAATACTCGAGTTGAAAGAAGGATTAATTGAACGGCAACTGATGCGGAAGCTGATTACAAACCGGTTCAATCGAGTGACCGCAAACCGGACCGCAAGAGCTATCCAACAGCTACAATTTCCTAGGAAGCACCCCTCGTGATTGCTCATTGTGCTGCTCCACGATTCCCGTCACTAATGCCCTGTGATGGATGAACATCAAGCGATGAAGAAGACTTGAAAAGCAACCCATCAAAATGGCGTGAGCTCTCGTGCACATGAGTGCGCGATCGAACACAACCTCAAGTAACCGTTGACTGCTCAAAAAGTTGTTTTGATCCATTCCAGCAAGCCTTTTTTCAAATGGAACAGCAGGGAACGCACTTGAAGCAACGAGCCTCCCACTGTCGAGCTTCTGCGGCGTCTCCTGCTTTCCCGCAAGAAACGGAGGTTCTCACGGAAGTGGAGCGTTTGAGCTCGTCCGAGGGCTTTGATTGGAGCTGAAACGCCTTCCATCCATCCGCCATACACAAAGACACAACAATCTGACGGTTTGGATCAACAAAAACCTCAAACAACGAACAATTCCGTCTTGTTCGAGTCGAGAAAGAAGGAAAAAGGGCAGCAGAAAACGAAAAGTGGGCGGGACTCGGCACGACGAAAATTCGGATATCTCCGCGCACAGGTGATTATTCGACGGGCATTCGGCATCGAAATGACGGCAAGAAGACGGGCTTTCGAGCCATGTAGCGTTGAGCCAAACTCGGTCCACAAAAAGGCGGGAGAATTGCGTCTAAACGGCGGATTGCCCGCGGTAACGATATTCGGTTGCTCGCTTTTTGTCCATTTAGCACCCATTTAAAACTGTTGCCGGTGGTTGTATTTGGGCTCGTTGCAATCGCCGGAATCTTGCGAACAATTCCCGTGCTGACACCAGGTGGAAAGCGCTCGATTTGGGCGAGTGGGCAGCGCGGATTGGAGACCCACTCGGCGAAAATTTTCCTCTCGGCCGATTCTTCCGCTTGTTTCGTCGCCTTGAAATGATCGAAGGGTATGGAATTGGAGTGCGTTTAGAAGCCCGGACTCTTGGCTATTGGACGCAAAAAGCGCGACACAAAATGGCTGCGAATGAGCGGAGTTCTCGGCTCGTTTCTGCGGCGAGTGGCGATCGCGTCGTCGCCGCTGCGTGTTTGTGGGCGGGCTCCTTTCGGAGGTCTCGCCGACGTACCGGCCGCCCGTTCAGCGCGTAGCCGGGCGGCTATTTAAGCGGGGCGTTTGGCTCGTCCACTGCCATTTGCATTCGTGCATCCTCCGCTTTATCCCTCCGCTCTCCCGCTCTTCTCTCGATCCAACGATCATGTCCTCGACCGCCGCTCCCGCTCCGGCCGCCGCTCCGGCGAGCCCCAAGCCGAAGGCGACCAAGTCCGCGAAGCCGAAAGCCACCAAGGCTTCGAAGCCGAAGACCGCCGCCTCGAGCCACCCGCCGTACGGTGAGTGCCCTTGACGATCCCCTCCAGTCATTCATTCCGTTCTCTTTGCAGCTGAGCTCGTGAAGCGCGCGATTCGTGACCTCGGAAACCGCAAGGGCTCCTCGCGCGGCGCCATCCTCAAGCACATCCTGCAGCACAACGACAAGCTCGGCTCGAACATCGTCCAGGTGAGTCCTCCCGCCTTCCACCACTCCGACTAATCCACCCTCTCGCTTCAGATCAACGCCCACCTCCGCCAGGCGTTGAAGCGCGGCGTGATCAACAAGTCGCTCGTCCAAGGTGAAGGGCACCGGCGCGTCGGGCAGCTTCCGCCTCGGCGAAAAGAAGGCCGCCGCCGCCAAGAAGCCGGCCAAGTCTACGGGCGCGAAGAAATCGCCGATCAAGAAGAAGGTGAGCAATCGTCTCATTACTCCGTCTCTTCTAATCCATCTTCTCTGCAGGCCGCCTCCTCGCCTTCGAAGGCCAAGGCGCCCGCCAAGCCGAAGAGCGCCAAGAAGCCGGTCGGCACCACCGCCGCCGCCAAGCCGAAAGCGGCCGCCTCGAAGCCGAAAGCCGCTGCCAAGAAGGTAGATTTCTTCCTCCTTACTCCATCGATTGATCTCCTCCGCTTCCAGGCTTCTCCTAAGAAGAGCGCCGCCGCCAAGCCAAAGAAGACCATCACCAAGAAGCCCAAGTCGCCCAAGTCCGCCAAGAAGCCCGCGACGAAGAAGGCGCCCGCCAAGAAGGCGGCGGGAGGAGCGAAGAAGGCCGCGCCGGCCGCCGCTCCGGCCTCCTCGTGAACTCCACTCTCCGCTGTACATACCATGCAATCACTCCCTTCAGTTGTTTGAATCCTCTTTTGTCTCTTCGCACCTCAATTCCCAATCCCCGTTAGATCTCCGCCACAAGTAATTGAATTCGTCTACCTTCCTTAATAAAAAGGGACCTTCAATCCTTCGGACTACGGTGGCCACCAAACGAAGAGGGGCGCGTTCTTTTCGGGAAGGTCGGGCGGGCGGGCAGTTGGGCGAGCGAGGCGGTCGGGGGCCGCTCGAGCGGACGGGCGGCTTTGTGCGGCGAGAGCGGGACGCGAGGCACTCGGCGCGTCGGCGTCTTCCCGCCACTTTCGGCCCCGCTCGCGTTCTTTCGGGCGTCGTCCACACTCCGCTTCCAACCGGGGATCGATGAAGGAGTTTATTCGCAGCGAACACAAGCAGCAGGCGGATCACTCGGCGTGCGGCCGCTCGATGTTCTCCGAGAGGCGGGGATCGAAGGACGCCCGCAGGTTGTCGCCGATCGGCCTCTTCGGCATGGCGGAGTGGACCACGTAGCGGACTGAAAGCAGGCATTCGCAAGAAGATTGAAGAGCGGGAACGAACTGTAGAGGGCGAAAGACAGCAGTCCGGAGAGGATCAGGACGAACGCGAGAATTCCGTTGGCGTCTCCTCGTTTCGAACATTTGCCGCTCACTCGTTTCGTTTCTCTAATTCGAACGAATCGAGAGCAATCGGACGGAGGCGAGCGGGCGGTGATTTTCGTCGAGTTGCGGGCGGTCGGCGGAGGGGCGCGGCGGCGACGAAGTCGGGAACACGCGCCCCGCGCTTCTTCGCCCTTCTTTCGGTTTCTTCTGATCGTGAGCGACGGCTCTTTCTCACCGCATTCAAATCGAAATGCTCGTTTATTAAAGCTTCAAATGGAAAAGATCAAAGAAAGCGGGTAAATGCAATAAATTAGCGGAAATCTCGTACAAGCAGAACGGACGAATGGCAAGCGGACAACCGGCACCTCACAAATGCGCTCTTGAGCATCGAAGAAAAAGGTTAAAGCAGTTCAGCAGTCATAAAAAAGAAGTATTTACAACGAAAAAGAAGTCAAACGGAGCTGATCGGGCCGACTTCTCCCACCGACGAGATCACGTGCGACGTGTACGTGTGCAGGTTGATCGGGAGCGTGCGGTCGGTGCGGGGGTTCAGCGGCAGCTTGTCCGCGAGCTCCGCCATCCCGACCGGCCCGATCAGGATTTCAGCCAACTGTTGTGTGAAGTCGCAGTAGTTCTTCCGGAGTTCCTTCTGCAATCCACTCGTTTCATTTTCACTAACCAAGAATCACTCGAAATACCTGATAGTCCAGCTGTTCCACGGAAATCAGGGCCTCGTTCCGTTGAAGGGCGTCGCTGCAGGTCTTGGAAAGGCTCTTGAAGCAGAGCTTCAGTTTGTTCTTGTTCCGGTCGGTGGGCACGCCCCGCTCGTCCACCTCCATGTTCGAGAGGAAGGTGCGGGCGATCTGCAAGCGAACGGAGGATTCCAACAATCGTACGAGGACACTCACCGCAATGCAGCCCTGATTGACGGTCGTCCCGATGCAGCCCTGCAGCAGCATTTGGAGCATCTTGAGGTCGGGCGGGTCCAACTGGAGGGCCGCGTGCAGCTCGTTCTTCCGCTTCTGGAGGTCCTCAATGGCCACTTCGATGGGCGTGAGGACCTTCTGCTCGCGGTCGATCACCCGCAGTCGGGTCTTCACGAACGGAAAGAAGTGCTGGGTGGTGAGGATCGTCCTCCGTTTGTATTGATCCTTCAGCTCGCCGTGCGGCCGCCCGTCTCGGGTGAACGGCGTGGAGTAAACGAAGCGGTTGATCCCGTAGTTCCGCTCGAGGTGAGTCGTCCGCCGCCGCTTCTCCCACGTGTCGAAGAAAGGGCTCAACGAAAGGTGATCTGCAGGAAGGCCTTCGATTGGTCCAGTTGGCGAGGGTCCAACTGAAAGCAGCAAAGGGGTAAAAGGCACGACCTTTCCTCGCGCTCACGTCGTTCGAGTCCTTGACCACTTCGACGACGTTCTTCCCGAACTTGGCCGTGTAGAATTCGAACAATCGTTGAGAGATTTCGGAAAGCTTCGACCACGAAGGTTCCTTGTAAATAAACTGAAAAAGGAAGGCTGCAACTCGCTCGTTTCCTTCGGTCCACTCACCTCCTCGCCGTTCAGATCGCCGAAGCGGGCGCCGATGAAGCGAACGCGGAAAGTACGTGCCGAAATTCCGCTTGTCCACTCGCAGCGGACTCAGGAAGGCGTCCGCGATGTCCTCGCGGAACTCGACCGTCGGCTCCACTTTCTGCAGGTTCTCCGTGATCCGCGCGTGGATTTTGGCCAACAAGGGCCGAAGTTCCGCTGTTTGGTGACGATCGGCTCGACGATCTGCAAGAGGAAAAAGATGAACGAAAGAGAAAGGAAGCACAAACCTTGTACAGCTGGGGAATGAGCTCGAAGAACTGGGCCTTCTCGAAGAAGTCGACCGTCTTCTCGATCAGGTACAAGAAGCCGTTGATCGTGAAGAAAGAGGACGCGCACAGTCCCTTCCTCGTCGTTCGGACTGCAAAAGAAACAAGCATTCCAAGTCATCCGCTCAATCGAATCACTTGATGACGTCGTCGGAGATCGCGCTCTCCTCCTCGATGTTCGAAGAGAGGTGCAAGAAGGCGGACGCCCCGCCCGGGATCCCCTCCTCGTTGTTCCGCATCCCGATGTACTCGGCGGCCAGAGCGGCGGCGTGGAGGTAGCACTGCGCGACTTCCGCGTACTGCCGTCGGCCGGCGTGTTTGTTCGCGATGTTGATCAGCCACGTGAGCCTGAAGCAACAGGAAATAAAACGAGAAAGACGCACACAACGCACCGCAGGTCAGAGTTGTTGAGGTAGCCGTGGGCAATTCCGATACATGAGATCCACGAGCATCTCCGCGTCGTCCGTGAAGTCGCGCATCTTGAGCGTGTCCGAGAGAATCATGTGCAGATTGAAGATGAGGTCTTGCACCTGAAGAAACGAAGAGGCCCATCATTCTCGAATGAAAGCAGCAAGGAACGTACCTGCGAGCCGAAGGACGTCTCGCGGAGGGATTGGTTCGAATTCATGTCGTGCTTCAAGTAGACGAGCGTCGTCTTCAACGCCCTCCGCAGGTTCTCCTCGTGCAGCACGAAGCCGGTCGAGCTGCCGGCCGACAGCGTCGAGAGGGCCATCGTGATTTGCGTCTTCACCTTGGAAAAGTTGTACGAGTCGACGAAGAACGAGTAGCGCAGCAGCAAGTAGAGCGAGGCGGCCGCATTCGAGCGGATGTTCCTCATGCGAGAGGAGGACTGCCGGAGGAGTTGGAGGCAGAGGTCGGAGCTCAGTTCGGACTGCTCGAAGATCATCGGGAACTTGGCGACGAGGGCTCGCTGCAGAACGAATGGCACTCTCGAGAGTCGTGGACGATTGGTTCGTGGACAGCAAGTGCATCTGAACCACCGAAAGAGTACATGAAGTTACTGGGCCGCTCACCAAGACACGAATGATGTTCGGCAGAATGAAGAGGAAGTGGTCCGACTCGGGCAGCAGGATCACCCGCACGCAGACGGCCATCGAGTTCAAGACCGTCAGTCCGACCTCCGTCGCCAACTGCCGCTCCAAGACGACGCCGTTGTTGTTCAGGTCTAAACGATCTTCATTCCGATTGCTCTTCTCCAGTGGACGACTCACAATGCGAAAAGGCGGCCGACGAGTGGCGGTTGAGGGCGGCCGGTCGAGGCGGTTTGGCGCCAGCGGACGGCCGAAGAGGGCGGCTGGACGACCACGTTCGCCGAGTTGCCGCTCAGCTTGCGCGTCCGCAACGTCTTCGCCTCTTCGACGGTCGCCGTCTGGTCGGTCGAGAGGCGCGGCCGGCGGATGGCGGCGGGCTGTTCGGCCGGGACCTGCGGTTTGTACTCGAAGACGGAGAACGCAGAGTTGGAGCAACTCGACGAACTGCTGCATCCCCTGGAGCGGGAGTTCCTTCAGAAAGGAGTGCAGGACGGGCCGGTCGACGCTCTTCAGAACCCAGCAGAAGCAACAGAGGAGCTGCAAGGACCGAGTGAACGACTGGAAAAATACGGTCGACCCACCTCCATCGTGAGTTCCTTCGAAAGATGCCCGTTGTGTTTCGGATTGCTGCCGCCCACTCCCGCAATCGCGTGGTGCTCGATCGGCAGACGGTCGATGCTCGCCGAGGAGGCGGCCGCTTTCGTCGTGATCAGTTTGGAGCGAGGAGACCGACGAATTTGTGCGGACATTCGGGTCGAACAGAATTCCCGCGCACGTCCATCAGGATGGAGATCAACGGCAGGTAGAGGGAGGCCACTCGATTCCGCAGGGCCGCGTTCTGATCGTTCAGCCGCTCGTCCGACTCGTGCGTCATCAAGCAGCGAAGAAAGCAGACGGATCGCCCTGAACACTCCCAAATGAGCAGATTGAGTGAAATCGAAAGGAGCTTACCGCGAGTGAATCAGAACGTTGGTCGAGTTCAAGGCGGCGCCCAGATCGCTCAACACGATCCCCAGAAGGAAGTGGCGCGTGCGGTAGGTGGCGCTCAAGTGGGTCTCCGCAAAGGACGAGCGGCTGGAGAGCGACGAGCCGCTCGGCGACGGCGGGGCGGCCGAATTCGAGGAGCCGGACGTGGAGCTCGTGTTCGAGAGGCCGGTCAGCGACATCGAGGGCTTGAAGCCGCCGAACGCCTGCGGAGTGGCGGCCGATTGGAAGTCGAACGGGACGTTCAACACAACGAAGTGCTCATGCGAACACACGATCCGCATGAACTCCAGCTTCAGGGACATCAGCGTCGTTTGGAGCGGGTCGGTGGTCTCGCTGCAAGAAAGGGAGTGAAGAGAAGCAGCTCGATTGCCCACAGCACCAAATCCGCTCGACGATCAGCTTGTTGTAGCGACGGATGCGGTTCATGAGGAAGGTGCGGTCCAGCAGCGGGAAGAGGTCGTGGACGAAGAAGGCGAGGGCGGCGTTGATTCGGTTGGCGCGCGTGATGTCGTTGGCCGCCCGGTCGATGGCCTCGTTCGTGAGGATCTCCGTGATCTCGACCACGTTCTCCAGGAAACGATCGCTCACCCGCAGCTTTCGGGGCAGCGGGAAGCGGTTGGACGCGTGGAGGCTCTCGGCGATCGCCTTGGCCATCAGCTCGAGGAAGAAGGACGAGTGGATGGCCGTCTGCTCGCGGATCGCGCCGCTCGTTTGCAGGAACAGCGAGGCGAGTTCTTCGTGCAGCAGCTGCAATCAGAGCCTTGATCGGAGAAGCGAGCCTCCAGCCACTCACTCGTGTGTTCTCCTCGTCCAACGGAACCTTCGTCGATTTCTCGTAGCTCTCTGCAAGCACTCGTTCAATTCAATCCTTCCCTTCCTTTCCTGTTGCTCACTGATCAGATTCATCAACGAGTCGCCGTCGCCGCTCGGAGGAAGGACGGTCGAGGTGCCGTCCGTGGAAAGGGACGCGAATTTGTCTGAAAAATTTGAAAAAATTGATTTCCTTTACTTCTCACGCTCACCACGAGAGATCGTCGAGTGATATTTGATGTACGTGCTCAGGAGGGTCGACCGCCCGAACTTGTCCGCCTGCTTGTCCAACAGAAGGGATCCCAGCTTGACCAGCTGGACGAGAGCGTCGAAGCACGTCACACTCAGTTGTTCTAAACGACCATCGAATAAAAAAAGAACGAAAGGTGTGGCTGTTACCCGAGTAGGGCGGAGACGTGATCAACGCGATCAGCTTGTCGAAGATCACGTACAAGTAGGCGCACAGTTTTGAGGGCTCCGCTTTCGGCAGGTTCCGAATGGCGTTCTGGAGCTCCTGCTCGCTGGCCGGCGGCTGCCTCTTTTGCGGGCGGGAGAGCGAGTGGAAGAGGCGGAAGAATTCGCTCAGCTTCGCGTCCTCCGGGTGGACGGTCGAGACGGCGCTCAGGTGGACGTTGAAGAGCTCCTTGTGGCCGCTCAGCCAATTCACCTGCGGCACGTTGTTGGCGGGCGAGATGAACGTGATGCCCGTGGGCGGCGAGTCCAGCGAGATCGGGAGGTTCAGTTCGCCCGTCTGCAGAGCGGTCGTGTAGAGCGGGTGCCACTGAAAGCAACGAAATGATTGGAACGACGAGGAAGGGAACGAACCGTGTAGCCGATTGGAGTCTCCACGACGTCCGCCTCCTTCTTGCAGGAAACGTGGCAAAAGGTGAAGAGGAGATAGAAGGAATCGTTGATGTCTGCCGGGATCTCCATCTTAACTTCGTCCGCAAACGAAGGCGTCTTGTTGTGGTAGGAGACCGACGTGTAAACCCGCTCCAGCCGCTTCGGACCGGAGGACTTCCCGAAGAAGACCTTCAGCGGTTGATGGTGGCCGTTGTGGAGTTCGAGGCGAGCAACGATGTTGCGCCCGACGCCCGACTTGCCGGAGAAGTTCACAAAGCGTGGGTAGATGTACAGGAGGTTTCTGGAGAACAGCACAAGTGAGAGAGAAGGCGTAAGGAACCAACCGGTAGATGGAGTGTGGAACGAAGCGAGGGGCCACCGGAAATTCGATCACTTCGCGCGCCTTCTCGTTCGTGTCGGCCACAAACTCGCCGATCGGGAGGCCTTCGGCGGAGAGGAAGCCGTCGAGGTCCTCCGCCTTCTTCGTCGAGAATTCCAACTCCAGATTGATCGGGAACGTCTTGAAGCGACCCTTCATGCTGCCGCCCGCCTTCTGCACGTCGCTCAGCGCTTTCAGGAGGTCCTCCTCGCCCAGCTTCTCCGATTCGCTTTTGATCATCGAGGAGATCGTGAAGCGGACGGGTTGGTTGAAGGCGAACAGTCGGGAGTTCCCGCCTTCCTCTGCCGAGCAGTCCGCTTTCGACTCGACGTCCGTCGCCGAGTCGCTTCGGCTGAGGAGCGTGGGCGCGGACTCGCTGGAGTGCTGCAGCGTTTCGATCGTCGACGAGGACATTCGGTCTGCAGGTGAGTGAGTGCTTTCGAATAAGAGAAAAGTGACTACCTCCACTCATCATGCTGTTCACGTCTGGCGGGGGAGGCGCCTCGCTCTTCGTGTCGGCCGCCTTGTTCATTTGGCTTTTGATCAACGAGTGGAGGTCCACGAACGTCCAACCGAAGGCCATCCGGTAGGCGCCAAGGCGATCGCAGAATTCGCGCGCGTTCTGGACCAACTTCTCCTTCGGCTTGTCTTTCGACACGTAGGGCTCGACGGCCTCCGAGATGTCCGAAGCTTGCAGCACCTAAAGGCAAGCATGAAAAGAGAAAAGAGGGGTTTCCGCCTACCTTTTCCAGCCGAATGACGAGGAAGACGTTCGGGTTGAAGTTCTCCAGGCTGATCAACGCTTCTCGGATTTTGTACACGTGCGCGTCGACGCCCAGGTGGCTGCGGATGAGGCCGAGCATCTCTCGAGTGTTGAAGTCGAAGTGGAAGTTCTCGGAGACCCGCTTCTTCGCCTGCAGGTCGTAGAAGGCGAACGAGGCGAAGATTGGCTCAAATTTTGGGCTCAAGCTCGAGATTGCGCACGCGAACGCTGAAGAATTCGGGCGGCAGAACGGGTGGAATCTCGACGTTCCCGCGGAAGGCGGAGGTTTCGATCTGCAAGCCGCTCGTCCACTCCTTCCTGCCAGCTGGCCACCCACCTTCTGCTCGTCCACGAACAGGCTGACCAACGCCTTCCCATTGCTCTGAAGCTCCTTGTTCGCGTCGTCGCTATCGAAAAGCGCGGACCAGTTGTGCGAAATGGCGGACACGAAGATTGGATCGGAGAAGACGGACGAGTTCGCCGCTTTTGCGCTGTCAGTCGCGTCCGCCGAGTCGCCGGAAGCCGTGGACGAGCGCACCGCATCGTGCTGCAAAAGAGCCCAATTGCAAGCAAGCAAAATAAAAGAAAGGCTTACGGAATCCTCGATCTGACTGACGCTCCGTTGAGTGAGCGGTTCTTCGGGATCCGATTCGAAGGTCTGCTTCTCGCCGCAAAGAGCCAATTGGGCACGGCGACATCCGAGTTTGGCGAATGCATCGGCTGTGGAGAACTGCTGGAAGTGCCGTTCGACGAGGGCGTAGTCCCGCTTGTAGATTTGGATGAGATCGTGGACGTGTGGCTCGATTTTGCTCCTGCAAGCAGCGGATGGAAGAAGAAAGAGCAGAGTTGATGCTCACGCATCCAGCTTCTTCTCGTCCAGCGAGCAGAAAGGAAGATCCCGCGGAACGGAGACCACGGAGAGGTCCTTTTCGTTGTAGTCGTTCACTCTGCAAGCACTACTCGATTGATTGAAAGCAAAAGCGGAAAGAAACCGTTGGATTCGACCGTTTGCCAGTTTGATTTCGATTCGTTTGATCGGCCGGGAAGAGAGGATCTCCTCGACGTCCACCGGCGTCACGCTGTCCGCACTCGTCAGCTGCAAACTCCAATTAAAGAGCGGAAATAAGGGGACGTAAACGAACGCATTGCTCCAACGAAACGGACTTCTCGCTCTTGCTCGCTGACTGGCTCTCGGCGTCCCACACATCCGCCATCTCGGCCGCCTGCTTTCGGATTTCGGCGGCGGAAGTCCTGAAATCAAACGAAGAGATCCGTTGATTCATCACTTCGTTCTGGACGAGCCACTCGTCCATCCACTCACTTCTGTCGCTTGGCCGCGAAGGCTCTCGTCTCGCCGCCGCTCATGTCGATTGGACTCGGAGGAATCAAGGAATGCGTGTGACCGTGTTCATTTGCCGGGTAGAATGACCGCTGTAAGCGAGCAGATGGCCGATTGCTGGATGCGAGCGAGTGAGTGGACGACGTTACGATTGAACGGAGTGCCCCCATCGACTCTCCTCTTGGTTGCCCGTTCGTTGCTTCCGTTGTGCCAAATTGGACATGATCTCTGGATTGTTCCTCCTCGTCCTGCTGCTCCACGTCCTCGTCGTTCCCATCGAAATGCCGCTCACACCCGAAGCGGCCCGCGGCGGTCTGCACCACGCCCAAAACGAGGCGGCCGCGGCCAATGGAAAAGTCGGTGAGAGTCGGGTTGTTTGAATTCTTTCGATTCATTGCCGTTGTTCGTGGTTCAGATCTCTTTCCGCCGGAGGAAATCGCCGACTTGATTCCCGCCCCAACCGAGGAGTTCGTCTACCGCCCGCTGCAACTCGGCGACTACGAGAAGCAGTGAGTTCTTCGCATTTGTTTGGTTCATTCAAGTTGTTTGCAGCTACCTTGAATTGCTCCGAGACCTCACGGAAGCGCCGGAAGTGAGCAAAGAGACGTGGCGTCGTCAGTTCGAACGGATGGTCGTCCAGCCGCACGCGTACTTCGTGATCGTCGTCGAGGACGTCCAGTAGGCGCCCCTTCTTTCCATTCCTTCCAGTAATTTGTTTGCAGAAAGAAGAGGATCGCCGCTTCGATCACCCTCCTGCTCGAGTGGAAGTTCATCCGATCGGCGGCCGTGCGCGGGCGCATCGAAGACGTGGTCGTCCATCACGACTACCGCTCCAAGGGATTCGCCAAACGCCTCTTCGAGATCGCCGTCGAGTTGGCCAAGCGAAAGGACGTCTACAAGCTGTCGCTCGACTGCAAGGACAACTTGGTTCCCTTCTACGAGAAGTTCGGGCTGGTCAAGGAAGGCAACAACATGGTTCTTCGCTTCTAACTGGTTCTTAGCAAGCGACTGTTCCTCTCGCCAATCTAGCCACTGCTCACTGTTCCATCTTTCCTGTTCTTCAGCCATATCAGAGATAAATAGACTTTTATCGTTTTGTTCTCGGATAGATTAGAATGCTAGTCGTTGTAAGAACGATGTCACTAAAAGTGCGTACTTAGCACCGTTATTTCCGCCTTCTATTCATCCACTGGCTTAGAAGGAATCCCGTGGTCGTCGGAATGGGCAACGAGCAGAGTCAAGCCGGCCCTTCAGCCCCCACCTCGTCTTCTTCGTTCTCCTTCCTGAACCGAAAGAGTAGTGAGTGGAAACCGGAGAGCTCGTTTAACTTGTCTGCTTTCAGCCCGCAGTTCCCAAAAGACCCACTCGCCGGTGGTCGTTGCGAATCAACGGCGCACGGACCCGAACGAGGACGAGAACCTGAAGAAGTTGAGGGTGGGTGGAAGGGGGACGAACCAGCAATTGACTGGGCGCTTGTTGCAGGAGATTCCCCGCTTTCAGCCCCTTCTCAAGGGCGTGTTGCCCGGCCAGCGCGACCCGCCGGGCGTTTTCCAGAAGATCGACCCCAAACACATCAGCCGCTTTGTTCACCGCCTCCAAATCCACTTCGCCGCCTGCCACCGGGCGGTCGGGGCGGAACAAACGGCTTTGTGCACGAAGATCACAGAGGTCGGTCGCCCATCTCTTTCTTCTCATTGAGTGCATTTGTTCAGGTGGACACGACGACGAGCGACGTCTTCAAGCGGACATCCATCCATGCCAAGAAGTACGAGACGCTGACCGCCGACCTCAAGCGAATCCAAACGCTCGAGTCGAACCTGGACTCCCTTCAAGTAAGCTCCTTCCATAGTTTCTCCTCCCAACTCCGTTGATTGCAGACGTTGCTCGAAGACGTGACTCGTGGGCTCCAAACGCTGAACGAACTCCTGCCCGACGATCAGCGCCTCCCGCTACTGCCGCTCTTTTGTGCTCCGAAAACGAAACAAATCGAAGAATAGAACGTTCTCATCCGCTTTTGTTCACTTATTTTTCATGTACAATCTACGGGTCAATAAATCTATTCCGCTGAACAGAGAGAAGGAAGCAGCAGTGAATTGTTTGCTCAACCAATGACTACCGTTTACCTTGTCTTCCTTACGCACGCACCTCTCTCCAAATAGTTGGTTGCAGAATGGAGCCCGATCTCTCGTTCATTCGGCCGGACATTCGGTACGAAAACGCCCGCCCCTTGGACCCGAAGGCCGTCATCCCGCTGCTCAACGAGTACCTCCTGCGAGTGAGCGACATTCAGAACGCGTGCACCACGAAGCTGGAGCGGGCGATGGCCGAACTGGAGTGCCGGTTGGATCGAACAGAGACTCTTTTGTGTTTGCTGGAAAAACGAGTGAGTTCTTTCGAGCGAGCAGCTGGATTGCCTTCCTTTCCAGCTGGAACGAGTGGAACTCGTGACCGTCGAGTCCGCCGCCCCACCGCCGACGATCCAACAACCGCCGCCCGTCGAGAGCGCCGAGCTGCCCGCCGAGGTCCCGGCCGTCCCACAGCCATCGGTGGAACAAGGAGAGCGGCCGGAGGAGGAAGCGGGGACAAAATGAAGATCAGCGAGCATCCCTCCTACTCGAAGTTCTTCAAAATGCTCCGCTTGGGCATCCCCGAGGCGGCCGTTGTGCAGAAGATGAGGGGCGAGGGCGTCGACCCCGCCATTTTGAGGTTCGTCTTCCCTTTCGTCTGTCCTTCTTTCATTCCCTTGCTTCCAGCGACCCGAACCGCCTTGTTGATGCCGTGCGAATTCCCGACAGCGACAGCAGCGGAGACGAGTTGTCCGATTCTTCTTGACATCCACAAATAAACGCGTTTATTCACGATGCACGGGATTTCCAAACCGGACCAAAAATACCGGAGTTTACATGATTTCGAAGATGATCACAAAACAGAAGATGCTGAAAGCGACGCCGGAGAAGAGGTTATTCGCAGCAATGTAGACGTGACGCCACTCGTGCGTGTAGTCGGCGAGGTTGCCGACGTTCTCGCGGGGAACGCCCGAAGGGCCGCGGTTCGAATCGATGGCGTCGAAGCCGTCCAGTTGGCGTTGGTACGTGGTTTCCGGTTCGATGCAGCAGAAGAACCGATTAATCTAAACAGTTGTGTTGAACGTTGTTTGTTTCTCTTTCACTCACGAGCTTGCTCGAAAGGAAGAGGAAGTGGGTGGGCGGGACGGTGCGGCGGACGCGGCATAACGCAAGGCAGATCAGCGTGATCAGGATGGACAGGAACGACACGAAGAACACGAACTCGTAGAACACGTAGAGGCGGGGTTTCGTGCCGCCGAAGCCGTTGACCGGAGCGATTGAGCAGAGGAACAAGAAGCAGATCGTTTGCAGTGTGAGAGTGAAGAGCTTGACGAATGATTGAGTACGGAGGTCCCCAAACAGCGGGGAGACGAGCATGACCATCGAGCTGACCGTTGCGGGGATGCGCAAAGCAATTCGCAGCGTGCTCATTTCTTTCTTCGCCTTGATGCAAAGACGGAGGAACTCCGTGCGGATGCCCGCCAGCTTCCCGACTTCGATCGTGCGGTCCTGAAGCCCGGCAGACATCACCTACAGAAGCCTTCTTTTTTCGGCCCACCTTGACCGTCCAGGCCGAGGTTTCTTCCGTCTTGAACACCTTCACGCCCTCCTCGTTCTCCACAGTTGTAATCCCAACCGGCCGTTGCACGGAGGCCCGTTCTTTCGTTTGAATCTCAAACTTGATGGTCTGTCCATTTTGCGGCACCGACAGCAACAAGCAGCAGTCTGCAATAGAACAGTGAACAATGCCCCCGTGTCCTCTTTACGAACCGTTCGTTTCTTCAGGGTAATCGCGGTAGTTAATCGTGCAGAAGGCCGGATAGCGGAAGCTAAACGAGAGCAAGTGAATCGTGTAAACTAAGCGATTAGGTTGCCTCAAAAGAGCAGTAACGGTGCCGTCATGTGAGATCTCGATGTCCGTCACGCGATTGAGGCAGCCTTCGGAGACGGAGCACGCCCTAAAAAGAGAAATCAATGACGATCAGTGCTGCCGAGAACTAACCCTTCCGGCTCCAGCTTGGGCGTCCAGATGTGGTCTAAACAGAATCAGCAGGCTGCTAACTTCTAATCCAGTTTACGGTTGGTGTGCAAAGCGAACTCTTTGAACTGAAAGCAAGGAAACGCAATCATAGCAGGCAGACGGAAACCCACTTTCCACTCCTCCTTCGTTCCATTCGAGTCGAGTATCCTCCCACGTCCTAAACACGATATGGAGACCCTGAACAAGCAAACTTACAGGAACATCTCCCCGTGGATGTTGAACTGAGCGTTCGCCTTTTGCAGCTGAAACGAACAAGCGGGTGAGTGGAGAGAAGTGTGCATTCCGCTCACCATGTCCACTTGATGGATGATGTACTGCTCGATCGTGATTTTCAGAGGGATCTCGTAGGGCGCATCGTTCATCAGATCGAACTGACTGGGCTGATTCTGCACGAAGTTGTAGTAGAGGCAGTTTTCGAGCGATTCTTTCTGCTTCGTCGTCAGTTCGGAGTCTAAACAACGAGAAGATGTTGGTAGATTGAGCTTCCTATTAGCTTGCCAGTCAGGTTGTGACGCCATTCGCAGGCGACGGGCGTGACGACTTCTTCCGAGGGGACAAGCGGATTCGAGTCGTGGAGGTGGGCGAAAATAAGAAGAAAAACGAACGCAAATGCCCGTTGCATTGCCGTAATTGAGAGGAGTCAAGAAGTGAGCGCGACTGCCTTTCGGCTCGTCGTTTCTGCCGGCCGAACCGCCGAATGCCGCCGCTCGGCAGCCGAAAGGCCGTGGAGATGGCCGGCGGCGGGCGGTTGTCATGGAGCTGCGGCGAGCGGCCAGGTGTTGTTCCTCTCTCGGTCGTGAAGTTAATTGAATTCTCATTTCTCAACCTCCTGCCGCTCCTCTCGGAACTACAACTCCATCCCTCGACCACAAAAGAGAGCGACGTAAACACGGGCCTCCCATCAGCCGCACGTGTCGAGAGGGCGATGTTTTCATCGAGTCGGAGATTTGAGTACGCAACTCGAAATTGCGCACCATCGAAGCAGAAAGAAGAGGAGTCAACGGCGACCGCAATGCAGAAAAAGGAAGAAGAGAGGAGAAGTTCTTGAACCGGCGGCGTGTGGACGTCTTCCTTCCTCGCGGTGAGCACTCCAGCTGATGAAAGCGGAACGAGCCGAGAAGTTCGTCGAGAAAATCGGCCGCAAGAGCGGCGGAAGAGGGGAAGGAGGAAGGCGGAAGGCGGAGATGGGCCAACTGGCGTCAATTCCCGCCCAAGGAGAAGGGGGAGTGAGGAGGAGCCACTCGATTCTGCCCGTCGGCCGCCACTTGTTTCCGCCGACCAACTCCGTAAACGTGGATTCAACGGCCTCTTTAAGGAAGGAGGGACCTGCCTTCTTCTGCATGGATCGTCGAAAGGCTTGATTGAATTGATTTCATCAACGGTCTCTTATGTTTCCTGCTTTTTGATGAGCTCTCGAATCGTCGGCACGCCTCCCCGAATGCACTGATGCATATCGAATGTCATTTGAAGTGCTTCCGCTTCACCACTTCAACGAGCAGCCAACAGTCTTCAACTTGCTGATAGAGTTGTGGGCTGATGACAGCATTGATTAGTCTTGTGTTGAAACACGATTTCTGTTACTGTTTTCATTGCCTTTGCATACCCTCCATTTCTTTCATTCCCAACGGTCTCGGAATTCTTCGGTAGGCGGAAATCCGACGAAAACACGTGGGTTTCTTGTTTCTGTTTGCTCCTCGCGAGGTTCCGGCATTCTCGCCGCTAATGGCGGCTTCCGACGGGCGTCTTCGCTTACGAGCAGGCATCGAGCGGGTGCATTAACACCGAGGAGAACCACCGTCTTCCGAATTAACACGAATTGCCGTATAAAAAAGGCGAGTGGACGGTGGGGATCAGCCCGCAGCCCCCACTTTCCGTTGACCACAAAAGCCGCAAGCGAGGCGGGCGGGCGGCGGAGTGGTGAGTCGTGATGTCGAGTGAGTAAGTGGGCGGCCGGCGGGTGATTGGCGGCGGGGCGGAAGAGGGCGCTAAATTTGGGAAAACAAGCGTGAAATCCGCTTTCCTGAACCCACCGCGAGCACTCCGCCGACTTCCAAACGCCCGCCGCCCGCCGCCGATCGCTGCCGCCGGCGGGAAGGCGGGTAATTCGACTCGAAATTCGAGCGAAACGGGCGATCCGTCGACTCCGCTCGGAATCGACGGGCGAGCGAGCGGAAAGTCGACTCTTTCGGCTCCCCACCGCTCGTTCCTCGCTGATCGAAGAGGAGGGGGGCGGAAGCGAGAGGGGGCTAATCGAGTCGAAACACAAACATTCCGCTCTTCATTCGCGCAATTTGCCGCCGTAGCGGACGGCTTCTCGTCTGTCATTTGCATCCGCCCCTTGGCCGCCGCGGCGTATCGATTTCAACTCCGCCGACCGGCTTCCTCCCCCCAAACGGCCACTTTAGTCGGCGGACGAAACTTCGTCCCCTGCACGGGGATCAGACGGGGCGGCCAAATTGGGACAACGCGGGTGTTTGATCAGCCGTAAAATCGACGGGCGGCCGGCGGATTCACCCAACCCGCCCGCCCGTTTGGGACGCGCCCTTCGGTCAACACGCGCCGCCTCGCCTAAAGCCGCCCGGTCGGTCGGTTTATCACGTGTGAGGGGGACGGTTTGATTCTTCCGCGTTTAATCCCCGCTCTTCTTCCCGTCACTCATTTCTTCTTGCTTCAGGCATCCTCGTGGACATGAGTGCGGACGTGTTGCGGCTCGGGATCGATGGATTTCGGGTGGGCGTCAAGGTGAGTGGGTGGGTGGGTGAAGCGGAAAGAAGAAGCCGAAAGATGCCCGACTGAAATCTCCGCCCTGAAGTTCGCAAGAAATTCGACGCTTTCTGCTGCACGGGAGGAAGCTCCGCTTTCTTCGGCCGGCCGGTCGGCAGCGAGCGGCCGGCCGGCGATCTGCGCGTCCCGTTGGCCCCGAACTCAAAACTCGAGGAGCCGAACAGGACGAAGTGCGGGGCGAAGAAAGAAGAAGACGCCGATTGTTGGGCGACGAGACACGCGTGCAGGGGTTTGTTTGCACAACAACGAGGTCGGTGCGCGAGATTTCCGCCGATTTCGCCCGTCGAATGGAGCGACCGGGACACGGGCGGGCGGAGATTTTCGTGTTGCGAGCGCGCGACCGGAGGCCCACCGTTCGATCGACCGACTGCTTTTGGGTGGCGGCGGTCGCTCCTTCAAATCGGAGTCAATTGAGACGACGGGGGAGGCCGCTGCCCAAACTTCTTCGCCCGCCCGCAAACACGTCCGAAACACTCCCGCCCCGCCCGCCGCTCCTCCCCGTCCCCGCAATCGTTGTTTTGGCCAAGGAGACGGCCGAGGGGACGTGAGTGATTCAACGCGGTCGAGGGCCCGTCGCTCGTCGCCCGCCCGCCCGCTTTGGTCGCGGTTCGTGGCCGTCGCCCGGTGGAATACCGCCGGGCGAGGAGGGCGAAGGCGGAGGTCGGAGTTGAATCACGATCCACTCCTCCTCGCACTCCCCTCTTCTCCGCATCCTTCGGGCGGCGGTGGATGTTTTAATGACCGCCTCTCGATCACGACCGCCTACCCAATTTCCGCACGGACTACTCGCTTTTTGCGGATGTCACGACTGCTGTCTTCTTTTTTGTATGGGGCGAATAATCGAATGAATGTCCGGCATGGGACGTCGAAACGCGCATCTTTTCGCTTTGTGCCGCCGAACGGCCCGCCGCTCCCACGATCCCCCGCACTGTCGGCCGATCCCGCGGACAGTTGCCATGGAACGGGCAAAATTTATGCCCCGCGAAATTCCGCCGTCGATTCGTGGATTGCGGGCGGGATTGCGGCCTTGGAATTTCCATTCGGAGACTTCCGGCCCGCTGATCTCCGGTTTGGCCCGCGGGCGGCGATCGTTCGGCCATCTGGCGGCGTGTTTCGCCCAAACGCCCGCCTTTTTTTCGATCGAAAGCACTCACTTTGACCACCGGGTTGTTGATTTCGTGCCCTTCCGCCCATTTCGATCATTGGAGACATCTTCTGAGTTTAGTCGAGAGATCTGCTTTGAATTTGGCTGCGGGCGGATGAGTGTGCGCTTAATGCCAAAGGTGAGCAACGGAAGGGCATCTGAGGGCAACTTCACTTCAATCTAACCACCAAATGCTATCAGAACGGCTCATTGATCGGCTTGGTTTCAGCGCGGCTCCGAAGACTTCTTGGCTCATCCGCAAGACGGAGGCGCCGCAGCGGCGGCCATGCTCTCCGCCATTTCCGCAGCGAGCGAGCCGAAGAAGGCGAGTGCTCACCTTCCGTTGTTCAATCAACGGTTGTTGTCGTTCAGCCCAAGCTGGACGCCCAGCTGGCCGCCCTCTCGGCCGTCTTCCCGGCGGCGAACGCCTCCGCCCTGCTGTTCGGCGGCCTGCCGACCGCTCCCGCCATTTCGGCGTCCTCGTCCGCCGTTCCGACCGCCGCTGAATCAGCGGCGAACGCGGCGGCGGTGGCGGCGAACGCCCTCCTGAACTACCAGCCGAATGCAGCGAACTCCGTCCTCTCGCCGAACGATCCGTCGGGCAATCCGCTCAGCAAAGTGGTGCACTTGAGGAACATTCCGAGCGACATGTCCGAGCTGGAGCTGATTCACTTCTGCCTTCCGTTCGGCAAGGTCTACAATTATTTGATGCTAAAGGGCGGCAAGAACCAAGTGAGTTCTCTCCACCGAAGGACGGGAACTTTCGAGGGAGAAAGCACGGCTTTGCTGTTCACCTCACCGTAATCCTCTCTTTGCGTCACTCCTGCAACACTCGACTTCTTTTCGTCACTCTCTGCGACTGCAAAAGAAACCCTCGGATTCTTCTTTCCTTTTGGACTTTGATTCGGGTGTTTGACGTCCAACGGGCAAACTTCTCGGGGCTTCGCTCCATTCCGTTTGTGCCCGATTCTTGTGATTCGCGGGCTGCTTGCAGGCATTCGTGGAATACGAGGACGAAAGCGGAGCACAAGTGAGTTCTGCCCATCTTCTCTTCGTTTATTTCTTGCGAGCGTTCAGGCGATCGTCCACATCGCCCACCACTACCCGATGGCCATTCGCGGCAAGACGATATTCGTCCAATACTCCACGCACCAAGAGCTGAAGACCGAGCGAAAGATCGGCAAAAACGACCTGCCGCTGATGGCCGAGCAGCCGGCCGCCGCCTCTTCGGTACGTTGCCCCTGCTTCCCATTAGTACGAAAGGAATACGGTGGGGTGAAAGAAGTCATTAACGAAAAAATCCACGGCCTTTCACAAGATGCAATCGAATTTGTCGCGTGGCCGCCGGCGGAAGCGATTCGCGGTTTCGTGCGGCGAGATTAACGCGGGCCGGCCGGGCGGCTGATAGGCGGCCGGTTGCCCGGACGACGATTCGGACCGTGCGGCCGGCAATTAGAAGGCGGAAAGCACACCTGCGGCCGGCGGTTTCTCGGCCGCCCTTCCCTCCGGCGTCTTCATTCCGCCGAGCTCCGATCGCCGCCCTTCTTCGGCGGGCTCATTAGACGGCGAGCGAGCGGCCGAAGGGCGCCCACCGAGTCGTTTTTGCCGGCGGAACGCGCACTTCGCGGCCGCCGCCCTCTCCACCGGCTAATGAGACGGCCGCCGGGCTGCCGTCTGCGGTCGGCCGCGTTGTTTTAATCCGCGAAGAAGTCGGAATGCGGCCGGAGGAATCGGGGCTTTCGCGTGTTCGAGCGGAGGGAACTGGACTGTTGGCCGCTTGTTTCATCGATCAACCCTCGAGCATCGGCCATTCGTTAAGGCCAGGAGTGGCTTGTCTGCATCGACCGTCTGCTTCTCATTAATTAGAGCGACTATCGCGAGTGGGAGCGGTGGACGGCACGCGGCCCGACTGCTCGCAGAAGGCGCGAATGCTTTCGGTGGGGCGTGCGCGAGCGGGTGTCGCCCGTTTTATCAGCAAGCCCCCAAATGAACAGTCGGGTTCGCACATCGACGGGCGGCCGGAGGGGCGGTGGGGGCCGCGGTCTCATATTCGAATGGACAAGCCGCCCTCTTGGCCGCCTTCTAATTTGCGGCCCGCTCAAACGACCGCGGCCACGATGGGCGCGGGGGGAGCGAGCGAGCGGCCAACGAACCTGCGGCGAGAAGGCGGCCGTTTTTTGCGGGCGGCTTCTGGGCGCGGGATAATTTGGCGATGAATGAGGCGAGGGGGCGAGAAGGCGCTCGCGCGGCCGGCCGCTCCGATTTCAAGTCGGGTGGAGGCGGACGGCGAGCATCGGCGTGTGGATGAACGATGGCCGGCAAGATTGCTCCTGGCCGCCCTCGCCCGTCGATCGTTCATCAAACCGTTCGGGTCGACGAGCAGTGCGGGTTTCCACCTCGTTCTCGCCTCCCGTCGGCGTGGAGGGCGCGGCGTTCAAGGCCGCGTGTTGTGCGGGAGTGAGGCGCGTTTTGATTCCGCCGCCGACGGGATTTGCGAAAGCGGGGGCTCGAGGCGTGATCGGCGGGCGGCCTCGGAATGGACGTTCCACACGTGTTCGGGGGCCGTTGGATCGCTGCGGGGATTTTATTGCGTTTGGCGCTGGGATGACGAGCGGGCGGTTTGGCCCCACGGCCGTCTGTTCGTTTTCCGCTCGCTCGCCCGCCCCGCTTGCGGCCGTCGCGACGTTCGATTCGCGTCGATCGGGGGCTCGTCGACGGCTCGATTTGAATTTCAAATCAATCCGATTGGCTTCACGCTCTCGCCGCAACCCCTCGACGTCCCTCTCGCCCACCATTCGGCTTTTGTCGCTCGAAAGCGTATTCGAAACGATTCGTTTGAACACCTGCGACGACCCCCTTTCCTCCTCTCGCCGTCGTGCGGCCATTCGGATCCCAAAACGCCCCGAAATCGTCGCCCGACTCTCGTCGTGCTCCGCCACGTGGACGATCAAAAAGAAGCGCGGCGTAAACAAAGCGGAGGAAAAGCGAGGGGCGCAACCTCGCCGAATTTTCGATCTGCCGGCAACTCGCTCCTCGCCGCCGCCCTCCTCTTTCGTCTGCATTTTGGGAGTCGCTTTCCGGGACGTTTTCCACGCGCCTCTTTTGGCAAATGAGTGCGAAGTGGAGCTTCTCGATTGTTTTCTTTCACGCCCGCTTTGATCGTTTCCGTTTGGCGTCTTTTTCTTCCGCGAAATCCGAAGACCAAACAAAAACGCCAAGTGGGAGGTCGAATCGCCGCGTTTTTTATCACTTTGCTGCGTGAAAGCCCTGAAGGGGGCGTGAACGGCCGAGCGGACGGGCGTCGTCCCGCAAAGCGGTCAACGAGAAGCGCGGATTTTCATCTGCTTCTCGTTCGATCGCTCGCTTTTCGCAAAACTGAGCGCCGATTTCCGGGTTCGCTCGCCGCCGAACGTGACTCGTTCCGCGAAACCGTCCGCTTTTGTCCGGCGAGCGGGGAGCGCGAGATCGCTGCGCGGAACAAACCCGAAAGATAATCTTCTTTTCGGCTGCTCTTCTTTTTGTTCGCCTCGCTTTCCGCGTGCCGCCGTCGACTTCCGCCGCCGCGTTGATCCGACGGCCACACGGCGGCCGCCATTCGCGTCGTAAACGGGCGCCCGATCGGCGTGCGGTTTCCGGCGTCTCGTTCGCGCGTGTTGAAAGCTTCTTGGTCGTCCACGACGTCTTGCTGCTTGTAGCGTCCTCTTTTGTTCACCGCGGACACGACCTCCCGCCATTATTTCGGACAACGCGGCGCAGCTCTCGGCTGCCGTCCAGCAGCTCGCGGGCACCAAGAGGCCCCACTCGCCGGAAACCGCCCTCGAGCCCTCGCCGCAGCCGCCCGCCCAGCTGCCGGCCGCCTTTCTGCCCGTGGGCGTGGGCACGCCGCTGATCGCCGCCCCCACGCAGCAGCAGCAGCACGCGGCTCCTCGCGGCCATCTACTCGGCCGCTCAGCTCGACGCGACGGCCAACTGGGCCAAGAGGGCGCGGCTGACGTCCACCATTGTGCCAACGAGCGTCCAGCAGCTCCTGCTGGCGGCCAACTCGCCGCTCCAACGGTTCAACCAACTCCAAACGAATGCTGTTAGTAACCAAAAGAAAGAAGACCAACATCTGCTTTCTATCCTCCTCACCTCCGCGTTCTTCTTTCAGGCGAACCTGTTGGGCCAAAGCAGCGCGACGACGCCCGTTTCGGCATCGCAGCTGGACGTCTCCACGCAGCAGCAGCCGAACTCCGTGCTGCGCGTGATCGTGGACAATCTGATCTACGCGGTCACGCTCGACATCCTCCATTCGATCTTCTCGCGCTACGGGAAAATCCTGCGCATCATCACGTTCGCCAAGAACCACACCTTCCAGGCCCTCGTCCAGTTCAGCGAGGCCAACGCGGCGCAGAACGCGAAGGGCGCCCTGGACGGACAGAACATCTTCAACGGCTGCTGCACGCTGCGCATCGACTACAGCAAGCTGGCCACGCTCTCCGTCCGCTACAACAATGACAAGAGCCGCGACTACACGAACCCGCTGCTGCCGTCCGGCGAGCTCACCTGCGATCAGCAGTTGGCGTTGGGTTCGTTCGATCACTCTTCTCCGTTTATTGCTTTTTGTTGCTTGCAGCCGCCCAGAATCCGCTGGGCTCGTTGATGCCGAATGTCTTCTCGTTGCCCCAGACGGCCGGGGCGAACGGCGTGGCGACTTCGTTCTACGGCCAGCCGGCGCTCTCGGCCGCCGAGCAGCTCGCGAACAGCACGAACGCGGCGGCCGTCCAGAACGCGGCGTTGGCGCCCTTCCTCGGCGGCCTGGGCGGCAACCTCGCCGCGTTGGCCGCCGCCTCGAACGGCGTGAACGCGTTGGGCGCCACGTCGTCGTTGAACTCCGCGGCGTCCACGATCCTCCAGCAGCAACTCGGCGGCCTCCTGGCGGGCGCGATCACCCCCGTCGTGTTGGTCTCGAATCTGGACGAGAACGTGAGTGTTCCCTTTCTTTCTCTCCTGCACAAGCCGTGGGTCGGTGGAAGGCTTGGGTGTCTAACCGGGCCCCACTCACTCGATAACCACGCGGGTCTTCGGGCAACGGAGGGGACACTCGGGCGGGCAAACGACCTTCTTTGTTGTGTGCCTCCTCCTTCTCCCACTTCGAATCGATGGTTCTGCTTCCGGTTTGCGCGAAAAGCGGTCCTTTTCCTTCCTTCTCTCCTTTTGCCGTGTTCTTTGCTGCCTCTCCGCAGTCTTCTTCCTCTTCGTCGTTGGATTCGCCTTCCACTGTTGACCGTTTCGATCTCTATCGCTATCCTTTTCTTTTCAGAAGGTCTCGACCGACGCGATCTTCACCCTGTTTGGTATGTGGCTTTTTTATTTTGCTTCCTTCCGAGTGGACGGCCGCGAGAAAGCGGGGGCCGTTGGGGGTGTGCGCGGGCCGACGCTTGTTTCCGTTCTTCCCGTCCGCTTTCTGTTTTTCCGGCGAGCAGAGCGGAGTGATCGGGGGCCAAGCGGCTTCTTTGATCTGTCCTCCTGCTCGTTTCTTTTCGGTTGTTTCCTGAAAGCCTCCTTCCGAACGAAGACCGGACAATCCTCCCTCCTTCAGGCGTGTACGGCGATGTGCAGCGGGTGAAGATCCTCTTCAACAAGAAGGACAACGCGTTGATCCAATACGCCGAACCCCAGCAGGCACAACTCGGTGAGCACTCCGGCAGCGTTCTTTGTTCACTCTCCCGCTTTGCAGCCATCCAGCACTTGGACAAAGTACGGTGGCATGGGAAGGTGATTCGCGTGGCGCCCAGCAAGCACACGAACGTCCAGATGCCGAAAGAAGGTGAGCGAGGAAACAGGAAGAAGCGGCTAATTCGGGCCGTCGCTTTCCCTTCCGGGTGGCGGGCGGATTACGTCGGCCGTGATCATCGGCCTTTTGGCACTTGCTCTCACTTCCCTCCTGCTTCAGACGTGCAATCGAATCTGACGCGGGATTATCAAAACTCCACGCTCCACCGCTACAAGAAGCCGGGCTCAAAGAACTACTTGAATATTTTTCCACCGAGCTCTACGCTGCATCTTTCGAACATTCCGCCGTCCATCACGGAGGACTTCCTGAAGGCCGCCTTTACGGAGAAGGGATTTAAGGTCGTCGAATTCCAGTTCTTCCAGTGAGTCCCCCGATCTTTGTGCTGCTTCGACTTCCGCTCTTGCAGGCGGGATCACAAGATGGCGCTCGTGCAGCTGGAGGACGTGGAGACGGCCATCGAGGCCCTCATCGCGATGCACAATCACAAGCTGGCCGACAACGCCCACCTGCGGGTCTCCCTTTTCGA
Source organism: Aphelenchoides fujianensis (assembly GCA_024699865.1). Taxonomy (NCBI): domain Eukaryota; kingdom Metazoa; phylum Nematoda; class Chromadorea; order Rhabditida; family Aphelenchoididae; genus Aphelenchoides; species Aphelenchoides fujianensis. Next base: position 475,600 of record JAMPIO010000007.1, on the reverse strand, counting down.
AGAAGGGCCTCAAACCCTGAACACTCGACTCCTTTCCCTGTTTGCATGGTTGTCGATCTTGACGCATAATCCCCGAGTAGCCGATTAGGAAACAAATTTCTCCGCAAGGATCAGTCGTGTAAATTATTTTCTTTCTATTTATTGCCTCTACGTCCCAACACGGAAGCTTCTAATCCCGTCTTTCTTCCCTCCGTTCTCTCTCTTCTTTTACTGAAGATGATCCGCGATGTTCGAATCCCCCAAACGTTACAAGAATGCGCTCGACCCACTTAGCGCCCGGCCATATCAACAGCCCGCCGTCTTCTTCGCCCACCACTTCCGTCTTCCCACACCCGGTACCCGCCCTCCCCCACCGCCCCCGCTGTCCACTCGGCAATCGTCCCCAAGAAGCAACGGACATATCAGCCGAGAACTCGAGCCGCCCACACGCGATCGGGCTTCCAGCACGTTATGTTCACTCCCCACCCCTCCCACCTGTTCTCTACGTCATCCCCCCTCCACCCCCACCGATCACCCGAACGAACGGTCGTGCTCGTAAACCCGAATGACCCGCTTCTTCCTTGTTTCCGTTCTCGTAGTCAAGAGACGGGCGGCCGAATGATGCGGCCGAATTCGTGCAATTTCCCGCTTCTGCTCCGTTTCCTCCCATTTCCACCCGTCTTCGCCCGATTCTTCACGTTCCACTTGACGACGGCCGAATGCGCACACTTCCGGCCGCTCTTCCCGATTCGCCGGTCGGAATTGCTTTCAGTCCGCCCCTCCGTCTTCCCCGTTCGCCCGATTCGAAGCATGAATTCCAGTGGTTTCTTTCCAATTCGATTCTTTCGCCGTTGTTTTCGAGCTTTGTACATCCAATTTCCTCTTCATTTGGAGCAAATAAACGGAAGAGTTTAGAGCGGGAATGCGGGAGATCTCGTTCTGCTGCAAATCGAATGGGCGAGTGGTGGGTGCAGCCGGGCGGAAGAGCACACGAGCAGGAGGAGGAGGAGGAGGAGGAAACAAAAGGACACGAGTGTCGAACGACGTCAATTTCATCCCAATCGGGCGTTCCACTCGGCCGAGCGAGCATTCGGCAAGCGACTCCATTCTGATGGACACGAACTTCCACCGTCTTTCTTCTGCAATCCACACGCGCGTGTTTTGCTCGAAGGAAGGCGGCGTGTTGTTTTCGAGTGGATGCGTGAATTCTTGGGGGGCAACAGGTGTTGATCGAAAGTGACCTTTCCTCAACATTCTCCCATGCACTTGTTTTTTTAACATTCCTCTTGCCCTTCCGGCTCCCTCAACTCATTGGGAGCGGGCGTCTGCCGAGGGTGGAGTGAACGGCGGGCGTGGGACTCCAGACGAACTGAACGGCAACCGGCGGGCGGGCGGGTGGACGGCGGGGATAAGCCGACCGTTCGGCAGTGTGCGGGTGTGTGTTGATTTCGGCGACCAAAACGGCGTGATTTGCGTGCGGGAAGCCTCAGAGGTCGTTGAAGCCGACAGAAGCACGAAATTTGCACCGCGTTCCCGGAATGGCGCGGGCATATCGAAACGGGCGGCTTCGCGGCGATCGTCACTCCAAAAGAAGCCGCTCGTTTTGCTCCGTCCTCGTCAACAACCACCTCGAATGTCTAATTGCGTAATTTCGCATAGTTGTGGCGAGTTTGCAGAAGAAAGCGGGCGACGGCCACTCGAAGTGCGTCAAAACGGGCGGGTTTCCCAGGCACGCGTTCTTTTCGGTTCGGGGCTGAGAATGCGGAAGAGAGAAGGCGACAGTCTGTGGTTTCTTGGAAGGAGCGGTGGAGTGCACGCGGCCTACGGTGGGCTGATTATTCGAATTACGTGCACTAACGAGAAGAAGGCCGTTCTTTGCCCCGCTTTTCACTCGTGGAATTGATTACCGAAGGGCCGGCATTGCGCATTCCTACGCACTCATTCCCCACCTCTCAGAATGCACCCGCCCGCCTCTTGACGTCTCGCCTGCAGTCGCCGTTTCGGCGTGAACTCCGAATCGCGGCGCTCCGGACGGCCGCGAGTTCAAACGGGCGGCTTCCGACCGGCGGGCTTCTTCGATTTCAAGACGTTTCCGTTTTCGCTTTGTTCCTGTGGGTCTTCCTCCTCTTTTGGACTGCTGCTGAGTGGCGGGGGATGCCTGCTGGCGGCTAATTTGTGTACGCGTGAAACAATCGGCTTCTCCCGATTGCCCGCCCGAAATAAACGGAGGATGCCGACGGGCGGGGCGCTAATATCGTGTCCATTCGGTGCGAACACAATCCTTTTAATCACCTCCCTTCCGCTTCTTCTTTACCGCTGATTCTGACGTTTGTTGTGCACTTTTCACCCGCACGCCGGCCGAAATGTTTTCAACCGGCCGGCGGACGTTCAAACTCCGCTCGCAATCAGGTCGAATTGACGAGGAGGGCGGATGTTGCTGCACGGAAGGCGGGCGGTTTATTTCGGGCCGGCGGGTTCGTTCTCACGTGCCGCCGGCATTCCGGAGGCGAGTGGAAGTTCGTGACACTCGCAGAAGGGAAGCGGCGGGCGGGAACCTCGTTTCAATCATTCCGCGTTGTCGCGAACATCCCGCCGGCCGCCCGTCGGCCATTCCGCCTTCCTTCCGCCTTCTCGGAACTCCAATCGGATGCGCGCGATTCCCACCGGCGAGAAAGCGGTCCTTTGGGTCGCCCGTTCGCCGGCCGAACGGCGATGACGAGGCCGAAAACAAAGTCGATTGTTGATGGGCAGCCGGGCGGGTGTGCACAGGTAATCCGAACGCCCAACGAAACGCCGGCGATCATCCCCGCTAGCCCGAATGTCTTTGCGTACGGTAGGCCGAAGAGAAGGCGGGCGGGCCGGCGGGTGGAGGGCGCGAGGGACACGCCCCTCCGGCGGCTTAGGACTTCCGAACACGGCCCGTGGAGGGCGAATTTCACTTGATTTACGCACAACCACGAACATCGCCGGCCGGTCGGTGGAGGGAAATCCCTCGTTTATCCACGCCCATTCGTCACTCTCCTTTCGTCTTTTGTCATTCGATCTCCGCCTTCTTTGCGGCTTCGAGTCGCTTCTGCCCGCTTCCTTCCGCCGCCCTTTCGATCGCCGTTTGTACCCGCGGGAAGCAGTCGGCGGGCTGTTTGCGGACACCTCCTCCAATTCGGGGCCCGAATGTCGAGATTTGTGGGTTTGATCTTACGACCCCCTCGACCGCTCATGTCATCCACAAACGGGGAGCGAAGTCGGAAGTGTCGTTTGCAGCCGGCGGTCGCGAGCAAAAGAAACATCGCCCTCGCGCTTCCGCCGGCCTCATTTGGGGCGTTTGGTCGTCGTTTTGTCCGAAACTCGATTCCGGTCAACAATCCCGCTCGTTCCCGCTTCGGGCGCTTCCTCCGCTTCTGCGCGCTCCATTCGGCGATACAAACCGAGTGCCGTCATTCCAGGGTTCTTCTTCTTCCTCCTCGCCCCGCAATCGAACGGCTGGGAGAGCGGACGGAATGCGGACGGTGTGCTTTGTGCTGATCCCCGCCCTCGTCCAACTGATGGCCGCCATCGTCGCAAAAGCAGTGAGTGTTCCTCGTGCTCCTCTTCAGCTGACTCATGGCCGCCTTCAGGAGCTCTCCGGTTTCCCCCTGCTCACCAAGCGGAGTCCCAAGTTCGACGTGAAGAAGGTTGGTCGTTGTTGCTTTTGACTAATCCCCCTCCCTCCCATCCCCTCTCGTTTCTTCTAATCGGCGTGTTTTTAATCGACCGCTCAAACTAATCGCTCGTCTGCTTCCTCCCGCTTTGCATTCACGAACACTCGCTTATCCCGTTTGATTACAGGATTACTTCAAAGCGTACGGCGAAATGTTAGCGGCTGACGAGGACTTCAACACCGGCTTCGACACGCTCGCCGGCATCGGTTTGGGCAAGCGGGCGGGCGGCCATCTATCCACCGCGCGGAGCGCCCTCCTCGCCTCCATCCGGCAGGCGATCAAGCGGACGCGGGCGGCCGACGAGAAGCGAACACACGTGCGGCTCCAGCAGTTCCGATTTCTGCCCCCGCTGTACAAACCGAACTCTCGTTGACGATCACGTGTCCATATTGCGGCCTCCCTCCTTGTACGTGTGTTGAATGAAGGATTTCAGTCTTGTTTTCGTTTCGTTCCGTTGCGCAATCAGGCGGGGGATTAGCGAGGAGCTCGGGGTTCTCGCTGTTGAAATCGAAGACCAGTCGGTTTATTCCAAACAGAGATGAGTGGCGTGTGTAAAGCTGCTGTTTGTGGAGATGCGAAAGAAACAAAACGAAGATCAATCGTCGGTGTGCTTGAGGAAGGTGATCATCGGCGCGGACTCGGTGCCCATGTCCGTCAGGTCGCCCGCCGTCTCGTCCTCCAGCACTGCAAAGAGGAGAGGTTGGAGGAGTCTTCCGGTGAGTGGACGAACCCTGATGGCCGCCGTAATGCTTGTGCGAAGGGGCGTACATGGAGAGGAGCAGCAGGACGTAGATATTCCACATGCCGAAGGTGCCCGTGAAGAAAGCGGAAGTGGAGTTGCTCAGCCACGAGGACTCCTCGTAGTCGTCGCCGTGTAGGCGGCCCTCCCCGTACTGCAAAGAGCGCGGATTACGCAGAGGCGATGTGAGTTCCTTTGTTCCCGCTCCCATTCATCAGACGGATGAATGGACGGGGTTTGAGGTCAGAATCAACGAACGCCCGAACGGAAACAAGAACTCGCCTGCTTCAGCCAGTAGGAGACGAGCGTGAAGAGCGCGCAAGTGACCGTGAAGAACATGAGGAACTTGAAGCGGTAGATCACGTTCTCCGCCTTCAGCCGACTCGCCTCGCTCCAGCTCTGCAGGCGGGCGGCCCGCTTCTGCTTGATGGTCGTCCACGCCCGGACCACCTTGTAGAGGAGGAAGACAAAGTAGACGGCCGAGCAGGCGGATGCCACGTAGAGCGTTCCCGTAGGCAACTGCCGGCCGCCCTCCGTCGCCCAAATCGAGTGGAACGGATTCGACAGCTGGGCGCCCCGCTCGAGCAGGTCGTAGAGCAGGAGGCTCACACACGCGCCGACCACCAGCGTCAAGTTGATTTTGTAGTTGCTCTGGAAAGAGGGGGTAAACGAGTGAACGGACGGCTCGCACTCACCAAACTGTTCCGCGCCTTGTCGTCCAGCAGGTGCTCGCCCGCGTACACGAGCCAGAAGGAGAAGAGGACCGCGTAGAAGATGCCCTGCCGAAAGTCGCTGATCAGCAGCATGAACGGCATCCGCAGCCACAGCGAGATCCACTCGATCGGAACTAAACGGCCGACTGAATGAAAAGAGAAGGGCGGGCAACTCACAGTCCAGAACGACCAAACTGATGCCCAACGCCAAGATGCACTTTTCGATGAGGAAGCGCTTTCTGTTGAGCATCAGCATCCGCTTATAGTACCAGCGAGTGGCGAGGATGACCAGCGGCGAGATCAGCGTCTTCATCCACAGCCAGATGGCCGTGAAGCCGCCGTTCTGGTGGATGGCCTGCAAGCAAGAAAGAATGAAAGATGAGCAGAGAGAACTCACGATCACGCGCATCTCCTTGATCATCCCGAGGGCGCAGTTCGGACCGTTGGGATTCGAGCGGCAGAGGGTTCGGTTGACGGGCAGCCGGAGGTTCAGCAGGTAGAAGGGGTAGTTGTTGGCGCCCAGCTCGAAGAGGTCGATCGTCGAGCAGTTGTACGTGTTCCCGTCCACTCGCTGCAATCAGCGGGCATCACAACTCCGCTCTCGTCCACCCACCTTGTCCGCATCGATCGTGCAGGAGAGCTCGCGGTCGATGGTCGTCGAAATGAACTCGTGCCATTCGGTCGGGTCGTCCGCTTTGGTCCGGTAGCCCATGCGGACGTCCAGCTGGATGTGGATCTTCTCCTGCCAGTTTGTACTTCGAATCGTAGGCGATCTCCACGTCCAGCAGGCCGAGCAGGAACTGGAACCACGGCGAGTACTCGAGGGCCTGCCCGTTGCGCGCGTGCGGCATTTGGGCCTGAAAGACGATGTCCCGGACGTCCTCGGAGAGCGGCTGGTATTCGTGCAGCTCCTCGATCACGTTGCAGTGCTGGAGAAGAAATTAGTGGAAAGAAGTGATCGGTTGGACTCACCCCACGCGGCCGAATGAAGAACCACTCGTCCGTCTTGCCGGCCGTCTTGTCTTGGCACCTCGTCATCAGGAACTCCATTGAGGAGGAGGGCGGCGGGGCTAAACGAACAAACACGTGAATTGAGGCCAAAGGAGAAGAACGAACCGATCACCGCCCCCAGAAAGACGAAGACCGCCTGGAGGCCGACGAGCGTGAGCAGGAGGCCGAACAGCTTCCGGTTGCTCAGATTCTCCAGCACCGTCCCGATCGCCATTCCGGCCGCCTGAATCAATCGAATTGCTACTCGCAAAGAACACCCGGGCGAACGGGAGAAAGCGGGCGAGCGGAAAAGAGGCGAACGAGACCGCGGCGGCCATAAAACTTGCGGGGCGACGGCGACCGATTCGCGGATTGCCGATCGAAAACAACGCCGCCCGCTCGACCGTCCGCACACATGCCGCCCTTCCCTCCCTCCTTTCTTCCCTTCCTCCTTGCGAGGGGACGCGTAACCTCAACCCATAAATGTTTACAACCTCCCAATGCCGCATCTCCCCCAATAAAAGCCGACCGGAACACGCCGCCCGCCTTTCGACCGCCGAAGTCGAAAGTCGCGGCAAATGCGAGCGCCGGCGTCCACTCGGCCGAAACAATGGGCGCGTCGAGGAGTGGCTAATTGCCGTCGGATTTGCAAACGAGGTGGCCGGCGGTCGTCGGGCAAATTCAGGGCTCCGGGCCGCTCGTTCGTTCGCCGTGAGTCATGGGCGGCCAAACGGGAGCCGAACGCAAAGTGCAGGCAGACGAATGGAAGCGGCCACTGGTGATAAACGGGGGGCCAACCGAAACGTGGACGAGTGAACGCCCCAATCGATCGGCAGAAATTGCTTCCTTCTTCGAGCAAAAATCAATCCTTTCGGGCTCGAAAGGCGGCCGACCGCGACCAGCGAGCCGCCCGCCCAACTGAAAGAAAGCGCGCGCATCTTTCGGCGAGGTCGGCAAACAGCGGGGATCCGCCGCTTGGTCGGCGCGCCGATCGCCCGCTTTGGCAACAGGCGGGCGGGCGGGCGGCTTTTGCGTTTCGATTCCCGTCCGCTTGTTGTCCGCACTAATTGCTTTCGGGGTGTTTGCAGGTGGAGGATGGCCGCCCTTCAGCCCGCCGAATTTCCGCCCTCGCCGCTAGAAGCCCTCCTCTTGCATCAGATGAACCTCCCGTTCGTCCACGAGGAAATGAAGCTGGGCGACGTGAAGAAGCGGCTGGAGAAGAGCGGCGACTACCTCCTCATGGTGAGTTTTTCTTTCGCATTCATTCGTTTACTCCTTCTTGTTGCAGCAGAACGGAAAGAAGGGCCTGCTGCTGTCCGTCCGAGTGGACCGCGACGTGATCGAAATTCCGATCGATTTGACTTCGGTTCGCTTCTTCCTTTCAGAGTCGAATCGCTCTTCGATTGTTCAGAAAAGACAACACGCCCGGCTTTCTCCTCTCGTCTCACGCGTTCCCCAATCTGACCACGCTGTGCGCCCACTTCTCCACGCGGCCCAACTGCATCGAGGTGAACGGCGACGAGTTCCGCCTGAAGCGGGCGATCTGGCGGACGGAAAGTGGGCATCCATTCCTTTGATTCCTTCCTCTCTCCTTTGTTCAGCCACGAATCGCTTCGGCTACGATCGCCTCGTGAAGTGCGGCAAAAAGACGGTCCTCCTGCGCAGCTTGCAAGACGAGTTCTCCGCGTGGCCGACCGTCGAGGAGGACCTCGAGTTCCTGATCGGCTTGAAGCACACGTTCGTCCACTTCACATCCATTTCGCTGATCGTGTCGTTCAGGAACATCGCCCGCCTGCTGGACTTCAAAGTGTACGACCAGGGGCCGGCCACACCCCCTCCGGTCATCCTCACCGTCAGCGAGGGCTTCGAGCGGAACCTCTTCGACTTCCTGCACGGACGGGAGGAGGCGCGCTCGATGAACGAGTACGTCGGTTGGATCTACCAGGTGAGTTCTCTACTCCAACTTCTATCGTTCGTCCGTCTTTCTCTGCAGGCGGCCAGCGGGTTGTCCTTCTTGCGCACTCGCGGCGTGTACCACCGCCATCTGAACGCGCGCACGTGTCTGCTGGACTCCCGCAATCACCTCAAGCTGAGCGACTTTTGGCCTCTCAAGCGAGTGGAGGTCGCCGGGCAGCTCCGGACTGCTCAATGCGGGGCCGAAGGACGAGTGGCGGTGAGGAGTCATTTGTTTCCACTCATCCATTGCTTTCTCGCAGGACGATGCCGCCCGAATTGCTGCTCGGCGGCGAGTTCACGGGCGAGTCGCTCGTGTGGTCGCTGGCCAACCTGATTTGGCACGTCTTTACGCATTGCGCCGTTCCCTACCGCTCGAAGTGGGTTCTTACCTTGGATGGTTTCGTCTAAGACTCGCCTCTCTTGTTCAGATTCCGCAACGAGCGGGAGTTCGTGGCCGCCGGCTGCCGCGACGAGGACGTCCACCTGCCGGGCTCCGTCGACATCAAGCAGTTCGAGTGCACGGACCGGCCCTTGTGCGCACTCCCATCTTTGATCAATCGACTGATTGCTGTCGTTTAGATTCGAACGATTGAAGGCCCTTCACGAGAAGTGCGGCGAGTTGCCGCGTGCTCCCGACAGTTTCGCGTGAGTTCGCCGCCCGACCGGCCGATTGTTTCGCAAAAAAGTGCGGCCTTTCGATTAGCATAATCTTCTCCTCGACTCGCCTGCTCGCCCGCACCGAGCGGTTTTCGTCCCCGAATCGGTTGCCAACCCGCCGCTTTCAGCCGCCTCGTCCGTCAGTCACTCTCGTCGCCGGAGGCCGGCCGCCCGCCGTGGTCCGAGTTGATGATCGCCGTGTGCAAGGAGCGCCGCATCTACCAACTGACCGCCGTCGCCTCCGCCGCGCTCCGCAATTTGACCTGAAGGCGGGCGTTCGGCTTTGATCTTGTCCACTTCGCTCCGGGTACTCCGTCGATTGTTTTCTCCGCCTGTTTCATCACTCCGCTCTCATCCACTCGCTCGTTGATTACGCGCTCTTGTACGAATAAATGCCGACCGACTGGTTCCGATTTCGTTGTTTCGGTTTGCGGAGTGCGTGATTAACGAGGTGCCTCCGCTCGGCCCGCTTTGTCTTCGCCCCGATCCGCCGCTTTGTCGGCAGGCCGGTGGGTTGGCGGCCGGGCGGGTGGATTGCGGCGGCAGTTTAACGAACGATTGAGTTCGCAGCGGTTTATTCGAGCTTCCGTTCATTGCGAGTGAATCCCCGACGTGTTCCTCTTCCATTTGGTTCGTTGTTGGCCTCTTCGTCCGGCCTTTCATTAGCGAAGACGGGGCGAAGAGGACGCGCGGAATGTCGAAAGCGGTTCGGCCGGCGGTTTGGCCGCCGACTCGAGGCTGTTTTTTGGAGTCGAGACGAAAAAGCGGGGTGTCCATTCGGCCGCGAGCATCTTGCCGCCGACGAGAAGAGTCGAGTCGATGCAGATTGGATTTGGGCAGGCGGTTTGTCGGCGTTTCTTTCGGTTCCCGTTCTTCACGTCAACCCGCCAGAATCGGGGTTCATTTCGCTTTTTGGGCGACGTAAGGGTGGGCTAATCGGCCGGATGGTGGGGCGGAAATTGCGGGAGGAAGCCGTACGTAACGCGCGGCCACCTTGGCGGTCATTCGGTTTGGAGGGCAGGAGTTGTGATTGGGGATTCCAACGAGCAAATTGGAATGAAAACAGTTCGTGGCGGCTGTTGCATTCGGCGGCTATTTTCGGATTATCTCGGCCGGGCGGAGTGACCACGAGGTGCCGCTTCCTTTTCGGGCCTCGGCCATTCGTAATCGAACAATCTGACCGCACATTCCAACACTCCCGCCCTTCGCCGTCCCGCTTCTGATGAGCGGGATCCTGCGGCCCTTTTTGTAAGACGGCCGCTTTTAGTGCCGCCGATTCCTCGGGGATTCGCCCAAACAAACACGAGCGAGCGGAAGTGGGCAGAACTTCGGGCTTGGCCGTTGCATCTTTTTACCGAACGGACGTCCGACATGGCGGATCGTCCGTCATCTCTTCTGTTTGTTTCTTCGCCTTTGTCCGACTTCCCCTGCATTCATCACCCGCCCTCCCCTCCGCACTGTACGTTTCTTCTGCCGAGATTCCGCCGGCTTCCGCCGCTCAAGGACGAGCCGAAAGAAGCGAACGGCTCGAGTTATCTTTCGATCTGCCCCCGTTCACTCCCGCACTCCACCGGCCGCCCTAACGAGTTCGTTTGCCGTCGAGTTGTTTTTGGCTTCCGTTTCCGTTCGGCTGAGCAACCCGGCGGCTCCCGATTATCGACGCTTCTTATCACTCGGCCGGTCATTCGGCCGCTCTCCGCCGCTCGAAGCACCCGATTTTTCTGTTTGACCGATCGACTCATCAATTTACGAGTTTCCCCCGCTTCCTTTCGGCCGTGTTTCCGTTAGAACATGGCGGCGATTCGCGTAAGGCGGCCGACCCCGTGGCATTCGGCGCCTAATTGATCGCCCGCCGGCCGGCCGGATCGATCGGATTTATTGGCCGACGGTGCGGGATGCCGCTGCCAGTCGCCGCCGCTGTTGTCGTGTTGTTTTTTCGGCCGCTTTTTATTTTGACGGCCAATTAGGCGGACGGCGGTTATCGGAGATCGTTCCACTCATCGCTTTTTCCTTTCAGATCTCATTCGGGATGAACGGCCGTCGATCTCCGCTCCTCCAGCCGCCCATCTGCGCGCACTGAGCGAAGTGGAGCGATCATGAGCGCGGCCGCGGCCAACGCCGTCCGGCAGACGTCGCCCAAGCCGGCCTTCACGAACCAACAGTTAATTCCGGTGAGTTCTTCGCGAGAGTGACCACTTCGCGCACTCGCGGCCGTCACGCCCAATTTGCCCGCATTGACTGGAGCTTCTTCTTTGTGGCCGGCCGCCTCGCTCTCTTAATCCACTTAACTCCAACCGCTTCCGGCTGCTTCCAGCGCGTGTTCGCCGCCGCATGCGCAATCATGGCCATTCTTTCGTTTTGCAGCTCGAATCCCGTTCTTTCTTGCGGGAAGGCGGTTTGACTCCCGTCAGGAGGTCCCGTTTTGTAGCCGCCTTTAGCCGAGAAATCTCGGCTCTCCTTCGTGTTGCACAATCCGAGCAAAATTTCTCTGCAGTCCGCTCGCCGACCGCCCAGTTGGAAGGGCGGGCGGGCGATAAGGCGGCGGGTGGACAAGCGGGCGGCGAGTAGCGGGCGGGGCGGACAGGTTGTCCTTGACGTCCACGAAAGGGCGGGAGGTTCGAATTCCCCCACTCGGCCGCCCATCGATCAACTGTTGCGTTCGCGGCCGAAGGTCAACCGTCCGCCCGCCCTGTCGATGCTCGACGGCCTCACGTGCTGCAAGTTTACAAAAAGCTCGCTTCCAAACAAGTGTGTTACGCGGGGGATTATCGTCCATAATCCTCGCGAACCGCTCTGCTTGCCGCCGCCCGCCGTGGGCGACGGCGTCGCGCATCTCCAAACGCGAGTGACTCCCGAGAGACGCGGATTTTTCGACTTCCGACTTCGTTCTTGCGGTCAGCTGTTGCCCGGCCGGCGGTCAGCGGAGGGCCGCGCACTGGACCCGAAGGGCGATGGCGTGTCTCCGAATTCCGCGAGATCAAAACCGCCCGCCGGTTTGATTTCCGGCCGCACTTCCGCGACTCTCGGCTTGTGGCCGCGGGCGGGCCGGTCGGCGGCCAATTTATGGGTTGGATTCGGGCAGCGAAGTGGCCGTTAATTTGGACGAGCCGAACAAACATTTCGGCTTCTTGCGGTCTGCTCGACGATCGGAAGATTCCACTGGACACACTCCTCCCCTTTGAGTGGCCATCTGTTGAGATCCCCGTTCTCGCGCCCACTTTTGTGTTTACTCGCGCGAATTGATTGGACGAACGATTAGGCGGCGGGGTCAGCCGGTCGGGACACTCGTGGAGAACGGGCGGCCTCTCGACCGGCCAGCATTTCGCGATGATTGGGTTGCAGGGGCGGCTTCGATCACGCCCCCGCGCGCTCGCCCGCCGGCCGCACGCTTTCAGGATCGAATGTCCGGCCGGCGAGAAACTTCCCCCGTTGATCATGCGCGAAGAGTGGCGAGTCGGGGAAATTCGGAGGCCGGCCGGCGGTCACTCGGCCGCCGCCCGTTCGCTCGCTCCCAATTATTCTCTTCCGCGCCCGCTGTGCTCATTGCTCGCGGCCAAATTGCCCTCGGCGGGTTGCGCAGTCGATTTAATTCGATCATCCCGCGCGCCTCCGCCGCAATTTGGATCGCGCGGCCTCGTTCGGTTGTTTGGCACTCCGGCCGGACTTCAATTCGCCTCCATCCCTCCACGACTATTCACTTCTCTTCGGATTAATCGCGTGTTGTTCAGATCTACACCGATTGGGCAAACAGGTACCTGATCAAAGCCAAACAGCAGCCCATCCACGACCTCACGTACGACCTGCGGGATCCAAAGCGTCTCGTCCAGCTGATCCAAGCCGTCAGTAAGTCCACCGCTTTCTTTTTGTACTCCGAACAGGTGGCCGGGAAGCCGCAAGGCGTTCGAACTGGCCGTCGGCTATCCGATTGCCGTCCGAGCGGGCGGGCGGACGGAAGATGACGAGCATTAGCGGCCGCTTGTCCACTCGCCCTGCCGCCTGTTCGCTCGGACGGACGGCCGGCGATTCACTTTTTAACGAACTTTTCGATTTTCTGCCCACACTTCGTTGCGTCCATCAAAACAATGAATGGACCGACTAATGGGCGACAAATGAGGGAGGGCCCGATTCCGCGGATGCCTTTTCCGTCCGCCCTCCCGCCTTCCGCTCGTCCGGACGATCGGCGGTCGGAATGAGCAACACGGCGGCCGGCTTTACGATCGATTCCATAAAATTCGTGGCTCATAATCGGCCGATCGATCGGGCGGCCGCCGTTCCGCCGAATTGCGGCGAGAAGTGGGCGCCGCCTGCTGGAATCCGCCGCTCGGCGGCCGCCCCGCCAACCGCCCGCTCAGCTGTTTTCCGCGATCATGCCGCCCTGCTGATTATTGGGGCGAACAAGTGGCTTCTTTTTGCTATTTCCGGCCCCTCGGCCCGCCAGTGATCCGTTGTGTTGACAGCTGGCCCTCGAAATGCCTCGAATTTCGACGCGCATTCGATTCGATCGATTCGTTGCGCGCTAATCGATCGGCCAACTGACTTCCTTCGGATTTCCGTTCGATTGATCGCCCTTCTCACTTTTCTTTTCCGTGTGTTGTAAAGCGGACGATTCGTTTCAGCGGCCGGCTGTCCCGGAACGTCCGGACTCCGTTCTCCTGTGCGCCCTGAACGTGGAAGATCCCGTAAGTTCCAAGGGGGAAGAAGGCTTCGAATGCTCATTACTTTGCGCCCTCCGCGCGCCTCCATAAATGCATGAAATGGACGGCGCGGAGGGCGCGGGTGGAGGAACGCGCGCAAACACGAGAGCCTCTCGTCCAACGGTTCAAACCGCGAGCCGCTCGTTTCAATTACACGCCGCCGGCCAGCAGGGAGGCGCCGCGGTGAAAGCCCGTCCAAATTCTGTCATGAGCGGCCGGATGGGGAGGCCGATGGACATTCGCGCACTCGTCGCCTCGCGCAATGCCCGCCGAAATGACCACTCGTCCGTCTAATGCCCGTGTTTGCAGATCAAAAGCATCGAGAAGGCGCTCCAGTACGTGTGCTCGTTGGGCGTGAAGGCCGCCAGTTCGGCCAAAGGTTCGTTTGATTCCACGGACGGTTCGTGAAAAGTGACGTCTTCTGAACAAAACAACAAGAGAGGGCGGCGGTCGGAATTCCCAGGCGTCTTGCTCGTCGGATTTTTGCTTCTTGCCCGCAAAAAACGACGATGATGGCCGCGGACTGGACGCGCGCCTCCTCGCTTTCGTTTTCTGCAGGTGCGAACGGGAGGGCGGCGATTCGCGGCGCGTTCCTCCGTTTAATTTTCGCTCTCATCAAAACGCGGAGGCAAAAACGGGGCGTCGGTTCGATCGGCGGCCGTCTGCCCTTTTCGCTACCCGCCGCTTTTTTGCTCCGGCGCATGTAAATTTTACAATTGGGGCCGTCCCGTTCGCTTTTGCCACCGCCCGTCTTTCTTCTCGCCGCTTTTGTTTGTCGATCGCCCGTCAAGGAAGCAATTCGCCGCCGTTCGATCGGCTTATGCCGCGAACGATCGCCGGCCGCCAACTCCACGCTCTTCGTCCGCGTGCAAGACGGAAGGCGGAGGGGGCGAAATCGTGTTAAAATGGACGAAATCCCTCCATTCGTTCTCATTCACTGCGCGGATCCGCCGTCTTCCGCGCGCCCTTCGATTTCCCGCCCGCGCGCTTATCTCCAACGCCGCCATTAGCGAGCGGCGAGGGCGGAAAGCGAAACTCATTCCATTCGGCGTTCGCTTATTGCGCGTGCAGCGACTCGACGGCGGAATGCGGCCCTCGGCGGGCGGGCGTTCGGTTTCGAAACGATCGAAAGCGAGACGGGGCCGCGTATTCGTCGTGCTTTCGCCCCATTTGGCGGCCGAAGGGAAGTTGTGGGGGGCGGGCGATCACTCCGGCCGTTCGGTTGCTCACGCCCCACTGCCCGAATTCCCCCAAGAAGCCGCTTCTGCTTTGCGGTCGCCCGCCACGAGTCCCAACTGATTGGCATGTTGTTGAACAAGCGCCCGCCCGCCCTCGCCGCTCCGCCCGCCCGCCTGTCGGTGGCCGCCGATCGGCCAGCTGGTGGTCGGCGTGTTTCCGTAACCCGATCGCCCGTTTTTTCGTGTTGCAAATTGACGGCGAGTTTCGAAACGCTTGTTCGTGATCGCCGGGCGGCGTCCACTTGCGTCCCAGGGCCCGCCCCGCGGGCATTCTGACAGTCGGGCGGCGATTTTTATCAAATTTTGTCCAACTTTTCTCAAATTTCGGCCATCCGCTTTACGAAAATGCGGCCACTCGCCTCCTCGCTTTTCGTCGTTCGTTACCTTTCGCGGGAGAAATCGAATTGAAACAAAAGAAATGAATCGACGACCGGCCCGAATGACCGCTCGGGCCTCCCGCTCGACGTGAATCAGACGGGCGGCGGCCGAGCGGAGAAATCGCGCATTTTCTCTCGAATCGCGAAATTCGATTCGAACGGACTTCTTTCTGCGTGTTGTCCGCTTGGCCGCTTATCACCCGCCGCTCTCCATTGCTTTCGACTCGATTACTCACCCCTCCAACTGCCTGCCTGCCTTCGCGTTAAGCGGATGATTCAAGGGGGCTCGGCGGGAGTCGTGGGGCGCATCAAACCGATTGGAATGCGGAGTTCGAACATTCCACTCGCTCCGTTCTTTCAGACCTCTTCCACGGACACCTGGGCGAGATCCTCGGCTTCCTGTTCGCCCTCTCGCACTACAAACAGCAGCAGAAGGCGTTGAGTTCGCCCAAGCCGACGCCCGCCCTCGCCGATGCCGCCGCCGTCTCGCCGCTGAAGGCCTCGTTGATCCGAAAGCCCACTCCGGCCGGTCCCGATGTCGACGGCCACTGTTGCCAAGTGAGTTCTTTCCGCTCCGTTGACTGCCGCCCGGAACAAATGGACGGGGTTCAGCGGGGGATTCATTACACAGGGCCCTCTTATGCAAGCCCGTTTGCCCACTGCTTTTTGCTCATTAGCCGGGCGCGGATCTCGCAGTGAGGAGGCGGCGGGGATCTCGGCTTTCTCGGTCACTGACGCTCTTCTTCCGCTTTCAGAACACAGCGGCCGTCCGCAAACACCGCCGCCCCGGCCGACGCCCCGAACGGCCGCCCGATCGGCGGCTCCAAACTCGTGCCGCCGTCCTCCGCGAGTCGCAAACGTGAGTTCCCGCCCATCTCTCGTGTTTGTATCCGATGAAGGGAGGGCACGAGGACGAACTCGGGGATGCGGGCGGATTATCCGCGCGAATTAGGCGCGAGGTTTGCCATTAATTCGCGCCCTCGCTCAAGTGGCGCAACCGAGCGGCCGGCCGAGGGGGCGGCCGTCTAATCCGCGGGGCGGGAGATCGCCGAAATCCCGTCGGAACGCCGTTCGACCTCGTCGCGGAGGTCAGAAGCGAGGAATTGGCCCAATTTCGGCTGTTTACCGGCCGCCTCGCCCGCTTGTCGCTCCAACTTCCTTACTTGTCGCTCTCCTCGTCCACTCGTCGCTCTCGAGCGGGAAATTTGCATGAATTAATGCCGAAAGGCTGCAATTACCCAATCGAATTTGCGAAATGGAGAAACTCGAGTGTTTTGCGGCGGACAGGCAAGGAGGTGGCGGCCGCGGGAAACCGAAATGCCGCTCACTGGCGCTCTTCTGATTAGCGGGCAGCGGCCGCCGAATGACCACAAGTTGGCCCTCGGCTGTCACGAAGCGGTCACGCACCGCCCGGCCGTGGGAATGGGGCATGCATTTCGGGATGTGTGCGGGACAACGGTTTCTTTTCGCTGTTAATGAGAATGCGGGCCTCCTTGCGTCCATCGACCAATTTGTTTCTTTCAGTCGCCCCGCCATCGACCCCCGCGGTCTCCACTTCGACCGTCCGATCGACCCGCCTGCCGTCCGTCGGTGCAACGCGCTTGAAGCCGCCGGTGGCCTCGGGCACCTCCAAACCGCTCCAACGAGCGACCCCGCAACAAACGAAGTGCGTTCTCCTTATGATCGATGTCACTTCTTTGCTGTTTAGTGAACGACAAGCTTCGGGCATCCTGCCGCCGAGCGGGAACGTCACTCCGGCGAGAAGTCTCGTGACCTCGTGCTCGTCGACCGCCTCGTCCTCTGCTTCGGCCTCCTCCGTGCTCGCGACGGCCAGTGGTCCGGTGATCGGCAGTGGATTGAAGCCGCCGCAAGGAGGGATCGCTCGCGGAATCAAACCGCCGACCGCCCTCAAGCACCGCTCCAGCAGTGCGCCCCGGCCGGCCGTTGCGGTCGCCACCCCGCCGGCCAAACCGCCTGCTCGACGCCCGTCATCGCGCCCTCCCAATCGAAAATGCTGAAGTTCTTCGGGAAGACTCGCCGCTCTTCGGCCTCGCCGGTCGTTCCAAAGGACGAACGGGCGACTCCAGCGACCGTTCCCGATCCGAAGCCGCCGAGCGGCGTGCCCAAGCCGTCCGGCCGGCCGCCCGCCGCCCTGCGCGCCCCGTCCAGCGGCCCGTTGAGCGTGGCGGTCGGAGAAAAAGTGAGTGTAACGCACGAAAGGATCGCCTTTTGAAGTGGATCGGCCGGCCGGGGATTTCCTTTGATGTCGCCGCCGCACGAAAACATTTTGCTTGCGGACCGTTGAGCACACGTTTTTTCTCTTAACGCCTCGTTCTTGCTTGCAGGCGCCCGACTGCTCATCAACCAAATTGCCGAAACGACCGCCCGCCGCCGCCTCCTCGCTGCTCCGGCCGCCGTCCTCCACTCGCGGCGTGGATCAACAACCCAAGCGGACGTCCAAGAGCAGCAGCGACGACAGCGCTTTCGGGGACGACCACAGCGGCTCGCCCTCCTCGCCGGCCGCCTTGAGTCCCCGTTTGAGCCAGAGCCCGCCGCCAGCCAAGAAGACGGCTGTCGAGAGCGTGATCGCGGCGACCGACGACAGCGGGATCTCCTCCGATGCGACCAGCGAGCCCGCCCGGCATTCACAAGTTCGTTCTCCTTCTCGTTTCTTCCTCTCAATCTGCTTTTCAGGAGCGAAAGCCAACGCTCGCCGTCCGCGGGATCACGTGCCGCATCGCCGAAGAAGTGGGCGAAGTCGTCGAGCAGAAGCCCGCAGGAGAGGACGGAGCGGAGGGCGACGGCGCGCAAGTGGCCGTGGGAGGCGTGAATCCGATCGTTCCGGAGGCCAAGACGCCTGCACCGACGAGCAAGCCGGCGGTTCCGATCCGCAAAACGAGCCGCCTGCAGACCGTCGCGCCGCCCAAAGAAGACGCCGACGTGCCGCCTTCGCCGCCCTCCCTCCGAATTCCCGGCATGTCGCGGAGTGGTCGAGGTGAGCAAACAGCCACCTCTCCCGCCCCCCTTTCAGCGGCCGGCCCTCGGACGGCTTTGATGCGCGGAAACGGGTGTTCGAATTGCGCAACGCCGCCGAACGACTTCCGTTCGTTCGGGCGGCCGGTGGGCGGGTGCCGAGCGCCGAGTGGGCGGCCGCTCGTTGTTTTGATTTTTGTGCGAGCGGCCGATCGGCACTCGGGCGGCCTAATGGATTGCCGCGCGCCGTTGATTCGAACGAGAGGGGTGACGGCGCTCTCGTTCATCACCCGGCCGGCCGCCGATCCGCGGAGGTCGCCCGAGGCCGGCAGCCCGGCGGAATGCGGCGGCCTGCGGTTTCCCGGATTGACCTCGTTGTTTTGCAGCCCTCGCCCGCCCTCCCGCCGACCCGAAGGACCGCGCCCAGAAATCGCCCGCCGATTTCGACGACTCGCGGCCGTCTGCCGAAATGCGCCCACTTGAGGAAGGTGAGTGGACGATCCGCTCACCCACTCGTCTAATCCGCCGTTCAGCTTCTGCCATGAGAAGCCCCATGCGGCGCACCAACCGAATGAACGCCCATCGCCGCGACTTCAACGACAGGTTCGTTTCATTGGCCCGACGATTGGAATCTTTCTTCTAATTGGAAGCCGGCCTTCCTCGATCTCTTTCTTCTCCACTCGTTTCTTCCACTCGCTTTTGCCTCGAAGCTCCCCGGTTTGAAGTCGCCGCCCGCGATCCTATCGGGGCGGGAGGGCGCGAATTCGCTAATTTTTCTTCGCACGGCGGGAGTCCGACCGCCGGCGGGCCTCCTTTTGACGGACGTGTGAACGGCGGCCGCGGCGATCGGATCGTTGCCGAAGGCCAACCGGCGGAGGGCGGAGATTTACGATGTGGGATCGGCGCTGGAGTGTTTTCGTACGCTCACTTCGTTTAATCGCCGCCCGCCCGCCGGTCTTTTGTCCATGAGATCGAGCGGAAGGGGCGCGTTTGGGGTCGCGGATTTCCGCCATGCCGCCGACCGCCGAAAGGACGTCTTTTCTTCGCGGAGGGCGGAAATCGGAGAACAGTTTCGAGCATTCGGGTATTTCGGGACTGTACGATCACCCGAGCGGGCAATTTTGACCCAAAACACCCGCATTTCCGGCCGCTGTTCATCAATCACGCGCCCTCGAACTCCCGCGGGAGTCCTTCGGCGAACGAGCAGTTTGCCTCGAACTTGAACGTTTTTTGCACGATTCGAATGCCCGCTCCGGGCGCCGGCCTTCACAAACACGCGATTTCCGCTGCCTTTTTGTCCAGCTGCCGCTCGGCTGATTCTCTTTGCCGGTCCGGGCCGGTCTCGGGTTTCCCCCAACAAGTGGACATCTTCGCGGTTGCGGCCACCCGACCGACGCAAATTCGAATTCACGACTTTCGATGCCGCGCGTGGTCACTCGCCGGCCGGCCGGCCGGGCCCCGCCTTTGTCTCCGCGCCGGTCGGCGATTTCACGGGCGACCGGCGTCCACCGGGCGCGCGGATTCGTTTGTTTTCGTTCTCGCAAAATGAAATGAATCCGTTAATGCACGACGAGAGTGCGGCGAGATCGCTCCTGTTCGGCTCCTGTCGAGGCGCGGAGGCGCGAAGGAGGTCAGCTGCCAATCAACGGCGAGGCGTTGCGTGGTCACTTCTTTTCGGACTTCCGCCCTTTTGATCTCGCCGCAATTCGCGGCAAGCGATCGGGGCATCGCCTCGCTCACGCTTCTTTTCTTCGGGGTTCGAGGCGAAATGCGGGAATACAAGACGCAATTCGTGACCTTGAAGCTTCCTTTGACGGCCGCCCGCCCCCGCCGCCCTTCGCTCCGCCTGTCGTCCGCCTTGTGGCCGCTTTCCGCTCGAAACGATCGACGCTTCGCGCACTCGGACGCCATTGGCAACGCGCTTATTTTGCGCATTTTTGAGTTTGCTTTTCGCTCGTCCACCCGCCCACTCCGCCGCCGGTTCTCCGCCGATCGAGTCGCCTCGAGCGGAATGGGCGAATTTACGAGCGGAATAACGCGCGTGTCCATCATCTTCCCCTTTGCTGCGGTTATTACTGCGCGCGCTGGACTCGCGAACAACCGAGGCGGATGTTCGGCGGCGATCGGCGCGCGACCGGCAGCTGCCCGCCTTTCGAATCGGGGGCGGCGGTTTGACGTTCGGCGGCCACGTCCCGTCCGGCTGGTCGGGCGAGCGGGCGGGCGAGCGGATTGATTCGGCGAGCTCACGATCGAAATTGACCGATTTTTCGACTTGTTGCTCGCGAGAACATCTGCCGCCGCCCTCTCGCGGCCCCCCTCGCCCACTCGGCTTTCGATTGCTGCGGAACCTGCGGGCTCCTCGCCCTCCGTCGATCACTGCGGGGCGTCCGCAGAGTCGAGTTGCGGCGAGCCGGCGGGCGGGATCAACGGCGAGCGAGGCGGCGAGTTCAAACTTTGCCGAATTTCCGCAATTTTTCTCCGAGTTGCCGGAAGACGGGCGGGTGGAGAGGGCCGTTTTTTGTGCCGCCCCCGCCCTCATTGTCGCCTCGTTCAATTCGATTTCCGCCCATTCGGCTTCGCGGACCGCCCGCCCGACTGCCCACTTCGGCCGCCTCCCAACCGACCGGGCCGTGGAGCTCTCGAAATCCCGGTGTACGTGGAGGGCGCGGCCCGGCGATTAATTGGAGACCTCCGCCCTGCCCTTTGTTTCTTTAATCGGCCTCCAATTGTTTCCACTCGGCCACAGGGGACGTGGACGCTCGAACGGGCGGCCGCGTGATTGATCGCTGCGGGCATCTGCCGATCCGATCGGAACACGGCCGCCGACCGCCGTTCCGCCCGTTCGATCGATCGGGGTCCTTCTTTGTGGTTTCTGGCTCTCCACTCTCCTCTCCCCCGAATCAAACGAGTGGCAACATCCAATCACTCTTTCTGCTTTCAGTTGCGACGACACGTCCTCCATCTCGACGGACGTCTCGCAGGACTTCGACGACGTCTCCACCGACGACCTCACCGGCAGCTCGATCTCCGCCGACCACCCGCCGATGGCCGCGACTGCCGACTTCCGCAAGGCGGAGCGGCCGCGCACCGCCGGCGGCCACCACGAGCCCCCGCGGCTGCACCAACGGCGCCTTGTGGAGGACGTCGAGCAGTTGCTGCAGCGGTCGCGCACTTCGCAACGCGGCGTCGCGTACGCGGTGAGTCGTCGGGTCGGGCAACAAGCGGGAGGCCCAAGGGCATCCACCGGCGATTATCCAATTTTCGAATCGAATTAGCGATCGGGATGAGCCGCCGGGTTTCCATGACATCGAGCGGGAGGTCAACCGATCGCCCGCTCGCCGATCGGAAGCTCGCGACTTGCCGCTTTTTTCGTCGTTCGGCAGGTTGCGAGCGGGCAGCCAAAAGGAAGAAGACGCGCCGACTACTCTGCAATTTGTCACGCGTATCGGCCGCGTAAATCTCCGCGCTCTCCCGGCCATTCGGGCGGCCGTCGAGCGTTCCGCGCGTCAGTTCGAATCGCCGGCGCCCGTTTGGCTGATCCGTCGAGCGGGCTTCCCTTTGGACTTCGGGGGCGCGGGCTTGGGCCTCCGAATTTCAATTCGGGCCGCCGAATGCCCGCGTCGTCCGTCAGGGCGCGACGGGCGATGTTATCAGAAGGCGGCGGTTTTTTAATGTTTTCGCTCGTCATTCTCGCGCGAGAGCGGCGGGGATTTCGACGAAGACGGGACTGCGGCGCGCGGGTTTGCCGCCGGCCGCCGGTTTCAAAATGCGCCCGCGGGCCCTCGACGGTCACTCGGCCGCGTCCACTCGCCGCGGGGCCCATCGGGCGCCGTCGGGAGTCAAGAAGAAGACGCGCCTCGTGCCGGCGGCTCGCGTTCGCTTCCGCCCGACTTCCGCTCGCGCTCGAATTTCGGCTGCATCTTCTTGAATTCGAACCGACGGCGCGGCTGACCGTCCTCGTTGCAGAACGCCCCGCTCACCCTCCAGCCGGATTTACCACACGCTGCAGGGCCCGTCCGTGAGCGCCCGTCTTCCCGCCGCCCACCCGCCGCAAGTTCGCTTGAGCAACGACGGCGAGACGTTGAGCGTCGCCCGTCCGTCCACCGCCCGGCCCTTCCTTCCGGCAGCCACCTCCCTACAGCGACCATCTGACCGCCCAGTACGCACAAGACGGTAAGCAGGGGTCTTCATTTGCAGGAAGACGCCTCATTAACGCAATGAAACGAGGCTAATGACCGCTCCTTTCAGCCAACGCCCAGTCGTCCGCCTTCCACTCGCACTCGCTCGACCGCCACGGCCACCTGAAGCAGTTGGCGGCGTCGAGCGGCGAGTTGGCTTACGAGTCGACCACCGGCGGCCATCGCTTCAGCGTCGCCCCGCCGCCCGCCGCCCACCAGCTGGCGGCCGTGGACGGGCACGAGGTCTACGCGGCGGTGTCGGAGATCGGCCGCGGCTCCTCCTCGCGGCCCTACCGCGGCTACATCGAAAGCATGGCGGCCACGCACTCGCCGCACGGACGGCCCAACGGTAGGTGGACTCACGACTAACCGCCGGGCATTCGGGTCTTCTGTTCTGCTTGCCGACTCATGAGTTCTGCGGGCGGGTGCGGGCTTGCGGTTTCAGTTTGCCGTTTTTTCTCGCTTAATCCCGCGAGCAGAAACACGGGGAGTTTGCGCGAGGTTTAACGCTTTTTACAGCCGCCCGAGGCGCTCAGCTGCGCTCCGCGTCGTTGTCGTCGGCGAACGGCGGCTCGCTGATGTCCCGCTCGATGGTCCTCTACGAGAGCGACTCGAACCTCTCCTCCCCGTCCGAGTCGAACAACAACCAGCAATCGCCCGCTAACTGCACCCCTCGGCCAGCGGCTGTACGCCGAAATGATGGCCGCGATCCGCAGCCGCACGCCGCCGCGATCCCGCCGCCTCGCGCCGTTGAGCGCCGCCGACTCGCCGCGTCTGGGCTCGCCGAGCACGCGCCGATCGAACGGTAGTCGAAAGCACTCGCCTATACGCACTTTCCGCTTTTTTTCGTTGCGATTTCCGCCTAACGAGCAGACTTTTGAGTTGTTTTGGTTGCACGGATTAACCCCAGCGATTCTTTTTTTGTTTGTTCGAATTTCCGCTCTTTCTGCACGAACGACCGTCGATCCAACCGCTCATCCCCCTCGCCTTTAGGCTCCCTCTCCGCCCGTCTGCCGCCCACCCACAACGGGAGCGAGTACGCGAACGCAGTGAACCTGCACCTGCACAAGCTCTCGAACGAGCTGAACTGCAGCCCGCGCTCTCCGGCCGCCCACTTGATGCGAGTTGCTAATCAGGCGGCCTACGGCAACGGCTCACAACTCTCGCTGACCTCCTCGCTCGGCTCCACGTACTCAATGGTTCGTTCCTTCCGATTGCCGGTTATTCATCGGCGGATTTCAGCCGGAAGAGGCGTATGACGGGATGATCCGCCGGCTGCACGACGAGGTGGCCACTTGCCGGCAGCAGATCTCGAACATGAACGATAAGAAGGACGACATTCACGAGATCCTTCCGCTCTTCGACAACAAACTGGAGCTGTTGGCCCGTCAGATGGAGAAATTGCGGAAGAAGTCGGCCAAGGTGAGGACTCCTCTTCTTTTCTTCCTTCTCACCGCTCCTGTTCCAGCCGGCGGACATCGAGAGTCTCGTGGCGCAAATCGAGGACCTCCGGCAACTCAGTTTGGCGGCGGGAATGCGCGCCGTGCGCGAGGCGAACGGAATCCGCAGCCAATCGATCGATCCGGGCGACCTCCGCAAACACCCGTCCGTCGAGAGCGTCAGCAGCTACGCGTCGATGAAGGCGGCCAAGGCGGCGGACAAGGGCGGCCACTTTGCGCGCAACGGGACGAAGAAGGGATGGGTGAGTTGATTTCTAAAGTTCTCCGTCTTCCCTTCTCCTTTTCTCACTAATAACCCTGTCCTCGTTTCCTGCAGACCTCTAATGTTGACAATCAGGTTAGGGCGGAGTCTGTGCTTTGTTGATGTCTTTTGTGTCTTTTTTCTGTTCTGTTTGTTCTGATTGATCTCGATTGTTTCGTTTTGCTGTTGCTCTTGTCCATTTCTACATCCATTCATTACTTCTCGTTGCAGATCCGCTCCTCGTTCACTCGCGCCTTCACGAAGGGCAAGAAGTCGAAGAGCGGCGCGTCCAGCGAGTCGGAGCAGTCGCCGCTGCACCGATCCGCCTTGAAGCCGATCTCCGATTCGAGCACCGCGTTGGACGAGGCGGAGGACGGCTACCTGCGCGTCAAGCTGCAGGAGACCGAGCGGCAGTTGAGCGACGTCCAGCTGGAATCGCTGAACATCAAGCGGGAGGCCGAGTTGCTGCGGGACACGGTCAATCGACTCAAGGTTTGTGTGCAAAAAGTGAACGAACGACTGATGGCCCGTGTTTAGAACGAGAACAAGGCCCTCAAACACACAACTTTCATCCTCGGGCAGAAGGCGATGCGCAACGAGTCCCGTTGCGACTCGCGTCAGTCGCTGAGCACCTGCTACCACGAAGACGAGTGCCTCTACGAGACGCCGCCCTCGCTGGCCGACCGCTCGTGCAGCTCGTCCTCCTCGTCCAAGCGCTCGTCCGGCGGCCTGAACGCGCGCGTGGTCGTCAGCCTGGACATCGCCGGCGACCTGAACTTCGCCGTGAAAGAGCAGGAGCTGAACATCGGCTTCATGCCCCTCCCCTCCGTCCACACCACTTGGGGGGACATCGACCACCAGCTGAGCGCCTTGATGGAGGGCTACATCCGACGAGTGGACCCCGAGATGACCCTCGGGCTCGCGTCCTTCGACTCGCCGGTCGGCTACCAGCTGGCCGACGGGACGGTGCGCGACTGCTTGAACGGAGGGACGCCCGAGCAGCCGCCCGTCGACCTGATCGCCCCCGCCTCGGTCATCAAACTGCGACTGCGCGGAGTCGCCCAGCAGTCGATGGACTCGCTCGTCCTGGAGTCGCTCTTCCCGGCCGAAGTCCTGCAGAAATTGCTGCGGCTTCTGCTCGACTCCCGCCGGCTGGTGATCAACGGGCCGACCGGTAGCGGGAAGTCGAAACTCCTCCGCTATCTCGCGCGCTACCTGGCCACCCAACGCGGGATTCCGAACGATCGCGTCCACGACATCGCCTTCCCGTCCAACGAGGCCGACAAGCAGTTCAACCAGGTAAGCAAAAGGAAGAGAGGAGGGTGATGAGTGGAATGCTTTTAGGTGCAACAGGAGTTGTGTCGCGTGCTGAAGCTGGAAGAGGAGGCGATCGTCGTGATCGACAACATGCCCCGCAAGCGGCTGGACGTCATCTGCTCCGCGCTGGCCGCCGCCGACGAGCACTTCTCGGCGGACGTGGCCGGCCGCCAGGTGCACGGCCCCTTCTTCCTGATCACGCTGAACCGGACGGAGAGCGCCAACCTCCACCTGCAGCAGATGCAAGTGGCCCACAACGTCCACTCTTTCTCGCTCTACTGCCAGATCGAACCGATCAAAGGTGAGCGAAAGAGGAAGGCTTCCTTTCCCTCATCCACCGATTGCAGGCTTCCTCGGCCGCTACCTCCGCCGTCGAATCGCCCAGGACGACTACACGGGCAAGAGCCGGGCGAGCGAGCAGTTGGAGCCGGTCATCGAGTTCCTCGCCCTCACGCTCCAAGCGATCAACGATTTCATCAAGAACGTGAACCCGCTGGACACCATCGGGCCCCGCATCTTCTTTTCGTGCCCGCTCTCGTCGGTCGAGAAGTCGCGCGAGTGGTTCATCCAGCTCTACAACGCCAACATCCTCCCCTTCCTCGCGAAAGTGTTCCGCGAGAGCGACTCGAACGCCGACTGGCGCGACCCGAAGGACGTGCTCGCCGACGCGTGGCCGTGGCTGGACGGCATCGGCGCCGAGGCGGTCCTCCACTCGGTCTCCTCCGAGCTCAACAAACCGTCGCCCCAGTCGACGTCCTCCAACTCGTCGGTCACCAGCGCGATGCTCTCCGTCTGAAGCCGCTGATCGGGTCTCCCACCACCTCCATTTGGTCGAACATCCCGCGTTTCCTCTCCCGTGAACACGTGATATCTCCACTGTTTGTATTCCTTTAGGCATTCGTTCCCCTACGCTCAATCCCTCCGCCGTTCGTTCTTTCCGTTTGTTCTGTACAAAAGCGAGTAATAAACGCATCCCCTTTTCTCGTCCGTCGTCTAAATCGAGCCGCCGGACGGCCGGCGGGTGTAAAACGAATTCTCGTTCGCCCGCCGATCTTCGGTTTGACGCCCGAGTGCGCCGACTTCACGTGATTTCTCGCTCGGACGGGCGGTGCGGGCGTTTGATCGACGGGACGGCGGGCGGGCGGGTGGAGTGGACCGAACGCACTTATCAACAACCGCCCGCCGACTGCACTCACGGCCACTGCTTTTTGTAAAGTGGACGGACGGATCGGGCGTCGTCCTTCTTGTTTGTTATCGCCGCTTCCTTCCGTCTTTCAACGTTCCCAGCGGCCGCTTGTTTGTCCGCACAACAAACCGGGCGTTTCGATCATCGATTAGTGATCGACTTACGAGCGACCGCCTGCAGATTCCAGCGACAACAAGCGGGCAGCCGAGGCGACCAAATGTTTCTAATCGTTGCTTCTCGTACCGCCAAAGATCAATCAAAATAATTTACTCCGTGTGTAAAAAGCAACCCGTAAACAAATGATATCCGAAACGTGAACTAAACGAGAAACTACCCAATTGTTCTTGAAAAGACCGAGATACTCGTCTTCTGGAGGGAAGGAAGGAGGAGGAGGTATGTACAGTAGAGAAAAAGGGAAAGGAGCTGCTTAAAGAGAGTGCGCCTTGATGAATTGAGCGGACAACCGAGAAATCGGGGCCTCTACGAAAAGATAGAAGAAGGTAGCGGCCGCGAAGCTCAGCGCGCACACGAACGGCAGGAGGAAGACGAGCGAGAGGGCGTTCGTCGTGGTCTGCAGGTAGGGCAGGAAGTTGAAGACGTAGACGGCCGGCATGTGCAGCAGGTAGACGAGGAACGTGAGCTTCGCGAGGACCGACCAGAAGTGCGCGACGCGCGTGCGACGGACGCTGTAGTAGAGGGCGCCGATCATGACGGCGACGGCCGCGGCGAAGGTGGTGCGGAAGCAGGCAGTGTAAAGAATGTTGTAGAGCGTGTTGCCTTGATTGGGCCTGCAATTCGCGGAATGAATCTCCTGCACTCGCCGTCGGCCACTCACCACCAGTACTCGGGCAGGATCGCGTACACGACGCCGACCGCCAGCACGAACGACGTCCAGAAGGTTCGACGGGCGGTGTCGACGGCCAGCTCGATCTTCACGTTGCTCGTCACGTAGCCGAGGATGAGGCCAAGCAGGAAAGGCCCGCACTTGGTGTACGGTCGGGCGTACATCTCCCACAGGCCCGCGTAGACGGCGCGCAGTTGCTCGGGGCTCTTGCCGGGGATGAAGATGAACGGAATGTCCACGTCGCTCTTGTTGCACACGTCGTAGCTGAGGCAGTAGGCGGCGCGGGCGAAGGCCGAGGCGGACGCGAGGAACATGATCGAGCAGACGGCGAAGCGAGTGTGGCGGTAGAGCAGGTGCAGAAGCAACGGGGCCACGAGGTACAGTTGGAAGTCGAGGCCCAAGTACCAGAGGTAGCCGAGGCAAGTGGGCGTCTCCTGCCAGTTGGCCGTCAACGTCAAGTGCGAGAGGATTCCGCGCGCTCCGCAGTTCGCGACCATCGTGTTGTGGAAGCTGGAGAATGAAGAAGTCACTCGATTGGCCTTGCGCTCTCGCACTCACCGAGGAAGGACCATCTTGAGCAGCGGGCCGGTCGCCACGAAGATGAAGACGGCGACGATCGGCAGCAGGCGGAAGATCCGCTTGATCAGGAAGCTGCGGGCGTGTCGCACGAAGGGCTCATGGGCCTGTCGGTGCCACGAGCGGGCGGCCAGCAGTCCCGAGAGCACAAGGAAGATCTCGACGCCGAGGGCAGAGTTCCCGAGCAGAGCGCCGAGGACCGGGTGGTTGTGGACGGCGTCCTGAACGAAGAGAATTAGAAGTGAACTCCTGGGAAGAAGGCGACCACTCACCTTGAACGCTTGAGCGGACGGGAGTCCCTCAAGGATGTCGATGCGGCCCTTCGCTGCCCAGGTGGTTGGCGACCACCCAGACGATGGCGAGCACGCGGAACACGTCGAGGATGTCGAGGCGGGAGTCGCGGGTGCTCGTCAGCTCCTCCCACGAGCGTTTCAGCGAGAGGACGTCGAGGTTCCAGTGCGGCTTGAAGGAGGCCATCAGAACGAGGACGATCCAGCCGCCGATCAGCGCAACGGACATGTTGAACGCGAACCGCTCCTCGTCCACCAACTCGTTCAGCAGCTGCAGCGTGGTCGTGGTGGTCGAGCCCGAGATGGCGGCCGCCGGGAAGAACGCTGTCGTGAAGTTCATCAGTCGGACGTACGCGGAGATCTGCAATCCGTCGGGTGCGAGGGGTGGAAGAAAAAGGCAAGCACTCACATCAACGTTCATGTTCATGGTTGCGGACATGCCTTCCGGAGAGCGAGGGCGTGTGGTTTCTATCAGCGTGTTTTATCGTGTGTTGTCGTCTGCAAGAGGCGGTGGGTGAGAAGCGATACGAATTTGCGGAAGTTACGTGCGGGCGACGCGGAAGAAGAGCGCCCTCTTCGAAGACACGCGTGCAAAAGAAGCAAGGAGGGAAGAAGAGGAGGAAAGTGATAAGAAACTGCAAAGAGCGGCGTGCAAGCGGCCGGTCACTCCGCCGATTCCCACCCCCGCCGCCCGCTTCCCAAAGATCTCCGAAGCGCCCGCCCGCCCCGAACGCCCGCTCGGCTGGAGCCCAAAGCCGCCGCCGAGTGCAAAATGCAAACCGCCGCCGCCGCTTATAAAACGCGATTGCGAACGTGCATATCGGAAGAATCGACCGACGTAAAACACAAGAGCGAGGAGGAGCGCAACGCGAAAAGAGCGCAGAAAAGGGCGCCGTCGCCGCGAAGAACCCGCCTTCTTCCCGTGGGGCGAGCGGGCAGTTCGAAGTGATTTTTAACACCAACCCCGTCCTCCCCCGCCCGTCCCGGCCGGCCCCCGAGCACGTACCGTAGTGCGCGGGAAGGAAGGGGGAACATGATCGACGGTCCACCGCCCTGCGCAATGATCGCCTGTTGTTTTATGCGAACGGGAGCTTGCAAACCGCACGTAGGCGGGAGGGCGGCGAGATAAGCGGGTTCAGAGACAAAAGGCGGCAGAAAGAACACTCCACGCGCTCGTTCTTTGCGCTCGCCGCCGCCCGCCGCTCGATCACTCGAATGCACTCCCAAAGAGCACGTAGGGGGTGCACGACGGTGGATTCGCCCGTCTCGTTTGTTCCTGCTCGTAGTGCGGCTTCTGGCGTACGTGCGGATCGAAAGTTCGTCGATTCCGCTTCGCGTTTCGTCGTCTTCCGCCTCGAGCGAGACGTCCGAAGTGCGGGCGGATGGTCGGTCTTCTGATTCCACTTATTTTGGGGCCCGCTTTACACTCCTCTCCGTCCTTCTTCTTCTTTCTTGTTGACCGCCCGTCCGGACACTCGGAGCACGTGAAGAAAGAAGGAAGAGGAATGAAGAGGAACGGCGGAACGTGATTATTGCACAATTCCGGGAGCTTGTTGTCGTCGCGGATCGGAAGCAAAGTCCAAAATGCGGCGATCTGATCGATGGGGCGGCCACGGGCGGCTGCAAACGCGCCCGTGTGATCGACGATTTCTTGCGCGCGCCCCGCATCGGTCGGGATTCTCTCGGGATCGGATTCCAGCTACTCCCCCCACCGCTTCCTTCCGAAGATGATCGATCGCACGTACCGCTTTCGGGGCGGCGCACTGTTGAACTTTCCGCCGACAGCAGAGTGCAGTCGCTTCCCCGTTTGCTTTGCGGTGATGGACGAGCGCCCCGCATCGAAGCGAAGGTTCGCACAATTCGGGGCCTCGAAATCGCAAACCTGTTCAAAGGTCGGCGGTTTACATTGAGGCAAACTGTTGCTGTGGCTGCTGGAGGGCGGGGAGTACGGTAGTCGAAACGGGATTCGCCCGCAGCTTTTGTTTCTGCACACACGCCCCGCTGGAGAACAAATTGCGCTCTTCTTCTCCGTCGGAAGCCGTCGGGGTTTCGGGGCGATTTGCTCGGGGCGCATTTTGTGTGAACTTTCGATCCAATCAGTCGACCGTGGTGTGCGGAGAACAACGACGAGGCGGCGAGTGCGCCCGTCCGCTTCTCCGCGCGTTTCTCGTCGACGAGCAATCGAGCACTTCGGAATCGACCGACCGCCAAACGGGCGGTGTTCGGGGCGACATTAGTGGAATCCAATTAGTTCGAGGGGAGTACCGTAAAAGACGGGAGACGCCCGGCCCGCCGCCTGGACTGTCCGTTGAAGCCGGCCACCCGAACGAAGACTTGTTTATTCGATTGAACCGAGCGGTCGTTACACAAAACAACGATCGGCGGGCGTGTACGTGCGGATGGGCAGAAGAAAAAACTTCTGAATGGAAGGCGGGGAACGCGGAAGAGACGCTCGAAGATTACCGTAGAGGAAAGCGAGAACATTCGACAAGCAGAAGGAAGAATACCCGTTCGATTCAAAGCTCACAATCAGTCGCGTGGTTCAAAACACCAGGCGGAGGTTTTTGATCGTTTGGATCACTCGGTTGGAGCGTCGATTTCGATGGGCGGTGGCAGCCATGATGGCGGCGTCGAAGACCCTCTTCGTGTTCTGCAACGATCGACAGTTGAGGAGTGATCACACGACCGACTGCTCACTTCACGTGTCTTGGCTGAACACTCGATCACCGGCTCGGGAGTGACGAGCTTTGCGACCTCTTGGGCTTCCCGGACGGAAACCAAGTGCTCGTTCTTCTCGTGCGAACGGAGATCTTTCTTGCAGCCGACGACGAGAACGGGAGTGCTTGGGGTGGAAATAACGCAGCTGCAAGAAGGGAGATGAATACGAGGAAGAGAAGCCGAGGGCGCACTTCCGGGAATCCAGTTCTCTTGGATGTGCCGCAAGGACTCGCGGGAGTCCACCGCGTAGCAAACGACGAACACGTCGGCATCGACGTAGGCCAACGGCCGCATGGCGGCGAAGTCCTGTGCACCGGCCGTGTCCGCAATGAACAAGGCTTGCTGCAAACAGGACGTTCATTCCAGTGCACGTGCATTCCGGAAAGCGGACGATCCGAAAAGAAGGACCGGTTTTGCCGACCAGTTCTTTTTCGTTCGTCGTTCGTTCGTTCATTACACCGCCATTGTGAGACTCCCGTTTTTCCTGTCACTCACCTGCTTGCCGTCGACCAACGCCCTTCGACCGTGAAGTCTTCGAACACAGTCGGCTGGTAGGCAGCGCTGAACTGGCCGCTGGACACGTGCGAGACGATCAGCGACGTCTTGCCGCACGCGCCGTCGCCCACAACGACGATCTTCACCGAGCCGCCCTTCATGCTCGTCGTGAGTGGCCTTCGGTCTGCAAGCAGGGGGAGTGAGCCCTGAACAGATGAGCGGGAGATTCGCGGAAGCGTGGGCGGCGGCGATGGAAATCGAGTTGAAATCGTAGGAGGAAATCCGAAAACAATTGGGTTTCGGCCTTCCAATTCGCGGATTTTCGGTCGGTTCGGAGGTTCGCGACGAGCGGAGAAACGGAAAGAAGTCGAAAATCCGGCCGTTCGAACGGCCAAACCGCCCAACTCCCCACGGACGAATAATCACACGCGAGATGGCCGTCCGGCGGCCGGCGGGAAGCGCGTGGAGTGTGCCGACGGAAGCGGCGGACGTGAGCGGCCATTCGAATCATCACCGCCGCCCACCGAACGACCTCCATTGATGACAACAATCCCCTGCCCTCCTCCGTAATCGGCAAACAAAGGCGGGAAGGGCGCCCATCCGACCGCAAACACCCCCACGCGCCCCTGCAAACTGCCCGCTTTCCACAAACTACGAGGAAGAACGAGGCAATTGGATTCCATGGGTCCACCCTCCGCTCCACACACCGAAGAACCCTCCACTAAACTCACTTAATGGCCCTCCCACCCCCACTCCGCTAAACGAGTTGGCCGCCGCTGATTGGCATGATTTACGTGTCGCGCACAAGAACTCCAAATTTAATTAAAAGAGTCCACGGACACGAGCGGCCGCCACTCCGAACGGGCGGCCGCGGACGAACTTTAAATTCATTCCCAAACACTCGACTGCCGGCCGGGGGAAATGAGGACGTAAACGACGACCAGCGGCATCGTTTATTCCACAAGAAATATCCGACTGCAAGCGGAAGCGGGCGAACTCCCGCCTACCGTAAGCATTCGCGCTCGAATTGATTCGGCCGCCTCCGCCCGCCGACTTCTGCCGCCGCTCGGGGGCCAAACGGAGCGGATTAATCGGGCGGCCGAGCAAACGGAGCAGAAGGACGAAAGCGGTGGCTGGATTTCGTGACCGAAGCGGCGAGTAATTGTACCTACTTTTTAGTCGCCCCTTCCGGTCGAGTCACGCCTCCGGGCCGACCGCACGTGCGGAGTGTGAAAGTGAGGAGAGACGATGCGGAAGAAAAGCGACTTTGTGACCGCGGATTTCCGCAGAAATCCCGGCAATCAATCAAATCCGACGGCACTCGGCGGCCAAACGAAACATCCGCTCGGGCGTTCGGTCGGCAGCGGACTTCCGCTTTTGCGAAGACGAGTGAACTCCCGAACTTCGACCTTCCGCTCGCTCGATCATAACAAGTGGCTGTCATTGATCGAAAGGAAGGGTGTACGGTCGTTGTTCACGTGAACGTGTGGGGTGGACATTCCTGGTCTGGAACAACAGGCGCTTTTAGCCGATCGATACACTCCTTTGAATCTGAATTAGTGTGTGGTGTTGTACCGTTCTCGTTTCGTGTCTCCAAGCGATGGACAAGGGCGGGCATGAACAGCAAGAAGCTCCAGCGATAAGGCCGGCAGGAAGAGATGACCAAGACGTCAAGTGTTTTTCATAACTGGCCGACCATAACAATTTTACTTCTTTTTAATTACCGTTCACTTTGAAGATCGAGAGGATGGCCTCGACGAAGTATTTGGACGTCGCCCGGAAAGGTCCTCACGCGCTACGGGAAAGACACCAACTGGAATCGCATTGCCGGCGTGTGCCAAGTGGTCGACGCGCAGCCCGAACGTCCTTTCCGTCGAGTTCGAGGTGGACAAGTAGTCTTGGCCTGTTCCTTCGAACCGATCATTTAGGACGATGACCAACTCGTGGGATACGCTGCACGGCGGCTGCACGGCGTCGCTCGTCGACATGCTCACGACCACCGCCATCCTGATGCACGACCAGAACAAACAGGAGCATCCGGTGAGCAGAAAATCCTCTTACATCCCCTTTCATTCGCCTTCTTGCAGGGCGTTTCCGTGGACTTGAAAGTGTCGTGAGTTCCTTCCTTTCCCTTTGTGTTCTTCTACTCTTCGTTTCCAGGTACACGTCTGCCGCCAAACTGGGAGAAACGGTCGTTCTGGACGCGATCGTCGAGAAGTTCGGCCGCTCGCTCGCGTTCACGCGGGCGGACCTCCGTACGAAAGGGCGAGAAGCCAGGGCGACTGATCGCGATCGCCCAGCACATCAAGGCGTTCCCCAAACCGCCCAGCGACAAGTGAACAGAGCGGGTGTTCGTTCAAGGCGATAGAGACGAGTAGGATTTATTTCAACCAGTAATAAACAATCGATCGATCCGTCAGTGCTTCTTCTTCTGCGGCTTCACGGCCAACTCCAGTCCTTTTATGTACTTCTTGTTGATCCCGTAATCGTTCTGCAAGCTCTCGCCGATCATGTGCACCTGCAAGAAGAGAGAGAGAGGTTGGAGATCCGCCTTGAAGCTCTACTTGATTGCCGTGAACGAGGATCTGCGGCCCTTCGCATTTCGGAACGTCCGCGTTTATCGAGGCGCCGGTCGCGACGGCCGTTTGGATCTTCTGGCAGAAGGCCTTTGGGTCGACGCCGAAGAAGGGCGGGGTTGTTGATCAGAGTGACCGTTTTGTTTCCGCTCCTCTTCTCCACCTGCAAGAACGAGCGGAATGAAAGAGCAAACGAGAGGCGTCCACCTTGAGCACGATGGACGGCGCGTGGTTCTTGCGCACGTTCCGCCTGCCCGTCCGGTAGCGTGGCCACCCAGCACTTCGTCATCAGGGCCGCGATCTTCTGCACCAACTCGTTGAGCGGCACGCGGTCGGGCACGAAGTGGCGGACGAGCGTTTGGAGCGTGTCGTCGAGCTCCACTCGCTTCTCCGAGTTCAGGAGGCCCTAAACAACACTCGAAAGGTCGAAACAAGGAACAGAAGAACGAACCTTCGATTGGGCGTACGCGATCACGTCCTCGCGGATTTCGTTCTGCTGCAGGACGTCGCCCTTCCGCCGACCGAGCGGGCTCGAAGAAGGGCATCACGGCCTCGGTGATCGAAAAGCACTCGGAAACACGAGAAGCACCCGCTTTTGCCGCCGGTTTCTCGGCTTCTTCTCCCGCTCCTTCCACGGGGACGGCCGAGCGGACGAGTTCGTGTTGGAAGTTGATCTGAACCATCGTCTTTGAATTGAATTGAAGAGATGGGCAAACCTCCTGGATGCTGTCCAGCCCCTTCTTGCTGGCGATCTTCAGCAGCTGCCCGTCCTCGTTGATCCACTTGAGGAAGTTGGTGAACTTTTTGTGGCTCGTCTTCTTCAGGTCGATCCGCACGCCGGCCGGCAGCTGCTTGAGGACGAACGTCGCGTAGAACTGCCCCACGTCCATCGGAAGGCTGATCGAAGCCGCGTTGTTCTTCAGCGACCACAGGAACGCTTCTTTCAGCTGAATTGCTCGTTGTTAGTCAAGGAGCGATTAGAGCGCTCACCAGTCGGTCTTCCCGGATGTGTGCGGGCTCCTCGTCCACCGGCTCGACCGCCTTTTCGTCTGCTTCTCGCTCGCCCTCCTTCGACGTCGAGTTTCTCCATTCGATCGGCCACTTCTGCCCGCCCTCCCTCTCTTGCTCGTCTGCGGCTTGAAGCGGACGGAAGAACTCGTCGATTGGTCGAGTGGGCGGCTGCTGCTTGGAGCCGAGTTCCCTGAACACATCGATTGAGAGGTGAACGAAAGAACTTGACGGAATTACCACAAGCAGTCGCCGACCACGTGCAGGATTTCCACTCCCTTTCCCTTCATCCTCGCTTCGAGCATCTCCGCAGTGGAGAGGAGGGCCCGTCCGATGGCCACCGGGCCCGACGATCGTCTGGTCGGTCGGGTTGAAGACGGCGATCTGGACGGGATCCTGCCGCTCGACGGACGGGAAGGAGTGGCCGGGCGGGACGAGGATTCCTGCAATCAACCGTTGAGTTCTTGCTTCCCTTCCACGCAACCTACCCGGCAGCATCAAGTCGGCACCTTTGGCGATGAACTCGACGACCGGAGCGGGAATCAGGAACGTCGGGAAGACCGAAGGGAAGGCTCCACGAGAAGTAGAGGGTCGGGGTACAAGCGGGGGTTCTTGTTCAGGTCGAAGAGGACGGGATCCTTTCCGTTCACGTACAAATTGCCCTGAATGCCGTTCGAGAGGACGATCTTCGTGTGCGACGTGCTGGAGGCCTCCGCTTTGAGCCGCTCGGCCGCCAACTGCGGGAGTTTCGCGAACAGCTCCTTCCTGCAAGCGAGCCACGATCAACACAACGATTCTTTCGAGACAAACCGATCGCGACTCCTCAAATTGGAGGTGTTGTTCGCGGAGAACTGCTTCTTGAACATCCTTCTGCAAACACCGATTATAGCGAGTGAAGATACTGGGAAAAGGTAAGTGGTTGAGTCCAATCCACTCGCTTCTAACGCGGCTACATTCAACACAAGTTCACTTCGCAGTGCTCTTCATCAGTGTTTATGCAAGAAGAAACGGAAATGTGGAAAGACAACTGGCAATAAAAGGAAGTGGAAGAAGACCCGTTTAATGAGAAAACCTCCTGTTTTGTTTAGAAGGCGGAAGACGGCTGGAATCGGGCCGGCTGGTTCGCTCCTCATCAGTCGGATGAACTCCTCGGCCTTCTGCTCGGCCTCCTGGTGGTACCTCCGATTTATGTGCTTCTTGATCGCGCCGCCGTTGCCGAACATGTGCGAGAAGCGGTGGAAGGGCTGCTTGATGAAGCGGGAATTGGCGAAGGCCGGATTCTCGGGCGGGAACAGCGCGCAGTACCTGCAGACCAAGGGAACAGTTGAAAGAGGATCAATAGAATGACCACTTGCCGGCAGAAGAGTCCTCTATACAACGGCTGAATAGGCCATGCTCTTGCAGTCCACTCGCGTCATCGTCGCGGGCGTCAATCGGCGGACTGAAAGCAGGAGATCTGAGATAAGGAGGAGCAGAACAAACCGATCGGCTTTCCCGTTCAGCAATCGCGTCTCGGCCGGCCTGAAAAGCAACAAGCAGGAGTGAAAGGAAGCTGATCGACTGACCACTCGTGGGCGGGCGGGGGCGGCGGCCGGAAGAAGTCGACCAGAAAGCGGAGTTTGTCCGCATCCGAGAGGTTCTCCGCTCCCAACCGAATGACGTGCCCAAAGTCGTTCACGTGGGCCATGCTGAGGTGGTAGAGGGAAAGCGGGGGCTCTTCGCGGACGTTCGGCACCAGCACCCGCCGGTTCGCTTCTTCTGAACACGACGGACGGATCAAAGAAAACAGCGAGCTGGAGGACTCACGTGCAGGAAGTCGTGGGCTCGTTCTGGAAAGCGACCGCCAACGATGGTTCACATTCAGCACTAAACAGAGCGATCAATTAAACAACAACTAAAAAGAAAACAAACCCTGAGAAAACCCGTTGAGATCGCCGAAAAAGGCCGCTTGCTGCCCGTTCGGGGCGGCGCCGTTGGCCAGCAGCTCGTAGGCGGTGGGCATTCGAGGAGGAGGGAGATGCTGATGTTGATTGTGGATCGAACAAACAAAGAAAGAAAGATCCAATCCATCAATCGGAATCAATGCTGAACACTCCGCTCGCTGTGGTTTTTGGCCACGAACGAGGGCGAAGTGCCCAGTGCTGCGATTGCCGCCTTCTGTGGACTGCCGCTTGTTGTTCATGAGTTCTCGCGTGTTCACTTAAAGGAACAACATCGATTGAAAGCGGGAAACGGGTGAGCTGCACGACGATGCGGCTTCTTCTCTTGGTTCTGCTGCTCGCGGCCCACGGAGCGGCCCTGTTCGAGGATCAGATCGGGAAATTCGATTGGTTCGTCCATTTCCATCCATTCATTTCTTCCTATTCCTGCTTGCAGGCGTGTCCAATCGCTGGGCTGTCCGAAGGATCTCCTGTTCGGCCGGTCGAAGGCGGGCGACGACTTCCTGCTCACGTCGACCAGTCGGAACGTGATCGCGTCGGTGAGCACGAATTCGGGAGAAATCGGTTTGTTTCTTCCATTCGTCTCATTACTTCCCGTTTGTTGCTTCCAGTCTGGCGCCAGCTGAACGAAGAGGCGACCGCCAACTCCGAACCGCCGGCCATCTTTGCTCAACGACAACGGTGAGTTCCCGCCTTCTTTCGTTCGTTTATTCGCTTGCCTTTTCGTTCCAGACCTGCTCGCGATCATCAATGGCGGCGAGTACTTGCGGCTGTTCGACGCGAGCACGGGCGTTCTCAAGTGGCAGCAGCGACTGTTGCTCAAGGGACTCAAGTACGGCCATTCATCTCACTCTTCCATTCCATTCGCTCTGCCTGTTCAGGCCGACGGACGTCGTCCTCCGCAGCAGCTTCTTGGTTCTGCTCAACAAAAACAAGCTGATCGCGTTGACCAAATCGGGCGCCCGCTCGTGGACCACCGAGCTGAAGGCGGACGTCGAGTGGAGCGGCGTGTTCGCCGTCGCGAAGGACGTCGTGGTGGTCGGGCGGAAGAACGGGCGACCCTCAACTGCAGTCTCCTTCTTGTACTCCGACGGCCTCTCGAACAAGCGGACGGTCGACAACGTCGCGGTGGAGAAATTCGTGGCCAAAAAGTAATCATCGTTTCTCTGCTTTCCTCCATTCATCTTCTTTGTTTCAGCTGCGCGATTTCTGGCAACTCTTTCGTCTGCACCGACGGCCCGACCGTCCACTCGCTGCACCTGAACGAGGAGACGACTACGATCACCCGCTTCGACCTGCCGGGCGGCGACCAGGCGGCCGAAATCCGCCCGCTCGGCCATCCCGACATCTTCGCGCTGAAGCACGGCACGCAGGTGTCGTTCGTGAAGGTGGACAAGAAAGGAGTCCGTCGTGCTCATCACGACGAACTTCGGAGTGGCGGCCGCCGGCTCGCGCTCGCTGGTCGCCGTCTTCATCGAGGGCGTCAAGAAGATCCGCGTGTTCGACCAGAAGAGCGGGAAGCAGGTGGCCGAGCTGGACGTCACGTTCGACATCGACAGTCCGGTGCGGGAACTCCGCCTGCTCGAATCCGACGGCCAATCCACCTTCCAACTGGTGCTCCTGCGGGCCGACTGCCGGCTGGACTTCCTGGAGGGCAGCCGGACGGAGAAGGCGGCCTCGTTGGAGTGGAGCCGCTTCGAGGGCCTCGCGACGGTCAGCAACGTCGAGATGATCGACCTGCCGCTCTCCGAGTCCCAGGCGACCATCGAGACCGAGTTTTCCGTTCCGGACGGTTCGTTCTTCTTCTTCTCCCTTCGTTCAAGCAAGGTTGAGATCGTTTGCAGCGACCATCTGGAAGTCGTTCGTCCTCCGCATCGTCGGCCAAACTCAACACTTGCGGCGGAGTTTCATCGCGTTCGCCAACCAGATGGTCGAAGCGGGCCGCCTGCTCACTTCCGGCAAGGAATCGATTTCGAACGTCGTGCGCGTGCTGTTCGGCGAGGAGGCCAAACCGCAGAAACGGCCCCGCCCGGGCGCCGCCCTCGAGGAGTCGAAGTTGACGCTGCCGATGGAGCGCGACTACTTCAACCTGCGGAAGCTGATCGTCGTCTCGACGCTCTCGGGCTCGCTCTACGCGATCCACAATCAGTACGGGACGGTCGTGTGGTCCGTCTACCTGGGCACGCCAGTTCGAGCCCATGCGGACGCAGTTGGGCGTCGAGACCGTCCCGCTTTTCATCCAACGGACGACCGCCCACTACCAATTCGACAGCCAGGCGGCCGTCGTCTTCAAGCTC
This sequence comes from Aphelenchoides fujianensis, assembly GCA_024699865.1. NCBI lineage: Eukaryota > Metazoa > Nematoda > Chromadorea > Rhabditida > Aphelenchoididae > Aphelenchoides > Aphelenchoides fujianensis. The sequence continues at coordinate 436,460 of JAMPIO010000007.1, read as the reverse complement.
AAGGTTCGTTCCATCTTCCATTGATCTTCGCTCATTCCGTCTTGCAGGGAACGTCCAAGACGCGCGTGCTGTTCTTCAACCCGGTGAACGGCAAGGTGGTCAACAGCCAGACGTTCGACTCGGTGAAGCGCGTCGACTTGGCGCCCTTCCCCAACGCCGAGATGCTCTTCCCGCTGGTGGTCGTCGACTCGAGCGGGAAGGTCCAGTACGCGCCGCCCTTCCCCGCCGACTTCCAGCCGCCCGCCCCGCTCCACCTCTTCTCCGTCGACCTGTCGGCCGGCGTGCTCGACGGCTTCGTCGTCCAGCACCAAAAGGCGGCCCTGCAGCCCACGTGGAAAACGAAGCTGAATTTGGGCGCCGACGAGAAGATCGCGCTCGTGGTCGGGAAGCGGCGGAATGGTGAGTTCGTCGAGCAGTCGACTGTTCATTGCTTCTTTTCCTCGTTCAGAGCGTGTGCACAGCCAAGGGCAAGGTGCTGGGCGACAGGGAGGTGCTGTACAAGTACGCGAACCCGAACCTTGTGGCCGTCCTCACCGTCGACTCGGTCCACACGACGATCGTCGTCCACCTGATCGACGCGGTCAGCGGGGCGATCGTGTACACGGCCAAACACGAGCGGGCCTCCAACCCCGTCCACCTGCTGCACTCCGAGAACTGGGTCGTGGTGAGCATCGAGAACTCGGAAGATCTCCTTCATTCCTTTTCTTGCAGTACTCGTACTGGAACGAGAAGGCCCGTCGGAACGGAGATGGGGATCATCGAGCTGTACGAGGGCCTGGAGCAGACCAACGCCAAGCACTTCAACTCGTACACGACCGTCCGCCGCCCGCTCGACGTGATCACGAGCTCGTTCGTGTTCCCGCAGGGCGTGAGTTCGATCGCCGTCTCGGACACCGGTCAGTCCCTCCTTCTTTCCTCTTTGAATCAATCGAGAGATGTTTAGAGCAAGGACTGACCACTCGCAGCGTGATCGTCGCGATGCCGTTCGGCGGGATCCTCGAGGTCTCCAAGCGGCTGCTCGACGCGCGCCGCCCGATGGAGATGACCGCCGACCTGCGCGAGGAGATGGTCCTTCCGTACATGCCCGAGATCCCGATCGCCTCCGAGGACCTCATCAACTACAACCAGACGGCCATGCAAATCGACGGCATTCGGACCACGTGAGCCTTTCCTCTAATGTTTGTTCACTTCGCCCGCTGTTCAGGCCGTCCGGTCTCGAATCGACGAGTCTCATGTTCGCCCACGGCCTCGATCTCTTCTACACGCGCCTCACGCCCAGCGGCACCTTCGACATGCTCAAGGACGACTTCGACTACGCGCTCATCTCCCTCGTGCTCGTCGGGCTCGTCGTCGCGTGCATCGTCTTCAAGCGCATCTCCCGCTACCAGACGCTGAAGCAGGCGTGGGCTTGAGGTTAGAGCTTAATTATTTGTTGTTTCTCCCCCTTTTCCTCTCCGAATAAACGATGCGAACAAGAGAAGAACGCATTTATTCGTTCGGACTAAAACAAAATCGACTAAGAGGTGCGTTGGGTGGTTAGAAGGCGGCCGTTCGAGTCGCCGCCGGAGGGGCCAAACCCCAGCGACGAAACGAACGCCCACCGAATGGAGAGAGCAACAATTCGAAGAAGAAAAGCAAGAAGAGTGATCGCCGTTCGCTCTAGTAGTCGTCCGAGATGCGCGCACGGCTGGACGAGCGGATGACGGCCGCCGAAGGCGGAGGTCGCCAACCCGCCGGACGGGGCGACCGACGAGGCGGCGCGGCTCTTCGAGCGCATGCGCGAAAGGTTGTTCTCCGCCTCGTCCGCGCGGGACTCGGCCTCGTCGACCTGGTGCTGGAGCAGGCGGTACTTCTGGAGGTTCGTGTTCGCGATCTCCTCGGCGGCTGCAAGAATCAAATGAATCAATCCCTTGTCAATCGAAGCGAACCTTCGATGTCCTTCTTCTGGGCCTTCAACTTCTGCTGAAGTTTGTCGACCAACTCGACGTACTTCTCGACGTTCTTCTTGTCCTCGTCGACCTGCAGCGAAAGAATTGCAAATGTTTTGACTGCAACGAAAACCACTTGCCTGGAACTGGAGCTCGCGCACTCGGCGGTCTTGTTTCGCGAGGTTCTTGTTCGTCTCCTGCAAACACGATCAATCCTTGCTGCTTTTAATCGAGAACTCACCTGAGCACGGCGTTGCTCGGAGTCGAGCTCGCCCTCGAGTGCCCGAATGCGGTCCTCCAGCCGGGAGATGATCTTCTTGCCGCCCTTGAGCGCGGCTTGCTCGGCCTCGTCCAATCGGAGCTGCATCTCCTTGATCTGCTGCTCCAATCCCTTGCGCAGGCCGCTCGTTGTGCAGCGAGTGCTCCTGCTCTTGGCGGAGCTCCTCGGCGAGGCGCGACGCGTCGGCCATCGCCTTCTTGGAGCGCTCCTCCGACGCCTTGAACTCGTTCAGCGTCTCATCCAAATCGGCCTGCAAGCGAGTGGATGAACAAACGAACAAGAAGAGGAAAAAGAAAGGGCTCTACTTCTGTTTGGGTCGACTGCTCGATTTTCGTGCTTGAAACGGGGATTCCATTGGAGGGCAGCAAATCAAAGCGGATTGTTGGGCGGCGGAACATTCGAATTCATTTGCGCAAGAGCCGGCCGGAGATCAGGGGCGACAAAAAGCGGGCGGTCGGCTTTCGCGCGATCCCGCTGGCCGCTCGGAGGGAAGCGGGCGCGAAGAAAAGCGCGGACTCACGTGCAGGGCCTGGAGTTCGCCCTCCAGCTTCCGCTTGAGCGAGTTCAGGGACGAGCACTGCGCGTTGAGGTCGTTCACTTGGTCGCGCTGCTCGGCCGCCTCGGCCTCCGCTTGGCGGCGCGCCCGCTCCGCTTGCTCCAGCTGGACGACCACCTCGTCGCGTTCGGCCTGCAGGATGGTCGCCCGCTTCTCGGCGTTCAGGTACTGCTCCCGAATGTCGTCGCGGTTGCGCTGGAAAGAAAGAAAGACGTGATTAGACGTCTTGTGAGCTAAATAGAACGTACTTGTTCCTCCTCCGACGTGCAAGCTGCAATTCGCGGATTTGCTCCTGCGCGCGCTTCAGGTTCTTGACGTTGTCCATGTTCGCCTTGTTCGCGTGGTCGAGGGCGATCTCGAGCGAGTTGAGGTCGTCTTCCAGCTGCAAGCAACGTGTTGATCAATTGTGTTGAGAGGTGAGGGGCAATAAACACTTCTCTGTTCATTCCCAAAACGAACCTTCTTCTTGACGCGCAGCAACTCGGCCTTTCCGCGCGCCTCCGCCTCCAAAGTCGCCTGCATGCTCTCGAGGGCCTTCGCGTGGTTGCGGCTGAACGGGAAGAAGTTCATTGCACGAATGATCGACTGCTACGTACCGGGTGTTCTCGAACTCCTCCTCCTTCTCTTGGATGCGCTTCTCGATCTCCGAGCGGATCTGCGAGACCTCCACTTGAGCGCGGAGGACCTTCGACTCCTCCGCCTCCAAAGCCGCTTCGGCCTCGTCCAGCGCGTGTCTGCAGCTCGTCCTTCTCGATTTCGAGGCGTCGAATGATCTTCTGCATTTCGTGCACCGAGCGGCCGCCCTCGCCGAGTTGGTCGGTGAGATCTGAGAGGAACGACGTGGTTAGAGTGATCGAATGATGAGTGAGTGGTTTACCCTTGATCTCTTGGGCCAAGCGCGCGGTTCTTCGCGGCGGAGTCCCTCGACGGCCTCGTGGGCCTCCTCTTGGGCGGCCTTCGCGCGGTACCTGCAGCCAACGACCGTCCTTTCACTCCTCGCTTGCTTCCCACTCACAAGTCGGTGGCCGCGTTGCGGGCGTCGCGTTGGGCGGCGTCCAGCTCGGCGTTGAGATCGTCCACCTTCTTGCGCCAATCGTCCACGATCTTGTCGAAGCTGCAATAAGCAGGGAATGCGTGCTTGTTTCTTGTTCTGTCGCTTACGCGTGCTGCTTTTTCTCCATTTGTGCGGCGAATCCGTTGGCGCGCTCGACGTCCGTCTGCGCGTCGTCGAGGTCCTGGACGAGGCGGGAGCGGGTCTTGTCGAGCGAGGCGATCTTCGTGTTGGCGGCGCCGAGGGCCTCCTCCAACTCGGAGATGCGCTGGGCTTGGCGCCGCTTGGCGTCCTCCAGCTCGTCGGCCTTCAGCAGGCCCTCGCCCTCGAAGCGCGTCTTCCACTGCTGGATTTCCGCGTTGGCCTTGGAGAGTTGACGCAAGACGTCGTTCTTGGACTCGATCTCGTCCTCCAGCGACTCGCGCAGTTGATCCAACTCGTGCTGCGCGTTCTTGGCCTGGGCGGCGAACGACTGGCGCTCGCGGGCCTCCTCCTCGGCCGTCCGCTTCGCCTCCTCCAGCTGCGAGGTGAGTTGGGACTTGAGGCGGTGGAGGTTGTTGAGCTGAACGTTCGATTGCATTCATTTGGATGAGGAGGGCGCCTACTTGAGACTCGGCGTCCTCCAACTGGCGGCCCAAGTCGCCGTTCTCGTGCTGCATGCGGCCCTTCAGCGAGGTGTAGTCCTGGAGGGCGCGCGTCTGCTCGTCGCACTTGGCTTGCAGTTCGCTCAGTTGGAGCTGCAATGAAGAGGGTGAGAGAGGAAGCGGTGGATTTCGCCCACCTCCAGCTGCTTGGCCATCTTCTCGTGGTTCATGCGGCCGCTGCTCTCTTGGTCCAGTTGGGCGGAGAGATCCTCGCACTCGTGGATCTGAAGGCGGAATGAGAAGAAGTGTGTCGTTTGATCGGCAGTCGAACTCACGGCTTGTTGGCGCTCCTTCTCCGCCTTTCTGCTTCGCCTTCTGAAGGGCCTCCAGCTGGTCGGAGAGCTCGGCGATGGCGTCCGTGTGCTTCTTCCGCAGCGAGCCCAACTGCGTCTCGTGGTTGATGTTCGCCTCCTCGAGATCGCGGCGCAGTTTGGCCAACTCGGCCTCGCGCTTCTTTCCGACCTCGATCTGGGCGGCGGTCGCTCCGCCCTGCTCGTCCAACCGCTCGGACCTGAAGGCGAGGAAAGAAGTCCATTAGGGTGAGGGGTGCTCACAATTCCTCCAACTCGCGCTGGAGTTCACCCTTGGCGCGGTCGGCCTTGGAGCGGGACTGGCGCTCGGACTCCAGCTCGTCCTCCAGCTCGGCCACGCGGCTTTGGACCTCCTTCACTTGGCGCTGGAGCTTGCCGACCTGCAGGCACTCGTTTCATTCCCTTCTTGTCCACTTGTGTGTCCACTCACCAGCGACTGCTCGTCCTCGAGGCGGGAGGAGAGCGAGTGGAGTTCGGCCTCCTTCTTCTGCAGGTTGGACTGGAGATCGTTCTTGACCTTGGCGGCCTCGTCGAGATTCTCCTGAGCGATCTTCAGTTCGCCCTCGACCTTCCGCTTCTGCTTGTCGAGGTCGCCGCGAGCACGCTTCTCGCGCTCGATTGTGTCCTCGAGCTCGTCCAGCTGGGACTCCAGCTTGGTGCGGAGCTTGTTGGAGTGGTTGACCTTCTCCTCTTCGGATTGGATGTCCTCCTGGAGCTTGCGGTTGACCTCCTCCTGATTTTTCTTCTCGCGGTTGGCCTTGGCGAGGCCCTCGTCCAGCGAGGCCATCTCGTCCTGCAGACTGCGGATCTGGTGGTCCTTCGACTGCTTCTCGCTCTCCGCCTTCCGCAGGCTCATTTCCTGAAGGACAAGAAGATGAATGCGCGTGGTAGGCGGAAAAACGCACGAGGTCTTGGATCTGCTTCTTCAGGGACTCCAAGTCGCCCTCCAGCTTCTTCTTGCCGCGCTGCAGGTCCGCGTTGCGGTCCTCCTGATCGCCCAAGCGGTCGTTGATGTCCTGAAGAAGGAAGGGTATGAGCGCATGGGGTTGTGACTAGAGGACTCACGGCCAACTCGCGGTCCAGCTCGTTCTTCTGGCTCTGCAGTTTGCTCAGGCGGTCCTCCGACTCGGAGAGCTGGCCCTTGGTGGACTCGAGGTCGGAGAAGAGTTTGTTCTTCTCCTCCAACAGCTTCGTGCCGTTGTCCTCGGCGTCCTTGCGCAGTTGTTGCTCCTTGGCTGCAATGAAGTGATGAGCAATGGAATAGAGGATTGCAGGAGTTGTATAAGCGGCTTCCGTTCCACTCACCCAAGGCCTCCTCCAGCTCGGCGATCTTTCCGGCGATCTTCTCCAACTCTTCGGCCTGAAGCGGGGAAAAGTTCAGAGGTTGTTTTGATGTGTCTCACCTCCTTGCCAGCCCTCAACATCGGTTTTACCTTGCCGAAAATGCGGAACCATTCCCTGCAATTTATTTGAATGAGACACCATCAACTAACATAATCAATTGTGACCATACAAGACATTATTATTTGAATGAAGGATCATTTTGATCGATCCTGTGAATATTTCTGACAGCCGCTGTCCACCGGCACGCCACCCGTCCAACGAACGAGCAGAGATTGCCGCTCTCTTCAAGACGGACCTTCGCTTCCATTCCTCCGATGACTCACCGTCATGTCCACAATTGTTCGTTGTTTTGCTCGTTTAATTCGTGTGTTTAGAGTCCCGATTAGCGCGCTGTTTTCCGAACGACCGCGCCTAAGCGCCCGATGGATTCTGCGGACGTGTGCCGCCGTTCGAGAGTGTGGTTCACTCGACTTCTGATCCCAAACGGCCCTGTTAGGGCCACAATCGATCTCGTTTGACGTGTAGGAGGAATAAACGCATGATGGCTTTGGTTTTCGCCTTCTTTTCCGTTTGTTATCCGTCTGCGCAATTCGGAGGGGAAAGAGAGAGGAGGATGTAGCAAGCGGACGGCGAGGTCGTAAGGAATTTGAATGTAGTCGCGCGTCCCCCTCCGTTGCGCGCACACGTGCGTTTGTTTGGCCCCCGACGAACGCCTTGATTGCAAGCGCCGAAATTTCGGCGGCCGGTCTTCTTTTGCGCTCGTCGCACCTTTCGCTTGCTTTGACTCGAATCGACCGCTGTTTTCGACTTCTTTCTTGTGGCTGTGGTGAATTCGTCAAAATGCCGCGGGGCGAGGTCGAACCCGAAATTAGATCAGCGGCGATCAAAAAGTAGGTGGTCTCTTGCAGCTTTTCTTAACGACTTTTCGCTTTAAGCGCGAAACGCAGTCACAAACAAGCGCTGAAGGAATACGTGTACGATCCGGCCTTCCCCCTCTCGTACAATGTGAAATGGAACAACGAACGCAAAGGAGGTGGCCGAGGAGGGATCGGACAGGCCCACAAGATCTTCAGCTTCGTGAACGAGGAGCGAGTGCCTTCCGGACAGCTGGCATGCGGCCACGCGCTACTGTTTCGATTCCGGCCGCTCGCAGGAGGAAACCGTGGAAATCATCCACGGCATTTTCGACAAGAAGTGGCACTCCGTTTCGGGTCAGCGCATTCGCGAAGTGTGGGAGGAGTTCAAGAAGGGCAATCTGATGTTGAAACGGAAGAGCGGCGGCCGCACGGTGAACATCGCCGAACAACGGAAGAAGGAGAAGAAAGGCAAGCGATTCAGTGCGCCAATCTTTCAAACCCTGTCACTTGCAGATCTCGAAGCGGAACTCAAAGAAGAGAAGCAAGCGAAGGGCAAACGAAAAGCATCGAAAAGCAAGTTGACTCATCGCTTATTCACTCACTTCCTCTTGCGGTGTAGGAGAGAGGCCGCTCGAGATCGAGGAAGATGAGTCGACCGAAAGCGAATGCGGCGAGCCAATTGGAGACGACCTTCTCGTTCAAACGTTCCGCTTGACCAAACGGAAGCAAGCGATTCTCAATTCCCGCGTGAGCCTTGAATCAAATAATCAGCGAGACCGCAAACTCTGCAGAAACCGGGGCAGTTCATGGCCGCTTTCATTCGCGAGCAGTTTGAAACTCACGAGAAGACGAAGGTCACGAACGTCGACTACTACTCGTCGACATGCGTGCATTGCAAGAAGGCGGCTGAGATCTGGGATCGGTCCAAGAAGCTGCGTAGCGATTGGGCCAAACAGTAAGGAATTTAGCGTTCCCTTGATAACACGGCTCGTGATTAGGCACTTGATGAAATGCTCGTCGGAATCCGGTCGCAAAGCCTTCAAGAAGCTGCGCGACTTCGAGAAGAACGGAAAGACGGACTTGACCTTGTTGTGGACGTTGGACGAGATCAATGCGAAAGGATTCTTCGTGTCCTGCTGCCCGTACTGCCCGAAACGATGGATCTTCAAGCAGGCGCCCAATCCGTTGAATCTGGGGCCTCGCTACACGTGGCACTGGCACAAGGAGTGCCCATTTATTCGCGACATGCGGGAGTACGCGAAAACGGGCGATCACTCGCAGTGCAAGTGAGTCGAAAAGAAGAGGAGAGCGTAGTAGCTGCGTGGTGTTTGTAGAGTTGACCCCGCCTTCAAAGTGCCGAAGCGAGTGATCGCTACGAAAGTCTCCGAAGATCGGCTTTTCGGCAATCCCTGCTGCTACATTTTCCGCCGTTTTGACTACGACGAATTGGTCTTCGACGAGAGCTCCTACAATCGGACAAACAGCTATTTTGGACACGCCTTCTCGTTTCGAACCGACAACCAAAACGATCCGTTTCAAACCAAAATGTGGGGCCACGAGCAAGCCGAGAAGCTGAACCGCAGCTACGAGGAAACGATGCCCCTTCTTTACGCCAAGAACAAGCTGCGTACGGCGGAAGCGGAGGCGGTTGGGATCGTCGTGTGTAGGTTTACTCATTAGTTCACGGAATGGCCAAAAGAAACTTCTAAAGCACTAAACGAAACGCGGAAATTACGCCCTTTTACGCACACTTTCGAAACGAGTTCACTTCATACAACAACGTAAAGGATCTCTTCAGTAAAACAGCTGTTTATAGACGATCTCGAAGAATTGCTGCTCAATTCGAACTTCGAGCGCATTCCGCTGCTTCGACTGAACCGTCGCTCCTTCCGCAGCATTCTCGACTCGATTCTTGCCGTTCTGAAGTTGGCGTTCAAGGAATGGCGGAAGGTGGCCGGCGAAAAGACGATCCAAAACAACAAGATCCGGGTGGACATCCTGCAGTTCAAGAAGGCGAAAGAAGTCATCGAACGCGTTCGTCAAGCGGAAGAGCAAGAAGGGAGGTGGGCGGTCATTTCCTTTGAATTCGGTCGCATGTCGTCTGCTTGTAGCGCTCCGTTGTCCGCCCGGCACTTGCTGTTCGACCGCATCTTCTTCGAGCTGCTCACTTCCGACCACATTCAACGAATCGAAGAGGTCTTGTCGTCGGCTTTCACCGCCGAACAAATCGAAGCGAAAGAAGCGGAAATCCAAGAGAAGTTGGCGGACGAAGTGGACAGCGGCGACGAGCTCGAAGACGAATCGGAGAGCGATGAAGATGCGGCCGTTCAACGCGCGATCGGCTTCACGAATCTGCTGAACAGCTGCTACTCTTCCGCGCTTTTGGTGGCTCTCTCCCACTTGCCCGCTTTCGTCGACGTTTTGAGCCGCTACTTGAACACGCTGACCGGCTTGATGATCAACGAAAACGCCCTGCAAGAAGTGAGAACGTTCGTGTAAAACGAGTACATTTTGTTTGTTAAGGACGAGCAACGTGGAATGAAGATCGTCCGCGAACTGCACAGCATTCTCGAGACGTTCCGTTCGACTCGAGTGGCCCCGTCGACCGAACATCTCCACGAGTTGACGGCCGAGATCAATGTGAACTGGAACGGGAGGCAGGAGCAGCAAGATGCGCACGAATTCTTCCAGCTCGCGGTGTGTTAGAAAAAAGAGGAAGAAAGTAATTAGTTCGTTCAGATCCTGACCGCGATCGATTTGGTCCGTCAGCTCATCGGACAAGGGGGTGGAAACGAAGCGGACCTTCTCGAGGAATTTCCGCTCCACTTCCGCATCCAAAGTGTGATCACGTGTGGACGGTGCGGAAGGCAGAGCGCTTCGGACCAACCGGCCACCTCCCACAGTGAGTGTGGACATCAGACGAACGAGTAAAGCCAGCGGGTTCGATTCAGGCGCCGAAATGACCGACTGCTTCTCGCCCGCTTGGTCTTGCTGGGATGCGTGGAAGGGCGAAGAAGAGATGAGCGGCCGTGAGGCGTTGGAGTGCGAGCGGTGTGGGAAGAACGTGGCTGGAACGAAGACCCTCCGCCCGCTTTCCCTCCCCGAGCTGCTCGTTCTTCACTACAACATCTTCAAAGGTGGATCAAGAAACCCCCACCCATTAGGATTCTTTCAAAATTAAGGCCGATGGGTTGGAGCTGATTGGCGGGCGGTGAAGATTCGCGACGTGCCCTTCCCGTCGCTCGTCTTCCACTCGAACGAAATCAAAGAGGACGAAGCGCCCTCCATTTGCTACCGCATCAAAGCGATGGTCATTCACAAGGGCCGCTACGTCAACAGCGGACACTACGTGACGGCGGTGCCCATCGACGACGAGTTCCGCAAATGGCTGTATTTCGACGATCAGGCGTGCGCGACCTACTCGTTGCCGAAGCTGAAGCTCATGGAGGGCGACTCCACGCCCTACCTGATGTATTACGAACGCTTCGAAACGAGCGAAGCGGCGGCGGACTCAACCGAACCGCAAGAACGCACTCCTCCGCCGGTCGAGCAGCAAGCGGATGACGTGATGAAGTCGCCGGAGCGAAAGAAGCAACGGGTGTGCTTGATGCTCAGTATGGCATTCAGCTCGCATGCGATTCGTTTAGCGCACCCCCGAGCAGCGGAAGAAGCGGGCGGAAACCATGATGTCGATCATCCAAAGCCATCTGAAGTCGTCGCAGTCGCAGTAGAAGAGAACGCCCGCATTTCTGTTCCGAAACACGCTTTCTTTGAATCACCCGCCTTTTCAGCGTCGACTCTTTTTAGCAACTCGTCTTCTTTCAACAATCATCGCTTTCTTTCCGCAAAGAACAACTTCTGTAAGCGCAACCCATCTATTTGTTTCCCAAGTCTCACGGCAATCCATTCGAGCATAAACGAAACTCACCAAGTGCCTGAAGCGACCAGAAGTCATTAGAGCATATCAGAGGCCAAAGAGAACTCACGCAACGTGCACCACGCGCGGATGTTGCGCTGCAGGATGAGGAGACCCGCCCGTTGCTGCATGCGGCGACGGCGATCGGCCAGCCCCAAGTACCAGCGAATGGTGGCCTGGAAGCCGGTCATAATGGCGCCCAGCTTCTCGTCGCGGTAGTCCTCGAGCTGCGCTACCACTCCGGCTTTGAAGAACACCTGAACATGGATGGATGTAGAGGATTATCGAGAGATTAGAACGGACTTTCGTGGATCCCACGCGGAAGTTTTCATCCGTTAGTTTCCCCTCATTGATGAGCGCCTGGAGGATGGCGCTGGCCGACGCCTTCGGGTCCTCCGACGACTTGGCCGCGTCAGCAGCGAGCACGGAGTAGCGCTGACGGAAGTCCGCGTGCAGCGTGCGGTTGCTAAACGGAAATCCATAGACGGCGCCTCCCTTCTGCCCACTCACGGGAAGCCCTTGCGGCAAATACGGATGCCTTCCAACACACCGTTACAAGTCAGCTGGTTCAAAACAAGAGCAGCTTCGATGAGACCAGTGCTTCTTTTCGTTGGGGATGATGCAACGAATGAAGTGAGGGTGAGTGGAGTTCAGCATAGTCATTAAGTTGTTTAAAGACTCGCGGTACATCATGGAAACAGTCATGAAGGAGCCTGACTTGCCCTTCTTTTTGCCGCCGCCGCCGCCACCACCGCCCCCTCCTTGGCCTTCTGGGCGGCCTCCTCTTGCGTCGTGTAGTCGCTCCACACCTCGGCGAGCAGGGCGTTCGCGCCCGCTCCCTTCATCACTTGGACCACCGAGTCGTTCAACGGATCCTTGTTCTTCTCCAGCTAAAAAGGCAAGTGAGTTAGGGTCGCTTCTAAAGCAAAAGAAACGTGCCCAGTTCGTGCAGTTGTAGCGCACGGTGCCCGCGTAGTGCCGCATCGCGAAGTGCGCCTCGGCCTGCTTGCCCTTCGGCGGTTTCGGCTTCTCGAAGTTCGGGTGCTTGCCCAAGTGCTGCTCTACCAGCTTCTGGGCGAGCGTTTGGTCGGTGGCCTTCGGGACGATGCACTCCTCGTCCAGCATCGAGATGATGCCCATCGGCTGCAAACGAGCGGTCATTCATTCCTTTCTACTCTCAAGCAAACCTTCTCGATCAGCTCGATGCAAGCCTGGAGATCGAGACCGAAATCGATGAACGTCCACTGGATGCCTTCGCGCGCGTACTCCTCCTGCTCGAGCACGAACATGTGATGGTTGAAGAACTGCTGCAGGCGCTCGTTCACGAAGTTGATCCACAGCTGCTCGAACGAGTTGAACTAAAGCGGGTAGATAATGAAAGAAGGAATGAGTGAGTCCCGACCGCCACGTCGAAGATCTCGAATCCGGCGATGTCGAGCACTCCGATGAAGTAGTCGCGGGAGAGACCGACTTGATCGAGAGTCATATTGCACTTCCTGAATGTTCCGTTGATGCAGAGAACGGAGATGAGTGCTCACTTGACCAGCCAGTGGAACACGCGGGCGTAGAGGCCCTTGGACATCGCGCCGACCGCCCACTGCACTTGCTCCTGGTTCTGGCCCTTGGACACCCACTCGGTGCCGACCTTCACGCGCGGCTTCGTGAGCGCCTTCAGGAAGGCCTCCGTGTCGACGCCGAACATCGCGGCCACCTTCTCGGCCTCGTCCGTGCCGTCGGGCTCCGCCTGCTCCTCGCGCGGGCGTTGCTTGAACTTCATGTTGCCCACTGGAAACAAGAGGGTTCAGTAAGCAACCGGCCAGCTATTCGCCTCACTGTGCATGATGCCGGCCATGACCTTGTAGCAGCACATCTTCTCTTCCTCGCTGAAGTTCAAGACCGTGAAGGCCTCATCGGTCAGCTGGTGCTCCTCCTTGTCGTTGACACCGTCGATCGTGAGCTCGGCCTGGGCGACGAACCAGTAGTCCTTGAGCGGCTTGTCGAGCTGGAGCTCCTTGATCAACTCAGGCTTGTAGCCGGAGTACAGTTGGTAGAAGATCTAAACGAAGGGGTAGATTGTCTGCCCTCTTTCTTTCGGTTCTCACGTGGTAGCAGCGCTCTCCGGGCGCTTGGCGGATGACACGCGATTTCTCCAACAAGTCTGCAAGCATTCGGATTGATCACTGCTTGTTGTTCCCTTATCCACTCACAGTGCTCAATGTCGCAAGACGCGACACGACCGGCCTTGTTGAAGTGGATGCGAATGAACTTTCCGAAGCGGGAGGAGTTGTTGTTTCGGACGGTCTTCGCATTTCCGAACGCCTCCAGCACGGGGTTCGTCTGGACGATCTGGTCCTCGAGCGTGACCTTCTTCTCCTGCTGCTGGACGCCCGCCTTCGCGTCGGCCGCCTCCTGCTGCGAGGCGCCCACCGCCGCGAAGTACGCAATGACCTTCTTGGTGTTCTCGGTCTTGCCCGCGCCCGACTCGCCGGTGATGAGCATCGACTGGTTCTCGTGGTCTTGCAGCATGTTACGGTAGGCCTCGTCCGACACGGCGAACAGATGGGGCGGCATCTCCGTGCGGCGCTTGCCCATGAACATGCGAGCAACCGAATCGGTGTAGATCGGTAGCCGCTTGTACGGGTTAATCACCACGCAGAACAGGCCGGAGTAGGTGTAGATCAGCATGGCCGCTGCAATCGGAAGGAGTAAACAGAAGAGGAGTGGACGGGAGTCACCGTAGCGAGAGCGCAGGTTGTGCAACACGGACGCGTCATTCAAGAACGTCAGGTTGCTCATGTCCTCCGTCTTTTCGAACTTCGGAGGATTCATCTCCTGAACGAGAGGGTCGAATGAGTGAACGGCCCCTTCCATCACCCACCTGCACGAGCTCCTTCTTTGAGCGTCTGCTCGTTGCCGCGCGTGGTCACGACGGTCACGTCGTCGCCGCTCGTGCCTTTGATCTCGGCGGCCACGTAGCCGTGAAACAAATGCGATCAGCCGATTGTTTCTTCCCTCCCGCAACTCATCTCTTCGGGGTCGGCGACCCAGCAGTTCTTCTTCGAGTCGTACGGTTTGGATTGCTCCTGCAAGCGAGCGCTCATCAATGGCTGCCAATCGAATCAATTCACTGACCTCGATCATCTCCTCGCGCGTGCGGCGGAGATACTGCCATCCTGCAACGAGCAGTGGAGAGTTGATTGGGGAGTGGGGATTACCGGGATCCTTTTCGTGCTCCATGATCGATGGGGATAGGGGCACTCGGAAGGGTCTACAGTAGGCAACGGAAGAGCTTCGAATGCAACGACAATGCTTGACCCTGTCGTTGGCACAAAGTGAGGAGGATCCGCGGCCCTCGGCCGAGCATCCGGTTTCATGCTTGGGGCTTCGGGGGTGTGGCCGTGTGGATGACGTCGCGACAAGTCCGAAGGGCCGCTCGTGCACTCCCTCGCCGTCTGTTCACGTTCCTTCTCGTCTGTCGGCCGCCTGCTTCTTTCTGCGGATTCCTTCGAACGACCCGCACATCTGGACGGGCGGGATGCAAATTGAAGCCAACGATCGGAACTGCCGGGCGGCGGCTGTCGCCCACCCACAAACACGCCCCTTCTGGCGACATGCCACGTCCTTCGGGCGCCGCCGTTCAACTCGCCGCTCGACCGTAGCCGGCGGCTTCCGATCTCCCCGCTGGCGTCATGCGATCCGCCGGCCGGTCGGCAGTTGTCGGCCGTTTGGTTTGGCCGCCGGTTTCGTCTGCGGCATTCCGCTTGACGGGCGGGCCGGCCGGCAGGTGTTCCTCTCTCGCTTGAGTCCGCCGGTTTGTCAAACGCGCCGAACGGACGGGACGTCCGACTTGTCTGCCGCTTTGCGTGAATTTTGATCTCTTGCCGTCGGCTGCCGTCTGCACGGTCCTTCACGATTGACGAGCGGCTACGTGGAACGAAGACATAAACCGGCCGTCCGACCGTCGGTTTCGAAGTCAACGGCCGAAAGAATTTCCGGCTACCGTACACTCCTAAGGGGCGTGTTTGCTGCAAGTCGGTGAGAACACGACCGACCGGAATGGCCGCCCGCCGGCATCTGGAAGGAATTCCGCGGGCGACGCGCCGAGTTGCCAATTTTCGCCACGCGAATCGCCCGGCCGCCCACATGTGCCGCTCGTTGCTGCGGGGGTCAATTACTCGGCCAGATGTCCGCAGTTTGTTCGGATTGGAAACAAATGAACAACCGATCGGCTTCTCAAGTGATCCCCTCGCCCCGCCACTCGCATTCCGACCGAAACGAAAGCAGAAATCGACAGACGGCGGCGGTTCACGTGCAAAGGCGGACGGCGGTCTTCAAACTTCTTCGCGGCCGTCCGCCCGACCGGAGAACGGCGAGACGATCGGCGGCTGTCGTTCTGCGAAACCGCCGCCCCGCGGCAAACCGGGCGGCCCAAACGGCGGCGGCCGGCGGATTCGGTTTCGCGTCCATGTGTTTTTCGTCACAAACGAAAGCAAAACGAAGAGCATCTTCGAAATCCGCACTAAAAGTCGAAAGGAATCACTAACAGAAGTCGAAAGAGAAAGGGGATCGATTAGAGAGCATTCAGACGAGCAAGAATTCAATCGCTTTCAATCAGATCTCCGAGCAGCTTCTCTTCAACGCCGACGATCTCCAGCACTCCGCCCTAAAACGGGAATAAACACGTCATTCCTTTATCAGTTACGTTCGAGAGAGCACAGAACATTTGCATGGACGGAGTAAAAAACAAGCAGGATGCAAATCCAGTGTTTGTTTTCTGCCCGCTCCGGTCAGTTCGATCGCCTGCCTGCTGCCGACTCCGCCCGCTGCTCCGACTGATCTCGAGATGACGAAGAGGCCGCTCCCGCTCTCGAAATGGACGCGGTGGAAGCTGGTTCCAGCGGGTGTTCCGCAGCCGCCCCGAAGTGATCCCGCTGCCCGAAAAGGCGAAAGAAGCCGGTGAGTTCACGGCCGCCCACTCGGCGCTTATCCGCCCGCTTTCAGCCCCGCCCGCCGTGGTGGACGACCTCTTCTTCGAGTGCCAACTCGCGCACGGCAGTCCGACGGCGAAGATCCGCGGCGTCGGCGGCCACAAGCAGCTCTACGAGGTGAGTGGGCGGCAGGGCGCTAACAATGACTGCTGATTCCGCTCGTTCAGGCGATCGCCGCCGCCTTCAAACTGGACCCGGCGGACGTGCTCTACTGCACGGTGAACACGTACAAGCCGGAAATGGACCGGCTGCTCTCGTCGGCCATCCCGCTCGACTGCCTCCTGTTCGCCCACGTGCGCGGCCAGAAGAAGGAGGTGGTGCTGCGGAAGGAGGACGGCCACCTCGGCCTCACGATCACCGACAACCACGCCGGCCACGTGTTCCTCAAGCGCGTCCAGCCCGACAGCACGTGCGGCCGGGCGGCGCCGGCGGTGGCGGTCGGCGACCTCGTCGAGTGCGTGAACGGCGAGTCGGTGGTCGGCAAGCGCCACGTCGAGGTCGCCCGCATGCTCCGTGCGCTGCCCGTCGGCCAGAGGTCCGTCCTTCCCTTCCACTCCTCCTCTCACTCCCCTCTTGCAGCTTCACGCTCCGCCTCGTGTCGCCGAAGACGAGCGGCTTCGCGGCGATCGGCGAGCGCTTCGGCCGCCCGCCCGCAGCTGCCGGCCGCCAGCGGTAACCAAACGGTCCGCTTCCTCGCCGACGGCCGCTCGGTCGTCCAGCAGGTGAGTTCTCCGCTTTCTGCCCACTCACTCTCCGCTGCAGGAGCCGGTCGACAAGCAGCTTCTGGCCGCCATCAACGGCATCTTCGAGGAGTACCTGGGCGTGCACGACGACGAGCTCGCCCTCAGCATTTGGGAGCTCGGGCGGGAGTGCAGCGAGCTGCTCGAGATGCGCGACCGCCTTCGCCAGTCGGCCCAGCTGGCGCCCTTCGAGTTCCCCGACGAGCTCGTCTTCGACATGTGGGGCGT
This sequence comes from Aphelenchoides fujianensis, assembly GCA_024699865.1. NCBI lineage: Eukaryota > Metazoa > Nematoda > Chromadorea > Rhabditida > Aphelenchoididae > Aphelenchoides > Aphelenchoides fujianensis. The sequence goes on along the minus strand of JAMPIO010000007.1, from coordinate 419,617 downwards.
GGTCCGCGACCAGAAGGCGCGCAAGACGGCCGCCCACCCGCCCGCCGCTGCCCGCCACGACGTGAGCGTCCACCCCGGCCGCCGACTCGGACGACGACACCTGCGCCGAATAAACGGGTTTCTTCCGAACACGCGGCTTTCCATGCGAATGAAGCTATTCGAGCTGTGAGGGCGAAGAAAGAAAACGCTTGCTACTCGCTTTTTACAAAACGGTGGGCAGACGAATCCAGCGACAAAAAGGAAAGCGGTCCAACTTTCCATCCGCCAAATGTACCGGAAGAAATACACCCGGCGAGCGAGCAGTCGGTCGCACGAATCATCGACCCCCGCAATTCTTCGTCGCCCGCTGCCTTTCCATCGGCCCCACACTCGCAATCAGCACAAAACGCATTTCACTGCGAACGTACGGACTCTTCTGTTTATTCCGACGTCGACCTCACACGAACAAGGATGGCTACTCCACCTTTTTGGCGTTCCACCAGGGGAAGATCTCGGCCAACACGTTGCCCTCGGCGTCCGGCTGCAGGCGCACGTAGACCGGAGTAGAAGCGAACGAGGGCCGACAGCGAGGAGAAGGCGGGCGTGTCGGGGTCGCCGCAGTCCACGAAGTACTTGCTGCTCGTGGCGCCGTTCAGCGGGTCCGTGAAGTCGGACTCGAGGACGGGGAAGTGGCTGCAGGAGGGCGGTGAGTGAAGTAGGTTGTACAGTTTGCCGCGCACTCACCAGTGGCCACCGGTCGAGGTGCAGTAGACGACGAAGAGCGGCAGTTGAGGCGGCAAGTCGTCCGCGTTCTCGAGCACCGCGGGCAGCTTGTGGAAGAAGGCGGAAGGTCGAGCGGTCGGGGCAGCGGGCGGCGGCCTCGCGCGGCTGCACGGCGCCCACGTAGACGTCGCCCAACGCGCCCACCTGCTGCTCCGCCGTCTTTTTCGCCTCCACTGGCTTCAAGGCTGAACGGGAGGCCGATGAACGAGAAGAATGGAGGGGGTGGCCGGAGAACTCACGCGTCCAGGCCCTCGATATTCTCGTAGGCGCCCTCCTGCGCGATGGGCGCCAGACGGGTGGACTCGGGGAACTGGGCGCCTGCAAGAACGGAGTGGCGGGCGGGCGGGGCGAACGAACCGCCGAACTTCTGATCGCCCTCCAGCAGCGAGACGCGTTCCGGTCCGCGGCGCTCGTCGGCCGGCGGCTTCGCGGACGCGAGGCGCGTGGGGCGGCCGACGGGGACGAGCGGGTGCGTGGGCGCCACGTCGAGGTTCTCGTAGCGACCCGCCTCGCCCGCCTCCTCGGCCGAGCCCGCCGTCCGCAGCGAGTTGTAGGGCGTGGGCGTCGAGTCGGCCGGCTGGCGCGCCGCCTTCTTGCACGGGACTCCGTGGAGGCAGCAGACGAGCGCCTTCTTCGAGTGGTGTTTGCACGTGCCGGACACTGGAACAATGGAGGCAGCAGACGAGCGCCTTCTTCGAGTGGTGTTTGCACGTGCCGGACACTGGAACACACGAGTCACGGGAAGGAACGGGCGGAAGGGAGGACTCACTTCTCGAGGCGTCTGCTTTCTGCGAGGTCGCTGATCACCGAATGGCCGGCCGGCCGGGCTTGACGGCAGAGGTCGACACAAGCGCAAAGCAGACGAGAATTTGCATGACTGCTCGGTAGCGGCATGTTCGATTGAGCTGCCGAACCGACCCTTTTTCCCTTGCGAGATTTGCATCGAATTTGCATGGCCGCTGCTCGTTTCGGTCGACGTTGGCGGGAGTTCGGCGGGGAGCGCCAGTCGCCTTCCAAATCCCCGGAGTCGTCCGGTTCGCTCTCCTCTCGCCTTGGATTGGGTGAGTGCCCGCCCTCCCGTCCATCCACTCCCTTTGCCCTTGCAGTTCGCTGCACACGATGAAGCCGCCGGCCGATCCCACGCCCGCTCCGACGCCTCCGACGCCGCCGCCGACCGCCCCGAAGAGCAGCCCGGCGGCCGCGAGTCCAGCGCCCGCTTCCTCGCCGGTCGCGCCGTCCGCCCAGCCGACGTCGAGCCCGCAGCCGACGACCGCGCGCGCCGAGCCGTCCACCTCGACTGACCGCTTCGTCGCGTCACCGGCCCGGCGGGTGGAGAGCGCGGAGAACCCGCTGGCCGGTGAGTGCGGGCGGCAGGGGGAAGGATGAGACCGTCCGTCGTTGCAGAGGACGCGAAGAAAGCGCCCCGCCTGGACGTGAACGGATTCATCGAGCGGCTGATGTCGTCGGTCAGTCGGGACAAGAAGGGCCAAATGGTCGTGAAGAACGTGCTCGCCGAGCCGGGCACCGTCGAGCAGATCATCGCGCGCGCCATCCCCGTCTTCCGGGCCGCCCGCTCGATGCTCCGCCTGCACGCGCCCCTCCACATCGTGGGCGACCTGCACGGGCAGTTCACCGACCTCCTGCGCATCTTCGAGATGTGCGGCCACCCGAAGGACACGGCGAGCACTCTCATACGTTAGGTTTCCCCTCTAATCGTTCGATGCTCGTTGCAGACCTACTTGTTTCTGGGCGACTACGTGGACCGCGGCCCGAACAGCCTGGAGACCATCTGCCTGCTGCTGCTGCTGAAGATCCGCTTCCCGTGGCGCGTCCACATGCTGCGCGGCAACCACGAGTGCTCGGCGGTGAACCGGACGTACGGCTTCTCGGACGAGTGCGAGGACCGCTTCCAGCACGTGCCGCTCAACAACACCGTGTGGGGCGTGAAGCCGGTCGACATGAAGGGCACTCAAGTGTGGAATCGATTCCAGGCAAGTCCTCCTTACTGCATTCGTTCATGATCCCTTCGATGCTTGCAGGACGTGTTCAACTGGCTGCCCTTCACGGCACTCATCAACGAGCGGGTGTTGTGCATGCACGGCGGCCTCTCGCCCAATCTGCAGTCGCTGGAGCAGCTCGCCGCCCTGCCGCGCCCGGTGGACCCCTGCGAGGCGGGCCTGCACATCGACCTGCTCTGGAGCGACCCCGACCCGCACATGCCCTGCGGGCCGCGGGACGTCGCCTGGGGCCCCTCCAACCGCGGCATCTCCTCACACTTCAACGCGACCGCCGTCACGGAGGCCTGCCGCCGGCTCGGCCTCGACCTCGTCGTGCGCGGGCACCAAGTGGTCCAGGCGAGTCCCTCCTTTCATCCTTCCCTCTGTACTCCCCACTCGTTTGCATGACGGCTACGAGTTCTTTGCAAACCGGAAGCTCGTGACCGTCTTCTCCGCCCCGAACTATTGCGGCGAGTACAACAACTCGGGCGCCGTCCTGCACCTGCGGGAAGACCTCACCATTGAGTTCAAAGTGAGTCCCCTCTCCGCTGTCTGCTCATCTTCTCCGCTCCTCTGCAGATCCTCAAGCCGACCCCCGGGACGCCGTGCAAGAAGAAGGGCACCAAGTCCACGGAGGTCAACTTCGACGACCTCGACCTCGACAACGTGGTCGGCGAGGCGGAGGGCGGCGCGGAGGACGAGAAGGCGCCCGTCGACGTCGAGAAGAAGTGAATCCGAGAGTGAATCCGAGGCCAAAGGTGACTGACAATAAACGCGCTCATCCATTCGGCTTGTTCTCGTGCTGTTGATCCAAAACAAAAGGAGTACTGTAAGAGCGGTCGGTACGCAACAAACATCGGTTGAACTCTCCAGTAATTGCTTTCCCGAATTGTTTGCTGATTACTCCCGCTTGTTTTTCTGTTGCAAAAAGGTTACGGTCGCCGGTCGACGTGTTCACGACCTTGTTTTCGGGTGGACGGCTGCCCTCTTGTTTTCGCCGAGGTGTTTGGTGTGCAGACGGAGGGACACGTGTCGAGATTCAATCAAGCCGTTCAGCAACAATAAGCGGATTAAACGGCAGCAAAGGCTCGCCGGGATCGAAATGTGTGGACCGGGATGCTCGTGCTCTTCGAGACGACCGACGCCTCCACCACGTGGATCGGCCGGCGGAGGAGGAGGCGGATGAAGGCGATGCGGAAGGGCCGAATCCCGAAGATCAACACGAGGCTGTCGAGGATCGAGTGGGCGCTGCACGTCATCAACGCGATTTCTGTCCACACTTAAGAGCTTCCGTTAACGAACGACCAAGACTCTCGTGGACTCACTGGTGAGATTCTTCAATCCCGAAGAGTGCAAAGCAGGCCATAAAGAGAGTCGGTAAATAGATCATCACGAACGGGAGCGACAGCTGCAAACGGCGAAAGTAATCGAGTGAAACGCGGCAGAGACCAAAGAACTTACCTGCACGGCCAGTGCAATAAAAAGGTTAACGTGCAGTCGGTACGTTCGCAGCGAAAGACGATGCTTGACCTTGTGAAGCTGCCGAATGGTGATCACGACGAAGAACGGTCGTAAGCACGACCACAAAGCAGATCATCAGTGGCGACCAGGACGCAAAAGTAAATGAACATGGGGTTGAGCTCCAGGTCGTAGTAGAAGACGGGCTCTCCTTTCAGCACCGCCGCTATTTCGGGATAGCGCTGGAATGAACGCGATCATGCGCCTTGAAAGCATTCATTGGACGCACCTCGACAAATTTTGGGGTCAGCAGTTCGGGCGGGACGTACGAAAAGACGACCATCGTGCTCAAGATGAAGGCGGGCAGAAAGTGGAGCAGGAAGAGGAACACGAGGCCCTGCCAACTCAACAGCTTCTCGTACCACGAACGCTCCTGGATCGAAACGATGCGGTAGATGAAAGCAGCGACCATCGAGCACAAGTAGAGGGCGATCAGCACAACGAGAATCGCCTGAAATCGACCACTTTCATTGACTACCATCACTCCAAACGCACCAGTCCAATGTGCCCGCCAAAGTAAGAGCCCAAATGACGGAACACACCACTCGAATAGCCGCCGATGATCGGAAAGATGGGCACCGGCCGCCACAGGATCGTCACGTGGATATCGTGAAGCAGGGAGAAGATCTGAAGCTATTGGTTCTTGGAGCTCTCTTCTTTTTCTCTAACCGAAGTGTTCAAAAGAAAGATGCGGTAGTTCTTCATCTCGCGCGGCGTGTGTTTGAGCAGCAAATAGAAGACGATCACGTGCAGGAAGATGGAGATCGTCCCGTTCACGTGCAGCGTGAGGAAGTAGAACTTGTGGAAGGATTGGTTGAACTCATCCGGTTGCGACGACATGACGAACTGAGCGAAGAAGCACAGTAATCGCTGCTCCCCCGTCCGCTTTCAACAGACGACCGGGCAGCGGAGGAAGACGGGCGGAATCCGCTTAATCAAAACAACAAACGGCCGGTGACGACTTCCGCTTTTCGCCCGAATCCACGAACAATCCGCCGCCGGTTTGTAGGCGGCAATTGGATTGGACGGAGGCCGGGGGTCGCGTTTGTATTCGATTAGTTTCTGGCCGAAGGGCGCATTCGCCGAACGAAAGAGGGCGTGGTCCTCGTATCCCACTCTCACTGAGATTCCCGACGGCTAATTGCTTCTAAATGAGGAGTGATTGATGGCCGAGGCAGGTGTTTCCTCGGAACAGCCACTCGCTACACGCCAGCATCAAGAATCGAGTGAAAGCAGCCAGAAAGCACTCACGTGTTCCCTTTATTCCATGTACAAAACAAACAACGAACGTTAATAGGAGTACAAAACAACCGAAATACAAAAGAAACAATCATCTCATGCTCCCATCATCTCCTCCGGCGACGGCTTGCCCACGGGCGAATCGGCGGACTTCTCGCCTTCCTGCCGTTGGGAAGCGTGCGGCTTCTGCGGCACCAGCTGGGCGAAGTGGCTGAAGACGAAGTCCTGAACAAGGAGAATGAAAGGACGGATGATAGAAAGGAGGACTCACGGGAGAGCACAGCTTCGAGTGGGGGTTGCGGATCTCGTGACGAATCGTGTTGATCGTCTTCAGGATCAACGAGACCCTGATCGTGCGGATGCCGGCGGTCAGGTTGTGGCTGCAAAGAATGGAGTTTACTCAAACGGTCGATCGGCTGTTCGCTCACCTCAACTCGAACGGGTCCTCCACAGCGATGGCGCTCCTCGTCCATTGCTTGTCGATTTTGAGGAGGCGCCGGTTCGCGCGGCGAATTTGAACGACTTCGGATTTCCAGTCGAACGTGTCCATGAAGTCGAAGAACTCGAGGAACAGCTGGCCGACGGAGGAGTCGTTCGGGCGGGTGGGCGGGGCGATGCAGGGGGCGTTCAGATTGGCGAAACGAACGTCCCACTCGCCCTCGAAGCTCCGGCTCATCGGGCAGCACGTAGTGCGACTCGTCCTGCAATTCACCCAGTTGCATTAGGAGTGGGAAGCCCACGACTACCTGCAGGCAAGTGAGTATCGGCGGGTCGGTCTGCTGGAGGAAACTGAGGACGATGATCGTGATCTGAAAGCTCCCCGTCAATTGATGCTTCTTCCAGTTGGTGCCCACCGCGTAGGAGGAGAAGGTGCCCGAAGAGGCGTTGTTCATGTCGCACACGCGGAAGAGCTTCTTTGCGGCCAACACCAGCGGCGCCACTCGGTCGTCCATTCGACTGTACGCGTTCAGTAAGCGCGTGTTGTGGATGGCCAAGCGGTTCGAGCAGGAGATCTAAAGTGCCCCGAATGAGCACTCCTCTCCGTCGAAGCACTCACGTCGCCGTGGAAGGAGACCTTGTTGCTTTGATATCGCCAATTAACGATCGGAATCTTGGCCTTCGGGATCAGGCGGACGCTGTGGAAGGCCGGATCTTGGCGGCAGTACTCGTAGATCAACTGGAGGATCTTCTGCTGCTGTTTCTGAAAGAAGAACGTGAATGCTTGCATGCCCCCATTGGCCGGCCACTTGCCTCGCGCGGGATGTCGCCAGCGAAGAGGATGCAGAGGTCGAGATCGCAGCCCTTGGCCCCGAAGCCGCTCATCAGTGAACCGAACGGGACGAACTCGATGTTCCGTCCTTTCGCAGCGTTGAATTTCTTCTCGAACTTCGCGATGAACGTCGTGGCGGCCGCGACGTCCTCGGCGGTCAGCCGGTGGTCTTCGAACCAGCGCGTGCAGAGGGCGCTCATCCGCTCGGCCAGCCCGTCCACGAACTTCTCGGTCGGAGCAGTCAGTTGAAGAACGGGGCAGTTGCGCCAAGAATGCTTTGTTCCCCTGCAGAAGGAGCAGCGCAGCGTAATCGGGCGCTAAACACACGGAGGAGTGAATGGTTTGTGGGGAAAGGCAGGACTCACGATGATGTGCGTGTTCCAGGCGTTCATTCCATGCAAGTATCTGAACCGCGGCAAGGTGTTCTCGTTTTTGTACTTGTAATCCCCTTTCGTTTCGTACAGGAGGAAGGTGTAGCCGCCCTTTTGCCCGTCGTCCTTCACGTACACTCCACCGTACAGCGTCGTCCTGAAGAAGCGTCCAGTTGAAAGGATGGCAGTCGAACGAACCTCAGTTTCTCCTCGTGGTCGTCCGCCGTCTTCACCAGCAGGAAATCGGCGGCTCCCAGGAAGAGGATGTTGTCAAGGTGGTTGAAATTCTCCATCCGCATTTGAGCGATGTTCACGTACAAAATGGGATCTGGAGGAAGACGGCATGAACAAGACGAGTGTTCGTTTGCTCACCCATAATCCGCAGATACCGGCGGCCTCGATTCTCCTTCAGCATGGGCTCCTTGGACGCGATCTGCACGACCTCCTGCCGGTTGAAGGCGCAACCGTAAAAGCAGATCAACGCCTGGAAGAGGCGCTCGATCGACGGCAGTTCCTCGTGCTGTTCGAAGAGCGGGCGGACGGCAGCCAGCTGCTCGTCGTCGGGCTTCTTCAGAAACTCCTCGAAGGAGCACTCGAACACGATCTGAACACAAACGAATGAACCCTTGGAACGAAAGGAAAGTACCTCGTTGAGAACTGGAATCAACTCCTGTTGCTGCAGAAAGTGGAGCACGAGAAAATCGAAGATGGCGCCCGGAACGCCGTCCTCGTCGAACGTCTTCTCCAGCCCCATGTGCTGAAATCAATCGGCTGACGGAGCAATGGAAGAAAGGAGAACAAACGACAGCCCAATAGCGGAAGATTTGCGCGAGCTGGAGGAACTTCGGGCAGCAGCGAGTGTAGAGCGAGAACAGGCGGGTGGTGAGGGCGAGCCGCTCGGCCTTTGGGTCGATCGTGAGGAAGAGCGTGAGGGACTCGTCGTCGCCCACTTGGACGGGGAACTGGAGGCCGCTGAGGTGCTCCTCGCGCTCCACCGGCTGCATTCCGGGCACGAGCGCGTTGAAGACGTCCATCTTCGCCTCGTTCGAGATCTCCGAGCCGTCCCACGCCGCGATCTTGACGAAGAAGTCGGCGGTCACTCCGGTTCTTCGGGCATCGTGCGGTCGCGCGTGATCAACCGGTTGGAGAAGCCGCCGATCGGAAGGAACTCCACCGAGTAGTCTGCAAGCAACAACGATGATCATAAGAGAAAGAAAGCATCGAACGAACCTTCTTGCATGCTGCCGAACGCCTCCATTGTCGAGCCGATCGAGGCGACTTCTGGGAGCTCGTAGAAGCTGTTGATTTTCCCGATGATGCGCCCGCCGAGCGTATGCATGAACTGCTTGTAGGAGAGCGAAATGCGGGGCTTCTCCTTCCGCCACCAGTCGACCATTTTGCCGCGTTGTTGAAGGCGCTGAAGGGAAAGAAGGAGGTGGAAAGGATGCAGAATGAACTCACATGGCAGAGGAGATCGTGCTCGGGACCTCGCTTTGTGGCCGAGCACGTCGTAGAGGCCCTTCACGTGAGTCTCGCAGAGCTGGCAGAAGAGCGCGCAGTGTTCGAAGTGCCGGTTGCCGCTCGTGTTCTCCACGAGGTAGTTCCTCTTCAGATATTCCTTGGACAACTCGCTGACGGGCGCTTTCTGACCTGAACCCGCGGAAGCAATGAACAAAGGAAGAGTGGAGAGGACTGACCGCAGAGGATCTCGTTCGGCAGCAGACGGACGCACTCCCTGAACATGTCCGCGTAGAGCTCCTGCTTCGCCTCCACGCGGAAGGCGACACCGCTGAACCACAAGGGACGCTGGAGGCCGGCCATCGAGGCCATCACTCGAGCGGTCACTCCGCCGTCGAACAGCGTAATCAGGTGGAACTGGAAGCAGGTGGAAGGAAATGGAAGGCGAGCAAAAGGCTTACAGAGACCAGGATCCGCTTGTCCAACTCCACGCACTCGTGCTTGACGTTCACATCTTGCGGGTCTTCGATCTTCCGCACGAGGGCGATCGCGTAGTCCTCGATGCTGCCCGAGATCTCCTGCACGATGGCCGCCAGCTGCAAGGACCCAACCAGTTGATCTTTTCATTGTTTTTCAGCATTCGTCCGAACTCACCCGTTCGTTGGAGTCCATCCTGAGATCAAATCGAACAAGAACAAACAATCAACTAATGGAAGGCGTCCAAAACTGGCGTCCCACTGGAAGCGTGAGGCGGAATGCCAGAACGACGAACGAGCTTGTCGCTTCTTGTGGCAAACCGCAAGCTCGTGTTTGCTTTAAGTCATTCTGTATGCCGCCTCTGGCAGCCAATGACCCAATCGACGTGAAAGCCAAAAACAAGTGGCCGCAGACGACGATCAAGGGCAACAACAAATCGATTTCTTTTAGTTCGCGCAATAAAAACCGATGATTGATGAGAAGATGAAGTTGCAATCCATCCGTATAAAATTTCTCATTGCTTCTACTGCAGAAGTTTGAAGAAATTCGACGTCCACTCGATTTTGTTTCACTTTCTGTGGCTTTTAAAAGTGATTGAAATTCGAACACGGATGCTTTAATCCGCATACACGTCCCTCCGGCCCGCAGACGGCCGATTTCTTCCGACCGGCGGGCCGCCCGTCTGCAAGGCAGCCGGGGAAAGCGGAAGGAGGCGAGAGAGCGGCCGAACGTGAAGAAGATCTCGGCCGCAGGCCCCCGGGCGGCAGGCAGGCAGCCGGGCAGCCGATCGGGGCGGATCTCCGGCGGCTTAACGACCCCTGCTCGTTTCCCAATTCACGTGTGCACTCGGAGACGGCCGGTCGAAAGCGAGAAGGCGGCCGGTTTAGTCGTCTGCCGCCGTCGCCGCGTGTTGACCTGCGAATTTCTTTGCGATTTCGAGAGCACACCTCATTTCTGTTGTGTTTCGCTCGACAACAACCCGCTTCCCTCCGTTCCACTTGAAATCGGCCGGCTGTTAGAGTGCGCGCGGGGCGGAACGTTAGCGCGGCCGTTCTTCCCACTCACTTCGATCCACGAGTTCTTCCAGCTTCTTCCCATGAATTCGAACTGATTGCTGCCGATTCGCGATGGTCCGCACGCTTTTCGACGTCGCCCTGGCCGCCGTCTGCCAGCACGGCCTCACCAGCAACGTGGCCTTCTTGCCGGGCGAATCCAAGGAGAAACTTCTCGAGTACTTCACCTCGCACGACATGGTTCGAATCTTTCTTAGTTGTGGAGTACTCTTTTCCTCATTTCAGTTGACGTCGCCGGATTGCGTGCGAGTCCTCTCGGAGCCGCTCTTCTCCGAGAATCTTATTCGAATCAACTTCTTCCTCAGCGACCAGTTGACAGATGCCGTCCTTTCGATGGTGGTCGGCAACTCCACGCGCATCCACGAGATCTCGATCATCGAGTGCCCGTCGGTGACTGACAAGGCAGGACCTCCTCCCCCTCATACCATTAGTCTTCTCACCTTGCAGGGGATCATCAACATCACAAAGAACCAAGAGCGCCTCTTCTTCGTTGAACCTGCGGGCGATGCGCAACCTCACCCAAAACGGGCTGAAGGCCGTCAAGTCGCCCGTCCTCCAGTCGGTCGATCTGAGCGGCTGCTTCAAGGTTCATCGCTTCTTTTCTTCTCTCTTTGTTCACCTGCGTGCTTCCAGCTGACGAGTGAGGCCATCTTCGAGCTCGTCTTTCACAATCCGTCGATCAAGCGCTTGTACCTGAACAGCTGCCGTGGGCTCGATGATCAGGCCCTCTACGACATCGCCCATTACATCGGGAACAACCTTCTGTCGATCGAACTCGATTTTCTGCCCAACTTCCTCGAACCGGCGCTCACGATCCAGAGATTCTCTCAAAAATGCTCCAACATAGCGCAGCTCTCGCTTTGCCGCTTCTTCGAGGTTGGTCTGCAGAGAGTGGGAACAACAGAATGATTGCCCTCGTTGCAGCCCGACCTGGACCTCGAGGAGCGAGCGGACGAGTACGAGATCGAAGGCGTGAAGCTGCGGGAGATCGACCTCTACGGGAACCACTTCGCCATCCTTCCCAAGCTGCCGAAAACCCTGCGGATCTGCCGCCTCTCGTTGACGGGCAGCGAGAACGCCGAGGATCTCGCCCGCCGCCTTCGTCTGCAGCCCCTCCTGCGGGAGCTCCACCTGCAGCTGGAATGTCTGGAAGAGGATGTGGTAAGCGGGTTCTTTGCGAAATTTGGCGTCCAAACGAGCAAACCGGGCGCTCGGCCGTCAGCTGCCCGCCGTTCGATCAGCCGGCCGGCCGGCCCGATCACGAGTTCGGCGGGCACTTGATCGCCGGCGTTCAGCTGACCGCCGCCGGTGCCCTTCGATCTTTTTGTTTTGGTCGCCGGAAAGAACTCGTGGATCGGACGGAAAGATCACTCGCTCGTCTTTCAGTCGTCCATCGAGAATGCGAACAACTTCCTCGTCCAGTTCCTGCCGCTCATGGCGCCGCTCGTCACGAAACTGCAGATCACGTGAGTGGCTCTTCCTGCACTCCCAATCACTTTTGTTTGTCTTGTTGCAGACTGCAGCGAATGTCCGAAGCGGCCATCGAAGCGGTGACCGAACGGCTGCCGGCTCTCGTCGACTTGGCGCTGGACGTCCCCCATTTGAACACGCATTACTTGAAGCGGTTCTTTGCCGGTCGGTCTCTTCACGCGTCATTCAATCGATCAAAGCTTGCTTGCAGGCGGCATTCACTCGAAAGGCGCTCGCTTGCAGTCCTTGAAGCTATCCCGCATGAGGATCACCTACCGCGCGCTTTTCGCAATCGGCAAAGGCGCCACGTCGCTGGTCGAGTTGGAGTGTTCGTACATGCCCTGCATCGACGACCGGTTCCTCATCCTGCTCGCGGACAACTGCAAGGCCCTCCGGTCGGTGAACTTCAACGGCTGCCGGTGGATCACGGACCGCGGGCTGTCCGCCCTCGCCCGCAACGGCGCCCTCACGGAGTGTCGGATCCGCGGCACGGGCTGCACGGACAAGAGCATCTACCGCCTCGCCCAGTCCTGCCCCGCCTTCGAGTGGCTCTCCCACCGCGACTTCAGCGGTCGGCCGTCGTTCAGCGAGACCGCCCTCCAGCACCTCCGGAACGCGTGCATCCAACGGGTCATTTGTTGAACGAGATTCTTCCCCCTTCCCTCAATCTTCTCCCCTTCCTCGCTGTCTAACCACTCTCACGAATGAGAGGGCTTAGAACGCGACGAGTTCCACAATTCCGCCTTCTGTCTTGAATGTTTTATTTCTGCTGCATGAACACGAACAAAAGAGAATACTGGGAGCATTAATGAGAAGAAGGAAAGAAAAGACGAAGAGGGCCCGAAAATCGGCCCCAATTGCGTCGAACGGACGTCCAAACCGATTACTTCAGCGGCTTGATGGGCGAGTCGCTTCTCGAAAGCGGCGAGATCGGAGAGCAAACGAAGAAGGAACGTGGGCGAATGTGAACTGCGGCCCGTGTGTGTGAAACGAACAAACCGAACGAGGAGCAACGGTAAGTGAGTGCGAAGCGAACCGAACGGATTCAACTGATCGGGGGAGAACCAAAAATAGTCGGGGGTTTCTGTTCAATGTTATGTACAAAAATGGAAAGTCAACTTCAAGAAGCTACTCAACAAATGAAAAGGAAAGAAGGGTGTGGAAGTCCTACGGATTGGCGCAAAAAAGTGACTGGAGGTAACCGGGGGGCAAAGTGAACGAACGGCGATCCTCAGGACTTGGCAGGCTCCGGTTTCTCGTCCTCCACGGGCCCGAGCGTGTGCCTGAAACCTAACGATGAACAGCCATTTCCTTCAAGGGAACTCACCATTGAGCAATCGGCCGTCGCGGACTCGCGAGGACGTCCATCCAGTGCTTGAGCTCCGCCCCGGAGGCCGAGCAGCCCAGCAGGCAGCGGCCGATGGCGTCGTTGGAGCCCAGCTTGTCGTAATCCATCACAGTGATCATCAACGAGACTTTCTGAAAGCAAAACGAAGAATAAAAGCTGCCGTCCGTCGAACGCACTTGAATCTGCTCGAAGGGCACTTCGAAAGAGAAGCTCTCGTTATAATATGGATTGAGGGTGCACTTCTTGATGCTCGTCTTCTTCTTCTCTGCAACAGGGAGGTGAACGAGAAGTGGATGGACGGCCGCTCACTCAGTCGCTTTCCGCCCTGCATCAAGACGATCTTCACGTAGGGGTCGGACAAACCGCCCACGTCCATCTTCTTCAGGTTCTTCGCCTCCAGAATGACGACCGTCAGCTGCAAACAACCCGCTAGTCATCCCTTCACGCCCTTCCTTCTGCCCACCTTTCCGGCCGTCGGGACGTAGCGCAAGCTGAAGCAAATGTCGCCAAGGCTCTTTTCCTGCAAGCCGGACTCTCATTTTCCTTCTTCTCCATTCGACTCACTGCGTCCTTGTCGTCGGGCGGCGGCGCGATGTCCTTCCACTCTTCGATCACCTGGCCGAGGTCGATCTTCCCCAGGGGGAGCAGCACCTGGCCGATCTGATCGTGCTTGCTGAAGCGGTCGAAGTCGTAGATGGAGAACACGAGCGTCTTGTTTCCGATCTCGTTGAAGGGCACTTTGAAGATGAACGTCTCGTTGAACACCGGGTTGAGCGTCTTTCGATGGACCTTCGTCTCGACCTTCTTCTTCTTTTCGGGCAGCAGGTAGAGCTTCACGTAAGGGTCGCTGGTTCCGCTCATGTCCATTCCGGGCAGGTTCTCCGCTTGGATCACGGTCACTGACAGCTGCGGAGAACAACGGATTAGAATAGAAGCTATAAAAAAGCGTACTTGTCCTTGTTGAAAGTCGTAGTCGAGTTTGTATTGAATGCGACCGAGATTGACCTCTTCCTTCTCTTCGGCCTGCTCCTTCTCGTTCTGCTCCATGTGCTCCTCGAGGGCGTCGAGGTCGGGCTGCAGTTTGTTGGCGGCCATGAAGTCGGTGGGGCCGGCGCCCGCCCCGCTGCCCTTGAAGAAGCCCTTGAAGCCGCCTTTGCTCTTGTTCTTCTCGCCATGCCTCTTCTTTCCGAACAGCTTCCGGATGAGGGCGTACGCGCAGCCGAGGACGATCAGCAGCGCGATGATGCCGACAAACACAAAACCCCATTCGGGCACTAAACGAAGGAATGAGGTCACTTGAACCCTCCGAGCAGACAATTCAACACTTTTTCTGCAATCCGATCTCCTTTCCGGCTCGTGAAATTCGAGCAAACACAACAATGTTTGGTCAAACACCCGCAAACGAAGAGGATAAAAGAACTTACTGCCCGTCTTCTCCATCACCTTCTCCTTCACTCGGTCTTTGAGGTCAAACGCCTGATCGGCGATCGCCTTGGCCATCGATTCCTTGGGCGTCGTCCTGAAATCTCCGCTCGTTGTGGCCATCGGGACGGGCGGCGGCGTCATGGCGGGAGGAGGGAAGAAGGCGAAAAGAAGCGGGCGTCCGTGAACCCCCCCGACCGTCCCACGTGGAAGCGGACAAGCGGCCGACCACCTGCGGGCGATTTGCATTCGCCGTTCGGCTGGCGGTCGGCGAGTTTCGATCACTCGGCTTGTTTTCGATTGCGCAAAACAAGTGGGAGATTCCCGCAGTTTCGATCAAAACAGGACGATCTGTCGACCAAACATGAGCCATGAGCCCGAAAGATCAGAACGGAGTGAATCTTGAACACTTCTTCAAGCATTCTAATTGGATCCTCCGCCCGAATGTCATCGCTTGAACGAAACGGAGAGCAGTCGGCGCGAAATGCCGCTCAGCCAACATCCCCAACAGCAAGGAGTTCATTGCGTATAGATGGAAAACCGCAGGCCTAATGACCGTTTCGTTCGTTCCCGGAAGACCCCAGCCGGGAGGGGGCGAACTCACGGAATTTCGGCGGTGGTCGGCGGCAATCGGGAGGGTCGTGGGGCGGCGGTCGTCCGGACGACCATCGGGATCTCGGCCGGCATCTTCTCCTTGTTCAGCTCCTCCATCTCCTCCTCCATCTCTTCCGGCTCCTCGTCGTCGTTCAGCCGCACCATCTCTGCTGCGCGCTCTGCAGTGAACGGGGCGATTAATAAGAAGCAGCAGGAGGGAGTTCTCGCCCTCGACCCCCGCTCGTTACGAAAAGCAAAGAAAAGAGGGCAATTAGCGGCCTCGAAAGGGACGAATCGTGACCGGCGGATTTCGCAAACACGAGAACACGCACATTCATCCCGAGGACGGCCCATTAATTCCTCCCCCTGCCCGCCTTCTCGCCTCTAATCTCCGCATCCGTCCACCGAACCCGACGGAAGCCGGCGGTTTCTTCTGCGGGATCGCCGATCTCCGAGACGACCGGCCGGGCGGTTCGAAGACGCCGGCCGGCCGGCCCAGCCGCCGCTCACTCCAAGACGACCCGCGTTTCTCGAGGACGCCGACCGAAACGACCGGCCGGCGAAAGTTTTGGGTTCGGCGGACGAAGACGGCGGCCGGCCGGTCGGCCGAAGAAGTCGGAAACCAATTGGGAAACGAAGGCCGGCGGATTAGAGCGAGCCGAATGATTAGAGGGGAGGGAATCGAGTACAAGCGGCCGTTTCGTTGGAACAAGCGGAACGATCGTTAGTCTCGCGGAAACCGGTGAGTAATCGCCCGCCGGAACGTTCGGCCGAATGCCTCGGCCGTGATTAAAAATTCCCGTGCGGAGAAACGAACAAACGTCGTGGGCGAACGGATTGGCCACAAACAAGAAGGACGTTTTTCCTCCGCCTGCCTTTGGCCAGCTGGCATTCGTCGATCAGAAGACGACTAAGCTGATTTTCTTGTCAGATTGCAAGTAGCTAACCAAACGCATATAGATCGAATCCATCGTGGGAAGTACATCGAAAGACTAAGCCAAACAATAGTCATCATTTACCGAGCGCTTCACAACCCAAAAGAAGTCCAATAAACGACAGTAACGACCTTCTACTCGAACGACAATCAATTAGATGGTAAAAGGCGTGCACGGAGGCTAATCGAAGAGCCATGGACGTGTTCGATGAGCAGAAACAACGAAAGAAGATGTCCGATAACCCGCAAACGTACAAAAACGAGCGCCCGTTTTGCCGTCGGCCGTTTGGCGCCTCGAAAGTCGGCGGGCCGTGCGGACGGCCGAGAGTTCCGCACGAAAGAAAAGAGAACTACGAAGCAGCAGAAGAGGAAAACGCGCCCACCAAGAGGCAAAAACTCCCGCCGGTCCTCGACGTGCCGTGCGCTCCGGCGGCCATGTGCGGCCACTCCCCGCTCCTTCTTCGCGTATGGCCACGCCGCCCGCCCGCCCGCCCGACTTCTTCTTCTTCGTCCTTTTTATCGACGGAATGCGGCGGTTGGGCGGCGGAAAATCGAAGAAAAATTCGATATTCTTTTCGAAAGCCCGCAGTTCTCGACCGCCGCCGTCGGCACGGCCCGAGCGAAAAGAAAGGAAGGAGAAAAGAACGTCAAAACGCAAATTTCCGTCCGACCGCAAGCCGCCCGCTGATTTCCCGACCTGCGGCGAGGAACAATGGACGAGGAACGGGGACGTCGACCGGTGTGTTCACGAGTTCAAACCGCAACCTTCGGCGGGCGAACGAGCGGGCGGGCGGGCGGCAGGTGGACCGACCGGCGGCAATCGAATTCCGATCCGAAACTCGCGGCTCGTGCGGAAGCGAGCGCTCCGAGCGGACGGCGGAGTGTCGGCGGCTAATCCCCGCCGATTTCCGCGAATTACGCGCCGTCGTTTGCCGCCGGATGAGCGAATCGTCCGCAACGCTCCCCGCCGGCCTCCACGTGAATCCGACGGTGGCCGAAAGAAAGAAGCTCGTCTTGCCGCTCGCCGCTCCGCCGAGTCAAACGAACCGCCGCCAATTCGATTACTCCGGCGAGCGTTCAAAACAAACAGCGAGCCGGGCGGCCATCAAGTCGATTGAATGCGGGCGAATCTGCGGAAGACAAGCGGAAGAGAAGGAGGAGCGTCTTCCGCACACTCCGGGGCGTCTTTCTCTTGCTCTTCTTTCGGTTGAACTTTCCGCCCCCCCGCCCGCTGTTCCGCGGGGATTCGAGGCCAGCCAGCGAACAGCCCAGTTGTTCTTTCCCGTTCTGTCCGTTGATTAATCCAAAACGAAGAAGTTCGAAACATCAACAGGAAAACAAACGATTAGTCCAGTCGGCCGGGCGTGTTTACGAGGGCAGCGGATGTCCACGTGTTCTCCGAGTGCCGCGAAGATCGACGGTCTCTTGCGGCTCGTGGAGCGAAAGAAGTGATTTGTTCCTCTTTAACGGCTCCATCGGCCCCACTCGCCGTCTTCCTTTCGGCTCGTGGCTGGAGTGCCGACCGGCCGAAAATAACCGCCGAATGATCAATCGAGCATTCCGCGGCCAAAAACTACCCTCCCGGCCGCTCTTCGCGAATTCCGACGGCCGTTCGGGCGGAAGTCCGCCCGCCCCTCGACCGGCCTATAAAATCCGGCCGGTTCGACTTCGACGGCCAGTCGGTGGACGTGTCAAACGGTGTCCTTCTTGTTCTCCTCCCCCTACTGGTCCCTTCAACGAGTTCTTTCCTCTTCGTGAACAAGTGAGTTCTTCTCCATTCACCGACGATCCTCTCTTCATTCGATCTTCTACTCTCCATCCATTCACCTCTTCGTTTCAGAACGAAATGGGCGTCACTGCGGAAAAGTGTTGGATCTGCGGGTCGGTGATCCAGAACGTGGTCGAGCATCTGCGGAAGGTGAGTGCTCTCAAGACTGGGATGAAGAAGCCAATTCACTTCTGATGCAATGTAAAGCTTCGATCAAGCTCGTATCCCCAAGCAAAACACAACTGCATTAGCGAAACGTCGAAATCTCCAGAGTTTTGTGCTCACTGGACCAAAAGTCCGTTCGTCCATTCCGCCCGCCTGCTTCCCGCGGCCTCACTCACTTCCGTTCGTTTCAGCGGCACGTTCTTTCGGACCGCGAGCTCGAGGCGACGATCACCCACTGCCGTCTGATGACCGCCGCCGTGTTCAACGTGAACGAGGACGCCGATCGTCCGGCATCGTCTTCGTCGAGCGGGAAGGAGAAGAGCGGCCTGAAGCCCGCCCGCAAGATCTCCGCCTCCGTCCTCCAGGGCCGCGTCACCAAGCGAGTTCGTTTCGACGAGCGGCTGACCGCCGTTCGAAAGTTCTCCACTGCGTAGTTCGATGCGAGTGATTACCGGTCGTCTTTATTTCGATTGTTAGTCTTCAATAAACAGCGAAGTTCAAACGGTGAGGCGGCGGAAGGAATCGAAGTCGCAGATCTCCTCCACGAGCAGCCGTTGGATGCGGGTAGGGGCCATCTTGTAGAGGGCGTTTGTCAAATTCAAGCTGCGCGGAATGAACACTTCCGTTTGCTCCAATCGGATCGCTTCAACGGCCGTTCGAGCGACATGGTCGGGCTTCATCATTTGGGCCAATGGCGACCTGGAACGACGCAAGATGTTAGTTGGTTCATTCGCTCTTCTGCTCACTTGGCCTTGACGTCTCCTAACATTTTTGTTTGTACGTAGCCGGGGCAGATGCAAGTTGTCCGAATGTTGTTGCCCTGTGCGCGCATCTCCGCGTCCAAGCACGCAAGATAGGCGGCAAGAGGCGTGTTTCGTCGCACAGTAGGCGGGTGCGGGCCCCAGCGCCAAGTGGCCGAGAACAGAGGCCGTCGCCACGATGTGCCCCTCGTTCCGCTCCAACATCGAGGGCAGCAGGCCGTGAACCAACTGAAATCTCCTTGCTTGAATGGAAAGAACGGAGAAGCGAACGCACGTGAACGAGCGGAAAGAAGTTGACGTCGAAAGCGCGGGCGAACTGTCGGTCGTTCTTCTCGCGATCCGCGTCAAAGAAGCCATGTCCACAAGTGATCTGAACACGCCGTTCACTTCGCTTCAACCGAATCGTTGAACAAACCCCCGCATTGTGGAAGAGGACGTCGACCGGTCCGCCTTCCCGTTGGGTCCGCTCGAGAGTTCTGTAGATCGCTTTTTTGCTCGCCGATGTCCACCGTGTAGACGTGAGCATCCGCTCCCATTTGCTCCACTTCTTGCTTCAGCGCCTTCAGCCCTTTCGTCGTTGACGTCCCAGAGAGACAAAAGAGCGCCCTTCCTTTGCAAACTGAACGAAAGCAGTCAATGACCAACGAAAAGAAACTCACTTCCAGCGCCAACGCCCGTCCAAGTCCACCCGAAGCTCCAGTGAGGAGGATGTGCTTTCCTTTTAGCGACTTCTGCGGCAAGAACGAACCCGGGACCAACGCATAGAACGACCAGAAGATCCACAAGCCGATCAAACGGCAAATGATGAACAACTTGGGTGAGAACGGCGGTCAGAACGGGCGGCAGTGGAGAGTCTTGGCAAAAAGAGATTAGTTCTCCAATGACTACGCTTTAACACTTACCTTTGTCCATCTTGTTGCAAAGTGAACACAAGAGAGTGGGCTGAGATAGAACGAAGTGCAGCTTCTTATCCAAACCGAAAGTCCAAACGGCGCCTTCAGATTTACGACTTTTAGGGTTCAGTCAGGTGCAACCTGCAAGCCGCTTACGAACCGAAGAGAAGAGGGCGGAGATCGGCGGTTCGCAACATTCAACCCGAGGAACGATAAGGCTGAGGCGGTCGAGGGTTGAAGGCCTCCACTCGTGCACCCGTTCCGCCCTCACGTGGTTGCTCGATTGATGCCTTCGTTGGCCCTAAATTTTGCTTTTTCTTGCTCTTTCTTCCGATGTTCAGTTGCCTTGCAAACTCTCGCTCTTTAGGGATCCTTGCATGGATTTCGTTTTACGTTCGGAGTGTCGCAGCAACAAGTTCTGAGTTGATTCAAGCAGCGTAGTCTTTCCCTGCTTTCATCACGAGAATGAACGAGCAGTGATAAGAGGGGGGAACGTGTTTCCGGGAAGCCGGTTGGCGGCGAATTAGCCGGGAAAGTTGGACTTGAGAGTGGTTTCTTCAGCCGCGAACGAGAGCAACAATCGAGGGGATTTATTTCTTGAACAGAGAATCAACGATCGTCGTCTGTCCGCCGCCCTCCGCCCACTTGTACTCGAAGTTCTCCTTCGTCCAAGCGAGCAGGCCGAAACACCCGGAGCGAGAACAAGACGGTGGTGAGGAGGACGAGCGACCACCAGCACAAGGCGAGTTCCTCCGTGAACGCCGTGAGCAACTTCTCGTGCGTGCCCTTCGAAGCCCATACTGCAACGAGTGAGTGAATGGGAGAAAGAAGGACGGAGAGAGACACTCACATCAAGACGCAGCACCCCACCGGCGTCAAGCAGATCGCCCACAGGACGGAGATCACGAACTCGGGCATCCGCTCTCGCTTCACCCAGAAGCTCGGCCGCTTCCACTCGCCCAACGGCCGCAAGCAACGGCGCAGTGCGTACGGGAATCCGCAGGCCTCGCAGGTCTGAAACGAGGAAGATCAAGGGGACAAACGAGAGGGGGTCACTCGCCGTCTTCTTCGAGCAGTTCACCCATCGAAGCAGACATTCCGAGTGAACGTGTGCAGAGGTTCCCCGGCAGTCGCAAGGAGAGACCAGCTCGTCGTGCTCGTCTTCTTCCAGGCAGATCCTGCAGAACGAAGCGGCCATTCTGCTCGCCAGCACAACCGCAGGCCGAACGCGAGTGCAAATGAACGAAGAAAGAAGCAAGGCAGATTTGAGGGGCTGTTCGCTATTCAAAACTTCGAAGATGGCCTTGAGTGCTCGTTTTGTTATAGCAAAAGGTTTATTCAACAAACAAACGCTTTAGCACGCATCCAAATCTTCCACAAACACTCCTATTTCGCCGCTTTGCTCGCTGCTTCGAAGGCCCGTCGGCAGTCTTCGGCAGCGGCGATCTCGTCGCAGATCAGCCGCTGCACGGGAGCGGGCACAAACTTGTAGAGCGCGTGGTAGAAGTAGAAGATCCACGGCAGCAGGAGGACCTCTTGGTTGAGACGGACCGCTTCGACCGCCCGCCGAGCCACGTATGTCCGGCTCCAGCATCCAAATCAAACCAAGATCTGAAAGCAACCAGTCATCCACCAATTCCTGCTTCTTTAAACTCACTTGTACTCGAAGCCGTTGACGAACGGTGTGCGGACGTACGTGGGCGAAATGACCGTCGTCTTCACGTCGCTTCCCTTTTGCTTTCAGTTCGCCGGCCAGGCATTCCATGTACTTCAACGCAAACAATAAAGTGATCAGAAAGGGAGAGGAATTACCGCCACACACGCCGTTTTAGTCACGCAATAGTCGGGCAGAGGGGCGAGGGCGATGTGCCCGCCGCCGCTCGCCGTGACCACGACGTGGCCCTCGTTCCGCTCGAGCATCGACGGGAGGCACGCGTTCACCAGCTGCAAAGAAGACCGTTGTTTTGGAAAGCGAGCGGGAACGAACGTAAGTGAGCGGCAGAAAGTTGATCCGATTCGAAAGGTCCATCCCGCGGTCGTTGGTCTCCGCGTTCGCGTGGAAAACGAATGGCCGGTGCCCGAAATTCCCGCGTTGTGATGGACGACGTCCACCGGGCCGCACTCCTTCCGCGTCTCCTCCACCGCCTCGTAGACCTTCTGCTTTGTCGCTCAAATCAACTACGAACGTGTGAACGACGCTCCCGACGGCTTCGAGCTCTCGCTTCAGTTCGCTCAACCCCTCCGCGTTCACGTCCCACAACGCCAATCGAGCTCCACTCTTTGCGTACTGAACAGGAAGCAATAGAGAACGAATGAACGATCGCTTACTTCACGAGCGAGCTGCTTTCCAATGCCGCCGCTTGCACCGGTCAGAAGAACCAATTTGCCCTGGAGCGACTTCTGGTGGAGCCACGAAGCAGGCAGCAGGGCACGGATCGAATGGAAAATCCACAAGTAGAAGAAGCGGGCCAAGAACAACGCGAGCGACACGAGATCCTCAACAAAAGAAGTCGGCTTCCGATCTGAACGAGCAAAAGGAGAACGAATAAACGGTACTCGGTTCCCTTACCACAAGCCATCTCTTCCCGATTGAAAGCCGGCAGTTCGTGGTCGTCTTCAATCCGTCCGAATGGTCGGAATTCGACTCCAGACTTCCGCCACGTTCGAATTGGAAGAGTTCAGGGAATTCCGTCTGATTAAGTGGAACTGATAGCCCGTCTTTCTTCCTTTCCACTCGGTTTGGACCTCCCACGACGCCCTCGGACCACCCACGACGGTAATTGAGCCATCTTCCTCGTTGCCCGGCTGATAAGCAGAACAATCGGTCGACTGTTCTTCGAAACGACTCCTTCCGCTGCGAATGCGAGGTGTCGATCAGGACTTGCCTTGAGAGGAATGAACAGGAAGTCATTCTGACAGATTGGCTCCGCAATGTTGAATCGAAAAGAAAACTGGATGTCATTTCTAGTTTCTCGTTTGTTTGTTTAATTCTTTTCGGTTGAACTTTAAACTTCGTATTCGGCGGTGGCATTCGAGTTCAAAAGAAGCGAGTGATGAGCGCGAGTTTAAGAATTCACTCTCGCCGATGAGCAACCGGAGCGGAAAACGCCGCCTCGAATCAAGCGGCGGGAGGCGGGATGCTCGCCGTCTTTTGTAAACTCGGCGCCCGCCCGCCGACCGAACGAACGAACTTGTTGACGGGCGCGCAGGAGGGAATTCGATCAGTAGACTCGTGGAACGATGGCGAAGTCGGCTGTTTTCTTCCTCCTCTTTGCGGTGCTCGTGCAGGGCAACCTCGACTCGCCCACCAACCAAGGGGACAAACTGGGACCGTTGGGTCGACACCTCTTCCTCTTCCGCGTGCCCGAAGAGTGGCGGCGAGTGGACGAGCAAACGGACACCGCCACCCAGCAATCCGCCCAGCAGACGAGCGAGTGAGTGTCCGATCTTCTTTCAAACTCACTCCCCCTCCTTCTTTGTTGCAGACCCGATTACTACGATGCCGTCGCTCGCGGCCTGGACGACGGCGACAAGAAGCAGGTGGACGGGACGACCGGCAGGCGACGCGGAGCCCGTCCTCTCGCCTCCCGAGTTCGACGCGGTGCCCGCCCTGAAGATCAACCAGAAGGACTTCGAGACGAAACGGCTGAGCAACTTCCGCTCCTTCCAGCCCGAACCGCCGACCGCCCAAGTGATGGTCGAGCCGGCGGAGCGCCGCGTGGTCGACGGGGACACGGGCCCGCCGTCCATCCAGCCGCCGCGCGACTTCTTCCAGCCGCCGGTTTCTGCCCGCTTCGTTCAGCCGTCCTCCTCCTCCTGATCACCCCTTCAAATTGATGCCCCCTCCCTCGTATCTCCGCACTCTCCGATCCTCCCCCGCACGTGTGTAAATCGAAGCCCGTAGTCTCTCACTTGTAGTCGTTCGTGATGTTTTTGTTTGTCGCCCATCACGAGAATGAAGAGCGAGTAGTCGAGAGCAGGAGAATTGTTAAATTCGCCCCTCACTCCAACCTGCCGCCGGGGAAGGTGGGTGTTTATCATCAAAACGAAGACGAAGGAGCGCCCCGCCGAAGTGCGAGCGGCCGTCTTTCGGGAGCAAAAGTGCGCCAAAAGGAGCGCAGGAGAGGCGTGTGTAATTGGACGGCCGGGGGACGTCACGAGTCGCCCGGCGGTTGTGATCGACGGGCAACCTCCGCGCACGTTCGGGAGGGCGCCTCCGGTCGATGCCGCCGGTTTGTCCTTGAATTCCAATCGAAATTCGTTCCGCTTTTCACGATAAACGGCGGTCGGCGGACGCAGCGGGTGGCTTTCGCTCTTGAAGCCCAGAAAAGACGAAAGTTGCGAACGAGAAGCATTGATTAGGAACAACCGTAGGAAATTTATTCCGTTTCCTCTTCTTTAACCAGTGAGTCACGGCGTCTCTCGAAGCGGGCGTCGGTAGTGAGCGAGGCCGAGCGTCGAATTTTCGTAGTTGTACACTAAAAAGCAGCATTTTACCCCGTGGTGTCATTTAATCAGAGACAAACGAACCGTGACAATAGGCGTTGAGGAATCGACCACCCAGTTGCCAGCCGGGGCTGTTCGAGTAGCCGACTATCCACAATCCAAAGATCGGATTGACACCAATCGGAATCGTCTTCAGTTTGAGGAGCTAAACGAGATTCCAGTTGTAGTGGTGGTCGCCCAGGCGGAACATGACCTCGATTGAAGCGTTGCAGCGAACAAACAGGATGTCGTACTCGATCATGAAGAGGCCCTGCTGGAAGAAGAAGTCGGCCACGTGCTGCGGCATCCCCGAGCCGGGAACGTCGGGCACCGAGCTGAGCTGCAATCCACGCATCGATCACTCACTCCCGTCCGCCAAACACACGAGTGTCCTGCCGAACTCCCGGAAGCCGGTGATCGCAAACGAGTCCGCTTCAATCACCCAATACTTCGGAGAGGTGAGCGGGTGATAGACGAGAGTCCGCAGGTCACATCGCTGCGGGTCCACGTGGCCGAGGACACCGCGCGAGTAGAAGGCGGCGAGCGAGAGCAGCGGCTTCCGAATGAGCTTCTGCTCGTACCACTGCCTGATCAGGGCGCCGTCCATTGGGCGAGAAGCCCGAACAGAGCGTCTGCAAACACGAACGATCGAAGGGAACGTGTGAGCAACCAAACCTGCGTACAAGGGGGGCCGACTCAAAGAAGCGGATGTCCGCCGAGAAGGCCGAAATGAACGAGACGTTCGGAGAAATGAAATCGTGGCCGTCCAGCCCGACGATCTTCAGTTGATCGGCCACGTAACGGGCGGAAATCGGCCTCCTGTCCGGATACCTGGCCATGAACTCGCCATTGAGCAGAGTGCCGGTCGACGAGGCTTCGAGGTCGTACCGCTCGTTCTGCTGCCCGCAGATAAACTGAACGTACTGCGGAGTGATCGAATGGCAGAGTGGGGTGGCAGTAGAGGTCTGCCCACAAGTCTGCACGAACAAGCGGGATTAAAGAGATCTCGATGCAAACCGACCGTCCGAACAGTAACGAGCGCAATCCTTCCGCCGCTCTCCGCACTTCTGATCGACGAAGATGACGCCCGTCTGTCCCGAATGGCGAAGTACGCGCGAAATGTGCGGGCGGGATTGCCGACTTCCAGTTGGATCACTTAAAGAAATCTGTAAGATGAACTGAAAGAAAAGATTACTCGGACGGGAGAAGGGATCGTTCGGGTTGGCCATCAGGTCGAAAATGAAGATGTCTCTCCGCACGGCCTCTCCATCTCTTCTGCATTCTCTGACTGGTCGGTAGATGCGAAGAAGATTGGGCAGAAGTAGAAATATGAATGCAACGATTGTTGCCATGAGTCAACAAAAAAGTAACAACGAATTCCTTCTTTTCTTTTTATCAACGGCCGACTTCCGAATCAAGCGGCGAGCGGAAGCCACCAGTCCGTTTCTTTTACGGCCATTAATCCTCTTTCAAACGTCCTTTGTGCACAAAAAGAGTGTCTGTTTACGCAATCGAACCAAGAGAACGTCATCACTGGCGGAGGGAATCAAACGATCTTCGTGAGCGGCTTCGAGAATCCGATTCGCTTTCGGTTGTAGTCGAGCAGAACGCAGTGATCACGGAAAGCGGGCTCTCCGAGCACCCAGTCGACGCCCGGAAAGCGGCCGTCCGGCGGTTTGATCAACACAATGCATACGGAGCCGTCCTTCGACTGAACGAAACGAACGGATGAGTGAACGAGTAGAATGGATGTGGCTTACGGGAAACGACGTATTCGCGTGCCTTGAACATGTGTTTGTGGCCGTGGATCACGATCTTCAGAGGCGGGCAGCCGGAGCACTCGAGTGCAGGGGACCGTGTACTCGTTCACCGCCCTGTTCCATCGCGCTCGCAGTCGTCGGTGAAGAAGGCGGATGGCCGGGCGAGGGCCGTGAATGTAGCGGCTGTTTGGGGCGACGAGCATCCGCCCGCCTCGCACTTTCTGTCTTCCCATCGTCACACTTAACACAAAGGATATGGAGGGCGAATTAGTGGGTGAGTGCACTCACTGGCCGACCCTCATCGTCCACAAACCCGGAATGTCCACGTCCACGTGTTGATAGAAGTAGTTGAGGTGGCAGTTCGCAGCGTCCGTGTTCCCGAAGCTGATCAGCCCCTGGGATTCGAAGAGGTTGGGCTGCTCGAAGGTGAACGACTGGAGGTGGAAGTTGATCACTTGGCCGCCGACGACGTTGAAGAAGCGGGAGATGAAGGAGTTGG
The DNA here is from genome assembly GCA_024699865.1 of Aphelenchoides fujianensis. Taxonomy (NCBI): domain Eukaryota; kingdom Metazoa; phylum Nematoda; class Chromadorea; order Rhabditida; family Aphelenchoididae; genus Aphelenchoides; species Aphelenchoides fujianensis. The sequence goes on along the minus strand of JAMPIO010000007.1, from coordinate 393,353 downwards.
GGATGAGCGGCATCCCCAGGCCGAAAACCGCCTCCACATTCGAGTCGACGAGTTCGCCCTGAAGTTGGTCGACGATCCCGAACTGCAGGCGGGTGTTTTCTGCCGTCTGAACACAAAGACTTTCTTCTCTTTCTCAATCCACTCGCTTCACATCGAGAATGACGTCTGTTCCTTCGATGCCGGTCTGGGAGAGTCCCCTTATAGTCGCCGGTGAAGGGCTTGGGCGGGAGGATCGGCAGGTAGGTGAGCGAATTCGAGCTGTAGCCCTGCCGATTCAACCGACAACGCGGCTGTGCGCAGTTCTCGTCCACCACGAAGAAGTCGAAGCCGTTCATCACGAGCTCCACGATCAATCGTTGGTCTAAACAAACGAGAATGAAGGGCAGAAATCGGCGTTCGTCTCACTTCCGGCGGCCAGCCTGCCAACTTCCAGATTCATGAGGAGATCGCCTGCAAACGCACATCTTTTTGTTGAAAAGGCGAAAGAACTGCACCATTTCGGTTGACGTAACCCTTCACAAACGAACGGGCCACACAAGAACCAATCGTGCAAAAGAAGACGAGCAAGAAGACAGCGGTTGAATGAACGGCCATTCCAGCTGCCCACTTGGATTCCTTCTGGCCGTGGCTTGTGTTCAGTTCTTGCATTGGCTTTAAAGCATTTTTGTGGTGTTTGTTTTGAACCAGCAAGGCGCCGCCTTCGGCGGCTCCCTGCTTTGTACGCTCTGCTTTATCCTACAGCATCGTGTGGCGGTTACTTTTCGGTACTTATTGAGCAGGCTTTTAGCATTAGAAACCGCAAACAAAGTTCAAAAAAGTCGATTTCCTGCGCAGCGGGAATTGGCCCCAAGAGCGCTCTACTCAAGCGGCTCCAGCATAGCTCAAAGTCGGCCGATCGACTCACTTTTTTCTTTATTGAGTAGCTGAGTAAATCCGCTACATGTTTAATGCACTTTTTAACACCAACAGATTCATTAACTGGATGAAAAATCCATAAAATCGCAAAAAATTTTAAGAGCAAGACTTTCGACCCCCCCGGTTCGATATTAACGGTTTCGATCTTGGTTGATCTGTTTACACAATTCGATCACCTAGTGTCCAATGCATGTCGCTTAGTTTTTTGGGTTTGTGAATCTGCCCACTTTCGGAGATAATTGCGAAAAACCGATCTTGAAACTCGCCAACGCGGGAACGGCGCTCCCTCGCTACAACGACACTTTTTTGGAAAGCGGTCATTTGGAGCGGGTAGAGGACGTTCTCGGCTACGTCCGTGCTGAATTTCACGTCATTTAGAGGTTGGCAAGTATACGAAAAAGTGGGCGGAAGATGGCCCGAAATCGCGACATTTTGACCTTTTACCCGCAATATCTCGCGACTGCGTTGGAATTTCGGAAGTCGGGTTTCAATTCGGTAATCAGCGTGGTCGACTTGCTATGTGTGGGTTTTGCGGAAGCGTGAAACTCAAAAAGCGTTTCATACATCATCACGCATTGGGGGATGAGGCGATTGACGCAAAATCGTCCCTTTCGGTCCCCGTTTGTGTCGAGCGGTTGGCGAGCGGGAAGAAACCGCTTCTTTTGATCCCAGCTGCTCAAACATCCGATGGGAGCGAAATCCCCGTGCTTCTTGGTTAATTACCCCCAATCCTCGAGTCTCTCCGCCTCTTCGACGTCGGAAGGGCGGCGGAATTCACGACCTTCCGCTCTCAAGGTCACGCTCGGGATAACAGAAAACAACAGCGATCAGCAGCGATCAACAAACAAGAGGAGCGTTCTTGAACGTCTGATGAGTGATCGACGTAATCAGCGGAAGCAAACACAAACTACACGCTATTTAACGCAAATGAACCCACGTTGCGCGAGTGGCTAATCGGCGGGCGAACGGATTCACCGGCGGTAAATCGGGATTCCGCGCGCGGTTCGCCGTTCCACTCCGTCGGTCCGCTTTCGCTTTCTTTCCGGTGACATGCGAGCAACGGAAAGAAGAGATTGCGCAATCGGTTCAATTTCTTGACTGATGAGTGAAATTCAAGGAGTTCATTTCATTTCGATTGTCGTCTTTCGCCTTCCGCTCGCGACCTCTTTCCCTCCAATTCGCGGGCGGAAAACAAACGCGCGTTCCGCCGATTGCGCAAGAGCGGGCGAGAACAATCGGCGGGCGTCTTTGTTCAGCGGAATGGGCGGCTAATCACGTTCGTTCGTCTGTGATCACCTCTTTTCGGAGTTTGATCCCGCGCACGACTTCAAGAGCTGAACGGGAACGCGGGATTCGTTGTCCTCTTGCTCCTTACCGTCAGCCTTTTCCTCTGCAGATGGCCGCCGAATCGCCACCGTCGGACGGCCTCTTCGCTCGATGGCTGAACGACCGGCCTCGAGTGGACGGGCGTTCGGGTCGCCCGCCATCCGTGGAAGATCGTTGGCTTCTGCTTGGTGCTCACGGTCGCTCTGCGCGGTGAAGACGGCCACTACGAAGTGAGTTCTCTTCTCTTTCTATCCCAACTGATGCTCCTTCAGAAAACAGAGCGATCTGCTCGCCTACGCCCCGCCCGGCGCCCGTTCTCGCGCGGAACACGCCGCCTTCCAGGAGTTCTTCGGGCGAGAAGGGCAAGGAGTGATGACCTACGTGCTGATCGAAGCGAAGGACAACCAAACGATGCTGCGGTTGCCGCACTTGAACGAGACGGTCAAAGTTTGCTCCTTCTTTCTTTCGCCCTCTCTTGATATCTTTCTCTTAGGTGCTGGACCACATCAGCCGCAACTTCAAGAATCCACAACGCGGCCCTGAACAGAAGCCAGTCGTTCGAGGAGTTCTGCACCGGCTTCTGTAGTTTGAACGAGCCGGTCAGGCAGTTCTACGTAAGCGCTCGGCCTTTCACTTTCCATTCACTTCCTGTTCGTTCAGAACGGATTCCTCATCCAGCACACTCAACTCCAATCGCAGGGCTTCTTGAACCCGCGGATTCGTTTGAACTACCCGACGACCTCGTTGTTCGGCAGGTCTTTCACGATTCAAGTGCGTTTTTCTCATGAACGAAGCAATCAATAAGTGGCCTTAGGCCAACTTCTTCGGAGTGGAGCGCTTCTCGGACGAGGAAATCGCAGGAGATGGCCGAACGGAGCGAAGTGCCCGTCTTCACGAACATGAAGGACGTCCGCATGATCGTCTTCCAGTTCCGCGCGGACAAGGACGTCAACTGGGCCGAGGAGGCGGTCTTTGACTACGAAATGGCCATCGCAGACCTCTATCGAGAGTCAGTGGAAATTTCGCTTCTTCTCGCAAATCTTCCACTTGCAGCCACTTCCAATCGGACAACATCGAAGTGCTCGTCATCTCGCCGAGCGTCGTTGCGAAAGAAATTGAGCTTGGCGGGATGTCTCTGCAGCCGCTGCTCGTCGTTGGGTTCCTCTCGATGTGCGCGTTCGTGATTTCGACGAGCGTTCTAAGTTCGCTCTTCGTCGGTCAATTTGACTACTTCAAGGTGCCTTGCTTCTTTCAATTGATTACAGTCGAGTGGTTGCAGATCCTCTTGGCCGTGGCCGCCTGCACGATTCCTCTTTTGTCGTGCGTTACAGCTTTTGGGTTGTGCTTCTTCGCCGGCCTTCGATTCTCGCCCCTGATCGCAATCACTCCTTTTTTGGTTCTCGCGATCGGTAGGCGCTTTCACTCTGGCTGACTGATTCGGAGAGAAATCTAGGCGTCGACGACGCTTTCCTGGTGGACCACTCGTGGAAGCGTGCGGTCCGCAAGACGCAAAAGCAGGCCGTTCGGGGGCATCTCGGTCGTGAGCAGCGGCTAGCGATGGTCCGTTCTTTCCTTATTTACGTGAGACCTATCCCGTTCTTCAGGTGTGCGCGGAAAGCGGCCCGTCGATTCTGCTCTCTTCGACGACCAACATCCTCGCCTTCTTGATCGGCGCCACAATGTCCACGCCGGAGATTCAATTGTTCTCCATTGTGAACGCGGCCGCCATCTTCGTCGACATGATCTACTCGCTCACCTTCTACCCGGCGATCCTCGCCCTCTGCGATCAATCGGAAGCGAAAGAAGTGGAGAAGCGGGCGGACGGCGAGTGGATGGCCGCTGTTCAGCAATGCGTTCACGGCTTTTTGGACCGCTTCGTCCAATTCGTGACCACTCCTTCCGTTGCCGTTCTGATCGTGACCACGACTCTCTTCTGTTTGGGGATCACCGCTTTCGTGAGTGAACGAACGACAAGCGACCCATTCTTTCCGCTTCAGGGCGCATCGCAAATGACGATCGACCTCTCGTCGGACAAGTTCTTCCTCGGGAACTCGGATGTGCTGAAGGCAAGCATTTGAGGGAATGCACAATCACTTCCTCTCTTTGCAGGCTGATCGGCTGAAGCAAATGTTCGTCGTTCCTTCTTTCACGGCGCCCACTTTCATTGTCAATCGGCCGGGCAACCTGAGCGACAGCCGACGGCTCGCCCGCCTGGAAGCTCTAGTGGAGCACTTGGAGCAGCTCCCCGACGCCATCGGGCGAGAATCGACGAAATATTTCTATCGCGACTTCAAGGACTACCTCGCTGCTTTCGCCGAGATGGAGGGCGAGGAGGAGCACGAGCGGGCGTTCAACGCGGACGAGCTGGAGTCCTTCTTCCAGTGGCCGGAGTATTCCTATTGGCGGGGATTCCTTCGGCTGTCCAACGACACGCGCAGACCGTGAGCATCCGCATTCATTCGTTCGAATCTCTTTTGTTCTAGCGGCCATGTCCAATTGGAGAAGTTCTTCTTTACGACGGGCTACGCGGGCGACCGGCTGCTCGATTGGAACCAACGACACGCGATGATGGACGAGTGGCGGCGAGCGGTCGATCGCTTCAAGGAGTTCGAAGTGGTCGTGTACTACGAGGACGCCCTGTTCCTCGACCTCGTGGACGTGCTGCCCGCCTCGACCGTCCAGTCGGCTGTGGCCACCCTGCTTTGTGTGGGGCTCGTCTGCTTCCTCTTCATGGGCAACCTCTCGACCACGCTGCTCGCTTCGTTTTCCGTGCTGTCGATCTGTTGTGGGCAGATCGGCCTCCTGCATTTCTTCGGCTTCACGTTGGACCCGATCATGGCCGCCGCCCTCCAGTTGACGATTGGCCTTTCGGTCGACATCCCCGCACACTTTTCGTATCACTTTCATCGTGAGCAACAGAGCGCAGTGATTGGCAACTCTTGTTCTTTGTTTGCAGGAACACAAGCCACAAGCGAGGACATCGGCCAGCGGCTCAAGTCCACCCTTTCGTCCGTCGGATTCCCCGTCCTTCAAGCGGGCATCAGCACGATCCTTTGCGTTGTGTCGCTTTTGTGCGTCCCCTTGTATATGGGCGGGGTGTTTGTGCTCTCGTTGGCCCTGTGCATTTCGTTGAGTCTCTTGCACGCCCTCGTCGTCCTCCCCGCCATTCTCACGGTCGGCTCGAATCTCAAAAAGGCGGTCGGGAGGCGGAAAGGGCGCCGGCCGGTCGTCCCTCTCTCAATTGCCGACTCCAAACTGCCGACCAACTTCTAAACGGAAGCAGAAAACGGTTCCTTTGATCTCGCAACGATTAAATCTCACGAATCATCTACCAGTTTATTTACACGGTGAACTAACGGGCTACTCGCCGTCGCTGCACACGACCTTCCCGCCCAATCGTGAGAGATCCAAGTCGATGGTGAGCTCCCTGCTGTTGGGCTCTTCGAACACGTGGAGTGTTCGGACGAAGCACGCGGCCGACTCGGGTGTCCGTCGGCCGTTAAACCAGAAGGACGGATGGCACGAGTGTTCTAACCGAAGATACGGCTCCACTGAAAGTTAGAAGCAAGGACTTCAAAAGAAGATGTCTTTCTTAGTTGCTTGCCTGACAACCACTCGAACTCCGTGAATCGAAGCGTCTTGTACTCGCCGTCCCTGATCAAGGTTTCGTCTTGGAAGTCGTCCGTGCTCACTGCAAGCGAAAACCGATTGAATGGAAGCTAGAAGTAAACGAACGATCGTCGTGTTCCCAAAGAGAGATCTTCCCGCTCACCGGGCCGCACTCGGGGCACGAGCTGCACGTGAGATTCCCGCTGACCGTAAAGAAGTCGGCCGACACGAGCGGCAGGAAGAAGACGGACAGGAGGGGGAGCAGAATGGAGCGCATCTGAAATCAATCGGGTTCGACGATCAAATAGACGAGACTCAAGTCCCCACAAGCGAGCACCCGTTCGCAAACGTGCTCCTTGGCTTCCTTTTAACGCCCACCGAAAAGCCGATCGATTACTGGTGTTTATGAGCGGAGTCAAGCGGTTATGCAAATAATCGAGCGGAAATTCGTAACAAACAAACAAACAAGCCGCTCAGCGCAACGGTTGCACGACGAAAGCGGCGAACAAGCGGGAGTCGCGCGCGCGGAACAAAAGAAGGCGGTCGGTTGCAAACGGCGAGCATTTCGAACCGAAATCACGTTATGGAATTCGTTCCCGCTTGTTGTTGACTCACGCGCGTGAATTCCTTCCGTACCCATTTCGCCTGCAATTGGCCACTCGTTCGAGGAGTTGGTTTCCTTCCGCTCTTCCGCATCATTCCACACTTCTCCGCCTTCCGGTTTGTCGCGCCGACTCATAAGCGGAAGAACAAAGAGCGGGCGGTAATTAGGACTTCTGAAGACGAAATTAACCCCAAACCCATCGCTAATTCCACTGATGCGGCGAGTAAACTCTCGTGTTTATTTTTAAAACCAATGGAATGCCGAGTGAGTGGTCGGACGGAAGAGGATTGCACGTGGAAGCGAGAAGGCGGCAAGATCACGGGGCTGAGGATCAACAGGCGGGCGGGCGGGAGAGCGGGGCGCGTTCAGAAGTCGTCGGGCAGGTCGCCTCGTTTGGCCGTGCCCTCGGGATCGGAGAACTCGAGCTCGCACGACGGTCCGTAGTAGCCTGCAAGCGGAGGTGAAGAAGGCGAAAAGAAGTAGGATCTCACCAGGAGCACACTTGCAATGACCGGTGACCTTCGAACAGCGGCCCGCGTTCAGACAGTTGCACGTCTGCTCGCAGTTCAACTAAACGGATACTCACGCATCACCTGTTCAGCTTGTGCCAAATTCTCACCCCAAACTTTCCCGCTTTGCACGGAGTGGCGCACTTCTCGCCGTGATGCCCGATGCAGAGACACTCGCCCGTGACGGGATCGGCCTCGAAGTTCCCGCAATCCGCTTGCAGCGAGCAGGCCGGACCGAAAGTGTTGTTCGAGCAACGGAGTTGGCACTAAACACAAATGAAGGAAAGGTCCGTGGGAAGAACCCACTTGATCGCCCGTAAAGCCGGGTTGACACAAACAACGACCGACCGCATCAACACTCCCGCCGTTCATGCAGTTTGCGCTCTTCGTACAGTAAGGGCCTGAACACCGGCAATGCTCATTTCGATTGATTGGAAGCAATGAAACCTCACCGTAGAAGGGCGGCGGGCATCGATGCTCGCATTTGTGTCCATAGCTGCCCGACGGACATTGACAACAGCCGCTGGGAGAGCAGGGCGCTCCGTTGCAATCACAAACGTTCGCGCAGTTGAATCCGAAGCGACCGGGCGGGCACGTCTGTTGGCAGGTGGGTCCCGTCCTTCCAAGACCGCAAAGACACTCGCCGCTCACTGGATTGCATTGCGAGGAGGGGGCGCACTGGCACTTCTCTCGACAGTGGACTCCCCAACGGCCTTCCGGGCACACTTCGGAGCAGTTGGCGCCCGTCCAGCCGGCCAAGCAGCGGCACGTTCCGATCTGCGGGTCGGGCACGCCGTTTTCGCAGGCGGCCGTCTTTCGGCAGCCGGGCCCGTAGCGGTTCTTCGGGCAGGGCAACTCGCATCGACTGCCGATGAAGCCTGCAAGGCAGAAGGCGGTTAAGAACTGAGAATTTCTGTTCACTAACCGTCTCGGCAGTCACATGATCCAGTGACCGGATCGCAGTGGCCGCCGTTCTCACACACGCACGCGTGGCCGTCGCCGAACGCCCCCTGATTCAGGTTCTCTAGACAAGCGCCAGTGATGTGGTTGCAGGCCTTGACGTCCGGGCAGGAGCAGAGCTGCGAGCAGGCGTGGCCGTAGTACCCCTTCGGGCAGGGCTTATTGCACCGCCGTCCTCGAAAGCCCGGCCGGCACGTGCAGACTCGGCTTGACGGATCGAACTCGCCGTGTTTGCACTCAACATCCGCCTTTTCGCGCTCTTCGCAGGTCTCGCCCGTCCATCCGTCCAGACATTCGCACTTCCCATCGCTGCTTCGACATCCGGCGCCGTTCTTGCACTCATCGCAGCTAAGACTGAAAGAAGAGAATGGGAAGGAAATGGATTGAGCGGACGCACGAGCAGTTCTGTCCGAATTGCCCGAAGGGACAAACGAATTGGCAGCGATCCCCGACAAAACCGGGGCCGCATGTGCAGCGGCCGTTGATCGGATCGGCCGTGCCGCCATTCAAACAACCCGCATTCTGCACACAATTCGGGCCGAAGAGAGGCGAGGGGCAACGCTCGTGGCAGGTTCGCCCGTACCATCCCGCGGGGCAATCGCAGCTCTTCGTCGTGCCGTCGTACACGCCGCCGTTCTCGCACGTGATCGCTGCAAAATGGAAGAAATGGAATGAAAGAGGCCAGGGCACACGCACTTTTCTCGCACTCGCCGCTTTTCTGATCACAATCGACGCCGGCGGGGCACTCGCATTTCCTGCACGGCCGACCCCAATGGAACGGCGGGCAGTCATGGCAGATGCCGTCCAGACACTCCGTGGAGCACGTGACTCCCTCGAATCCCTCTGCACACACGCAACCGCTCTTGTCCTCGCGGCAGGTGGCTGAAGCAGCGAGCATGAACGCAATGCCTACAAGCGGGAGAAACGAACCTCCATTTGCGCAGTCAGAGCAGGTGTACTGGCACTTGCTAAAAGCAGCAAGCGGCTGATCTAATCCAGCGAACGGTCACTCACTCTCCGAACCATCCGTACTCGCAGACTGAAAGCAAGGATCGGTCATTGATTCCTCCCTCGTGATCGAAAGCAACGGCAAAAAGCAAGCTCTCAACCATCAAGAGAAAACGGAAGCACAACCTCGTCCTTTGGGCTCCTCCATCGGCAAGTAGGCGAGTTGGCCGCCGTTTGCGTGCTCGTGGTACTCCTGAGTTCGAAGCACTCGCTGCACACGGCCTCCGCTCGAGCGTCGGGTGGTCGGGGCGCGCGGGTAGAAAAAGCGGTCGTTTTCGGTCATCTCTGCAAGGAAGCCACACGACAATCAAGCGACACGAGAACCATTGAGAAGATTTGAGCGAGAAGAGGGACGAGAACGAGCGAGAAGAACGGCAAACACACGAACACTCCACTCCGTTGCCGCTCACCTATCGGCGCCTTCCGAAGAAGCGGCGAGGCGTTCGTTTGGACTGGAGTTCAAACAAGTGGATTGATTTATGCGGCATTTCTGAGAAGCCTCATCCTTCGGCCACTTACCCACACACGTCTTCTTGTCCTCCTCGAGCAAGTAGCCGGGCTCGCACGCACACTCGACGCTCCCAATTGTATTGATGCACGTGTGGGAGCAGCCGCCATTCGGCGTCGACGTGCACTCGTTGATGTCTGCAAACAGGAGAGGTGGTCGAGGATAGACGAGGAGAAAAAAAGCAGTGCTTGGAAGCGTAAAGCCACTAATTGGAGCGTGCAGATGGAAGCGAAGTGTGGACAGACGACCACTCGGCACGTACCGCTGCACGCGTTCCGTTGCTCGTTCAGCTCGAATCCCGGGCGGCACGAGCAGGACGTTTGGCCGGAGGCGTAGTCGATGCAAACCTCGTGGCAATTCCCAACATCTGTCATGCAACTCCGCAGGCCGCTCAGTTCGGGCATCCCGGCCGCGTACTCGGTCGGCTGCTGCGGGTCGGCGGTCAACGCTTGCGGCGGCTGGTCGATGGCGAGAAGCACGAAAAGAAGCACACGGTTTGAGCGAAAGCGGAAGCAGGAAGGAAAAACCGGCGAGGAAAGCGGAAAGCCGCAGTCAAAAGCCACTCACCTCGACACGTCCGCCCGTCCCCCGCCAGCTCGAAGCCCTCTCCGACAGCCGCAACGAAATCCATCGAGTTGTTGGATGCACTCCTGCTCGCAGCCGCCGTTCGAGTGGGCGCAGTAGTCGCGTGTGGAGACACACCGCCGTTGGTCGGCTCCAAGCGCGTGGCCTTCGGGACACGTGCAGACGTAGCGACCGTCCTTCCGCTTCGCAACCGTGCTCGCATTTCGCGCGCACTTCCGACGGACACTCGGTCACTTCTGCAAGCAGAATGGTCGTCGATTCTTTTCCCTTTGGCCCTCCTCACCAAGTCCAATGCAATGCTGCTGATCGTAAGCAGTTGCGTGCCCGGGAAGCACTCGCAACGCTGCTGTCCGTTATGGTTACGACAAAAATGTTCGCATCTGTGGTGCTTGCACGGATCGCTCGCTGAAGAGAAGTACTGATGGAATGCGAGTAATGAAACGCTCACGATGGCACTTCCGACGGTCGTTTGGGTCAACCTCAAAACCGCTACGGCACAAGCAGCGGAGGAACGAGCCGTCCGCCTTTTGTTCGCAGATTTGATCGCAGCCGCCATTCCCGATTTCGCACGAGTTGTTTCGAACGCACGTCCGCGCGTCGGCGGCCAACTGCAGTCCGCTCGGGCAATCTGCAAGGCAACACGAGTTCTAGGAAATTCTGATGGAAGTCGAACCGCAAGAGTAGCCGCCGTCCGTATTGCGGCAGATCTCCGAACAGCCGCCGTTGTCGACCGCGCACTCGTCGATGTCCTTGCACGTGCCGCCCGTTCTCTTCGAGTTGGAAACCCGCGAAACAAACGCAATAGGCACTCCCGATCGTGTTCACGCACTGCAAACAGCCGATTTAATGCGAAAATGCAACCGTTCTGCTCACTTCGTGCTGACATCCGCCGTTGTTTGCGAGACACTCGTTCACGTCGAACTGGCAGAGCGTTCCGGTGAAGCCTTCCGGGCACGTGCAGAGCGGAGCGTTCCGATCGCCCGTCTCCACGCAAGACCCTCCATTGTGACACGAGGCAGCGGAGCAGTTCTCTGAAATCCCCAGCGTTGTTTCTTTCAATTGCCGATCGCAATCTCCGCTCTCGATCAAACGAGACGAGAGAGCGAGCGGCGGGAAGGCCCCAATCTCCGGCCGCCATCCAAATTGCCGCCTTCACTCACGTTTTCGGCATCCCTCCTCGCCGGGCAGCTGGACGAAGCCCGGGCAACACGCCTCGGTCGTTTGCCGCCGCTTTCGTGTCACATTTCGATACGTGCGGTAGTAGACGGTCCTGAAGCCAGCCAATACACATGAGTGACGGATGGAGAAAGAAAGGAATACTTGGGTTCGCGGACTGTGCATGAGGACAGGAGTCCATTGCAGGCCGTCTTCCTCGTGCGGATGTACTTGGTGTAGGCCCGAATGCAGGGCTCCCGCACGGTTTCCTCGATGATGTGCTCATTCGGGCAAAGGTTGCTGCAAGAAGTCCGTTCATGCCAACAAGTGTGTTGCTTTCGAGTGTCTTTTGGGTGAGAAGTTAATTGAATGAGTGGTCCCCCGCCCGATTTTCCGCAATCTCCGCTGCCGATCGCCCGCATGGCGCGAATCCCGCTGTGAATCGGGGGCCCAAAAGGCGCCATCGACACTCACGAACGAGATGATCCGCGCTCGTAAAGCGGCGGGCAGCTCGTCGATCATGACGAAAAGGAGGCTAATCGCACGCGGAGCCCCAATGAGCAGCCGCCATTCGCAGTTGGGAGGCGCGAGATTAACGGACGACCCGCTTTCGCCGCCGCCGATCGCGCCCCCTTTGTTTTGAGTTCGGATGTCGCGGAATGAAAGCGAGCAGCGGGCGGATGTTCGCACGACATCTGCCCCACCGTCGGAATTAATTCTTTTGGCAATCCGGACGGCGGAGAAACGAGCAGCGCGGCGACCTTTCGCCTCGATGCCGCCAATCGAGGGCTGAGAAACCCGCAAATTTACGAGCGGCGACTGTCAAAAGCCGCTGCTTCCGCCGTCCCGCCGAACTCACTCGCCGCTCCGAAGCTCCACGTGAACGTCGCCGAGAACGCCGGAGGTCAGGGCCGCGACCGCAACGAGGAGGAGGACGATCGAGCACTCGTTTCTGATCATCTCGAGGCTCTCGGGAGGGACATCGGAGGAATCTGCAAGCACAGCAATGAGAGCTTCTTTGGAAGAATGGAAGAAGAAGTCGGGAGGAATGACGGGTGGATTAAAATCGCCACGAGCGGTCCGGGTAATCGCGAGTGACATCGGGGGAATTCGAGCGGCGGGCCGAATGGACGGCCACTGGAAACTGTAACCACTCGCCCGGCCCGCCCGCAACTCCCGCCCGACCAAACAAACCGGAGGGCCGAAACGGCGGCGGCGGGCGGAAGTCAAAAGGCGACCGAAATGCGCAACTTTTGTTTTCCGATCCCCCGAACGGCCGGCCCGGCCACACCCGCGCTGCTCGTAACGAGCCGGGCGGCCGGCAGGGCGGAAGGTCGGCGGGCACTCGGGGGCGAACGAACACTCTCGACACATTTCTCGCTCGCGCAGATAACCGAATTTCCGCTCGTGTTCGCGAACGGCGGACCCAACGGAATTTGCGCACTGGGCGCGCGGAAAGTCGGCGATAATCTCGTGCCCGCAAAAGGCGCTCGCCGGACGGAAGGCGACCGCGACGGGGCGGGGCGAGGTCGTGAATCAAAAAGCGAGAGTGACCGCAGCTGCGGCAGTCGCGGACAAAGCGGGCGACCAGTGAAAAATGCGCGCATCCGGCTGCCGGTCGGCTGAAGTCTCCAAATTGATTGCGTAACGGCTGGAGATCCAGAGAGAGCGGAGCCACAAGAGGAGGCGATGATTACTGTAGACGTAAGCAGAACGGAAACATTTGTAAACAGCCGCTTGTCTCGTATCGCCGTCCGCCCGCCCTCCGTACGTGTGCATGCATTTTAAACGGGCAATTTGAATCGCCGCCCGTTCGGCGCGACCAATCGAGCGCCCATTCCGGCGGGGACGATTGCGTGAACAAAAAACGAGTTCCGCGGTTCGAGGTCGGGCGGCGGGAACACGTACGGCGGATGGGCCATTAGAAGTTGGATGGAATGAGCGTCTTCAACAACCCTCCCTTTCTGCTGCCTTCTTTGCACATCCCGGCTGACCTCCCGACCGTCCCGACCGAAGATCCCGCCCGCCCGCATTTATCAACCCTTCACTCGTCGGCCGCCCGCCCGCTCCTTCGAGAATGACCACCAATTACGCGCTCCCCGTGGACATCCCGTCCACTCCACTCGATAAACAATAGACGAAACGGAAGGGCGCCCGTCCAAATTGCAAAAGCCGCCTCCCGCCCGCTCGCATTCCAAACGTCGTCGCACGTGTCAAAATTGGGAATCGCGACTCGAAATTACGGCCTTCTTCCTTCGGCCCCCTCGACATTCGCCTTTTTTGGCCCCCAATTACCGTACTGTGGAGGATGGCACGAGCCGAAATGACCGCTGGCCGAAGACCGGCGAGCAAACGGCCGCCTTGGAGGGCGGAAGCGAGGACGACGTTCACCTGCCGCTCCTTCCGATCACTCCGAACAATCGACCGGCCGCTCGGTGGCCATCTGGACGGGAGGGGCGCGAGTCAAAGCGGGGCCCCAGAAATCGAAATGCCGCGATTTGTGCGGGCGCCTTCATTATGAGTGGCCGTCTTTTGTTCCGCTCGGCCCTCCCAATTTGCATTCGGGCCACGAGCCGCCCGTTCCCGGCCGGCCCGGTTCGAATCGGGAAGAGGCCGCCGACAAACTCGCGCTCTTCGAGTGCGGGCGGGCGGGCGCGTTGGAGTCGCGCATGTGCAACGAAGTTCGTCCACTTTGTTCCCGCCTTCTTTCATTTCGCACGTGAATGAATGGCCGCCCCGACTTTCTCAACCTTTGGAACAATCGGGCGGGCGGGCGGACGGGCGGCGAAAGGCGGAGACACACGCCGCCCGCCCGGCAAGCGGATCAAATGGCCGCCCGTCTTTGAGGCGGCGATTCCGCGAGCTGCGGCGATGATCTCGAGAGAGACGTGTGCGCGGCCGTCGTTTCGTTAAAATATTCCAACACGTGTGCTCGGGGCACACTTGTTCGGTCGATCACTCCCGCACGTGTCCGCTTGGACGAACACCTGCCCGTCGGAAGGGGGAAAGCGGGGATCTTCACGTACTTTCTCGCTAATGAATCCGCCGCCTTTCGATTTGCATTCGACGACCTTTCGGGGCGTCCGGAGCGGAAACCCGCGCCGATTGCCGCCCGCGAGACGCGCAAATCCCCGCACTGCGACCTTCGACCACGACAAATGGACGGGCGGGGGGAATCTTCGCATTTATGAACGAAAAGAAGAAACAAGTGGGCGAGGCACAAGAAGTAGCTGCCGAGTACAATCGAGAGAACAATGCAAGCGGAGAGGATCAAAGCACGAGTAGAAGCATCGAATCGAGAACCCGCAGTTCATTGCAGAATATTCGCTACAAGCGGACGAATGAAGACACAACTTTAGTAGAGAAGGCGATCAATGCACGGTCGTTTGTATGCGGGAGGGGAAGCAACCTGACGGTACGCAAGGCTAAACGGCAGAAAGCAACAGAAAGAAAGAAGAAGAAGCGGAACCCGAATGGTGGGTGGGCAGCAGCCGAACGTGAACAAAAGTCGTTGAACGTGAGTAACGAGCGAGCGGCCTCAGTGCTGAAACGAAGAGGGAATTCCGGCGGTTAATGAGGCGAGCAGACGCCCGGCAACTCACCTCCATCTCCTTGTAGTCCAGCTCGTTGGCGTCGGGCTTGGCCACTTGGAAGTCCTCCACTGGAAACAAGCCGCCTTTAGGCCGCCTTCCGAAAGAAACGAACCGCCGGCATCTTTGGGCGCGTTCCGCAGTCGCTCCCGCTCCTCCAGCTTCTTCACCAGCTCCTGCTGCGGGACGAAGTCGGCCGGCGGCTCCTCGCGATCATCCCGTCGGAATTCGAGCGGCTCGTCCAGCGGGCGGTTGCGGTGGAAGTGGACGTTCGGGCCCGCCGCGTACACTTGCGCCTCGTTCGGGTGGGCCTCGTCCAGCGGCCCCAATTTGGGCGCGTCGGCCGGCGGCAGGGGCGGCGGCGGGATGTTCGGCGACTCCTGCAGAACACGCGGATTACGCAACGAACGAAGGCAACAAGGTGGAGAGGAACACGGCAAACGCAACTCTCCGCAACAGTTCGGAGTGTTTGGACCGCTGGACTTTACAAAAAGGCCGGCCGAGCGGTGGCGGCGGCGGCGGCGAGCCGAACGGAAGGCGAACGGCGGCGATCGACTCAAAAGGCCGCCGAGTGGGAATTCGCGATCGACGTCGCTTTCGGGGACAAAAGCGGGCGGCGAACGGCGGTTTCGATTTCGATCGACGGCGGCGGCAGCCGAAAGGAGGCCGGCCGGTCGATCGTGCCGCTGATAATCCGGGCGGGCGGTGGCCGTCGGGAATGCGGGATTCTCGAGAACCTTCCGATACGATCGCTTGCTTCCATTCACTCCGCTCTTTCACCGCTTTCCAGTCCGAATTCATTTCCCGTGCTTCCGTTTGGCCCTCGGTGGTGAGCAAGCGGCCCATTTTCGCGCATTTCCGCCCTTCCCGCGCCCTTTGCCGTCCGTGGGCACTCCATCAGCAATTAGGAGCCGTCCCGCTCGAAAGGGCGTGTAATGAAGAGGGCGGGGGACGCGCAAATTGGGGGCCTCGAATCGAACGGCGCGTGAATCAGCGGGCGGGCGGATTGGCGCCGCTCATGTTTTGATTGCCCCCCCCCTTTCGGGTTGCGCGCAGTCGGCCGTTCGAAAGTGAACGAGGGCACTCGGAAGGGCATTCAAACTGACGGAATGTTTCGTCCGATCAAAACGGATGAACTCTCGCTAATTGGAAGACGGTGATTGCAGACGGATTCCTAAATGATCGTAACGAACAGAAGATGGACCCGAGTGGATGACGCAAATTAGCGGAATTCTCATTAAACAATCGACCGACGCGTACGGTAGCGTACAGCCGGGCGGAATGCGGCCCCCAGCCATTGGTCGGGGGCCTGATCGGCGGAATGAAGAGGAGGCGGCGGGCGGAACGGGCGCCCGATGAGTGTGGGGCGGCGTGAATCGGCGGTCGTCCCGCCGATCGACACGAATTCCGAGCGGTCGGCCGGCAACTTGGGCCGCGAACACCGTAGTCGATCGTCGTGCGAGTGACGCGCCCAACAGTTCGCTCGTGTTCTCCGAATCTCCGCCGAGTTCTTCCTGCTCGATCTTCCCTTCTTTTGATCACTTCCGCTTCTTTCAGCCCGCTCCCCGATGTTGCCGATCAGCGGCGGGTGCGTGAATTCGCCCGATGGAGCCCCGAATTTCCACCTGCCGCCCCTCCAGCCCTCTCAAAACAACGCGGCCGGCCGCCGGTAAGTCCGCCCGCCCGCTGAAACTCCCGCATTCCCACAACATTCGGCTGCCGGCCCGTCGGCGGCTTGTTTTGATTCGATTTGCAAAACAAAGCGCCCGCCAGCGGCAACAAAGCGGAGCGGTGATCGCTCGAACGGAATCCTTCTCGTTTCAGGGACTCGCCCGAAGACAAGCCGCCGTACTCCTACGTCGCCCTCATCGCGATGGCCCTCACCGCCGCTCCGGAGGGCCGCCTCACGCTCTCGCAGATTTACAACGTGAGCGCGGACAGAGGCGAGCGGAATGATCACTCCCTTTCTTTGCAGTACATCGACCGCAAATTCCCGTTCTACCGGAACGCGAACCACAAGCGGCGGCAGGGCTGGCAGAACTCCATTCGGCACAACCTTTCGCTCAACGACTGCTTCGTGAAGGTGGCGAAGGACGGCGGGTCGAACTCCAGCGAGCGCAAGGGCAACTACTGGATGCTCTCCACCCGCTTCCTCGACATGTTCGACAACGGGAACTTCAAACGACGGCAAGTGCTACCACCACCCCCCCGATCACTCCCGCTCGCTTTCAGGCGGCAGGTGAAGAAGCAGAAGAAACTTGCGCCCGTCCGGCCCGCTCCCACGGATTTCGCCCCGCCGTGCGTTCCGAGCGGAATGTCGGCGAGTTCGTCCGTTTCGGCGGTGAGTCCCCGGCCGCCCCGTTCGATTGCGCCATCCCTCCTGTTTGTAGTGGAGTGGAGAGAATCACTTCTTTCCGGCCGCCCCGAATGCGGGCTCGTTTGCGGGCGGATGGCCGTCCGCGATCGCCGAGCCGCCGGTCCACTCCTTCCGACCGCCGGCCGCCTCCGCGTTCCTGCCGCCCGCCTTCAACGGAATCCTGCCGATCGGCGAGACGCCCGGCGGCCAGGAGCTTCTCGCGAGAGCTCCGTACAACCCGCAGTTCGTGCCCTGGACGTTCATGCCGCCCGCCCCCTCGATGGCCGACCCGCAGCCGCCGTACTCGCTGGCGGCCTTCTCCGCGCCCCCCGAACCGTTGATGCTTCCGTTCAACAAGCGCGAGATCTCGTGACTCACCGGAACGATCGCCGCCTTCCGCTCACTCGTGATGTTCGCCCGGACGTCCTTCCTTTCCGACTGGAGCGACTGGTTGGCTTTCGGTTCTTCCGCTCCTCGGATTTTCTCCTGCAAACGTTCAAATTTTCTCTTCTTTCCTTCCGATCGGCTTCTTTACGTTCAACCGTTGGATTTCCCTCCTCTAGTTGCTCAATCTTCGTCCTCTGTTCCGCATTTTCGGTCTAAACAGTCGAGTTCTTGAATAAACCGAAGAAAATCGAGTGACCTGCAGGTGGACGAGCCGATCGGCCGTCTTGTCGTTCCGTTGGCAGCCGCCCAGTTGGTTCTGAAGACGAGGGATGCACAAAAGGAATGTCTGACGGGAGTACTCACTTGACAATGCTCGTTTTTGATCGCCAGTTCGCGGATTCGAAGCTCAAAGCCTGCAGATTCGCAAGAAATCGAATGGAAGCGAGAAAAAGCGCTCACTTTCGGCCGCCCGTCGGCTTTCGTTCTTCTGCTGGCCGACCAGGTCCTCGACCGTCTGCTTGTACCGATTGATCACTGCAACCGGCAGTCATTGAGACGACAAAGAAAGGAAATTTCACCTTCGAGCTGCGAGACGAGGGAATCCGAGTAATGGGTGCATGTGAGGAGGCGCGTTTGTAGCTGCTCCAGCTGGTCGAAGTTCCCCCGCCGATCTCGAATGAGGAGGATGGAGACGAGCGAGAGGAGGCCCAAGAAGACCGCTTTCTTCCGCCAACCGCCTTGGATCCAACTCATCCCTCCGCTTCACATCGTCCGCCGGCTGCTTCCACGGGGAGGACGGCGGCCGGTGGGTGGGAGGACGAGCGTCTAGTGCACTCGTCGAGGCATCACTCGGAGTGGTCGTAGCTCGAGGCTATTGCGAGTGGGCGTTTCGATTGAGCTCGGCGATATTCCCGACCGAAATCCCGACTTGAATTCGCGGGCGGCGGTCGCGTGGAGCGGGGCAGGCGCGCGTGGGGCGGAGGGCGCACTCGCGGCTTCGGCGCGTTGTGCGCCCACCCGCCGCCCGCCTCGCGTCGGGAGTGGGGGGTTGACAAACGCGGAGCGAGCAGGCGAGCGAGAGAAAGCGGCGAGTTTTTCCACAGAGCCCCTCGCTCGCCGCGTCGTCTTCTGCAGTGTTTTCGCCGAGCGCTGCGGGCCTTCGGAGTACAAAAACATCGCACCGGCGAGAGAGAACACTCGCTGGGCGGAGGGCGAGAATACACCGACCCCTCCTCGTTCGTGTGTTTATGATTGACTGACGTCGTTGAGGGGCGCGAAATGCCCCGAACTTTTTTCTGTTTTCGCCTTCTTTCCCCCGCCTGCGCCTCCGCGGCGGCGGTTCCTTCGTTCGGGGCGCGTTGATTCGCGACCGCCGTCGAACTCACGAGCGGCAGCCGCAGCGACCAGTTCGTTGGGATCCCGGCGATGTCTCTCGATGGGCACGTTTCGGCTCGGATGTTCGCCGGCGGTCCACACGTGACTCCGCCGTTCACTTCGGCCGTCCGCCGTCCGCAACGAGGCGCCCCCCGTGCACGCGGGTGTTCGCTTTTGTCGCTTTGCTCCAAAGTTTTGCCATAACGCGCCCCTCGCTTCGCATCCCGACTGCTCCACGCCGCCGCACTGCGGGCTCCCCGCTACTCACATGGGTTTGCCCCGCGCTTCTGCCGGCCGCCCGCCCGCCATTGTTTCCCGTTCCGCTCGCTGCGGCCGTTCGACGTCCGCTTCGAGCAGAGAAAGAAATTCGGGCGAAAATCCCGCACTTTTTTCGTCGCCCGAAATCCGCTTTGGTGGGAAGAACGTGCTTTTGCGCAATCAGCAGTCGCTCTTCGTATTGATTAATGAGAGAACACGTGTGTCGTTTCGTCAAATCGGCTTCGCTTTCAGACGCTCCACGGCCGCTCGTCCACGCGCTGACCGCTTTTTCGTCCCTCCGCGGATTGAATCGATCGTCGATCTCCGGGCCTCCCCCGCGGGTACCTCGACTCCGACGGTTGGGCAGCGAACGGCCGCTCGAACCTCGCCGCCGAACAGCAACAGCATGCTGTTGAGGTCCAGCAGAAGAGAAGTATGCGAACAAGCTCGATGAGCAGTGGCACGTTGCTCGCCTCCCGAGCTCCGCCCCCACAACAACCGACCCCCAACTCCGTGGGCAGCAGCCCCGGACAGGCACGCTGCTGGGTACGCGCCTCTTTCGCTCTGTTGTGTCCACGGCGCGTTCAGGTTCGAACAATGGGCATAGTGCGGCCAAGGTGCTCAACCCCACCGTCATGTCCGCCTCCGTGCTCAACAACCATCGGAGCACGCCGACCCTGCCGCAGCAGCTGCCGCCCGGCGCGCAGCCCTTCCCGACATTCCCCTTCTCGCCGCAACGACCTCCGCAGGGCCGCGCAAGTGGCCTCGTCGCCCCTCCAGCCGGTCGGGCGCATGGGCGGCTTCCACGCGCTCGACTCGACGAACGCGATCATCAACGAGTCGGAGTTCCCGTCGCTCAACCGCTCCTCGCCCATCTCCTCCCACTCGAGCACGCCGATGTTCAATAACGCCGCCCTCAACCTGCCGAACATGTTCCTGCAACAAAAGGAGGCTGCAATGAGCCCCTTCCAGAACCACCGGATGCCCTACGGTAAACAGTGGGCGAATGGGAAGAGGGAACAGCACAAAGCACCCAACAATCCAGCACCTTTCAACACAAGCCTTTTTACGAACATCTGTGTGCGCATCCTCGTGCTTTCAGCCACGTTGATGCGGGGCGTGGGCGACGGCTCGGGCTTCGCGCCGGCCTCGGAGTTCTCGCTGCAGTCGGAGGACTTCCCCGCCCTGCCGGGCGCCGTTCAGCAGCAGCAACAGCAGGCGGGACTGGGGGCCATCGGGGTGTCCAGCGGGCAGCTGATCGGAGCGGACGCCCAAATGGTCAACGCGTCGCTGGCCGCCTTCGCCCAACCGCTGCAGTTCCCGAACGCGAGTCTGCTGAACGGAACGGGCGGCGGCAACGAGAACGGGAAGAACGCCAAGACGGGCATCAAAACACACGAGGACGGTGAGTCGAGTCCCTTCCTTTCGCTCCCGCTCGCTCCGCCCGGCATTTGCATCGCGAGCGAGCCGGCCGGCCGCCGACCGATCGGCGAGCCGCCCGCGAGATTATTGACTTTTGGGTCGGGCGTGTCGAGTGGGACGGGCGGAACACTTGGCAGCGCGTCCTTTTCTGATTATCGCGCGCCCCGGGCGGCTTGCTGCGGACCTCGCGGGCTGCCCACTCGACGCCATGCGGTCACAACCCTCGAGGATTCCAGGAAGCGTCTCGAACATCCCGCCCGGCCTTCTGTGCGATCAGTACGGGATGGCCGGCCTCGTTTCGTTCATCCGATCAGCCGACCAGTCGCCCGGCCTCGTCCAGATTTCCCTCGGCATGGACATCTCCAAGCTCGGCCTCAAGTTCCCGCAAACGGAGTGAGTTCCCGTTCCGCTTTCCGATTTTTCCCGATTTTTTCCACGCGTTTTACTCGCCGTTTGCAGACGAACGCTTCACCAAACGTTCGCCGGGCCGTGGTCCGACGCGCCGTGCAACCCGAAGGATTCGGAGGTCCGAGTGCCCGACGAATACCTGACGAACCAGGTTTGTCGCCCCCCACCCGCCCTCATCGACCGCTCGCTTCAGTTCATTCGGGACAAACTGCCGCCGGTGAAGATGGGGAAGCTGTCGGAAGACCTGCTCTTCTACATCTTCTACAACTCCCCCGGGCAGGTGTACCAACTGGCCGCCGCCGCCGAACTGTACGTCCCCGTTCTTCCATTTCTTTCTGATCGCCTTTCGTTCAGCTACCAAAGGGATTGGAGGTACCACATGACGAAACACGTGTGGGTCACGAGGAATCCCTTCTGCACGGCGAAGGAGCTGAACAACGACTACGAGCTCGGCTCCTACCACATCTTCGACCCGGTGCAATGGAGAAAAGTACGCTCTTTTCATTCCTTCGTCTCTCCAACCGCTCGCTTCAGATCCCGCAGGAGATGAAGCTGGAGTTCAAGCAGCTGGAGGGCCGACCCACGCCCGCCGGCTTCTTCGCGAGCCTCAACAGCGGCGGGGGAGTGCGGGCGGATCGGCGGCCGGCGGCGTGCAGCCAACACCCACTGCAGCAGCAGCAGCCGAGGGCTTCCTTTCCTCTCAACAAACGCCTCAGATGGCACCACATTTCTCAAATAAAACAGTTTGATCGTCGTCAACGAGCGGGTGTTTGTGTTGTGCGATGGCGGTCTTTGTACGACTATTCCTCATGTGTTTCTTCCCCCTCTCCCCTGCGTTTGTATCGATTAAACACGTGCGTCTAAGCCGGGCGGCCCGACGAGAAGAAACACGCGAACGAGCACGAAGCGAAGAAGGCGGCGGGTAGGCGGAACCGAACATCCGCCCGCCCGCCGTCGATTGTCGTCGGTGGTTTGGACTTTCGACCGCAATTCGGACTTGACATTCAGCCGCCGGGTTCTCCGCACTCACCGGCCGCTTCATTCCGAGCAACGGAGGACGCGGAAAGTTCACCCGACCGCCGTAAACACTCGCCCTCGTCGCCGTCGTCGGCAATCCCGAAGGATTTAAATCCACGGGGATTTCCGTAATCTTCCTTCTTTATTGTGGAACGACGAGCAAACAAGTGAGTTGACGGTCGAGCGAAAGGAAATGATGAGAACGAAAGGAATTTACAGTCCACCTGAGTGTCCGAAGGAGTGGGTGGGAGCAGAAGAAACTACGGCGAACTACCGAAAAGAATGGAGATGCTTCGAGGATGTCTGTTTGAACACAACGGAGAGGGTCCTGAGCGACGGGAGTTGGGAGGCCTGAGGAAAGTCGGGGGATTTGCGCGGTGCGGATTGATTAGAAGGAGGAGGAGAGTACCCGGAAGAGCAAGAGAACGAACATTCCTGCTGGTTATGTACAGTCGATACGAGGGGAATCGGCGGGCGTTTGAGCAATTCGAAGAGCGAAATGTCCAGAGAAACGGAAGGAAAGTGCGGGCGGTTCGGAAAGAAGAACGATTGATCGGTGAGATTTGCGAGAGCGGGCAGAAAGAAGAGGGAGCGTACAGTAACGCGTGGAAATTGGCGGCTGGGCGACGGTCGCGTGCCCCCTAATCACGAGAAAGAACACGAAGAAGGAGGGGAGGGCGACGGGCAGGAGGAGAATTGACGTGTTTCCGGCTACAAATGACGCAAGCGAGAGGGAAGGACAGGTGTTGAAGAATCAAAGTGCAAAACGAGTACCCGGTAGCTGCTTGAATACCATAATGACTGAGTGAGTGTACAGTAGACTACGAAGGGGCGGCGGCGGCGACTTCCGAGAGCGACGAGTACGGGGAAGCGGCGGCCGGCGGGCTCAAACATCCGCCTCGTCGGCTCACGTGCGGGTGATTAGCCGCCAGTCGGCTCATTTGACGCATTTGATTCGCTGAAGGAGGGATCGTCGGATTAGTCCAAACAACAAGGCGCATTCACCTTCGGGAAGAGTTTCCGAAGAACCGCGACGGTCTTCTTTTCCGTCATGCTCGGCAGGGCGAAGACGGGCGGCTGGTCGGCGCAGACGGCCGACGGCTCGTCTTTCGGCGGGTTGGCCGCCCGCGCGTAGAACTCCTCCACTCGCTGGGTGATCAGGTTGAACGTGTGTTTGTCCATGAAGTCGTACTTCCCGTCTACAACAGGCGAGTGAATGAGGAGATCGACGGGAAGAACTTACAGGACTCCGAGCGGACGGGCGGCGCGTACCCGAAGCAGCTGGTGGTCTGCGGCGGCGTCGGCTGGGCTTTGCGGCCTGCAATCACGCGGATTAATTAGGAAGTTGCCATTCGGCTGCGGTCGCTCGGTGATAAGCGGAAATTGCGGGATAATCCGATTTGTCTAATCCCCCCCCACAATTCTGCTCAATTTCCACGGCCGTCTGCTCACTCGCCGCCCGCCCGCCTACGTGAACCTCCGGTCGTTGCACGGACCAAGAATCAATTAGGCGCCATTGAGTGGACGTTTCGTGTGCTCTTTCAACTCAACGAAAAGAACTCACTTGGCCGACGATCGTCGTGCGAGTGCAGCAAGTGAGCGTGGAGGGCCTTTTCGGTCTGGAAGCGAATCGGGCACCCGTCCATCAGGCAGCGGATCGGCTGGGCTTTCGGGGCGTGGCGAGCGCGGAAGTGGGAGCGTAGCCAATCGAACTGCAAAGAGGAGGATGAAGAGATTTCTTGTTTGCTCGATGAACCTTCTTGTCCGGAGTGCCCCGCTTCAACGACATCTCGCAATCACGCCACTGGCACTGGAAGCGGTCCTCGTTCTCCTTGTCCTCCGTCGAGCGGCCGTTCCGCGCGGTTGGGCGACTCTCCGCTTTGGAGCAGTTCGGGCGGAGGTGCTCCAGGTGGACGGCCGTCGTGTGGTCGAAGAGGTCGTTCACGTCGAAGAACTGCTGCTCGCAGTCCGCCCACGCACAGCAATGCCGCGGCTTGAAGGCGGACGCGTACGGATCGTCGAGCTTCTCGTTCGTCTGGTCGGGAGTCACCAGTCGGACGCGTTTGACGGGCTTCGCGGCCACCTCGCTCCCGATCGGCTGCTCGGGGGTGGGCGGAACGGCGGCGGTCTCCGGCTGCGGCTGCTCGTCCACCTCCGGGATGCTGCGGGGCGACGTGGAGGGCTCCAGCGTGGGGCAGTCGGCCGACCAGCCGGTCACGTCCACTTCTTCTTCTTCCTCCTCCTCCTCCTCGTCCTCCTCTGCGTCCATCGGCAACAGCCGCGGCATCTTGCGGGCGGGCTCATCGTCCTCCTCGTCGTCCACGTTCTCCTCCAGCAGGGCGGGCATCAGCAGCGGGCACTTGTCCAGCACCGGCGGCCCGTCCAGCGACAGGTCGACCGGCAGGAGGGCGGCGATCGAGTCCGGGCTGGCGGGGAAGGAGGAGTCGAAGCCCGAGTCGAGGGAGTCGCGCGACGGGCTGAAGCGGTCGTCGGCCGTCTGCAGCACCTGCCCGTCCCACGCGTGCTTCTTGGCCCGCAACTCCGCCAGCACGGAGGCCATGATCGTCGAGCAGAAGAATGAACCGCCTGGAAGCAAGAACAACGATTAGGACGAAGTTTCAGTCGCAAATCGCGCCGCGGATTGACCGCCCGAGAGGCCGAACTCGCCGTCCACCGGCGGCTTTTAAGCGGCGGCATCCACCGCGGGGCGATAAGCCGGCCCGCCGTTTGGCCCCGCCCCTTTCGGCCGCCCGGTGTTGCGTTAATCACCTGCGGTCGACGGCCAATTAGCACGAACGAAGGGGAAAGGAAGGAAGGAAGGACGGAGGACGAGTGCACTCACGAGCACACAAAAAGCGGCCGACCGGATACAAACTCGAGCCAGTGGACGCTCTCGAGTTCATGGGAACGGCCGGACGGGACAAACACGCGGAATTCCACCGAACTTCCGTCGGATCACTCGCCGATTCCGCCCGCTTCTTCTTCGTTCTCCGGGCGGTCATTAACGTGAATTGCGTGCGTGGGGACCGAGCTGAACGGGCATCGTGCGGGCGATCTTCCCGCCGCGCGCCCGGGCGGGTTTTCGAGCGGCGATTGCAATCGACGAGAGCGGAATTCGGGGGGAGGCGCGTGAGCGAGAGTGAGAAACGCGGACGGCAATTCGGGAATCGTCAACTTTCGCTGCGTTCATCCCACCGGTCATCCGCTCCTCTCTGATCGTCGAACGGCCGTGCGTGGGCGGATGGGAGCGGCAGGAGGACACTCGACGGGCAGACGGTGGGTGCATAAACACCAGAATACGAAACGAGTGCGGGGGCGCCCCGAACTTCCGCCCATTGGCCGTCCGCCCGGCCGGCCGTCAGCGACACGAAAGAAAGAAATGAATTCATGTGAACAACAAGAAGAAACAAACGAGAGGAAAGGCCGCCGGCCAGCGGTCTCATTAATCGTCCGCCTTTTAATTAATCCGCGGAAGGGAAGGCGGTCGGATTGACCGGAGGGATTGCTCACCGGAAATTCCGCCGCCCCGACTCACGACGACCCGTCGGTTTGGCCGTGAATCACAAGAAGGCTCATGCTTCTCGATAACCGCTCGCTAATCATTCGCAAAACAAAGCAATGAAGAGAAGGACGTCAGGCCATCCGAGAGGAAACCCTTCGGTTCGGACTCTCGGCCACGTACAAAAAGCGAGCGGACGTGCGTGTTTTCACGTCTTCCTGCTCGCGAACATCCCCGGCCGACCCGCTTCGTCCCAATCGCCCATGCAGAATGCAAATGGCCGCAGCTAATCGTCCATTCTCCCCTGCAGTGATTACCGTAAGCCGCGTGCAGGACGCCAGACAGCCGGCGGCCGGACGGACGTCAGCAACGGCAGCAGCGGAAGAAAGAAGAAGACGCGGGGATTTGCCGCCAGTCGTTTGTGTGCGGCCAAACGAGCGAGTCCACGTGCGAACTTTGAAGCAAGCGGGCCGAATCCCGAGAACAATCCGCGGACGCAATCGCGAAGCACAAGCGCCGAATGCGTGTGGTCATCAGCCGAAAGAAAGCAGTTCGAATTTCCATCCACGCGACGGAGCACGCGCGTGCCCGCACGGCCGTCTAGACGCCGACTGGACCGCCGAATCAAAGGGCAGCGGGCGGGCCGGAGGGGAGTGTTCCCAACTGTTCGCAGAATCCAACCGGAAACGACGATCGAACGCCCTCCGGAGTTCACGTCCGAGCGACCGTGGAGGCGGCCGACGGGCGGCAGGTTGAGGCGAAAGCAAACACGTCGACCGCCAATGGCGTCACCGAGAAGCAAGCGGCGACACGCAAGCGGCCAAACAACCGCCCTAATCAAACTCCGGCCGCCGGCTAATGGGAACGAGTGTACAGTACGCGGAGCACTCATCCACCTGCCCGCTCCAATTAATTCGAAGCAAAACAACGGAGAATAGACGAAGTTAGACGCGCAACGGACGCTCCAACGGGGCCCGCTTCATTCTTCCGCTTTTTTATCAACCGGACGGACCCACGGCGAACCCTCTCCGTTCTTTCACGCACATTCAAACCACGTCAACGGCGGCGGGACCCGAAAGAGCCCTGAACTCCGCTCGCCGATTACGCACAACGCGCACTGGAACACAACAAACACGCTCCCGCCCGGACTGCACGTTTCCGTTTGCTCCCCGCTGCACCACACCCGCCATTCCCACCGCTCGTCCGTCCGACCGGCCGTGTTTACGGTAAGCAGCGAGAAGTGAATCGAAAGACGAAACATCCGACAAAGGCCGTCCGAAAACGCGTCATTTGCGGCGAGTCGCCGGCCGATCGGCCGCCGTTTGATGGCCGCCGAAAGAGGCGTCGGGTTGCTCGCCGAGTGGACCCGAGCCGCTCTCCGGCGTGCGGAATCGAACGTCCGGGAATTTCTCGTGGAAACTGTCCGGCTTCTCTCCACTTTCTCCCCGCTTCCTCGTCCAGCACACTTTTCTTGCTTTGTGGACTTGCGAACTCCACCGGCCGGCCGGGCGGCGGACCGAAGATCGCGTTCGCTGGGCGGCCGCCAAACGGAAAATTCGAGAGCGGCGGCGGGCCGAGCGGCTCGACGGGCGGATTTCCGTCCACGTGCCGCCGCTGGGTTGACCTTCGGAAGTACCGGGAAGTCGGCGAACAGACCGCCGCTGCTCAAACCTTATCGCGCCGCAGACGAGACGGTTTGTGAACTCCGCAGACAGGCGGACATTCGGGATCAATCCCCGACCAGTTCGCGGAACGGAGCGTGGCTTCCGAGACCCAATTCCCGGTCCATGTTCCCTCCACCTTCACCTCCCGACGCCTCTCGTCCTTCACCGTAATCGCCGTTCGGCGGCCAACCCCAACAACAAAAAACAAACGGGCGACAAACACGCGAAGCGACCGGCCGGCGGGCAAACGGCGAGCGCGTGTGCTCTTCGCGGAACGCCCGGCGGACAGCCGAACCGAACGCGGGAGCGGGAAGGTCGGGAGTTCACGGAAAGAATTCTCGTCGATCTTCCGCTTCGCTAATCCCAGAATGTCCGCATCGCGGCGGGCGGACATTCGAGCTGCCGCCCGCCCGTCGGCCCTGCGTCATTTCCACTCGTTGTCCGGCACACGCACAAAGCGACGACGTCACTCCATCCACTCGCATAAACACTCGATTGTCATCCGAATTGCGGCCGAGTGGATCGAAGTTGGAGTGTTGATAACGGCGGACGAAAATCAGTCGAAACGTTTGACCCCGAGCAGCCGGCGGCCTCCCGGGCGGCGGCGAACGGCCGAAAAAAGCGGCAGAGCGGGCGGCGGGCGAAAAGCGAACAAAAGTTCGTCCTTCTTGCCCGCCCGCCGACCGAACGGAAGCGGAACGAACGAGGCGGCAGCCGCCGAGATCCGAGCAGACGGGAGCGCGTGTCGAACGAGAAAGCACAAAGAATGCGGCCGGCGAGCACGTTTGCAACAAATCCAATTGCCGGCCGCGGACATCAAGAGTGCAGACGGACGGGCGGCCGTCTACGGTCAACCCGTCCGTCTCCTCGAACGCCCAAAACGGACACTCGAGCGAGCGGCAGCTGCATTCGCCGCCGGGCCGGCCGGCAACCGCGAGCAGTGCGGGAAATTTGGCGTCGAGCGGGTGGCCGCAGCGGGCGGAATCGCCGGCCATCCGAACGGCCACACGGGCAGCGGGATCGGCCCGCCGAGTGGACGACCGCCCGGGCCCATCAAAACAACGAGGTTGGGCGCGCGAGTCGTTTCGGAGCGAGCGCCGAATGCCAAAAACCAAACGGGCGCGCGGCGTCGTCCGATCGGCGGGCGAGTGGGAACGAACGAGCGCGCGTTGTAAAAAAATTCGCTTTTTCGTCCCCGAAATTCCGAAAGAAAGGCGACGCAGCACCCCGAACCCGAACACGAACGCGCGTACGGTAGGCAGCAGACGGACAGAAGTTCCCCTCATTTACGACCCGTCCATCGACTAACGAGTGCTGTAAATCGGTTATTGCGGGCACGGGCGACGATCGATGCCTTCCCCTTTTATCATTCTTCTCTTCAATCAACAGACATCCCGCTTTCACTTGACGCCAATTAGCGGGCAGCCAGGGAGGTGTCAGAAATAACCGCCGGAAGCGAGGGAACGGCTCCAAACGGAGGCGAGAGGACGTCAGAATCCGCCGGCTGAAAAAACATCCGCTTGCTGACGACATCGCGAGAGCGTGCAGGTGAGCGGCGAGGTAAGCGGGCGGGGGCGGGCGGGCGGTCAAGGAAGAGCGGGAGGGCGCGGAAGACACGCGAGATCGGAAGCGTCGAGGTGTGGCCGCAGACCGGCGGTTTCGTTCGTCCAATCCGCTCATTCGGCTCCAATTTGCGCCTTGCGAAAATGCGCGATGAAGAAAGCAGATTTCGGCCGAGAAGCCGGCGGGCGTGTTCGGGAGTTCGATGTCGCAAAAGAGGACGGAAAGCACACGTACACTCCACGACGGTCGAGATCCTTCTCGCAACTCGTGTGTTCGTCACGACTTGCCGAAAGCAAGTTGCGGCCGACGGGCGAGAGCGGCGGTCGGGACCAAAAGAAGATCGAGCGCCCGTCCGCCGGGTTTGCCGAGACGCGCTGCGCGGCTCGCCGAGCCCTGTCCGCCGGTTTGGGCGACTTTTTTCGCTGCCCGCGCGCCCGCTCGGCCGCTTGTCCGCGCGCTTGAAGGACGCGCGACGCCCAACGCCCCCGCTTCTCACGTCCATCAACAATGCGGGCGGAGGACGAGGCCGGGGATTGCGCCATGACTGGTCACTCCGAGCGGACAACATGATAAGAAGAGGAGGTGCACTCGATCGGAACACGAAGGCGGGGCTCCCAATTAGGAGCAGAAACGAGAGCCGCTCGGATTACCGCAAGGCGGCAGGGCAAAAGCAGGGCGGGCGCGGCGCAAAGGCGGGACTCCGGACGAGGCGGCCGCCGATCCCTCCGCTCGGACATCTGCCGACTGCAAAAACATCGCAGTTTTACGTCCGGCCGCCGCTTCCCGACGTCCAATCGTGCGGGCGATCATCCCATCGCCATAATGAAAAAAGCCGTGCAAATCCCCCGAACTCACGGCCCGGGAAGCGGGCGGACGGGGAACAAGGACGGCGGGCAAGTGGACAGAAAGACGAACGAGGCGGGGGCATGCGATTGGACGTCCATTCATCCTTCCGTCCGTCCGTCCGCTCACCTCTCGCCCCCCATCCGCGCTCATTAGGCGGCCCCGCTCGACACGCACGCCGAGTGGCCGCCCGGCGATCGGCAAAGACGGCGGAATGCCGCGCGCCCAGCCGACCGGCGCGCCCAAATGGGCGAGTGGGCAAATCCGAGCGGGCAAACACGAAAGTTTTCTGTTCGCTCGAACGCGCCCAAGATGACCGCCCGGCCCGAATGGCGGCGGCCACACGGCCGATTATTTCGCGTGAATCATTGGGCAAGCAGACGGCCGAAATGCGGCCGAAATCGCATCGACTTGCGCAAACATCGGGCGAGGGAATGAAATCGATGGACGGATGGTGATTAGCGGGCGGAATGACGAGAATCTCAGCCAGCTGTCGGTATCCTTGAAGGTCGCCATTCGGGGCTCATTTCCCCTTCCACGCCCCCCGCAGAGTCCCGGGCGGCGGCCTCCACGCGCCCGTACACCGCCCAGAAGGTCAACGGGCGGCTGCGGGGCGGAAGTGGGCGATCTCGAATTTCTTTCGGTTCGGATTAACGAAACAATTACGCAATTATGAACCCGGCCCGGGACATCCACGATTTCTTTCATGGACGACGGCACAAAACACGTGGATTTCTTTCCGCTTTCTGTTTAGTTTGCTCTCGATTGCGGTCGTTTGTATTTTGGTCGGCGGATGGGCGAACGAAATCGACGGCGGCCGAGAACTCTACGGAGCATTGCCGAGCGTTCGGCGGTGGAGAAGCAGGGGAGGAACGGGGCAGAAGACGCTCAAGAGTGTCCTGGAAGTCTCCCGAAGCGAATGTTTGCGATCGGGCGATGCCAAACGGCCGGCTGCTCGTTTCTGCCGTCTTTCCGCCGTCCAGTCGGTCGATCCACCGATTTCCGCTCGTTCGTGTTCCTCCAGCTCTCGAATCTCCAGACGACGAAGATGGTGGCCAGCTACATCCGCATCACGCCGCTGCTCAAGCGCGCGGTCACCAACCCGCAGTAGTGAGTTCGCTTCTTTTCACGTGATTTTTGCTGCTGTTTCACGAGTTTCGCAATTCTTCTCTCTGATTTCTTGCTTCCAGTTGGCCGTCGTACGCGGCGTTCGGCGGCTCCGCGTTCCTGCTCGGAATCTACGGCTTCGAGTGGAAGAAGGTTCGTTTCTATTCGCTCCGATTGCCCCCATTTGATCGGCGAGTGTTCAGGTCGGGCAGTACATCCCCGTGTGGGGCTCGCGGTACGAGAAGCTCACGTGGAACTGAGCGCACTCCTTGCTCCCTGTAGGCGAATGTTGTAGTCGACGAAGCTGCGAATAAACGGCTCTTTTCTGCACTCACTTCGGATTTCCGTCGATTGCACGTTGAGATGCGTGTTCAATACTTCTTTCTCCTTCCCGCTGCTGTTCGACTGTTCACCCGTGCGTG
Organism: Aphelenchoides fujianensis; assembly: GCA_024699865.1. Taxonomy (NCBI): domain Eukaryota; kingdom Metazoa; phylum Nematoda; class Chromadorea; order Rhabditida; family Aphelenchoididae; genus Aphelenchoides; species Aphelenchoides fujianensis. The sequence continues at coordinate 362,264 of JAMPIO010000007.1, read as the reverse complement.
TTTAGAAGATGAGTCTCCTGCAGCAACAGGCCGACTTCATGAAGCGGCACCAGCGGGCGCTGGACAACGTCCCGAAGGCGCGCCCGTCCACGTCCTCCGGCTCGACCACCTACGTGCCGGTGGACAGTCGCGGGACGAAGCGGAAGAAGCCGCACGGCGAGAAGAAGGAGAAGGCCGCCGTCCCCGAGCTGGACCTCTCGAAGGCCGCCGGCATCAACGTGGCCAACTTCGGAGTGCTCGCCCGCATCGTGGACTACATGAAGAAGCGGCACCTGGGCGGCAGCACGTGGGGCCTCACGCTCAACGAGATCCTCGAGGAGATGCAGATCTTCGACCTGAGCACGAAGACGATCAACTGGCTCAACCGAAGATCCTCCCGGAGAACCCCCGACTGCAGGCCCAAGAGGAGAACAACGCGACCAAGCTCGCCTACCGCCCGCCGCACAAGATCAAGAACAAGAACGGGATCCTCGCCCTGCTCAAGAAGTACCACGCGGACGGCAAGGGCGCCCTCCTGCTCTCCGAGTTGAGCGACTGCATCGCCAACGCGAAGGTCCTCGTCGAACAGTTGGGCCCCGAGGTGATCGGCGTCGAGACCCAAGTGCGTTCACTCCCATTTCCTCCTTCCATTTCTTGCCGTTGGTTTGCAGGTGAACAAGCGGAAGGACCGGGCGTATTTCTACAACGATCCCGAGACCAACTACGAGATCGACGAGGAGTTCGTCAAGCTCTGGCGGTCGGTCGGCGTGGACAGCACGGGTCGGACCGACGAGCGGAAGATCGAGGAGTCTCCCACGTCTTTTGCAAAAAGCACAACATCAGCACCGTCAAGGACCTCGCCCCGCAACGGCCGACCGGCGTGCCCAAACGGAAGCCGGCCAAGCGACGCGCGAACGTGCGCGTCCAGAACACGCACATGGACGGGCTGCTCATGGACTTCGATCAGGACTGACCGCCCACTTCCTTCTCTTGCCGTTGCTCTCCTTCTGGTTGTCTGTAAATAAACGTCCCTCCCTCCCACGATCTTCACTCTCCACCGTTCACTCCTCCCGGCTAATCAGCAGGACGGCCGCGGCTTTATCAGAGGAACTTCGCTTGCCGGTCGCCTTCTTTACGACTCGATAATGCTCGTCTTCCTTCCTCCCGTTTGGATCAGAAATAAACGTCTTTCGTCGCTCGAACGAATTCTGTTGGCTGCCGAGTGCCGATCGGGCGGATCGAGCCCCCAGCGGGCGACCTTGTGGAGTGCGTCGAGGTCGGGGCGGCAGAAGACGAATTGGCTGCCGGCGGGCGGAAGTCGCCGCTTTCTCTTTTGTCGCCCCGATGCCGTCGCGGGTTCGTGGACGTCCGGCGGGCGGCTTTTCGCTCCCGAGCGGGCGGGCGGATTGGCGGCGGCGATCCGCCCGCAGCGGGCGACTTCGCGTCTTGAAACGCGCCCTCGGTCGTCGCCCGAAATCCGACCGCTTTTCTTTCCGCAAAGCGAATTAGTCGCTCTGTTTTTTCGGCGACACCGACGAACAACGCCGCCGCGGACGGCGGCAATCAAGAAGTGCCGCGCCCGATTTGCAATTCCGTTCGTTCATTCCATTAGCAGGAGGGGGGGGCGGGCGACGAGGGGTTTTTATCCCCCACTCGAAACGGAAGACGGGCAGTCGAAATTCGGTTTATTTCTTCCCCCCCCTCGCCGCGTGAATCCCCGAATCCGCGGGCAGGTGGGTGGGCGGCGAGTGACTCCTCTGCGCGGTTTGTTCGCCTCCAGAAGGCGGAGTGAAGAGCCGCTTTGCTCCTCCTCGTGCTTGCAGCAGCGATCTCCGCGGATTACACTCCTTTCGACGCCACCCACCCACCGGCCGGCAGGTGGATCGGAGGACGCGTGAATGTGATCAGCCATTAAGCCCTTGCCGGCTGTTTGTACACGAACGAGCGAACAGTCGAGTCGAATTCTCGTTCCTCCGCCCGCCGTCTTTGCGGCTCGTTTGGCGCGCGAATGTTTCCAGCGGACAAACCGCCCACCGTGGAGCACAAAAGACGCTCGATGACGTGCGCTACACGTCGAATCAAACCCGTCGTTTACGGGGTCATCACCCGTTTGCAGGCAGAACTTGGCGCGTTCTCGGCGAGGGCGGTGAAGGTTTGCGGGAATGAATTCCCTTCGTTTCGTTTCTTCTCGTCGATCGTCGTGACCTTCCGGCGCCCGCAAGCAATCGAATTGATTCGCGCTCCGTTTTATCCGCCAGCCGGGGCGAACGGCGGTGATCGATGCCGCTTTTTGGTGCGCCGAATCGTCGCTCGTTCGTGCCCGCCGGCGTCGCCTTGAACTCGCGCATGAAACCGAGTTGGACGAATTGGAGGACGATGACCTTGTGGCTTCGTTCCCCCCGCCCGTCCCTTCCTTGGGGCAACGCTCGCTCGCTCTCGACTGCACTCCGCTGATTTCCGTTTCGTTCTACCGGCCGCCCTTTTAAACCTCCTGGAATCGCGGTTTGCGCACTTCCGTTGGGAAAAAGCGGCGACAAAGAAGTTTCTTCACTCGCCGCCAATCGACCGCTTTTTGATCACTTGGACGCCGCCGCCTCCACTCGTGTTGTTTTCCTGGGGTCATAAAAACCTCCCGTTGGGTTGGGAGACGAGAAGTTTGGAGGCATGCGGGGAATTTCGTTTGTGAGCATTGCGGTTGTTCATTGCACGGTTCGTTCCTTTATCGAGTCTGTCGTGAAAGTAATTTCTGTTCTGATTATGCCGCCCTTGCCAACAATCAGCTTCTGCTTCCAGCGATGCTCACCTCATGGAGGCAACGGCAGCGACTGCGGCCGTCGCCCGCTCTGCTCCTCTTCGTGCTCGCCGCCTCTCTTCGTGCTCCGAGTGGACGGGATCTTCGAGGAGCCGAAGCCGCTGGACATCTGGCAGGACCCCGTGCCGTCGGCTGTTAGACTGCAGTCCTGGAAGGAGAAGTCCTACGGCCAGTGGTGCAGGAACCACACGATGAACAGGCGAGTGAACTCGAAAGACGTCACCCGACCGGCTGCTTTGCGGTCGCGTTCGCCGAATCGACTCCAAACTTCAATATTTTTGCTCCCAATCATTTCGTGTGTTTTCAGCCATGTGCAATGCCCGCAAGGGATCCCCCTTCCACTGGTGAGTGCTCGAAGGGAAGAAAGGAGTGCAATCGGAGTGCTTGCAGGTACTTCTGTTGCGGCGAGAACAACACCGAGTGCTGCCTCGGCCTCCAGACGTGGACGTTCGTCGTGTTCGGCTCGTTGATCGTCCTCGCATTGATCATCTGTCTGCTCTCCGTCCTTGCCTACTACGACTTTCTCTTCGCGAACGAAAAGCCCAAAAAGATCTCGTCCAAGCGTTATTCCTCCGTTGTTACCGGTGCCAACGTTTAGCCCGTACGGTTACTCCCTTTTGCCCCGTTGTTCTTTCAGTTAGGCCCCTCCAAATGTTCAAGAGTGCATTATGTAGAATAAAGAACCTTCGATTAGTCACTTGCGGGGAAAGCAAACAAGAAACGAGGTTCGTCTCGAACACGAAAAAGAAATTGCTTGAAAGCCCGCGAGTGGTTTTGCTGAGTTTGATAACGCTTAGACTGGCCGTTTCCATCCTTCGAGAAGTTGTGCCGATTGAATGACGCATGACTTTCACTTACCTCGCAAACAACAAAAAAATTGCTCGTTTGGGGAAACTTTTCTAGTTGATGGCTTTACGATTTCTGGCTCATCCTTCGGCGGTTTCCAGTATTGCATCATCGAGGCAACGGTCATTCATCGCATTTCCACTAGCCGCTTACGGTACTCAGCCACCGAGTGGCCATCCGCAACACCCGGCAGTCGTTCGCGGCGGGACCCGGCGGGCGGCCTCGGCGGCGGCGTTTCGGCGGCGGTTTCGCGGCAGACGTCCGAATTTTGCGTGAAATCAGCGAACGGGAGCGAATTCGAGGTGCTTATCGTTGTGATCGCCGCGCGGCATCATGGCCATTCAGTCGGAGCTCGAGACGCTTCTGGCGCCCGCCCAAACGAAGGATGACTTCTCCGATCCGGAGGACTACGAGGACGACATTTCGGACAGCGGTACGTGGCTTTCTCTGCATTCAATTAATTTCCCCTCTCCGTTCAGAACTGCTGGCCGACCTGTACGCGAAAGGAACCCACGCCGGACGTCTACAAGGAGCGCTGCCTGATCGTCTTCGGCCTGCCCAAAGCCACGCAGGAGAAGCTGCCCAAGCTGGAGTCCATTCTGAACAAATTCTTCAAACTCCAAGACTACGAGCATGTGCACCACATTCCGGTGGACGAGAACGGGACCAGCAAGGTGATTTCTCTTCCTTTCCCGGCTTGTTTTATCCGCTCATTTCCAGGGCTACTGCTTCATCGAGTACCCGAGCAAGGAGATCGCCGAGGCCGCCCGCCTGGTGCTCGACGGCCTCCAGCTGGACCGAAACCACACGTTCAGCGCCTACTCGATGACGGCCATCCACAACGCGCCCGCCCCCGAGCCCAACTGGAAGGCGCCGGAGAAGCGGAAATACCCGGAGAATGTGGTGAGTTCCGAGGATCCCCGCTCTCGTTCATCCTCCGTTCGTTCAGGGCGACCTGTGGTGGTACGTGAAGAACCCGAAGTGCTTCGACCAGTTCGCCGTCCAAGTGCAGAGCCGGAAGAACGCGGGCGTCAGCCTGGTCGTCTACTCGATGCAAGGCGGCAACAACAACCCCGGAGTGTGTGGAGGGCCGTGACGTGAGTTCCCCTTCTTCGTTCTTCGTTGTGCATCCGCTCTCGTTCAGAACTGGTCCGAGCACATCTTCAAGTGGTCCCCGTACGGCACGTACCTCTGCACGCTGCACAAGCCGGGCGTCCAGCTGTGGGGCGGCCCCAAGTGGGAGCGTTGGCAGCGCTACGGGCACGAGATGGCCGACTACATCGAATTCTCGCCCCGCGAATCGTTCGTTCGCCGTCCGCCTTCCTCTGACCGCCCCTGCTTGCAGCTACCTCGTGACCTACTCGTCCGACGAGAAGGTGAACGCGCACACGGAGAACTCGCTGCGGATCTTCGACGTGTTCACGGGCGAGTGCAAGAAGAGCTTCTCGCCGTCCCAGCAGGGCTCGGGGGTCGTCCACTCGTGGCCCTTCTTCAAGTGGTCCCACGACGAGGCCCACTTCGGCTTCTGCCGGCCCAAGGGCAACAACATCTACATCTACGACACGACCACCTTCACGCTCAACGAGAACAAGCCCATCGAGCTGGACGGGCTGGTCACGTTCGAGTGGAACCCCTCGAAGAACCTGATCGCCTACTACTGCGAGGAGCGGGTGGGTTCTTCCCTCCCATCTCTTCTGCTCACTCGCTTCCCTTCCAGCCCGCCCAGAACGCGCCCGCCGAGATCGGCGTGATCGCGTTCCCGTCCCGCGCCAAGGAACGCGCCCAGCGGATCTTCTCGGTGTCGGCGGCCAACCTCTTCTGGCAGAAGGCGGGCAACTACCTCGCCGCCCACACCGAGCGCTACAACTCCGTGCGCAAGAACAAGGAGGGGCAGACCAAGCTGACGGTAATTCCTTCCTTTCTCGTCCGTTCTTGCATCATTCGTGTCGATTGCAGGGCGTCGCCTCGCACCTGGAGATCTTCGACTTCTCGGACAAGCTGGTCGCCGTCCAGACGCTCCAGCTCACCGAGCCGTTCATCGCGTTCGGGTGGGAGCCGAAGGGCGACCGCTTCTGCGTGCTGCAGGGCTCCTCGAACAAGACCACGCCGCTCGTCTACCGCATGGACAAGGGCAAGCCCGCGCCGCAGTGCATCTCGAAGCTGGAGGCGGGCATCCAGCTGAACACGGTCTCGTGGGCGCCGCAGGGCGGCTGGCTCGCCGTGTTCGCCGCCAGCTCCTCCGCCGGCCACGTGTTCTTCATCGACACGAACGGCTCCGAGGCGACCAAGATCCGCGGCATCGAGCACCCGTCCGTCAACTACGTGAGTCCTTCCCCCCGGATTCGTTTGCACTCCGCTCGTTTGCAGGGCTCGTGGGATCCGACCGGGCGCTACTTCGTGACCGGCTCGCTGGCCAACAGCCGCTACGACCCCAGCTACCGCATCCACACGTTCCAGGGCCGCGAGGTGTACAAGAAGAGCATCGACACGATCATGCGCTTCAAGTGGCGCCCCCGCCCGCCCGTCCACCTCACCGAGCAGAAGCAGAAGGAGATCCGCCGCAACCTGAAGCAGATCTCCGCCAAGTTCGAGGAGGAGGACCGCCGCGAGCAGCAGCAGCTCTCGAAGGAGATGCTCGCCAAGCGCAAGGAGACCTTCGAGGCCTTCAACTCGCGCCGCACGCAGCATCGCGAGCGCTACGAGGAGGAGCGGCAGCAACGCATGCGGCTGCGCAGTACGTTTTTCCCTCCCACCTTCCTCTCATCTTCTTGTGCTTTCAGATGGACTGGACACGGACGAGAAGGAGGCTGTGGACATGGTCGAGGAGCAACTGACGGTCGTCGTGAACACCGAGAAAAAGGAACTTCCGTCGAGCGAGGAGTGATCCGCTCAATTGTTGCCCCTCTCTGCTTTTTAACGCGTCTATTTAAAGATTGAGTGCGTTTGGTTGTTGATGTTAAGAATAAATATTCACTGTTTGAATCCGAGCGTTGATTGGTCGGCATCAGCGCGCGAAGAGGTTGGGTAGGGAAGCACGAACGGGGAAGATCGATAGGACATGCTTTTGATAGAGGGGAAGAACGCGTGAAAGAAACGAGTAGGCTTGCAATCATTCAATCCACCGTCGTCGATGGGCATGCGAGCCAGACGAATTTGCATGAAGGTTGGTTCTCTGCCGATGGGCACGAGGTTGGCTCCCCCGAACTCGGCAGAAAGGACTCACTTTCTTCCTTTCACCGGCGAGCCGATCGTTCGCTCCGTTTCGCTCCTCTCCGCCCGCCGACGTCCAATGGCCCAGTACGAACCGATTGGAATTGTGGGTGGTCGAAGCGATCTTCTCCCACCCCTGATGCTCGCCTTGCAGCCCGACAACGCGCCCCGCCGCCGCCGCCCCCTCTTCGGGGGCCAACCCCTCGCCCCAGGCGGCCGTGCCGACGCCGCCCGCTCCGCCTCCCCCTCCGCCGCCGCCCCCTGCCGTTCCGCTGGGCGCCAAGTCGCCGGGCCAGCCCGGAATGGGCCCCGGCCCCGACGGAGGCGCCTCGTTGGCGTCGGCCGCCGTCGGCCAGTCCGCGATGACCGGGCGCCCAACCGATCGGCACGGTCGTCGCTCGGCGGCCAGAGCAAGACCGCCTTCGGGAAGCCGGGCGAAGAACGTGAGTCTTCCGGCTTCCAGGCAACAACCGCCCGCTTCCAGCCAACGCCAACAAGAGCGCGGTGAAGCCGGCGGACGGGAAACAAGACGGCGAAAGTGGGTCCTCTTCCTCCCACCTCTACCTCCTTCATCCCCCCACTTGCAGACCAATCGCTCACCAAGGGCGGCAAGGTGAGGGCAGCCACGATCATCAGACCATCCCTTCCTTCCTTTCAGATCTGCCTGGGAGTCTCGATCGCCGCCCTCGTGGTCAGCCTGCTCGTGCTGGTCGGCGGCGTGGTCGGAATCGTGATGAAAGTGCCCATTTGAGGAGGCCGGGACCTTCTGTTCTTCTTTGTTCTGCTCCGTTTGTGTCGAGAAATAAACGGACATTCGTTTGCTGCGGATTTGATCGAACGAACGAAAGAACAAGGGAGACGGGGAGAAATGGACTCACTTCGGTGGATCACACATCGCTCACTCGTTGTTCGTTCCAATCTACGGCTCAAACTAATTGGGAAAACCAGAGAGTTTATTCGGCGAGTTTGTACAACAACGATCAAAAGAAAGAGCGGAAGAAAAAAGGAAATTGAATCACTTGGTCCAGGAGACCTTGGCGCACTCGTTGAACTCGGACAGGTTCTCGCAGTCCTTGTTGAACTGCTCGATCTTCTCGCGGTGGCTCTTGGAGGCGCGTTTGGCGAGTCGCTCGAAGGCGGTCTCTCGCTGGCGCTTCTCGAAGGCCAACTCGGCGGCCGTCTTGCGCGGCGCTTCGGCCTCCTTCTTGATCGTGAGGTCGATCTCCTCGAGCTTCAGCTGCTTCTTCTTCTTCATCAGCGTGCCCTTCTTCAGCTTCAGGCCCGTCTTGATCACCACTTGGTCCTTCGAGCTGCTCATCGCGGCCGTCTGAAAGCAATCGATAAGCAGAAGGAAGGCGGGCAGGAACGCGGCAATTCACGAACAATCGAGTAAAATTCCAAACAATTCACGCCCTCGCTCAAACCCGGTGGAAAAGCGAAGAGAACGAGCGCACGGCGTATCCGGCAGAACGATCGGCGTCGTCTGGAAAAATCGGCTCGCTTTCGCAAGCCGGCGGCAAGCGACAGCCGTCGAGCGAGGCGGACGGGAGAGTCGACCCGTTCGTCTGCCGTGTCGAGTGTTCCGCCGAGTGCGGTGGGCCTCTGGGCTGATCGCGGCCGGTCGACCATTTCGTTGATTTCTTTGTTGTTCAACAGTCGCCTGTGCGGATCGACGGCCCAAATGGCGCTCTTCGATCTGCAGCAGCGGTTCGCGCCGTTCATGGAATTCGACCGCGTTTCCTTCCGCTGCTACACGAAGGAGGAGATCGAGAAGCTGAGCGTCGTCCATGTAACCCAAACGCAGACCTTCGATTCGGTTTCGTTCCTCCTGCATCTTCTGGTCCCCTTCAATCGGCGATTGCAGGAGAACAATGCGGTCAAGAACGGCCTCTACGATCCCCTCTTCGGGCCCACGAAGCAGGGCGAGTCGTGCGACACGTGCGGACTGCGGGAGGCGTTCTGCCCCGGCCACTTCGGCCACATCACCCTCTGCCTGCCCGTCTTCAACCCACCTCCTCTTCACCACCACCTTCGACGTGAGTGGACCTTCTTCTTCCGATGTGAATGGAGGGCTTTCAGCTGATGAAAGGCACCTGTTTCTACTGCCACCGGTTCATCGGGAAGTCGAGCGGCCCGGAGGCGAAGATCCTCACCGCCCAGCTGGCCTGCATCGACAAGGGCCTCCTGTCGGCGGCGGAGATCATCCAGGCGGAGGTCACGAGCTTCTTCGACTCGCACGCCATCGACTCGGGCGGCAAGACGAAGATGCCCGTCCTCACTCCGCGCGACGAGGAGGTCCTCCTGAAGCAGATCAAGGCCGTCATTGCCCGCGAGATGGACGAGAACAACGCGGCCGACGCTTCGGTGAAGCCCGTCAAGAATTCGGTCAAACTGCGCGACGGATTGATCAAAAACTTCCTGAAGAATCACCTGGTTTGTTGGTCCTCTTCTATCCTTCTTATTCGTTCGTTTCGTTAGACCAAACACAAGGTCACCTGTCCGCACTGCAAGTGCCGCCTGGGGACCATTCGGAACGACCAGGGGCGCGTCCTCCTGCTGGACATCGGCGGGACGAAGGGCGGGCCGAAGGGCGGCGCTCAAGGCGCGAAGTCGCGGGCGGACGCCCCGGAGGACGCGTACGAGATCGAGGAGAAGAAGCCGGAGATCAAGGTGCAATCGACGCTGAACAAGGCCCTCCTGCTGGACTCGATGAGCGGCGCCAACGAGGACTTCCTCGACAAGCAGATCCAGCAGGCGCGGAGTGGCGCGGTCAACAAGCTGGCGTGGCGGGCGCGCGAGGTCCGCGAACACTTCCGCCGCGTGTGGCAACGCGAGCAGCACATCATCCGCACGGTCTACCCGCTCTTCAACACGCTGGCCGAGGAGAACCCGCAGATGGAGTGCCCGCTCGACGTCCTCTTCCTGGAGACGCTCATGATCCCGCCCACCAAGTTCCGCCCCATCCGCTTCTTCGCCGGCGAGAAGTTCGAGAGCGCGATGACCGCCAACTTCCGCCAGCTGCTCGAAACGGACGAGATCCTCCGCGTGCTCCACTCGTCCAGCGACCTCCGCTCGCTGAGCACCTCGATGAAGGCCCTCATCGAGAAGAAGACCTACGGGAAGACCATCGGCGAGCGCATCTTCAACACGTACATCCAACTGCAGCAGCGGATGAACGCCGTCTACGATCAGGCCGCCGTCCCCAACAACAACAACGCGGGACTGCGGCAAGTGCTGGAGAAGAAGGAGGTCTGTTCTCTTCCCTTTGATTTGATTGAAGTCGTGTGTTCTGCAGGGCCTCTTCCGCATGAACATGATGGGCAAGCGGGTGAACTTCGCGTGCCGCTCGGTGATCACGCCCGACCCCTTCCTGGACGTGGACGAGATCGGCATTCCGGAGGTGTTCGCCAAGAAGCTCACCTTCGCCGAGCCCTTCAGTTGGTTCAACGAGCACAAGATGCGCGAGCAGATCCGCACCGGACCGGACAAGTACCCGGGCGCCAACTTCGTCCAGCACGTGGGCAAACCGAAGCAGCGACTCCTCAAGGAACCCGAGCGGGCGGCCATGGCCCGCAGTCTGCATTGCGGGAAGAGCGCGGTGGTTCGTCCAAGAGAGATCCCCTTGCATCTTCTATTTCTTCCTCGGCTTTCAGGTCCACCGGCACTTGAACCGCGGAGACCTGATGCTCATGAACCGACAGCCCACTCTCCATCGCCCCTCCATCATGGGCCATCGGGCGCGCATCCTGACCGGCCAGCGGGCCCTCCGCATGAACTACGCCCCCTGCAAGGCCTACAACGCGGATTTCGACGGCGACGAGATGAACGGCCACTACGTGCAGAGCTACGTGGGACAAGTGGAGGCCGCCGAATTGGGTACGCTGCTTTCCTCTTTCACTCGTTCAATGATTTCTCGTTGATTCAGTGGCCGTTGGACACAACTATCTCGTGCCGAAGGACGGAACGCCCATCCTCGGCCTCATCCAGGACCACGTCGTGTCGGGCGTGCTGATGACGCTGCGGGGGCGGTTCTTCAACAAGGAGGACTTCATGCACCTGCTGCTCTCCGCGTTCGGCACGCCGGCCGGCCGCCTCAAACTCCCGCAGCCGGCGATGCTCAAGCCGAAGCGGCTGTGGACGGGCAAGCAGGTGGCTCTCCGCGGTGATCGCGAACTGCGTGCCGCCCGACCAGCCGAAGATCAACCTGCGCGGCAAGGCGAAGACGCCGCTCTCGTGCTGGATCGTGCCCGGCTTCCGCGAGCCCAGCTTCGACATGAGCGAGACGGAGGTCGTCTTCCGGCAGGGCGAGCTGCTGGTCGGCGTGCTCGACAAGTCGCACTACGGCGCCACGCAGTTCGGCCTCATCCACTGCTGCTTCGAGCTCTACGGCCCCAAGGTGGCCGTCCAGATCCTCAGCTGTCTGTCGCGCCTGTTCCCCCGCTACTTGCAGGTGGGAGCACTCGTTCATTCAATCGGTGATCGCTTCGTTGCAGTGGCACGGCTTCACGTTGGGCGTGGCCGACATCCTCGTGACGAAAGAGGCGGACGCCAAGCGCAAGCAGGCGATCAACGAGCTGCGCACCACCGGCCCGGAGATCACGCAGAAGGCGTTCGCCATGGAGGGCAAGCCGACCAAACTGCAGATGCGCCGGCGGATGGCCAACGCGTACAACAACCCGCAGAAGGACCCCACCGACGTGAAGCTGCTCGACTTCGCCGTGAAGCAGACGGTCGCCAAGTACACGGACCGCATCAACAAGGCGTGTGTGCCGACCGGCCTCATCCGCTCCTTCCCCGACAACGCGCTCCAGATGATGATCCAGTCGGGCGCCAAGGGCTCGATGGTCAACTCGATTCAAATCAGCTGCGCCCTCGGCCAGATCGAGCTCGAGGGCCAACGGCCGCCGCTCTCGTGCGTCGGGCGGACGCTGCCCTTCGTTCAAGTGCTTCGACCCCTCGCCGCGGGCGGGCGGCTTCGTCGACCAGCGCTTCCTCACGGGCATCAACCCCCAGGAGCTCTTCTTCCACACGATGGCCGGTCGAGAAGTGAGTCCTCTCGAGCATCCTTTCGTTCACGTCTTCCTTCAGGGTCTCATCGATACGGCGGTCAAGACCTCTCGCTCGGGCTACCTCCAGCGGTGCATCATCAAACATCTGGAGGGGTTGGTCGTCGCCTACGACTACACGGTCCGCGATCACGACGGCGGCGTCGTTCAGGTGGGCGCCTTCTTCTTCTTTCTTTTGCACTCGTTCGTCGCTTTCAGTTCCGCTACGGAGAGGACGGGATGGACGTGGCCAAATCGACGTTCTTGAGCGCCGGCAAGTTCGACTTCATGGCCGACAACCAGGAGGCGATCCGCCAGACCGTCCGCCCGCCGTACGTGCGCGACTCCGAGTGGAAGGCGAAGGAGACGCGCAAGTACTACCGCCGTCTGCGCAAATTCCGCGAGCAGATGAAGTCGGCGGACGATCACAAGTACAAGGGCGGCTTCGTCGAGTTCTCGCGCGCCCAGTCGGACAAGCTGGAGAAGAAGGCGATCGTCGAGTTGTGGCGTTCGATGAGCGAGGCCGAGCAGCTCGAGCTCAGCCCCAACCGGCTGCCCGACAGCGTGGACGTCGAGTTCCACCCGGCGAAGGCCCTCGGCGCGCTGCCCGAGCGGATGCTCGACGAAATCCACGCGTTCATCAAGCAGCACGGCGAGGACGAGAACCTCCGCTCGACGCTCTTCTGGAAGGGTGAGTGCCTTCTTTCTTTCTCGCTTGAATTCCCGTGTGTTCAGGAATGCGCGGAATGTGCGAGCCGGGCGAGAACGTCGGCCTTCTGGCCGCCCAGTCGATCGGCGAGCCCTCCACGCAGATGACGCTGAACACGTTCCATTTCGCCGGTCGCGGTGAGATGAACGTCACGCTCGGAATCCCCCGTCTGCGCGAGATCCTCATGACCAGCGGGGCGAACATCTCGACGCCGATGGTCGAAATCGAAGTGCGGCCGGAGACCACGGACGCGCAGCTGGAGGCGATGAAGCGCGAGTTCACGCCCGTTCTCCTCCGCGACGTCATCAAGAAGTTCACGGTGGAGGAGCGGCTGGTCTTGCAGAACATGTGCGTGCTTTCTGTTGATTTCTTTTGCATTGTGCCGCTTGCAGGATCTCCTCCCGCCAGTACGCGATCACGATCCACTTGAAGAAGAACAACGAGCGCGAGAGCTACGCCCGCCACATGAAGCGGAACACGATCATCTCGCGCATCGAGCAGACGGTCGGGGCGGCGATCGCCGAGCAGTTGGCCCGCAACTACCGCGACACGCTCGAGCTGGACCACGTGCAGCACCACCGCCTCCGGCAGAGCAACACGGCCATCCTGAAGAAGGAGGAGGGCGGCGAGGACGCGATGGACGCCACCGAGATCGCGCGCAATCCGAAGCCGTCCGAAGAGGGCGCCTCGTCCGACGAGGAGGCCGACGGCGGCAACGAGGCGGACGCCTCCGAGCAGCGCCTCAACCAACGCCATCGGGACGACGCGGCCGAGTACGAGGGCGAGAAGGAGGAGGAGGAGTGCAAGGAGGAGCTCGGCATCCACGACCGCGACGACGCCGGCCTCGAGCAGATGGACGAGGACGACGACGAGGAGGCCGAGCCGAAGGAGGTCGACAGCGAGGCCGAGGACGACGAGAAGCCGGTGATCGACCAGCTGAACGAGCGCGAGCGCATTCGGGTTTGTTTCTTCCTTGTTTCTGTGTGTGTGCATTGCTTCTCGTTTGCTTTCAGAAAGTGATCGAATCGCACAGTCAGATCTGCGACTACAAGTTCGACACGGCGCATCAGCGCTGGTGCACGGTCGTCTTCGAGCTGCCGCTGAAGACCAAGACGAAGCTGAACGTGGCGGGCATCGCGCAGCGCGTGATCGAGGCGGCCGTCGTGTGGCGCACCAAGAACATCGACAAGTGCGTGGTGCGCGAGGAGAAGCGCGGCGGGCAGGTCGTCCGCATCCTCCAGACGCAGAAGATCAACGTCGAGGTGAGTGGATCGAAGGGTGGTTGGGGGGAAGAAGTCTGTCCACGCATCTAGTCCCGGTGACCCGCGATGTTCGGCGGTCACTGTGGAAAAGATGCGCGGATAGCGGGTTCTTCTCGCTATCCCCGTAGTCGGGAGTAGAGTAGAGGGAATGTTCGAATGAATGGCTAGCGGGTAGTAGACGGAAGGACGCGTGTTCACCGGGGACTGGAACTCAATAGTGCCAAATCGACCGAGTGGTTGAGCAGATTTGACGACGACTGAGCTCCGATTCCCGGAGAGCACGTGGAATGGACGGGGAGGGGAAGGAGGAGGAGGGGAGGGCGGGAGGGGGACCGATGAGGCTGAGTGTGGCAATCTAGTCATGGACGAGCGGCGATCACGACTACGAGTCCACACCCAGCCACAGTGCGGTCCTCGCCGCCTTTTATACTCGTGGGCAGGAGTTGCCGAGGCGGGCAGGTGACTCGCCGCGTGGCCCGCGGACTTGCCGCCTCGGCCCGCCCCCGCCCTGCGATTACCGCGAGCCGGCCGGCTTTGCGCTCGCCGTCGAACGCAACCGAGCTCGCGGTAAGGGGCGTGGGACAAAGGGCCTGATTGCGGCCTCTCCACAATCACGAGTGCCGGGCGGGGGGTTGATTCGAATTCGAGGCGAAGGGCGCGAGACCGCCGCTCACCGGGCGGCCCCCCGCGACTCGCCGACTGACACCTCGGCGAGCCGACGGGACGCCGCCGCCGTTTGTTTTCGCTGGTGGGGGCCCGTTTCGCTCGAATTTGGCGCCAGAAGAAATTTCCCGCCAAAATTTCGACGCCCGCCGATCGCGCACGAATCTCCGCTGCCGGCCGGCCCGCTCGCCCTCCCTCCCGCGCGCTTGCCGGGCGGCGGGGGCGCCGAGGACGTGAACGGGCGCTCGTTCGAACGTCGTCGCCTCGTCTGTCGGCGATGAGTAACGAGAGACGCGCGACCGTTGGACGTCGGCCCGTTCGCCGCGCGCCCGGGCGTTGCGCCTTTTTTGTTTTGGGCGATCCGACGGCGTCGTTCGGGCGAACTTTACGGCCGCCCGCCCTCCGAACGGGCCTCGCAATCCGCCGCGTTCCCACCCGCCGACCGCCTTACCGGCGGGCAGATCGGCCGGCCGGCGGTCATCGGCGCGTTGACCGGCGGCCCTCCGAACGTCCACTTGCAATTCGAATGAGCGAGTGGACGCGCAAGTGGAAAACAACCGGCGGCAGCGAGCAAGCGAACATTCGGGCTACAGTACGCACAAGAAGGGCAGAAGGAACTCGAATGCTCGATGGAATGCTCGACCGCAAGCCCGCACATCCAAACCGAATCGCCTGTCTGCGAGTTCAAAACTCCCCGTGCAACATCCGCGTGGACGGGCGGCGGTTGCCCGCCGACGGCCGGCAGATTAGCGGCCCGGCCGGGGGATAAAATCGGCCTAAAGACGGGCGAGGTGGAGGTGCCATTAGAAAAAATGAATTTCGGTCCCAAATCCCCCGCTTCCTCGCCCGGCCGTCGTCCATTCAGCCCCCTTTTGCGGGCTGCCCGGCCGCTCCTGTTCGTGCACTTTGTCTCCGCGGCGAGTAGTCATGAGCCTCCGGTCTTCGGCTCTCCGCGTCCGCGGGCTGGGCGGCGGCAAGGTGCGCGCGGATTAATTGTTCCACTCACAATTAGCCGCTGCAGAAGACCGGCCGGCCTTTCGGGCGTTTGATTCAGCGGCAAAAGGGACAGAAACCGAGAAATCGTGAGTAAACTCCCGCCGTCAACGTCAGCAGCGAGCGGATTCCCGCCCGAAAGGCGATTTTCTGCCCGGAATTCGGCAAATTGCGTCTTGATTTCCGACTTCCCTGCGGATTCATCAGCTTGAGCGCTCCCCGGCCCGCACTTCTCCCGACTACCGTAATTCGCTCGAAAACAAACCGAACACGCCGCGCGACGAACCGGGCGGGCGGCGGGGCGGAAGGTCGACCGATCGCTCAACTGCTGAACTCCCGTTGATCTCCGCACACTCCCTAATTGCCCTCTTTAGGCGCTCTACAAGCACGCCGAACTCCTGAACGTGAACACGCTGTACAGCAATGACGTCAACATGATGGTAAGTCGTCCACCCGAACGCCGAGGGCGGCGGGAGGGCAGACGGGCGGGCGGAAGTGCACCCGACCCGCTTGTTCCGAGTACGATCCATCGATCGATTGTGTTCCTTTCAGCTCAAGTACTACGGAGTGGAGGCCTGTGCCCGGGTGATCGTGAAGGTGAGGGCAAGAGGCCAAACAGGAGGCTAATCTCCTCCTTGCGCTTGCAGGAGATGAACAACGTGTTCGGCGTGTACGGGATCGAAGTCAATCCGCGCCACCTGACGCTCGTCGGCGATCACATGACGAACACGGGCTCCATCCTGCCGTTCAGTCGGGGCGCCATGTCCAACAACTCGTCGCCGCTGCAGAAGATGACGTACGAGACGACGCTCTCGTTCATGCGGGACGCGATCATGCGAGGTGGGTCTTTCGGCCATTCGGCGGGGGGTTCGGGGACGAACAAGCGGCGGATCGCGGCGATCTCCCGTTGGTCTTTCGACGAAAGCGGGCGCGTCCGCACGGCGAATTCCGTCGATTAGCGCCCCGACTGATGAGCGGCGAGCAAAAAACGTCTTCGTTCTGCGCGACGCCCGATTAGGAGCGGAGGGGTTTCGTTGAAAACCGAGTCGATCGGAAGAGCGAGCGTTCATCGCGGCCTGCTTTCAGCCGACGAGGACTTCCTCGACTCGCCGTCCGCCCGCCTCGTCACCGGCCAGACGATTCGGAGCGGGACGGGCGCCTTCGACCTGATGCCCGACCCGCTCTTCCTCAAGCGACACTCGAAGACGCCCCTTCAGTTCTACGAGTGATCCCCCACGATTGTTGTGTTCGTTGTTATTTCTGTTATGTTTGCCGATAAATTCGATTATTTCACTCGAGGCCCGTTGTTCGGAAAGAAGCTCACGGGTGATCAACGGATGAAATCTCTTCGCTGAAGAGGAGGATTGGCTCAATTCCGAGAAGGGGAAGGAGGAGCAGACGGTAAACATGCCCGTTAACAGGCGGGTAAACAACGCGCGATCAGAAATCAACGCCGCCGACGGCAATTCGCCCCGCTGGATCGCCGCCAACTCCCGCCCCGTCCGCCCCGCCGCCCGATTGCTTTCTGTTTGAACTCGGCGGACGTCAGCGAACAACAACGAAGAAACACCCGCCTTCTTCTTCCGCCGGTTTAAAAGAAGACCCACCGTCCGTGCTCCTTCTAGTCGCTCCTCCTTTCCATTGAATACGGTACCCGCCTTCCATTCGCTCACATCGACATGATTTCGATCATCCACCCGCCCTCGCAAGACGCCCTCGAGTTCTCGCCGTCCCGACGGAAAGGCTTCGCCTTTCTGCGAACGGAGGAGGTTCGTTTCCGCCTTGTTGTTACCCGTTGATCATTTCCGCTTGTTCCAGAATGCGAATCCAAGCCTCCGCCTTCGCCCTTCAAATCGAAATGAGCTCCTCGACCTCGAACTGCGTGTACAAAAGCCCGTGGACTCGTACCTCACTCTTCGTTGCTCACTTGCGGGTCTCTTCGATCACGACGATCTCCTTTCTTTCTTGGACGACGTGCCCATTTCGAGCACCACTTCGCCCTCGTGTACAAATAAAGAAGTTTAACAATAAACACAACAACTTCGGTTTGCAACGACAATCAGAATGAGAGGAATAACGAGAAACAAACAACTGGAGGCTCAATCGCTCCACTCCTCCTCGTCGGCCTTCGGTTTGGGCGGGGCGGCCGCGTCGAAGCCGTGCTCGACGACCGGCAGCTCGCGCTCGGGCACGTCCCGCTCGCCCGACTTGCTCTTGATGATCCGATTGTACTTCTTGCGGCGCTGCGAGTCGTGGATCGTGCGCAACTCCTGGGCGGCGCGGAAGATGCTCTTCGGGAGTTGGCGGTGGCGGAGGATGCCGCCCGACCTCCGGGTGGTGTTGGTACGCGTCCCGCAGCCGCTCGTTGTACTCCATGGCCGCCTTCTCGCGCGGTCGGAGCTGCAAAACGAAGAGTGCAACGAAAAGAAGAGAATCCACCCACCGGGCCCAACTTCTCGCTCGCGTTCGCCTTCCACAGACCGGATGTTGAACTCGTCGCTGCCCGAAAGCACGTACTTGTTGTCCAAACTCCACGCCACCGAGACCACGTGCTGCATTCGGGGCGCGTGGTACACTTCCCTGCAAGCCACGAAGTGAACAAGGGAATGAAGGAAGCGACTCACCGGCTCTTCACCCGGTCCACCTTGAACATCCGCAGCGAGCAGTCGTAGCTGCCGCTCACGAACTCCTGGCCGGTCGGCGCGTAGTCCACGTCCATCACCGCCATCGTGTGGCCCTTGTGCACCATGCGGGCGGACGAGAGGAAGCGCATGTCGAACGCGTAGACACTGAACGAACGAACGGGTTGAAACAAGGATGAAAGAAGGGGAGCTCACTTGTAATCCTCGTTCGCCGCCAAGAAGGAGAAGGATTCCATCGGATGCCAGCTGATTTTGTTCGTCCGCAGCTTCAGCACGACCCGTGAGAGCGGGACCTTCTGCCGGGAGTCGATGAAGAAGATGGAGCGGTCGGAGGCGCAGCCGGCGAGGACCGTCGGCTCGATCGGGTTGCAGGCGATCGAACTCACGCTGTTCGGGCCGAGGTTGTACTTCCGAGAGGGGGAGTCCCTGAACGAAGAGGGGATGCACAAACGAAAAGAGGGGGACCAACCGGTAGACCTTCCACACGCAAATCCCGTCGCCGCTGGTCGCAAAGTCGGAGGAGTCGGCCACGTGCGAGACGGCGTGCGGGACGTCCGTCAGCGGGATCGAGTGGATCGGCTCGCTGAGGTCGCCCGCCACGACGTCCGGCAGCGACCACAGTTTGAGCTGCGCGTCCTGCCCGACAGTCACGTACGTGCGGCCGTCCTCCCGGTCGACCGAAAGGCCTGAAACACAACGATGAGGACTGATTGAAAAAGGGAGAACTGACCGTTGATCGGTCCGTTGTGTGCCTGGATGGTCGTGAGGCACTTCTTGTTGCTCAGCAGCCACACTTTCACCTGCCCGTCCAACGCGCCGCTCAACACGGTGGAGAGGCGAGTGGGGTGTTTGGAGAGCACGTGCACGCCGTCGTTGTGGCCGTCCAGCGCGCAGATGAACGGCTTCGCGAACACCCGCTCCAGCTTCGCCGCGTTCAACGCCCGCGTGTACTCCACTTGATGCCGGAAGGGATCTTCGGGCCCGTTGAAGTCTCGTCGAACTGAACGAAAGAAGGAGATGAATAGAAAGGAGGAAAGGGAACGAACTCTTGAAGATGTCATTCTTGGTCTCCCGCTGGTAGTCGTCCGGATTCCTCGAGATCACCTTCACCGACAGTTTGGACATCGCGCAAGGGAGAAATCACTTCGATTCTTCTCGTTCGACGGGAAGCAGGGCGAGATCGAGGCTGAACGGACGCACTTTTCCTGCATTGATTTTTCGTTCGCTAACAGACTTGTGGATCTCATTCGCTGGTCGTTCACGGAAATAGTTGCTTTCAATGGGGTGCTTGCAGTAGAGGGAACTCGAGTTTATTCGAACGATTCGATTGATAGCTCAACGGACAACAAGGTGAGAATGACCCGCATTCAAGTAGGAGGAATTTCTTCAAGTGTTTTTGGCCGTGAATTCAGGAAGAGGAAAGTGGAGAAAGTGGACAGGAGAGCCGCTGCCAATCGGAGCTTTACGTAGCGCTCTCGACTTCGATTCCTGAAAGAAAGCGATGCTTTGAGTTCTTCTTCCTCTTGAGTGCCTACCGCATTGAGTGTCCTCGGGATTCGGGTTGTTGGCACACCACTTTTGTAGGCTGAAGCGGGGTGGATAGAAGAGACGGCAAGGGCAACGGGCGCCCACTCACGTCGTGTACTGCCAGTGCTCGCCACTCGCGTTGACCTTCCCCCAGCCTAACTGTGGAAGGACGTAGGGATTCTCGACCTTCGGAAGAGAGGAGATCACGTCCCAATCGTCCTTGTTGATCCGCCGGGCCTTGAAGAACCGCTCGGAGTTCCTCTTTGCGTTGTTCGTCGCGTCTTCCTGCAATCCACTCGTTCCGCCGGGAGCCGGTCGTCCAGCAAACCTTTGCGCACTCCTCGAAGATCTTCTCTTCGATCTCGCGGTACATCTCGACATACCGGTCCTGGGTATAGGTACGATACTTGTCGAAGATCCGCACGCAACAAGTGACTGGAAGCAAGAAACGTGGAATGAACGAACAGAAAGCGGCTGCCACTCACCCAAGCAGGCCGAGATCCCAGTGCCTACCAGCAGCACCCAAGCGAGGAACTGACTCTCGCTGATCAGCTTGTCGGAGTCCACCTTCGTCATGTTGCAGACGCACGGCTCGCACACTTGCATGTTCACCGAGCCCGCACAAGCAGACACATTCGAGCAGAAGCGAGCGGCCATCAGACAGCGGAAGTAGCTGAAGACAAGCCGATGAACAGGACAGAGCTCTCTTGTTCGAGGGAAACCTTCCGTCGAGCAGCGAAACGAACAGCCATGCAATCGGAGCGATCAGTGCTTGGCCCACGATTTGCAGCCAGTAGAGCAGCGAGGTGCTGAGCGGGTGTTGGGAAGCACGAGCTCTAAACACTCAATGGGGATGAATGCCGTTGTTGGGAAAATCGCTCACCGATAGCAACAGCCGTGGACGAGTCGCCAAGTCTTCTGGTTGAGCAGAACGCCGAGCATGAAGAGGGCGGTCGAAGGGCCGAACAGAAAGCCGAGCGACTGATACTCGTTTAACGGAAACGCACAAGGACAAGTGAACGTCAATTTGTTGATCAACTAGAGCAATCACCCCGTAAAGGAAATAAAGAAGAGGACTTGCCGATTGCCCGCTGATCGTCGAAACGATGATCAGCCCGTTGAGGACGGACGGCGCGTAGCTCCGAATGAACGACGGGAGGGAGTTCAGGGCGGCGCCCATGTCCGCAGCGGCCGCCATCTTCTTCGTTCGATTGGAGGCGAATCAAGCAGCCAAGATGGATGGACGGTCGAATTAACGGAAGCAGGCGGACAGCCGCGAGTGTTGCATTCTTGATCGCCGTTCCCAAGACAACGAGACGCGGACGGAAGGAACTGGGAAGCCGCCCGAATTGCACTTTCCGTTTATTCGAGCGAAGAGGGCGGCGGCTACTCGTGGGCAGAAATCGGGGCGGTCAAGTGAGTCGCGAAGATGGACGTGAACGCGTCCACGGCCAGCGAAGTCACGTCGTTGAGCGTGTCGTCCTCGTGGGCCTGCAAGAAAGAAGCGAGCAGTCGGAAGGGGCGGGAGTCGATCGGCGGCGAGCGCAAATTGAAATCGAAAGGCGGGGGATTTGATAGGCGGGCGGGAGAGCGGCGAGCAGA
The DNA here is from genome assembly GCA_024699865.1 of Aphelenchoides fujianensis. Taxonomy (NCBI): domain Eukaryota; kingdom Metazoa; phylum Nematoda; class Chromadorea; order Rhabditida; family Aphelenchoididae; genus Aphelenchoides; species Aphelenchoides fujianensis. Next base: position 340,974 of record JAMPIO010000007.1, on the reverse strand, counting down.
CGCCCGCAATCAACCGACCGGCGGCCCCATTCGAGAGCAAACAACCGCCGCCCGCCGGCTCACTCGCGCAGTCGGCGGGCGGTTTCGAGTTCGCCGATCGCAGACCGCCGGATCGCGTGAATTCGCGCGCCCGACCCGAACGGAAGGAACCCGATTAAACGGAGGGTGACTAATCGAACGGAAGACCCACCGCTTTCACGTGCCGCTCGTCGTGCATGTCGCGGGCAGTTCGAATGTCGTCCAGCGGAAGGGAATCTGCAAACAAACCAGTGCGTAAAAAGAAGCATTGGTGGCCGAAAGAAACGAACCGAAAGACCGCGCCGTCCGCAACTCTCCCTCCTCCTCCTCGTCCTCTTCTTTCGGCTCCCGGAAGACCAGCGGCGAGAGCGACCGGTTGAACATCGCCGCCCTCTTGGACAGGCCTGCAGAAACGAGCGGGAGTGGACAGAAGCAGCAGGAGAGGCTCACGTGGAGTCGTGCAGAGCGGAACGGAGATCACGACGAGCAGCGAGATCGCCCCCACGGCCACGAGGCCCGAGAGGACGAAGAGCATCGCGGGCAGACTGACCGCTTCCGATTGACCAAATGAACTGCGAGGTGGAAGTGATCGGCTGCTCCCTTTTGCATTCGGAAGTGTGTCATTTGAGTGCTTTCGAATGGACGTGCTCGCGGGGAGCGAGGGCGGACATCAAAGCGCGGCCATTGACGCCTTTTACGATCCGTCGCGAAGTGTTTGCGACTTTCGGGATCGTCCGCTTGCTTCGGTCCGTCGTCCCGCATTCCTCCTCGTTCTTTCTTTCGCGTGTGATCGCCGTCTTCTGCTTTCTTTTCGGCAATTCCGTAACGTCGACGTCCTCGGGCCGCCTGATTCACTCGCGGCCGCCGGAAGCAGCGGAGGGCGGCGGGCGGGGTCGTTTGGAGGCAGTTGATTCACGTGTGGCCGCCCTGATTTCTTTCCTCCGGATGTAAAATGTGCTTTCTTCCCCCCTCCTTCTGCCCCAAACATTCAGCATTCACGTCCCGATCCCGAGGACGTCGCCGATGCAAATGAGGCGAATTGACGCGTTTGCCCGTCTTTCTCCCCCTCCGTCCGCTCGCTCCTTGCCCGTGCACCTGCGTTTCGACTTCGTTTCGACCCACAACTCTTCTTTGTTTCCAGGCGATCTTCTCGAATGGCCTCCCGGCAGCCGACTAGCCGCTACTTCGAAGAGAGCGAACGCTACGTGCGGGAGTACGAGATGAAGAACGGACTGGTGAGTGATCGAAGGCAGTTGCGAGAAGAAGGATTGATTGCGGACGGTTCAGGGTCGGGAGTACTTGGACCAGGAACGGCGAGCTCACGGAACGCCCATCCGCACGCCGATCGCCCCCGATTACTCGCGTTCGGAGTGGCCGGAGCAGAGGTTTTCGCTTCCAAGCCGTTTTCGATTGACGTGTGGGGATTGCAGGTACACGAACGGACGGAACGGGCACTACGCGGCGACACCCCGCCCGCTCCGTCTACCCGCCCCGCCAGTCGTCCGTCCCGCCGGCCGTTCGCCGAATCCAATACAACATGAGCCATCATCCGCCGCCCGCCGCCTGCTCACGCGAAGCGAACGCCGCCGTCTTACGCGGATTACGCGGCCAACACAGACGTCTACGGCGGCCTCCACTCGCCGCAGCCGCCGACCGTAAGCCCGCCCACCGATCCCTACTTCCGCCCGCCGGCCTGACGATCGCCAATTCAATCCGCGCTCTCATTATGACTCCGTCGAGCGTCATCGCCCGCTGGACCGCGGGCCGCCGTTGGAATCCGCTCAGCCGGCCACCTTCGCCGCCCCAACGCCCGCTCACCACCCCCACAGGCAGTCCACTCCCGCTAATTGTTAATCAGAAAGCTCGCCCCTTCTTCAGCCCAACTTCCTACAGTACACGACGCGGCCGGGCAGCCCGAAGGAGGTCGTGGGCGTGGGCGAGATCATCAACACGGAGACCGGCTTCACGATCCAGCTGGACGTTCGCCACTTCAGCGCCAAGGAAATTCGAGTGGGTGGACGAACAGGAAATGCCGGTGCAATCAGGGCAGAAGCTTCCAGGTCGTCCTCTGCGGCCACACGCTGACGATCGCCGGCGAGCGCGTGGACGAGGACCCCGCCACGGAGCAAACGTTGAAGCGGTCCTTCTCGCGCAAGTACGCGATCCCCAGCGACGTCCTCCTCGACTCCATCAAAGCGCACCTGACAGACTTCGGGCTACTTTTGATTCGAGTGCGTTGTAGTGAGCTGCTTGAACCCCCCGACCGTTTCGCTTCCGACCCCCCGCTTGGCGCCCCCTGGAGGAGATTTGCACTTGCCCCCGTTTCAGGGCAACCGGAAGAACTGGCGCGAGACGGAGATCGAAATCCAAATCCAAACGCCCGATTCGGAGGTCAACGGCGAAAAGCCGAGGGGTCAGCCGGCCGACGGCGAGTCGAAGCCGCCCGCCCGCTCGCCGACGCCGCCGAAGGACGACCGGGAGCTTCGCGGGCCGAGCAGCGAAGTTGGCGACAGCGTCGTTGTCGTTCAGCCGACCCCCATCTTGTCGGAGCTCAGCCTGCAGCGTTCCAAGGAGCTGGAGGTTCACCCGCTGCTCGTGCGGCCGGTGGTCGCCGTCCAGTACACGCCGAGCAAGCGGGGCAGCCACTTTGGCGTTGTTTGAGTGTCGGCCACCTGCCGCCCGAAGAGACGTTGATTTGAGGCCGCTTCACGTGCCGTTCGCTTCCTCCGCTTCCTGTTCGTCACTTTCTGCTCTCGAGTTTGTCGCCTGTTGTTCGAGTGGCTTCCCCTGTTTGTTCCGCTTCGTCCCGTCCGCACTTTCCGGCTTCCGCTCCGCTTCGACGATCACCGGAACGTCATTCCAACTCCTGCCCCTCTCGGCCGGCCATCAGCTGACGCGAGGGAAGCCCCGAACGGAGGCGGTGGACCGAATCGAGGGCTGACGTCTCGCGGGATTTGCAGAATCCCCGCACTCCGCTGCACATCGCCCTTTCCGCCTCGTTTTCCCACACCTCCTCCGGCCGCATCATCCGCTCGCTCTTCTGCTCACTGCCGCCCTTTACCGTAATTGTTCGCTTTGAAGGTTGTTTTCCCGCAATCGTCGCTAATTATTTCGATTCATAAACTTTCTTTCTTCTCCGAGTGGCGACCTGCAGGCGGGCGTTCGAAAGAACGAGCTCCGATTTCTTCACCGCCTCTTTCCGCGGACGTTCCGGCCGGAAACGAGCGGTGAGTAAAACGCGGAGAAGGAATCCGGCGGATTTGGGGGCGATTAGGAGGCAATTAGGGCCGCGGAGTGAGCAGAATCGAATCGGAACCTCCGCAACGGCCGTCCTGCACGCGAACAAACGGAAGATCCCAATTAGCGCCTCCAGATTCTTGTGGGGCTTCCGATTAGGCAGGCAGGGATTGTTTAATGGAGTCCGTTGGTCGGCGAAACAATTTGGAGTCTCTTCTTCGAACAATCGGCGGCCAGAAATGGAACGGGGCCAATCTTCAGAATTCACTCGTGGAGGTCGTGGGCGTCGCGGCGAGAACGCTCGAAGATTCCGGCGGCTTCGTTACTCATTCATTTGGGGCCAACAAACACGCGTGCGTGTCGTCGGGCCCGCCGCCACCAGCAGACGCTTGTTCACATGAAACGCATTTTGGAGGCCCCAATCCCCGGAGGCCGCCAATTGAGCACGAGATCAAGAGTTCACCCGTTGGGCCGCAATTTTCGGCTGCTCGGCGGGCGGGCGGGAAGGTCGCGGTGACATGGGCCTGTTTTCGCTGCAAACGACGACCGTGATCCGAAATTAAACGTTTGCCCGTGCGGTTCGTCGATTAGCGGCCGGAAATCGCGCCTTCACGCCCTTTGACCCGCTTCCGCCTCGTTGGGTCCACCGTTCGCCCACCCTCCTTCAAGCAAAACAACCCTCGATGTTGCTCGGTCGCTTCCGGGAACCGGCTGTTCTTTCGAGCTGCATCGCGGGGGAGGCCTCGAACTGGAACACGAACAGCTTGGGAGCCTACGGTTTTGGAATCAAACGAGCGGAAAGAACGGACGGCCGTTAGCTGGCATTTCCATTTGTTTTGCCGCTTTTCCTTCGTGGGTGAGAACTTCCATCCGCTCAGCGATGAGCTCCTTACTTTGGCCCAAAAATCTTTCTGTTTTTCCGTTTGCAACGCTTGGCTCAAAATTTTCACTCCTTCGCCTCTCGTTCGTTCCCTCCATCCGCTCTGATTACACACCGTACGCTCGCCCGGCGGTCGGCGTTCGTCATCCGAAAGCCGCCGTCGGTCTGGCCGGCAGACGTCCGCGGCCGCGCGTTTTCAATTTGCGGACACATCTCGTATCACTCACTCCCGCCTTCTGCTGCCCGCACGGCCGATCGGCTTTACGGATCGGTCGGGGGCTACACGAGGCGGATTCCGCGGCCAACGAGTGAAAGGCCCCGAAATAACCCTTGCTCTACCGTAAGCGGAGGCCATTCCCTGATTGCACACACAATCCGGGCGCTTCAATCCCTTCATCCGGGTCCTTTTTCTCTTTGTTCGGCTTCGGATCGGGTGATGTCTTGGGATGAAGATGAGTGATGTGCAAGGTGTGTCGAAGGGAAGCCCCGGCCGCTATTTCGGCTCCCCAAAAGGTCGTATCGCTACCGAACCGGAAGTATTTGCCGCCGGATCTCGTGTCGTCGCAGTCGCTCCTAATCGATGACCAGCCGCCGATTAGGCGGACGGTTCGAAGCGGCGCGATCCACCGAATTAGCGGAATGGCCGGCCGGCGGCGACACGCGACGGACGTCACAATGCGGCCGGGAACTTAATCCGGCCAGGGTCACGAAATGCCGCCAGCCGGCTCCGGATGGCAGCCCCCCTGGCGGAGCGTAACCGACGGCCGCGAGCAAATCCGAGCGGCCGTCGCTCGACGAACGCGCCCGCGGATCATCCCCTCGACATTCAGGAATGCGAACTCGCGGAAGGTCGCTCACAAAAGCGGGTGTACGGTACGCGCTCGCCGTTTATCCTCCCACAAATTTGCAGCCGCAGAGGATCGCTTGCAGGCCTCCAATCCTGCAGCTTCTGCCCGCTCGGACACAAGACGGGAGGGGGACTTAAAGATACAAACGAGAAAGAAGTGATTAGCGGAATGGAGTTCTTAGCCAACGACTCCCGAAGATCCGCACTTTCGAGTGACTCAAACGAGTGTCGGAATGTGCATTAGGACGAGTCCCAAACGAAACCAATCGGCTGATTGAAGCGGTCGTCTTCCCGGAAGGCGCTCCCCCGCTTCCACTTCCGCTTTTTTCACCGCTCGCATCATCTGCCCGGGGGTTTCCAGCGGTTAGTCAGCGGATTCTTGGCGAGTCGCGGGGGCTAAGCAGTTTGTTTTCGTCGAGGGTTAAAATCGGCGGAGTGCCGTACCGGCTGGCGACTTGTTTTGCGGCCGGTCGGGCGGTCGGGCGACATTTCGCAAAAGAAGATCCGCTCAGCAGAAAGACGGAGTGACGTTTCTCGTCGCCCGGGTCCGCGGAAAGGCGGGTCGCGGGCAAACGGATCGATTGTTCGCGACAAACGGCGTCCTTTTGGTTCGAGGAACTCCGACGACGTCGTCGTTTCCGTTCGTTTATTCCCGTTCCATTCAGGAGTTTCCCTCAAGGCGCTACCCCCGCAATCTGCGCTGCTTCGTTTCGTGTGTTGCACACGTCAATCAACGAGGCCCATTCATCGAAACAGAACTTAAAGGCGCGCATTCCGGTTCCGACGGATGAAGAAACCCCTAAAGAATCCAAACGAATCTCAAATGCCGCACGCGAGCGTCGAAAATGTCGACCGGACGAGCGCAACAGTCCACAGTAACCGGCACGGAGAAGAAGAAGAGTACAACAGACAAAGTGCAGGTCTGTAAACAGTGCAGAATACGAACGAAACACTCCGTTTCGCTTCTTGGAAGCACGAGGGCGATGCAGGATACAAATCGAGGTCCCCAACCAACTTTCCACTTGCGGGAGTGGGGGGATCTTTGCTGCTAATCTCGCTCGTGAATTAATCTTCATTGATGGCCTCTTTTGTCCTCTTTTTCGTCGACCGCGAGATCCGTTCGAAGAAGAAGCGGCGGATGAGCCGACCGAACCGCTTGCCGCCCGGCCGCTTCATCGTTGGTCGAACGATGTGTAGTGGGTTTCACAAGCCCCATTCTTCCACTTTTACCGCACTTGTTTGCGTGTGTCGCCGGACGGAAGGTGCGTGCGGAGATTTCGGATCGCAACGGGCGCGCTGGATGGCCGCCCTTTGAAACGAGCGGCCCTAACGACCTTTCCGCAGAGGAAATGAAGTGCCGTAAACAAAAGAACGACCTCTGCAGTCGGCCGCTTCTCGCGGATGGCCGATGACTCACGGCCGGGAGCATAGCCGCTTACGGAAACCTCCCGACCGATCGCCTTAAGTTGCGCAGGTCGAAAGCCGGCCGTTTTAATGAAAGCTGCAAATTCGTCAGTTCAACACCTCAAATCCGCTTTCCACTTCGTTCGTAGGGAGAAGCGATGATGGAAGGTGAACCCGCCGGTCGTCGCCCGGACGAGCGGCCACCCAAAAATAAACCGAACGGATTTGTAGGCGCCTACTTTTGATCTCCCTGTTGGGCGGCCGGAAGTTCGCGACTCTCCCACCGCACTGTTTTGTGTTTTCATCACAAGACTACCTCTCCCTCTCGGCCCTGCCCCCCCTCCCGTCGTCGGTGGATTCACTCCGCCCATCGGCGGACCGGGAGGCGGGGCCAACGGGGCTCGCCGCGGGCATTAGTCATTCATTCGGTGGGTTTGTGCTTCCAGCGCGTGTTCATTCCATCCAGTCATCCGGCCTTCATAATTACGTGCCGCTCTCCCTTCGCCGTCAGTGTTCGCGGGCGGACGATCCGGAGTCGGTCGCGTTTCTCCGCGGCTCTCCGCTCTGCGGGCCTGAAGGGATTTGTCTCACTCGGTACTGTACTTGTGTACACTCGTGCATGTCCAAGGGCTGCTACCTTTCTTTAACTGAAGAGGGCAATGCGTGTCCAGAGTCTGAAAGTTCTCTCGAGTAACCCCCTTCTCTTCAGACGCGACTACCCAACGACCGAAGCAAAATGCGCGCTGATTTCATCCCCCTCTTCACCGCCCTCTTCGTCACCGTCCACTTGGCCCAGAGCGAGATCATGGTGAGTGTGGAATCGAGCAGCGAGTTCATCTCCCTCGTCTTTCAGCACATCAGCTGGCCGACCGCCCCGACCGTGCCCGAAAACAACCGTTCGTACTTGACCACCGGTAAGTGGGTACGGTAGTCGGACGGCTAATCACTTGCTTTCAGTCTGCTACACGGAGTTGACCAGCGAGCACCTGGACAAGCCGATCCTCGTGAACCACACGGTCTACGACTGGCGCCGTCCCTGCCTCATCCGCATCCCCACCAAGACCGAGGTCGTGTTCACGTTGGCTCGCACCGATCCTCGGGTAAGCAGTAAAGGAGGAAGAATGCTGACTGATCCCCATTCTTTTCAGTCCTCGTTGCGCGTTGTGGCCGGCAACAGCGAGGGCTCGCAGCCGATCGCCACCCCCGAAGTTGCACCGAAGTGAGTGACTCCTCGTTCATTCCTCATTATAACCTCCTTCTTTTCCAGTGCCCAACAGCGACCTCACGCTGCCCGTGTACGTGGGCTGCCGCTACGCGACCATCGTGTTCCGGCCGTACTCCGTCGACGACTACCTGCTCTTCATCGTGCGCCCGGCCCGCGACAACTTGATCGCCGAGGAGAACGAGGAGGTGTGCGCGGGCGAGAGCGGAAAGGACCGAAACCGCCGGAGCGAGCAGAACTTCTTGTTCGATCAACAGTAAACTGCACCTCCGTTCTTCTTCCATCTCACTTGTACAAACAACAGTACTCTTCGTTGTAATCGATCCACGAACATCCCACTTGCTTGCATCGATCTCATCCACTTACCGTAGCCACAATCACGTCGAGTAGACGTGCCCGCCCCGTAGTTGCAATCAGTCCGCGTTTGTTTCTTCGTTCGCGTCGATCTCTTGATAAACACACACATTCCACTCCGCTCTCCCGTTCGTTCTCCAAACTCCGAGCGGATCCCTGCGGATTGTCGCCCTTTTTTAATCAACTAAGCGACCACCTTCTTTCCTCCACTCTCACTTCACGTCATGACCATCCCTTCCTGCAGTCAGTCTTCTTCCCTTCTCTACCGTAATCTTTCCGTCCATTAGCCGCACATTTCTCATCCCCTCGGCATGTGAACGTCTGCACGTCCTCTCCTCTAATTTATTTCAACGACTGATTACTCCCTTAACGAATGAAGAAGACTGTTGCGAAGTAATAGCGGGATGAGAACTAACTTGAATTTAGGGGCCGAAAGGAGGGGAGTGAACACAAGCTGGAGGAAAGGCGATTAGGCGAATACTCACGTTCGTTCGACGGCCGCCCGGCCGCGGCCAAACACCAACCCCTCCGCTCACATCTGGAAGCCGTTCGGCGGGGGCGGGAAGCGAAAGAAGTTGGGATAGAGGAAGGGGTGGTAGAGCGGGAAGTTAGGCGACGAGTTCGCCTTCGGGCTCAAGAGTGGAGGCGGCGGCAGGAAGGGCGCCGTGGGCCGCGTGACGTGCGCAAAGGCGGGAAAGTTCAGGAACGGTGGGAACTCGAACAAATTCGGGGGCTGGACGACGAGTTCGGCCGACGAGGCGGCGGCGGGGCTCTGGGAACTGCTCGAAGCGGACGGCGACGATTTCTTCTTGCCGCTCGCCGCCCCCTCGAGCGGGCTGCCCGGCGAACTCGAGCCCTCGACCGCACACTTGGCGCCTTTCGAATCTAAACCGAACGAAGATTACACTCAACCGTTGAGTTCGTTCTCGAGCGTTTGGCCCCCCAAGAAGCACAATATTTGGATTGGAGAGCGGGCAATTATTTCCATCGCCGCATTAATCCACCGATCGTTCACTCCGCCGCTGCCGCTCCAGCGACAAGTGTGCAGGAGCCAATTTGCGGATTGCACAAGCGAGTAAACGGCCAGGCGGGGGATTAGCGGCTGCAGGCGCCAACTTGGCGGTCAATTGGGGCCGCTCGTCGCGAAGCAGGTGGCCATTCGACTCCAACTTGCCGCTTGCTTACCGTACGCCCCGTGCTGCTTGTGAGTCGACGGAGGTGCGAACTCGAGCCGGGCAATCGAGGGCGAGAAACAATGCGCAAAGTGCTTAAACACAATCAATTTCGAGCTCGCTGCGCGGAAATTCGAGCGGCCAATGCGGGCGACCGGCCGGCCGACAAGTGGGCGGTTCGGATTGCGGAGGTCGGCGGCCACTCGACCGGCCGCCCGTCGGAATGCGCGAGTTTCCCCGTCGGTTCGGCCGCTCGGTCGATTGATTTGCGATAAAAATGGAAACGAGAGTGTTTTCTTCCTCGTTACGGTACTCGCCCACTGCAGGCGGACTTCCGAGAACTCGAATCTTCCGCAACGCTCGAGGGCCGCTTTTGTCGTTTGGTTCGAGGAAGCGGACCTTCCGCGGATTCTCGGAGTTTACTCGCTGCGGATTAGCGAAGGCCCTCGAATGGCCTGCCGCTGATTATCCGCCCGAAGGAACGTGACCCACCGGAAGACATGCGATGCGGCCGGTAAGCGATCCCAAATTACCCTCCGACCGCTGCAATCCGAAAGGACAATCCGGCTGTTTACCGGGAATCCGAAGTTCATCGACGAGGTCGCCCAAACAAACAAATCGTGACCAACCAACGAATCGTAGGAATCCCCTCCTTGTTCGTTCCCCCCTTTCTCAACCCCCAATTACGGAACGTACCGTTCTCCTGCTGCCCTTCGTCCGGCCGTCTGGTCGCTCGCCGCCGTGCCATCCGCCGCCTGGCCGCCCTTCACGACGCCCAAAAGGCCGGAGGCGTCGCCCAGCCCGAGGAGCGCCTGAAGGTCGCGAGCCTCCTTCTCCTTCCTGCGATTGTTGGCGTCTGAGGGCCACCTGGGCGGCCATCACTCGCTGCCGTTCGGCAATTAGCGTGCACTTTGCACAGGCACAATCCTTCCAGCGGCAGTATCGCTTGTGGCCTGCAATTGGGGGGATGAGGGGGAAGAGCGAGAGTCCAACCTTTCAGCGCGGAGACCGAGCCGTGATTTCGACAGCGAGCGCATTTGGGCGTCCGTTGATTCCGCTCGGCGCCCCGCAAACGGAGGAATTTCTCCAGCTCCTCCGCGTTCAACGCGCCCAGGCCCGGCCGGCTTCGCGGAGCTGTCGGACATCTCGTGATGGCGGCAGTGAAATCGAGGGCTGAAAGCACCACAAATCAAAACAGTCCGCTCTTTTCGCAACGCCCGTCCGGCGGTCAGCTGCGCCGACTGCGCGAAGTGAGCGGCCGGCCGAGTGGGCGGGCGGCACGAGTCGCGGGCGGGTGGACGGTCGCGCACCGAGCGGCCGGTCATTGGCCGCCCCCGTCTCCGATTTTCGCCCGCTCGTCGAACATTGTGACGAGAGGAAGGAAGCGGAAGGTCGGTGGATGCTCCTTTCGATCACCTTTGTGCCTTCGAGTTCGTTCTTTCCTCCGCTCTCTTCGAAGTGCACGTCATTTCGATCGGGCACACGCGAAATTTCATCCTCCAAACGTTCGGCCGCGAGAACGACCGCTTGGTTTCAAACATCACGCCGAAAGTTCGAGTTTCTTTGTGTCGAACACAAAGAACGAAGGGGACTGCGTCGTGTGTCTACCGTACCGTACGCTTTAGTCACCGCTTTTATTCGCTCGTTTGTAGTGAGTGCGTAATTGGACACGCTCTCGGTTGTTTTGATCAAAACAAGCGTGTTATGAGTACAAACGATCTCCGGATGAAAACACCAAGGATTCAAACGAGCGGCCAATTCTCATCGTTTTCGGCCCCACACGAACCACTCGGTTTGACGTAAGGTGGGAACGTCGAAAACAGGCTCCTTTCGCTCAGACGACATCGAGCGGACGCACGAGTAATTAGGCCAAATCTGGGGTTTGTTTGGCCTTTCAACGGAAATACCGGCAGACGGGACGGCGGCGCGCACTTGAGGCGGACCCACCGGTGCGCAACTCGAGTGGCCGCAAAAAACACACGGCGGAAACAGAAAAAGAAGAAAGGAGACGGTCGTTAATTCCGCCAAACAAACAACTCCCGTCCATTCGGGCGGCTACTCTCCGCGTTCGATACGCCGAGTTGGGGATGAAATCGACACACTCGAAGGCGCAAACATGCGTGTTATTCGTTTACATTTGATTAATCCGGTGCCTTGCGTCGAGTGCCCTCTTCAGCTTCGATTTCCATCTTCTTTTACTCTGGCAATTCGTTTTGAAGTGGCCGCCCGACCGCTGCGGCATTTCGCCTTTCGGAGCACGAAACTTGGAGGATTGAAGTCGGCGACTGGAACGGGCGTTTTTAATCACAACGGACGGAGTACAAAATGAGAACAATTCTGGGAAGATCTAATTGAAACGAACGGGCGAACACGCAAAGGTCGTCGCTATTCGATGGCTTCCTCCTGTTGGTCTAGAAGGTCGGAAATGCGAGCACGAATCTGCAACGAAACGGTGAGCAGAAAGCGGAGCAAGTGGCCGACGTACGTTTCGTTTCTCCTTAGCCGCGAACTTCCGCAGCCGCACAACAACAAGCCGGGCGAAACACGCGTCCTCGTCGTTCGACCACTCGACCGCCCGCCACTCCTCGAGCAACGAGGCGGCGTCCCGATCACAAGCTGCCGGCTGCTGGACGGGCGTTCGGGCGGCCAATCCGTTCAGGGCGCCGCCCACGGACATCGTTTTGGCGAGTGGCCGGAAGGCGGAAAGCCCGCGATTCCGATCGACGGGGGTCGTCGGAGTGGAGAGGCCGGAGTCCGGCTTCAGCTTCATCCCGCCGCCTCTTCGCACCAAGTAGGGGGGATTCCGTTGCCGCACGTTCGGCCGAATGGGCGACTGGACGAGCGAGGCGGCGTTCAGCCCGCGCAGCATCGAATCCACGAAGCTCAGGTTCTCCGCGTCCACGGCCAACGCCGAGGCGCTCAGCAGGCCGGCGGCGTCCATCGGGAGCTGCTCGACCATCGACTGCAATCGAGAGATGTGAACAGAATCGAAATGGAAAAAACGAACCACAGGCTCGTGCCCGCCGACCGCTTCATCGCCACTCGGCCGTTCGGGGGACGACGAGCCGCGCTGTTGGTTCGTGCTCGCATCGCTCGTCCCGCTCGCCGAACTGCCGGCCTCGGAGGCGGCGGTGGAGGCGGCCGAGTTGATCAGCGGTACGGTCGTCGTTTGGGGCTCCCCATCGTCTGAAGCGGACGTGATGCCCGACGTGGCGCTGTCGGGCGAAAGGGCCTCGCCGTTCTCCCGCTTGTGCAGCTGCTCGAAGGCGGACGAGGAGGCGGTCATGATGTTCTCCAAAGCGTTCGCGTATTGCTGGAAGTCGTGCAATTCGGACACGTCCTCTTTCATCAGCGACTCCAACGCCATCGCCGGCGTTTGGCCGTCCACCCCGTCGAAGGAGGCGCTCAAGAAGAGGGGATTCAAGCCCGCACTCCTGAACACGCCTCTTATGGACAGATTGTCGAGTAGAGAACTCACTTCGAATCCTTCAGGTAGGGGTCCAACCACGCCAGCTTCTCGAAGTACGGCCATTTGGGTTGCGTGAGGTTCCGCAGGGCCATCTTCAGCTCCTTCCGGTACCGGTCCCTCATTTGAAGCCACCGCTTTTTGGCGAATTCACCTGCAATTCGGAATTCATTGAGATCTTTTCATTTCCTTCGACTAACCGGTCACGTTTTGGTCGATCCTCCGCGCGATCATCTCCCACATCAGATTCCTCTCCTAAAGACACCGATTAGACGGGAACGAAGCCAATTGATGCTTGCCTCGTTGTCCGTACAAACGCGGTAGGTGGAATCGTAGAGCTCGGGATGGAGTTGGACCTCGCGGATGAGGAGCTCGTTGAACGTGGGAGGGCGATCGACCATCGCGGAGCGTACGGTAGCCGGGCGGCAGGCAGCGGCGACGCCTGAAAGAAGCGGGCGGTTGAGCGGAGCCGAACGAGGCGGGCGGGCGGCCGACGGATCGCGAGCGACCGGCTTCCGCTGCGCGCCGACTGACGAGCGAAAACCGACGGACGGCGCGCGGGCGGGCGGGCGGAGTGATAAACGCGAGGGATTCCGTCGGGGGGATTCGTTCGATCGGGCCCCACCGGCGGCGACGTCGCCCGAGGCGATCCGAACGGAACCGCCGCCCGCTTATGACTTGCGTAACGAAGCGGAGGTAAAAAGCACGAGTGGGATGAGGCGGAAGACGAGCATGAAGAATGATCGTTCGAGAGTCGACTCGTCGTTAATTAATTGACGAGAATGCTTGAAACAAAGCGCGGACCGCAACATTCGGCGTACAGAACCCGACCGGCTGCCCTCCGAAGTGCCCGCCGGCCCGCCGAATCGCCCATCAACTGCGACGTTTGCTCGAAGCCGCCGAAAACGGAAGGCAGAAGGAAGAAGTCGGTTGCGTCCGAACGAGTTTTTGCATCTCCCCCGCCATCTCCCTCGGCTGCTCCCTCGCCGTCCGCCGATGATCGTTGCAAATCGGCGGGGATTCGCGCACGACGGGCGCGTCTTCTTTTCGTTCGACTTATCACTCGCCGCCGCCCTCCGTTTGCCTCCGCAGCCGCCCGCCCGCCCGCTCGTCTGATCACTCATCTGCCGCCCCGTCGACCGCCGCCAAACCGCAACTCCGAACCGATCCGCCCGCGGCTTTTTCCGTTCGTGCGTGATCAAGACGCAACAACTGGATTTGGGATCGAGGAGCGTTGAATCGGCGACTTCGAATCAAGAACCTCCGAATGCAACGTGAAGCAAGAAGGAGGAGGAAGAACGAGTCCATCGGCTCTCCCGATTATCAAGTCGAAAAGGAGGAACCGGACGTTGCAGGGGGGGCCAAATCGCCACCCGCGTGTCGGCCGGCTGTTCGCAACTCCGTCCTTCCGCGCACGCGACGTCCCCGTTGCGTCGCCCGTCCGTCCGGTTCTCCTCCCGATGCGCACTTGTTTGGAAATTTACGACCGCCTGCGGGATCTCGCCCCCGATCGGTCCTCCGGGCGCATCCTTCCGCCTCGCGTTCATCCCGCATGACGTCGCCGGTCTTCCGCTTGTTGCGGCCGGACGAACAAACAAAACAACTTCCCATTGGAATAGACGAAATGAAGAATGATTGAGTGCTTTCTAGCCGGTTGTTTCTTCTCAAAACAAACAAAACGGGGCCGAAGGAACTTCAAGCACTTGCCCGGTGCGTGGATTACTCCCTTTCACCCGCCTGCTCGTCCTCGCGGTGACGTCCGGCCGCCGGAGGGCACGAAGAGCGAACGTACTGCCGCTCGAACACTCCCGAGCGGCCGGCCGTCTCATTTCCCGCCGGCTTCCGTTCGGATCACGCCCGATGGTTGATCGGCGAAAACAAGTGGACGGCGGCCGCGGGTGGGGCGGCCGAGTGCCCGCTCTTCTCCGAAAATTACTCCCCGCCCGTTCGGCCCGCCGGAAGGACGTTTACGGCCGGAAAGGAGGGGACATCCGCCTCCTTTCTCGTCGCTCTCTGCTCTCCGCCTCTCCTCGCCGCGTTGCGGACATTCGGGGGCCGACCGCTCGATTTAAGTGGTTTGCTCGTCGGACGGAGCACGACGGAGAAATTCCTTTGTGTTGGACGGCCGGTTTGAAACAATTCGACGAACTTCTCGTGAACTTTCGTTTGTTTCGTTACGGCAGCTTATGGCCGTCTGGTCGGCCGGCCGTCCGTCAACTCGCTGGTTGTCGCCGTCGGTCGGCCGTGCGGTTTACGAGCGGCCGTTTGGCGCCGCCGTCCGCCATTTGGGATTCATTTGATTTCACGCACCGACGAGCAACTTCGTCCAAACCGCCCGTCCAATCAAACGATTGGATGGAAACTTCCGTATTGTTTGGTGTTTGCGTCCAATCGAGTGGCCGGCCGGTCGCCCGTCGGCCGGCGATCACTCTCGTTCGCGGCATGTGCCCGCTTCGATCACGTCACTCCGTCCGGCCGGTCACTCGGCCGGCCGTTTTTTGCAGCAGCTGACTTCGTTTCCGGCGTGTTTCGCTGCTCGTTGTACAGAATGCGGTCGAAATGAGAAGAGAACTCATTTGTTTCGGCCGCATTCATTCCTCCTTCTGCAAGGCAGTCCCCGGGGAGAAATTGGCTGCAGTTCGGGCAAACCGCATCATTTCTTTCGTTCTCGTTTAGACCGCCGACCGATGGCCCAAGATGTCCGCCGTGCGGCCCGCGCTCTTCGGTCTGATCGCCGCTTTCGGCTGCTTGGCGGCCGGAGGGGCAGAAGGGGCGATCGCTGCTGCCGATCAGCCTGATTCCACGTCCACTCCCTCCGCGGCCTCCTTTCCGTTCAGTCGGCCGTCGACGTTTCGTCCGCCTGTCGCTGGACATTCCCCTTGAACTTCACGACGTAAATGAGATTCTTCTTTCCAACCTAAAAAAGTGCTTGCAGGGTCTACGGAAAAGTGGAGCCGGCGAACACGAACAGCGAGTGGTTCCTTCTGTTCGAGGTCGACCACTCGCTCATCCCCGCCACCTTCCCGGCGATCAACGAGGAGATCCAAGCGGGCGATCCGTTTGATCGATGCCGTCACTTCGAGGCCGTCCGCGAAGTGGAGTTCGAGGTTCGAGTGATGAGCAAAGAGGGTGATCACTCTTGCTTCTTGCAGTTGGAAATCCACTCGAAGTACGTGAGGATTCGTGCGGGCAATGCCGAACGTGAGCGGCCGCTTCTCGTCTCAACCGTGCATTGCTTCGTTCAGGTTACGACTTCCCCGAGCCTCTCGCCCTCGGCAACGAGCTGTTCGCCGAGTTCTTCGTTCAAGAGCTGCCTGACGGCGTCCTGTGCCGAACGGCAGTACGCGTGGAGCAAAAGGAACAGAGTACGAAAGGGAAGGCCTCCTTTTTTACTTCTTTTCCTACTTGAAGGCCGCTTCTCGATTATCAAACCGACCGCTCCGTACTCCTTTGCGGGCGGCATGGACGAGGGAGTGATTGGTGAGTGAAAGAAAGCGAGCAAGCGCTCAAACAACCACTTTAGATCCCCTGGCTGTCGACCAGCGACCGCCTTCTCGCCGAATGCTGCCCCCGACCACCCCGTCCAGTCGACAGTGGACGGGCCGAGTCCGCTTCGCCACCTACAAGATGCAGCACCGGAGCAGCAGGATCACAATGAAGCCAGTGGACGGTGAGTGTTCAGGGGAATAAACGAGTAACGGTTGCTTGCAGGCAAACGTCCCAACTACATCGACATTCAAAAAGATCGGGCGGTCTACGAGGAGGTGCAGCGGTCGCGGACCAAGGAGATCAATTCAGCATGGTCCTTTACATTCATTTTCTTCCTAACTGTTGAGGTCCGTCCACTCACTCATCTACGGTGTGAACAGTTCCTTCTAGATCAATCCTGATTGGAGCTTTCGTCCTATTCGGTTTGATCATGTTCGTCGTTCTTCAAATCAGGTACCTCACGCTCCTTCTCGATCCTTTCATTGCTCTGCTTGCAGACCACGCGGCAAGGACAAATTCGTCGCCATGATCGATTAGCCGGAGTGGACGTGTGCGGGTTCTTCGAGCATTCCGTCGTGCATTGAGTCGTTTACCTCAAGAAAGCCCCCAATTCCATTCAGTCCGCGTGTGTTTATTGCGAACATAAAACAAACGTGAGTACCCAGTATGCGAACAGAAGGAAGGAGTGGAAGGAGGGAGGGCAAGAAAGGCTTTACGGTGAGATACGAGCGTGTGGACGGCGCACTGCCGGTGGCAATCCGCTTAAGTGGATGTGGTCTCAATGGTTTCGATCGTGGACATCGAAGTACTCATGGAGACGGCGGATTGGGAGCGGCAACTACTGTGCGCGTGATGTTTGTCGAAGAAGGCCGACCGACTGGGCTTCAGGAGCAGAGTGGCAATGATCGAGAAGACGAGCGACGCCACCACCGTGAAGAAGTTCCGCCAAACTGCAAACGACCGCGAGCATTGACCTTCGCTCTCTCTTGCACTTACAGAAGGCGGACTCCAGCGCGCTCAGCCCACTGCCCCCGCAGCCGAAGGCACCCGCTCGAGCAAGGAATTCGAAGATCGGAAAGGACACACCGAACACCTGCAAGAAGCGAGTAGTATCCAGCGAGAGGGCAGCTGTCAGGACTCACCAAAAAAAAGAAGTCGACGAGCCGAAAGACACACAGGTACCGGAAGTTCTCCACTTCGTCCTGCAAGCGAATCCAATTTGAGGGAACAAAGGTCGAAAGAACTGACTAGCTTCGCGAGGGTGTTCACAAGGACGTGGCAACCGTAGATGCCCGCTGCAAATCGAGAACGATTACTTCCAGGAAACAAAGTAGTGGTTTACCGAGAAGAGAAGGCAACGCAACGAAATCGATGATCTTCAGCAACAAGAAGTTGTCGTAAAAGAGAAGACTGGCAGCCGTGGCCACGAGACGAACCACCGGGCATTGCAAGACCATGAACTCCAGAAAGCGAATCCTCCTTCTGCAAGCACACGAGTGAAGAAATGGCGGGAAGGAGGACGAACAGTTGGACCGCAGGCTTGGGCAGTCGGGGGCACAAGCAGCAGAACGGGGGAGTCGTGAGGCGGATGTGGGACTTCGAGTTGGTCATCCGCTTCACGGCCGAGTGCTTCCCGTCCACGATCGAGAACAGCAGGCACACAACCACGTACACTCCAACCGAAAAGAAGAGGAACGAGACCAGGTGGACGATCAGCCACGTGCGCGGCGCGAAGAGGCTCGCGAGGGCGCCGCCCGAAATGCAGGCGGGCAGGGCGGCGAGGCCGAGGATGAGGGCTCGTCGCATTCTTCCGGTCACGAACTGCACGATGCAGACGAAGTGGAGGACGAAGAGGGCGATCGTCGCTCCGGAGAGGAAAGTGGCCGCGATGAGGGCGCCAAAGTAGACGGGCGTGAGTTCTGAACGAAAGAAGCTTTGAGAAGCAATGAGATCAAAAGAACTCACGGGAGAGGAATTCGGCGGCGTGTGGCACCTCATGGTTTGTGCAGTTGAGGAGCGAGTCGGTGAGCAGCTTGAAGATTTTGTCCATCGGAACGAGGGAAAAGCGGGAAGTGGGGACGTCGTGTCGTTTATGATTCGGGCATCGGATCGTGTCGGTCGAGAAACTGCAAAGAAACTCGTGATGTGCGAAGAAGGAAGGCCGCCCGAATTGAATCACGCCCGTCGGCCGGCCGCGTCTCCGTGGCAATCGGCCGGCCGGCCGTCCGAAGTACAAAAGAGGGTCGGGAGGGGCAAAAATAAACGGAAAGGGCACCGACGACTCTCGACATCGTGCAAAAGCGGAGGTGCGAATATCACCGGTCGGCGAAACTCCAGCCGTCGATCGAGTGGTGAGAACAAAGGAGGGAGGGCTGCAGGCGGCCCCCAGGCGAGCGGGTGATCCAATCAGTCGGGAGGGGGAGGGCGAGAGCAGAAAGAAGAATGGATCTCGTTTGCGTTAATCTTCGCCCGCCGCCGCCCGCCTGCCGCCCGCCGTTCTTCCGCCTGGGCGCTTTTTTGGAACGACGGGCAAACTCCAGCGACCGCCGACCGCGCCGCCGTCTTCGTCGATTTCCGGCCGAAAGGCGGTGGGGGAACAAAAACAACTTCCGACTTCTCCGCCGACCACCTGCACGCGCCGCCCGGCCGGCCTCCAGCAGGCCGTCAAACGGGCGAAATCGTCGCCGGGGAACGAGCAACAAACCGGCGGCGGACGGTCGATCAACAACGCGGGGATTAATCCGATGGACGGGCCTCGAACGTGCGCCTGTTTTCGTTTCGGTCCCCGATCCCGCAGGTGTGGGCGACCGACCAAGAGACCGTCGATCACGCTGGAGAGCCGCCCCGCGTTGCCGGCCGACCGCCCGCTTTTCCGGTATTTACGCTCCAGGCTCCACAAACCGCAGAGCGAAAGTGAGGAGGAAAAGGGCGGTTGAAATGAGCGCCGAAGGACGGCGGCGTGGCGGGTGCATTTCGGGGCGAAGTCGCGCGAGCAAAAAAGGCGGAAGAAGACGGACGGCGAGGCGGCGCGGGTCAAAAGGAGGAACGAAGATTCGCCAGCTGCCCACTTCCGCGCGGTTCGTTCGAATACTCGTGAATTATTCATTGTCCTCCCCTCCGCTACGTGTTTCCGAGAGACATTCCCGAACCCCAAACAAGCGCGGTTAATGAAGGGGGAAGGCAGTAGACGGAGAGGATTACCTCATCCTCATCCTCTTCCTCTTGCTCGCTCGGACGGCCCCGCCGTCGAGGGCGGAAGGCGGCAGTCCGCCCTTCAGCCGCCCTAATCGCCTCCTCGGAAAGCGGCTTTCGAACTCATTCCGTGGATTGAATTCCAGCCACCCGCCGCTTTCGAAACGCCTGCACGCGATGGACGGAAGCGAGAAAGCGGGAGTAATGGGCAGAAAACAAGCAGGTGGAGAGGTGAGTAATCGAATTCGCTTCCCGGTCATTCCGGGCGGTTCGTCGCCGACCGAAGACCACGAGCAGCCGGCGGTCACTCGCAGCCCCCCACCCCCCCGCTCGTCTTCCGCCCCGTCCGCTCGCCGGGCTGTCTGCTGTTTGCGTTTTTGGTCATGCTCACTTGTCCGCCGCCGCCGCGTTTATTCGTCGACAACAGAACAAACAACAACGAGGATGACGAACGAGAGGGCGGGCAAGAGTGGCGGGAGATCCTAATCGTCGCAATCAGCGCGCGAGCAGGCGGAAGACGTCCGCGTGGGAGAACATTCCGATCAGCTCCAAGGAGTCGCCGCGCGGACGAGTTCTGAAAGGAGTGGGGATGAAGGAAGCCGGATGGAGGGCCCACCGAAAATACTCGAGTTCGACGAGGTCGTGCGGCCGGGCGGACTTGCGGGCGGGCACCACGAGGACGTGCGGAACGCCCAGTTGGTTCAACTCGACCAGCCGCCGCCCCACCGACTTCGCCGTCCGGTCGTCCAGCAGGACGTCGTTCTTGAAGCCGGCCGTCTTCGTCCAGCTGGGCGGCCAGCTCGTGGGCGAAGCGGACGGCCGGGTGGTCGGCGGCCGCCTTCGGCACGACCACGGCCACTCGGAAGGGGGCGATCGCCTCCGGAAGGCGCATGGCCGTCGTCAACGGCGAGAGAACGTCGATGCTGAAAGAGCGGAACATCTAAGAATGACCCGAAGAACGAACCTTGCCGCAATCAGTCGAGAGACTCCGATCCCGAAGCAGCACATGAAGTAGGGCGTCTGGTCGGCCGCCCGGCTCCCGAACACACTCGTGTACTTCGTGCCCAGCTGGAAGGTGTGGGCGATCTCCACGGTGATCGTCGAGGTCCCCTTTCGGCCGCAGTTGGCGCACTTCTCGTCCTCCGCGTCGCTTGCGGTTCGACAGACGCCGCAGTTCTCGCACTTCAGCACGTGGTCTTCGGCCGACTCGTTCGGCAGGTGGAACTCGTGCGACACGCTGCCGCCCATCTCTTCGGCCGTCGCCGGCACGATCATCGTTTCCTTCAGCCCCAAACGATCGAAGAAGATGCGGCGGTAGGCGTCGGAGATCAACTGAAAGCACTCCGATGCAAACAAGGCCGAAAAGAAGGATCGAACCTCGTACGTTTGAACGGCCGCCTGTTCGTCCCGATCAAAGGAGTACAAATCGTTCATGTGAAAGTGGCGAGAGCGAAGGAGGCCGAAGCGGGGGTTCATCTCGTCGCGGAACTTCTCCGTTGTCTGAAGCGAAAGCGCATGCATATAAAGGAATCAAACGGCATCGCTCACCTGAAAGAGGAGCATCGGCAGACTCTCCGCCTTGAACACGCCGTGCTGGGCGGCCAGATCGGCGACCATCTCCTCGCAGGTGGGCTGCAGGCAGAACTTTCCGGCCGAAGCGGTCCTCGAAGCGGAACAACCCCGAGCCGTAGACCGCCCAGCGGCCGCTCTTCGCCCACAAATCCTCCTGTCCGAGGGCGGGCAGGACGCACTTCTGAGCGCCCACTTCAGTCAGCTCGTCCTCCACCAAACGGGTCAGTTTGTCCAGCACTCGCTGGCCGACGGGCAGAAAGGCGAAGATCCCCTTTCCTGCAATCAAACAAGCAAAGCATTCGAATGGAAAGAAGAAGAACGAACCCGTCTGTTGGATCATCCCGTTGGCCAGCATCAGCCCGTAGCTCGAGCATTTCGTCTTAGCCGCGTCCACCGGCGTGAACTTGAGCAGAAGGCGGGATGCTCGATGAAAAACCATTGATCTCCATCCGCAAGGAAGAGGATTGCCGTCGATCGGCGTTGTCGGGAACACATGACCCGCACGCCACCTCTTCCGTTCCCAATTGGTCGCGCACGAGGAGCAACCGGTGGCGGCGGAAGAGGAGTGCGGAGCGGAGAAAAACGATGCGCGCTCGTTGAATCCGCTCGCGCATCGATCGGAACGTCTCGTCCACTTCGTTCGCTCGAAATTCGACCCCAAATGCCCGCGAACTCGCCGTCTGAGTGCCGATGATCGCCGTCTAACCGCCGCCTCGCCGATCAGCCGCCCCGAAGGCAAGCCATCGATTTGTTTTCCACGTATTCTGCTGGTGTTTTGTTATCGCCACACGCACTAATCACCCACTCTTTCGTCATTCCTTTCGTCCGTTCAGATGGGACAACGAGCGGGCGGGATGTTGAATCGCTTCAATCCGTTCGCCGCCCAGCACGTGGAGCCCGCGCCGTCCGCCGACCCGCGAGTGGCCGAGGGCGGCGGAGCGCCGGCCGACGGACCGAAACGGCCGCGCGAGAAGCCGTCGATCGAGTCGGACGGGCGCCGCGAACCCCGCAGAAGGCAACTCGGGATCTCCGCTCAGCGATCGCTTCTTTTCGGCACACTTCCTGATGGGCGGCAAGCGCTTCGAAACGCTGAAGCCGGACACCTTCCTTTTCGGCAACAACGCGGACCTCGACCTGCTCGGAGGCCCCGGTCAAGGTGCGTCCATTCACTTGTCTTCCCTCCATTCAATCCTTTCGTTCAGTTCCCGTACGGCGGCGTCTCGGAGACCGTGAACATGCTGAACGCTCTCGTGAACATCCGCCGGGATTCCGTCAAGATCATTCGGTTTGTGCCTTCCGTATTCCATTGATTGATCTTCGGGATTGCAGAGAGGAATCCACGACGGCCGAGAGGTCCTATCGGCTGGAGTTCCTCTTTGATTGCGACGTCAAGTGTTACGTCCAAGTGCACTTCTGTGCCCGCGAGGTGGTCGAGGGCGAGAACATCAAGTGATCTCCGCTCTTCCATTCCCGACTGATCACAGCTCTCGTTCAGGTTCGACGTGCGCTTCCCCGAGCTGAAGCCCACAAAGAAATATTTCTGCGATGTGGGCGCCAACCAGGTCTTCAACGAGGTCATCTTCAAGCCGCACCAATTCGACCCCCAAAAGGTCCTCTTTGCATCCCTTTCTTCCTTTATTGTCCTCTCCATTCAGATGTACTACAACGGCGGCTTTTGGTTTCCCCTGGTCATTGAAATGCGGACGTGCGACCAGACGAGCGGCTTCCGAGAGCAGGCCCAAATCACGATGTGCGTGCTGGAGAGGACCCAAAGCCAGACGTGCCCGCTCGTGCTGAAGCCGCTCAAGCAGAAGCTGATCACGGACGGCGTCGTCTACCTCCTGCAGGAGGTGTTCGGCATCGAGAATCGAGAGACCGACCGGGACCGCGTGTTTGGTGGGCAATTTGAAAGAATTGAAGGAATGTTCACCTGTTCTCTCTGCAGAATGCTCGATCTGCAAGGACAACGAGAGCGACACGCTCCTTCTTCCCTGCCGCCACCTTTGCATCTGCAACAACTGCGACGACTCCTTCCTGCACAACGTGAAGGAGTGCCCTATCTGCCGGACGCCCGTCAAAGCGCTCCTCACACTCGACGCCGTCCGACTGGGCGACGCGGACAGCCGATCGTCGCGGATCGGCCACTTGAAGTAAGTCGCCCATTGTGCTTCTCTTATTTCACTTCTGCCACCTGGGTTGCAGCATCGAACACGTGAAGCTGACCGAAGCGCTGAACGGGCCGATCGTTCGCTCGGGCACCAACACGCTCTCCCGCAACTCGGTCTCCTCCAACAGCACGCGCTCGTCTCGCCGGCGCGGTTCGTACCCCAAACGGGAGTTCCTTTCGAGCGTCTTCCCCCGCGAGCCGTCGGAAAGCGGCGAGCATTCGGGCGACGCCATCGAGCTCCAGGACATCCACATCGAGCGGGAGTTGAGTCCCCTGCCGGAGGTCGTCTCCAGCTGATC
Source organism: Aphelenchoides fujianensis (assembly GCA_024699865.1). Classification (NCBI taxonomy): domain Eukaryota; kingdom Metazoa; phylum Nematoda; class Chromadorea; order Rhabditida; family Aphelenchoididae; genus Aphelenchoides; species Aphelenchoides fujianensis. The sequence goes on along the minus strand of JAMPIO010000007.1, from coordinate 317,655 downwards.
GACGGCCCCCCTTCCCGCCTTCTACTCGTGGCATTTGCGAATCAAAAGTCCCCCTCACTTAAACCTCCGGCATTTCTCGTCTTTCTTTTCAACTCGTTGGTCAGTATTCTTTTCCCCTCATGCTCGTTCCGTTCTGTCGGGTGTCCACTCCTTCATGCCTTACCGATTTCCGTGAATAAAGCCAAGTATAACGGTTAGTCGCCTCTATTTATTCGCTCAAACAACTGGAAGGTCAACAACACCCGTTAGAAGTCGGATATGCGCGCAATTCTCGTAAAGCTGCCAACAGGGAGGGGAAGTGTGAAGGAAATTCGAAGTGAAGGGATTCAATGACAAATCTCTCGGATGGACTGCAGACTCTGGAGCGCCAAGACGCCCTTCTCGGCGAAATCCTCGAAATGCGACCCGCGGCAGAGGCCCTTGACGAGCGGGCGGCAGAACTCGACGTCCTCCGTGTGGTCCCTCCCGTTGAAGAGGACGCGCACGAAGATCGTCTCGCCTTGTCGCGGCCGTTCGATTTCGTAGAGCTGAAGCAAACGAATGGATGAGTAGAAAGAAGGCGGGCAACCTCGAAGACGATTCGCGAGGAGTAGTGCGGAGGAATGCGGTGGCCGATGCCCAGCACGTGCAGGAGGGGCTCCAACGTGATGTCGTGTCCGCTGTACACGCGGATGACCTTCGAGCCCTGGGCGCGATCCCTCGCCGTCCGAATGGCCGCCCGCAGGTTCCCCAGCATCGTCCACGCCTCGATCACGTACAGCGAGCGGGTGATCGGCGAGGTCCGCTCGAACATCCGCTTCGCGATCGACCACACCTCGTCGGCCGTCTGCAAGAGGGAAAGCGAAGTTGAGGAGTGATCATTCTCGCTCGAACCTCGACAAAATCGTTGACCGTGAAGCAATCCCCGACTGCGTTGCAGGGCAGCGTGTTGCGGCGGCAGATGAAGCGACCGAGCATGATGTCTTCGAACTGCAGCGGGTGCTCCACGAACTTCATCCCGACCATGTTGCCGAGTGCTTGGATCCGATTGTAGAGGTTGCGGGGCGAGCGGGACCAAAAGTCTTCGGATCGCTCCTGAAGCAAACCATCGAGTAAAGAGAACTCCGTTTCCGCTTGCCGTCTCGGCCGCCCTCCGCGTCTCCAGGTACTTCGGACAGTCGCACTTGGCGTCCATGCAGAAGTAGGTGTTGTTCGCGTTCCGCAAGAAGAGCTTCGGCAGGTCCCGCACGATGTAGAAGAAGGCGGACGAGAAGGCGATCGCCGACTGGAACGTCCGCTGGTAGGGCGAGGAAGTGAACAGGATGTCCGCCTTGTTGATGTCTAAATCGAAGAATAAGGAAGAGAAGAAGGCCGCAAACAAACCAGCGAACAGGCCCACTCGCTCGTAGCGGTCGTGCAGGTGCGTGCCCAGTTTGATCAGCTGGAGGGCGCCCTCGGCTGTCATCTCGCCGTTCCGGCATTTGTACCTGCACGGGAGAGCTATAATGCAATCCTATAAAAAAGAGGGCTCACGGATGGGGATGCCACGTGAACTTCGGGTAGTTGGGATCGACGGAGAGGAACGAGCGGAAGTCCGCGCTCTTCAACAACCTCGCGTAGGTGTCGAACGCCCGCCGGTCCACCTCCTGGTAGGGAATGCAGTCGGGCACGAACTTCGAGTCGACCGAGTGGATGGGCGACCGCTCGCCGTGCCGGAAGGCGACCAGCAGGCCGCGGAGTTTGAAGTCCTCGTGCTGGAACTCGCCCTCCGCGCCCGTCAGGGGGACCTCCGTGAATTGGCACGAGTCCACGAAGATTTGCGGTCGTTCATGCTCGTAGAAGTACTTGATTCCCTTCGGTCGATGGCCTGAACGGAGGAGTGAACAGTCGAAGATGGGAAGCTTCCTACCGAACCACTCGTACGGGAGGAGGAAGTAGAAGAGGACGAAGAAGACCAGGAGCGTGAGGATAAACCGGGGACTCGGCCGCCTCATGTCCACCCGTTCATCTCCTTCAGCTGTAAGCCTTCCGTTGATTGAGAGTGATGGAAAGAAAGAATGAATATCAAACACGAAGAGAACGTGCTTCGGTCCATCCACCAACGAGCAAAAGGATCCTTTTATTTCATTCGACCTATGAACACAACCAAACAGACGTCGCTCAGTAGGGACGGGCGGTCTCTCCCAGGTCCAAGTGGGTGGTGCGCTTGACCCAGTCGGGCGAGAAGTAGCGGTGCTTGGAAGGATCGAAGGCGCCCGTCTCCACCAGTCCGGGGTGCTCCTTGCGCATTTGGACCTCGTTGTCGATGAACGGCCGCTCGCCCTTCTCGCCGAGCACGCCCTTGCCCGTCTGCCAGCCCTGAACGAGAAAGGAGTGAACAGGAAGGATAAAGGAGGACGTGCCCGGTTCGTGTACTTGATGTTGTAGTAGATGACTTCGACCATGAACACGCCGAAGAGCAGCTTCGGCGTGAGGATGCGGATGGCCGTGCCGTAGTACGTGCCGAAGGTGGGCTGCAGGAAGCGGCGGTAGAGCGCGTCCCACGGGTAGCGGTAGATAATGCGGATGGGATTCAGCTGCCGATGGACGGCGTCCACGTGGATCGGCTCGTCGGGGTGCATGTGCTGGTCCTTGAGCCACTTGCTGAACGGCGAGGAGTGTGAGGAAAGGAAGGAGACAAGTGAATGGCCACTTACTGGCGCCACTCCCGCTCCGCAGCGCTCATGCCGCGCGTCCGTTGCCGCTGGTCGGCCATGTGCAGCTGAAACAAACAAGAACTCCCTTAGGTGTTCATAAGACCGATCGCCCACCTCCAAACTCATCTCATCGTGGACCCGATGGCGCGGCTGGTCCGAAAGGTGGCTGGTGGGCGGCGGGGGCACGCCGGAACGCGTGAAGGGCGACTTGCCCTTCTTCTCCGGCTGCAAACAAAGTGAAGTGCATATTAGGCCCCCACTAAAAATCGCATCGCATGCACCACCAATCGACTCGTTTCGACGAGCTTAGTCGATTGATGCTGGTTTCAATACGATTGAAGGTGGGGCCCTAAAGTGACTTACTGCCGTGTAAAAATTGCCCATCGACCTGAAAGATGCGCCGATTGAATGAAGAGTGCGGAGATAAAATCGGCGTTCGGCGGCCGTTTCGGTTCGCCGACATCCACGTTTCATGCGCGCGCTCAAAACAAACAAAATCCAACAGAAGTCGGAGGATCTTGCCGCCCATCCGCCGAAATGAGCGGCCAAATTCCGTCGGGCGGGCGAGGAGGACGCGTCGCCCCCGATCAGTGCGAACGGGAGCCGGCCGCTCGGCGAACTGCGCCCTCGCTTGCCGGGAACCCCCTCTGCGCGTTTTTCGTGGATTTCGGCATCCTTCTGCTTGCAGCCGACTGTTGATCGCGCGGAATGGAATCCAACAAGAATGTCGTGAGTTTCGTTTCGATGGGTGAGGAGCGGACGGAGAAGCCGGCCCGTGAGTTCCCTCCAATCCTCCTTCCCTCCATTCGTTCGCTTCTTGCAGTCAACCTGGTGCAACGCGTGGACCCCGCCGAGACCTCGATGGTCTCCCAAGATCGTGTGCACAAGATCCACAACGCGGACGATCCGGAGAACCTTCTGAATTCGATTGTCACAGCGCGGCAGTACGTGCGCACAACCGCCAACGCGAAGTTGGTGCAAATCGGGCAGCAGATGGACTTTCTGGTGCAGGTTCGTCCCCCTTCCGCCTTCTGCCCACTTCTCCCCGGTTCAGCAAGCCCGCAGCGTCGTGCTGAAGTGCCGCCGGGACGAGCGGCTCCACGAGGAGGTTGCGTGCAACTTCCAGAAGAAGCCCGGCACCACGTATCACCTCTACGAGCGGGCCGGCGGCCAGAAGCACTTCTCGATGCTCAGCCCGGCCGAGTGGGGCGCCTCGTTGAAGGCGACGCTACCTCGGCTCCTACCGCCTGGAGGCGGACCGCTCGTTCACGCGCATGGACGCCGCCGACGAGTTCGACGACGACCGCAGCCGGCAGTTTCGCGCGTTAGGCCGAAAAAATCGCCTTCTGATCACCCGCCCGCCGCTTCTTCCGGTTCCCGACATCCGAATGCTGGTCTTCCATCTTCCCACATATTTTTGAGCTAATAAATCCATGTAGTCGTTCACTTTAATTCGCTAGTGTCGAGGTCTTGGGACCACTCGTCTATCGTTTGTGTTGTGTTTGTGCACTCCTTTCTCACCAACCGTTGCAGATGGCGAGCGACACACCGGGATCTCATCCTCGACAACGGCGCCTTCAACGCGAAGATCGGCTACTCGATTGAGCAGCGGCCATTGTACGGACCTTTCTTACTCTAACCACTCTCCTTTCTGTTCGTTCAGGGTCGCTCCGAATGCGGTCTTCAAAGGCCGCAGCGATCGCCACCGGAATTTCGTCGCGTCCGAACTGAAGGAGTGCCAGGACAAATCCAAGCTCTTCTACTCGTCGCCCTTCGAACGAGGGCTACTTGGGTTCGTCATCTTGTTTGTGTGTCCTCAATAATCCTCTCGTTTTGGAGTGAACTGGGACTGCGAGTTCGAAGTTTGGGACCACCTGTTCGGGCCCGAGGAGAAGAACGTGGACTTCCGGAACACGCGCCTGCTGCTCACCGACCCTTCGGCTCTCGTGCCGGCGATCCAACGGAGAACGGAGGAGATCGTGTTCGAGTCCTACCAGTTCGCGTCGCTCAACCTCACCTCCGGTTTGTTTCCTCCGTTTTGCACTCACTTCGTTTCATTTCGCTTCTTTCAGCCCCTTCGCTCGTCGCCCTTCACGAGTACCACCTGAACGGGAAAGCGAGCACAATGGTCGTCGATTCGGGCTACTCGTTCACGCACGTCGTTCCCTTCCACTCGGGCCGCCCCATCGGTTGCGGAATTCGAAGGTGCTCGCTTTGATCTTCAACCATGAACCATCCCCTTCGTTCAGGATCGACATCGGCGGGAAGGCGTTGACCAACCAGCTGAAGGAGTGGATCAGCTACAAGCAGCTGGACGTGCGCGACGAGACGTACATCATCAACCGCTGCAAGGAAGCCCTCTCCTTCGTTTCGCTGGACTTCAAGCGGGACATGAAGGCGGCAGCGTGAGTCTTCATTCCTTTCCTATTCACTCCTCTTGCAGACAGCCCCGCTCCTTCGAATCCCTTTCCTGCGGGAGTACGTGCTGCCCGACTTCATGAACGTGCTCGAGGGCTTCGTGTGCGCGGACGGGGACGTGCCGGCAGACTCCACGAAGATCGCGATGGCCGCCGAGCGCTTCCTTGTGCCCGAACTCCTCTTCCACCCGAACGACGTGGGCGTGAACCAGGCGGGCGTCGTGGAGTCGATCGAGAACTCGATTCGTGCGGTCGACCAGCAGTTTCCCGGTTCGCTCCTTTCGATCTCTTCTTTCGATCTTTGGTGTTGGTTGCAGACCTCCATCCGCCGCTCCACGAGAACATCGTGTGTGTCGGCGGGAACGCGGAGATCGACGGTTTCTTCGCCCGAATGTTCGTTCTCTTTGCGATCATTCACGTCCACCCACTCGCTTCTTTCAGCCGGCAGGACCTCCGGCCGCTCATCGACGAATCGCTCGACTTCCACGTACCCGCTGTGGAGAGTCCCTCCACTCACGCGTGGACGAGTGCCCAGCGGCTGCTCACTCAAAAGAAGCACGTCCTCGCTGGGGATTTCATCACCAAGCGCGAGTATCAAGAGTGCGGCCCCGATGCGCTCTTTGAGCGACACCAGCGCCAGTTCTACGAGTCCTGATTTCACTTCTCTTCCATTGGTCTCAATAAACCTCTTCTGAACTCGGCTGTTGAGCTTCTTCTTTACGGGTTCTTTTGCCCGCGAATTACTTCTGACCGTCGCCTTCTCCCCCGCTCACTCCGTTCTTCAGCTCTCAGTCGGCAAGATGATGGCCTCGGCGGCAATCATGGAGCGGAACCAAGGCAGGTTTCTTTCTGGCTGTTCACCTGTTCATTCCTCTCGTTTAGACGCCACGGTCTACGTGGGCGGCCTGGACGAGAAGGTCTCCGAGTCGGTCCTCTGGGAGCTCTTCGTGCAGGCGGGCCCCGTCGTGAGCGTGAACATGCCGAAGGACCGGATCACGGGCAGCCACCAGGGCTTCGGCTTCGTCGAGTTTATGGGCGAGGAGGACGCGGACTACGCGATCAAGATCATGAACATGATCAAGCTTTACGGGAAGCCCATCAAAGTGAACAAGGCGTCCGCCAACGAGAAGAACGTGGATGTGGGCGCGAACCTGTTCGTCGGCAATCTCGATTCCGAGGTGGACGAGAAGCTGCTCTTCGACACGTTCAGCGCGTTCGGGATGATCCTCCAAGTGAGTCCCTTCCCACCCGCTTTCTTCCACTCGCTCGTTCGTTCAGGTGCCGAAGATCATGCGCGATCCCGAGTCGGGCAACTCCAAGGGCTACGCGTTCGTGAACTTCGCGTCGTTCGAGGCGTCGGACACGGCGCTGGAGGCGATGAACGGGCAGTACCTGTGCAATCGGGCGATCACTTGCTCGTACGCCTTCAAGAAGGACGCCAAGGGCGAGCGGCACGGGACGGCGGCCGAGCGGCTGCTGGCGTCGCAGAATCCGCTTTTCCAGGGCGACCGGCCGCATCAAATTTTCTCCGATATGCCAGGGGGCGCTCGACAGACGGCGCCAGGCTGTGGCCGCTGCGGCCGGCCTCCCGCTGGCCCCCCCAGTACGCGCCGCACATGTTCCAGCCGCAGATGCAAATGGCGGGAATGTACGCGCCCGCTCAGTTCATGCCGCCGCCCCAGGTATAATTTATTGTCTGTAAAGTAGTGAAATTTTTGAGTTCTCAGGGCCCGCCGCCGATGATGATGATGAACCCGAACGCGATGATGCCCTATCCGCCCCAAATGAACCCCCGCTTCGTTCCGCCGCCTCCCCCGCCCGCGCCCATCTCTGGTGGGTCACTTTAGGAGAAAAAGCGAGATTCAGGGCTGTTGTTTAGCGCCCCCGCCTCCCCCCCGATGAGCGGTTAGTTTTGAGCAAGCAGAGACGATTGGAAGGCTGATCGTTGTGCTTTCAGCTCCTCCCCGCCCGCCGCCCGTTGCCTGAGGCCCGCGGACTCGCTTGCGATCGTCGTTTTGGATCTCCGCCTTTCGGTCGGGAGTTGGGCGTGAACTAATTTAAGAATAAATTGTTGCGAATCGACACTTTAATGTTGCATTAGAAGAAGCAAGAAAAAGGAAGCAGCGAAAGCGAGAATTGATTAGGAGCGGAAGGTCGCAAATCAAGGCAGACGGTTTTTGCGGAAAGAACCGCCCCGAGTTCAAAGGGCGCCCTTCGGGCGGCGAGCGGATGGACAGGTGGCGGCGGCGGCAAGTGGTTGTTGTTGAAATGACTGACGTTCGCGAACACCCGCCCGCCGGCCGCCCGCAAGACGGACGAGCGAGCGGCGCGCCGAATTCTGACCGCTCTTTCGGGAGTTTCGCTCCAGCGGGCGGGCGATTGATAAGCCGCCCGCCCCTCGGCGTCTTCGCGTCCCTTCCGCTCGACCTGATCGAATGGAATTTCGTCTGCATATTGGGGATTGCTTTCCGCTTGCATCGAACTGAAATCCGCAAGCATGCAGCGGCTTCTTTTCGTTCTCCTCTTCTTCCTCAGGCGGCCGTCCGCTCGGAGCCGCCGCTCGAAATCAAGTTGAGCAGCGAGGAGCTCCTCGAAGCCGCCCAATGGCCGGCGGACGAGGACCCCGAGATGGCGAAGGATCTCGGCAACTTCTACGCCAACTTTTTCCACGATTCGCGCACTTCGATCACCCTCGATCTGGACATGTTCCGCGAGATCTACGACGAGATCTCGCGCTACCGGGCGGCCGCCCAGGACGGGCAGACGGACGTGCTGGAGGCGGCCGTTGAGTTCTTCGCTCCGCTGCAAAAGTACGACGTTTCGGCGCCCTGTCTGGCGGACATCTTCCACCTCCTCTACTCCACGTACTCCTACGCCGCCACTTCGGTCAAGAGCCGCCAATGCGACAACTGCAACTGCACACTCGGCTACAATGAGGAGTTCTCGAAGTACCGATGGATCTTCAATGGTGGGCCGCCTTCTGCCTACTCGTCCACTTTTCTTGCTTGCAGTCCTCGACTCGATCGGCAAGGTACCGTCGGCCATTCTGGGCGGAAATAATTTGTGGACGGGCTCATGGACAGTCTGCCGGAACGTGGCCGTCGTGAAGAACCACCAGGGGTGAGCACTCCAATGTGTTCTCTCCTCCATTATCGCTTGCAGGCAGCAGTGGCGCGGGCAGTACTGCATGGCCCGCTTCCACGCCTACAATCGAAATAATCCGGTGAAGGCGTTCATGTCGCCGCCCGAAGACCCCGCCGCTTTCTGCTTGTGAGCGAAAGCCATCCGCTTGTCCCCTCATTCCTTTTCTCTGCAGTCAAAATGGAAGCAGTGCGAACGAGAGCTGGAGCGAGGACGACCTCAAATGCTTCGATTTGATGCCCCTTGCTGAACGTCGGCGTGTGCACTCCGGACACCTGCACCACGCACGACGTCCATCAGATCCTCAAATTCAGTTGGTTTCTCTACCTTTTTCTTTTGCACCGGACTGCTTTTAGTCTACAGTGCGGCCGAGATGGCGTTCGGGCGGCCGTTGGTTTGCGACGTGACGGTGCAGTGCTCGAACGAAAGTCCCGAGCAGAACCTTTCGCATCACACGAGTTCCATTCTGTTCTCGTAGGTTCCACACTCTGCTTTCTCTGTTCATTTGTGTTTAGTTTGTTCCTGCTCGTCATCCTGACGCTCCTGATTTTCGGGACGAGCTACGATCTCTACGTGGAGCGGCCCCTCCACGAGCATCTCGTGCGAAAGGCGAAGCGGCGGGCGTACGAGCAGGAGTACGAGGGGCTGATCGGAAGCCCGACGAGAAGCGAGCGCGTGTACGAAATGAGTCTGGAGGACCTTTCCGATTACAAGCGATGTACACGAGCTGCCGATCTTCAAGCTCCTTCACTCATCTCTTTGCAGCGGCCTTTGCGACCACCCTGATGATGTTCTCGATCTCGCGCAATCTCCGCTACATCATGGAGACGAAGACGGAAGATGGGCAGATCAGGTGTCTGCATGGGGCCCGCTTCCTGTCGATGTGCTGGATTGTGTTCGGGCACACTTACGTTCGCTTCCACTCGATCACTCTCGTCCATCGGTTGCTTGCAGTACTACGTGTGCGCAACGCTGACCACGGACAACCTGCTGCAGACGATGCGGGAGTTCCCGAAGTCCTTCTACAATCAGATCGTCGTGCAGGCCCCGTTGGCCGTCGACTCCTTCTTCTTCCTCTCCGGCCTCCTCACTTCGTACATCTTCTTGGGAAAAATCCGCAAGAATCAAGTGCGGCTGGGCGCCTGGACCACGTGGTGAGCCTTCAATCCGAACAACGAACGAGGCCGAAAGGATTGAAGGTTTGCGTATTTCGTGCGCCGGTACATCCGATTGACGCCCGTCTACGCCGTCGTTATGCTCTTGATGTTGACGATGTTTTCGTTCATCTCCGAAGGTCCCTTTTGGCGGCCAATCCAGCCCTCGTTCTGTGCGGACTCCTGGTGGACGAACTTCCTCTACCTAAACAACTTCCTCAAGCAGGACGATCCCTGCATGGGCTGGACGTGGTATCTTAGCAAACGGTTCGAAATCAGCTGGAAATAAGAAAATTTATCTTTCTGCTTTTAGACTTCCAGTTCTACACGTTCCTCCCACTGCTCATCCTCGCTCTCCACCGTCTTCGGATCGGCGGCGTGTTGATTGGCGTCGGACTTTGCGTTTTGTCGTCGGTCGTCACTCTGTGGATCACAATCATCAGAAGCTACCCGCCCGCCCCTCTGCTCACCACCAAACTGCAGATGTGAGCGCTAAAGGGAGCTCAATGAGACGTGTCTTGATTGCAGTGTGACCATCCTGAACGACTATTGGGTCGATTTGTACGTGAAGCCCTACTGCCGGATGAGTCCGTACATCATCGGCTGCCTGACCGGCTACCTGCTGCTCGAGAAGCACCGCTCGATATTCAAGCTGAACCCCGTGAGGAGCCCTCCTTCCACCCTTCCTCATCGCTTCTTGCAGGTCCAATGGGCGGTCGGGTGGGTGCTGGCCGCCGGCTGCGGGCTCTACGCCGTTTTCGGGTTGTTTTGGTACACGAAGAGCGGCGAGATCACGGCTCTCCACGCGGCTATCTACACACTCGTCGGACGGCCCTGCTTTGCAGTATTTTTGTCGTGGATCGTGTTCGTTTGCGAGGCCAACCCGACTGGTAAGAGAGAAGCGTTCAGCCATGATTGAAGCGAGCGGGTTGCAGGGAAGGTGAACGCGATCCTCGGCCATCGCGTCTTCGTGCCGCTCTCGAAGATCACATTCTGCGCGTATTTGATCCACCCAATCCTCCTGCAGACGTTCTACTTGAGCCGGCCGAGCGCCTTCCACTTCACGAACTCCTTCCAAATGGTCCTTTCGGCTGTCATGGGCGGGTGTTCATCGTGTGCTTTCAGATCCACATGTTTCTGATTGCTCTGGCGGGCTCGTACGCGGCCGCCCTGGTGCTCTCGCTGGCCTTCGAGCTGCCGGTGATGCACTTGGACAAGCTGCTCTTCCAGCCGCCGCCCAAACGACCCGAAGCCCCGCCGACGGCGAACGGGCAGGAGCTCGACGAAGTGCGGCCGAACTCCCGGCTGAAGGCCGACGAGACGGAGGGCGGCGCCCCGGCCACCGATCAGCAGGAGCCGTTGGTGCAGCCCGAGAGGAACGGGACGGAGAGGAAGGCGGCGGAAGAACTCGCCTCCATCGACCGAATGAGCGGCCGGACGGCCCATTCTTTTTCTTTCGCTTGTTGTTTGTAAAGCGTGCCGTCGAGGGCGGGAATAAACGAACGAACAATCAGGGCACCCCGGCCGACGGCGGCGGTCACTCGAAGACGGGCGGCTGCCGGTCGGCGGGTTCGGGGCGTCTTTTTGCTCCGAAATCGCCGGTGCACGCGCCCCCGACCGCCCGGCTTCGTCTTCCTTCCTGCAGCCGCCGACCATCAGCCGGCCGGCCGGTTTTTTCGGTTGCCGCCCCGAGCGGGAACTTCGGCGGTGGCTCGCCGCGCCGGCGGTCGTCCACTCGCCTCCGGCCGGCCGTTGCAACGGTTGACTGTTGGGATTTGTTCGTGTTTTCGTCATTTCCCCCATTCGACGGTGTTTCGCGTCGGATGGCCGGCCGTCGGGTCTCGTCGGTCGTTTGCGGCCGAGCGGACGTCAAAGGAAACCGAAAGGATCGCAGAAGGAAGAAGAAGCAGGAGGAACACAAAGGAATCCGGAAATACAACGACAACTCGTGGAAGCTGACGTCAAACGAGCGGAAGGGAGGACGGCGGTCGGGCAGACGCCAGACGACGAGAAGCCGCCGAAAAGAACGCGGTCGAAATCGCAGGGTTCAAATGGGCGCCCGACGAGCCCGAGCGCCGCCGCGGAGCCCGTCAGACGGGCGGCGAGGCGGTCGGCGCAGAGAGGGCGGCCGGCGGGAAGACGGCAGACAACGAGCGGACGAAAAGAGCGGGCAGCGGGCGCGCGCCTCGTTCAAGCCGCGACCTCCACTCGCTCGCACAACGACGGCCGGCCGGCTTCGTCTTTTTCCGCACACGCGGACCCCCCGCTCGCCGCACCGCGCCGCTCGGTTCCTCCGCCGGCCGGCCGGTCGATTGGAGCGGCGGCGGGCGGCTGATGTCCACGGCCTCGCTTTTTCGTCCCCGCCCGTTGCTCGCCCGGCTGCCTCCTTCTGCCCGCTTCTTCGCCCGCCCGTCCGAACGCCCGCCGCCTCCGATTCTCAACGGCTGCTGACGGCGCGCATTTCGCCCCGCGTTCGCTTTTTTCGACGCAAAAAGGGCGACCTGGAGGGGCGGCCGAGGCGCCAACTTCCGAGTGGCCACGTCCGGCGAGCCGCCGGACATCGCCGCCGGACTTCGTGATCGCGCCGACCACCGCGCGGCGGCCCATCGCTTCTTTCTTCGTTGGATTCACTCTGGATCGTCCCTACTCTTCGGATTGGATCGAACGTTCGGAGATCCGCTAGCCATCAATCTTTTGACCGTTCGATCCCGCGTTCCAGCTTTTACTCGGATTACCTGCTCTACCCACCCGAGATCTCACTTATTGCTGGTGGAGACAAACGGCGAACTTTTGCCCGCTTGCCGGACGTCCGCGATTTTGGCGCCTTTTTCCTTCCGATTTGTAGCCGCCGCTCGCCGTTCGCGTCGCGCCGAGCGTTCGGCCGTTCGCTCGTCGGCGTTCTTTTTGCGGCGGGCGGGAGATGCGCGTCTTTCGTCCACTCGGTTCGCTCGAATGATCGCTGTGTTCTGCAGATCGCCGCGGCGAGCATCGACTTCCACGATGATGGTCACCCGGAGCCGCGTGCGCGGGCCTCCGGTCTTCATTGCGGCCGGCGAACAGCAGGCTCGGAGCTTCCGCAACGGTTCGTTCCCTCCCCCTTTCTTCCTTTCATTCAATCGACGGTCGTTCAGAACCGGAAGTGCCGCCGCAATACGACCGGCTGGTCAAATCGCTCTCCAGCTTCCTGCCGAACGAAATCGACTTCTCGCTGAACGCGTGCGCCCTGATGTCCGCCCGCGGGCCCTGCGTTCTGCACCTGGACGGCCACGCGAACCTCCTCACGCTGCTGGTCGCCCAGGCGGGCGTCTTCGACGACGAGGACACCTTCCTCCGCAATCAGTTCACGAAACTGCAACTCCGCCTGAAACGCGACTTCGATCACTTTTGGGCGACGGCGGGCGTCGAGGACGCCGACGTGCTGAAGCTGCTCCCGATCAGCGCGCCCGACTACTCGGCCGCCGATTTCCTCCAGTTCCCCGCGCTTCGAGACGGCGACCAGCCGGTGAAATCGCTGGAAACCGTCCGCACGCGCGTCCTCCAGGTGTCGAACATCGTGCGGAATCTCGCGTTCGAGTCCTTCAATCAGCCCTTCATTGCGGCCAACAAGCCCTGCATCAAGTGAGTCCCCGCCTTCTTTCCTTCCCTGCATTCCTTCGTCCTTTAGATTCCTGCTGGCCTCGGCTGCGAGCGACGACTACGAGCTGCGGAACAACGCGCTGGACACCTTCAGCGAAATCGCCCCTCACGTTCGTCCTCTTCTTTCGTTCTTCGGTTGATTCCTCGCGTTCAGATCACCTTCAACGCGGACATCCCGTCGACGATCCTCCTCCGGCTGCTCCGCGCGTTCATCTTCGCGGACGACCGCTTCGTGGTGATGCGGGCGACGGAGATCGTCGGGCGCGCCTCCTCGAACTCCGCGAACGAGAGCACGATGTCCGAATTCCTGGACACGTCCGTCCTCGAGCGCTTCTTCGAGCTGGCCGCCGCAAAGGACGTCCTCATTTGCGTGAACACGCTGGAATCCCTCTACAACGTGAGTTCTCCTTCGTTCATTGTTCACTTCTTTCTCGTCGTTCAGATGAGCGAAGCGGGGCGCAGTTACTGCGACAAGATCGCCGACGTTCCGCACTCGATCAAGCTGCTCTTCGACTTCTGCACCATCGAGGCCTCGCAGTTCTTCACGGAGGGTCTTTCGGGCATCAAAGTGATCGAGTACCAGGCCAACGGACCCGAACACCACACTCAGGCGAGTGCTGAATGAGCAGCAATGATTAAACGAATGTTTCTTTAGGGTCCTCGACATTTCCAGTACCCGCAGCCGCCCTTCTCGCCCCAACTGCAGCAGCGAGTGATGCCCCCGCCGGCGATGCCCATGGGTCCGCCGCCCGTCCCCCGCCAGCACATGGTCGTGAGCTCCAAGGGCGACATCGCGATCACGACGAACAAGCCCCTCCTCGCCGCCCAGTTGGCGCGCCCCGCCCTCCCGCAGCCCGCCGCTCCGACGACGCCCGTGCCCGCCCTAACGGGACGGTCGTGAAGCCGATCGTGCCGCCCGCCGAGCCCTCGACCTCCGCCCAACCCGAGCGGCCGCCAACCGCCTCTTCGACGACCACCTCGAAGACGGACGAGTCCAACGAGAAGGAAGACCAGCCGGCCGACGGGAAGACGAAGACGAACGGAGCGGAGGAGCCGAAAAAAGCGGACGACTCGTCGACGATACCCAACGGAACGGGCAACCACTCGACGCCGAACGGCCAGAAGGCAGCCGAAGAAGCGGAGCCCGACAGTCAAACACGAGATGAACGGGACGGCGGAGAACGGCGAGAAGTCCGACGAGCAGCAGCCGAACGGCGTGAAGGCGGACGAGAAGCCCGAAGAGCCGCCCGTGGCCAACGGAACGGCCAAGAAGACGAAGGGGAAGAAGCGAGCGGCGACCGACGACTCGACAGACGCCGACGAGACCCCCACGAAGAAGCCGAAGACGCCAAAGAAGAAGAAGAACGGGCACATCGAGCAGAAGCCGGTGGAGGCGGTCAAGTCGCCCACGCCGCCCGCCGCCGAGCCCGCCGCCCAGCAGTCGATGGTCTGCATCCGCGTGCCCAACTTCATGTGCGAGTGGGACGCGTGCACGCGCTACTTCCACACGCCCGCCGCCATGATCCACCACATCCTGCACGCGCACATCGACGGCGACGAGCGCGCAACGACGCCCACCACTTCGGTCGAGCCGCCGGCCGCCCGCCCGCCAGCCGGCCTCATCCTCTGCCAGTGGCCGGGCTGCGAGCGGACGCCCCGCTCCAAGTGGTCGCTCGTCACCCACCTGCAGGACCACCACTGCAACGAGAACGCGCTGAATGCGGCCGCCCGCAAACGGCGCGAGATGGGCGACTTCAACTACGTGGCGCGCATCAAGCAGGCGCTGGGGCAAGAGATCCCCGCCACCAATCATCCCGGCTACTCGGACTACGCCGCCTACGAGGCCATCCGCCGCCACGCCTTCCAGCACATGCCCCGCGATCTGACCGTGAGTTCCCCGCCCATTACTTCTCGTTGATCCACGCGGTTTGCAGGAAGACCAACCGGAAGGACCCGTCACGAAGGACCTCCGCCTAACGAGCGCCCTCATCCTCCGCAACTTGGCGAAACACTCGGCCGAGGCTCGAAGGTTTGTTTCCTCCCCTTTTCGCTTGCTGACAGTCGTGTGTTTGCAGGCGCCTTCTGCCCTACCAGCCGTTCATGGCGTACATGGCAATGTCCCGGCTGGAGGCGGGCGTCGCGCTCGCCCAATGCCTGGCCTCCTATTCGAGTGCCGTCTCGCCGTCGCTCTAGCGGACGAGCGGGCGGACGGACGGAATCAAGTCGGCTTTACCCTCATCACCTCCTACCAATGATCTACGAGTTCCTTTGTTTCTCTCTTCCTTAGACCTTTGCATTATTTCTTTTGTTTGTTGTTCTCCTCCTTCGGTATGCGATCGACGGGCCCGCACGGGTCGGATAAAGAGCATTTGCAAGTCAATCGGCCGCCAAGGAAGGCACCCACTCGTTTGAACGGAAATCCTACTTGCAAATCGAAAGAAGCTGGAATAATCGTTGAGCAGACTGAAGGAAGAATGGGGAAGGACCGGATCGCCTACTTTTACCACGAGGGCGTGGGCGACTTCCACTACGGCGTGCGGCATCCGATGAAACCCCACCGCCTGGCTGCCTGCCACAACCTGGTCGTGAACTACGGCCTTTGCGATTACATGAAGGTGGGTGAGCTTCCGTTCATCTATGCTCTAATCGGTTCGCTTTCAGTGCATCAAACCCGCAAAAGTGAGTGGACGCGGCGAGTGTAGAGAGAGGAAGTCGAGTGTTTAGGCCTCCGCTCTGGACATGATGCGCTTCCACTCGCCCGATTACATCAACTTCCTCCAACGAGTCACACCGTCGAACGCGGAGCAGTACGAAAAGTACTTTGCAAAGTTCAACATCGGAGAGGACTGGTGAGAACTCTTTCTTCTGTCTTCTTTCAATCGATCCTGCAGCCCCGTGTTCGACGGCGTGTTCGACTTCTGCTCGATGTACACGGGCGGCTCGCTGGAGAGGCGCCATGCGGCTGAACGCGGGCGACTGCGACGTGGCGATCAACTGGAGCGGCGGCCTGCACCACGCGAAGAAGTGGGAAGCTTCCGGCTTTTGTTTCGTGAACGACATCGTCGGTGAGTTCGGCAGCCGAGTGGTCGATTGTGAGGTTCCGCTTTCAGTGGGCATCACCGAACTGCTCAAGTGGCATCCGCGAGTTCTGTACATCGATGTGAGTGATCGACAGTCCTTCGATCACACTTTCCTTCTCTTCAGATCGACATCCACCACGGAGACGGCGTGGAGGAGGCGTTCCAGCTGACCGACCGCGTGATGACCGTCTCTTTTCACAAATTTGGCAACTTACTTCTTCCCCGGTTCGTCCCACCCATCTCTTCTCATCCACTCGTTGGCCTTCAGGCACGGGGGACATGTACGACGTCGGGCTGGACCGCGGGCGCTACTACTCGGTGAACGTGCCGCTGCGCGAGGGGATGGACGACGAGTCCTACCACCAGCTGTTCAAGCCGATCATCACGGCCGTCATGGAGAACTACGACCCGTCGGTCATCGTCCTCCAGTGCGGGGCCGACTCGCTGGGCTGCGACCGGCTCGGCTGCTTCAACCTGAGCTTCGACGGGCACGGGTGAGCGCCGAGGGCATTCGCCGTTCATTCCGTTCGTTCAGCGAGTGCGTGGAGTTCGTGAAGAACCTCGGCAAGCCGGTCCTCGTGCTCGGCGGGGGCGGCTACACGCTCCGCAACGTTGCGCGCTGCTGGACGAACGAGACGGCGATTTTGGTGAACCGACGGGACGAGATCTCGAACGAGATTCCGGAAAGCAGTCGTGAGTTCCCTCCGTCTCATTCACTCCCTCCCGTTTGACTGCAGCCTACTTGGGGTACTTTGCGCCCGAATTCACCCTCCGCCCGGAGCTCGCCGCCCGCGTGGACAACATGAACACGAAAGAAGTGAGTGGCGGGGATGGGCGGAGTGTTCACTCCTCTTCGCTTTCAGTTCCTGCTCGCCGTCAAGCAGGAAGTGCTGGAGAACCTGAAGCAAGTGAACAAGGCGCCCTCCGTCCAGATGCAGCCCGTGCCGGACGACGTCTACGACTTCCGCGACCTCGAACGCATCACGAAGGAACTCGAGGACCCCGACGGGAAGGTCGACGACCACATTTGATTCCCTTCCACTCCAATCCAGTCTATCCCTTCGGTGATCTCCGTTTATTCGGGTACGGGCATTGATTGCAACAATTGTTGAATAAATTAAACCAATGAGATCGAACGAAAGAACTCCCGCAAACTAGGAGACTGCGGATCCCTCGCCCGCGTCGTTCGCCAGCGCTTGGCTGTTGCGGATCGGGAGGTAAAGCTTGAATTCTGGAAGAAAGAGGGAGCGGTCAATAGCCAGACCCTTTCGAACTTACCGGCTGGAAGCTCGTCCTCGACGTACAGCCGGTCGGCGAAGTACACGCGTCGCAGGCGACAATTGGCGTGAATCTGAAGCAAAAAGGATGCACAAGAGAACAAGTAGGAGTGCTCACTTGAATCCGGAGGGTCTCCACGTACTGCGTTCCGTACGCCCGCTTCACGAAGTCCTGCAGGTTGAACTGAACTTGGTTCCAGCCCTCGTCCAGCCGCTGCAATCGAGTGGGCATTCGAGGAAGAGGTGGGTGGTAAACGAACCATCGGCATCGTGCAGATGAAGGGCTTCACGCGGGTGTTCGACTGGAAGTTGGACGCGCGGAATCGTCGTTTGATCCCCTTGTCGTCGAGCACCTGCACTTCGAAGGAGAAGTATTGATTGAGATTCTTGACGATCATGATGAAGAAGGGCAGCTTGATGCCGAGCGTCTTCTTTGGGTCCAGCGGGCACGAGATGTACGAAGTGGAGCAATTCGAGCCGAGGATTTCAATCACTAGCGACTGGATCTCCTCGTCGGTCACCCGCTTGATAGACCCGTTGCGCGCCTTCTTGTCCCACAGCTGCAGCGGCTTGCTGCCCAGCGAGTACATCACGCTCAGAAGCCCCGACTGGAACGTGTTCCGGAACATGCCTGCAAACAGAAGAGCATGAATGGGGTGCTCGGAAGGAAAAGCGGACGCGAGCGAAATGAGCAGCCGACGGCGTCCGTTTCGCTTCGAAATTCGCGCCCGTTGCCACGACACCCGCTCCTTCGGCCGGTCGGACTCCAAATTCGGTGGACGGCCGACCGAAAGAAACGATTTGCGGGGCTTAAGGCCGCCGAATGGAGTCCGCCGACCGCGTTTATCCGCTCCTCGACTTCCGTCGGAGAAATCGGGGCCAAACCGAGCGGAAGGCAAAAAACCCGCCGGTTCAAGGGACTTTGGAGCGGTGTGAGCAAGAGAACAACCTTCAAAGAACTGAACGTCCAAATGATCAACGTTAACAATCCAACTGATCAAAGCGGCCGAGCGGAGGAGCGGCGAGCGGCGAAAATCGACGCCGAAATTCCGCCCCGCTGCCCACTTGTTTTCGTCTAGCATGCGTGAAATGAAGCCGGGAATTCGGAGATTCCGGAGATGATTCGAGTGTTCAAGTACCTCGGCCTGTGCCAATCCTACCGCGAGGCCCTCGTCTCGCGCATCGTCCGCGTGGACCACGCGGGAGAGCTGGGCGCCGATCAGATCTACGCCGGCCAGACGGTCGTTTTGGGCGGTGAGTCCCTTTCGTTCATTCGGGCAAACATTGCTGGATTGCAGGCACCGAGGTCGGGCCGGTGATCCAGGAGATGTGGGACGAAGAGAAGGAGCACCTGCAGACATGCGAGCGGCTCCTCGCAAAGCACGACGTCGCGCCCACCGTCTTCACGCCGCTCTTCAAGAAGATGGCCTTTGGATTGGGTTCGTCCACTCAATCGAATGCGTTTATTCTTTGACTGTTGTTCAGGAGTTGGAACAGCCCTGATTGGAAAGGAGGGCGCGATGGCGTGCACGATCGCCGTGGAGGACCTCATCGGGCGGCACTACAACGAGCAGATCCGCCGGCTGATCGAACTGGGCGACGATCCGGAGACTCGCGAGCTGTTGGCGGTCTGTTCTACCGGTTGATCTGTTCACTTCTTTTGTTGTTCGCTTCAGATCGTGCGGAAGATGCGGGACGACGAGATGCACCACCACGACACGGGCATCGAGCATCACGGATTGAGTGAGTGCACCCGTTTGCTTTCCCCTCACTCCTCGCTTCCTTTTAGCCGCCCCCGCCTACGAAACGCTGAAGCAAGTGATCCAAGCGGGCTGCAAGGTGGCCATCTTCACCGCCGAGCGAGTGTGATCGATTAGGAGCATTCATGTACACGAATAAACAGCCATTCATTCGACCAGTCAGTCGGTGGGCGGGCAGGGGACGAGCATCGAATTCGGCGGAAGGTCGGAGAACTCGCCGGCCGCAATCTCCTGCAAACAAGCAGACGAGTGAAGGGGAGGCGGCCGGCTGCTCGCTCACTTCGACCATCGGGCAGAAGCGCTGAACGGCGCTCGAGCCGAACAGCCGGTCGGGCACTCCGCGGAACATCGACGGGAAGGCGGCGTTCAGCGAGATCGCCTGAACACCAACGAGCAATTGAGTGAATGCCGGCCACTCACTTCCATCCCGGCGGGATCTCCAGCGTCCTCCCTCATTTGGCACGTGCCGGCGAGTCTGCGGAGCGTGCGGCCGTCGCTGAAGCAGAAGTGGACGCGTTCTCTACGCAACGTCTTCCACAGCTCCTTCTCCGAGCAGAAGGCCAACGGGGCGCTGAAGGGAGCAGTGAACAAAAGAAGGGCTATGAGTGGTTGGAGCACCTGCTTCTGGGGAATTTCCTCCGAGCGACCAGCTCGAAGCAACTCCGCTCGAAGAACTCGCAGCCGAAATTCCGCCCGAACCAATAGAATCTCGTCTCCTCGCCCACCAGCTTCCTGTTCGTCTTGTACCACGGCCTGAAGAAATGAGCAGTAGTTGGAAGAGAGCGGTGGCCGCCCACCGGTCGCCGAAGAACGTTTCTTCGAGGATCGAAGCCGAGATCGCGGTGAAGTAGTTGGGCCCGTCGGCCAGGATCGGCGTCATCAGTTCGTTCTTCAATCCCTCCTCGATCAAACAACCCTCCTGCTGTCCACTCACCCCGAAAGAGTACTCGTTCAAGTGGAACTTCTGCTCGTCGTCCGCCTCGACGCCCGCGAGCTGCGGACAGCCGAAGTGGCGGCGGGCGGCCTTCAGCGCCGTGTGCGCGAAATCCATGAAGTGGAGCGTGAGGTTCGCCGTCCCGACCGCACTCCTCCACGCGACCGTCCGCGGGGCGGGGGTGGACGCGTTGTGGAGTTCGAACATCCCGAAGCCCAGCCCGTGGAGGAACTCGTGCCGAAAGAGGTCGAAGGCCGACGGGAACGTCCTCCACTTCTTGTTGTTCAAACAGACGGACATCCGGGCGATCGAGGGCCGCTGATCGCCGAACGCCCCGCACGGTTTGGCGGTGGCCAGCACGAAGCGATCCTCGAAGCAGTCAGCGGTGGCCGTCTGCAAGCATCCGCACATTCCTTCCTCTAGTCGGCACTCGGCTACCTGCACGATGACCACGAAATTCGCGTATTTCCGGAGATTCCGTTCGTTCATCTTCCGCATTTCCATCTCGCCCTCCAGCCGGCGAGAGGGTCGAGAGGACGGTCGCGTTGAGGTCGGCGGTCGGCGAGCAAGAGCGGAGGGCCGCGAAGGTCGAACGAGTGGCCGGGCGGCAGCGGGCTCACGGAAATCATTCGGTGGAGGTTGAGAGCCGCCTTCTCCAACGGCTTTCTGAACGAGCGATCAGGAGAACAAGAGGGAGGTCGCACCAGAATTCTCGCCGGAAGCCGCCGTTCGTTCAGCTCGTGCACGAGGCCGATGCGCAGCGGCTCCCATCTCAGTTCTTCCGTTTGGTTCTGTCCCGGAGATCACGATGGAAAGTGCAGAAGAGCAGGAAGAGAAGGAGAGAACGGGTGCATCCTTCCAATCGTCCGAATGACCGAATCCTCACGTTCCTTTTCGTTCGTTCCGCTTGAATCAGCGCCGTTCGCTCGCCCGATCAAGAGTCACATTTTGCCGGCAAGGAAGAGAAGAAAATTTATTATCGAATGAAGATCAGCAAAAAACAGATAGGAGATGATATGAAGGAAACGAACGAAAGGATTATGGCCGCGGTTGTCATCGGTGGATTGCAAACAAGAGAATCCCTCACCTCCTCTCGTACACTCGCTGAGGCGGTCGTTGCGTAGCTTTCGATCGATCGATCGTCCTGCTCGCCCCGCAGACTCTGCGGATGGTCGACGAAGGCGGCGCTCAAACGGCCGTCGTGGTCGTCGAGTGGATGCGGCGGATAGTCGAGGAAACTCGTCCGTCGATCCGCGTACACTCCCCGCTGGTCGTCGTGCGGCTCGTAGCCGATCGCGTGATATCCGCTGGCCGCTCCGTCGTCCCCGTTGTACTCGGTGAAGGTCACCTCGCTGATCACCCGCCGCTCGACCTCCTCGTTGGTCGTGAAGTCGCTGTCCGCCGAGCCCGCACTCCGCCGGTCGGCGAGGTCCGGCAGGACGTTCGGGTGGAGTTTTGCTCGCGGGATGGCGAGTGTGTACAGCTCGGAGTTGTTCGAAGCGCCACTCGACGCCCCGCTCTGATCCAGCGAACTCCAGGGCGCCACTCGTCGGAAGCAGCGCGTCTTTGAGGCGGCGAAGAGCAGGCAGCAAATCGTGAGCAGGAGGAAGAGGAGGGCCAAGAGGATGAGGAGGATGAGCGGGACGTCCGATGGAGCGACGTCGCAGTGCTCTCCAGTCCAGCCCTCCGTGCACGCACACTTGACGCTCGTCCCGTCCGGAATGCAGTCGCCGTGTTGATTGCAGAGATCGCAGAGGAGAGCCGCACACACGCGGCCAGGTTCCGCCGGATTTCCGTCCACGTAGCCGCTCGGGCAGGAGCACGCAAAGCCGTCCCGCTTGTCCGTGCAAGAGGCCAGCACCGAGCAGGTGTGGAGGCCGAGGGCGCACTCGTTCACGTCCGCCTTCCGCAAGCAGAGCGCGTCGGAAGGAAGGCCGGCGGCCACTCGGCGAGTGCTCTCTCGAATGTCCATGAAGCCTGCAGAAAAGAAGCAAGCGGTCATCTTCTCAATGGTTCGCAACCGCCCACCTTCTTTGCACTCGCAGAAAGCGGCCGCCTTCTGGTTCTTGCAGGTGGAGTTCGCGGCACAGAAGTCGACGTCCACAGCAGAAATCGACTTGACATCTCCCGTCCACGCACACCTCCCCGACCTCCGAGTTACAGAGGACTCCCGCACAGTAGTTTGGAGGAGCGGGGCACGGGCCGAGGAGCTCCACGTCGTTCGCCACTCGCAGTTGGCCGTCGGCGGCCAGCCGGTGGTCGATGGCGGCCGTCGCTTGCAAGAACTGAGGCCGAGTGAACGGAGGGAGCGAGGCGGGGAACTCACCTTCTCCCACAATTCGCACTTCTCGTCGGCAGAAGTCGGCGGCTTGACGGCCACCGTGTAGTTCACCAACAAGCCCTCACTCCACGAGCTGAAAAGAGGAGTGAACGGTTGGAAGGGGATGGGAGGTCACCCGCCTGTTGATCGTCTTTGGGTGGGTGATCAAAACGACGTCCGTGGCCACGTACTTCGGAGCGAAGTCGGTCGATTTGAACAGTTCGCCCATCTCCTTTGCGAACAGGGCGGAGAACTCGATGTACGGGACGTTTGTGGGACTCCCGAATTGACTCGAGTAGCGGAGAACTTGGCCGTTCCGGTCGACCACCCGGACGGAGAGCGGAATTCGGTTCACCTGCTCGCACTTGTTCTTCGGATCGCCGCGCGCCTCGCCCGGTCGACATTCGCAGTGGAATCCCTCCGCGCAGACCTCGTTCAAGGCGACCGCACAAAACTGCCGGCCGCACGGGATTCCGTCGATCTTCGGCGCGGAGAGCGGCAGCTGAGAAGCCGCCTTCTCTTCGCTCAACGGCTGAAACGAGTGATTGGAGTGAGGGAATAGAGGAAGTGGACGAACGCAAGCACGTGCGGCCCGTCTCGGCGGCATCCTTCGCGTCGTCGTAGAATCCTTCTCGGCACGTGCACGTGTAGCCGTCTGCGGTGTCCTTGCACGTTGCGTGCGGACTGCACGTGTTCATCGTCGAGTTGGAGCACTCGTCGAACAAGCAGATCCTCCCCGGCTGCTCGGGCATCGCGTCCGCGTAGGGCGGCTTGCATTTGCACGAGTAGCCGCCCGGCAGGTCCGTGCACTCGGCGTGTTTGTGGCACGCGTTCAGAGCGGGATTCTCGCACTCGTCGATCACTGAAAGCAAGATGGAAGTGACTTGGGGGGAGAAAGGAGGACTCGCCGTAAGTGCAGTTGGTGCCCGGAGACTGGGGATTCTTCGTCATGATAGCCGGCTTTGCACTGACACTCGAAGCCGATTTCTTTGTCGTGACAATCGGCGAAACGAGAGCAGTTGTTCAGCCGTTCATTCGCACACTCCTAAACGAACAGGCATTGAGATGGAAAGTGAAGGCTCACGTCGATTTGCGGCAAGCACCTTCGTCCCAGTCGGTTCTGATCGGGCGATTGGTCGATCGAGTTGAGGGGGCATCTGCAGAGGGAATGAGCAGAATTCGAGGATCCTGCGAATCGAACGAACCGGCAAGTGTATCCATCCGCCAAGTCCTCACACACGCCGAGCGGATCGCAGTCGTTGAGCGAACGGTCGAGACATTCGTTGATCTGAACAAAACCAAGCTTCTCTTTGATCCTTCTTGCTTTTCGCTCACCAGTTCGATGCAAATCCTGCCGGGTCGAGGCGGGGCTGGGCGAATCGTCGCGGTAGCCGTCGCGACATCGGCACGCGAACTCCGAGCTGCTTCCGTTGACCGCCGAGCATATGGCCTTCGGATGGCAATCATTTCGATTGGGATCCACACACGGCGACTCCTGCACGCACACCCGCCCCGGCTTCTTCGGATCGGGACTGCGGTCGATCGATCCGTTGACACACGAGCACGAAGTCCTCGCCCAGCCGAATGCACGTGCCGTCCGGCTTCGAGCAGTCGTTCCGCTCGGGATTGTCGCACGGATGTTCGGGCGGCTCGCAGACGAAACCGAACGAGCCAGCGGGCGAGCGATCGACGAAGTTGTCCTTGCACTCGCATCGATAACCCTCGGGCTCGTCTAGGCAAACAGCGTGCTTCGAACAGCGGTTGAGCATCGGCGATTTGCACTCGTTGACTGAAAGAAGACGATGAGAAGGACTAAAAACCGTCCCTTCTTCTGCTTACTCGCTCCTTTGAGACAAACGCGTCCGGGATGACGGAGCTCGTCAATATCCGCGAAGCCAGAAAGACACGTGCAGGTGAACGAATCTCTGGTGTCCCTTGCAGACGCTGTTCGCCCCACAGTCATTGAGCTCCGAGGATGCGCATTCGTCCATCGGCTATAGACAAGGATGAATTGGAGTTGATTCAAACGGCGATGAACGAACCTGTCTGCAAACGCGTCCGGGCTTTCTAACATCAGGCGAGAAAGTCGACGAATCCCGCTTTGCAGCGACAGTTGAAGCCGTCGAACAAGTCGATACAGGCCGCGTTTACTGAACAGTCGCTCTGCCCGTTCGTGCACTCGTTCTCCACTTGGCCGCACTTCCGGCCGGGCTTCTCGACGGGGTTGGGCGACTGGTCGACGAAGCCAGCGGGGCAGGAGCACAAGAACGACTCATCGGTGTCAACGCAAGTGGCCGACGGATCGCAGTCATGCTCGCCGTTCATGCACTCGTTCGAGAGGCAGATGTCGAGGACGGGGTGTCGGGGCACGTTGCCCTCGCAGCGACACGTGTACTGCCGCCCGTCCGGATGCCGCAGGCACTTCTCCCGCTTCCGCGAGTCGCACGCCTCCGCATCGTTCGGGTCGCAGGTGCCGGCTTGCTGGCACACTCCAGTGCGGGGGTTCAACACTTGCCCCGTCTGCACAGCTCTTCGCGTAGGCCGGAATGTTCTCGGCAACTGAACGAAAGGATTACAAGGAGGTGGGCGGGAAAGCAACGAACTGCACACGCCGCCGGTCTTCTCTCGTCGATAGCCGGGCCGGCAGACGCAACGATGGCGGCCGAACGGCGTCCGCGCGCAGATTTCGGTCGACGGGCACGCGGTCGAAACCTCCGGATTGCAGTCGGGGGAACCGCACGCGTTCGTCAGCGGATGGCGCTCGAAACCGGGAGGACAGACGCAACGAGAACGCCCGTTTTGCAGCACGCAAATCTCGTTCAGCTCCCGATTGCAGCCCGTCTGCGTGGCCACTTCGCAACGGCCGGCCGCGTTGGCCGTTTGAGCGGGGAGCGGGCAGGCGATCTTCTGAATGGAGGCCCGCAGTCGAGTGTCCAGGTCCTTGAACCATTGGACGAGAAACCAACTGCAATCCCCAGGTGAACAGGCTTGAAACCGAGGATGAAGCTTACCGGTTGGGCTCTCCGACGATCAGCTCCAGCTCGGACGAGAGGACGTGGTCCGTGACTCCAATGGCAAAGAGGTTGATTTGAGAGAAACGGCGGGCGTCGAGGGCCGCTTGCGTCACGTTGTCCTAACGAACGAGCGATCAATCGAATCGAATGAATTCAAACACACCTGACTTCTTCCATCGGTGATCACGATCGCCACTCGGCTCACGTTGGCGGAAAGCGGGCGGGCGCCTCGCCGCTCCGAGAAGCCCTCGACGGCCATGTGCTTGATGGCCGCTCCCGTTCGCGTCAAGCCAGTCAAGTACTCGGTCCGCTCGATGGCCTGCTTGATCTCCGCCTTGCTCTCGAACTCGCCCAGATCGAGCTCATGGCGAATGTGATCGGAGAACTGGATCAACCCCACTCGCGTCTTCTCCGTTCCGAGGTCGAAAAGGTCGATGAACTCGCGGACGAACCGCAGGATCTCCTGCTTGAAGACGTCCGCTCCGATCGAGCCCGAGCCGTCGATCAGGAACATCAGGTCGGTCTTTTGTGTTGGGCAGGTCGTCTGGAGGGTGCACACCGCCCGGGCGGCAGGTTGGCCGAAGACGAGACGTCGATGAAACCAGGGAATGCACGAGCACGTGTAGCCGTCCGGTCGATTGACGCAGTCGGCGTTTTCATCGCAAGTGTTCAACGAAGGAGAAGCGCACTCGTTCGAAGCCGTGGAACACACGCGGCCGGGCGGCAGTCCGTAGCGAGCCGAAGCGTCCAGGAATCCTACAGCAGAACGCCGTCTATCGTGTTAGCGTCGAACCGCTTACCAGGGAAGCACTTGCACGTGAACTCTCGCTCCGTGTCCACGCACTGGGCGTTCGAGTCGCAATTGTGCGTCTTCTCCGCACACTCGTTGACCACTGAACAGAAGTAGAGCGCAATCCCTCCCGACACTCACATTTTTTGCAGCGACGTCCAAGAGCGCCCTCGTCGTCCGAAACGTCAGCGTAGCCTTCCTTGCACTTGCATTCGAAAGAATCGAACACCTGAACTAGCCGGACGAGTCGAACACCAACAGAAGGAAGTGGACAAACGTTCGTGCAAACCGCGTTCTGATCGCATTCCCGCTGCGTATCACAGGCCGCTTGAAGGCGGCAGGCGCCATCTCGGAAGCGGAAGGCGTTCGACGCGCAAACACACGTGAAGGTGCCCGGATGGTCGCGGTCGGTGCAGATCTCGTTCGGCCTGCAGGCTCGAGCGGAGTTCGGATCGCAGAGGTCGTGGTCCATGAGCGGGAAGGAGGGTGGCGGGGCGGAGGAGTTGGTCGGTCGGTTGCACACCCGGCCAGGGGCTCGCTTCACGTCCGGCGAGGCGTCGACGAATCCTTAAGAGAATCGATTGAAGGAGAGAAGAAAGAGGCTCACCCTGCAGACAACGGCACGTGTATCCTTCTGCAAATGAACAAGAGGAGTACAAGGGCAAGTCATTCGACGACCAACCGTCCAAATTCTCGCACTCGGCATCGGGCGAGCAGTCGTGGTCGCCTTCGCGCACAGTCGTCCCTCGACTCCACACAAAGCCGGCCGGGCATCTTCGCGGACTTGACGCTCACGTCCAGAAACCCGGGCAGGCACCGGCATTCAAAGGATTCTGAACGACACAATAAAAGAAATTTCTTCCTTTCTCTTCTGCTCACCGGCAGTGTCCACACAACGCGCGTCCTCGTGGCAGTCCACGCCGAACCGCTCGGGATCCTTGCACTCGTCCACCTTCTGCGCGCACTTCCGTCCACGGCGATGCACGTCGGGCGACACGTCGATCAGATTCGACGGGCACTTGCACTCGTAGCCAACGTCCTGCACAAGGGAAATAAATGAGAGGAAACAAGGAAGGCCCACTTTGTCGATGCATTCCGCTTCCGGCGCGCAATCGTGCATTTTGGGTTGATTCGTGCACTCGTTGATGGCCAGACAGCGGCCGTCCGCCAGGCGGCCGTAGCCCGAAGGACAGTCTTGAAAGAAGTGAACAAACAAAAGGCAAGTGTGAACGAACCGCATTTGTACCGTCCGTTCAAACACGCAGACCTCTGCCTTCTGCTGGTCGCAGCTGAAGGGATCGCCGGGCGAGCACTCGGCGCCCGCCCTCGTCGCCACGGGCACCTTCACGCACTTGCGGCCGGGCGCGTGCGTGATGTTCGGCGAGAGGTCGGCGAAACCCGCTTGACAGCGGCAGGCGGCCACCAACCGTTGATCCGACCAGCACTCGGCGGCCGGATCGCAGGCCGAAAGGTCGAAGTTGTCGCAGGGGTCGAACGCAACGGCGAACGGAAGGGCGAGCAGGAGAACGAAAGCGAAAGTCGACGGTCGTCGTCGTCGTCTCATCGCTGCAACCCGAAAGTAAAGAAAACAGAGTCGTTTTTATGCACTCCGCAATTGACCGCCGCCGATCACTCCTCCGGCAGCCCGAACCGGAAGGACGGAAGGAACACGCAGCCGAGGAAGGAAAGCGAGCGGAAGATGGAGCGGCGGCGGGGAGGAGGCGGTAGTTTTGCCCGAAACCAATTTGATGTTCGCGGCGGCGGATGAGCACAAAACGAACGAAACCAGTCAGTCGTCGCCTCCGCCCGCCCGCCCGCCCGCGCGACGAGAACGTCGCTTCGAGGGCTTCGGCTTCTCCCTCGCCCGCCCGCACACGTGGGCGGGGGATTGCGGGCGGATTGCGCAACTCGCGGCTCCGATCTCCTCCCGTATTCGTTCCCGTGTTTATGCAAACGAGCCGCTCGGAGCCCTCGAAGAGCGGCGGGCGAGAGTGGAACGACGATCCGCCCTCGACCACTCCCGCCCGGCGGCTGTAAACGGCGTGCGCGCGAAGTCCCGACGGCTTTTGGCGGCAGGCGGCGAACCGCTGATTCACTTTCCGATCGGAAGAATGCGAGTGTTGCCCCACGAATTCCAGTTTGCTCGATTCGAACAGGTGTTACACTCCTTGCTTCTTCTTTCTTTCTTCAGTTGACGAACGCGTGCCTTCTTTTTTCTCCGCTGATGGTCATTCTGCCCGCAATCTCCTCGTTGATCTGATTAGCGGCGTCGTCCATTAGAATTTGCGGATTACCGGCCTGTTCGCAGCCGACGTGTTCGTCCACTCGTTGGCGGCAAGGCGGGCGGTCATCAACGGTCGCTGGAATTCGTTTACTCGTCTTCCGCCTCGTCCTTTGTTCTCCACGGGTTGCTCATCAGTCGGAAGGAGACAAAAAGCGGGCGGCTCGTCGGTTCCAAGCGGTGAATCGAAACAAAAAGCCGCCCGATTCGTTCGATCGGCGGGGGATCAATCGAGACGAAAGGAACAAATGAAGTCATTGATCCCTTTCCTTCTCATAGGAATGGTCGGTTTATGTGCAAACGAAAGAACAACACAACGAATTCAATTCAATCGGTCTTGGCTGCCGGCTTCGGGAACCTTAAACGAGCGAGTGGAGTGATCACAATTGAAGAACGGAGGAACGAACCGTTCGGTTATCCGGAGCGTCATGCAAGCGCCGACCAGAAAGAAGTTCAAGTAAGCGAAGAAGATCTCGTGGAAGGCCGAGTACAAGCGATGCTGCAGCTGGACGCAACGCGCGACCCCCGCGAACGCGCCGAAGACGACCGACAGCCGCAGGAGGTCCCAAATCGTGTGGTTTCGGTTGGAGTAGCCGCACAGCCTAAACGAAAACGAGCGTTTGTTCTGTTTCAGTAAACGAACGCACTTCAAAAGAAGGATCTCTCCGCAAACCCCGAGAACGGAATGGAGGAGGCGTTCCAGGTAGCCGACTCGCTCCAACTGGTGGTCGAGGATCACGCCCGCCGTCTTGTCGCTCATGTTCAGGTCGATCGGTTGGTTCAAACACCTGCAAGGCAGCAAAGTGAAGAAGAAAAACAACAAGCGGTCCCCTCACCACAAATAGCCGTGCATCCAAATCGGGCTGAACAGGAAGTCGAACAGCTGGCAGCTGACGAAGACGGAGAGGACGAAGCGGTAGGCGAACTCGAGGGATCGGCGGACATTCCGTTCGAATGGACTCAACTCCTCGCCGCCCTCCGCCGCCGCCCACCGGCCGCCCCAATCGACGCCATCGGAAGTCGAAAGACGGCGACCGGCGGCGTCTTCGATTCCCCCGGCCGGACATCCTTGACCCTCCCGCTCCGCCGCCCGTCCGCCCACCTCCCCGATTGTTCTCTTCTTCCTCTCCACCCTGCTTGTTGTTCTCTTTCATTCCACTGCTCACTTCCGAGATGCCTTCCTTCTGTTCTGATCGACTGTCAAATCAAACGAAGACGAGTGATCGTTCGAATTCACTCTCAGCGAACGGCAGCGAGCGGCGGGGCGCCTGGAGGTCGTTGGGCGATTTGTTTTGCGATCGAATGAGCTCATGAATTCGGAGGCGGCGGCCATCTGCCGCCGTTTCGGTCGTGATTCTCGTTTTTGTGCCCCAACTCACTTATTCCAATTAGACGGGCGTTTCGAAACGAATGGGATCAAACGAGC
Organism: Aphelenchoides fujianensis; assembly: GCA_024699865.1. NCBI lineage: Eukaryota > Metazoa > Nematoda > Chromadorea > Rhabditida > Aphelenchoididae > Aphelenchoides > Aphelenchoides fujianensis. The sequence goes on along the minus strand of JAMPIO010000007.1, from coordinate 287,750 downwards.
GGCCGTCCTTCCCGCTCGCCCGCCCCCGGCTTCCTCGTGTTGTCGGTGGCACGAGTCGCGTGTTTGAGCAACCGGGCGGGCGGCGACTCGAAAGGCCCGAAATCCCGCATTGCCGTCCGCAAATCTCGAGGAAGTTCGGCGAAGGTCGTTCGGCTGGCGGGCGGCCGTTGGGCAAACGTTCGGCTTCGCCTCGACCGCCCCGCCGCCGCTCGACTCAATGGACCGCGGCGGCGGCGGCGGCTTTCGTTTTGATTCGAGAGGCGAATCGCCGCCTTTTCTCTCGGATTACACGAACTTCCGCCTAATCGGATCGGAAGGCGGATGCCCGATCAAGTGCGGGATTGTGCAAACAACAAATAACCGTACGAAAGGAAGAAGAAAGAAGGGTCGTCTGGACGGGCGCGCGGACGGCTCGTGGTCATGGCCGTCGTGCAGAAGTTGCGGCGACATCTCCCGCATCATAAATCAATCCGCCCGTCCGCCGAATGTGCGGGGCGAAATTTTAAATGAGCAAAACACGAGGAGCACACAGCGAGAAGTCCGCCCGGACAGCCGAAGGTCGTCCGCGGATGACAAGCGACTTCTGCACGCTCCCCACTTGCGGCCTTGTGCGGATCCAATAATCCCGAAGACAAGAAGCCGCCAAGCCGTGGATTTCTCTGCGTAGTCGGAGGTCAATCCTCGCCCCGTTCCCGCCTTCGGATCTTGAAGGCCGAAATGGGAATCGAGCGAACGGGCGGCGGCTCAAGACGGCCGTTGTTCGTTGCATTAATCCGCCGCTTGGGTGCGAATTTCCACGGAGTTTTTCACCGTTCGGCCCGTCAACATCCGAGCGGCGGCCGGGTTCTCCCGACGACGAGCCTCGCGCATCGCGCATCGTTCGGAGGAGCGGGAATGGAAGAAAGGAGGAAGAGGAGGGAATGGGAGAAAGCAGGAGAGATCGCGCGTGTTTGGACGCCCTCAAACGGGCAATCGTCGTCAATCTCTGGGCGTTCTGCCTCCCGTTCGTCCACTCATTCCTCCTCCCATCGGCGGCGTCCTTTGCCGCCGTCTCCCCGCTTTCCAATTTGCCCCCGCCGCTCGATTGCGTGAACACGAGCGGGCGGGGCGGGCGGCGAGAAGTCGATTGGGGACGATCGGGCCGCCGAGGACTCCCGCCCGGCCGCCCGCAATTAGCGGATTTCTCGGCACGAGTCTCGAATGCGCGCACTGCACACGCCCGCCCGCCCGCCTCTTGATTGCCGCCGCCTTTCGTGGCAACAGTTGGGCGGCTTCTTCTTTTGGGCGGCGACCTCCGATCGGCTCAAGTGGCGGGCGGGAGTGGACACGCGGGCCGCATTTCGTTTGAGGTCGTGATCCCGCCGGACAAATCGGGCGCCTCTTTTGCGCGCCGCCCTCCAATTCGGATTACGCGGTCGGCCGATCGGTCGGGAGTCTCGAATTCGCGTGTCGAGGGAAAACAACTCGACTCTGCGCTCTAGCAGATGAAGGCATTACTTTCATTCGTTCGTTTCTTCGGTGGTTGCATGGGCGGAAGATTACCGTGTGTTTGCATAACATCCATTCGATTGGACGGTTGACCCGCGCCCGCTTTGTTTTGTTTCCGTTGATCCGCACCGCGGGCACTCCGAGCAGAAACAATGCGGAGGTCGATCCGCCCGCTTTGTTTCGCCCTCCGACTGTCCGCCGATCTGCTCGCGCCGTTTGATTGATTTCGGTGGGTTTATTGGAACTCCTTCCGTCCGTCGACTCACTCCGCGCTGCCCACAGACGTCCCGCGCATTAACACCCGCGCCTTCATCCGCCCGATTCGCAGCGGGCGGCCGATCGGGCGGGCGGCGGGGGCGGCGATTCGAACTTCGCGCCCCTCACACTCGATCAACCTCAAGCCGCCCCGCGCCCTCGATTTAATGATGCCAACGGGCACGAGGCGACCGGCGACTAATGAAGGCGGACGTTTCGGGTTGCTTTCCACTCGAATATTCCCGCCCGTCCCCTCCGCTTTGTTTCGATTCGAATCGCGCAGATCGCGTGTTCGTTTGTTTGCGGTGGGGGGATCGCGTGCAAAACGGCCGCAATCAATCCCCGGCGACCGTCTTCTCCGCACACTCGACTCATCAATTCGAGCGAAGAAATGAGCCGAGTGAGGACGTTGATGAACGGAGTGCGTGGAGTGATGAATGGAGTCGTCTCGTGGCTGTTCGGAAAGTACGGTCGACTGCTGGGTTGTTGCCCTCAGCAACCACTTTTCCCTGTACGCGCCTTCTTGCTTCCTTTTTCATTTGAATTCGATCGAAAGAACTGTCTTTTTTTGCTCGCCCCAAACCACCGTACAGCTCCCGTCTTCCGCCGCCCGGCTAATCGCCGCCCACCCGCCCGCCCGCCCGCCCCCCCGAACCTCCGAATTTGGCGCGCGGCCGCCGATCGGGTTCGACGTTCATGAGTGCGGAGGGCGGGACTTCGGGGATTCGGCGGGCGAGCGGGCGGGCGGGCGGACGCGGGTACCCGCATTTGTGGCCAGTCGGGCGGGAGTGCGGGCGGCTTTCCGATTCGCGTCCTCCGAGTCATTTCGTTTCACTCTCGCCTTTCTTCAGGCTTCCCGTCGACCGTCCGCTCGCTCCGAATGGCGCCCTCCTCGTCGTCCTCCTCGTCCTCCTCTTCGTTCGGCCCCTTCGGCAGCGCGATCGCCAAGCGGCCCCGGCCGGGCGTCAAGTCGACGCTGATCGGCAAGACGCAGCACCAAGTGGACCGCCGAAATGCCCGCGAGCGGAAGCGTGTCGAGGCCGTCAACAAGGGCTACGAGACGCTCGCCAAACAAGTGAGTGCCCGTTCCATCTCCTCTGAGTTCATTCACCCACCGTTCTCCAGATTGCCGAGTGGGACGAGCTGAAGAACAAGAAGCTGACCAAGGCGGAGACCCTGAAGGCGGCCATCTCGTACATCCAGCACTTGGAGACGCTCCTGCACGCGCCCACCGGCCAGCCGCTCCCGTCGTTCGACCTCTCGCCGCCCGCCTCCTCGCGGCCGCTGATCAAAACCGAGCGGTTCGACAACACGGCCGACTCGCCGCTCGACTCCTTCGGCCCGCCGTGCCACCCGACCGCCCACTTCGACCCCAAATTCCACGGCATGCCCCCGAACTACTCGCCGTCCTTCTACCCGCCCACCTACTTCAACCCCCTCCCGCCGGCAGCCCACGAGTACGGAAACGAGAACCAACTGATGGCCGCCGACTACGCGCACACCAACGACCGCCGCTTCCAATAGCCGGCCGGCCGTCCGCTCGTGTTCCTTCCGGTTTCTGTCCGCATTCACTTCTTCTTTTCGTATCGGCGGGACGGGTATTGATTGTGGCCTTTGTGGCAGATGTCAAGCGAATAAAAAGTTTACTCTTCGATCACTCACTCACCGTCCATCCGCCCCTCGATTGTTTGCGGAGAGGAGAAGCGGGCCGCTTGTGTGCGCTCGGCGGTCCGTGTTTGTCGTTTAATTACGAACGAGCATTTCGGTTGATGGACGGCGAGGATCGGGTTTCCGTTGACCTCCCGCTCCTCATGGAACGCGCGCCCTTCGAGAGTTGCCGGCCATCGACACTGGCAATTTTGTATCGAGATCCACGGCCGAGGGTGCGGCCCGCAAATGGGCGGGTTGCGTAAGACGGGGGAGCGACGGAAGCACTTGTTTATTATTGGATTAGCCGAGTGTTCACTCGACGTCCACGAGAGGAGGGAGCGGAAGGAGGAATGTGCAAAGTTCGGGCGGGGCTAATCGCCTCCGTTCGTCCGTGTTTGATTGCAGCTGGGAGGAAGGAAGGGGAACGGGGGATTACCGTACGCACCTTCCGCCCAATTTGCTCGCTGGCGGTAGGAATTAGTTGAGATAACAACTCGCTTGTTCCGATTGTCCGCAGCCGCCCGTTTACGATCCTTGGGGCTCCTCCGATCGATCGGCGGGTGGCGGCGGGCGCGATCGCAATCGGCGAACTTCGCGACCGAAAGGCGGCGAACTCAAAAGGCGGGCGCCGCGTGAGGTAAATCGGAGGTGTTTTTTGCGGTCGCTTTCTTCTCCACCGCCCGCCCGCCCGCCCGCAGATGTCCATCGATCGGGGGCACGCGTCGTTCGAACTGCGGCGAGGAATTCGGGGCAGTCGAGGCGCTCGCTGTTCGACTTCGACTTGCACGGCTAACAGCGAACAATAAAACGACGAGCGGGCGGGAAGGCGAATTGCTCAATTTCCTCCGCTCCTTTTACGACCCACGAACACGCAAACAATCGCCGAGTTCGAGATCCCGCCCGTCGCAATAAGCTCGTAAATCTTCGAGACGAGAGCGCGCCGGCCGAGGTCGTCCGTGGGCCGCCGCACGTGTCCCGACTGGCGCCAACGAGTGCGGGGCAATTTGGGATCAACGAGGCCCGTTGGCCGCCCGGCGATTCCCAACGGACTCGACCCACTTCCGCCGCTTTCCTTTCGTGCAGGTGAATCGAGTGAGTGCGTGGAATCACGCACTCGATGTTCCGCTCGTCCGAACGGAAGCCACGACCTCGCGCACTTGAAATCAATCCGATCGGAGGTGTTCGATGGGCGCCGGGATTAGAAATCGAACACCCGCCCTCGTTCGAATCCCCGCGCTTGTCGTGTCCCCAACGGAGCGGGCGAGCGGGCGACTAATGAACGCGTGTTCCCGTCCGGGTCACGTGTAATTGGGGCACAGAGCGGACCAAAGGAGCTAATCGGCGATCCGTCGGGTCGGACCGGAATTCGGAGACAAATTCGCGCATTCATTTGCATAAACCGCGTCCGGCCGGCCGGCCGTCTTCCGGTCCGCGGGAATCAGCGGGACGTCCGCCCGGTCGCCGGCGAGAGCGGCGGACGGGAGTTTGGGGTCGTAAACACGCGTCCCCTCCGCAATTATTCAATTGTTTTGCTCGTCTTTATGTCCGGCCCGGGCGAATTATTACGCGCCCCGTGTGCAATTGCCGGGAAACAAAGGCGGGCGATCATTGCTCCGCAAACAAAAACACGTTCCAATTGTGCGTCCACCAATCCATCCGCCTAATGAATGCACGAGAGCTCGAATTTCCGTTCCGCTGGTCGGAACCGGACGACCCAGGGGACGAGCGGGGGGCTGATCCCGGCCGCCCGAATCGACTGAATTATTCATCCCGTCCGCTCGCTCGTCCATGAATTCGTGCGTGATCGGCGGCCAATCGAGCGAGCGCCGTGATAAATTACAGGCTTCCCCCGACCGCCTCAATACGGCGACCACGAGCAAATCGCGGGGATAAGCGGGGTGATTGCGCAACGGGCCGCTCGCTCTCGCTGATCGTCGGGAGGGAGCAGGTGGACGAACGAGAGCATTCCCTCTTTTTATTGTCGTTTTGTTTCTGCTGGTGGTCGTTCGGAGGGGGCGGCCAATTGATTCCGATCGACCGGCTTCGATCCGCAGCGGTCCATAAACACGGGGGTTTTTCCACACGCGAGCAATTCCGCCCGCTTCCGAGGTGCCAATTGTGTTCGCTGAATGGACGGGCGTGCGCGAATGGCTGGGCGGATGACGAGCACGTCCGACTGCCCGCTCCCCACGAATTTTCGGATCAGGCACAAAACAAACGATAATCCGTGGGCATTCCATTCAAGCGATCAGTCGGCCGAACTCTCCGGAGTGCTGACCTTCCCCGTTCGATCCACGGAGTGGCCAAGGGAGGGCTTCTTTTTCGAATTAATTAAACGAAAACATTTCCGCTCCGACCGGAAGAGGCGCCCAGCTGTCGACAGGCGGCCACTCGGCCGAAAGCGACGGGATTCGCGCCCAAACGGTCGAACTTCCGGTTTCGCCGCTCGTTCGCCCCCGCCGGCCGCCGTTTGATCCCCGCGGAAAGCGAGTGGCCTTGAGGGCGGCGAGTGTCGAAAGTAATTGGAAGAACGAAATGCACTCGTGATTGCTGCCTGATTGATCGCCGGTTGTATCAATAACAAGAATCACCTCTCTTCCGCACGAATCAAAGCCCGATGCCGCGCGGTGTCCCCACTCACTTCCAATTAGATCGAATGACGGCGGGCGGCGGCTTTTGGACGACCGCACCTTCCCGCCCGCCCGCTGCTCACAACGATTGCCGCCCCCAATAAAACAACTCCGCGCACTTGTGGGCGTCCAGTTCGGCGCGCATTCGCCTTTGCGGCCACTCGACTCCCGAACGGGCGGGCGGGGGGAGGATCAAACGCGGGAGTCGTGTCCCGAACTCCCGCTCTTCTCCGCCCGATTGAATCGAGAGTCGCCGGATTGCTCAAGAGACGGGCGAAATCAAAGGAAGCCGCCACTCTCCCCAATTCCTTTCGATTCATCGCCTCCACGCACTTCGAGTGTCGATAATCCCTTTTGTTTATTAAACACAACAGCCGCACGGAACAAAAGAAGCTTCCCTCTCTTTCTTCTCCGCGAATCACTTGGAGTCGACGGGGAGCATCGATTCGACGTCACGAACACGACGGGAGTGGATCTCCGCGCCGCCGGTGCCCAGCGTCAACTGAAAGCAGGCTGGAGTAATGCGAAGCCTGGCCGGTTGTTCACTCACGTCTCCATCGCGGTCGATGTACAGCTGGGCCGAGGCGAACAGCACGAAGCAGAAGAGCGAGGAGAGCAGAAGGAAGAAGTTCATTTCAAACAGCCGATCGAAAGAACCGAGTGCCGTCCGCGGCGGCAAATCGAAGCCGTCCGCCCGCAAAGGAGGTCAGCGGACGCCTCCCGGCGGGCGACGAGAACGGGATCCGCCGTCCGATCTTCCCTTCTGATCCCGCCCATCCGAAGGAGTGATCGTGCGTTCCACATTCTTTATTCCTTCCGATGCTTCGTGAGGTACAATGGGGGATTCGATTAGCGACTGAGTGCGAACAAACGTGAAGAGAAGGAGCGAAGGATGTGTACAGGCCCTCGACAGACTGCTGCTTTCGACCGGATGCAAACGAGTGGAACGATGCGAATAAATAGAAGGATACAAGAGAGCATTTGGGGGTAAACTGTGTGGTGAGTGGGTGTAAAACTAGTCAATCAATCCCTGCCGACTACCCATAATTAACGCGACCAAACGACGACCCGTACGGTTGAGAGCGGCCCCTCCCGCCGCTCAATGGAAATCGTTGCCGCCGGACGAGTGGGCGAACGCGTACGAGAGGCGGTGGGAGGGCGAGCGGATGCCGCTGCCGTTGTCGATCGAGTTCGGCGAGATCGACCGGTGCGAGATTTGGTGCAGCGAGCCGTTCGACGTCGAGTGCTTGCGGCACATCGGTTCGGGCAGCTTCTCGCACGACGAACTCCGGCCGGACATCAGCGAGGCGGTCGAGTTCATCGAGGTCGTTCGGTAGCGCTGTTGGAAGCCGCCGTCTAAAGCAGGGGAATCAAACAACAGAAAGCGAAACAGGTGCAAGGAAATTCAAACAAGCAACCGCCCGTTCACTTACCGACGCTGTCACGCGAGTCGTTGCCCTTGAGGATTTCTTCGAAGCAGAGCGACGTGGAGAAAATCCTGCTCATGATCACGATCGCCGTCAGCAAGGAGGACATCGTGCACACGATGATCACGACCGGCGGGATGACCACGAACTGAAAACGGGCAGAAATCAACCAACAGAGAGGAAAGACGGGACTCACCAGCGAGAGCAGGAACTTCTTTCGGTGTTGCTGCCACGCGTACGAGTAGAGGATCGAGCCGATCAGCGTCCACAACGCCAACTGGGCTTGGATCAGCTCGCTGAACAACGACGGCCGCTTCCCATCGTTCGACTCCGAAGAGGCCTGAAAGCACGGAATAAAAATCAACGAAATGCAGCCAGTAAAGTGGAAGAGAGCCCAGATTTGCCCCCCGGAAGTTCCCCGAATACCTTGGCGATGTTCACGACGTCCGTGAAGCCGAACGCGTCGGACGGTTCTGCGTACTCCCATTTCCATCTTTCTTTTAGCGGGTGGTGAGGGGGAAATCAACGAGAAGAGTATCGAATTCTGTTCGTCTGCTTCGATTTAGTCGAGCGGCGAGTGCATTTCCCAATCGCCCGCTCCTAAAGCAGCAGAATTCGGAAAACAAAACCGAAAGAACGTGCGCCTCGCGATCACGCCGCTCCGCTCGTCCGAAAGAAAACAACAAACTTCCGCTCGTTCGCGTTTTCCGATCAACGAGGCGCCCGCCACCCGCCACGAGCACCCCCGAATTCCCGAAATTTCGACTCGAACACACAAAATTCAAAAGGTTAAACGAGAATTGACGAAAATAATCGACAGCTTTCGCTTTTGAGTAAGGAACGTGATAAACAAGGCGTTCTTCCACTTGTTTCTCGTCCAGCCTGTCAATTAGCGGGCGAAAAATAATCCCTGCACTCCCCCCGTTCCAGAAAACTCGCCGCGCCGCCGATCAGCACGTGACCAAAGAACATCCGCCCGCCCAGCCGCCCGCCTGCCAGAAACAAGTGGCTAGCGGAGCGGAGAAACAAGTTGGCCCCAGACGAAACAACGCGGCTTTAATCCAGCCCGAGGTTAAATCGATTGGAATCAAAGTTCTCCGGATCGGTCAATCGGGACAGAAACGCGGGCCAAACCCCAATCGGTTTCTTCCCCGCAGAACGTGGAAAACAAACGCCGCGTTTCTCCGCATTGCGGCGAGCGGGCGGCGACCTTCGGACCCTGCCGCGCGTCCCGCTCGCAATCAATTGGGGCAGAAGGGGAAAGGAAGGAAGGAAGACGAACCTCGCTCAGGCACAACGACAGCTTGTCCAAATCCTCGGATTGGGCGTCGGAAGCGTAGGCGTCCTGCAATCGAAACGAGTGGATTGATCGAAGAGAAACCGAAAGGAAACGAACGTGATCCAATCCGTTCAGCGAGTCCGTCGAGGAGAACGGGGAGAGCGGCTTCTCGAGCGGCCGCAGGTCCTCGTCCTCCGAAAGGAGGTCGTCCAACGCGCCCTGCTTCAGCTGCATTCCGGCGATCCGCGGCGTGCTTCCGTTCAGTTCGAGGCGCCCTTCACGTGCATTCGATGTGCACGAGCACGGAGGAGAAGGAGCGGGCGATAAGTTGGAGCAGAAGCAGCGGCTGCAGCGCGCCCTCTCGTTGGAATTGGAACCTGAAAGAAGGCGGAGGAGTGAATGCGGCGAACGAGAACGCCCGAACGCGATTCGTCGAGCTGGAGGCGGAGGGAGCACCGTACTTCCCCCGACACGCACCGAGGAAGCGGGCGAAATGAACGCGGAGCAACGAAACCCTTAAGTAAACGCGGAGAAGACTTTGGACCCGCCCGAGCGGGCACTCGTTTCTCAAACGAATGGACCGAATCATCATTACTGTACTCAACGGGAAACATCCCGCTACTTCCTCCCCCTTCTTCGGCGTCCACTTCGAAAGGAAACTATTGCATCAGAAGGAAGCGAAAAGTGCTTCTGATAGGCGGGTACAAAGTACTCCGCCGAGTGCATTCGGAAGGAAACCGGGCGCTACCGTAGAGAACGAGAGAAGGAAGCGATCCGCGGACGGGTGATTAAAGTGAACCCGAGAGATCAGATTCGAAACGAGCAGGTGCTGTGGAAGTGCCGCATGAACTGAACGAAAACTCCAGCAGATGATGTGAGGAGGCTGCTCGCAGTTTAAACGAAACACACTTCTAATCACCTTGAAGGTCGATGTCAACAGCGAGCGGGCGGTCGAACGTGACCTTTAGAGGTCAACAACACTGCCCACCCCCAATCGTGGAGCGAAAACACGCGAGCGAAACGATCGTTCCCATTGGAAGGAACAACCTTTGGCCTGCGGAAGCACTCCGGAAGTCAACAGAGGAGGACCTCCGGTTGCTTCCGATTTCTGCTGAATTCGCACATTTTCGTTGACGTCCGCTCGCTCGCCGCTCGCTCGTTTGATAACCGGCCGGGAGGGGGCTTGTTTTCGCGTTGACACGCCCGCAGAAGGCGGTTGGAACACCCGAATGTCGAGTTGACGTTCGCGGCTTCCGAACGAGCCCTACGGTACGCGGGTGACCTGCAGAAGAGGGGCGGAAGGGAGGGAGGGGAGTGTGATGAATGGCCGAGAACAAAGTCGAAACGTTCGCGGAGCCGCGGCCGCGGTGTAAACCGAAGGTTTGCGGGGGGACTTTGATCTTTCGTTTGCAATCGCAGAAGGAAGGAATGAACGAGTGAGCGGCAGGCGGACGGAACGCCGCTAATCGAACGGCGAATACAAGCGTTTACCTACCGAACGAACAACCACAAACCGAATCTTCGCAAATCCGAAGCAAAAGAAAACTTTATCACCCGCCTGCCGCCCCCCAAAGCGGGCGGATGATCGATCGAGGGTTTCAAGCGACGAGCGGGGGGATCAGCGGCAGCGAGAGCTCGGCGGACGCAAAAAGCTCCTCTTCGATCCAAAAGCGTCTTCGTCGAAGCGAGCGGAACAAAAGGCGGGGGCCAACAGGAAGAAGCGAACGCCCGATCGACGCCGAGCGGAGTGCCCCGCCGATCATCTGCGCCCTTGATCACCCGCCCGCCTTCAGATCGCCCCTCCGTCGGCCCCAAGGTCGTCGGCCGCCGAATTGCCCAACTTTCTTTCGAATCACACGTTAATCGAGCGAATGCGGGTGTAAAGGTCAAAGAAATGCCCGCACTTCGTCATAATCAACGCCTTTCATCACTCGAAACGAGCGTTTTCGAGTGGAAAACGGCGGAAAATCGGGGATCCGCGCATGAGAAAACCCGCGATTTTTCGTCAAAATCGGCGGAAAACTCGTGGAAAGCGTAAGGCGCGAAGAATCCCGACCGCTCGAGCGGCGTGGCCACGAATCGCGCGGCGTAAACAGTCGGGCGGGATGATCCCAACGGCCGGCTGCTCGACGGGATGATCGAAGCGGGACAATCGGGAGGAAGGAGTGACCAGTGGGCAGCAGGCGGCGGCATTCGCTCGCCCGCCACACCGAGGGGTCGTCTGTTTGCCGCTCGCCCGCTCGCTTGGGCGCTCGGCCGCCGCTCGCCCAGCCGCACGGGGGTTTTCACGCGGACCGCCGAGTTTCCACGAAACCCCATCTGTTTGCACGCGAACCGCCTAATCAACACTCCGCAAGGGTTTATTCCACGAGCATTGCACACATTCGAGTACTCTTGAGATCAATCCAACGGTCGTTCGTTCCACTCCAGCGATCACTGGACTTCGTGCTCCTTGACCATTCGAAGCATGACGCCGGCCGAGTCGAAGAATGTAAAGAGTTCGAAAGAAAAACACGTTTTCAAAAGCTTTGTCGAAAAACTTATGTATTATCGTGGTTCTTGTCGGTATAGGTGAAGTTTCCATGTTGACCGGGGATGGCGCTCGTGATCTTAAAATTCGATTGAAATGTGAATAAGGACCGTTTCTTTGCGTACCTTCCCGCAGACCGTGTGGCCCGACAATCTGGTCGGCCATCGAGTAGATGGAGAAGCGGTGGACTCCTTCGTAGCCCATCACTCGGTTGATGTCCTCAAAAAGGAGTGATTGCGGGAGGAATATGCACTCACTTGCAGGTACTCGCTTTCCGACGGACAGAAGCCGCTGTACAGGCCCGTCTTCATGTTGCAGACTGAACAGAGCGGTGAGATCACCCACGTTCTTTCCGTCTTACCGGGAACGACGCTGAAGACGCAGCCGGGAATCGCGATGCCGCCCACTTGCAAAGCGATGCCGTGGTTGGGGCCCGCAACTCCGATGTACGTGTCCACGAATTTGGTCAGCGGAGCGCCGAGATCCTCGCCCGTGTCCACACAACGGCCTTCAATCGAACGAGTGAATGCTGCCTTCTTTCTCTGCTTACCGCCGAGGATGGCCTTTCGGGAGACGGGCACTCCCAAGCGAGTAGCCGATGACGTCGACCGAGCGGCCGGTGTACAGCCGGACGGCCACGATCAACGCCCGCACCGTCTTCACGTACGAGCACTCCATCGAGTATTGAGCCCATTGGAGGGGGTTTCCTTGGGCTCCGTTCGCGTACGTGGTCGCATATCCGGAAACGTCAACGGGTACAGAGGAACGCCAAGGAAATGCTTACAAGGTGGCGTGCGTGTAGCGCGCTTGTTTCCTAAACACATTTTCGTTGCTCCTTCACTCCCAAACTGGAGGGCTCACATGAACTGGTGGGCCACTCGACTCATCAACTCGCCGGCCGTGTTGCTTCAAACAAAACGAATAATTGAAGTAACTGGCAAAAGAAGACAGGACGAACCTCACGCCGTGGACGAAAATGACCGGATGCTCCCTGATCGGCTCGTTCGGATGCCGTCGCCCGCCGAACGATCCTCCCTTTGCCCAGATCAAGGCTGAAAGCAATGAGGAGTTGATCAACGCAAACCAAACGGGACGAAAGAACCGTTCCAAATGCTGCCGCACATCGTCGCCGAACGTCTCGCTGAGCCAGCGGCCGAAGTCGGGCGTGAACTCGGCGGCGAGCGGGGTGATCAGCAGGAGGACGAGCAGGAACGACCGCATTTTCTCCGCTTAATTCGGGCGTAATCCCCCAAATTGGCGATGCGCAACACCCGAAGAAAAAACCGAAGGAAGAAGCGAACCGCCGGACGGAGGGCGGAGGATCAACCGATCGCCCGTCTTCCTTTCGGCAACAACCGAACGAAGAGGAGGGCGCGCGGAGGAACCCGCCGTCCGTGAAATCCGGCGACGATCGAAGCGGAGAAACCGCTGGAGTTCGCCTTCCGCCCGCCGTTCCGACCGGTTTGTTTCCGACGGGCGCCGTTTCGCACGACGCCCCGCCGCGATCATCCCGAAATCCAATCGCCCAGTTTGGAACAAATGAGGGAGAAGAGTTTAGTTTGATCCGCTCGATTGCTCGAGGCGAGTGAGGGGTTATTGCAAGCAGGTTCTTCTTGTTCTGTCGTTCACTCAGGTTCATTTGGTCCAAAGAGGACAAAGTGCAGACATGACGGCATCCTTCGCTTGCCGGCTGTCAAGATCCCAGTCGACCTTTGAGGCAGAGGGCGGACATCAAGCATGCACATGAAACTCGGCTGCCGTGTCTCGTGGCCCATTAGCCCAAAGACGAAGGGCGGCGGAAGGAGGAAACGAGCGGAAAGAACGAATCCGTTGCACCTGCCGCCCTTCCGGCACGAACCGCCTCAGACTTTCCGCCTCGAACTTCTCGCTTTGTTTGTTTCACTCGAACTCGGTCGTAATCCAATCACTGGGGGATTGGGTTGCCGTTGAAAGGAGGTGTGTTCGTGGCCATTTCGGTCTTCCAGTCGGCCGCCATGAACGCCTCCGCTTCCGACTGCCTGCTGGCCGAACGATTCGCCAAGTCGGGTGATCATGACGGCGATCGAACTCGCGCAATGCCTCCTCGCACTTGGTCGTCTTCGTGTTGGAGTTCTTCATCGTTTGCTCGCTCGTCCGCCGTCCACCCGCCTTCCATCGGAACTTTAAGGCAAGAATCGTTCAACTCGTCTCAGCAGGTCAACGAAAAGATTGATTGCAGATCCTGATCACGAGTCTGCTCATTTTTGCGGTCATATCTTCGCGTTGGCCACAATAACGAGTACAGTCTTCACTCAAGTGCGCTTCCTCACGTACGAGAACCCGTGCGAACTGCTCGTTCCCGCTTGGAAGGTCGTCCTGCTCCGCTCGCCCGTCTACTTCTACATTTGGGGAGCGGCCCTTCTGCACGTGCTGCTCTTCTTCGAGCGGCTGATGGCGACACTGGACCGGAACTACGCGAATGCGGGCATTCGATACGGCCTGCTCGCGAAGCTGCCTGCTCGTAAGAAGACGAAGGAGGAAGGGGAGATGAAAGATGGTTGATTGCAGTGGGTTGTGCTCGGCATTTGGTTCAGCTTCGCGTTCTGCTGCCAGGAGCTGCAGAGCGGACGAATGCGGACGTTCATCTCGGCGACCTCAACGCGGAACGCCGACCGGGTGTTCGCCCTTTCGGCCACGTGCACGCTTCTCGACTTCTGCGCCATGATCGCCGACTATTGGCTCTACCGGAAGAACACGCGGATGCAGGCCTTGTGAGCTCTTCTTCCAATCATCTGTGAGCTCCCCGTTGTTTGCAGCGGGAAACGTGGCCAAGTGGCAGAACTACAAGCTGCATCGAGGGTTCGTTTCTTTCGACGAAGAGGCACACGATGCTCTTCTCTTCTGTTCAGCTACCAACTGCGCGAGAACCAAAAGACCCTCCTTCTGATGTTCCGCCTCTTCGTTCGTCCAATCGATCGTCTACGTGGTCTACAGCCTGTGCAACCTGAGCGCCCGGTGGTTCCCGAGCGGAGATCACGTCCTCGACATCGTCCTTCTGGAGGCCTGCTTCACGGTTCGTTCGGCTCAGCTGCACGGTAGATGACAGCGGTGTTCAGATCATCTGCCTTCACGTGGTGATCACCCTCGCCCTCTTTCTCTTCTACCTGCGATGCGGGCGGCTGAACAGGAAGAACGTCGTGGAGACGGCGCAGGATCGCAGCGAAATCCACTTCGTCCACTTCCGCCGGCAATTGGAGGGTGTTCCGTTCGACCCGAAAGCCACCAACTTCCCGGGCGTCTCGCCGCTCGTCCGAAAGCTGTAGTCGAATTTGCAAGCCGCCAATTTGCATGAGTGCGGGGGCGTTCCGGCGGGTATAAAAGGCGAGCGGGTGGGCCGCCCGAACGCCTTTCGTCCTCAACTCCCGGCTTCCTCCCCTCCCTCCCGTCCACTCCGCTCGTCTCCGTCATGCCCCAAGAGCCGAAAGGAATCCTCGGCGGAGCGGGCAAGCCGCACGGCAACGTGAAGATCGACCAGGCGGCCGGCCACGACGCGCCCGAGCAGCTCGCCGACAAGAACACGGCCGCCGACCCGTCGAAACTGCCGCCCGCGCCCGCCGGACTCGTCGTGAAGGACGAGATCGAGCTGCTGCGAGCGGTGAGTCCCCCATCCCCCTCCTCCCCTCTAACCCCCTCTTCTGGTTGCAGGGCACGATCAACAAGCAAGGCCAGCACATCCAGTCGCAAGCCAAGACCAACTGAGGAGTCCCGCTCGTTCGCGTCTTTCGTCCGGTTTTCCGTCGGCATTCGCCAATAAACTCCTTCCTCTGATCCCTTCGTTCTCTCGGCTGTCTTGGTGGTTGATGGAAGAACTTTATTAGAGCTTATTAGGGGCTTATTAAACGATCGACACGCCGATCGGAATTATTAGACGAGGTCGAGAACTCAGAGCGCCGTGGCGGGTCCCATGCACACTGAAAGCAAGCAAGTCATTTCGTTCAGCATCCCTCGTGTTCTTGCCATCGTTCCGGATGTTGTTGCAGCCGTTGCAGGACACGCTATCGCCGTGGAAGTAGGTACTCGTGCCGAGAGGAGGCGTCTGCATTCGTTCCCGTCAACCGTGAACGACGTTCCGTCTTCACACTGGAAAACAAGAAAGGAGATCAATTGCAGCAAACACACGAGTGTCTTACCGTGAGGGCAGCTCCCGAATCGCCCTGGACGATCACGTTTTGCGTGCACACTCCACCCGTACAGAATGGAATGAACAGCACGGTGTCAACGTTGCCGGTCGGCGTGCAGCACACGCCGGCGGAGTTGCACGTGCAGAAGGTGGAAGGCGTGGGGCATTGGACTCCTTCACACACTTGCGCATTGCCGATCGCGTCCGACGGCACGTTCGACCTGAACCGAGAAAGTGGTCCACACGCCGAAGGGAGGAGAACGAACGTGGCTCCCGTATAAAACTGCCGGGTCCCGCTTGTGCAACTCGCGCACTGGGCGTTCGGGTCCTCGTTCACTCCGGCGTCCTGGAGGGTCGTCCCCTCGTCGATGGTCAGGCCGGCGGAGTTGTCGTCGAGGGCTTCACAAGCTGCAACGAAGGAAGAGTCGATTGAACGAACGAAAGGCGAGTGAACGAACTGTTCGGAGCGACGGTCGTCGTCGTCACGATTCCTCCACCGCCGCCTCCGCCCGTGGCCGCACATCCCGAGGCGGAGGGCACCAACGCGGCCAAAAGAAGCCCCAGCAGTCCGCAGGCTTGGAGTCTCGACATCGTTCGCAAGTGGGCGCTCTCACTTTCGTTCTTATCACCCACCACTCGACTCGAATGGCGGCTAGTCGGACGGCGGCGGGCGATTGGAGGTCAAGACGCAATCCTTCTCCCGGCTTCCCTTCTGTTTATCCGCGCGGGTCGGCGCGAGGCGGGCGAAACCTGCTTTGCTTTCCGCCGTGCGCCCAATCAGTCGGGCGACTTGCGGCGTTTGGTTTCCGGATGAAGGCGGGCGGGCGGCAGAGGGCGGCGGCGGGCGTTCCGGATGTCCACCAACCGGTCGCCCCAACGTGCAGAATTCCCGACAGTCTCGCGATCACTTTCATTCGTCGTCTTAATTGCGGCATTCGTTTGTTGTTTCACCCGCCCCCAATGGTTTTGAAATCAAACCCCCAAAACAAAGCAGAAAGCAAGGAAAGTGGAGTGGAAGTGATCCCCGCGATCAATCAGCCGCCGGTCACTCCCGATCGATCGAAGAGGACGGCCGAGCGTGGCCACTCCGCAGTGGTCATCCGTCAGACAAACGACGCCTCCGCCCACCCGCCCGCCTGCCAATTGTCCAATTTTCCGCTCGTTTGGGCGGAACGTGAAATTCGGCGAAACTTCAGTGGCTTTCGATCCTCTGACTCAACTGACGACCACGTGCTCCTCGCTTATTCGATTTGACTGCCGACCGAGTGGACAAACGAGGCTTCTACTGGTTCGGTCAGAAAGGAATGCAACGAGATCCCGTTGATTCCATTCCTTTTGTGCTTCTTGTTCACTGCTCCCCTTTCGTCCGTTAATTGATGTCCCGACCGGACCGAATTTAATCTCGCAAAGGGGCGTCGTCCGTGGCCCCAATTTGGATTGAGCGGACCGAAACGAACACAAAGAAGACGGCCGGGCGAGGGGGATGCGCCCGTTTGCTCATAAAAGACGGCGGCCGGGTCGAGTGGCAATTCGGGCAATTTGCCAACACAATTGGCGGCCGCTCGTCGAGCGAATTGCGGAGTTCGAGCGGGTGTTCGGACCAAAACAAAGACGTTCAATCATTTTCGCTCCACAAAGAGCGATTCGTTTCGAATTCCAGGGCTGGAATCTGCCCGCCTCTTCTTCCGCGAATATTGATGTCTTTCGGATTGGCCGATCGAAACAAAGCCGGCGACCTTTCGCCCAAAGGGGAGCCGAACGTTTCGTGATTGACGACCGGAGGGCATGAGGATGCCCGCCGATTAATTCGCCTTCGATTCGGCTTGATTCCGGCCGATTGCGGCGGTCGATCAGGGGCGGCGAGTTCCGAGTGTTTGCAGGATGTTTGCCCGCCCCTTCACGTCATCTTTTGCTCATCTCTCCGCTTCCTCCCGATCGGACAGGTGCATGGAAGGAAGGCGAAGAGAGAGCAGCCGGAAGAGGACGAGGAAGAAGACGGCGGTTCGGGGCTTATTCTTTTGTTCTCGTAATTCCTTTTGTGTTTCTTTTGGATTGAACCGGCGACTACTTCCTGCCGCCTTCCGCTCGATTCAAACTCGAGACGAAGCGGAAGGAACACTCCGCGAATTCTGTTTATTCGCCCTCGAGGCAGAAGACGTTCGAGAAGCTCGTCTTCCCGCTTATGCCGCCCGCTTTTATGATTTCGGCGGTGTTTATGGCAGATCTCCGTGGAGGCGGCCGGAAGCAATTGCCGAAGAGGAGGCCTCCTCGTTTTATGTCCGGCCGGCCGCCACACGCCTCGATTTCCGCCGTTCTCCGCGATTCGAGTCGAAGTTTAATGTCCGGAATTCACGACACTTCGAGTGCTCATAATCTTCTTCGATTCGTGTCTCGTGAACGTTTCGAAACGATTGGACCGTTTTGAGCTGAACTCCCGACTTTCAGGCCGCTCCTCCCGTCGAACACCC
Source organism: Aphelenchoides fujianensis (assembly GCA_024699865.1). NCBI lineage: Eukaryota > Metazoa > Nematoda > Chromadorea > Rhabditida > Aphelenchoididae > Aphelenchoides > Aphelenchoides fujianensis. The sequence goes on along the minus strand of JAMPIO010000007.1, from coordinate 269,864 downwards.
GCACTGCCGCCCGCCCGTTCGGGTGCCGGAATGATTGATTGAGCCGGTGGAAGGCGGAAATGCTGCCCGAGGCCAAGATGACGAACAAAAAGAAGCCGAAAGTGAGTGCAAACAGTCGGGACGGATTTCGTAATCGTTTCGATTGCAGATGACCGCGAAGTTCGAGCGGATTTCGATTCGCGAGCGATTGAGACGAGTGAGTTCTTTCCCTCCTTCTTGTGAGCGGACACCAAACGAAACAAAAGAAGGGAGTAAGGGCGATCAATCACTCGCAATTGTTTTCGTCGCCCCTTTGCGGCCGCATTCGATCCGAAGGCGTGAAGCGGCGAACGAGGCGGAATCACTCACTTCTAACGAGCCGCTCATTTGTTTCTTTTGCCGATCGGAATTGAGTCTCGTTGCTCAACCGGGAAGGCCAAGAGATCACTTGAGGAGGAAACGATTGAATTAATCGAATTAAACTGAAAGGAAAGCAGTCATTCCTGCAGATTGGATTGAACACAGGGGAATCGTTCGACGGCCGGAACGGGAGTGATTTCCGCCTTCGAATCGGCGGAGCGAAACGCCCGAGCGGCCGGCCGACTTCACGAGTCGAATTTCGCTCCAATTCAATTTCGGCCGCCTGCTCTTGGACGGAGGATCGTTTCGGCGTCGGAATTCGTCGATTTAAACCGCATTCCGTTGAGTTTCCGCTGCAAATCGGCGGGGGCGGCGGTCGGCGGGGCGTTCTTGGATTTTCGCCTTCCGGAGGTCAATTGGGCGGCCGTCTTCGGTCGTAATGAACGGCGCCCAATTGCCCTCCGGAGTCCCGTTTTGTCTCCGAACTGCCGCCCTTCGGCCACTCATAACCGCCGCCCGCTGCGAAGAACGGACTTCTTCACACGCACCGCCGAGGGCGGAGCACGAAGAAGCGACTTGCAGGCGACCGGAGCCGACTGCAAGCCGGCGAGGATCAAGAGTTTGCAGAAGGCGGGGCCCAACGAGTGGGCGCGCAGACCAACGGCTCGCCCGGCCGCTTGTTGTCTTTTTATCTCCCCCGCCCGGCCGCCCGAATGCCCAAGAGGACGAACCGTTCGGGGGGCGTTCATTTGGACGACGAAGACGTTTCGGTTTTTATTCGTGTGTTTCGGTTTCGTTTAATCTTCTGCCCGCCAGCCCGAAATAACTCGACGGACGGCCGACCGAAGTTTGGCGGCCGGTCGACTCGCTTTCGCTCGCTTTGATTCGTGATCCTTGGACCCGTCGAGTTGGGAAGCTGCGGGAGCAGGGAGGTTGGATTCACTCCATCGAGCTATCTCCCACCACAAACCACACGCGTCCATCGACGGAGTTCGTTGAGTAATCCAGAGCTCAAACGACCGCCTGCTCGCCGCTTCTTGGCGCCCGCTTCGGCTAATCGACGGACGGGATCTCGGAACTCGCGAGTTTTGCGCCGTCTGCCGCATTTCGCGTGTTTTTTTTGCTGGTTTCCCGCGTCATGTTCCCGTCGACCTTCACCTTCGATCTTCTCGTTCAGTGATCCCGTCGAGCGAGTGGGCGGTCGGATGAATCGGAACCGGCGGCATGTCCACCTGTTTAGTGCGGACGCGAACAAGGTACTTCTTTCTGCCTTCTTCCTTCTTGCATGCTGCTTGTCTGTAATTCACTTGTTGCTCTCCGAGTCGACATCTCGCTGGCGGTTGATTGAGAGAACAATCTTGAGCGTCAAAAGCGAGTGCTCGAGGGCCCGCGGGGATTCGAAATGCGGGCGGCGGCGATGTCCGGCGGAACGTCAAAATGGACAGCGGCCGGCCGGATTCGCCCGCCGCATCATCGAGCGCCCGCAAAGTGGACATTTCGGCCGTCTTCTTTTCGCTGTACAAACCGCCGCCCGCCAACTTCCCGGTCGAACGGTTCAACCGGCGGAAGGGGGCGGCTGAAGCACGTGCAAATCCCCGCTTGAATGCGTTCGGCGATTACGTAAAGCAGCTGGGAGCGTCCTCCCACCGCCTTTGTTTCAAGCGACCAAAACGTTCATTTAAAATCCCCCGGATTCCCACGAGGAAGCCGGACGCTCATTAAAACGAACCAATGAATGCGCAATGAACTCGAAACAAACAACAAACGAGGTACTTAAACTGCGCACTAACGACCGTCCTCGCCCCGACTTCCGTGACCTCGAATGTGTCTTCAGTTCACGCCCTACCTCCTCCACTTCTCCATGTGCCTGGGAGTGGCCGCCTACGTACTCATCGGCGCCTACACCATTCGAGGAGATCGAGGCCACCCGGTCGGGATTCACGACAAGTGAGTCAGATGAAGGCCCTTCATTATCCTCTCACTCCTTTTAAGGCCGACCGCATCCTCGAGAACACGGGCCGCAGTCGGTGGGCGGACGACCAGCAGGAGGCGGGCGCCATCCAACGAGTCAAGCGGAAAGCTCCTCGTAAGCGACAAACGAGCTCCCAACACTCCTCTCTTCCCTTTCAGTGCAAAGAAGCCGCAAGTGCGTGCAGCACGTGTTGCTGGAGATGAGCAAGGGCTGTCCGTTGACGGCCGACAAGCAGGAGTTCGACGCCCGCCTCCTGCAAGAGCTGGACGAGTGCTACAAGGAGGACATCAACGAGCGAGTTCGTCGTTTCTCCACCGACCTGCCCGCAGTCAAGACGGCGGCCAAGCAGACCAACCAAACGGCCGCCCATTCGGAGGAGGAAGAGGGCGAATGGGAGAAGTGGTCGTACAAGGATGCCGTCCTCTTCTGCTTCACGGTGATCACGACCATCGGATACGGGAATGTGGCGCCCGTGAAACGGAGCGGGCAAATTTTCGTGATCTTCTACGGCCTCGTCGGAGTTCCGTGCTGCCTGCTAGTCGTCGCCAATCTCGGGAAGTTCCTCGCCGAGGTCCTGAAGGCCGCCAACGGACGGCTGACCCACTACTTCCGGCTCTGCTTCTGCCGTCGCCGTCGGCATCCAGCAAAGAAGGCGCTCTTGTCCCCACTGGACGAGAACGGGAACGAAGTGGAGAGCGAGTCCGAAGGATCGACGCCTTTCGGCCTGTTCGTCGTGTTCTTGCTGTACATAGCGGCCGGCTCGCTGCTGATGTCGACGTACGAGGATGACATGTCGTTCTTCAAGGGTGAGGCGATTGGGGGCTTTTCTCTGTTCATTGCTTCTCTTCGTTTCAGCCATCTACTTTAACTTCATAACGTACCGGGAGGGTTAATTCGTGACGACTTAGGCGCGGATTGGGAGACGTCGTACCCACCTCTTCGAAATACCTCGTGTTTCACCTTGATCTACATCGCGTTCGGTAAGCCTCAAGTAACCTCTCAAGACCAATACGCTTGCTCAGGACTCGCCCTCTCGACCATCGCCGTCGAATTCGCGAGCGACTATCCTTGAAGGTTGTTTCATATTTTTGTTATCGATCACAACTATTGTTTGAAGCGCCTCCACTACTTCGGAAGACGCTTGGAAAACGTTGAAGCGGTTTCCGTTCATTTGGTTTGGTGGGAAGAAGTGAGTGCGGTCGACAAAAGGTGACAAAGAGACCACGCTTTGCAGGCTCACGATGCGCCAGCTTGTAAAAAACCTCGGCGATCAATTCAATTTGCCGGTGGGAGAAGTGGAAGGCCTGAACTTGGATCAATTTGTCGAAGACGCTGTCGCCGTAGGAGCGCGGCGAGTTGGCCACACTCAGGGTTCGTCCTTCCTCCTCCACTCCTCCCTTCATTCCCCCACTTCAGGATCCCACGAAAATCCGTCCGATCTACATCACGGACTTCAAGCACCCCTTCCGAGAGGGCAGGGTCTTGTGGGTGGACGAGGACGAACGGAGCAGGAGCAGCGGCTTCGAGGAGTCGAGCAGCCTGCGGTCGCGGGAAGAACGCGAGTCTTCCGCCTTGAGGTCGTGATCTCCGCTTCATCCACTCGATTGTTTGTACAAAATGCACTGTTTAACGAAATAAATATGTACACAGCGAAGGGAGAAGATCGAATACTCGTGTGGGGATCACCGAATTCATTTGGGCGCGAGGAGCGGCATGAGCGGCCGCGAGCTGTCGGCGGAGGGCGTTTGAGTCCGCCGGCCGTTCCGCCGTCGCCACCACTCGAGCGGAGTCGGAAGCGAGAGAATCACGGGCACGATGAAGAGGCCGTGCAGGAGACCGAGCGCCGCAAACGAGAACGACCGTTTTGGCGAACGCGACGACCACGTAGATGTCCAGCAAGAAGAGCGGCAGGACGATGATGGCCGTCGAGGCTAAGGTGGAAGTCTTGAAGAACGCTTGATGCGAAGAGTACTCACCTGCGGCCTCGAGCATCGGCCGCGCGACCACGTCCAGCGAGATGACCAGCCGCCGGTGGACGCTCTTCCGCCGCTCTTCGTTTGGGATCCGCGAGGCCCAGCCGTCGCTCCTCCCGTTCGGTCGACCACACGTGGAAGACGATGTGCGCGACGAAGTCCACGGAGAAGCCGATGGCGACCACCACGTTGATCATCGTGACGGGGTCCAAGTCCTGATTCCACCAGCCGAGGAGGCCGAGCAGATTGAAGGAGATCGAGAGGACGGCCATGGCGGCCAGCAGTGTGAAGTGGGCCGAAGGGACGATCACGAAACACACGACCTGCAATCGAGTGATCGTTGCTCATCAATGATCCGATGAGGACTCACCGTCATGCACGCAAGGGTGATCAGGACGGCCTTCAGCATCTCCGATTTGACGGTGATGATCTAAGTTTCTTACATTACGAATGCTGCAACGTTACATTCCTACCAGATCGAAGATCGTCGAGTCGTAATCGAAGGCGCTGACTTCGAACTGCGGGTAGCGGTCGATCAGATTGCGGAGCTGCTCGATGATGTCCGCCCGCTCGTGCCACGACCGCTTGCCGTAGCGAACGATCACGAAGACGAACGAGTCGAGGACCACGCGATCCCTGAATACGGCGAGTTATGACTCATCCTACTTTCGCTCGAGACTCACCCCTCCTTGTGCCATTTGACGACGTTTTTGTCGGCCATCATTCGGTCGACCAGAAAGTCGGGAGTCCGTTGGTACGAAGGCGTGTAGGCGGCCGAACTGTTGGATTTCTGGTGCTTCCGTTGGTCGTAGCGGAGGAAGTCGCGCAGCCACAAGTGCGTCGTGTTGTCGCCGTAGGTGCCGGGCAGCGATTCGATCTCTTCGACCATCGCGAGAAACTCGGGCACTTGCGAGATTGCTGGCGGTTTGTTCACGACGAAGGAGAGCGGCGCGTACTCGACGATCAGCCGATCGATCGGCCGCAGCGACTGCTGCAGGTGGCTGTTTAGCGGGAAGGTCTTCTGCGGGTTGAAAGTCGTCTCCATCTGCTGGATGCCGAACGAGTTGAAGAGGACGAGGCCGACGAGCACAACGAAACATCCCGCCTTGCCCCACCAAGAGAGCAAGAAATGGGCGTAACGCGACCACTCGGTGTGCTCACTGAAACGAAGAAGTAATTAGTTAGTCGTGGTCGCCTCCCACACTTCTCATCCCGCACGACCGCCTTCGCTTTCTGCCCGTCGGTCGACCCGCAGAGCGCCAAGCACGGAGCAAAGAGGGAAAAATCACGCGTTGGAAAAGAAAAAATTTTCCCCAAAAAAGGGGGTTTTTTTTTGAAAAACCAAACCCGTGTTTGACCCGTTGAAAGAGTTTGTACGCCTACGAAGTCAAAGGCCACGGCGAGCGTCGTTGCCAGGCAAAATCCGCTCATTTGATTGGCGGGCGAGAAGACGCCGATCGAGAACGCCAGTATGTTTGTGATCGAAGTGATGGAGACCTGCAAGCCTTCTTTTGTTCAAATCGAGTCTCTCGATCGAACCCACCGAAGGCCCAACGTCCGAAACGACCGCCTCGCTGACTGCCGCCGCACTGCCGCCCTTCTTCACGTGCTTCCGCCAACTGTGGAGCAACAAGAAAGCGTCGTCCACGCCTTAATCAATGAGGGCATTGCACAAAGCATCCTTTCTCTCACTTACCGATCCCAATCACCAAGAACGGAGATATGGACATGAGTGAGTTGAATGGCATCCCCAGCCATCCCATCAGCCCGAACGCCGCAACGATTGCAAGGAGCGGGCTCCCGATGCAGGCGGCGGTCAGGAGGATCGCCGAACGGAGCGGGAAGTCGCGCATTTGGAACTAAACCAACGAAGAGACAAGGTGAGTAGAAGGAAACGACAACTCACCCCAACGAAGGCAATCATGAGGGCCAAAGCCGACGACGAGCAGCTTCGACGTCTGCTCGGAGCCCTTCATCATCTCCGTGTTGGCAATGAGGTCGCCGTAGACGAAGAAGGTGAACTCGTCGCTGAAGTTCGACCTCGACGCCTCGAAAACCTCGAGCTCCATTTGCTGCAGGGCGCGACGTTGTGCGGGATTGGCGGAGAGCATGTACCAGAGGGCGATCGTGTTCACTTCCTTGATTTGAGATGGCCGCTGCAAACACGCGAAAGGATCACAAGAATCGAAAGGAAAGGAACCCACTTACTGTCGAGGTACTCGTCGAAGCGTTTGACGCCAAAGAAATGCGAGAACGTGGTAACGTTGTGGCCGAAGATGTTCGAATTCGGAAAGTCGAGGCGGATGTCGTCCGAAAGCGACGAGTTTGACGCCAACAAATCCGCCTGCCAGTCGTAGCCGAACTGCAAAGAAAGAAAGGATGAGTGAAATCAACAAGCCGTATCACACTTTGAAGGCGTGGAAGAGAGTGTTGATCGAGCCGCCGGTCGTCTCCAGCTGCTTGAACGTGAGAGTGGAGCCGTTGGCCATTGGAGAGGACATCGTCGTGATGTTCGTGTTCAACCGTTCCACCTGCAAACAAGTGAACGAATGGACACAAGCAGCACACGAAACCTCGTCCAACAGCCGCTTGCTCATCTGCAGGTTCGAATGGCCCTCATCCTTCGATTCGATGAGGACGATGAAGAGTTCGAGGTCGTGGATGTCGATCGCGTGGAAGTCGGCGAAGGCGCGGAACTCGCGAGTCGATCGGCCGTTCCGGTGGGCGAATCCCCGCCGCACATCCGTGTCGATGTCGATGGGGTAAAGGAGGAAGAAGGAGGCGAGCGGGAGGAGGAGGGCGAACGTGAACACGAGCAGCTTGATCGGGTGCTCCCCGACCAGGTAGCCGACCTTCCGCATTTCGAGCACGAACGGGGCGGGGCGTTCAGCTGATCGTCTGCGCGCTCATCGCCGCGGCTGAAATGACCGCAATCGAAAGTTGTTTTTGACGAACGCGCGCCAAGGACGTTCGAAGGCGAAACGAATTGAGTTCGGGGGTCAGAAGGCGGCGGGAGTGAACGAAGTGGTCGCAATCGCGAGTTCTCTGCTCGAGGAACGACCTTGCCGGCAGAAACAAGCGGAATTCGAACGGGAAATCAAAAGTCGATCCATTTGCTCGACGAACAACGTGCTAATGGCCGCCGGCTGCCCGTCTTTTCCACTCGAACGGGCGGGCGGGCGGGCGGCGGCTGGACTCGATCCCCGCTCGCCCGTCCAACCGCCGCCGCCCGCCCGCCCACACGTCATGCTTGCTTCCTTTAATCAAAGGCTGTTGATCAAACCTTTGCATTCGATCCACACCGGCGGGCGGGCGGGCGGCGGCGGAGGCTCGGCGAGGGAGAGCCGAGCGCCCGTCGACGTGCACGTTGATTTATTGACCGCTCGGACGGCCGCCGCCCGCTTCCCCTCATTTGTTTTCGATCGAGCGAGTGCACAAACACCCGCCCGCCCGCCCGCCCGCCGTTTTACTGTACGCGACGGCCAAGTGATCGAAAACACGGCGGCTAACGCTCGCCACGCCACTCATCTCTTTGGAAACGAATCCCCGTTCGTAAACAAGCAGAAAGAAGAAGGCCGTCTATTTGTAAACAAAACGGTGGGTGATAATCAATTGACCTTCCTTTTCGCCCACTTCTTTACTGCACACTTCGAACTAACGAGAGGATGAGCAAGCGGGGCGAGTTGCCCGAACGGCGACCCCGCCGACTTTGCGAAGTGTGATTAACCGCTGACTTGATCAAGCAATTCGGTTCAACCGAAACAGCAACGAGAGAAGCCCGTCTTTGAGCAGTCCAATCTCGGAGCTCTTTCGTAAGAACGGCGAGAGCTCAAACGAGCACGTAAGAAAACGAAAAGAGAGAGCGGAACTGAACGAAAGCGAAAAAGAGCGCGGATTATCGAACGAGTCCGAACGAAAACGAGTGCTCCCAATCGAATTCGCGGTCGGGCCCAAAAAAGCTCGCCGCGAGTGAGCCGCCGTCTGATCGCTCATCCCCGCTTTCGCCCGCCGAGTGATGGGCGGAAAGCAAACTCCTGCCTTCCTCTCCTCTAATCCCTCCTTCCTTCCGCAGTTCCGCTGGACACGCGCCCTCAATCAACGCAACGAATTACCCGCTCGACCTGCGGGTCATCAACGAAACGAAGAGGCGGGCAAACCGGTTGCAAGCCGTCTGTTTTCGCCCACCTTTCGCCCGCTTCTCCAATCACACCGCCCGCTCCGCCCGCCCGTTCGGATTCCCGGCAGAGAAGCGAGACGAAAACAACGGGCGGCCGACCAGACGGCGGATGTTCCAAATGGAGGAAGTGGACGAGCGAGGCGGCCGCAACGAAGTGGACGGCGGCAGGCGACTTCGTGCTCGCGGTCTCCAATTCCGCTCCCCCGCCCTCCTCTGCGGGAATTTAAAGCCGGCCGGCCGACTGGAAGTCACCACTTCGTACAAACGGAGGCGTCGATCGGGTCATCTGCCCACTTTTTGTGCACGAAGAGCCGCTCACAAGACACGCGCGAACGGCCGCTCGTCTCATGACCGTTCCGTCAAAACAAGAACGACGAGCAAAGACGAACGAAGTGACGAGTGAACTTCGTACAGCCGCCCACCGACCGACCGGCCGGCGGCAACGAGGCGGCCGGAATTCTCGAAGATCCCACCGCCGATAGCGATCGTTCCGTTCGATCTGCCCGTCTGCTGTACATTTCTGCTTCGATTTTGTTTTGCTTCCCCCGTTCACAACAGAAATTCTCCGACTTTCGAATGCTGACGGCGGCGGGATTTCCAATTAGAAGAAGAGCGGAAGCTGCAGGGCGGTCTGTTTGCTCGAATCCCGACTGAACATCGAAGTCGAACTCGTGACACGGCCGAACATGGTCGGCAGGTGATCAAACAAAGCACTGCGTTCTTCTCTCTCGCATTTAAAGCGGAAAGCCGTCGAATTCGAAGCAAATCCACCGGTTTGACCTCCGACTTTCACGATGCAATCCGCCGTCTGCCTCCTGCTCTTCGGCCTTCTCCTCCACACCGCCTGCTCGAAACAAGTCCAGCTTCCCATCTTCATGGCCAACGCTCCGGTTGCAGCCAAGGCGGTAAGCATTTAATCCTTCTCATCACAAGGAACAATTGAAATCGAGCAGGAGTTCACGAACATCGTCTCGCGCCCCGACCTCCAGCCCGCCCAACGCCGCCAAGCCATCGAGCAGCTCGTCGCCCGGCAGTCCGCCGACGTGCAGCAAGCCTACCAACAGGTGAGCCCTGCCTGTCGACCTTCCTTCCAATCATCCTCTGTTCACTTGCAGTACAAGAACCTCGTGCAAGAACACAAGAACAAGTTCGGCATCTCGCTCGAAGACGAAGTGAGTTCTTTTTGCGCTTTCATTCCCACTAACTGCCACTTGGTTTCAGTTGGAGAAGGCCCGCCAGCAGTACCAGCAACGAGGATGAACGAATGATGATCCTTCGACGGAAAATTTCTGCCCCTATAACGACAACCACTCCGAGTAATAAACAGAAACGTCCAGTAGTCCAACCTTCGATTATTAAATGCTTTATATCCACTTATTACGGGCATACAAGAGAAGGAAGAGATATGAACGGGTCGTCTAATCGGGAACTAATGGGGACAAAACACGGAAGAAGTGGAGAGGCGAATCACACGGCTGATCACGGCGGGCAAGTTATTAAATAGAGACAGAGGAGGAGAGATTGGTGTTTATTACGAGTGAAAGCCTTCAACTGGACGCGCAATAAACCGAGGAGTTGGGGAGCGAAAGGGGAATCGGCTTGTGGACGAAGCCGCCGTTCGGTTCGTTCCGCCTGCTCCCGCTTGGGCGTGAGGCCGAAGGGGACGAACGAGGCGGAAGGGGCCGCTTCTTCCGCGTTCCCGAGCGAGGAGCCGTGGAACGAAGAGGCCACTTCGAAGAGCGAGAAGGGCGACGTGGAGGAACGCGGGGAGCACGTGCTGTTGATCCCCGAGCTGCTCTTTCGGGGCACCTGGGCGGAACGCGGGTGGATCGAACCCGTCCGGCGGTAGCGCGTCATGATCTTCGAGACGCAAGAGTGCGTGCAGCCGAGTGCCCGCGCGATGTGGGAAATTTCCCTGAAATCAACCTTTCGGTAGAGCTCCAGGATTCGCTGCCGGTCGGCCATGGCCAGCGGGCGGCCGGGGTTGTACGCACGACCCAGCTTGTTCTTGGCTGAAGGTTTGATTGATGAATGAATGGAGAAAAGTGGAGGGCCACTTACAGACACTGCTTTGCATCGGATCGTCCAATTGATCGGCGAGATGCTCGTGGGCGTGAGAGCGGAGTCGACGGCCGGCGGGAGCACGAGGTTCGACTCGAAGCCGAGGGCCGTCGGACTGCCGCTCGACGGCGGGATCGACGAGGCGCACGTGGCCGCCGAGGACGGTGCGCCGAAACTCAGCGGATCGACGGCCGGGGGCGCGTGGACGGACTGCAGGGCGGAGAGCTGGCGGAGGAGGGCGAGGTTGTTGTTCAGCAGGGTGAGGATGTTCGCGTAGGGCAGGAGGGACGTGAGCGAGCCCATCGGCGGCATCCCGTGGACCGGCAGCTTCGGCAAGGCGGCACTCGCGGCCATGATCGTGTTGTGGTCGATGCCCGACTGCTGGAATTGGATCATTGCGGAGTGAGCGGAAGGAAGGGTCGGCGGCGGGAGCGCTTCGTTGCGGCTGTCGAAATGGCGGCCGGCCGGTCGGGCTTATGGTTTTTGTAATCAACCGAAACACCCGCCCCTTCCCCGTCCGCTAATCCGCCGGCCGGAAGCTCTCGAACTTCGACCGGCCGTCCCACGTCCCGCCCCGCCCGAGAAGCCGGCCGAGGAACGTGATCATCAGTCGGCCGGATTAGTCGTGGATTTTGCAACGACGCGGGTTTGCGTCACAAAATCCGCTCGGCGAGATGATCCCGCGGTGGGGCGGCCGGACGGCCGTCTTGCCCGACGGCATGGGCGGATTTCCGGCCGTCGTTCATTCGGCGAGGCGTTGGAACGGCGGTTTTGCGAAACGCCGGCCGGTGGGCAGCGTCGAGTGCCGTCTCCGGCTTAGCCGCCCGCCTTTAATCCGCTCATCGGCCACTACGCACACGGCGAGACGAGGCGGAAGGCCCGCCGAGTGCACATGTGCGCAGACCGGACGGCAGTACGGTACTTCCGAGGACATCGTTGATCTGCTTAGTGGGCGGTGAGGAGATTCTCGGACGTCTGTCCTTTGTCTGCGGCTTCGTATTGCCGACCGGGCGGGCGGTGAGTAGTCGGCCGGCACACGTGCTCGACGCGGTCAATCGACTCTTGAACGTGCGCGCGGGGATTCGTGCAGCCGCCCGCCCGCCCCGCCGATCGGCCGGTTTGATTCTCGTTGCAAATCGCCCCCGCCGTCCTTCCACTTTTGACGCGACGAGGAGAAAAGGCGGAATTCCGAACAGAAAACAGGAAACGTCGAGGAGGAGGAGGAGGAGAGCGAGGATGACGGCGATTGCGTCCACTCGGGCAGTCGGGCAGTCGGTCGCCGCGTGACGACGCCCCCCCCGCCCGCCCGCCGTCCACCCGCCGACTGGTTTGGCGGCGACTCGAAGGAACACGCCGCTCGCCCGCCGCCTCTTGAAGCGCGACCGTCGCCGTCACCGACGCCCGCGGCGATCGCGACGAGCCGCCCGTTCGGGTTGCGTCACCCGCGCTTCCGCCTCCGAGCGTCCGGCGGGCGCGCAGCCGGAGGCGGAAGATCCCCCCGATTTGGCAACAATGGAGCTGGTTTTGCGCAACGAACAGGAGAAGATCACCCCACAGTTTCCCACTTTGACCCAGAGAGGACTGATTTCCGGCTGTTCCACTCGACCCGCCAGACAACCCACTCTCAACTCGTTCGTTTCAATGCAAAACGGCAACTCACATTCAGCAAGACGTAAGCGGCGTATTCGCACGACAGTTGGGCCAACGACATCGACGGCCGGTTGGGCGGAAGCGGCTGGAGCTCGCCGGTCGAAAGGGCCAACGGAGTCGGCGGCACGTCGACGGTGGCGGGCGGGAGGGCGCCGAAGGTCGGCGGGAAGCCCAAGGAGGTCGGCAGTTCGGACGGCGGCGAGACGTTCATGAGGGCGATCGGATCGACGGGAGCGGCGGACGAGCGATCGTTCAGGAACTCGACCATTTCGAATCGACGGCGGACTGAAAGCAAAGAAGGAGGTCAGTCGCGATCGTTCGGCTGTTGGAACGCGCGTCGCGCAACACGCGCGGATGTCCACACGCAACAAAAAGAAGAAGACGACGGGCGATCGCGGAGCTTCACGCGGCTTTGGGGCGGCGTTCTGCGACAGGTCGCGGGGGCGGGGCGTCGATCGAACCGGAGGGGCGGAAGCGATCAAGACGCCGCGCGCGAGTCGGTCGGACGTCCGCCCCGGGCGTCCGAATCGCCGCGTTGTCCAGCGGCGGCGTCCACTCGACGGCGGCTTCTTCACAAAAGGAAGGAGGAGCGGAAGGCGGCGGGCGGGGCGACGTGTTCGCTTAGCGCGGCCGCGGGCAGAAGGCGGGCGGGCGAGCGGGATAATTGGGTGCGGCGATCGGCTGGCGGGCGGGCGGCGGGCGGGCGAGGGGGCGGAAGGCGGGGCGAGCGGAATCACTTCAGCGGAGGGGCGGAAGGAAGACAAAGAAATTCGTTGTCCATCCGACTGCCGCCTGCTCCGCCCGCCGTTCGCCTCGACGTTCGTGCACCCGCTCCACTAATCCACACGCGGATGTCCGCCGATCGTCGTGACGTCAGGCGGGAGGCCGGCGGCCGGCTCATCCGAGCGGCCTTTCCGCCGCTAATCCGCCCGCCGGTCAGACGGCCGCCGACCGTCCGGAAGTCGGCGGCCAAGTGTCCCCGGCGGAAAGAAAGAAGCGGTACGGTAATTAAATGGATTCAACAAAGGACTAATCCCCGCTGTTCACAACACGCGTGCACTCTGCTCAGCCAGCCAGAGATCAGACGAGCGGCTTCTTGGAACACGACCAACGGCCATGTGCGTGGACGAAGCGAAGTGATGCCGCTTGCAAGAAGCCGAGAACTTTTTTGCAGCCGATCGCCTCGAATCCCGTTTGCGACGTCACGAGCCGCTCGAAGGTGAGCGGGTGATCGATGGCGGAAAGAAACGCGTGACGTCGCGCAACGACGAGCGGGCGGCTAATTGCGAGGCGGAAGCGGAAGGAATGAATGCGGGGCACAAACGAGTGGGCACCGTAGACGGCCGGCCGTCTTTTTCATGCTGGAACACGACAATCAGGGGGCTGCAGATTTGAAGTTGGAACATCGGTCGGCAGTCGGCGGCTACAAAGACGGCGGGCGACTTCGAAGTCCAGCCGTCTGCCCGCCGTCTGGTGGATCAAACGGCGGACGGGCGCAAAAGGGCATCGCGGGAATAATTGGGGGCCTTCGACGGTGCTAATCGGTTTCATCATTCCGTCGCGTACTTCCGCAGAAGCGCGCTCCCTCCCGATTTAGCCGCTCGAACGCAAGGGGTCGCTTCTATTTCGAGGCGACGGGAGCAAACAGCCGAGCGGAAATTGGATAAACGCGAGAGGTCGAGCAGTCGAATGTGCAGGAATCTTCCGATCGAAACGAAGCAGAGAGCGAGATCTTTCGGATCGTCCCTTCCGTTACGAACTACGGTGAAGAAGCGAGTCGGAAGCGGTTGGCATCCGGCGGATGTTCCGCCGCCACCCTCCCGCCACCGTTTCGTTCTCTCCTCTTCTTCGCTGCAGGTGCACAAAGCCGTCTTGCTGCGGTGCTGTGTTCTCGATCGTCATCAGTGAGGCGGCCGGAAGTCGGCCGTTCCGTCCGTGTGCTTGCGGGAGGATCCGCCGGCCGGCCGGCCCGTTCGCCGCGTTCCGCTGCAGCTCCCAAAACAAGGCGATCCCGTCGAGCACAAAGCCGTTGACGTCGACGGGCGATCCGCCGGACGTCCTCTTTTGTTTGGGGCACGTTCGGAAGTGCACACAAATTGTTGAACGTTCCAACAAATTCAACGAGCAAACACTCACATCCGGTCCGCTCCAGCAGATCGCCGGCCTCCGTGAAGTCAAACAGAAGGATGGAACGAAAGAATCAAACAACTTGCACTGCAGAATGAGCAGAGGAATGGGAAGAGGGAATGCCACGGAAGCTACGTGCACATTCGTCTGAACTCCTCGATCCCAGCATTTGCAGGCAGACGGTTAATCTCCTGTTCATTTGTTAATTCCCGCCTCACTCCTCCTCCTCTCTCTCTTCTTTGTCGTCTGTTGCCTGATTGCTCGGCGAGCAGCCCGAACGGCAACTTCAGGGCGGATAAGCCGTTCGGTGGTTAGTCGGCAGTGATTAGATTGGATTAATTAACCGGTTGGTATGTGAATAATCCGCTCCGATCCGCCGCCGTTCGGATTCGCGGAAGACGGCCGCCGGTTCGCGTGTGTGGGCGGCCAGACGGCAGCGAGCTTCGCACAATGGAGAACCCGCTTACTCGGCCGAGAACTTCAAACCCACGTGTTCGCACGTGTTTTGTGCCGAAAGGACGGCGTGTCACGAAAAGTACGGTCACTTGTGCTGGCCAAAGCGTACGGTCGACCGACGAGACGGCGGCTGCCAGGCAACCGGCCGGCTGCCGCCTTTGTTCTTCGACCATTGCCCCGTCGCTCGTTAATCGACTCCCGACTTCCGCTTCGAGTTACGAAAGAAGTGGAAGGAGTGTTACAAATCAAGGTCGCTGAGCCGCTGCTGCTGTTGTTTTCAACTAGAAAGGGCTGAAGCAACTCTCCGTTCTTTCGGGTAAACACCCGCGGATTATGTCGTTGACGTCATTCTGTGTCATCTCTCGCTGTTCTTCTACTTCTTTTCGCTTATCGATCGCTGCTCGGTCGTTATCTCGGCACTTCCTTCGACATTTGAAGGTCATCTTCGAGTCGTGACGAACGGCACGGGATTTAAAGGGCAAATAAGGGCGCGTTCGTTCGCAGCAATTGCACTTTTGCTCTCCGGTCGGCGACGGGCGGGCATTCGGGGAATGCGGGCGGCGGAAGTGAGGGGACAAAGAGGAACGAGGGAAAAGGATTGAATTCGGGCCAATTGCACTAATCACGCCTGTTTCTATGGGAAACACGACGTCCGTTCGTCTCGAGAAATGGACGGGATTCCCACCGCCGAGCGAGAGCATTCGTTATCACCTCCTCTTCGCCCTCCCCTCCTCTTTGCTCGCTCGTGTGTCGAATGTCGGCGGACGGCGACGCGCACCTGCGGGGGTTCTCGGAAGACCGCAAGGGGCGGCGGGCGCACCACCCGGGCGGTTCGTCCGTCCGCCCGGCGGCCTCCACGTTTTCACGTTGCGGAAGGCGACGGCGGCGGCGGTCTCGCGCCCTCGGGTTCTCTCGCCTCGCATTCGACGGCGTCCCGCTTTTTTCCCACTCGTCCCGTCGGGCGGCGGTACAACAAACTTGACCACTTTTCGGCGTTCGTGTTCGCGCTCCATTTCGCTCAAAACAAACGTGATGCTTGCGCGTGGTTTCTCGTTGATCTCCGCTTTGTTCTCATTCGTTTCTTTCGTTGCAGAAGGAAGGCGAGATGTTGGGCGCTGCTGCGTACAACGTGGTGCCCCAATTGGCCTCTCATTTGGAGACGGACGGTCTGGGATCACAAGTGGAGAACCCGCCTTCTGGCCGAGGCAGAACGAAGAACAAGGATCTCTACTGCGAGGTTTGCGGCGATGCGGTGAGTGTTTCTTGATCGTCTTTTTGTTGGAGCTGTGCTTTGTGTTCGTTCTGGAACACTCCTTTTTTGCGCCAATTACTTTTTGACACTCGAAAGCATGCACGTGCAGTGTTTGGGTCAGAAACAAAAAGAACAAGAAAGATGGCATCACTTTGGTTGAATTCCGACCGAATCCTCTCACGTCATGCGAGAAGAAGCACTGACCACAAATTTGAGCCAGCGGGTGGAAAACCGACCCCTGTGCACTTTCCATTAGCAAAACACGCTGTTTCTAATCCTCTTTTCTTGCAGGCTCTTGGACGGTAAGCGCCATCGCTCTTTTGGTTGGCAACCAGGATCTCTTCACCTTTGCGCGAACTCACATTTACTTACCTTTTTTTTGCAGGCACTACGGCTTGTTGTGCTGCAATGGGTAAGCGTTGAGCCGTCGAACGAATCAAACTAATTACTTTCTTTTCAGGTGCAAAGGTGAGTTGTCTGTGGTTTTTCTACTCAATCCGCCGCCTTCTTGATCACAGGCTTCTTCCGTCGATCAGTCTGGAACAATGCAAGTTAAAGCCTTTAGTGATCGACGTCTCATGAACAATCCGTTTAGAAGCGATACAAGTGCCGCTTCCAAGGCGAGTGCGTGGTCGCCAAGGAGCAGAGGAACGCCTGCCGTGCGTGCCGCCTCAAACGCTGCTTGTCCGTCGGAATGAACCCGCGAGCCGTGCAATACGAACGGAATCCGGACGTCGAGCAGACGCAACTCACTTCCCGAGCGGACGAGGCGCATCCGTCGGACAACGAGCAGGTGGTCTCCGTCTCCGAGTTCATGAGCCAGCAGCAGCCCCAGCGGGTGGTCGAGCGGTGCACGGCCGGCTGCCAGACGTCGCCCACTCCCCTTGCCGCCGCTCTCGGCCACCGGGCGGCCGATCAAGCAGGAGGAGCCGATGGATCCCACCATCCGCAGTGTCGTGCCCGGCTTCACGATGCTCGGCGGGGATCCCGCCCTCGAGTTCACGGACGAGTGCCGGCAGAAGGTGGAGAAGCTGCTCGAAATGGAGCAATTTCTGCTCACGCACTGCGAGACGAACGAGACGACCGTCCCGTCGGCCAACCAGCAGACGGCGCCGAGGGCCAACTTCGAGGAGATTTTCCACAATCCCCGGCTTCTCTCCATTCGGACGCGAATCGAGCCGACCGGCGCCCGGATCGCCTCCCTCACGGACACCGTCCACGACTGGCAGCGATGTCTCGTCTTCTTCGTCGATTTCATCAAACTCCTGCCCGAGTTCTCGTCCTTCTCGTACGCGGACCAGCTGCTCATCGGTGAGAGCCGATATCCCGCCTTCCACTGGTGGTACGCCGCCTATTTCACGGTCACAACGGGCGTCGATGGAGTCTGCTACCTGAACGGCTCCTACTACCACCGAGACGCCTCCTTGCAGCCGGTGGTGGATGAACGGCAAGCTTCCACTTCTGTTCTTCCCATCACTTCGCTTCTTTTCAGCCGAGTGGTCGACCGCTTCCTCCACCTGCTGATCGGCCCCCTGAAGGCGATGGAGGTCACGCCGGGCGAGCGGATTCTCCTCGCCGCCCTCGTGATCTTCACGGCCTCGCTGACCGGCTTGAGCGCTGCCGGAGCTCAACGGCTGCTCGAGTGCCGGCGGATGTACTCGGACCTCCTCTTCAAGCTCATCCTCCACGAGGCCCGCGTGGACAACAAGCTGGAGTACGCGAGCAGCCGTCTTGCCCGCTTCCACCTTCTGATCTCCTCCATCACCGAGCTCGTTCGAATGACCGCTGACAACGTGCGCCTGTTCGAGATCATCAACCACGTCGACTTCGGGAACACAAATGCTCGAAACTTCTACGACGTCCTCGACAGGGATCCATTGAGCGCCCCCGCCCGTCCTTCTCGTTCTTTCCGGTGATCCCCTCCACAAAACACCTCGGTTTCCTTTGCTCTACAAAAGCGTATTCATTTCCCGTTCGTACGGATAAATAAACTATTTATTGTTGTGTACACGATGAGACAAGCAGCCAAAATTAGTTCACATACTTAAGGGGGAATTAATCGAATGAAACAAGCGCGGAAGGAAGATCAATCACTCAACGGGCGTGGAATCGTTTGCTGGCGGAAGCGTTGGAGTTCTTCTTGGACTCCTCGTTCGGTTCGTTCTCTTCGTTGATGGTGGGCAGGTGCTCGTCGTCGGTGGCCGAGGGGGCCGGCGCGGAGACCAGCACGCGCAGCTTGGTCGCCTTGTTCTTTCCTTCTGCAAGCGGGCGATCAATGGAGGAAGAGGGAGAGGAAGAACGCACCTTCGGCACGGCGGATGAACTCGTCCTTCAGCCGCATGGTCGTCGAGGGCTTCTTGTGGTCGGGCGGCTGCACGCTGCGGCACGGAGGGCCGATCAGCGAGAGCAGGACGGGCAGGAGGATAAGCCCGTTGATGATCCCGATGAAGATGAGCGCGGCCATGATCGTGAAGAAGTAGACGACCACGAAGTCGAACTCCGAGAAGCCGAGCATCAGGATGCCCAACAGAGTCGACACGGCGCCGTGAAGCACCGGGACGAAGGTCTGGTCGACGGCGGTCGCCATCCGCTCGTTGCGCGTGCCCGGCGTGATCAGGAACGCGAGCACCACGTGGGCGGTGAACTCGACGCCGATGCCGACCGCGGTGATCAGCGTGACGGCCGAGATGGCGTTCAGCTTCACGCCCACGAGGCCCATGAAGCCGCACAGCTCGACGGTCATCGAGACGACGATGATCGTCACCTGAACGAAAAGGAATGAGTTTCCCGCTTCCACTCGCCGTTTGCTCACCATTGCCGCGGCCCACGGGTTGACGACCGTGATGGAGATGACGAGGAAGACGGCCGTTCCGATGATCACGATCGCCATGAACAGGTACCAGCTGAGATCCAGGTACTGCTCCCAGAAGGTGAACGCGATGCCCGTGGGGAAGACGGCCAGGCCCTCGCGCGTGTAGCGCTCGCAGATGCCGCGGATCTCCTTGATCATCTCGACGATGATCGGCGTGTCGATCAGGTTGTTCAGGTAGAAGGGGATCTGCGAGTAGATGGGCTTCGGGGCGGGCGGCACGAAGTAGCGGTATTTGTTGTCGAGCGGGCCCTGCTTCAGCTTCCGCAGCGGCGGGTAGAAGGAGGCCTGCGAGACGGTGTAGAACATCGACTCGTACTCGTGCCAGCCGTAGAGGTAGTTGTAGAAGCCCTCGGTGTTGATGATCCCGCTCTCATCGACCAGCCGGATCTTCCCCGCCTGCAAACAACCACGATCAGTTCAAAGAACCGAGATAGGACGGGCACTCACTCGGGAGCAGTCGTACTTCTTCGCCGTACGAGCAGGCCAGCGAGTAGGCGATGCGCAGCTCCGGGGGCTTCGTGTGGTTGTTGTTGTCGAAGTCCTCGAGGATGCCGGCCGCCTTTGCCGCGTCCAGTTTGCTCTGCAGGCCCTGCAGCCACTCGCGGAACAACCCCAGCCAGTAGCGCTCGCTCGGCTCGCCGTTGTCCAGCTTGATGATGAACTTCGAGCGGGCTGCAAGAAGCGGCGAGTGGATGAGCAGAAGCGAGAGGCCGCACTCACCGATCTCGTTCCGCAGGTGCTCGATCTCCGCCTGCTTGTGGGCGAAGTCGACCTCCTCGCCGCGCACGATCACGTTGAAGGGGTAGAAGCTGAAGTACTTGTCGCGGGCCCGCAGGAAGGCGGCGGGCGCCGTGTTCTCGGGCAGCACGTCGCTCAGCTCGAGGCCGATGGTCAGGTTGCGGATTTGGTAGGCGCAGCCGAAGAAGAGCAGCAGGCTCATGCACAGCACGACGCCCTTCGTGTACGGGTTCTTGAGCAGCGGCACGTAGTAGTTGCGCAGACACGCGTGCAGACTCCACGGGCGCACTTCGTTGTGCTCCTCGTCGTCCTCCTTGCCCATTGAGATCAGGCCGTGGTACTGAGGTTTGCCCTGCAATTGGAAGAGTGCGTGAATGTGCGAGGGATGGAGGGGACTCACATTGGCGGGGGAGGCGATCGGAATGCCGAGATCGAAGCCGAACGACTCGTAGGACTCCTCGTCCGCCCCGTCGCTCGACTGCAGACAGCAGCAGATGTCGCGGCGGCCGCTCTTCCGCCGGCGGAGATCAATCGAGATGAGCGCGGGATAGACGGTCATGATGGCGAGCAGGTTGAACGTGAGCAGGACGGAGGACTGAAAGAAGCTGATAGGAAGAAGAGAGTGAGTCCGCTCACCTGCAGGCAGAAGGAGCGGAGGGCGGGGATCGGGAGGATGGTGCCCGCCATGAACGAGAGGATGTTGTTGACGGACGTGAGCAGGATGGACATCCCCGTCTCCCGCATCAACATGCCGATCTCGTCGCGCTTCGCGTTGCGGACGACCGCCGGGTAGTTGTGCAGCAGCATGAACATGTTGTCCACGCCGATGCCCAGCGTCAGGAAGGGGATCACTTGGGTGGTGGCCGCGTTCTGAACATCCGGACGATAGAATTCATTCACAAGCGACAAGAGGACTCACGAATTCGACCCCGATCCACGTGACGAAGCCCAGCCCCGCGATGCTCGCCATCGTCACCGTGAAGACGCCGGCCAGCGCCAAGCCGACCGACGAGTTGGCGCTCAGCAGGAAGTTGTCGCAGTGGATCTGCGTGTAGACCGCGTACACGAGCTGGAACACGCGAGATGAAGAAAGAGGGGTTCTTTTGAGCAGCACTCAACCATCAAGAGGTACCCGATCAGGATGATCAGGTAGTTGAAGTCGCAGTAGTTGGCGAGGATCTCGCTGATGGACGAGGCGGCCAGCGGGTGGATGGTGCGGTGTTCGACCTTCTCGCCCAACTGCTTGTCCAGCACGAAATTGAAGGGGTGGTCGTAGATGGCGGCCGTGAACTTCCGCTGCCACTTGGTGATCATGTCGCGGGCCATGAACGGCGACCACTGGTCGGTCATGCGGATGGACTGGCCGAGGGTCTCGTTGAAGTACGCGAGGTCGGCGATCTTTTGGTTGCCCTGAACATCGATCGAATACAATGGTCGGAAAAGAAGGGGAACTCACGACGTATCGCTTGTAGACGTCGGTGGCCGAACTGACGAGGATGACCGACTGGAGGGCCTCCGCGTACACGTCCCGCCCGTCGTCCCGCACCCCGCCGAGGATCATGTCCGCCGGGCCAGTTCATCACGTCCTTCGCTAAACAGCAGCGATGAGAGCGCAGTTCTCCTTCCGAACAAACCGAATCCATTGCAGCCCTTGCGCATCACACTGCCGTACTCCGGATAGACGGGCATCAGCTTCGGGCCGAGCACGTCGCGAGCCGTGTGCGGGTTCTGGTCGATCCACTTGAGGAAGGACGAGCGGTACTTCTTGCAGTCGTCGTTCATCTCGCCTGAAATGAGCAACAGTACAAACTGCATTCAATCGATCGAACAAACGTACCCGATTTCCCGCCTTTCGAGTTGTCCACTGCAAACGAGATGGATTGAATGATCGTTTGAATACCGGCGGAAGCTCACTGAAAGCCCCGAAGATGTCGAGGAAGGAGGTGTCCGTCTTCTTTTCCTCCTCGGCGGCGAGCACCTGGCCGAGGGTCTTGTTCTCGCCGCTTCAGGTGCTGCTCGAAGCGGAGCATGCCCGGGCACGCGTCGTAGTGGTTGGGGGCTTGCTTCGGACAGGCGGGGTCGAGCGGGTTGATGCACGGCCGGTTCAGGTAGCCCTCGTCGATGCCCGTGCGCGAGAAGAAGTTGGTCATCGTGCCCAGGTCGAAGTTCTGCTTCAGGACCTCCACGATCGAAGCGGGGTTCAGGTTGGACCACGTGCTCTCGTCGGGCAGGTCGGGCATCGCCACGCGCAGCAACTCGCCCATCGGAATGTCCCTGCAAACGGTGGGAGAGTACACACAATGAATCGAATGGAACTCACTTGATGCTGAGCGGCGGATGCGGACCGATGGGCTTGGAGCCCTCGAAGAAGCAGTCGACCGGCGTGATCCAAATGCACGGGATGAGGCGCTCGAGGATCGGCTTGATGCTGTACGCGACCGACTCCTTGGGGATGTCCAGGGCGCCCGGCTTGAAGCAGATGTCCGCCAGGGTCCAGTTCCTAAACACGAGCGATTAACAACCATTCAGATTGAAAGGAGGGCACTCACACTCCCAAATGCGTGACCTCCAGGCCGACGATGTACTCGAGCAGCTTCACGTGTCGTTCGAGGCCCTCCTTGGTGAGGAGGTTCTGCTCCGGGTACTCGGCCGTCTGGATGAGCACTTGGTAGGCCGGGTTGCCCGCCTCGTCTTCCGGAATCTGCCGCAGTTTGGGGTCGCGGTTCTTCGCGGACGAAGTGCTCCTCATCGTAGGCGGTCCACGTCGGGTTGCCGTACTTGTCCTGCACCTTCTTGAAGTACTTGAGCTCCTCGTTCAGGCGTCCGCCTTCTGCAAGTCGAGAAGGGGAATAAACGAGGGAGAAAAAGAGGGAGCACTCACCGGAGACCCACAGCTTCACGATGTCCGTCTCGATCCGCACGTACTGCAGCCCGATGCAGCAGATGCAGAAGATGGAGAAGACGGTGAAGATCACCCACGCCGAGTACGTGTGCACGAACTGGCCCAACTTGAAGAGCAGGTCCTGCAGCTTGTAGATGTGCCGACGGCGTTTGCGGCGGCCGTTGAGTTTTCCCTGCAACTCGACGAGTAAACAACAAGAAAGAAGGGAGAGGGACCAACCGTTTCCTGCCACCGGATGATCTTCGAGTCGTCCTCCACCTGGTCGCCGCGCAGCAACGAGAGCCCGTCGTTGCCGGCGAAGAAGAGGAACGGCATGGCGGCGCGGCCCTGAACAGCGGAGATCAGCAGCCGAAGGAGCGACCGCCGACTGACGGCAGGCGGCAAAACAAAATGGGCGGCGGCCGGGCGCTCGATGGGCCGCCCGCCGACTGTTTTCTTGGCGGGATCTCGCGCCCCGCCCGTCTGCCGCTCCACCGGCCCCCGCACTCACCTGTTTGTACGAAGAAGAAGAGTGGTCGAGATGAAAGCACAGGAATGGACGGTGGAATTAGGAGAGGAGGAGGCTGTCCCGTGGAGATGCGTGAGACCCGTAGAGTTCAGGAAGAGATCTTAACACCGGCTGGGCGAGCGGAGCATCGGCCCGTTGAGATGAGTGGACGAAGAGGAAGGAGGGCGAACGGGTAGACCGAAAGGGGCGTCGAGTGGCGTCGAGATGAGCGGGGGTCAGAACGTGGAGAAGGAGGGGATTTTGTTGGTCGAAAGCATCTGAAAGTTCGCTCGAAATCAGCGGAAGAACGCGTGGCGCGAAGAGGCGAGAAGAACGCGCGAAAAGTGGCGCCTTCGGACGCCGCGCGGATTTCCGCCCCGTTCGCTCGTCGATCAAGACGACACGTCGAGATCGCCGCCGGCCGGCTGCCCGCGGCGACCGCAACGCAAACCTTCGCGCCCCGCCGGCCGGCTGACGGACCCCCACTCGACATTCGAGAAATTTCACTCGCGGCACACCACAAACCGAAAGCGAGTCGCCCGCCTCGATTGCGGAGAGCTCGAACCGCGAACAAAAAAGAAGGCCGTCGGGAGGGAAGCGAGGATCAAAAAGCGGACCTTTCGTAAGAAGAAAGACGGACGAGAACGAGCGAGGAAGCGGAGCGAATGACTCCCCTCTCTGTAAACCCCCGTCGCCCGCCCGACCGCCGCCGCCGTCGCTCTTCCACGGGAAAGAGGGCGAAGCGAGGCTTTCGTTCTTTCGCCCGCGGATCTTTCCAGAGCTTTTCCGAGCGCCCACATCGAGCGGGCGGGCGATGTCCGTTGGCGGCGGCGGCGGCGAGGGGCGAAGAGGCGAAACGGAGCGGCGGCGTGGGCGTCCGAATGCAGCGCGGGCACTTCGAAACGAGGCGGAGGGCGAAGGCCAACGACCAAACCGGCGGACGCGCGGCGGGAGGAAAACGGCGGCGTCGTTCGAAACGCGCCCGCCCGAGTGCCCACCGGACGAACCGAACGAGCGGCCGGTCAAAGGTGGACTGCCGGCCGACGCCCAAACGGAGAGCCTTCATTTCCTCCCGACAACCGCCTCGGCGTTTCGTGTCCTTTCCGTTTCCGACCACTCGAGCGGCAATTCGGACGGCCATCCACGATGCAACCGAGCGGTCCTTCGGCTGGTCTCCGGCCGTTCGTTCCGCTCGTCTTTGAACCTCGACGCCCTCGTTCTTCGTCGAAAACATCTCCCGGATTCGGCCGGCGGCCGTTCGCGTTCGCCAATTTCGGCGGAGAAGCGGCGGAAAGCGATTAGTTCGCGGCCGCCCGCCCGCAAGAGTTCATCGAGCGGCGCCCCATGCGGCCGCCGAAGCTTCCGGACGGCGGAAAAGCTCGCTTGCGAAATCCCCGCAGCGGCTCAAGCATCACGAAGCGGGCGGGCGTAAACAACAACGGCAAGGCCCCCCTTTTTCTTCCGCTTTCCCACTCGCTTCGAAACGACCGCTTCGATTTCGAACGTCGAAGATCGAAACCGAACGAGGGGCGCGCCCGCAGGAAACAAAAAGCGGGACGTGGATCGGCGGCCATCTGCGCTCCAAGCGGGCGCGGGCGGGGGCAGCTCCCCAAACACTCGTTCCGATCGGCGAACAACGCCGGCGTTTCACGTCCGCGAGGCGGCCGGATGGCAGCTGCTCGAACGCCGAACGTCGAACAAAAAGAAACGGCAGGAAAAGAAGAAAAGCGAGTCCAAACTCGATTGGAAAAAGCGGCACTCCGCGGCGGCGGCGGTGTTCGTTCGTTCGGCACTCGACCGCCTCCCCTCCTCGTCCGTCTCGGAATAAACAAACACGAAAGAAGGCCGCCCCTCGTCCCCTCGCCCGTCCAAACGAGGGCAGCGAAGTGGACGGGCGAATCCCGAGAATCACGACCAAATGGGCGGAAAGGCGGGACGGCGGCCGAAGCGGAAGTGAAATCCGCTCGATTGGAGCCAAATTGACGTCAAAAAGACAATCGAGAGCGCACTTTTGAACTCCGCCCTTTCGATCCGAACGGACGGGCGGGCGGGCGGGAAGACGCACCGGAAGCCTCCCACCCGCCCGCCCGCCCGCTCGCTCGTCGATCGCCCCGCGGGTGAGTCAGCCGGGCGGCGGGCGGCTTCCAAATTCGTCCACGCGGCCCCCATGGCTCCCGCTCGCCGTGATTCACGCCCCAATCGATGCGCATTTCAACACGCGAGTAATTCGACGGGAATTCCCGCCCGCCCTCGACGGTCGATGAGCACGAACACGTGAACGTGACGTGTCCCTCGACGAGGTGGGATGCCCGAAATGAATCGAGGAGCGACAATCAGAAGAGTCCAGCCCTACGGTAGGCGGCCGGATTGTGCTCGCTGGAAAGAAAGTGGCGGTCGCCGGGCAACTCGCATGACCGCCGGCCGCCTTCGGGAACTCGCGAGTGCAAACAGCCGACCTCCGATTGTTCGTCGTCCGAACGTCAAACGGCCGTCTCGCTGTTTGCCCCCGAATTCGCGCACTTCGAACTCGTCGGCGCTCGCGAATTGTCGGCCGTCAGTCGGCGCGGATCGCCCTGCAGAAGGGGCGCCAATCGAAGACGTCAATCACCGCCGCTCCGCATGAGCCGAACGATCAACAACGCGGAGCACGTGGCCGGAAAGAAGGAGGATGATCGGGAATTAGTGGGAAGAACTTCCGCCCCTCGTCTTCTGCTTATCACTTTCCGAAGACCCGCCCAAACGAGCCGAACAACGCGGCCAGCGCACAACTTCGAGCGAAAATCCCCGCATTCCCGCTCTCCGGTTTGCAAACCACGAGCAAATGGCGCCCTTTCGAACGAAACGCGGCGGCGGGCAGGCGGCCGATCGAAACGAAGCTTCGCGACGGAAATTTGAGATCGAGCGGACGGCCGGCCGGTTTCGATCGCGTGTCGTAAACCAAAGGGAACAACGAGAGGGTGCATTAAAAGAAGAGAGGGAGGGATCAACGAACGAACGGCAGTGGGCCAATTGATCTTCGTTCTCTTGCACATCTGGCGCTGCATTCCTTTCTCCCTTTGATCAACAAGACGAGAACAAGCAGAATGGATGAGCGTGTTTATTGTCAGTCGCCTTTGGCCTCGGATTCACTCTCGGATTCACTTCTTCTCGACGTCGACGGGCCGGCTTCTCGTCTCCCCGCGCCGCCCTCCGCCTCGCCGACCACGTTGTCGAGGTCGAGGTCGTCGAAGTTGACCTCCGTGGACTTGGTGCCCTTCTTCTTGCACGGCGTCCCGGGGGTCGGCTTGAGGATCTGCAGAGGAGCGAAGTGGATGAGCAGACAGTGGGGAGGGGACTCACTTTGAACTCAATGGTGAGGTCCTCCCGCAGGTGCAGAACGGCGCCCGAGTTGTTGTACTCGCCGCAGTAGTTCGGAGCGGAGAAGACGGTCACGAGCTTCCGGTTGGCGAAGAACTCGTAGCCGTCCTGCATGAACGAGATGGAGTGAAGAGAAGGATGAACGGAGGACTCGCCTGGACCACTTGGTGGCCGCGCACGACGAGGTCGAGGCCGAGCCGGCGGCAGGCCTCCGTGACGGCGGTCGCGTTGAAGTGCGAGGAGATGCCGCGGTTGGAGGGGCCCCAGGCGACGTCCCGCGGCCCGCAGGGCATGTGCGGGTCGGGGTCGCTCCAGAGCAGGTCGATGTGCAGGCCCGCCTCGCAGGGGTCCACCGGGCGCGGCAGGGCGGCGAGCTGCTCCAGCGACTGCAGGTTGGGCGAGAGGCCGCCGTGCATGCACAACACCCGCTCGTTGATGAGTGCCGTGAAGGGCAGCCAGTTGAACACGTCCTGCAACCATCGAAGGGGTGGTAGGCGAGTACAAAGATGGGCTTGCCTTGGAATCGATTCCACACTTGAGTGCCCTTCATGTCGACCGGCTTCACGCCCCACACGGTGTTGTTGAGCGGCACGTGCTGGAAGCGGTCCTCGCACTCGTCCGAGAAGCCGTACGTCCGGTTCACCGCCGAGCACTCGTGGTTGCCGCGCAGCATGTGGACGCGCCACGGGAAGCGGATCTTCAGCAGCAGCAGCAGGCAGATGGTCTCCAGGCTGTTCGGGCCGCGGTCCACGTAGTCGCCCAGAAACAAGTAGGTCTGCAGCGAGCATCGATACGATTAGAAGGATGGAAGGGAACGCTTGCCGTGTCCTTCGGGTGGCCGCACATCTCGAAGATGCGCAGGAGGTCGGTGAACTGCCCGTGCAGGTCGCCCACGATGTGGAGGGGCGCGTGCAGGCGGAGCATCGAGCGGGCGGCCCTGAAGACGGGGATGGCGCGCGCGATGATCTGCTCGACGGTGCCCGGCTCGGCGAGCACGTTCTTCACGACCATTTGGCCCTTCTTGTCCCGACTGACCGACGACATCAGCCGCTCGATGAGTCCGTTCACGTCCAGGCGGGGCGCCTTCTTCGCGTCCTCTGCAACGACCGGCGGTCCCTCCTTTCCGCCTGCCGCCCGCACTCACCGGCCAGCGGGTTCTCCGCGCTCTCCACTCGCCGGGCCGGCGACGCGACGAAGCGGTCGGTCGAGGTGGACGGCTCGGCGCGCGCGGCCGCCGGCTGCGGGCTCGACGTCGGCGGGGCGGACGGCGCGACCGGCGAGGAAGCGGGCGCTGGACTCGCGGCCGCCGGGCTGCTCTTCGGGGCGGTCGGCGGCGGTGTCGGAGGCGTCGGAGCGGGCGCGGGATCGGCCGGCGGCTTCATCGTGTGCAGCGAACTGCAAGACGACGGGAGGTGAACGGGCAGGAAGGGAAGGGGTGCACTCACCCAATCCAAGGCGAGAAGAGAGCGAACCGGACGACTCCGGGGATTTGGAAGGCGACTGGCGATCCCCGCCGAACTCCCGCCGAACGTCGACCGAAACTGGCGAGCGGCCATGCAAATTCGATGCAAATCTCGCGAAGAGAACGAAAAGTTATGGGCTGCGATCGACATTCCGTACCGAGCAGACATGCAAATTCCTCGTCTGTTTTCCGTTTGTGTCGACCTCGGCCGTCGAGCACCAGCCCGGCCGGCCATTCGGTGATCAGCGACCTCGCAGAAAGCAGCCGCCCCAAGAAGTGAGTCCTCCCTTCCGCTCGCTCCTCTCTGACTCGTGTGTTCCAGTGTCCGGCACGTGCAAACACCACTCGAAGAAGGCGCTCGTCTGCTGCCTCCACGGAGTCCCGTGCAAGAAGGCGGCGCGCCAACCGGCCGACTCGACGCCCACGCCCTACAACTCGCTGCGGACGGCGGGCTCGGCCGAGGAGGTGGACGGGGCGGGCCGCTACGAGAACCTCGACGTGGCGCCCACGCAGCCGCTCGTCCCCGTCGGCCGCCCCACGCGTCTCGCGCCCGCGAAGCCGACCGGCCAGACGAGCGCCGCGGGCCGGAGCGCGTCTCGCTGCTGCAGGGCGACCAGAAGTTCGGCGGTTCGTTCGACCCCCCGCTCGCCCGCCACTCCCCTCTTGCAGGCGCCCAGTTCCCCGAGTCCGCCCGTCTGGCCCCCATCGCGCAGGAGGGCGCCTACGAGAACATCGAGGGCCTGGACGGGTGAGTCCTCCGGCCACCCACTCCTTTCTCCATCCCTCTCGTTCAGCCTCTCCGCAACCGCCAAGCCAGTGGAGGGCGAAGAAGACGGCCGAGCGGCAGGTGGGCGCGTTGGGCGACGTCTACGTGGGCGCCGTGCAGCCGCGCGAGGCCGCCGCCCGCTGCCCCGACCGCTCGACCTTCCGCCTCTTCCACAAGCTGCCCGCTGTGTTCGGAGTGCGCGGACGACCTGCCGCCTCCAACTGCCGCTCTTCGTCGTCTACTGCACCTCGACCGGCGGCCACTGGTGAGTGCGCGGCAAACTGTACAAGCCACTTCACTCACCGCCCTCCTGCAGCCACTTCCCCGTCCTCGAGTCCGACTTCACGGACCCGCTGAACGGCGCCACGAGCAGCAAGTACTTCGTGGACTGCGGCGATCCCGACACGCCCGCCTTCTCCTCGCTGTCGGCCCTCGTCCGCTTCTACTCGGTTTACGTGCGCCTGCAGCCGGACGCCGAGGGCAACGTCCTGGCCGAGATTTTCCCCTGGTGGAACGCCAAGTCCGTCCAGTAGCTAGCCGAGTGTTCGTGTGAGGTCGAGAACCGAATAAACAGAGTTGGAGGATTATGCAAAGATCGGCTTGTAAAGGCCCCCTTCACTCTTGTGATGGAGGGGGCCACGTTCCAATCAGACCTTGCCACGCAAGAGCATCTTTTTTGTCAGCCAATCTTCGCCACATCCGTTTTATCAGCACTTACCGCACAACGGGCGCACAGATGGGAGCGAATCCAAACGAGTGCTCTGCAAATGTCGGCTCCTGTTACGCGGACGGCTCGGAAGGTGGCAAAAGGAAAATAAACGGGAGTCAAAAGGAAAGACGAATCCATGCCGCTCGGACTTAGTCCGAAGAAGGCAATGCCCCGTTCACTCCAGGGTGGGGGCTGCAGTTCCACCGGTCGGCCTCCCGATAAAAGCGGGCAACCTCTCCTCAACAAGCACCGACAGGATGAGAGGCGATCACCCTCCTCTCGTTCTTGTGTCCTCTTCGTCCTCTGCCTGGCGGCCGCGACCAGTGCGGCCGAGGCGAAAGGCCGCCGCGTGGACGGGAAGGCGACTTCGCCGCAACGCTTCCGAGATCGCCGCCTTCCACCAACGACGACGAGAGAGCCAGAGGGCACTCGGAGTACGTCCCCGGCTGGCCGAGCGAGCCGATCCTCCGTCCATCAAAATCGGAGCCTCGAGTGAGCCTTCCGTCCCCTCTTTGTGATCCCCTCGTTTAGAGCAGGAATTCACCGTCGCGGAGGAGAACGGCGTGGACTCCGTCTTCGTGCTGGACGTCTCCTACCCCACGCTTGGGGACGGGCAGGAAACCTACGATCCTTCGTGAGCGCCTAACGAAAGCAGCCGATTCCTCTCCGCTTTCAGCAACTCGAGCGGCGTTTCGAGTGGGAACTTCACAGGAAGCACCGGCAACACGCAGGTGTGGGGCGAGGCGTTCACCGATTTGGTCGACGTGAGATCGCGGGAGTGAGAGGAGAGACGTTCGCCTTTCCAGTTCTTCGGCCCCGTGCAGCAGACCTTCGGCTCGGTGGAAGGCGCGTTCGAGGGCGGCGAAAGCGATCCGCTCTTCAGGGCATCAGCGGGGTGTTCGGGTTCGCGTGGTGAGTGGGCGAAAAGACGACCAGTTGATCTTTCGGCCATTGCAGGGACCCCAGCAAGAAGGACGAGGTAAACTGACCGCTTCTTCTTTGATCACTCCCTTTCAGCCCGTGACCGCCGCCTCCGCCCCAATCCTGAACGCGTTCTCGATCCACCCGGGGCCGCCCGCTACTTCGTGCAGTACCTGGGCGGGCGGGGGACGGGCGGTGGGACTTCTCGGCCACGATGTTCGGCGGCGACCTGCCCGACCTCTGCGCCGCGCAGTCGCTGACCTCCGCCCCGCTCTCCTTCGACCAGCCGTCCCGTTCGCTCAGCTTCCTCGTGGATTCGGTCGCTCTGGGCGGCCGAAGGGCGGCGGGCGGCGTGGGCAAAGTGGACAGCGGGTGAGTGGCGGGCGGGCGGGTTGAAGAGTGACCGCTGATCGTTGCAGACTGCCGCTCATCCTGCTGCCCGTGGACGCGTTCAACATCGTCTACGAACAGTTCCGTCCCGACTACAACTTCCGCCTGGGGTTGTACACGACGGCCTGCTCGAAGGCGCAAACGGCCGATGACTTCGTGATCGTGATCGGGGCCGTCGAGTTGCGTGCCCGCCTCCAACTATATCACCGACGTTCGTCTCCTTTTGCTCGTCCTCCATTGCTTCTTGCAGATCGCCCTGGGCGCCGAGGAGTGCGCTCTCGCCTTCGACTACACGAACGACCTCTCGCCGCCGTTCGCCTTCGGCTACCCGCTCCCGCTCTCCTACTGCGTGCGGCACGACATCGACCACTCGGAGATCGCCTTCTTGGACACGATTGTGCCCGCGACTCCGAATCCCGCCAGTGCGTAGAGAACTCCTTTTGTGAATGGAATAAACAGCAGCAGTCAGCGACGTGCCAGTGGGTTTCCACCGTTCATAGAAGGCCGAGAATTCGTGGGCCCTGACTGTTTATTGTGCCGAAGAGAAAGAGAAGAAGCAGGATCAAATGCTGACGGTCGTTCCGCTCGACTGCAACAGGCGGAGGGTGAGGGAAGGAGATGAGAGGGCGGACTCACTTCCTCGACGGCGGTCTTCAGGGCGGCCGGCTGCTCGCGGTCGGAGGGCTCGTCGGCGGTGTGCAGCGGCGAGGAGGCGGGCGAGCGGGCGGTCGAGACGCCGGCGGTCGGCTGGTCGTCGAGGGCGGTGCGGAGGTCGAGCTCCGAGCCGACGGCCGTCACTTCGGAGAGGGCGGCGGGCGACTGGGCGCTGCGGCCCGTGCGGGTGCTCGAGGTCTCCTCCACCGCTTGGAGGCGGCGATCGCAGGGCGGCGACTCCGAGAGGCCCGTGCGCACGTCCAGCACGCTCGGCGAGATGCGCGGCACGGCGAGCGCCTCCGCGAGCACGTCCACGGCGCGCGCGGTCAGGAGGCCCTCGGCTGCAGCGGGAGTGAGTGGACGAGCGGGCGCCTCACCGGCCGCCTGCTTCTTGGCGACGCGCAGCTGCTTGTACGCCGCCCACGCGCGGCGGAAGCCCGGCAGCTTCGCCCACCGCTGCACGTCCTCCAGCGTCACCTCGCGCGGCTTCGCGTCGCTCGGCGTCTCGCGCGCCGTCCGCAAGCCGGCCGCCTCGTCGCGCGGCGGCTCCACGTCGATCCGCAGGCCGCCGGCGCCGCGCGTCAGGCGGATGGCCGCGCGCTCGTCCAGCTCGCCGAGACGCTCGAGGAGGCCCGCCTTGGTCAGTTGCTGCAAGCGGCGAGTGGGCGAGTCGGCTACGGGCGGCTCACCTCCGCCTTGCTGCTCGCGGCGGGCGCCGGCTTGTCCATCTCGTAGAGCGACTTCTTGGCCTCGGGCGGGTCTGAACGGGCGGAGTGAGCGGAGAAGGCGGCGGCCACTCACACAATCCCGTCGACTCGAAAGCGTACGCGTTCTCCATCGAAGCGGCCGGGGACTGGTGGGAAGCGAGACTCCGAGAGTGGCGGGTCGCTCGAAAGAGAGGATGTTGAGAGGATTTGCATCATGCATTTCAATTACGCAATCCCTGCCAGCTTCCCCCGCTCACTCCTGCTCCTTGCACTCCTCCCGAATGGCGGCCATGAAGTTCGGCGGGCAGGTGGCGGTGATCACGGGCGCCGGCGGCGGTCTGGGGCGCGCCTACGCGCTGGAGTTGGCGCAGCGCGGCGCGGCCGTCGTGGTGAACGACTGGGGCGGCGACAAGCGCGGCGCGGCGCCCGCGGCGGACAGCCGAGCGGCCGACGTGGTGGTGGACGAAATCCGCGCGCTCGGCGGCCGCGCGGCCCCCAACTACGAGAGCGTGCTGGACGGCGAGCGGATCGTCCGCACGGCCCTCGACGAGTTCGGGCGCATCGGTGAGTTCTCCTTTCACTCCTTTCTACGCATTGGCTGCAGACATCCTGATCAACAACGCGGGCATCATCCGCGACGTCACCTTCGGCAAGATGACCCACGACGACTGGAGTGAGTTCCCCCGTCTCTCCTCACATCTTTCATCCCTGCTCGCTCTGCAGAGTCCGTGCACAAGGTCCACCTGCAGGGCGCGTTCGAGTGCACGAAGGCCGCCTGGCCGCACATGCAGCGGCAGCAGTACGGGCGCGTGCTGTTCACGTCCTCGAACGCGGGCGTCTACGGCAACTTCGGGCAGTGCAACTACGCGAGCGGTGAGTCCCGCCCGCCGCCCTCAACCGCTCTCACCCGCCCGCCCTGCAGCCAAGAGCGCGCTGCACGGCTTCTCGCACTCGCTCGCCCTCGAGGGCCGCAAGCACGGCATCCAGGCGAACGTGCTCGTGCCCTCGGCCTCCACGCGTGAGTTCGCCGCCGCCCACTCACTGCTCTCCGGCCACCCCCTCCCCGCAGGCATCTCGCAGTCGCTGCTGTCCGAGGAGCAGCGGAAGGCGCTGAAGCCCGAGTTCATCACGCCGCTCGTCGTCTTCCTCTGCAGCCGGCAGTGCGCCGAGAGCGGCGGCGTGTTCGAGGCGGGCGGCGCGCACTTCGGGCAGATCAAGACCTTCCGCACGCGCGGCCTCGTGATCGCCGAGCCCACGCCCGAGAAGGTGCGCGACGGCTGGACGGCCATCACCGACCAGGAGAACCCGCTCTCCTTCGGCAGCTTCCTCGGTTCGTCCCCCTCCCTTCTCCTCACTCACTCGCTCTCCCGCTCCAGAGGCCTCCGCCGCCGCCATCAAGTCGGGACTCGCGAGTTTGGGCGTCGTGGACAAGCCCGAGAAGCCCGCCAAGTGATCCTCTTTCCGGTTTTTGGGCTCCGCAATAAACGAGCAGTCAATCCAGTGGGGGTCCGTTGTTGCGACATGGAAGACTGGTCAGCTGATTGTTGAGCTCTTCCCATGCCTGTCACAAACGGCTGTCGTGTTCGAACGTTGCACCCTGCGGACAATCGGTACAAAACAAATGGCACCGGCTAGCAACAACGACGATATCATCGATCAAGCAAAATCCGCAAAGGTTTGCGAATGAATTTGCATGCGGAGAAACGTGTTTCTTCTCGTCCTCGGGCCTTTTCAGTCGTGCTTCAGTTGCCGCCGTGTGCATCGGTCGTCTGCTCTCCGGTCCGCAGGATGATCGCCGCCTCCCAGCTGCTGCCGTCGGACGCGCACTCGTGCCCGGCGGTGAAGGCGGTGGTCGAGACGGCCGCCCAGTGCCCGCAACACCACTCGTGCTCGGTGGGGCGGATCTCGTGCTTCCTGCTCGACAACCTCCTGCCCCTCCTCGTGCTCGGCGGCTTCTCGCTGGCCGCCTACCGCTGCTACCTGACCGGACGGTTCGTTCTCCCCCCAAGCAAGCCTTCACTCCTCCTTTTGCTTTCAGTTCGGTCCCTCCGCCCAGCGACACGAAGACCGCCGCTCCGAAGTCGGAACGCGAATCGCAAGATCCGCCCGGCCGCCCACCCGACCGAAGAGCTGCCGGAGGACAAGACGCAGGGGACCGACGGGTCGGTGCGCGGCAACGAGTTCCGCTGAGTTCTCCCTTCTTCCCGTTTGTGCCGCTTCAAGAATAAACTCGAAGGTTCCCATGGATCTTCTCGAAACAAGCCAACAGTTGAGTGCAAAAAGCGAGGCAAATCCCCCTCCTAATTGTTCCGCGGGGATCGACTGCGCGAGCCGACCGGAAGCAACGGTCGGCGATTAGGGCGGCCGGTCGGTTTAATGAGTTCTCCGGACGGGTGGGAAGAGAAGCCGGCTTCTCGTGGTCACTCCAAACGATGACCGTCTTGAGTGCGTTGCCCGAAGCGCGGCGGCCGTGGGGTTGGCGGTGGTCGGCGTTTCATCGATTGATTTCGACGGTCGACGTCCGCCTTCCGATCCACCCCTCGAAGCTGCCGCCCCTCCGGCCCCGCATCTTCGTTTCGTCCTCCGATTTGACTCATGCAACGAACGAGAGGTGAGTAGTCGGTGCTTTTCGTATCTTCGACGAGTAAAGTAGACGAGCGAGGGGGTTGTGGAGGGATTTCGCCACTCGAAGCCTGAGCGGCTCGATTTCCGGGTTGAGCGCTTCGTTTTGTTTCGGGCGACGTCCGGAAGTGCGGACTGCGGGATGGTACGTGCGGATGGATTCGTTTGGCAATCCGAAGGTTTCGATTTCAAACTGCGGTCTTCTCGGTGGAGCGCGTGGCATTTCGGGGATTCTTTCTCCTTCCATCCACCTTCCTTCTCCCGCATTCTGTTCCCTCGAGCGAAATGAGCGAAAGCCGGGAAGACGGCGGCGGCGGATTGACGCGCAGCATGAGGTTCGTTTCGTTCATCAACCGCCGATTGTTTGTTCAAATGTCGCTCTCGAGTGCGCCGAAAGAGTGCGCTCGCGGGGAGGGCGGGCGGGAAGCACCCGAAATGCGAGTGATCGCGGCGCCTTTTCGTCTCGCCGCCGCGGCGACCCGTCGGCGAGCGGGCGGCCGGCCGGTGGGCATCAGCCGCCGCCCGCAGATCTCCCGCATCGGCTCGAGCCGGAGCGCCGTCGGTTCGGCTCCTCGACGGTTCCGCCAGCCAGCGGTTTTCCGCCCGCCGCCCGAAAGGGGGGCCGGAGCAGGATGTAAAAGTGCTCATTGCCTCGGCTCTGAGAACCCCGTCGAGCGGGCTGGTTGACTGAAAAGTCCCGCCTAAACAATTCGCCGCTAGTCCGACGTGGCAGGCGCTCGGCACAATTTTTGGAGCGGCATCTCCTCGAGATGCCCAATAATCCACCCAGAAGGGAAAGAGAAGAAGGCAGTCGAATGCCCAATGCATCGCCTGTTCGCTTCGAACTGGCCGATCGAAAGTCGAAAACAAGCGAAAAGAAGCGGAAGATCACGAAACGTCGCTCGTTTCCATGACGAAATCCGCGAGCGAGCGAGCAAGTGGCGACTGTTCCTTTCGGCGGCCGAAAGCGGAAAGCGGGGAGGCCGGAGGTGTCTGAAGCCGCCTTTGGACGGGCATTAGGCGAGCAGGCGCCCGCCGACCTCCGCCTTTTGCCGCCTAATCCCCCGCTTCCCCCGCTTCTGCCCGCCTCCGGTCGCTCGAAAGGTGAAAATCCGAGCGAGTGGTCGAAATCCCGTGGGAAATTCGGACGTTCGCGACTCGAACGAGTGAGTTTTTCCGGTGGGCGAGTGGGAGGTGGTTTTTCTTTTGCTGGGAATCGGGTCTCCGTTCGAGTGCACGCAATCCAATTGTTCGGCCCGGGCGTTGGGTACAAAAGGACGTAGTTTGTGTGCGGGGTCTTTCGTTTTGATTTCTTTTTGTGGCTTCGCGGAAAGACGGGCGGGGGTGTTGCCAACGGTCACTGCTCGAAGCAAGAGTTCATTCGGCCTTTCATTTGGTGCCCGATGGCAACAGGTGGGATGAAGAAAGTGGGCGGTCGATTGTGAAACTCGAACGAACGAACAATTAGAACACTTTCTTTCGTTTCAGCGGCGATTCCTTGGACGAGGAGCCGACGGAAAATGGAAGCGCGATCCGCTCGGCCTCCCAGCCGCCGCCTCCGAGCGGCGACCTTCTGAAGCCGGAGGACGCGCAGCCGCCGGGCTCGCCGACCGCCGACAAGCGGCCTTCGCCCACGTCCATTCGGCACTTCCTGCGGACGGCCGCCGAGCAGCACAAGGAGTCGCGGGCGATCATTGCAGGTACACGTCCTTGCTTGTCTTTTCCTTCTTAATCAGTGGTTAGATGACTCGGTATCGTTCCTCGGCGAGATGACCGAACGCACGATGCGGGCGAGCAATCAGGGCGCGGCGGCCACGCCGTCCGCCCAGCTCGCCGAAGTGACGCGCGCCGTCTACCAGGTGGGTCGTTTCTTCGCTCCATTCGGCCCTCCAATTAACCGCCGCCGACTACCCGGCCGGCGGTAAACACGCGGGTTGTTTGTGGCCCGCCGGCGAGTCACGTGTGTTTCGGACTTCGTTAATCTCTTTTTGTTCATGAGAAGCAGACGCCTTTGCACTTCGCTTTCGTTCTTCTTTCTCCCCTCTCGGCTCGTGGGAATTCCTGCGGGAAGGGCGAGATTCGAAATGTTCGAAATGTTCGCAAGGGGGTTTCCGGAATGACCACCCGCTCGTCGGGAGGGGGCGGCTGAACAGAAGAAGCCGCTCGAAAACACCCGCTCGCCGTTTGACCGTCCGGTTGCCAGGCGGGGGTCGTTCTTTGCAATTCAAATCGGGTCACTCGCTCGCTCCGATTTTCCACCGGTCCGTTGGGCCGAGCGGAGAGCCGCCTTTCGGAATTGAAGTCGCCCGAAAGCCGCCATCTTGCCCCTCGTTCTGCACGTACTCGCGAGGAGCGAAGATCGAGAGCACAATTCCCGTTCTGCTTGCAGTACTTCGTGCGTGCGGGCCTCCACGCGGCGGCCACTTCTCTCGTGACGGAGTGCGACAACAAGCGGATTCACCTGAAGATCAACCCGCCCAACCTGATCAAAGGCGTCGATTTGGACGAGATCAAAGTGCGTCCACTCACTCCCTGTCTCTTCTTCATCCCTCCGTTCAGAAGCGACTGCACTCGTGCTTCGACCGCGGCGATCGCGTCAATTTCTTCAAGCAGTGGCGGCAGCTGCACCCCGGAGAGCGGCCCCAAGGTGACCGAGGAGGTGCGCGTGCTGGAGTTCAACCTCCACATCTACTTCGCCACCGTTCCACTGGTTTGTTTCCGCTTTAAACATCCCAACTCTTCTCTTCTTCTCAGCGAAGAAACCCGCAGGTAAGCGGGCCACCGGCCGAGTGGCGTAACATCCGCCCCGAGCGCCCACTCGGAAGCGCTTTCAGTGGGCGCACAAAAGAGCAAGGATTGCAACACTTCGGGAATTCCCAGAACGAAAGACGTGCACTTCTCGTTTGATTTCAGCACCTCCAAGAGTACAAGGAGAACATCGCCGAACTGCGGCAGTACCTGGAGGAAGGAGCGGGCACGCAGTTGGCCTCCAACCAGGCCCTCATTCCCTACTTCGCCCTTCCGTACGCCAACGATCTGAACAAACATCCCATCTTCTCCGAACTTCTGAACGTGCGTATGTGAAGACGAGTGCGGGCAGTGATCGTTCTTCTCGTTGTTTAGAAGAAGTGGGTGAAGAATCTGCACGACGAGCTCTCGAAGCTCCTCAACAATTACGGCCGTCTGCCGGAAATTGACGCGGAAGAGGAGCCGAAGATCGTCAGTTGGCTCGTGAGTGTACCGCTTGCTCCAATCGAGTGATCACGGTCGTCTGGTTGCAGAAGGCGTATGAGCGGGCGAACGAGCCGCAAGCCGCGAACCGCGAGAATCTCAAGGACTACCGCTCGCTGCAAGACGACTACTACAAGGTTTGACCCTCTTTTCTTCAGCTTCTATTGTCGTTCTTCTTGAAGATAGTGGACGTGACCAGCGAGCTTGTGGACTGCTTGGACCGCTTTTCTTTGGGACAACCGGTGAGCTTTCCTTCCAAACACTTCTGCCTTTTCATTCTGTTGTGTTCAGGTCTCCCAAGAGCACCTGACGGACATCTCGAACCGGTTGATGGAATACACGCAGGAGGCGGAAAAGAGGATGCAGAAGTGCCCGCTGGCCGCCCGCAAGATCAACAACGCGCACATCCACCAGCAGCACCAACTGCGGAGGAACCGCTCGCTGAATGCCCGGCAAGCTCCTCCCGTCCTCTTGTTCTTTTTCATTTGGGTGTTCAGAAACAAGAAGTACGGGGCGACGGTGCTGGACGGAATGAAGAAGACGGAGTCGATGGGGAACCTCGTGCCGAACGATCCCAGCAGCAACCTGCCGGCCGGCCCCTACCCCCGCATTCCGATCAGCGAGCTCCAGTTCACGCGCATCTCCAACCAGCTGATCAAAACTCCGAACTCGCGCGGCAGTGCCCTCCTTCTGCAGGCTCTTCGACAGGTGAGTTCGCTCTCTTCCTTCCTCCTCCTTCTGATGGAATGCTCGCAGCAAATCACGCGGGCGCCCTCGCTGGAGGACTCGAACGTCGTCCTGCTGCAGTTCGCCGGCAAGGATTTCTTGTGTCTGCGGAAACCGAAAGAACGTGGGTTGCTCTCTCTCTTATGTCGTCCACTCTCGCTTGCTTTCAGTCGATTGTGGCCACCATTTGCGCCCAGTCGGAGCCCAGCCTGGAGACGAAGGAGGAGTTGGGCCGCCTGCTGAACGCGTTGGCCTCCTTCCGCAACGGGCGCAACTACCTGCTTTCCATTGCTCTCGGGAAGGAACTCCTCTACCAAGTGGGTTCTCGCTCCTTCTTCCTTCCTCTTACTCCCTTGTTTGCAGCTGGCCTTGGCGTTGCGCACGAAGAAGCTGGTGGGCAACGCGGCGGACCACGTGCTGGCGTGTCTGCAGAAGCTGAGCATCCGCTCGCTCGTCCAGAAGGAGCTGATCACGACCGGGATGATCGAGTGGCTGCTCGGCTTCCTCGAGGGGCAGCCGGGCAATTTTGCGCTGGAGTTCGGCACGGCCCTGCTCATGAACCTGTGCCTGAACGCGGTCAGCCAGTCGACCGTCCTCCGCTTCAAGGACCAACTGCTCGCCCTCATGCTTCAGCTCTTGAAGCACCCGAACCCCCAGGTGGAGCGAGCAGGCCGGAGGTCGGGGATTGAACGTCCGTCTTTAGATCGCGCCCTACGTGAACGGGACGCTCTACTGCATCCTCGGGTTCGCGAAGATCCGCTCCACCGCAAAGGAGATGGCCCTCGACCAGATTCCTCCTCACGAAGCTGAACAAGGCGGACGGCGAGGAGAACGAGCAGCAGCTGCCCGTCCTGATCAAAGTCCTGCGAGGCGGTGAGTGGAGTGCTTTGCGGGAAGAAAGAACACTCGCCGTAATCCAAAGACCTTCGAGCGAAGCGGCCGCTTTGGGTGGGAAGTTGGACTCGAGTGATGTCAGGCGGACAATCCGCCCGCTTCTTTCGCACAGTCGGCCGATGACGTCCGCCCGCCTTGTACGCGGAGGGCGGCTTGTTGACGGCAACGGGGGATTGTTTTCGATCGGCCCGTTCTCCCCCGAAAAGAACGTCTTCCGCGTGCTCCGGGCCCGCTTGTTTGCGATGACGTCAGGCGGGCTCCTCGCTGGACGCCGAAGAAAATGGCCGCCGATTCTTCGTTTTCTTTCTGTTGATCTCCCGTCGATCAAAAACAACATTCGAGCGCCGGTTTTGCTTCGTTTCCTCCCCGCCAACCCCGCAGTTCGCCGAGCGGAGAAAATTCTTCCTCGTTTTTTTCTTGAGGTCAGCGGAGGTGCGGGATCGAGTGCGCACTCGGTGGTCGTTTGTCGTCAAGAGGGGGCGGCGTGCATTGCGGAGGTTGGAATCGACGGACGACGTGGAATGCGCCCTCCTTTTTCCGGGATTCCGCCGCCCACTTGTTTCTTTTCCTGCCTCGTGAAAACCAAAAGACGGCGATTTGTTCGGTTTTCTGCTCGCGCAACACCTGCAGGCGAAAAAGCGAAAAGGTCGCCGCGTTTTGTCCACGCGCCCCGATTCCACAAACGCGGGGCCGATTTGTCGTCGAGCAAAAAAAGAAGAAAGAATCCGCGACACACGCCGGCCGCCGCCCGTCGTCGCGGTCGCCCTCTCGCCTCACGTCTTGCGGCCTTTTTGCTTTGCTCGTCGTTGCTAGTCGTCTTTTTCGCCCGCCCGTCGCCCGCCGACCTCCAGCGTGCGTTTGAGTGCAGACGCAAAAAAACGGGCGGGCGGTGGCCGCGGGCAAAAACGTCTCTCCTCTCGCTTCAAGTTGGGCTTCGGGACGGCCGGGCGGGACGGCGGCGGTCGGCGAAGGTGTGAAGACGGGAGTGCCGTGGACGACGGTTTGGCGTCGGGGTCGCGGTTTCTTCCTTGCTCTTTTGATCGGCGACACACGCTCGCCTCTTTCATTGACGCCCGTTTACAACGACGACTGTTTTACAATTGACTTCCAAAAGGAGAGCGCCTTCCGTCATTAATTTCGACTGCTCCACCGCCCGCGGCCGTTGAACCCGTTTGGCAAGCCGGGCGGCACGCTCTCCGCCGCCCCCTCGCTCTCGCCCCTCTCCGCCCGACCGGCGTGCGGGAAGGCGGGCGGGCGGTCGGTCGGGAGGGGAACGTGCACCAGTTAGCACGGAGGAACGCCGGTCGCCTGTTGCGTTCGCGGGCCGTCCGCTCGCCGCTTCTTTCGCCCCGGGCGCCCCACAGCCACCGGCGAACGTCGGGCGGTCGGCGGGTTTCGTGCGCATTCGGCCGCCGCCGAGTGCCCCGTCGCTCTCGGCCGCCCGCCCGCCCGCCGCATCGGCGGAATGTTTCGGCCGGTCGACGGGCGGAATCGCGAGCCCAAAGTCCCGTCTAATGCGGCCTTCTGCACGTGCATTTGGGCGATGAAGGGCGGGGTGCTCTTTGGTCGCGCCGCCCGATCCACGCAAAGCGAATCTCGAAGTGAAATCCGCTCGCCGCTTTGCGGCCGCCGATTCGCCGCAATTCGCACCTGCCGCCTTCGAGCGGGCGGCCGGCGGGAAATCGCGCTTTCTTCACGTGATCCGCCGGCCGTCCGCCCACGCCCCGTCGATTAGAGCCGTCGGATTGTTGTTGGGGGCGGCGGATCGCCGCTTCCACCGGCCGTCGTTCTGCCCGCCTCCCCGCCCGCTCGCTCGCGCCGCCCTGCCGCTTATTCATTCGCTTACGGTCGGCCGTCGATCGGCGGGGCGGCCGCTGTCTTGTGATTTCTCCCCCGATCGTCGGCCGGCCCGTCCGCCCGCTTTCGTTGATTGTCGGCGGCCGCACGTCATTCGGTCCGCTCCCTCCGCTCTCCCGCCGCCGCCTTCCGCGCCCAATCGCCCGCATCCAAAAGGAAGGGATTGAATTTCGGCTGAGATTTGGCCGCCGACCCGCCCGCCCGCCTCGACTCCACGCAATTCGGGGATTCTTTTCGTCCAGACGATGATGTGGGCCGGCGAGAATTTCGCTCCATCCTGTTCCAACCTTCTTTCTGCTCCTCTGTGGGTAAAGCGGGGGGATAATCTCGACATTAAACCGTCGCCCTCCTGCTCGCGCGTGATTACCGTACGGACGGGCGGGCGGTAAGACTTTCGGGGGGCCTTCCGGATCGTAATTTCGAGCAAAAGCGCGTCCTTTCGGGCGGCCGCCAATCCGCCGGCAACAAAAAAGTCGGCGGCAAATCGCCTTCTGCTTTGCGCTAATCCACGCACCTTACGCGTTTCTTCTAATTAATCCGCTTTACGTCCACCTTCGTCCGCATTCCACCGGCGGCATTCGAGGCGGCGGATTCGCGGACTTTCCCTCCCCACCGATCACTCCTCCCCGCTCTCCTTCCCGGCCATTCTCTCGATCTAAACTAAAGCCGAGACGACCGAGTTCCCTGAGACTCATGATCTGTGACGTCTTTGCGGTCCACAGGTCGTTGTCTCAGGTCACTCGTGCCCGTCCGCCCGAAGGTCTTCGGATTACGGTAGGGGAGGAACTGAAAGGAACTTGTGGTTGTGTTTGGGTCTTATCGGGGGTCGTGTTCAGAGCTGGAGTCCGAACGCCGCAAGAAGCCGCTCGAAGAAGAGGACGAAGAAGAGGACTACCTGGAGGCCGAGATCGAATCCAGCGACTCGCTCGTGCCCAACCTGACCGAGCAGTTCGGCGAGCAACTCCTGCAGCGGAAGTACATGGGCGTGAGCGGGTCGGCCGGCAACCTGCACGCGGACGGCGCGGAGGACTCGCAGCAGACCTCCGTCCCGGGCACCGTTC
Source organism: Aphelenchoides fujianensis (assembly GCA_024699865.1). NCBI lineage: Eukaryota > Metazoa > Nematoda > Chromadorea > Rhabditida > Aphelenchoididae > Aphelenchoides > Aphelenchoides fujianensis. Next base: position 227,501 of record JAMPIO010000007.1, on the reverse strand, counting down.
CGCGAGGAGCGCCGCGCGGGAAGCCGCCGGCCGGCCAGCGCAAGCGCCCCGGCGCGCACATGAACGGCGCCCAACAGAAACGAGGTCCCGCGCCGCCCTCGCCGCCGCGCGACGATCGCCTCCTTTCGATGGTCTCCCACAGCACGCACGTCCTGGAGAACGACCGCCGAAAGCCGTTGGTGGACAAGCGATGCGGCTTGAAGGAAGGCGAGTGGAGTGGGAGAAGCCATCCGACCGTTCCTTCTGATTTCAGCAGTCGTCGCCCTCAAGCAGCACGCGGATCAACAGTCGCCGACCAAGCGGTCCAAGTCGAAAGGAAAAGTAGGCGAACGATAGCTGACGGCCAGCTCACCTCCCTTCGTTTCAGCACCATCGCGAGTTCGCCAACCTCCGTCCAGCCGCCCGCCCACCCGCCGGCCACTCGCCGCGCGAAGGGGGCGAACGGGACCGAGGAGCCGCCCGAACCGCACAAACTCTCGCCTCGCCCGGTGCCGAAGGCCCAACGGCGGAAGAGCGAGCAGCAGAACACGAGTTCGGAGGACGACGACCGGCTCTCTTCCACCGACACGATCACCAAGAGCGGCTCCACGAACGTCCTGAGCGAGTTGGCCGGCGACGCCGCACCGATCGCCGGCGAGTTGCACACGCGGGTGCCCGCCAACGCGAAGTGAGTCCTCCCGCCTTCCTTCCTCTGTTGATCTTCGCCTGCTTGCAGCCCGGCCGACTACGCCTCGGTGTTCGGCAGTCGACCCAAAGTGATGCGGACGCCCGACCAGACGGGCCTCAAGAAGATGGTCTCCTAACTCCCCCAACTCCCTAACCGAACGCCCTCCGACCTCCCCGAATACAAACCGCGTGCTAGGCCAAAGTTAAACCCAAACACCTCAACCCCTCCCTTCACTTCTCCTCCGCGATCACTTCCAAGTAGCCTCCGCACTCATCCCATTGAATAAACGCACTTCTCCAGTCGAAATGTTCCCGTTTATCGGCGAAATAGAGAAACAAGAGGGGAAGGTGCGGAGAAATGCGAGGAGTACCGTGTTACAACGAGGGGAAACGACCGAAATGTTCGGAGGACCGGCGAGTGGAGCGGACGGCCACGAGCTTCTGCCCACCCGCTCGCTCAGTTCTCCTCCGTGACGTCCATGATCGACGACTCGAAGAAGGAGGCGAGCAGCGAGCGGCACAGACTCCGGTAGTAGGAGATGCGGGCGGACGAGAAGATGAACCTGAAAGCAGCACTCAATCAAACGAAACAAAGACCTTCGCTTACGTCTTCCAGAAGACCGCGTAGCAGAACGATCCGAAAATCGAGCGGCGGCCCTGAAGTCGAGTGAAACGAATAAACGAAGAAACAAAAGAAGCGAGTCACCTGCACCATCTGGAGCGTGTTGCGGACCAGGCGGAAGGTCGAGTAGAAATCGAGGAAGATCTCGACCACCTGCCAGACGGTCAGGTTCAGCCGCGGCACCGTCCACTTCTCCAACGGCTTTCAGCACGTAGCAGCGGCGGTACGGGAACCTCAAACACGGGCGATCAACCGAAGAATCAACGAAAGTGGGCGAACCTGCACGTGTTGCACGCCGACTGCTGGGAAGTGGGCGCGTTCACCAACCAGCGTTCCAGACACGTCTTGTGCACGTATTTGATCGTGCCCGAACTAAAATGCCCTCGATGACTCCGCTCTTCTCCGGACAGACCACTCACCATTTGCACGGGGTGCTCCACTCGGAGTTCGGCAGGTCGTCCGCGTCGCCGTAGCAAATCTTGCAGACGCGTTTCCGCTCGTCCACGCTCTCGTTGTCCGTCAGCTCGGAGTCCGCTCGCTCGATGGCCGGTTTGCTCATGATCGCTGCAACGAAGGCGGTCAACAAACAGATTTCAAAACAACGAGACAAAATCACGGAAAACACGCGTCATAACGCGCGGTAATCCCCATCGAATCGAAAGAAACATTCCAGCATTGTCCAATCCGACGTCCACGGTCGCTTGTTTTGATCGAAAAAGACTCGATTCGTCGTCCGCAACTCCCGAATTAACGGACAGAAAGGAAAAAGCGAGCGGGAGCGAAAAGCACGAGGCGGCGGGTTCTTTCGGTTCGCGCCGTCCGCCCGGTGGTTTCTGATCAAACGGACGGGACTTCCGGGAACGGGCGGCGTGAACCTTTGAGTTCGGTAATCCACTTACATTGCACCGACGGCCGGCCGCGTGAGCAGCGCGGCAGTGAGTGCGAGAGTCGAAATTCGATGGTCGAAAATTCCGCCCATCTCTCCGCTCCTCTCTCTTGCTTTCCCTGCTGTTTGTTTCCTGCCCAAGACCAAGAGTGATCGGCAAAAGAAAATACTGTTTATTCCAAACTACAACCGACAAAAAAGAGAGCGGACTACTGAGCACCAAAGAACGAACAAAACGGGGCGATCAATCCACTTTCACCTCTTTCTCCGGCAACTTGGGGCGGAGGTAGGCGCGGATGAAACTAAAAAAGGATTAAAGACTTTGGTGGAAATATACTTACAAGCGCGAGAAGAGCAGCCCGAACGTGAGATAAACGAAGAAGCAGAGCGCCAGGTCGTTGTCCGTCACGTGGCAGAAGGCGCCGTCCAGCCAGCGCGTCTTGGCGATGTAGAGCGTGATGAGGACGCCGAAGATCATCTGCACGTTCTGCAGGATCGTGACCATCATCGCGCAGAAGCGGGGCGGGCGGATGCCGGCGGACGTCACCGCGAAGTAGAAGAACATCGGCGTGTGCACGGCGTAGTTCATGAAGCTGAATGCTAAACGAGGAGTGATCAGCGGTCCATCGGAGAGGGGAACGCACTCCGCGAGGCCGAGATGATCCACTGGGCGCCGTGCCACGTGACGATCAAAACGGCGAAGTGGTGGTACCAGTGCAGGAAGATCAACGGCCGCTTCCTGCAAACAAGCGAACGAACGGATCAACGGAAGAGGGCCGCAAACGAACCGCAGGACGATGAAGAGCGTGTCGCATAGTTCGGCGCCCTTGCTGACGATAAACAGGAAGTTCCACAACGAGGCGATCCCGCTCGGGTCTGAAAGCAGTCGGGGGTCAACGGGGGCCACTCGAGCGGGCGGCCACTCGCCGTAAGTGTAGCAGAGCGTGTCGTGCAATCCCCGCTTCTCCATCACGTTCCACAGCTCTTCGCCCGTCCGAATCGTCCCGCAAAGGCTGAAGAGCGAGAGCGTCGCGTTCCACACCATCAAGGGCCCGTTCAGCTTGAAGGGCTTCCGGTTGCGCATGTACAGCTGGAGCGCGTGGATGAGCACCACGTAGCCGAACGCCAGCGGGATCGACCAGAACCAATAGCGGAAGGATGAACGCGTGCACGGCGCGCGAGTTCCAGTACGCGCGCTCCAGCGGGAACACGAAGCGGTACTCGTAGGGAATGCTGCAAAGGAGGTCCGATTGAACCGAAAGGACAAAAGAGGGACTCACTAGGGAATCTTGCCGATCTCCGAGTTCCACACCTCCACCCCGTCGGCCATTCGGGTCCCGTTCGCGGACATCGCGGGCGGCGGAGGCTGAAAGCGAGTGGGTGAGTCGGCCGGAGGAAAACAAAGGAGTGTTCGATGAGAAGCGAGCGTATGGTGGAAGAACGACCGGCCGACCGGGCCCGATCCCCGCCGACCGAGCGACCGGAGGGCGGCGGCGGGCGGCAAGAATGAATGTTCCGGACGGACGGACGGACGGCGGCGGGACGATAAAATCTTCGTTCGGCCGCCGTCCGTCCGTCTACCGCCCGAGTAAACGGGCGCCCGAACAAGAGTGATGGGCGGCGTGCAGGACCGTCGGGCACCAACCGGCCGATCGGAATTGAAATGAGCGGAATGAATGGAGAGGGCGGCGCTTTTTGTCACTCCTGCCCTCCGCGAGCACTCGGCGCGAATGCGCAACGCAGGCAGCTGCCGCCCGCCGCCGAGCGAGCGGCCGAGTGGGCGATCTTTGGGTCGAAAAGAACGCCCTTTGGGCCGTCTGGGAACGAACTCGCTTTCCGATTGGATCGAGTGCATAAACGGCGGCCGCGAGGTCACGTGCGGGCGGGCGGGATCGCCGGAAAGTTGCGGCAGAAGGCGGCCGAAATTTCCACAAGAAACGCCCGCCGAGCCGAAGAAGAAACGTAAAAATCCGCTGCAGCTGAACAAACGGGAATGCGTGAATTTCCGCCCGGGCGTGAAGCCTCGCGATCGTCCCGCCCGCTCGTCGCACCCTTGACGACTGACTGTCGGGCTCGCCCAGTGAGACAGCGGGCGGAAGAAGCGGCCCGTTCGATGAACACCGCCGAGGCCCCGCCTGTCCAAAAGAAAGCGACTCGCCCTCGCATTCTTTCGCCCTCCTCTTTGAGGCCCCTCAACGGATTTTCTTTATTCGACCGATCACAATCCATTCTTTCGATCACATTCCGCTTTGTAGCGAAAAGACGGACAATTCCAGCATTCTTCCTGAAAAGAAGCGATCAATCATTGCTCATGCGAATGTCTTCGTGGTCGTCGATTTGTTTCCTTCTGATTGCCGACGGAAGAAGACGCACGAAATCTTTGGCCACTGCGGGATCCGCACAAGAACAGACGGGCGGTCTTCCAGTAGGCGGGCGCGCAGTCTGTTCACGTGCTGTTGCACAAAAATTCAAACAAAACAAGCGTTTCCGCTCCGACGTGTTGAAGACAGCCGATCAGTATCCACCATCCATTGAAAGCAGATGCCGGGTTCTCACTGCTGTAAAGCGAAAGGCCAACCAATAACGACCGTTTTGCGTCATAAACCCTTCACGAGAACTGCCTCGACCGCAAGTTCAAGAGAGCATTCGTGAAAGGAGGCAACATTCCGATGGCCGGCCGCCCGTCGTCCTTCTCACGTCGGCCACCGTGTTTGTTCGGAGATCATGAGAAACCGCTCGCTCGTCCCACGTTCAACGACCAAGGACGAGAGAAACGACCGGTTTCTGCAACACTCGACGAACACTTTTTGTTGCTGCAGACGAAACGAGTTCAGCCGGTCGGTCCGAAAGACCTCGTTTGATTCAATTCAGTCGACTGCTGACCTCCGCACGTTCCTTTCCTTCATCTCATTGCCGTCAGTCAGCAGGAAGCGGACGGAATGGACGAAGGCGGCCCCGGCCATCAGGAAAAGCGGATGTCCGAGGGAGATCTCCGGATTTTGAGTTGCGTGATCGGCGGCTACTGCGTCCTGTCGGCGATCACAATCCTCTTTGCGGCCGTCTACTCGGTCGTTCTGGTCAAGCGACTGGTGAGTTTTCGGCCTTCCTTTCGGCTGCCCATCCATCGGTTGAGGTCGTGCATCGAAACCTGCTGTTGCTTCTTGCTCACCACCCGCTATCAACGATGACGAATCTGATTCCCCAGTTCTGCCTGAACGTCGACTTCTTCGCGGGCGACCGGCTGACGACCGCCGCTCCGACCGTCCACGGGATCCTTCTCTTCTTCTCAACGATGGGCATCATCACTTCTTTCTTCAATTTGGATCTTCTGGTGATCGAACGGGTGGTGGCCACGATGCTCGTCTCGAAGTATGAGAAGTTCAGCAATCGCGTTCCCCTTTTTAGCCATTGGACTGATCGTGGGCGAGGTTCGCTCGTTGACCGCTCCATTCATCTCCTTCTTTGCTTTCAGTGGGTGTTCGCCGCCTTCATGTACGCCATTCTCTACTACTGCAAGTGAACAGATGGATTGCTTGTCGTTTACAGCAATTGGTTTAGGGGTCTGGCTCTACACGTTCGGAATTTGCTGCATGGGCGTCTTCGCTTCTCGTCTGCTTGATTGTGGGTCCCCCTTCCATCACAAGTGTTCATTGCTCTTGCTTAAAGACGTTCCTTGCCCTGCCGATCATCTCTAAGCGGATCCACGAGCGCTACAAATCGATGCTCGGCACGACAAACAGCCGCACAGCGACGCTCTCCGAAAGATACCAGTCGACGGAGAACGTGAAGGCGGCCCGCTTGCTGAACGTTCTGATCGTCTTCATGATCGTCGCCTTCTGTCTCGCGATGTTCGTCTACGCGTTCGGCACGAGCCGGGAGGAAAACACGCTCGAGCGATCGGTGATCATGCAGCTCTTCTACTACGTCCTCACTTCTGCTGTAAGCGCTCCCTTCTTAATCAGCTGTTCTATTTAGTTGGTTGCAGAACCTGATCGTGATGAACATTGTCGCCTTCATGAATCCGCCCATCCGCTCCCGCCTCTTCTTCTTCGTTCCGTGGGCCAAAACGGAGGTCCATCCGCAGGAGAAAGTGGTGGCCGAGCGAGAGGAGAACGTCTACTTTCGAGCCTATCAGAATGCTTGGAATTGAGTGGACGGCAATAAAGAGGGGCCATTGAGAAAGGGAATAAACAAGCGATTCATTTGAGTTCAAGTGCCCACCGAGTACAAAGACAGTAACGAGAGCAGTACGTTCCCGTCCAAATCCAATTGTTTTCGGCCGCCCGAATTAGCCGCCGGCTTCCGTTCGGACGGACGGAAGGTGCGTGTGCTGGACGGCGGCAGGCATTTTTTGGGCCCGTAATTGGCGGCTTTCCGTCGAGAACAGTCCGCTTTTAGTCGGCGGTGGCCTTTCGGGTCGTTTACGCACGATCCCCCGCCGTTTTCCGGTCGATTACGCACAAGACGGTCGAGTGTTCGGCCCACAGGTCGCGAGAAGAAAGCGGAGAGTTCGATTTTAATCCTGTTTGCTCGCCGCTTCTTGAGTTCGGATCATCAGCCCCTTCTGTTCGAGGCATGGAGTCCCCTCGTTTGAGAACTCACCCGCTCGTCGTCTTGATTAAAACAGCCGGAAATCGTTACGAAATGCCCGCTTCGGCCTGCGTGGAACACGCGATCCGGAAAGCAACGAATTCGAGCGGCCGGCTGTTTGATCAGCCCGAAGGCCAAGCGGCTTCGGAGGGCCGCTGAAGGGAGGCGGCAGTTCGGAAGCCTCGTTGTCGCTCGTTTCTTTCGGGCGATCGTTCGCTTCTCATTTCGATCCAAGCATCCACTTTCTTCCTTCCTCAATTCTCGTGGGCGTCGGGCCAAGTTGGGGGGTGCGGTGGTGCGAGAGCGGAGGATTTTCGTGAAGAACAAAGACAAACAGAAGATCCCCCGATCGAGGAGTGAATTTTGGCCACGTTTCTCCGCATTCCGCCCGGAAGACCGAGCGTTTCGATCACTCTTCTCTTCTTCTTTCAGCTGAGTGATGGCCGAACACAACGCTTTCGACGACAAGCAGACGGAAGACCCGATGCCGCGGAAGCGACTCTTCGAGAGTTTCGACGGTTAGTGCTGGACAACAGCCGATCACTCGCCCTCCTCCTTCCTTCAGATCACATGGGCTACCGGTCGACAAACGACGACGCCCTCCAGTTCGACGAGCCGCCCGCCGAACAGCGCCGCGGCTCGATCTCGATCCCGCTGGAGCGCGTGGAGGAACACGCGCACGAGTTCATCCCGCCGCTCCACACGGCGGAGGCGGCCGAACGACCGGCCGGCATCCCGGTCGTCGTGGAGGAGTTGGTCGACGAAAGGAAGCCAACGGAGGACGACTCGAATGTCGTCGAGTCGGAGGAGATCCGCCGCGAGGAGCACGACGAGCAGCCCGCCGTCCAAGTGGACGGGCCGGGAGTCTTCAGCATGCCGCTTTCTCGCCACGATCCCTCCGACGACGTGGAGGTGATCGGACACTCGTTGGGCGCGATGAACAGTCGCTGGGACTCTGGCCGAGCACGTGGAGCCGTTGGAGGAAGGCATCGAAGAGACGCCCATCGAGGAGGCCGTCGGTGCGTTTAGCCTTTTGTTTCGAGCTCGTGGCTTGCGATTATCCCTCTTATTCATCTCTCTTCGCATCTCAATTGAAAGCGGCATGTGGAAGGAAATCCCAGTAGAATTCCTAGAGACCACTGCTTTCTCTTCGAAGAACGATGGCGATTCCTTTCCTCCCATTCTGGAATGTTTTCCGCTGCAATCGAAGTGGACGGAACATTCGTTTCCCGCACTCATTAGCTGATTCACCGCGTGCGTTCGCTTTGTGTAAAGTTCGTAAATTCAGTGGACGTGAAGCGTTCCAACTCCTGCGCCCTTTTGTGACGATCGAGCGGCTGAATCACGACCGCTCCTGCTTTCGAAACTCCCGGCTGCTCGTCGGCCGGCGGATGTGATCGAAGGGGACGGGGGGAACGTGCGGGGAATGCACTGAATGCTTCTGCTGCCCGTGCGTGTAATCCCCCCGCCTACGCCTCTTGCTTCTCGCCCTCGACAAGCGGCAGCAGCAGCAAAACAGGGATCGATTGGCAAACAAAGTGGGTCGGCGCAAATCACGCGTTCGGTCCCGCTTTCGTGCGAAACGCCCGACCGTTCCGTTGGGGGCCAATGCCCGGAAAGAAGAAGGCCGTCCAAGAGAACCCGTTCCGCTCGTTGCCGCTCGAGTCGATCGTCTCCGTCCAGCTGTCGCCTGCCTACATCAAAGGTTGGAACTGTTTTGGTTGTTTGGTTCTCGCGTCGATCCATCGGTTCGCTCTTCGTTTCGATCCGAAGCGGTGGATTTTCGCTCTTTCCGCAGATGATCCCCGCTTTTCGCCCCAACTGACCTGTTTTCCGCTCACTTCTCGTTTGTCTGCCGATCCCTTCGGTCCTTTTTGGGGCGAAACTTGTCGCCCGTTTCCGCCAACTCAGCATTCTTTCCTTGCCGCCTGGTTATCAGCGAGCTTCGAAATTGCGATCGATCGTCTTCGTTTAATTCGAGACCCCGCGGCCCCACTCGAAGTTCTCCGTCGACCGCTGCCGTGTTTGCATTGGGGATGAGCAGGCCGCAAGGAATGCCGCCTAGCGGAAGTGACTTCTGCTTTGTGGCCGCGAGACGAGTGAGGAATCTGCGGGTTGCTGCTGACGATCGATTGCGATCACTGACGCCGTGTTGCTAGGGTGTTTCCGGTGACTCGCCGGCGACAAGTGGGAGTTCAATTAAAGGAGTGACTAATTTCAATCTTCTTATCGTTGGTTGTGTTGATAAGCGGGCGTGTAGGCGGAAGGAGGCCCCCACTTCGCCCCCAAATGGAAGGAATCTTCCGGCTCCCACGCGAATTTCGTCGGCGCACCTTGCCGCCTTTACGACGCCCGACGTCCAAGTTTTATCGCCGTTTGTAATTGCGCTGGAATTTGCGAAGAGGCGGCAGGCGACCGGCGGGCGGAAAGTTTCCCCCAAACGGGTCCCGCCCGCGTTTATCGACGGGCGCCTCGTTCCGCTCGATTGGCGGCGATGATCGGCGGTTCGTCGGGGGTGTAATTGCCTTTCGGTGCTAATTTCTGCCGTCGAGTGGAAAGGAAGAGCATCATGGAAGGCAGATTAAAAGACGGGGACATCAAAAGGGCATCGAATGAGAGTTTGAAGGTCTTCCCATCCCGATCTCCCTTCCCGTCCTCCGTCTTTCGAACAAAAAGTGACGGCAGGCGGACGGCCGGCCGTGCGGCAAGAAAGCGGCGGTTGATTCATTCGTTTTGTACAGCGAGAGGCCGCCGCCTTTCGGTCGGCTGAATCAGCGGAATTCGAACGAAAACAAGTGGATTTCGCCGCCGATTCAACTCGCCGCCCGCTTCTTTTTGCTTCGCTCCACTCATCTCCGATTTGTTTGCTCTTGGGCGGGCACCGAAGAGCGGCCTCTTTGATCGGAAATCATTTCGATTACTCCGCAATAAACTTGCGAAATCCGACTGTCGGTTCGCCCACCAACCGGTTCGGGCGACCGGCGTGAACTTCGATCAAAACAGGGCGGCCAATTGGAAGAGTAAACAATCTCCCCTGCCGCCCGTTACCTTCGATCCATCGCGCGCATTCACCCCAACCCATCCCTCCTTCCAGCACAAAAGAAAGACGGCGGAGAGCGCAAACCGCCCGTCCAACGCGTGCAATCGGGTTTGCGACCTCAAGGTTGACGCCTTCCGGTTTTTTCTTCTCTTTTGTACTTCCGAATCCCCTCCACACTCGTCGTTGATCTTCCTCCTCGTCCTTCTGCTCGTTGTCTTCTGCTTCGGTAGCCCCAAGTACGCAATTCGGACGGCGGCGGGCGGCGGGGATCCCTCGGCTTGAAGGCCAATTCGGAACTTTTGGTCGGGATCTCGTCCCATAAATTTGATGTGCGGCCGGGTGGGAAGCAACGTGTTTGTTATTATTGCAAGAAAGGGGGGATTATTTCGGGGGTTAATCGTCGCCGCTTCCACCGACCGCGAGGCCGAGCGGCGGGGAGCGGGCGGATTTCAAGTGGACGGAACTCCGCCGACCACGCGGCCGGCGGCATTCGGGGGGGAAAGTGCCAAATTGCGCTCTTTCTCCCCCTGATATCCTCCGGGTGACCTTGAGCAAGTGGGAGGTTTGGGCGTCGCGCGGCTCGTTTGACACGCGGCCCGCGAGGAGTCGAGAGCAAACACGCGAATTGCGAACTCCGAGCGAAACTCGAGAACTTGTGACTCACTCCTCCGACCGTCCCGTGATTTCCCGAACGGTTTCCAATGGTTTCCGGGCCAATTGGCGGGTATTTTTGGTGCGGGATTCTCGTTTCTTGGGGGGCCGTGGACCGTCCGGCCATTCCCACGAACCGAATGCCACTCGATTTCTCGTCAAAAACATCAACGGAGGGATTTTCGGACGAAAGCGGGCGGAAGTTCTCCAGCCGTCATTATGCTAATGGAGGGGAAGGGGGATGTGCGGACAATCCGAGGGACTCCCGACCGACCGACCGTTCCGAATTGCAGAAAGAAGGGCGATCCCGCGCCTGCGAATGCCGGCCAATCGCCGCACGTGAATCGCGGCGGGAATGTTGACGCCGAAGCAGAAACAACGCGGCATCAAGGAATTCTTTGGGTTTTCGCCGCAAAAGAAGCCCCACGCCCGCCTCACGTCCAAATGTGAGTTTGACCGCCGCCCTCCCGCGTCCCCTCTGTTGTCCTTCCGGCTGATTCACTCGCCTGTTGCCTGTTTGTTGGATTGTTTTGGCCGTCGAGGGGAAGAGGGAATGCTGATGAATGTTCCTGTTTACGTCGATCGGTGGAGAAATTGCGGTCGACGAGGCAGCGGGGGAAGGCGGAAGAAGCCCGCAGTGCTCTCCGCTCCGCCCCGAACCGCGGGAACGCCGAGGGGCGAGCGGACGGGCGGCAGCGAGCGAGTGTTGATGTTTACGAGCGGCGGCCGCTTTTAACCTTCGGGTGGGACGGCGAGGGGAACAGAACGCGGACGGCCGGCCGTCCGCTTTTTCTCCTCCGTTTCTTTTCGAACGCGCACTCCACTCGCTCGTCCACCCGCTCTCGAGTGAGGGACAGGGACGGCCTTCTAAAGGAGGCATCCGAGGTTGCTTTCCATTCGGATGGGCGTTCGTTTCACTCTACCACTCGCTGTCTCTATTCGAAGTTGTTTACGCAAACAACTGCCCATTGTGCTCGGTTGTCACTCGAAAGCGATGTTCACGGGTCGTTTGACCGAAGCGAACAAGCTGCTCGATTGAAAGCAGATGTGGACGATTGGATTGGGGGCAGAGGGGACAAAGGCCCGTTTTTTTTGCTCCGTGATCAAAAAGCCGGCCGAAAGAAGCCGAGGCTCGTGTTTCTCGGGCGTTTCGCGTGTGTCGCCCCTCGGCCTTCGCCTTTCGCTAGCCGTTTCGCCGCTCGCCACAAGCAGCGGGCGGGCGGACGGGCAAGCCTTTCGGTTTTTGAGCGGACGGGCCGTGGAGCGAACGAAAAAACGCGAATTTTCGTCCCGCCCGCTCTCGCTCTTGATTTTCGCCGCTGCGGGCATCGCCGCCGCCGTTTTATCAGTCGGCCCCTCCGTCCGTTTGGGTTTGCAGGCGGGGGGGCGGCGAGAAATCAGTTTCGGTTTGGTGGGGGCGCGGGCGCCTTCGATCAAACGGCGACCTTCGGACATCGCCGCTCACTCGCCGCTCGCTCGCAATTTGTCGCCCGCCGCCGCTCCTTCGGTCGACCGAAATTCAAGGGCAGCAAACGAGTTCTCCGTGCGGGTTGTAACAGGCGACGATCAAAACATTCCGTTCTTCCTTCTTACTTCGTCGTTCTTTCCAGCTCGTTGTGTGTTCAATCCACGAATCATCGCTTCGTTGCAGCAGAACCCGAAAACCTCAACAAGAAGATGGCCCACCACCACCACGAGTCTTCGTACGCCATTCCGTACCGATCGAAGCTGACGGAGCCGTTCGAGCCCGGACAGACGCTCATCGTCAAGGGCAAGACGGTCAGTTGCCTTCAGATGTGTCCTGTGAACTCTCTTCTGTTGCAGGTCGAAGACTCCGTCCGCTTCACGATCACGCTGCACTCGAACAGCGCGGACTTCAGCGGAAACCCCGTGCCCCTGCACATCTCCGTCCGGTTCGACGAGGGCAAGATCGTGCTCAACTCGTTCAAGGATGAGTGTGAGTGCTGCCTTCTCACTCGGCCGTCTTCATTCCTCGTTCAGGGGGCAAGGAGGAGCGCAAGAGCAACCCCTACAAGAAGGGCGACGACATCGACATCCGCGTCCGCGCCCACGACAACCGCTTCACGATCACCTGCGACCAGAAGGAGCTGAAGGAGTACGAGCACCGCCTGCCGCTCTCCTCGGTCACCCACTTCTCCATCGACGGTAACTGTTGACGTGTGACTCGGTCTAACCGTAATGCACAGGCGACATCTTCGTCAATCATATCTCGTGGAGCGGCAAATATTATCCGGTTAGAAACAGCATGCAGAACTATTGAACTACTCTTTCTTACAGGTGCCGTACGAGTCGGGCATCCCCGGCGAAGGTCTCGCCCCGGGCAAGACCCTGCTCATCTACGCCACTCCGGAGAAGAAGGGCAAGCGCTTCCACATCAACTTGTTGAAGAAGAACGGAGACATCGCTCTTCATTTCAACCCGCGCTTCGACGAGAAGCACATCATCCGCAACTCGCTCATCAACAACGAGGTTCGTTGCGCGGATAGCGAGCCCGAAGATCGTTCGTTTTCTTTCAGTGGGGCAACGAGGAGCGCGAAGGGAAACTGGTGCTCGAGAAGGGCATCGGCTTCGACCTGAAGATCGTGAACGAGGAGTACGCGTTCCAAGTGAGTTCCCTCCTTCCATCCTTTCCGTTCATCCCGCCCGTTCAGATCTTCATCAACGAGGAGCGGTACGCGACGTTCGCCCACCGCTTGGACCCGCACGACGTGAACGGACTGCAGATCGGAGGCAAGCGATCCAACCTTCCAGCAGTGAAGACGGGCTCTCGTTTAGGTGACGTCGAGATCACGGGCATCCAGATCTACTAGACGCCCACCGACGTCCTACGGCCCCGTCCACCCGCCCACTCCTCCCCTCTCGTCTTAGCGTTGCCCCCAAACAAACACGAAAACCGAATTCCGATCGCGAACGCGGTCCCCGAACAAGCAGAAAACCCAAAAAGAACTTCTTTTCGCGTAAAATCGGCCTCCTTCCCCTCCTTCCGTTGGATCACCCTCGAACTTCGCTCCCGATCGTCTCCGTCGATCCAATTCGCTTCCTTCCTGCCTGCCGCGATTTCTCCCACTTTTCGCTCTTCTCTAGACGCCGCTTTTAGAACAAACTCACGGACAAATCGCCTCTCTCCAATCCTCGGCCGAATTGCATCAATGTGTTGAACTTCTCGTATAAACTTTAACGAAGAACTCGATCGGTTGGCTTGCAAAGAACGGAGTAGAGTGAAAGTTGAAGAACAAGCTGGACTGTAAGCCTTCTTCTTTCAAAGCGAGTTGTTGAACGAGAAGCTCGTGTTTTCGAAAAGCAGAAGAGCCGTCTGTTTTGCTTGGAGACGAAGTCGGCGGGTTGCCGTTGGAATCGGCGGGATTTTCGCAATCCGACGAGCTCCCCGGCTGTTCGCTTGCTGCTTCGTTGTTCCTCTCGCATTTGATGCCCTGGTATTGGAAATGCGGCGTGGTCGCCTTCAAGTACCGTCGATTCCTTCTGTCTGCCTTCTCGCACTGCTTTGCGGCTTTGCAACACTGCAAGCTGTTCCCGAAAGCCACCCAGCAGGCGGTAATCCTCGCCCAAAACGACAAGCTGCGGCAGCTCCTCCGGCTGTTGAAAACCAGTCCGTGACGGCGGAAGCGATGGATCGAAGTCTTGCTGGTGAGACGACTGATTGCCGCCTTTTCTATTCGTTCTGCAGTCCGCCTTGCCGACACCTGCCCGGTCGTCTCGCTGACCTCCAGCAAGGGGACGGCCGTGAAGGTGCTCGGCTACGTGAGTGCCGGCTGGATCGCCTTTTGGGTTCTCCTGACCGCGTGCACGAACGCCGTCTTCAAGTGGGTTTGAGGGAGCAGGAGTAGACGGAATGAAGAGGATTGCAGCGAGTTCTCGATGCAACGAGCGCTGGAAGCGTACCAGGAATTCGGCTTCACCGTCCTCTTCGTCTTCCTGGGCGTCTTCACGTACCAGACGGACGATCGGGGCTTGTGCGTGGCCACGACGATCGTCCTCCTCTTCTTCCTCTCATTCGTTGCGGCCGGCTTCTTCGTCAAGCAGTTGTTGGCCACGTTGGTACGTCCCCTTCTTTGATGCTCACCTCCAACCGTCCCGTTCAGCATGATCAGAAACGTGATCAAGGAGGCCACTGCTTTCCATTGGACGATCGCCTTTTGGATTCCCCCTTCTTGCAGCCACCATTTCAACGGCAAGGGCTGAAAGAAGTGAATAGAGTTCATGCGAAAAAGCTTTCAGTTGGCCGGCTACTTCAGCTGCCGCGAGTTCTACGGACTCCAAACTCCGCAGTTCGTTTACGCCGACCAGCCGTCCCTCCCTTCGTCGTTTCAGCTGCTTCTGCTTCACGCGCACGAAACAGTTGTGGTCGTTCGTGCTGCCCGTTTGGATCTCGCTTTTAGCCTCGAGTTTCGTGAACCTGTTCGCCTTCACGATGTGCAGGCCGACGCGCCTGGACGACACGAACCTCACTCAACTCTATTGGTCATTGTGAGTGGAAGAAAGGAGAAGGTGATAGAAGGGATTCTTGCAGCAAAACGGGCAAGGCGACCATCTTTCTGTTCCTCTGCACGTGCACGGCCGTCTTCTCGCTGATGTTTGCGGCGGACATGCAGGCGAGGGTTGACCACGGGCATTCCCGTCGGTTCTTAATGCTCGGAAGTTCACCATCGCCTACTGCAGATTGTTTGGCTGCACATCGTCTTCTTCGTGGTCGTCCTCTTCCTCGGGCCGCTCCTTTTCGTCTGCCACACGTTCTCGCACGCGCAGACGTGCATCTCGTTGTACGCGCTGACCGCCCTGCCGTTCTTCCAACCCTGCCCGCCGCCCCCGCCGTCCACCCACGAGGAGCAATTCGGCGTGTTTTTCTCGTTGCGGATGAAGATTCCCTTCAAGCACCCGCCCACTCCCGTTCCGCCGGTCCTTCAACGACGCGTCTCGAACGTGCTGCTCGGCCCGGAGGCGGCGTTGGCCGAAATGCTCGTGATCGACACGCCGCCGCTTCACAAGGTTCGAACAACCTGGCAAAGACCGAATAGCCGCTTGTTTCAGCGAGCGAGAGCTCGAAGGGAACGACCGGGACGGCCGAAGATCACGACCATCGAGGCGCCGCCGCCGGTCGTCGACTGGGCGTAAGCAGAGCAGAAGCTTCCCGTTCGCCGTCCTCTTGCCACTTTCCGTTTAATAAACAAACGATAACAACAAATCAAACGAACTCATTGTGCTTTGCCGAAGAAGTCGTCGGGGTGGTACTGCTCGTTGAAGAGGCGATAGACGTGCGGGGGCGAAACAGCGGCCGTTTGGGTCACGTAGAGGGCGACCAGTTTCGCGGGGATGTGGTCGAAGAGCGGATTCGACACGCGCACGTGCGGCAGGCTCATGAGCTCCGAGTTCTCGCCCAACAGCTCCGCTCCAGGCGCCTGCCGGTTGATCACCTCGATGTTGGGCACGAACGTGGGCGTGAACTTGAAGAAGGCGGCGCACACGACCACCGGCACGGAGTGCTGCTTGGCGACCTCGCAGATGGCCCGCGTTCCTGCAAACGGCGAGTAGAACGAGCGCAACGGAAGGGACGAACCGGAGGGCGTGATGCATGAGCCGTCCGGCAGCACGGCGATCGCCGAGAGCACGACGCGCGTGATGCCGCCTATCATGACGACGATCTCCATCGGGCGGATCCCGTTGAAGGGCAGCGTCTTGTCGTCGCTGGTCTCGTCGTCCACCGAAATGATGCAACACTTGGAGTTCTTGAGGAAGTCCTGAACACTCAAATGAATAGAAAGAAAGCAGTAGGGGACGTGCCTGAAGCGTGGAGGACCCGGAGTACTTGAACGTCATTACGGTGTCGCTCGGCAGCACGTGGTCGGAGGCGCGTTGCACCAAGGCGTCCCGGCAGTCCTCGAGGTCGCCCGCGAAGTCCTCCAGCGAGCTCACGACCTCCTTCTTCAACTTGGCCACGTCCACTTGGAGGTCGGAGTCTCGCGGGTCGATCCAGAGACGCTGAACTCAAGGAATCGCTAATGGAACGAAAGAATCGAACGAACATTCAACGAATCGACGACCACTTCTTCCTCGTTGCCGAACGCCAACTTCTGCGTCTCCTCCCGAATGATCTTCAGCGTCGCGCAGAGGACGTTGCGGAGGACGAACTCCGTCGGGTGCGCTTCGAGCAGGAGGTCGCCCTCCGAGCGGACGAGGTTCAGCAGTTGGCTGCAAGCATCGAGTAAGAACCAAACCGAAGAAAGAACTCACGCCGCACTCTTGTACTTGCACATGGACACGTAATTGCGGAATTTGAGCGCCACTTGCTTCGCGAACTGGTACGAGTCCTGCCGCTTCTCGCTGAAATCAACGAAACAACGGAAAAATCAAAGAAAAAAGAGAAACTCACTTATTCTTCCGCAGCAAACTCAAAATGGACGTCCGAATGGCTTCGGCCTTCGCGTCGACGGCGACCATCTTCTTCGCCTTCGGGTTCTCCGCCTTGTTGATGAAGTACCGCGGTTTGTAGAAGGAGAGGCCGAGCTCGTGCGGAATGGCGGCGCCCTTCGGTGGATCCCCACTTGCAACAGAAACAGTCGAGTGATTAACCGAAGCGAATTCCTCCGCCTTCCCGCGCAGCGGAGAGCTTTCGCCAAACCGCAGGCGGAAGCGCGTCGAAACCGAACCGCCGCTTTCGAGTCGCCTTTTCCGCCGATCGGATTTCCCTCGTTGTTTTCGGCCGTTTGTTGTTGATTTCGGTCAGTTTTCGTTGGATTTCATCATGGTGCGCAGCTACAAAGAGGAGCTGGAGTACCTGGAGCGGCGGACGAGCTCGTCCATTCGAATCAAGAAGGGCTTCGTGCCCAACATGAACGTGAGTCTTCCGCCCGCTTGATCCACTTGTTTACGGCCGAAATCTTGCAGGTGGAGGGTCGGTTCTACGTGAACGAGAAGCTGGAGAGCCTGATGTACGAGGAGCTGAAGATCGCGTGCGAGCAGCAGGGCGTGGGCGGCTTCCTGCCGGCCGTCAAGCAGGTGGCCAACGTTGCATCATTGCCGGGCATCATCGGGGTTCGTCCTTTTCCGCCCGCTTCTTTCATTCGATGCTCGTGTTCAGGCGTCGATCGGACTGCCGGACATCCACTCGGGCTACGGCTTCGCCATCGGCAACGTTGCGGCCTTCGACGTCTCCGATCCGAACTCGGTGGTCTCGCCGGGCGGCGTCGGCTTCGACATCAACTGCGGCGTGCGGCTGATTCGGACGAACCTGAGCGAGAAGGACGTCCAGCCGCACAAGGAGCAGTTGGCCCAGTCGCTCTACGATCACATTCCGGTCGGCGTCGGCTCGCAGGTGGGTTCTTTCAGGACAACAAACAACCGAACAGTCGTCTCGATTGCAGGGCATCATTCCGATCAAACAGCGGGACTTCGAGGAGTGCCTGGAGATGGGCATGGACTGGACCCTCCGCGAGGGCTACTCGTGGGCGGAGGACAAGGAGCACTGCGAGGAGCACGGCCGGATGCTCTCCGCCGACGCCTCCAAAGTCTCCACGCGCGCGAAGAAGCGGGGACTGCCGCAAGTGAGTTCCCCCTTCTTTCTTCTTTCCCACCACTCCGTTCAGTTGGGAACGCTGGGAGCGGGCAACCACTACGGCGAGGTGCAGGTGGTGGACGAGATCTACGACAAGTACGCGGCCGGCAAGATGGGCATCGACCACGTGGGCCAAGTGTGCGTCATGCTCCACTGCGGAAGTCGCGGGCTGGGTCGTGAGTTCGAAGTCCTTTCTTCCATTCCGCTCATTCCCTCGTTCTGCAGACCAAGTGGCCACCGACGCCCTGGTGGCGATGGAGAAGGCGATGAGCCGCGACCAGATCAAAGTGAACGACCGGCAGCTGGCGTGCGCGAAGATCAACAGTCAGGAGGGTGAGTGACCGTCGAACATCCTTCCTTTCATCCTTCCTCTCTAGGCCAAGACTACCTGAAAGGAATGGCGGCGGCGGCGAACTTTGCGTGGGTCAACCGTTCGTGCATGACGTTCTGCGTTCGGCAGGTGGGTGCAAGGAAGGAATGAAGGGAGATGATCGGACGGGAATTGCAGGCCTTTGCGAAGATCTTCGACTCGACGCCCGACGACCTGGACATGCACGTGATCTACGACGTCTCGCACAACATCGCCAAGATCGAGGAGCACGTGATCAACGGGCGGCCGAAGCAGCTGTGCGTCCACCGGAAGGGCTCCACGCGCGCCTTCCCCGCCCACCACCCGCTCATTCCCGTCGACTACCAACTGACCGGTGGGCGCCTCTCTCATCCCATTTGATGCTTCTGCTCGTTCAGGCCAACCGGTGCTCATCGGCGGCTCGATGGGGACGAACAGCTACGTGCTGACGGGCACCGAGGTCGGCTTCACGGAGACCTTCGGGACGACGTGCCACGGAGCGGGGCCGGGCGATGAGCCGCGCCAAGTCCCGCCGCAATCTGACCTTCGAGGCCGTCCTGGAGTCCCTCAAGCAGAAGGGGATCTCCATCCGAGTGGCGTCGCCCAAACTCGTGATGGAGGAGGCGCCCGAGTCGTACAAGGACGTCAACGACGTGGTGAACACCTGCGAGGACGCGGGCATCAGCAACAAGACGGTGAAGCTGCGCCCGATCGCCGTCATCAAGGGCTGAGCGGAGAAGTCGAGTGATTCGAGTCGTGCCTTCGGTTAATTCGGGTCTTCTCTCTGGTTAATCAGTTCGTTGTTGTGTTTGTTGTTTGCAATGAATAAACGGTCTTTAATGCACGTCTTCCACGAGTGAACAAAGAAACAGGTGCCCGATTCAATTGCCCGCAAATTCGTCCGCTTCCGGCGTCTTCCGCTCCTCGTCGATCAGCCGATCGCTTCCGTTGCTCGCGGCCTCTCGCTGAAGGAACTCCTCGGCCGCCTTTGCCTGTTGGTCCAAGTCGGCCGGCAGCGAGGCGGTCGGGTGGGGCGGCTTGACCACGCTCGTCGTCGTCCCACACCGCCTTCTTGACCGTCGAGAACACGCGGCTGCGGGGCACTTCCGCGTAGAAGTCGGTGTTCTCGAACATCCGCAAGAGAGCGCCTAAAGGAAAGGAATTGCTGCAGTCAAGAGAGGAAAACGGACCTTTGGGAGCGGCGAATTTGACCACAACGCCCGCAGCATCGAAGTCGTTGAAGATCTGAAAGGTTGGATGAGCGTGAGGGCGGATTCCGGCCGACCACTCACTCGTTTGAGGGTGCACAGCCCCAAGTAGTCGATGTACGGGAAGCCCGAGCAGTCGATCACGAGGACGGTCGGCCGCAAGTGGCCGCCGCACTTCGCCAACTGCGAGTCGCTCGAACGACGGCGGCGGGAGTGCGAGCGGACGCGCCACCGGCAGCCCGCCTTCGTCCGTCCGGATCGCGTTCACCTCCCGCTTCTCCCACCGCTTCACCGCCTTCCGGACGCCCTGCAAACGGACGGGAGTGGAGGATGGAAGGAAGAGAGCTCACCGCGGAGAACTTCTGCACACTCGTGAAGATGAGGGCGCCGTCGAAGCGGAAGACGCACGCGTGGCTCTCGATTTCGTTCATCTGCTGCTTGGGCACCTCGCGGAACTCGTTCACCTCCGAGTCGTGAATGAGGATGTGCCACGAGGAGCTGCAAACAGCCGTCGCCAGTCAGGGGAAGAATCCCCCCTTCCGCTCACCATTGATTCCGAATGACGGTCGTGAGGACGGCGAAGATGACCGCGGCGATCAGCCCTTTGGCCAGCTCGTAGCAGACGGTAAGCAGCAGGGTGACCACGAAGATGACCTGCAAAGAAGGGTGGAGAGAGAGGGAGGACGAAAAGACGAACCAAATCGGTCTTGAAGAGCGGCCACAGCTTCCGCAGCTCCAGAATCCGGTCGAAGCAGGCGGTCAGCGAGACGAGGATGATCGCCGCCAACACGCACTGAAAGAAACGGGCGTTTGGCCGTGAATTCGCGGATTTCCACGTGTTTCCGGAAGAATCCACGAGTCGAGCAGCCGCCGTTTCGCGGCGGGACCAAATCGGCGCTCGAATTCGCGCCCGCGGTCCCGTCCGGGAAGGTGGGCGGAGGCGAATTCCGGAAATTTCCGCTCGTCCCGGCGGGTATAAAAGGAGCGGCCGGTCGGCGGAATTTCATTCGACTCCAACCTGTTGGAACGCGAATATTTCCTGCTGCCTTCGTGTTCCCCGCCGCTGACGACCAGAATGCCGGTGATGATCCACGGTGAGTTCCCCCTTCCGTTCCTACTCCCTTCACTTCATCACTCGCCCGCTTTCAGAAACCGAAGAGGCGATGCTGGAGGCGCCGCCCACGCCGCCGCTCTCGCGCCCGCCGTCCGCCGACAGCGCGAGCGAGAAGTCGAAGAGCGAGGAGGGCGACGGCGACGCGTCCATCGGCCAACTCACGCCGCCGTCCACCGACTGCGAGCGCCGCCGCCGTCTGGGCCGCGTGCTCGTGGTGCCGGCCGAGGACGAGCTGCAGGCCTCCGACGAGGACGACCTCCGCACCGAGGCGGGCTCCAGCGAGTTCGAGGACGAGGGCGTCGCGATCCTCGAGTCCAAGACGGCCGCGCTGAGCATCACGACCACCGAGGGCACGACCACGATCGCCACCTGCGTCGACTCGATGACCTCCTTCTTCTGCGCGGCCGCCGACCAGAACGCGGTGGTCGTGCGCCCGGACGTCGGCGCGGCCGGCCGGCCGATCTCGCTGCGCGCCAACTTCTACGAGATCGCCCTCCGCGACGCGCCCGTCCGCGTCCACCAGTACCACGTGGAGCTGCGCCACGAACGCGCTCGTGAGTTGGATCGGTAAGCACCTCCCCCTCTTCCCGCTCTCCGCTCATTCCTTTCCTCTTTGCAGCGACGAGGCGCGCACCATCTTCTGGGGCATGGTCAAGGCCCACCCGGCGCTGTTCCCGAACCCGTACGCCGTGGCGTTCGACGGCGGCGCGATGCTCTACACGACGCAGAAGCTGGGCGTCGGCGGCGTTCCGGCGCCGCTTGGAGGCCGAAATCCGCCTGCCGCGCGATCCCGCCCACCGGCCGTCCCGCTGCTCGATGGTCCTCCAGTTCACGGGCTCCGTCCTGCTGAAGGAACTCGCCCGCTCGCAGCTCCAGTCCGAGGACTCGCAGCAGATGGCCCCGATCCAGGTGCTCGACATCATCGTCCGCCAGGCGCTCACCTGCCCGCTCTACGCGTAAGTCCCCTCGTTCTCCTCTCCCGCTAATCCCCTCGTGTGCTTGCAGCAAGTCGGCCGGCTTCTACGCGTGGAAGAACTCGTGCTACCGCCTGCCCACCGCCGAGGAGCCGGCGTTGGACCTGGACGGCGGCAAGGAGCTGTGGACCGGCTTCTTCGCCTCGGCGCACGTGGGCGAGGGCTGGCGCGCGCTGCTGAACCTGGACGTCTCGCGCACCGCCTTCTACAAGCCGCGCCTGCCGCTCGTCCAGTTCATGTGCGAGATCCTCGCCGAGCGCAACTTCGGAGCCCGCGGCTGCTTGAAGGTCGGTCAAACCGAACAGGAACTCCTCTTCATCCCCACGCTCGTTGCAGATGAACCAGCTGAACGCCCGCTCCGCGCTCTCCAGCGGCGAGCTGCGCGTGTTCGCCGAGTCCATCCGCGGCCTCCGCGTCCGCTGCAGCCACGGGCAGAACTCGCGCGTCTACAAGGTGAACGGCGTGAAGGGCCCGGCCGACAAGATGGTCTTCCCCGTCCAAACCACCGACGCCAACGGCCAGCAGACGGAGCGCATGGTCACGGTGGCCGACTACTTCGGCGAGCGCTACTCGCCCCTCAAGTACCCCTCGCTGCCCTGCCTCCACGTCGGCCCGCCCGCCCGCAACATCCTCCTGCCGCTGGAGGTGTGCGTGCTGGACGGCCCCCAGAAGTACACCAAGAAGCTGACCGAGCGCCAGACGTCCACGGTCATCCGCGTAAGTCCCTCCAATCCTCATCCTTCTTCATCCCCTCTTCTGCTTTCAGGCCGCCGCCGTGGACGCGATCCACCGCGAGAAGACGGTGGACGAGCTGTGCGAAATTGCGAACTTCGGCGCCGATCCCTTCCTGCAGACCTTCGGCCTGCAAGTCTCCTCCGAGATGGTCGAGGCGCAGGGCCGCGTGCTGAGCCCGCCGAAGGTCGCCTTCAACGCGGGCGGCAGCGTGACGCCGCGGGACGGCGTCTGGAACATCGAGCAGCGCCTCTTCATGCCCGCCGAGTGCCGCTCGTACGCCATCTTCTCGCTGGTGGACCGCCGCGAGCAGCAGCGCCTGCAGACCTTCTGCGAGTACCTCGGCAACAAGGCGCGTGCGATGGGCCTCCAGTTCCCGCAGTGGCCGGAGGTCGTCTCGTACGGCGCCACGCAGGCGGACCTCCCGAAGATGTTCGAGGAGGCGACCACCCAGTACGCGAACGCCGGCCGTGTGTGCGACCTCGTGCTCGTCATCCTGCCGCACAAGAACGCGGACGTCTACAGTGAGTCCTCTCCTTTCCTCCCCGCTCATCCTCATGCTCATTTCAGTGACGGTGAAGGAGCTCTCGGACATGCAGTACGGCCTCATGTCCCAGTGCGTCCTCTTCCGCAACGTGCAGCGCCCGTCGCCCGCCACCTGCGCCAACCTCGTTCTCAAGATCAACATGAAGCTGGGCGGCGTCAACTCGGCGCTGGTGGCCGACGACGTGAGCGCCCGCTACCTCGTCAACCGCCCCGTCCTCGTGCTCGGCATCGACGTCACCCACCCCACGCAGATGGAGGAGCGCGCCGGCATGCCGTCGGTGGCCGCCGTCGTCGGCAACCTCGACATGCTGCCGCAGGCCTACGGAGCGAACGTGAAGGTAGTTGCCCTCTCCCTCCCTCCCTCCTCATCCCTCTTGCTGCTTGCAGGTCCAACGCCGCTGCCGCGAGTCGGTCGTCTACGTGACGGAGGCGGTGCGCGAGCGCGTGGTCGCCTTCCTGAACGCCACCTCCCGCCTGCCCGAGCGCATCATCGTCTACCGCGACGGCGTGTCGAGCGGCCAGTTCGCCGAGGTGCTGCGCGAGGAGCTGAACGGCATCCGCGCCGCCTGCGGCATGATCACCGCCAACTACAAGCCGCCCATCACCTACGTGGTCGTCCAGAAGCGCCACCACGCCCGCCTCTTCTGCAAGAACCCGTCGGACATGGTGGGCCGCGCGAAGAACGTCCCGCCCGGCACGGTGATCGACACGGCCATCTGCTCGCCGGAGGCCTTCGACTTCTACCTGTGCAGCCACTTCGGAATCCAGGTGAGCGCTTCCAATCCTCCCCCACTTCATCCCTCCTCTCTTGCAGGGAACCTCCCGCCCCACCCACTACCAAGTGCTCTGCGACGACACGGGCTTCACGGCCGACGAGCTGCAGGCCCTCACGTTCTCGCTGACGCACACGTACGGCCGCTGCGGCCGCTCGGTCTCCATCCCCGCCCCCACGTACTACGCGGACCTCGTGGCCACTCGCGCTCGCTGCCACTTGAAGCGCCACCTGTGAGTTTCCGCCTTCCCTTCCTCTCCACCTCCCGCTTGCAGGGCCGCCCAGCAGGAGGTCGGCCGCTCGGGCAAGGGCGGCACGGGCGCCAACTCGATGGCCGTCGGGCCGCGCGGCGCTCCCGGCGCGGAGGCGAAGCAGGCGGACGACCTCATGCAGGGCTTCGTGGCCGTCGCGGAGTCCTTCAAGGAGCGCATGTACTTCATCTGAACCCCCGCTGTCCCCTTTCTGTTTGTCTGTTGTTGTGTAATTGAGTCTGTAGTGTGTAACCAATAAACCGATTGAATTAACCGCTCGTGCTGCTTCCTGCCTGGGCAACAAAGAAATTTGCATTCGAATGGAAACCGAACTGAAGAGGTTGCGCGGAGGGCGGCCGGCGAGCATTCGCGTTCCAATCGGCCGGCCGAGTCGGAGGTTCCCGATGGATTCCGTGCTCGTCGAAAGCTCGCGGGAGTTCGGCGGCGTCGTCTCCGCTTTGATTTCAGTGAGTGGGCGGCAGGAAGAAAAGATCGACCGTCCTGGTTGCAGCTCGTGGCCACGGGCCTGCTGCCGATCGCCAGCTTCCTGCTCTGCGCGAAGAAGCCGCAGCCGCCGCCCGTCCGCTCGCCCTCGCCGGCCACCCCCGAGCCGCCCGTTGCGCACAATCAGCCCGTCCAGATGTCCGAAATGAACAACAACCAGGTGGCCATGCCGAACATCATTTCGGACGTGGAGCGGGTGAGTGCCCGCCTTGTCCCTCTTCAACCTCCCGCTCCTTTCAGAAGGACCCCAACTCGAAGAAGAACGACGGCAGCGAGGTGGACGTGGAGCCCACCTTTCGGCTCGAACATCGCCCGCCCGGACGCTCCGCCGCAGGGCACCGGCCTGCCGCCGATCGCCCCGCAAGCGAGTCCCCTGTTCGAGGGCGTGAGCGCCGCCCCGCCGGTCGTCCAGAAGTCGAAGAAGGAGGACGCGAAAACGAAGAAGAACGCCGACGAGGCGTCGAAGCAGGACGCGCCGAAGGCCAACGGAAATTCCAAGGTGAGCGGTCCGCTTCCTTCTTTCCCTCCACTCCCCGATTGCAGAAGATGAACACCGCGAAAGAAGCGAAGGGAAAGGAGAAGCCCAAAGGAGTCCGTCAAAGAAGCCCCCACCCAAAAGGAGTCCGTCCGCCCGTCGAAACGCTCGACCAAAGTGGCCGCCTAGAAAGAGAGCTGCCCGTCTTTCCTCCACCTCCCTTACGATCCGCTGTTGGATTCCCCGAGAATAAACTCCTCGCTTCCCTCCCCCTTCGTTTCATTTCGCCCACCTTCGGCAAGTACTCCAGTGCGGGCCCGATGTAGAGGACGACGGCGAGGAGGGCCAGCGACGAGAAGAAGGTGGTCAGCTGGAAGGAGGGTGAGAGGGACGACTGCTCGTTGCTCACTTGCGTGGTGTTCTTGTCCGCACTGCCCACGAGTGTGCGGGCGAAGATCGAGGTGACCGGGAAGACGGGGAAAGGCGGACGAGAGGACGCTCACGAAGCCCAGCGAGTACAATTCCTGGCAGCTGTTGATTCGATGGTGGTAGCGGTTCTCGACGATCTTCACGACCGTCAGGTGGATGGCCACCGTCACGATCGTGATGCCGAGCGTCGTCACGAAGATCGAGGGCACCAAATCGAAGCGGGGCAGGGCGGGCGGGCGGAAAGCTGAAGGAGGAATCCGTTGAAATGAATGCTCGAGAGGAGAACTCACTCAGTGGGTATGTTGCCGACCACGGACACCGCGTACCGATTGGAAAGATCCGCGTAGTTCGTCGCCGTAATCCCAACGATCACCTGCAAACCGAGCAGTCGGAAGGCAACCGGAAAGGAACGAACCAGAACCAGCTCGTAGGGGATCGGAATCACGAACACGTTGCTCAACCACGGCTCCAGCACCCACCGGCTGAACACGAGGAAGACGGCCGACGCAACGCTGATGATCAGAGTGGCCGGCTGGAATTCGTGCAGGTGTTCGAAGAGGTCTTGCACTCGCTGAAAGCAAGCGGCAGGGTTCACTGGACAGCTGGACAGAAGCCGGCACTTGGAAGAGCGAGCCGGGTCCCGAGCGGACCGGCAGTCGGATGCCCAACGTTTCGCCCACTTGCGAAAAGAAGACGTGCACGTAGCCGCCGACCACGAAGCCGGACATCACCTGCTCCGAGAGGTAGCAGGAGAGGAAGTCCGCCCGGCAGATGCCCAGAATGATCTGCAAACTATCCCTAAGGGAGGAGAGCAGGTGGCTTGTACGTGAAAGATTCCCGAAAGGAACATGATTGTGGTGGCGACGTGGATCGGCCGCAGCGGGCGGAAGTCCTCGTCCGCCTCCTCGACGGTCACCGTCCGGATGCCCTCACCGGCCAACTCGAACTCGGTGAGGTTCAAGAAGGCGTCCAACGGGATGAACGACGAGTTCCACGGGGCCAGCGATTCGTTCACGTACTTCGTCGAGTTATAAAACCGCTGATTTCCGTCCAACTGCTGCACTTTTTCGATCAACGATTGGGTCAAAACGGAGAGGATTGCAAAGGGGCCTGAACGACCGAATGAGACGAGAGAGGATTGAACGGCTTGCCGAGAGCGTTGTATTTCGAGTTGCCGAAGAGCATGTAGAGGAAGGTGGGGAAGATGGACGTGTAGAGGCCGTACACGGGATCCACGCCGCAGATGTTCGCGTGGGCGATCCCTGAACGCCCGACTGAACTCGCTTCTTCTTTCGCACTCACCAGTGGGCACACTGAAGACGGCCATCGTCAAGCCCGCACTCAGGTCGGCGAAGAAGGACGTCCGCCAGTTGTATTCGACCAGCCAGCCGCAGATGGGCACGAATCTGCCCACTCCGAGGGCCAACGAGCGGGCGGTCAGCCGCCGCTCCACGTTCCCCAGCGAGCGAACTCCAGCGGTCCGCCCGCCGACGGCGGAAGTTCTCCGACTCGTCGAAAACACGAGAACGCCACTGCGGAAGAGGCAAGTGACTGAAAGGAAGCGAGATCGCCTACCATTGGAATAGCCGAGGATCACAAGAGAAGGAAGAATTGCATGAAGGAGGCCGAAGCGAACGGAAAGAAGTCGATTTATTGATTGCTCGCTCGTCCTTCCTCCTCCTCGTCGGACTGCTCGTCGGTCAATCGGGGCCTCGATGGCCACGAGCGCGTCAACAACTCACCCGACCGCCCCGTCGGCCGCCAGTAATCCGCCCGTTCCCGCTCGCCGCTCGGCCGCCCGCCGATCGGGCCCCCGCCGAAGGGACATTTGTTAATGAGTTTTGAAATATCGTTTGCGGTGTATGCGTGTCTTGCTGTTGCCACTTTCGAATCTTTAACAGCCAACTGGATACCAACTTGAGGCGAAAAACGAAGTGAAAGTCGGCGAGTGAAAACTCAGTTCCGACTGGGAAAATCGATCGAACGGTTTTCTCGTTTGCTGTCGAAGAGGAGAGGCGAAGTGGTCTGCTTTCCCCGTTTACCGACCGTTCCGATCGAAATGCTTCCGGACGTGCCGTTCGCGGGCTGGTCGGCGGAATCGGCCGTCGGAATGCCCACTTCTCGCGTCCCCTGGCCGCCGCCAAAAGCCCCGAAGCGTTGGAGCGGGAGATGAAGGAGGAGGAGGAGAAGAAGGAGAAGGACATGGAGGAGAAGAACGAGTTCCTCTCCAAGCACTTCCTCTCCGAGTTCTTCGAAGCCGCCTCGCTGGACGCGAGCGGGGAGTTGCGGCCGAAGCACCGGCCCGGTCGCGCGTGGTCCGTCGACGAGCTGCGGCTGAAGTCGAACAGCGATCTGCACAAACTCTGGTCTGTTTCCTTTCAATCCTTCTTTTTTTCATTCTTGCCGGTTGTTCAGGTACGTGCTGTTGAAGGAGCGGAACGTTCTGCTCACGATGCGCGGCATTCGCTTCAAGGCGGGCATTCGGTTCGCGAACCCCGAGCGGCTGGACAAAGTGAAAGAAGTGAGTCCCCCCTTTCCCCATCCGCCATTTCTTTCGTTCTTCTCTGCAGAGCATGGACAATCTGGAGGCGGTGGTGCACGAGCGGAAACGACGCCGTCCTGCGGCTGGAGACGGGCGACGGCGCCTCGCCGCCGATGCGGACGGTCACCTCGTTCATGGGCTTCACCTACACGTGAGTTCCCCCTCCCTCTTTCGTTGTTTGATTGCTGGAATTCAGGAAACAAGCGACCGAGCACTTGGAGCCGGCCGAAGTCACGAAGAAGAAGGAGTACGAGGTGCCCTTCCTCGACGACGACGCGTACGTGATGCAGAAGCTGTGGAACGAGAAGCAGGAGATGAAGCGGAGGATCGCCGAGCACGACGAGTACACCCGCCTCCAACAGAGCCAAGGAGGACGTAAGTTCAAGCGAGGGATGCGCCGGAAGTTCGACCGCGTGGAGCACCTGCCGAAGACGATCGTCGAGAAGGCGAACACGGCGGTCGGCTCGTGATCCTCCCGTCTTGTTTAGGTCCTTCCCTTCATTTGTTTTGTTTGTTTCGGAAATAAAGCCAATTTATTCGCTGAACGGGTGTTCGTGATTGATCGGTTGCCAGGCCACCGATTATTTCTCCCGCTTTTCCTTCTGATCGAGTCATTTATCGGGTGTTCAGATCGAAATGTCGGTGAGCCCGCTGCCGCCCGCGAACTTGGACCTCGGGACGACGCTGGACGAGCGGCTGGAGGCGCTGAACGGCGTGGACAAGAAGGTGGAGGAGATCATGGACGGCACGCGGCAGATCATGGAGAACCTGATCAAGGACAACAAGCAGGTGGGTTTACCCTTCCCATCCTTTGCTACCGATCAGATGGGGATTGCAGATGTCCAAAAGCAAGATGGAGGAGTCGATGCGGAGGTTCGGAAAGACGCTCGACGAGGAGATCTCCAAGGTGATCCAAGAGCAGCTGAATTACGTGAGTTCCTCCTTCCTCCCCCACCACTCATTCCCTCCGTTCAGATGGAGCAGCTTTGTGCCGGCTCCGAACACCAGGGCTCCACGTTTCGGCATCCAGAACCGACGGGACAACTACGAGCGGACGCTGGGCTCGTTGAACCGCGAGCTGGAGGCGCTGGTCGCCGCGAAGCACGAGGAGGAGGACGAGGGCCCGCCACTCGCCCGAAGACCACGAGATGGCCGAAGAAGCGCGCCCTTGATCTCTTTCCTGTCGATTTCTGTACAGCATAAACAACTGAACCCACTCACTGCATTGGAATCTCGGAGCAACCGTTGGAATGCGGCCCCCTTTACTATCTTCTCCTGCTTGTTCGTCTGCTCACTCGCCTCCTGCAGGATGTCCTCCGTCAATCGGGCCGTGGTCGGCTACTTCAAGCGCTACTCGCCGAAGGAGTGGCGCGACTACTTCCTCTCGACTCACTTCTGGGGGTAAGTGCCGTAGAACTTCTTCTGGTTTTAATCCACCTTCGATTTAATGCCGGTGGCCAACTGGGGACTTCCGCTGGCTGCACTCGCCGACCTGAAGAAGAATCCGGAGATGATCAGCGGTACGTTCTCCTTTCTTTCCATCCTTCTCTTTTAATGTTCGTTCGAATTGCAGGCAACATGACGGTCGCCCTGTGCGTCTACTCGTCCGTCTTCATGCGCTTCGCGTGGCACGTGCAGCCGCGAAACCTGCTGCTCTTCGCCTGCCACTGCACGAACTTCAGCGCCCAGATGACGCAGCTGGGCCGCTGGCTGAACTACCACTACGTCCACGCGGTGGAGGACCCCTACTTCAAGAAGCAGCGCCTCTTGAACGCCTGAACGTCCCCTCCATTAGGTGCTTCCTCTTGCCCCCGCCCCGTTTATTCCAAGTAGACATTAGGGAGAATTCTATGCTCTTTATTTCATCAAGATTGTGGCCATGAAGAGGACGAGAGGGACACACACCTCCAAACGGGCATTCTTGTTGTTACTCCGCTCCTTCTCGTTCGTTGTTTGTTCGCTTAACTAAACCCGGAAATAAACTCTCGTGTTCGATCAAAAGGACTCACTTCCGGGCCGCCGAACTCGAAGGTCTCCAGTTTGGCCCACGGCTTCACGAACACGCGCACCGTCTTGTCCTGCACGGAGCGCACAGGCAACTGATCGTCGCACTCGGTGTTCTGGAGATCAGAAAGGAATGCAAAGAGCGATTGGAGAAACGAACCTTCGAGCAGTTGAGTTCGGCCACTTGAAAGTTGACGAGAAAGCGCTTGCCGCCGACCACCTGGACTTTCGCGTCGTAGATTTGAAGGAGTTTGAACTGAGTGGTCGTCAGGTTGGCGTTCAGCCGCTCGATCGCTCGTTGGGTCAAGTTCTGCAGTGAATTCAATAGGAGAGCAATCGCCCTCGAGAACAAACCTGGACTTCTTCGTTCACCTCCACTTCGTGCCACTCGCCCGCCGGCTTCTTCTCGGCCGCTCGACTCCCGACCACGAGCAGGAGGAAAAAGAAGATCGCTGGAATGCTCATCGCTTCGTTTTGACTCCAATCGCCCACCTGCCGGCTTTTATGGGGCGGACAGAAGTGCGGAGGGCGGCGGGCGGGTTTAACACGCGACTAATCCCCTTTCCGCACTTGTTTTCGGCCGTGAATCACGAATTTCGAGTGGGCATTTCACGCCAAACAGACGGAAGTTACGTGCATTACTCCCACAAATAGAAGTCAGATGACAGCAAGCAGCAATGGAGAAGGAAGAATTGAAGTCGGAGATGTTTGAGCTTCCCTACGGTACGCGGGATCACCTCCTTTCGATGACCTGACCCGAACACGCGGGTAACAAACGGCGGTGTTGATTGATCGCTCAAAGTGCACTTCCTCGCTTCCTCGTGCGGGTGTTGATCGCTGGGCAAACAAACACGGCGGTCATCCCCGCATTACGGTACCGTTGACGCACGGATCGGTGGGGATTTCGACCCAAAAGTTGTGAACAGCGCGGTCTTATCGGCCCGGCCGTGCCGGCCCGGTTCGTGCGTGTGATGCGGTCGATCACTTCTGGACCGCAAAGTGGGCGATCGTCGGGGAAATCCGCTGCAAAGAAGCGCGAAAACAACCCGGAAAGGAGGGCGTAATCCGCCCGTTCGAATTCCCGATCGGGTCTCCCCCACGGGCACTCCTTTCGCCCTCCCCCTTTGTTATCACGACTGTTTGCAGGCGGGCAAAGTCCCCCGAACCCGAAGGCTTAACGAGCGGCGTATAAAGCGGCCGGCCGTCGCCCCTCGAAGACGTGAACGATTCAGTCGACGAACGAAGCGAACGGTCGAACGCGGACAGCCACCATGCAGCCGGACGAATTGGAGCACTTGGACGCGATCACCGTCTTCATTCGCTTCTAACCGCCCGCCTCCCTTCGGCATCCGCTCGATGATCTCATGAACGAGTGAGTTCTTTCCGCCTTTCGACCAATTAGTCCAACGGTCGTCCGTCTTCCGTTGATTAGCCGCAGTTGGGGGCGGAATTGGGGGCAGACGGGCGGGTGCCAATCCACGGAACGGAGTGACCTCCGGAGGTTGGATGGGCTGCGGCATTTAAACTCTTTTCTTCGTGGCTTGTGGGCAGAAGACCTCGCATTTAGTCCTCCAGATTCTAAAATGTTGTGTTTAAATTCCTTCTTCTTCTTCATCCCTTTTTCTGCTCACGATCCTCGCGACGGTGGAGCCGAAATCCGTCGGGAAATTCGTGGACTTCCATTCGGGCGGTGGGTTTCTTTGTGCGGGGCGGGTGGTCTGATTTCTCGCCGTTGCCCCGCCGCCCCGAAGGTCGGAGGGTGCGGCCGCGGGCGGAATGTGCACCGTCAGCACGTTCGGGCTGCAAACCGGCCGCAAATCCGCTCGACCCCGACCGTCGTCCTCGTTTATCACCAAAGAAAGGGAAGGACGAGCACGAATGCTGACCGCCGCCATCTCAAAGTCCAACCGAGCGCCGTGACGCAGCGGTGGGGGCGAAGTTCCGCGAAAAGCGAACGAAACTTTGTGATTGCGAACACAAGCGTCACGATTGTCGGGGGCCTTAAAGTCGAAACTTTGTTCCCTTCCTCGAATTCAACGAGTGCTCCTTCCAGAATCCGACCTCATTCCTCTCCAACAGCCGATCCGGCCCCGTCCCCCCGGCAACACGCAGGAGGTGCGGGCCTTCGAGGAACCCCAAGATCCCCTTCGCGACGCCCGACGAGTCCTCCGGCCAGTCGGCCTTCACGGAGCCGCCCGTTCAGCGGATCATCGCCCAGCAGCAGCAGCACCGCCGTCCTCCTTCGGTCTCCTCTCGCCCCTGCCGCCGCCGATCGTGCCCGAAGTGGTCGTTCGCGGCGCCCCCCACCCGCAGAACGCCCGACCGCCGCCGTCGCCCTTCTTCGGCGCCTGTCGTCCGTTCTGACCGCCAACCGTTAACCGAGAAATGTAAATAAAAGAGTGCGGATCGAATAAACGGCTTGCATTTGTTTCCCCTCCTTGCCGGCCGGTAGGTGCGTGTAAATGAGACGAGCGAGTGGCGGCTATTTGCGGCCTCGATCGTCATGGAAACCGACAGAAACGAGCGGGATCGCGCGCTCGGCGGATTCAAGCGGCGAACGCGAAGGCCACTCGCTCTGCGGCCGGCCAGCCGGGCGGACTGTCGAGCGGGCGGGCGAGCGGGAGGTGAGAAGAAGAGCGAACGCGGGTGTGCGCACTCCCCCTTCGAACGAACGCCGGCGTCCGCCAAGTGCGCATCGGCTTGCGAAATCGCCCCGCTTCCCCCCACTCGGCTGCCCGCCCGCCCTTGCAGTCCAGTGCGGGCAATCCGAAGGCATGAGTTGGCGGGCGGACGGGCGGGTTTCGAAAGCCGCCCGCTGGGCAATTTCGACGGCGAGGCGGCAGTTTTGACTTCTTTCCTCCTCCTCCACCCGTCCCGCCGTACAGTAAACTCCGCCGCCGGTCGGGCCGTCGGGACGGCGTCTTTCGGACGTCCGCCTGCAAACACCGCCGCCGAAACGGATGACCTTCGCGCGTCGCCGTTCGGTCGGCCGTCCGATGTTTTCGGCGGCAAAATTGCGGAAATTCCCCTCCGCTCGTGCGCCTCGCAAATTCGCGAGTTCGCCGGCTTTCGGAGGTGGACGGGCGGCCGACCGGGATGTCGAAACTCGCTCGATGAGTCGATTGTTTGCGCTCTCCAGCCGTCTTGCTTTCAGGTGGGTTGAACTGTGGGGTAGATTCGATGAAACTGAAGGATTTTGAGGCGGTGTATGTGTCATGAAACGGCTGGAATCAAACAACATCGCCTTCTCCGAAAAGACTTCCTTCTCGTTCCGCATCCGCCTTTGTTTCTGCCGGCCGGGCGGGCGGCTATTTGCGCTCGTCGGCCGTCGGACGGCCGCCAATCTTCTCCGCTTTTGGCGGGCGGGCGGGGCGGGCGGGAGATCCGTCAACGTCGTCCAGCGGACTCGTTTGTCGAAACGGCCGAATCGGTCGGGATTTCGCCTTCCGAATGCATGCGGGCGGCCTCCACTCCAACCCGTCCGGCCGGCCATTAGACGCTTCAATTGGAGGCCGAATGGACGCTAAACGCATTAATTCGAGTGCGCATCCAACTGGACGCTCCAAATGCACTCCTTCCTCCTCCTTGGTGGGCATCGTTCGCTTATTCCTGCGCGGGCAGTGGAGAACGGAAGCCGCCGCCTTCCGCTCGTTGATGGATCGCCGGTTTCCGCCGACTTGTCATCAAGAATTCATTCCTTTTCTGCCTCATTACTCGAAAGAAAGCCCCCTTCTTGTGTCCGCCTTGAAGAAGAAGGCGAGTGTTTCGTTTTGCTCGCCGCCCTCGGCCCAACTTTTACTCCCGCTCGCCGACGAATTAGTTTCGAAATTCCATTTTCCTCCGAGCGGCCCCGAATTGAAACTGCGGGGCCGAAGCGGCGGCGCCATCGGCGGTCGGGCGGCCGGCCGGCGGCTTTATTTCGGGCCGCTCGATGGCCGTCTTTGGGGAACCGAACGGGGAGCGGAGCGAGGCGGCGGTCGGGATGAAGACGTTGCGGACGGTCGGAATAATTGCCTGCAATGGGATTGCCATTGCCCCTCCCCGCCTTCCCCCTCTTTACTCGCCGCCCGCCCGAAGAAGGCGGCGGCGCCTCCGGACTGCTCGCCTCTTTTCGCTGCAATCCAGCCTTTCTCGCTTCCAAAAATCCACTGCTTCAACCACTCGCAATCCTTTTTGTCGTTACGTGCTTCCAATTAGACGAACGGTGACCCTCGTCCTATCACGCTTGTTTGTTTGAGTGGAAGGCGAGCGAGGCGAGTGGACGCGCGAACTGAAGCGAAACGCCAAGCGGGACGCCGACCGGCCGCCCGCCTCGTCGCCCCTCCCGCCACGAAAGGCGCGCGCTGCGAAAAGAACGCCGCCCGGCCGGCCAGTCGGGTGCGCGTTCTTTTGCGAGTGCTGCGGATTTCGCCGCCGCGTTCGGGCGGGCGTTCGGCTTCGAATTTTAGGCCACTTTC
Source organism: Aphelenchoides fujianensis (assembly GCA_024699865.1). Classification (NCBI taxonomy): domain Eukaryota; kingdom Metazoa; phylum Nematoda; class Chromadorea; order Rhabditida; family Aphelenchoididae; genus Aphelenchoides; species Aphelenchoides fujianensis. The sequence goes on along the minus strand of JAMPIO010000007.1, from coordinate 193,101 downwards.
TTTCCACTGCCGTTTGCTTTACTTCTGATGCCGTGGAGGCGGTCGAAGCTCGACTGTCGAGCAGGACGAGCAGGATTGATGCCCGATTTGCGCGCTTGTTTTCTAATATTTTTGCGCGCGTCGCGAGAAGTGGCGGCAGGTCCACTACTCGCTTGTTTGCCTTCCTTTTCTTGAATCAAATTTCTACCATTCGTTTTTCTACCGCGTGTTAATTGACGAGTGCGAGGCGCGCAGAAATGTGAAATTTCGGTAAACAAGGCGCCTTCTTGCAGCGTTCACTGCCACTTCGCAACCCCGCTTTCCTCGAACCCAACAACCATGCGCGAGATCGTCCACATCCAAGCCGGCCAGTGCGGCAACCAGATCGGCGCCAAGTTCTGGGAGGTCATCAGCGACGAGCACGGCATCCAGCCCGGTGAGTTCCCTTCCATCTGTTCGTCTATTCGTTCATTTCGGCTCGTTGCAGACGGCACCTACAAGGGCGAGACGGAGCTGCAGTTGGAGCGGATCAACGTCTACTACAACGAGACGGGCTCCAACCGCTACGTCCCGCGCGCCATCCTCGTCGACTTGGAGCCGGTGAGTGACGACAGACAGCAATGAGCAATCATTTCTCCGTCTGTTTGCAGGGCACGATGGACTCGGTCCGCAACTCGCCGTACGGAACGCTCTTCCGCCCGGACAACTTCGTGTTCGGCCAGTCGGGCGCCGGCAACAACTGGGCGAAGGTGAGAGGCTGAAGTGGAGGCTCGTGAGCATCTCCCTTGTGTTCAGGGCCACTACACCGAGGGCGCCGAGCTCGTGGACAACGTGTTGGACGTCGTGCGCAAGGAGGCGGAGGGCTGCGACTGCCTGCAGGGCTTCCAGCTCACCCACTCGCTGGGCGGCGGCACGGGCTCGGGCATGGGCACGCTGCTGATCTCGAAGATCCGCGAGGAGTGAGTTCTTTAGTCTGGTTGCTTCTAATCGATCAATCGCTCGTGCAGGTACCCCGACCGGATCATGTCCTCCTTCTCCGTCGTCCCGTCGCCGAAGGTCTCGGACACGGTCGTCGAGCCGTACAACGCGACCCTCTCCGTCCATCAGCTCGTCGAGAACACCGACGTAAGTCCATTTGCATACGGATTTCACTCATTTCTTTTGTTTGCTTTCAGGAGACTTTTTGTATCGGTTCGTACTTTGCTTTGTTGCGCTTCGAGAATCGAAATAAAACGGCGAACGAAAGAAGTCGACCACCCGAAAAGGTTGAGCGAAGCGGCCATCGAAACGTGGCCGTTGAAAAAAGAACACTTGCTCAAGCCTTTTCGAGCGGTTAACTTCTTCCGTTTCGTTTGATTCGAATTCGAAACGGAACAAACTGAACGGGAACGATTTCAGACAACGAGGCGCTCTACGACATCTGCTTCCGCACACTTAAGTTGCAAAACCCGAACTACGGCGACTTGAACCATCTTGTTTCAATGACCATGAGTGGAGTCACCACTTGCTTGCGCTTCCCTGGCCAATTGAACGCTGATTTGCGCAAGTTGGCCGTCAACATGGTTCCATTCCCTCGTCTCCACTTCTTCATGCCTGGCTTTGCTCCATTGTCTGCCAAGAACGTCGCTGCCTACCGCGCCTCCACCGTCGCCGAGCTCACCAGCCAGATGTTCGACGCCAAGTGAGTGGACGGCAAGCGAGTGGCTGTTGACCTCTCGTCTGTTTCAGGAACATGATGGCTGCTTGCGATCCTCGTCACGGTCGTTACCTCACTGTCGCTGCAATCTTCCGTGGACGCATGTCTATGCGCGAGGTGGACGACCAGATGATGAGCGTCCAGAACAAGAACGCCTCCTACTTCGTCGAGTGGATCCCATCCAACGTCAAGACCGTGAGTTCTCCCCCTCCAACCCTCCTTCAATTGTTTGACGCTCGGATTGCAGGCCGTCTGCGACATCCCGCCGCGCGGTCTCAAGATGTCCGCCACTTTCATCGGCAACTCCACCGCTGTTCAAGAGTTGTTCAAGCGCATCAACGAGCAGTTCAATGCCATGTTCCGTCGCAAGGCCTTCCTCCACTGGTACACCGGCGAGGGAATGGACGAGATGGAGTTCACCGAGGCCGAGAGCAACATGAACGACCTTATCTCCGAGTACCAGCAGGTTTCTTGATCTCCTCGCTCACTCCTTATTCATCATTGCTTGCTCCTTCCAGTACCAAGAGGCGACGGCCGAGGAGCAGGACGAGTACACGGAGGGCGTGCACCGAGGCCGAGTGAGCGGCCGGGCGCGCAGCGGATGGATGCATTGGACGACCCACGCTAACGTATTCTTCTCGTATTGGCATTAAGCAGTTCATCGTCTCGTCGCTAATGTGCGGAGTTTGACCCCTCAAACGTCTCGCTTTTGCTGTTTTATTCAATAAAGCACTGCTTTGTGATTCCCCTCGGCTCCCATCGGCATGAAAGAAGCAATCCTCTCCTGGACACACGTCTTATCGTCGACCAAGCAGAGTTTATACAGATATACCGGCAGTGCAAGAGGCAAAAGCGAATAATTAGGGGAACACTTTCGTGTAGATGATCGTCGTGTGCTGGATGAGCGGGTGAGTCAATGTGCTCATGTCTAGGCGGCTTTCCAACGTCCGGCTGTCCACGAGCGTCCACTCCCGGATCAGCTGCAAGTAACAAGAGGAATGAAAGCCGTGTGTGAAGCCAAACGAACGTCGTGGACGGGCAGATCGCGGGAGAACGAGATCCGGCCGATGTCCACGAGGCGGAAGCGGATCTGATTGCTGCGGACGGGCCCCTCCTCCACCGTCACGAATCCGTTGGACATCACGGTGGTCATCGCGGCCTCGTGAGTGCCCGGGCGGATCGTGAGGTAGCCGGTCTCGCTGTGCAGCTCCTCGTCGTGCTGGTTGACCGTCCACGCGAAGGCCGTGTAGTTGAGGGCGGGCGTGGCGCTCATGTGTTTGTCGCTGATCGCGAACTCCAGCTGCTCGCCGTATCTAAACGCCGATAATCGCTCGCGCTAATCAAACAATAGAGCCATTTACGTGAATTTCGGAATTTAGGGAACATCGCCCTTTCCGCCATGTTCGGAGCGCCAGATTCCGACCAGAAAGCTGAGCGGCTGCAGGTTGGGCGGAATACGGCTAATGTCAAACTCTAAAGAACGGGCGGTGAGAAGAAAGAACAGAAAAGATTGCGGACTTCTCGGCAGGTAGCGACAGAAACCGCAGGAGCGTCTGCAAGCGGTCTTCACGTAGCCGCCGTTCCGAAAGCAGCCGCTGCTGTCGGCGGACACCCAATCCTGGCAGTTCTGATCGTCGTCAACGCAGTCCTCCGAGCCGGCGGCCGCGGCGAGCCCCAAGACGATCGAGCAAAGGAGGAACAGGAGAAACACGTGGGCGGTCTTCATTTCAACCGAAATCTGCAAATCGCGGTGATTAGTGCAGTGGGCGGCGGGCGGCCGTTTGCTTCGCAACGATCGCTTTCGATTGCCGACAGAAAGAAACCGGAATTCCCACTCTGCCGCCTTCAAGGCCGCCGACCGTTCAGGCCGCACTGATTGATTGGTGGAAAGAAAGCAAGCGAGTGGGTTTAAAGGGCGAATGAACGCTCGAACGGTCGCTTAAAAGAAGTTCCGCTTTTTGCCGAGCAAGTGCACAAATCAAACGGCAAGGAAGCGATTCCCATCGGCCAACGAACAACTCACCCGGGAATGCAAATGGAGTCGAGGGCAGAGGAATGGCAGGAGCAGGAGCAGGGGCAAGTGAGTGAGCCCCGATGGTCGTCAAGAACAATGCGGACGGCGGCCGGTCGTTTGTTGCTCGCGGAATTCCGCTCATTTCGATCGAGTTCACGATCGCCTGCCGCCCCGTTTTGTTCTCCGAACGGGCGTCCAAACGAGCCGGCATTCCCGCCGTTTCGTCCATTGTTTCGCGCCCGCTTTGTCGAAAATTCGCTCCTCTTCCCGCCTGCTCACCGCCCGAGGGCTTTCGGCGATGACGCGCGCGACGTGAATTCGAGAGCGACGAGCGGGCGGGCGAACGATCGGTTTATTTCGGGCGAACTCAAGGCGAATGCTTTCGAATCAAATTGATCTGAACGTTGTGGGTGCTGTCCATGGTTTGATCGTGATTCAGTCCCCGCTTCAGCACGTAGCCGTCCTCCTTCCGGATGGGACTCGTCAGCCGACCACACGCACGGAAGCCGACCTGCAGCAGAAGACGTGTTGAATGCGCGAAGCACTCACCTTGTCGTCGTGTGTGCTGAAGATCGAGAAGATGTGATCGCCTTCGTATCGCGTCTGTGCGTTGATGTCCGCAAGGAACTCGGAGTCGCAGTGGAGGCCGTTCTTTTTGTTGCTGGAAAGGTGGAATAAGCGAATGGCCGCTGGCAAGTACTCTCCGCTCACCACGTGCCGACCGGAATGGGGACGAAGCAGAGAGAAGTGCCCGAGTTGGCGCCGGCGACGCTGAGGAAAGTGTCCACCAGTTCGGTTATCGGAGGCCCAATGACCTCTCTTGTGTCGGCACACAAACCGCCGAGAATTGCCAAGAAACTAATGGTGCATTGAGCGCTGACTCTCAAGTACCTTTCGAGCCAGAGGGCTGCCCATGCTGTACGCCACGATGTCCACTTTGTGGCCGGTGTACTCGAAGACCGCGATAATCAGGCTTCTAAAGAAACACGAGTGAACTGTGTGCCTGCCAGAGCGCACCTCAATTGCTTGACGTAGCTGCACTTCATTTCGACGAGTCCGACACGGGCGTCACGCCGCCGTCGCCCCAAGTCGTGCCGAAAACCCGCCCTTGTAGCCGTGCTTTTCCAATGGCAAGGACCATCCCCTAAAGAAAGGGTTGAACGATGGATATGAACGTAAACCGACGTGGAATCGGCTGATCTTGTTCGTGATCCCGTGGACCAAAATGACGGCCTCTCCGTTGAAACGAGGCTTCGCCTGGGTTGGAGCCCCCCATCGAAGCATCGTTGCCGAGGTCGGCCCGCTCCAGCTGTTGGGCCACGTGCACTCCGTACTTGTTGTGGACGAACGCCCGGAAGTCCCCTCCGAACTTGGCGTCCACGAGCGAAAGGAGCAGAAAAAGAGGAGTGAGAAGCCGAAAGGCGGACATCTTCGGAGGGTGGCGGCGGTTTCGAGTGAGGATCGGCGGCTTCCATCGCGCCGAGTGGACGGGACGTGGCTTGGAACCGGCTGCTGGCTGGGGGGCGGGAGGCGGGATGAAGAAAGCGACCACTGATCGCAGATTCCCGCCACTTACTGTTTGTTTTGATTAAACGAAGGGATCGTTTGAATTGTGCTCGTTCAGGTCGAAACATTCGAATGTTTCCGCGTCTCCAATTTCGAGATTTCCGGACGGATGACCTCCGCCGCCTTTGTGGTGATCCGCCCGCTCGCCCGCTCATCTTCGCCCGACTCCCGCTGACCGCCCGCCCGCCCGCCAGCGAGAAGCCGTGGGCAGGGCGCCAAGGTCGTCGGGAAGACGTGAATGGAGGCGGGTGTTTTTTCCGGACAATCCTAATGTCTCGTTTAGGTGGCGCGTGCAATCAAACGACCCCCTTCCCGACGGTCTTCCCGCGATGCATTCAGTCGACACTTCCCGCACTCCAGCTGTGGCCTTCAGCTCCGTTTCGAGTTGCGTGACTGAAACGAGCGGAAGAACGAGAAACAAGTGAGTATTTGGAGTCTGCTCCCCACTAATGAATCTTCGTTTGAGTGATCCGTCGTCCTCTTTTGATATTTTTTCTCCTGCTCTCACTCAATGATCACTTCTCGCAAGCGGCTGAGGATGACACACGTACGTTCATTCAACCCATTCATGCTCTCCATTCACGTTCAGTCGGCTCTCGTACTCGTCGAATGGCCGAAGACACGGACGAGGCGGCCGCCCTTCAGAAGGTGGCCGAAATGATGAAAGCGGTCCGCTCGAAGGACGTCGGCCGCGACCTGCAGCCCGAGGAAGCGGAGGGATCGGGCGAGTTCGTCGAGAATTCCGACCTGAAGGCGATGGACTCCGTTGGCGGTGGAGGGGAGACGCCGTGTTTCTCGGTCTTCCCGCCGACCCACGACTTCGATCGAGTGCACGTTCGAATCCACCGAGATGTCCGGCTTTCTTGCAGCCAACTGATCGTTCCTTTCATTTAGCCCCTGAATTTCATGTGGAAGAAACTGGAGCTGGAGGACTTCGCCGAGATGTCCGCCCTTCGACCGCAGTTCGGAATCTCCGAGCTGGACGTGAACGCGACGCTATCGGCTTCCGCGGACGACCGGGCGGGCGCCTTCTTTGAGCGCGTGGTCCGCAACCTCCTGAACGCCCTCCCGACCCTCCAGCGAGTTCGGCTGGGCGGCGGCTATCGCTTCGAGTCGACCGAAATGGTGGGCAGTGGGAGGAAGGTGGGGTGATTAAAGAGATTGCAGGACGTCCCCGCCTTCCTCGACCACTTGGCAAATTTGCACGCGAACTTTGCTGAGCTTCTGCTCCTCCTGAAACAACGGGGACTCGAAGTCCAGTTCCCGAACTACGCGGTGGAGTTCAAGATTCCTGAAGAGGTTCGGTTTTTACCCTTCCTCTTGATCCGCTCGGTTGCAGACGGTTCGGGAGTTCGGGGAGAACACGTTGAAGGACGCCCTGGACGTCGCCTTTCGGCCGTCCGCCTCCAAGTGGTCCCGCGAGAAGGCAGAAATTCAGTTCGAAACCGAGGGAATCGCGACGAACTTGAGCGTCGTCGTGGGCTCGCCGTTCCCCAAGCGGGAATTCGCCCCGCATTGTGCGAACAAATCGGAAGATCCCGCCGACGAGCCGAAGATCGTCGCCTACCGTTCGGCCGGCTTCAACGAGTCCGAGGGGGCGGAGGTCAAGAACACGACCGCCGAGCAGGAGGAGTGCGTGCCCGAAGGTGAGCACTCCATTCCAATCAATCGTCCATTTCTTTTGTCCGTTTAGTCTTCTCAGCGAATGTGCGCGAGCTGGACGCGGACGAGCTCTTCGTCGAGGATTTCGTCAACCGGAGCGCCCTCCCGCCGCAAACCCAACTGGAAGCGCTGAACTTGAGCGTTTCGGTCGCGAATTCCCCCGTCTTGTCGTTCGCCGAGTTTTACGAACGCGCGGCCGCAAATCTGCGGCAGGCGGCCCCCGGCTTGAAGTCCGTTGGTCTCTTTGGGACTCTCCGCTATTATCCGATGGTTTCTGTGAGTGAGAAGAGACTGACAATGAGAGATTACTCATTTCTTCAGACGCTGCCCGAATTCCGCTCCGAACTGCTGGACATCAAACGGAGTGTGGAGGCGATGAGTCGCGCGATGAAACGGAATTTCGTTCGAGTCGAGTGGATCGAACCGCCGACCTTCGTGTTCGCGGTCGAGAAGGAGGCGAGTGGAAAGAAGGGGGTAGTTTGAACACGGCCGATCGTTCAGATGCTAAAGCGGCTCCAAGGCGGCGACCTCGTGAAGACGGTCGACGTTTTCAACTACTCGGAGCTAGAGATTGCTAATGGCCGCATCTTTGTGAAGTTCGAAGCAGAGAACGGAATGCAAACCGAGTTCGTGTTCGTGCTGACCGCCTTCCATCCGCGCGGATTCTCTTCGATTTGATCCCCCCCCTCCTCTCACTTCTTCAACCACTGCCGCTTCTCAATCCATCACCTTTCTTCTCCTTCGAATAAATGAATGTGTTTCCTGTTGGAAAGCAACACGCACGTGTGGCTCGTTTAAATTCGGCGGCCATAATCGAATGCAAAGCGAAGGCGTCCAGTTCGATCCGCTTTCGCCTTTCTGCCCAACAACCGGAATGTTCACGCGTCTTTTCCACTTCGCCGTGGCGATCACAATCCTCGGCTCGAGCGCTCCGTTCTTCTCGTTCGGGATCACCAACCAAACGCACGATCTTCTGTTTGAGTGGGTGGGGCGAGCGATCACGAAGCGGACAGGCGGCCGGAATCCGGCGGCCTCGCGATTCCTCCACTCGGCGCTCGTCTCCGCCTTTCCGTTCGGCGCGATCTTCTCCTCGCTTTGCGCCGAGCCGCTCGTCCAACGCTGGGGACCGCGCCGGCTGTTGATCGCGAGCGGGGCGATCGGAGTGCTCTCTTCCGTTCTCCAGACCGTTGGGTGGGCGGTGGGACTCGTGGAACTCCTGCTGCTCGGCCGGCTGGTTGGCGGCTGGAATGCGGCCGTCGGGCTGAGCGCCGCCTTCGTCTACCTTCAAGGGATGACGCCCGCCAAGGAGTTCGTTCAAGTGGAGAAACTCAGCCACGTACGTCGAATACTCGTCGGTTCTCCCCACGCCTCGTTCAGGCCGCCGTTTCGTTCTCGTTCGTCCTCCCGTTCCTCGTCGGCCTGCCGGAGTTCGGCGGCGGTCGGCCGCTCGCCCTCCTGCTGCCGGCCGTCTTCTCCGCGCTGATGGCCGTCGGGCTGCGGTTTTGCCCCGAATCGCCGCGTTTCCTCTTCGTGGAGCGAAACGACCGAACGGCCGCCCAGCGAACGCTGAAACAGTTGATGCGCGAGCGAAAGCCGACCTCCGTTTTCATCGGCTTCATCAAAGAGAACGTCCACTCGAAAGTGAGCATCCATCGGTACCCTCCATCAAGGGAGCTTTCAGGAACAAACTCCCGCCCTTCGCGAAACTCCTCGCCCAAAAGCCCACCCGCCATCAGTTGGGCGTCGCACTCCTGCTTGTCGTTGCCCGGTCGCTCGCTGGGATCTCCGTCCTGTTCGCGTACTCGACCCACGTTCTGAACAAGCTGGACACAAACGAGCGAGGAGTGGCAGGCAAGAGGTTTTCCCCTCCAGTCTGTTCGTTCTCTCCAACCAATCCGCTTGCAGTTCGTCCGCTCAAATCGGGACGGCGGCCGCCGGGATCGTGTTCTTCTTCACATCGCTAGGCTCCGAGTTCCTCGTCGAAGTGGTGGGCGGAAAGCGGGCGCTCTTGCTCCAATCGTTCTTCTGCTTGTTCGGCCTCTTCGTCTTCTCGATTTCCGATTGGATTCGGGGCGCCCAAATGGAATTCTTTGGAATCTTCGCGCTCATCCTCCACTCGTTCGGCTGCGCGCTCGGTGCGACGGTCCCCTGGCCGCTCATTCCACAACACTTCGAGCTGGAGGTGAGTGGAGGATGAAAGAAGAGAGGACGATCGTTCGTGTTTAGTTCCCGCAAGTAACCAAGGGCCTCACTTCTCTTGTCGTGGGCGCTCGTTTCCGCACTAACGTTCGTCTTCTTCCCGCTGCACGAAGTGAGTGCAAAAGAGCAGGGTTGATTTATGAGTGCTCGTTGAAGACGACAATTGGAGCCTTTGTTTTCCTCCCGCTTCTTCCTGCTTTCCGCCATCTCCGGCGTGGTCTTCTTCCTCGTTCTCCCAGGTGAGCCGCCCTCCCTCTCCTGCAGCTCTCCGTTTTGCAGGCGGCTGGTCGTCGAGGGCGAAGGAGCCGTGGCACAACCGACCCCCGTGTTCTCCCACTGCAGCTTATTAAATGTTTTTTATTCGATCAATCAAAAGGCAGAGCGATTCGGGGAGAAAGAAGAGTGGTGAGTGGTTCAAAGAAAGAAAGGCACGTGAATTGAGCACAACGATCGTTCCAATCAATCAATAGTGACGGTAGTAATTAGGAGGAGCGATTCGGTGGTCGCCGCCGAGCGTGTAGAAGCCGCCGTTCGGATCCGTGATGTAGGGAGCGTTCGTGAGCTGCCGCATCGGTGGGGACTGATAGAGTGACTCCTCGTGATGCGAGGGGCTCTCCTTCGAGGCGACCTGCTTCCTCCACTCGGAGTACGAGACCTCGCCCATGCCCTTCGGCGTCCCCTTTACGTTGCTGACCTCTTTGCGGCCGAGCGTCCCGCCGCCGTTTCCGTTCTGCGTGTCCGTGGAGGCGGTCGCCTTCGAGACGTCCGTGCCCTTGTTCGTGTCATAGGTCATCGTGGCCGTCGGGTACGAAGAGGCCGCAAAGTGGTGGTACGTGGAGGGGTGGGACATCGGTTGGCCGAAGGAAAGCGGCTCGGGCTGAAATTTCTGCATCAATAGTCGTTTGAGTTCGTGGTCAGTAGAGGAAACTCACGTGAGTCTTCCGACGGGAGCAGAACCCGCAGCACAAGCAGCCGAGGATGAGGGCCAAAAGGAGGAGGGCCACCGCTCCGATCAGGAACCAGTTCACGGCCTAAAGACAGCATGAAGAGGTGCATTCCTTTCGTCCGCTTACGTTCTTCAACGGACCCCACTTCTCGTCTTCTTCTCCTGCAAACACACGAGAATGATCTCCGTCTTCCTCGTTCGAACCCACTTCTCTCGTTGGGCTTCACGAGCACCGCGTTCGGGTCGACGTTCAGCGGGCCGTTGGCCGTTTGCGCCATCGCGTCCTTAAGGAAATCGCGCAACTCGTCCGCATTCGGCGCGTCCTTCGGGTCGAAGGTGAACTGCGTGAGGGCGAGGATGGAGGGCGCAGAGCCGTGATTCGGTTCGGTGACGCCGATCGACTCGGTGGTCGAGTACGCGAAGTTGGTCACGTTCACCGCCTTCAGGCCCTTCCATCGCTTCTCCACCAGCGGTCTCAACTGAAAGAAAGAGGGTAGAAGAGACCTTGCTCTTTCTCCTTACGTTGTCGACGATCTCCTGGCTGAGCACTTGAGACTCGGGCGGACTCGATGTTCTCCAGCAAGTGCGAGTAGTCGCGTCCCATCACGCGCAGCGCGGTGTCGAACACGCGGTCCTCGGACGGCGCCTCGCCGATCGGCGGAATGGCCGCGCCGCCGGCCGTCTGCACGTGGACCTTCTTGGGCGGTCGCTCGGTTTCCTCCGCCTGGACGGCCGGCTTCGGAGTGGTGGCGGGTGCGGCGGCACGACATTTGGCCGGGCAGAACTGAAAAGAAGCACAGTTGAGAGGAGCCCAGTCGATTCTGTTGCGTACCCGGTTGCGAGAAGAGATGGGCGTTTCGGAGTGCTTCCGCAGGTCCTTGCCGCTCAGCTCGCCGCCGGACGGCACGAGGACCACGTGGTGGCAGTCGTCGAGCAGATCGGCGTCCTCGTCGTCGTTCGTGCTCAGCGAGCGCACAAAGTTGGCGACCACGCGGCCGTCCACGTACGCGGTGGAGACCTCTCGAAGGTCCTGCTGCTTGTCGACGGTCGGCCGGCCGTAGCTCGGATTGAACTGATCGACGACGTTGACCGACGAGTCGCCCTTCACCGTCACGATGATCGCGTCGCTGTTGGGCATCCCGCCGTCGCTCGAGAAGCCGATCGACGTCCAGTGGGCGGTCGGCAGCATCGCCTCCAAGTGGACGCGCAAATCCGTCCGCTCTTCGTTCAACGCCCACTGCGCGACGTACGAACACTCGGCCCCGCTGCAACCGGACGGGAAGAAGAAGGAGCCCGCGCAGTTCGCGTCGCTCTCGTCCGTGATCCACTCGGAAGAGGCGGCCGGCGGGGCGGCAGTCGCTTTCGTTTCTTCTTCCGGCTTCTTGGGCGTCGTCTCTTCTTCTTCGACCGCTGGAGTCGTCTGATCGGTGGTTGTCGTCGTCGTTGTGCTGCTCGTGGTCGAGGTGGACGACTTGCGGCTGCTGCTCGTCGTTTCCTCCACCTCCTCTTCCCTCTCGGTCGTCGTCGACGGGATGGCGGTCGTTTGCGGCTCCTCGGTCGTGGCCGCCGAAGTGGCGATCGTTTCGGAAAGTTTGGTCGCGACGACCGGAGCTCGGGGATCTGCAATCGACGAGCGATGAAACAATCGAATGCATCAAAAGCTCACCGAGAAGATTGAGAGCAACCGACTTGACGAACGGCGCGTCGGCCAACAGCGTTCCGATCGGGCCGCTCGCGAAAACGAGGCTGCCGATTTCGTCGTTAAACTTGAAATCCGCGAGGTCTTCCGCTGCAATCCCGAATGCTCACTTCAATCGATCGGGGAGAACTCACTCTTCACACTCTTGCGCAGAACGACGCCCGTGCGGCCCTTGGAGGGCGGCAAGACGGCCACGTCGTGCAGCGACTGGAGTCCGTTGAAGGACTCGTCCGGCTGCACGGAGGCGGCTTCCGGCGCGAACCCGTCGATCACGCGCACACGCCCCTCTTTGCTCAACTCGACGAGCGCGACATCCGTGCACGCGAACGGGTCGTCCTTCTGCTCGGCGCTGGACGAGCGCTGGACGGCCGGCAACAAGTGGGAAAGATCGCCGGGGGCCACCCGCTGGTCGAAAGGATCCGCTTGCCGACGACGCCGAAGGACGGCCGGCGGGGGCGGGGTCTCGCCCACCGGCTTGTTGTCGTCCGTGCAGATGCAAATCGGGACGGCCGACCGCTCGGGCGTCTGCTGGTCGTGGAAGCCGATCGGCGTCTTCGGGTTCTCGAAGTCCGACGGCTTGCGCGTCAGGATCCGCCCGCCGCCCACCGGAAAGAGGAAGAAGTAGCAGCGGTCGAGCGGCAAGTCGGTCTTCTTGTCCGCCGTCACGAGTTTTCGCTTGAACGTGATCGTTTGGAAGTCGTCTTCCACTCGGCCGTGCACGTCGTACAGCTGAAGGCTCGATTGATTAAAGGAATCTTTCGGGTGAAACGAACGTCCTGACGATCGGCAGGGTCGACGGCCGGCAGTTGGCGCCCGTACGCGAAGCGGTCCAACACGAACGCCTTCTTTCCGTACACCTGCAAGCCAGTGGGTGAACAGGCTGCAGAAGGGAGCAACGAACCCAGCCGAGGTACACGTCCGAATTGGTCATCTCGCCGTCCCGCGACCACCCGATGCCCGTCCACCTGCCCACTCCTTTCGACGCCACTTCGAACATGACCGCCTGCTCGCGGCGGTCGAACGCCCAGCGAGCGCGGTAGTCGCAGTCGTCCGTGCAGTTCGACGGGAAACGGAACTCGTTCTGGCACGAGTACGTGGGAATCTTGGCTGAAAGAAACAAGCGGACAGTCGAGCAAGAGAAGCAAGAAGAACTCACGAATCTTCGGCTTCGGCGGCTCGGAGCTCTCGTCCGTGCTCATCTGCCCGTTGCAGGCCCGAATGCAAATCTTTCGCGAGGAGATGAGCGGCGTTTCGATGTGCGGCGCGATGGAGCCGTCCTGAACAACCATGTGATTGAACACTCCTCTTCTCTTCCCTACCTTTGCCACGTCCCCGCCGTCGATCGGAAAGAGGAAGTAGTGGCAGTCGGCGTCCGAGTCGCCGAACGACGCGTCCTCGTCCACATCCTCCGTCTTTCGTTTGCGCAGGAAGGTCGCCTTAAGGACGCCGTCCACGTGCGTGCCCACCGCGTTGCCGCTCTTCCACGTCCTGCACCTCGTCCACCACCGGAATGTCTGCAGAAAAGATGGTTTAGCGGGAAGAAAGGAGTGTTCACTGACTGTAGCCGTCGGCGTGCATGTCCACAATGCTCAGCTGCTTGCCGTCCGTCTTCACGATCAGGAAATCGGCGTCGCCCATTCGGCCGGACGGCGAGAAGCCTGCAGATCGCATTGAATTGAAGGAAGAGAAGGAAGCGACCCACCGACTCCCGTCCATCCCTTCGTTCGGTTCATGCGCGTCTCCAGCGAGAACTCCACGTGGTCGGCTTCGGGCACGAACGCCCAACTGAGGCGGTAGAGGCAGTCGTCGTTCTCGCAGCGCGGCGGGTGGACGAACTCGCCGAAGCAGAGCATCTCCTCGTCTGCTGGTGGCATCTCGGCCGAATTGGCGGCCACTGGCGCGGCGGTCGTCTTCGGCGTTCGGCCGGTCGAGCGGCTCGTCTCCTCCTGCCCGCCAGCCACCGCATTTGCAGCGAGGGTAGTGAGTTTCTGGACGGTCTCCGCGTCGACTTCGGCGACCTTCGGGCAGTCGCCCCAATAGCGACAGGTTCCGTTCATTCGAGCGAACCCTTGAGCACACGAGCAGCCGGGAGCCGAGCAGCCTTGGCAGTCTTCTCGGTCGAAGATCGACGAGCAGTCCGCCTCGCAGTGACGACCGCACTCGTTGAACGTCTCGTTGGTCGGGCACTTCGACTCGATCACGCGCGGCTTCAGCGTGGACGGGCGGGCGGGGATCGTGCCGAAGTCGGTGGTCTCCGTCCCGTCAGCGTTCAGCACCCGCTCCTCGAGGTTCGGGCACTCGGACCAATGACGGCAGACGCCGTCGGAGTGGCGGACGAAGTTGTCGAGGCACGAGCACGCCTGTTCTTGACACGAGGCGGTGCAGGGATCGGTGTTGTACATGTTCTCGCAGGTCGGCTCGCACGCCACTCCGCACTTGGCCCACGTCTGATTGGCGGGGCACTTGGACGGCTCGGGCTGCACCGAGTGGCAGAATTCGAACGGCCGGCAGGGCGACTTCTCGTTCGCCTCCCGCACGAAACCCTCTTTGCACACACAACGTGGCTGCGGTCCACACGCCTTCGGACAGACGGGGATCGTCTCCCTGCAAAGAAGCATCAATCAAACAGAAGGACCTCTTCTTTTGCTCACGGGAAGGCGGTCCAATCGCACGAGGGCTCGCACTCACGAGAGAACTCGGGACATTCCGAATACTCTTCGTTCGGGCCACACTCCGCTGCAACCAAGCATGCAATGACTCCATGGATGGCCGAATGGACTCACAGCTGCCCGGCAGCGGGGTAGTGCTCAGGTAGTTGCTGACGATCTTTTGGATGTGCAGCGAGGGGGCGATCGTGTTCTCCGCGTCCAGGTCGAGGCTGTTCGCGTCTCTCGACTGAAAGAAGGCAGTCGTTAGAAGGAAGGGGGCAATCCACTCGCCTTCAACAACTCCGCACACTTCGCGCCCGCCTCCTCGTTCTTGAGGCCGATGGCCGCCCACGTGCCGTTCTGCAGCTCGACCACGAACTCCAGCTCCTCTTTTTTGTTGTCGTAGCGCCACTTCAACGAGTTCGCCTTGTTCTCCAGCGGGATGGTCGCGTAGTTGCTCGCCGCAGCCAGCGACTTGAAGATGGAGGCTGAAGAAAGCGGAGGGAATGAGGGGGAGGGATGGTAGGTCCTTACTCTTGTCGCATTTCCGTCCGAATCGCCCGGCCTTGGCAAAAACACGCGCCGTTCGAGCACTCGCCGTCTTTCTCCGCAGTCCGCATTCTCCGAGCAGTCGGCTGAAAGGAACGGAAGATGGTTGTGTGAAGGCATCTTCTTTCGCTCACATTGAGCGGACTGAAGGCCGACGACGGTTCCGTTCGATCCCTCGGCCAAGTGGGCGAGTTGGATGTCCGCGCACGAAACGAATTGCATCTCGCCGTCGGGCGTCGATTGGGTCAAACGGAGGACACACGCTTTGCACTCGAAGTTCGGCAGTTTGAGCGAGATCGACGATTTCCTGCAACCCGACGGCCATCAGTGGAGAGCGGAGGAGGGCGAACCCTTCGTCCTTCGAGCCGTCGGTCTCCTCGCCGTCCGCCGGCTCCAACTTGCCGAGGATCTCGTCGCCGCTGAGCACGTCAAACTTCGAGGGGCCGCTGATGTTGCTGGGGTTTGCCCACACGACTTCAATCACGCCGCCGGCCGTCAGCGTGGTCGTCGGGTCTGCAGAAGAAATTAGGCGTCGTGTGGCCCTTGTTTTGTTCATGTTTGCTTTGATTTGCTATCGTTTACGTTAAAAAAACTCAGGAGAGATTTTCGGTTTCCAACGAAAGCCTTGCAGCTGGTTGTAATGCGGGGATTCGCAGAGAGATGCACATCTTTACAGCCGACCGCAATTCGCGAGCTTATCCCAGCGACCTTCAGCCGTGAGTTATGGCGGGCGGTCGGAATTCCCGCTCGTCGTTATCACGACGACGCCGCTCCCACCCGTCCGGCCTTGACCCGCCCGGCAGCGAGTCGACCGCAAACCGCCGACTGACCCAATGGACGGCGGTTTAATGAGAAGAAATTCGGAAGTCGGCGGGAAGTCCGCGCGCTCAATTCGTTTTGTTTCGCGAACTAAATGAATCCCCCGGGAATCCGAAAGGAGCCGTCCACCCGTGACCTCGAAATCCGCAGGGAACCCACCGTTCGGTCGCTTCATCGTCGGGCACTTGGCCTCGGCCAGCCGCGTGGTCTTCGGGTCGCGTTCCATCAACCGCGACTGGGGCTGCAGCAGCCAGAGCTTCGGCGAGGGGTCGGCCGAAAGAACGACATCAAGAACGTGTGCCAGAAGGAAGGAGGCGAGCAGCAGGACGGGCGTCCTCCACCGAAGAATCATCGCGAGTTCGTCCAAGTGCCGGGTGGGTGGGGGACCTGAAGAAGAGGGGGGAATTGAAGGCGATCGGGCTCGTTTATCTCCTGCCCGATTGCAAAGGAGAAAGCAGCATCACGCTCATCCGCGCGCTCATTAGTCGACTCGTAAAGCGGCAAACTCGTCCGGCGAACGAGCAGCACGAGCGAGCAGGCGGGGGCACAGAAATGAGATGCCACCGACGAAAAGAAGGCGAGGGTGGAGGAGGAAGTGGAGGGACAATGCAAGAGAACAAAATGCACCAATTAGTGCAGCAGAAAGTGGAGAAATCTCTCGACTCCACGGGATTGGAGCACGGAAACCGTTGACCCGAATCCGGCGGCCCGCAATCCGCCAATTGGCTCCACTTTCCACGAGAGTCGATCGACGGAAGCCGCCCGCCGCTGCAGGAGACGAACGGGAATTCGAAAAGCGAAACATTCGCCGGCAGGCAGGCGGCAAGGAAGGTCGATTGTTTCGCGAACCCAACGGAAAGCCGAAGGTCGAAATCGCCGCGACTTCCGAGTGGGCGAAACAAAAACGGCGGCTTCTTTCCGACCGCTCGATTTCACTCTTCGTTCGCCTGTTTGACGAGTGGCGCCGCAAGGTACCCGAACGTTCGCCCGTTCGCCGATGTCCTCGAGCAATCAGCAAAAAGACGCGGGAATGCGGAGTTGTGAGCACTGGGGACATCCGAAGAGTGATGAAGAAGTGAAACGAAAGTGGAACAATAGGTGCAAGCTGCAAACATTGAAGCCATGTGCCAGCTACGCAATAGCTGCAACAATCCCGCCATCTGCACGACCAATGACCAAACGGTAGCGAAGAAAAACAGAAGACCGCGGAGATCGCCGGCGAGTCGAAAGTTTTTTGCGGTCGCTGCGGAAGAAACCGTGAAAATCCGCTTTGGGATCGCCGGGGGAGGAGGAGCGGCGCCGAAATCGTACAGAAATCGACCGAAGACGTCGACGAAATCCGCCGCGCGGTCACCTTCCAATTTGTGCGTTCCGTCGTTCATCTCCGCTGCGGGTGCCGCCCGCGAGGAGGAGCGGCGGCGGCATCGCTCGATTCACCTCTCGACTGCCCGCCCCGCCGCCGCCCGCTGACCGTCGGCGAGCTCGAGATCCGCCCGCTGATAAGCCGGGCGGGCGGCGAGTGATCGCGAGCTTCTTTCACGAAGCGCCCGCCGATCGGACGGCGAGGTCAGCCGGCCGCGGTTGGCAGCCTGCCGACGATCGTCGTTGTTGTAAACCAGAAGAAAGACACAATGGCGATGACCCCCGCCTTCTCATCAACCCGCCTTCAATTAGCGATCACGTACGGAAACTGATGGACGGCGGAGGGGCGGCTTCTTCACTCGTCGTTCACGACTTTCAGCCCCGCTTTCTCGTTCGTTCGTTAGGCGGATGATCTCATCTCATTAGAAGCAAAGGAGGATGCGAAAGCCGGACAGTTTTTTCTGCTCGTTGCCCGATTTCGTTGCGCAGATCGAAGCGAACGGACGGATTGCGGACGGCGAACGTCGCTTCGGATCGCCGTCTTATCACTCCCGCCCGCCCGCCCGAAACATCCCGAAGGCGCAAATCGCATTCGAATCGACGCGCCCGCCCGCCGCTTCGCCCCCGCTGACCGCCGGCATCGCTCGAATTCGCAAATTCGTGACACAAACGACGACGAGCGCGCACCGGCGAGTGACCTTTCGGCTTTGCGAAGCAGCGAATTAGGGCCTCCGAACGAACGGACGAGCGTCTTCTCATCCGATCGCAATTCGCAGGGATGATGAGTTCATCACGAAACAGCCGTTCGCGCGAGCAAGAAGACGGGCGGAAGTGACAATCCGGCGGCCTTTCGGTTGAACGAAGCCGGAGACCGGTTCACCCCAAACCGTCCGCTTTCGTTTGCGAAAGATCGAACGGCAAATGGTCCGGAAAGGCGACAAACGGAGGAAACGGAAGAAGGGGAGATCAAGACCTCAATCCGCAGCTTTCCTTCGGATCAACAGGCGACAACTTCTTGCAAGCACGTGCTGATCGGCCGGCGAGCGGGCGGACGGAAGAAAGCGAGTGAAAACGGGCGGTCATAATTGGATTTAATTGGCGTCTTCTTCCTCCTCAAAAGGGGAACATCTCCGTTCGCCCGTCGACTCACTTCTTTCGCTTCCGACCGAGCGGAGAAGTGGGTGAATTTCACCTCCCGCAGCGACTCATAATTGCATCAACCTGCCGCTCGCTGCACCCCGCCGCCGTCCTGTTGGGTTGAATAATTTAGAAGACGATCAAGAAACTACGTTTTATTCCAAACAAAAGTGAGTACAAACGGGCGTTAAGGTTGGTTCAAGCGTTCGAATAGAAGGTTGTCGTTCCACTCGACCGTCGTGTCGATCGTAATCTTGGTGTTCATTTCGAGGTGAGAGGAAGTCGTCCGCGTACGTGATCTTCGCGCTCTCTTCCCGCCCGTACGGGGTTGTGTGGACGGCGAAAGAGACCGTCTTCTGCTCGTCCGGCCGCTCCAGTCGGGAGTGCCAATCGCTTTCGTATTTCTAAAGACGACCCTTACACTACTCGAGTAGAAGCGAACACCCACCGTCTTTGCGGCCAGCGAACCCGTCCAGTTCGAGACGATGGCCAGTTTGCGCATGAGCGGCCGAGCGCGGTCGGCGAATGCCCGCAGCTCGCGGAAGCGGCTGCACAGGCGGTCGGACAGTCGTTGGGCGTAGATCTGAACGGAAGCAAAGGAATGAAAGGAATGGTAGGTGGAAACAAACCGCCGTCTCGTTGCTGTCCGTCTCCTCTTGGAACCGGACTTCGTACTCGTCGAGATTTGCGGCGAAAACCTTCACATCAGAGAAGTAAGTGAGGGCTTCGTTGATTGAGTCCGCCGATCCCCGCACGATCAACTTCTTTAGTGAGTCTTGTGTGGGACATTCCTCACTGAAAGGAGAAGTAGAAGATGAATGAGGAGGAATGTCGTCGTAGAACTCACTCAGCAATCGAGGCGCCTCCAGCATCGTTCGAGAGGTCCAGACACTCGATCCGATGAGGGAAGGATGTCGCGTAAAGGAACTGCAAACAAGCAAGAGGTCTCATTCATTCAAAAGAGAAGGGAGTCACATTGTCCTCGTGTTGGAGAGGACTTGAAATACCGCAACGTCAATCGGGGCACTTCCTCGTGGCTCAGGAATTTCGGATCGCATTCCAAATGGATCAAGTGTGGAGCCATGTTTTGGAGAAGGAGCACAAAGTTCTCCTCATGAGTGGGCTTGTAGGCAATCAGGTGAGTTGCTCCTGCAAGCATTCCTTCAATTGAATAAAGAATGAGATTGAGGAGAACCTTGAGATCTCTCCATTAGGCCCGTGATGCGGGCGAAATTGCCAAAATCTCCGAAATGCCCGCATAATCTAAAGCAAAGGAAAAAGAATCCAGTGAGCTCCATTGCCGACAGCCTGCTCACCGAAATCCTTGCGGTTGGATAAGATCCAGAAGGGCGAAGGTGCACTGATCGCTGTAGCGAATGCGTGGGCCGTCCGCTCCGGAGAGCTGCCACTCGAACTCTCCGCCGATCTTATTTTGGAGCGAGAAGTCGCGGAGGAGATTGCGGAGGATCGGAAGGGACGAGCGGCTCAACAACTGAATTCCGCCGAATGATCACTCGCGTTCCTCGTGGTGGACCTTCGACGAACCGTGAATCGAAGGAGACTCTCCTTGCGGACGATCTGGTTCGTCTCGCGTCTCGTGAAGCAGCGGGCGAGTTGGCGCCCGAACGCGATCTTGCACTCGACCCGCAGGCGGGGAGGCGGCCGGCGGGGGCGTTTGGGCGGCGATTCGGACATCCCGACGGCTGCAAACATGCGGAGTGATCGGGTGATTCAATTGAAAGTATCGCCTCAAAGCGAAGGTCCAACGACCACAAACAAGCACTCGAGATTCCGAAGAGAGTGGTGATCTTTATTGAGTACACGTCGAGTGCAAAAGCGAGTTGAATGTGGCCGAGGGTCGATCGAAAGGGGCGATCAGCAATGGCTCGAGCCGCGCACCGCGAACTGGATCTTCTCCTCGAGCATTGGAGGTCCTGAAAAGCGAGTGGGCGAGTGGAATGAGCGATGGAACCCACCTTCTTGTTGTGCTTCCGCTCCAAGTCGGCGTTCTCCGCGATGAGCGCCTTCAGCTCGTCCGTGAGCTTTCGGTTGTACTCCTGCTGACTCTCCAGGCGGGACTTCAGCGACCTGAACACAAGAAGATAGAGGATTGGGCACGGAAAAGAGAACTCACTCCTTCTTCTCGTTCATCTCGGCCAGCTTGAGGCGGTGCTCCTCGCGCAGGTTCTCAATGAATTGGATGATCGCCTCCGCTGCCTGAACGCAGGAGAATGAGCGTGGGGATGAAGAGACCACCTGCCTTGGTCTGTTTGTCGTGCCCGCTCTGGAAGAACTGCTTGAAGGCGTCCGCGATGGCCGTCGAGTGGACGTTCCGCTTGCGGAGGTCGTAGTGGGCGCGCGCCAAACGATCCCTCTCCTCCGTCAGGTCGTCCATTTGCGATGCCTCGAGTCCTGAAGGAAGGGAATGGACGAGAAGGCGGGTGTGCACGTACCGGTCGGACGCATCGTTTTGGCGAGGTTGGACGACAAGCAGACGAGCAACTTGCGGCACATCTCCTCCAGGTAGATCGACTTCATGAGGGCGAGCGCCCCGCCGTCCTCCCAGTGCTCCTTGTCCGTCCGCAGGTCGGCCACGTTTAGCGGAGTGATCGGACTGCAAGCACGAATGAAGAACGGAGAATGGACGAGGGGACCCACGCGTTCAGTTGGAGGATCGAGAAGAAGCGCGACTTCGACGTGTCGATCGCGTCCTCGCTCGCGTTCCCCATCGCGTGGTCGGCGGAGGTCGTCATCGCGCTCGTCGGCTGCAATTCGCGAAGAATTCCTACTCTTGTTCAACTCTCACATCAACAGAAATAAGGTACGACAGGCGGCAGAAGACGCGTGAACGGAAGTCACATGACATGAAGAAGCAAAGTAATCCATTTATTCGCGATAACCGAGAAAATTCTGTACAACACAACAAGGAAACGAGTGTACACCGAAGCCTATTGCCTAACATCGTCCCGGACTCACGAATCAAAGCTTCTGCCACCGATGGGGCGGCCAGATGATTCGAGTGGCCTTCGCGAGCAGAAGGCCGTTGTTCACCGCCCCGAACACCTGGGAGTCCATCGCGTTCTCGGGATTGTCCGCTCGCACCCACTGAAACGAACAAAAATGAGTGAGAGCACGAATGAGGATTGCGAAGAGTACATAGTGGTTGTGCGGGACCACGAGTCGCGTCTTGTCCTTCCATTGGACTTGCCGGCCGGGCGTCGCGACTATCCGCTTGATGAACACCCGCTGCGGGTCTTTCGGCGACCTGAACACGAGAGAGAAATGAACGAAACAGCGTGTATTCGGACGGCTTACGTGAACACGAAGACCTGACCTTCTCGCGGCTTCGTGTACAACCGCGAAAGCCACACGACGTCGTTCTTCCACCAGTTTCGATCGGAGCCGCGGAGTGTTGGCTGAAACAAACGAGCGGTGGAAAAGATGGAAGGTTGAAACCGACCTCCATCGACGCGCCGTCCACGAAGCCGGGACTCCCGACGCCCTCGAGGAACGCAAGCGGCACGCAGACGACGCCCACCGATTTCAGGACGAATTTGACGACGTTCATCGCTGGATTTTCTCCCGATTCATCTCCGAGATGCCCGTGAAGTTCACCAAACAAGTGGAAAACAGACGCCGAACGGAGTGATGAGCGCAGTTTCCGCTCATCGAATTTCTGGCGCCCTTCTTGTCGCTTGTCGAGCGTCAAGTTGTTGGTTTGAGATCAAGCGCGAGTAATCGCTTGCCAATTGCGGACGATCTTGTAGTGGCAGAGCAGCAACAATCACAGCAATCGTTGAGGTCCAACGAGCAAGATCCCTGCTCGTGGAAGAAATCCCAACGGTTTATTCCTCCCACTTGGTGTTCTGTCCAATCTTTGCTGTAGAAAGTTTGTTCGCATGTTCCAGGTCCTTCTACGAACACAATGAATCCTATTGTCCGCTCATTGACGGTCATCAGACAGGCTGTCCGCTTCACGATCAGCGGGTTTGTTGATGTCCACCTTCCGGTCACAATTTCAACAAACAACGAGGAGAATGAATCACCCGCATCCGAACGAACTTTGGTCGACGGGCGGGCAGACGAGTGCATTTTGCAATTGGAATGTCCGTGCAGAAAGAAAGACGAAACGGCCTTCTTTCCCAAGGCCAAATGACTCACTGCCGCTCGGTGTCCTTGGCCCTGCCGGCAGGCGGAAGGGCGAAAGGAAGGAGAACAGGTGCCTTCGTCCTCCCGGCCGGTTGCAAACCGCCGATCGAGCGGCTCCCGTCTGAACTCCCGCCTTCCGCCGTCCGACTTGTGATCTTTCCGGCCGGTGTGGGAATTCCGGTCCAGGATGTCACGTTCCCTCATTTGTATTCCTTGTCTTGTCGTATATTCGATGAGTGTGCGGAAGGACCGCCTTTCGGCCATTCCGACGGCCTCCCGGCTTCCCATGACTACGCCGCTGATTATTCGCTCGGAGGTCAGCGGACGACCGCCCTCCGCCGCCGCTCATTTCACCTCCTTTTGCAACGAAGCGAATCGCCCGCCGCCGTTTGAGTGATGCGCTTCGATGACGCCGATCGCCGCCATCGGGATTTCGGCGGACAAATCGCCCGAATGTCCACCCGCCCGCCCGCCCGCTCGCCCGCCGGCTGGTCGGCTGTGCGTCCCCCGCGAACGGCGAGAACTCGGAGTGAAATCACGCGGCTTTTTGATCAAAGCGGAGTGAAGATTCCCGCGTTTCCTCTTCGAAGTTCGCAGATGATTTCATTTGGAGGAAACTCGACGGTCGCGTGTGAGTCACGGCGAGAACTCCCGCTCCCGCGCTCTTCTTCCTCCTTTTTGTACCCGAGAAACAAGTGCGCGTTTGCTTCCCGCTTCCCGAACCGCCCGCTTCCAAAACGGGCGGCGGTCTGCAGCTGCCGTCCGTCCGTCCGTCCGCTCGCGTGTTTGTTTGATCTCCTTCCAACTTTTGTGTTTCGGTTGGAGTGACCGCCGAGCGCCCGCTTCCTTCTTATCGCTTTCGATCGCGCCGTCCACGCGCGAGGTCAACGGCGACGCGTGATTCACGGCCGTCTTCCTTCCGCTTGCGATCATAGTCGGATTGACCGCCCTTCGTTTAGAGCATGCGGTTCTCCCTCGTCTTCGCCTTCTGCCTCCTCTTCCTGGCCGTCCACTCGGTGAGGGCGGACGAGGAGGGAGGGGATTGGTGAGTGGCCATTCGGTCGACTCCAACGAACTCCCTGCTTGCAGGTGGGATCGATTTGTAACTGGCAGTGAGCTCGAAACTGCATGACGCCGCCGATTTCCTCAAGGAGAAGGGCGGTCCGGCCGTGCGCGAGAAGTTCGACTCCGCAAAGCAGAAGCTGCAGGACCCGCAGACACACGCCGACGTGCAGCAGTGGTTCAAAGAAGTTCGTTCTTCCTCCCCTCCCCCGCATTCATCCCCCGTTTTCAGAAAGTGTTCCCCGTCGTGGAGCAGAAGTTCAACGAGGCGAAGACCTTCTTCAACGAAGAAGTCAGCCCCGAGGTGCAGAAGATCTACGAGGCGGCCGTGGAGGGCTCCGAGAAGGTGAAGGAGCGCGAGGCCCAAAAGGAGTGATCTAGACCGCCCGTTTGATCGCCCTTTCCCGACGGGTCCTCGATCGGCTCAACCGTCTGCCGTGTACATAGACGAACGTCTCCTTTTTTCGACTTCCGATTCGATGCCATCAGTGCTCTCATTTCTCTCGTTTGTTCGAACAGTAAAACTTGTGAACCGTTCACTCCATCGATCGGCAAAACGAAGTTGTGCGCTTTCGGCCGTGAAGACGAAATACAATCGTTTCTATCGTTCTGCAACCTCGAACACAGAAGAATGCCCACCGTTGAACACACGTACCGAGAGAAAGCGGAGCGTCGAGCGGAGTGTCCGGCAGAAATCGACGCCTTGGGTTCTTCGCTCACTCACCACGGCCCTTCCCGCTTCTTTCGCCGCCTTCCCCACGCGATCGCCCGGCTGACCATCGTTTTCGGTCTGTTTTAGGCCCGTTCTGCCCGCATTCTTTCCGTCAACTACTTCCCGTCTTCGTTCAGCCATGCTCTCGCACCGCGCTCTCCGGCCGGGCGTCGCGAAGCGGACGGGCTACGTGCTGGACGACCCCGTGCTCGAGGGCGACGTCCTGCACAACGTCTTCTGCCCGGAGACCCAACTCGTCTACTCGCTGGACACGCGCACCTACCAGGACGTGATGAAAGTGATGGACCACCACCAGCGGAACCTCGAGCATCAGCTGGTCGACGCGACGCTCAAGATGTCCGACAAGCTGATCTTCACGCACGACGAGGCGCTCGCGGTGGTCGACTTCGTGCGCGACGGGCAGGAGAGGGATCTGCTCACGTACTACGGCCAGAAGTGCTTCCGCACGCGCGCCGTCTTCAACGAGGACCTCACGGCCGTCTTCACCGAAATGTTCGGGCAGGTGGCCGTCAATTCGGAGAATTTCCACGTGAGTTTTCCCTTCCTTTCTTCCGTTTATTCCGTGCTCTTTGCTTCAGATGCTGGAGGAGTTCCCGACGCCGAACGTCGAGATCTTCTGCTACTTCACGTTCGAGGTGGCGCCCAACAACCGGCTGGACGTCTCGCTGCTCAAGCTGCTCGACGTGAACCCCATCGACCAGTCGTTCGTGTGGCAGGCGCCGTGGAACAAACGCCGGACGGGCGCCGCCGCCTTCGGCCACGAGGACGACGAGGTGGAGCTGGAGACGACGCTCGGCGAGAAGATCGGCGTGAGTTCCCGTCCTTCCGTCCGTCCACTCCTTCCTTCCCTTCCAGATCACGGCCGATCAGCCGGCGCTTGATCACGGGCCTCACTTCCGTCTTCCTGCCCGACCTGCCGCACCTGACCGCCCTTCTGCCCAAGTACAACAAGTACAAGAACCTGGCGGGCATCAAAGGCGCGCGTGGATCTTCTCTACTCGGACTTCCTGAACGCGCACATCGTGATCGAAAAGAAGCTGAGGAAGGCAACGCTTCTTCCGCACGTTCAACCCGCTGGAGCCGTCCGATGGACTCTCCCGCGTACGTTTCTTTTCGCTCTCGCTGTGGATTATTTCGCCCGTTTTGCAGTTCAAAGTGGACATCTATTCAGACGACAATCCAAGTTCGGCTTCTACACGGAGCCCTCGCTGCACCTCGTGGCGGACCCGCTCGGCTTCCTCGACGTCATCAAATACTTCGGGCAGGAGTTGCGTGCGCGCGAGAAGCACTTCGAGCTGCCGATCAGCGACCGTCTGGGCGGCCTCCAACGACAAGCGGCAGCTGGCCGACCTCGGGATGGTCACCCGCTTCGAGATCGTGGGCATCGGCGACCCCAAGTCGCAGGCGGAGGTCGTCGAGTCGATCAAGAAGCCGATGGTTTGTTTCTTCTCCAGCTGCTTTGCGTCTCCATTCTCGCGTGTTCCAGGACCTGAAGAGCGGCGGCGTGGTGGTGGACGAGAAGCGGCGCCTCGTCTACTCGCAGTTCTTCCACGGCTGCGCCTTCTACCTGCCGAAGAACACGATCGCCGAAGATGGAACGCCCAAGTACAAGACCGGCGACACGCTCATGTTCCGCGCCGTCCGCGTCGACGATCCCGCAAGTTCCTTCGGCTTCTTCGACTAATCGAGGGGATTCTTGCAGGATTTCATCCGCCCCACGTTCCAGATCATCAACCATCAGGTGTACACGAAGAAGTGGATGTGCGAGTACAAACGAGACACCAAAGAGGTGACTCCCTTCTGTCCTCCTTTCCACTCCTCATCCCTCTCGTTGCTTCCAGTTCATCGTGGAAGCCAACTACAACAAGACGCTCCACTGCTTCGAATCGGAGACTTTCGGCTACATTCCGGCGGCCACGCGCGAGGAGCCGCCCAAGCCGAAGAGCGAGGAGCAGTTCCCCTACTTCGTGAGCGCCTCCATCAACGACGGCCTGTACGCGCAGACGGTCCTCTACCGCGGCCGCGTGCACAAAGTGAAGCCGTCCGCCACGGTGAGTCCCCTTCCGTCCCTCTCGCTTCGATCATCCCCTCGCTTGCAGAAGCCCTAAACACGCCTTCTTTCTCCACTCGCCGGAGATCTCGACCACACACATCAAAGGCTTTAAATCGCCCGTCCCTTGCTCATCGTTACCAGTTCCTGTTGTTGTTACCCGAATTGTTAATCTGCCCATTCGATTGCTTGGTGCTTAATAAACTTAACTTAACGAAGATCGGACGTGTTTATTCAAACAAACGAAACGGAGCAATCAATAGCAAGGACCCGTGATACAAAAGAACACAATCTGCTCACTTCATCTTTCGTTTGGTGAATTTGGAGTCGACGAGGCGGGCGCCCAAGCAGAGGACGAGCAGGTAGACGAGGAGCGAGGAGAACTCCCGCACGGGCGTCTCGAGGTCCAGCAGTTTGCGCGAGTAGTTGAGGAAACCCGTGAGCAGGTTGGCGGCCAAGAAGAACTCGCCGCCCCGTCGGGAGATCGCCGAGTGGAGCGTCGCGCCCTCCGCAATGGTTGGGCGCCGTTCTGATTGCGGGCTGCAAGAAGTTCGAATGAAGGTTGGAAGGAAGCCTGACGCCACTCACTCCAACAACCGTTGATACGCGAACATCACCAAAGACGACCACGTGGGAGATCAGGAGAATCAAGACGGAATACGCCAAGTTGGCCGCCCTCCTCGACGGACGCCCGACCAGAAGGAGGAGGTTGTACGAGGCGAGCAGGAAGAAGACGATCTGCAGAAGCCGGATGGTCGCCGTCTTTTTCCACGGGCCGTCCCTTCGAAAGACGACCCTCCATTGGTCCACAACTCCGGCCGGGCTAAAAGAAGAGCATGAAAGAGAAGGCAAACAGCAGAACGAACGTGTAGGAAAGTGGGCGATCAGATACGCGGCCCCGAAGATGAAGAAGTAGCCGAACAGGGAGCACAGCCCCTCGCGGTTGGCGTCCAGAATGCCCGCACGCGGCCGCTCCACGTCCAGCAGCCACTCCTCGAACGACGTGCAGAGCAGAAGCAGCGAGTAGAAGACCGCCGAGCACGAACGAGGCGACCGGAACGACGAGCGGTCGTCCGGGAAGGACGGACCTCAAAGAAGAGATGAACATCTAAAAGACAGCCCGTCATTAACCGTTCCACTAACCACCGACAACTCACTTGAAGAACGGCGAGTGTGAGGAAGAAATTCCAGTGGGTTCCGTACTCGATCGGGTCTTGAAAGTAGCCGGAGACGGCGATGAAGAGCGAGCGGGCGCCGCCGATCAGCAGGAAGATCAGGAAGCGGGGCCATCGACCTTCCTTCGCCTTCTTCTCTCCCGTCCTTCCGGAGGTCGGAAGTGAGGAGCGAGAGCGCGTGGACGACCACGAAGAGGCCCGTCCCGAGGTCCATCGGCGAGCAGCCGAAGGTGCGCGTCTTCTCGAAGCGGCGCGGGAAGATTCGCGTGTCCACGGCAGCGATGACGGCGGCCGTGCTCAAGGATCGCCACCCTTCAATCCACGAGGAGTTCGAACAATCAACGAAGAGAACTCACTTGAAATCCCAGAGGACGGAATGCCGAGAGCTCCGAATGGCCGTCGGGTTCGCCCACAGCAAGCAGCAGACGAAAGCCAAGAAGATCGTGAACGGAAGGACGAAATCGCTGAGGATCGTGTGCACGAGCAGCGGGGGCAGCACCAAGCAGACGAATTCGAAGGCGAACTGAAGGGCACGAGTTCTGCAATCAAACGATCACTAACGTTGAAGAGCAGAAGGCAGCCGCGTACCCAAAGGAGCGGGCGGGAGTGAAGCGAATCACGCAGAAGTGGTGGGCGGCGGCGAGAGCAGCATCGAGAGCACGATTCCCGTCAGTTCGGGCCATTCGGTGGCTCCCGCTTCGACCCGTCGACTCCATCCTTTCGTTCACTGGCCATGCACACTGCAACGAGGCAAAAATCACACGAAGGTTACTCGAAAGAAATATCAGCGGTTAACTCTTTCTCGTTTCAACCCTTCCTCTTCAGCTGCAGTCGATTGCTGTTTATTCAATCAGAAGCAACGTGAGCACCACTTAGACGAGGGGAATAAATACAAGAGGGAAGTGTAGACCTGATGCAACAGTGGAAAGGCGTGGAAGTGACTAGAAAATGTTCAAATGACCCGAACAATCGAGGGAATAATGCTGCAGTTTGTGGAGGAATCGTGTGGAATCGGGGAAATGCAAAGAAACCAAGGGGAAAGAGCGGGGAAAAGGCGGCGAGAGGAACCGGTACTTAGCGAATTGCACAGACGGAAAGGAAGGAACGGCGGCCGCCTCACGGGATGTTCGACCCGTTCACCCGCGAGCAGCAGTGCGACGGCGGGACGGCGAAGTCGTAGACGTACGAGAGCCGCGACTGGAACTCGCGGGCGCACAGGCGGCCGGTCGTGCGGATGGAATCGGCGTACTCGTGCATCTGCCGCTTCGAGTGCTTGTGCGTGACGAGGTAGCGGTTGTTGCAGCCGCGCGAGATGTACTCCGTGTCGAAGCGGGGATCGTGCACGTACTTCACGTTCACTCCGGCCAGCCACACGCCCACCGACACGTCCTCGCTGCGGTAGTAGCGGAGGAGGTGCGTGTGGTCGGCGATGAAGGCGGCCAGCGAGTGGGCGAGCACGTAACCGCCGCCCAGGTGGTAGGGCAGGTAGCGGTCCTGAACACACAACTATCAGCAACCAGCAATGAAAGGAGGACGTACACAGACGACGTAGCCGGGCTCCTTGTACTTCCCGCGGCGGAAGGGCTTCGCGCGTCCGTCGAGGAAGCCCCAGTAGAGGTGGGGATTCTCGACGTCTCGCAGGGCCTGAAACGGAGAAGATGGAAGAAAGAACCGATGAACGGACGCACCTTGAGGAGATGCCCGACCCGCACGAAGCTGTCGGTGTCCGTCTTCATCACGTACTTGAAGTCGTGGCTCTTGACGACGCTCTCGATCGAGTAGGCCGTCTTCTTCGAAAGGTTGTCGAAGGAGTCCACGAGCTTCTCGATGAAGAGCAGGTCGCCGTGCTCTTCGTGCTCGGCCTCCAGTCGTTTTCGTTCGTTCGCGGTCGTGTTCTTCGTGCCGACGGCAAAGAAGGGCCGCACGTCCGCCGGCGAAAAGCTCCCCGCCCGCAGCCACGTCTCGCGCACCGTCTGCCGCTCGTCCACGTTGCCTGCAGGAATGAACGAAGAATCAAAGGGACGAAAGACGGCTTACCGGGCGCACTCATGATCAAAATGATGAGGAAGGCGGACGGCTTGGGGCTCGTCGGACGAGGTGCCGAGCAGGGCGAGCGGTTCGGACGCCCGCACTTCGCCGTCCACCGTCTTCTCGCCGCTCCAGCGGCCCAAGTAGAAGACGAGGACCTGGACGAGCACGAGGGACGTGACCCAAACCGGCCGGTGGCGAATGGCGAACCGCATCTTCCCGCCGTCTTCACCCTTCAAACGAGCATGAAGGAAACAGAAAGCGGGGCAGAACTCAAAATAACCAAGCGAGTCGTGAACACATGAGTGAGGTTCAAAGGGCGTGTACTGACCAGGGAATATCTTTATTCGTCTTCTTCGTATCTACACTCGAGAACACACTTCGGAAGGGGACGATCGCCATGATCACAGGACATTCCAACCGCGAGGAAGTAGAATATGCGAAGAAGAAAGGGGGGATTGAGCCGTACGCAGCGAACAAACAAGGGGGAGGGAAGGGGAATCAACTGATGAGAAGACCTGTGGATTTATTCGCAGCCAACGGTCAGTCAGGAGGACGAGGAGATGATCACGTAGCGCACGACCAGTCCGAGCACGACCACCGACGCCATCATGACTGCGTTCGCCACCAGCGTCGAGCCCTCTCTATGAGACTGTCTGTAAGTGAAGAAACACGCGTCTTTGGTCGTTCCTAATGGTTGGGAAGCGAAAAGCGAGGCTTTTGAACAGAAAGCGGACGGACAGGAGCGAAGCCGAACGAAATGCTCACGTTTTGGGCGCCCTCGCTCTCCGACGCGGCCGTCTGCTCGCTCATCCCCTGCAGACGGCGCTCCTCCTCCAGCTCCGCGCGCAGTTTGGCCGCCAGCTCCTCGAAGACGGCGCAGAAGACGGGATCGCGGAGGTTGTACTCGCGGGAGCGGCGCGCGAGCAGCTTCTTCTCCTGCGTCGTCGTGTTGATCGAGCCCAGCGTTTGAGCCGTCTCGCTGAAAGACGAGGAGATTGGGCAGGATCGAAAGGAGAACTCACTTCATGAACGACATCAAACCCGTGAGGATCGACGAGACCGTCCACGACGGATTCCAGGCTGCAAACGAGAAGATTAGGTGGATGGAGGAGGAGCAGAAACGCTCACTGTCCGGGTGGAAGTCGGAGATCGACAGGCAGAGGCGGGTGTTCGTTTGGAAGCGGCCGCTCGGCGTGATCTGAACGGCGACCAGTCAGCTAGAAGCCTTCAACCAGCCACTCACCATGTAGATGGACGGCGGGCGGAACGGGAAGTCCGCGGGGAACACGAATTTGCCGTGGTAGTAGCCGCCTGAACGGAAGGCGGTGAAAGAAGAACAACCCGCTGCGAACTCACCATCGTACGGAGTGTCCGGCGCTCCGAAGATCACGTAGTGCCTAAACGAACGGAAGATGAGGAAAGAAGGAAGGGCAAGAACCCACCACTCCAGAATGTCCGACTGGAGCGGAGCGGCGATCGCCTGCAATCCGAACGGTCGAATGGAAGCAGAAGAGGAAGGGGGGAACTCACGTAGGGGACGGGGTCCTTGACGAGCTTCTGGTAGTCTTTTTTCAGCCGTTTCACCGCGTTCAGCGACGGGCCGCCCATCTTCGCTGCGAGTCGGTCGGAAGGCGAACTGCAAGCACGCGCACTCGATCAACGACCGCCGTCGTTGCGAAGAGCGAAAGTAATCAGTCGGCCGATCGGACCGTCGGGTTGGCGGCCGAGCGGAAAGTGAATTCGATTTATGCAAACTGCCCCCAATAGATTAGTCGTCGGTACAAACACTCGAGTCCAATTTGGCCGTGGGTTCGGGGAGGAAAAGTCGTGAGAGTTCTGGGAAAGACGAAAGAATGCGAGCAAGCGGGGAATCCCAATGGTTGGAGCGAATCGCTTCCGAAAGTGAGGTTCGAAGGGCGGGGGAGGCGGAAGATCACGAGTTCTCCGTCCTCCGTTCGATTATTGCGGCGTGCGGCGAACCCGCGAGCCGGAGGAGGGCGGCGGCGGCAGGAAGGGCATCGGGCCCCCGCCGCTCGACGACGCCGCCGGCTTCGCTCCACTGCCGCCCGACTTCTTCAGGCCCTGCAAACGAGAAGAGGAAGGATCAAACAATCAACTGGAATGACTCACCCCAATGTTGACGGTGATCGTCTGCCCCTCCTTGAAGCCGAGGTCCAGTTTGGGCGTCGCGTCCTCCTTTGACGAGCTCGTTGTCTCGCTTCACGGACTTGAAGTGGTCCTGGACGGCGACGTTCAGATCGAACGAGTCGCCCCGATCTCCGAAGCCTGAACAACGGAAAGATGACGTCATTCGACGAAATCGAAGCTCACCGATGCCCACGAAGGCCGTCTGGCCGTTGTCGTTGCGGAGGCGGACGACGAAGTAGCGGGAGGAGTCGCTGACCGCCTCGAAGTCCACGCCGTTCGGCTCCTCGATCGGCGCCTTTGCGTACAAAAGGCCTGCATTCGATTCGAACAATTGAATGGACGGAAGAAAGAAACGAACCCGTGTTCTTGTCCTCCAGCCGAATCTCCAGCTTGTCGCCGATCGAAACCAAACGAAGCCGCCCGGTCCAATCGGGGGCCGCGAGGTTCCACTCGGACGCCCTGAACGAAGGATGAGCGGCGGATTGGGAGGGATCGCTTGCTTGTGGCCGGTCGTCACGCCCAACGGCGGGATGCGGAACATGAACACCTCGCTCTTGACCAACAACACGCGCTCGTACACCTCCATTCCGCACGGGATTCTTCGCCCGATCGGAGCGGACGCGTTCGTTCGGTCGGCCGCCGTCGTTCTCCGATTTCTGACGTCCACGAGTTCTCGTCGGCGAAGCGGAAACTCCGTTCGTTCGACGCGAATCGTTCGGCCGAACACTCCGCCCGACCGATCGGAAAATTCGCCTTCGAGTGCGCGTTCCTCCCTTCGCCGCCCCACGGGTCCCGAGTGGAACGAGTAGGTCGGCGGCGTCCTCCCCGCTTTTCACGTGCCACCCGCTGGATTTGGGGACCTCCCCCGTCGCTTTCATCGTCGTAGTTTGCTGTAAAATAGAGGTGTTTTTGGGGATTTCCTTCTTATTCGAAGGATTCTGCGGGTTGTCCTCGAATTCTTCCGCCGTTTTATCCCCAAAAACACGTGGATTTTCGTCGTTTTTGAGCCCGAATTCCAGCCATTTTTTCCCGATAATCGGAAAAAGTCTCGAGCATTCATCCTTCGTTCGATTCTCGCGTTATCGTGCCGAATTCTTCAACTATTCTTGTCCAACCAATCCGATTGTTTGCAGGTTATCTTGCGATGTCCAATGGCGAGGGCTTCTTGAGACGCCCCACGCCCCGGTCATCCTCGCCGCCGTTCTTCACTCCCGTAAGCCCTCCGTCCTCCGATTGCTCTCAATTGATTCGATTGCAGAATGGATCTCCGCACAAGACGCCCACGAAGTACCGGCCGGACGGCGGCGATCGCTACATCCCCGTGCGCGAGTCGCCGGCCAAGCGGGAGATCAAGTGGGCCGCCATGTCCGCCTCCCCGCTGCACGAGATCAACGCGAAGCGAGTGCCCGCCGACACGCACAACCGCGAGCAGACCAGCCCGAACATGGCCAACTCGAACAACGCGGCGGCCAACTCCAACCCGGTGGAGGACCACTCCCACGGCACGCTCATGCACCAGGTCCTCCTGCAGAACGAGCTGCTGAACCACACGAACGTGGACATTCGGGTGAGTCTCGCAGGATCCTCTTCCGTTCATTGCTGGGGGAATTCCAGAACGATTACGACGGCTCCGAAGTGCGCGTGATCGAGCGGCAGCGCTGCGAGCCCCTCTTCCTCTACGGCCACCACACGCCCCAGCGGTACGGGGTCGCCTCCTCGTCGACGGTCTTCTCCTCCAGCCCGCTCTCGGTCGACAGCCGCCGGCTGCTCAAGTCGCCGAGGAAGGCGCAGCGGAAAGTGCCGAGGAATCCCTACAAAGTGAGTCCCCCCTTCTCGTCCGTCAATCCCCTCCTTCTTCTTCTGCAGGTCCTCGACGCGCCCGAGCTGCAGGACGACTTCTACCTCAATCTCGTCGACTGGTCCTCGCTGAACATGCTCTCCGTCGGCCTGAGCACGTGCGTCTACCTCTGGAGTGCGTGCAACAGCCAGGTGGTCAAGCTGTGCGACCTGGCCCAGGAGAACGACAGCGTCACGTCCGTCCAGTGGGCCGAGCGGGGCGAACTGCTCGCCGTCGGCACGCAGAAGGGCAACCTGCAGGTGTGGGACACGCACACGCAGCGGAAGGTGCACGAGATGGGCGGCCACCAGTCGCGGATCGGCTGCTTGGCGTGGAACGCGGACACGATCTGCTCGGGCTCCCGCGACCGCTTCATCATCCACCGCGACCTGCGGCAGGGCAACATCCCCGAGCGCGTCCTCAACGCCCACCGGCAGGAGGTGTGCGGCTTGAAGTGGTCGCCGAACAAGGAGTGAGTGGCACCCTTCCTCCTTCCTCTCATCCTCTCTCGATTGCAGGTACCTCGCATCCGGCGGCAACGACAACCAGCTGCTCATCTGGTCGCTGCGGAAGAACGAGCCCGTCCAGACGCACTCGGAGCACAACGCGGCGGTGAAGGCGGTCGCCTGGTCGCCCCACCACCACGGCGTGCTGGTCTCCGGCGGCGGGACGGCCGACCGCTCGCTCCGCTTCTGGAACACGCTGACCGGCCAGTCGATGCAGTGCATCGAGACCGGCTCGCAGGTCTGCAAGTGAGTGCACCCTCCCAGCTGATGCAAGCTCTAAACAACCATTGATTTCAGTGTGGCGTGGTCCAAACACTCGTCCGAGCTGGTCTCCACGCACGGCTACTCCTACAATCAGGTGATCCTTGTGGAAGTACCCCTCCATGCAGCCGATCGTGAAGTTGGGCGGCCACACGCAGCGCGTTCTCTACCTGGTTTGTCTCCTTCCTCCCCCTTCTCCTCCTCATCCCCCCGCTTGCAGGCGATGTCCCCGGACGGCGAGTCGATCGTGACGGGCGCGGGCGACGAGACACTCCGCTTCTGGCACGTGTTCTCCAAGTCCAGCCACCAGCGAACGAACCGCTCGGCTCTCAATCTGCATTCTATCATCCGTTGATCGACTTTTCTAATAAATTCGCGTGCTTTCGTGTAAATACACATGATCTTTGCCACTTGCTCGTCCTTGTTCGTTCAATCGGCGTCTCCATGCGCTTCGATACCTCCTCCGTTTTGCGTGGTCGTTGGCTGTGGATCGTGTGTCTAACCGCTCTCTTCAGGGTCACCCCCAGCTCCCGTGCGATCGCAATCAACTCCAAGCCCTGAACGAAGATGTCTGGCGGACACTCCGAGCTGAAGCTGACCGGCGACGACGCGTACAAGCTGCTGGCGTCGGACAGCCACCTGGGCGTGTCGACGGTCGACTTCCAGTCGCAGCAGTACGTCTTCAAGCGCCGTGCGGACGGTGAGTGCCCCCCTCTTTCGGCACTCATTCGATCGCTTGCAGGCATCAACCTGATCAACCTCGAGAAGACCTGGGAGAAGCTGCTGTTCGCGGCGCGCGCCATCGCCGCCGTCGAGAACCCGGCGGAGGTGGTCGTGGTGTCGGCGCGCCCGTACGCGCAGCGCGCCCTCCTCAAGTTCGCCGTCCACACGGGCGCCACGCCGATCGTCGGCCGCTTCGTGCCCGGCTCGTTCACCAATCAGATCCAAAAGAACTTCAAGGAACCGCGTCTGATCATCGTGTCCGACCCGCGCGTCGACCACCAGGCCATCAACGAGGCCTCGTACGTGAACATTCCGGTCATCTCGTTCACGAACACGGACTCGCCGCTCAAGCACGTCGACATCGCCATCCCGTGCAACAACAAGGCGAGTCCCCACTTCCCTTCTCTTCCGCTCACTGGCCGCTTGCAGGGCATCCAGTCGATCGGCCTCATGTGGTGGCTGTTGGCCCGCGAGGTGCTCCGTCTGCGCGGCAAGATCATCGTCAACAAGACCGACTTCATGCTCGACGAGAAGGTCATCATGCCGGTTTTGTGGTTGGGCGGGAGTCTTGGCAGTTACAGTCCACTCACTTCTAGCCGGACCTCTACTTCTACCGCGACCCCGAGGAGCAGAAGAAGGAGGAGGCGGCCGGCGAGGAGGCCGAGGAGAAGCGCGACGCGTTCGACACGGCCAACGCGAAGATCGAGGACGTGAGTGCCCGCCCGTCCTCTCCCTCACCCACCCTTCTTGCAGTTCAACCCGTCGGTGCCCGGCACGGAGCCCATGAAGATGGACTTCCAGTACCAGCGGATCGACGACTGGGCCGCGGCTTCGGTTCGTTCCCCCCCCTCCCCGCTCCTCTCATTCCCTCGCTTGCAGGAGCACGTGGCCGAGCAGCCGGCTGCCACCGAGCAGACCGCCGCGCCCACCTCCACCTGGGCGGCGGCGACCACCACCGCCGGCGACGAGTGGTGAACGGCGAGGGGATCGTGGAAGTGGGGCGTCGCGGACGTCCCGGTCGGCTGCATCGTTTGGTCCCCTTGTTTAAGCGGATGTTGGATTGTTCTTTGTTAAATGCAGCGATTATTAAACTTATGTTGAACTGTTGCTCCAGTGAGGATTGTTTAATCGAAGACCCGTTCGACAACAACCGGAGTGGCGATCCGAAGAGTTGAGCAAATGGAAGCGGGAAGAAATGTTCGGATGAATCAGGAGCTAACGGAAGAATCCCAGTGATCAGCGGCCTCGCATCAACGGCTGGGTGGTGCCCGCCCCGTTCTTCGCCTTCGCCTTCTGGGCATCGGGCGGCGGGTTGGACGCACTCGTGTACTCGTCGGAGTCCTCGTCCTCCTCCCCGTCCTTGCCGCCCCCTTCTCGATGCCCGCCGCGCAGCGGTACGAGTTGTTGTTCTTGAGCATCGTGATCGCGTCCTGCAATCGAGCAGAGGATGTGATGAAAGTCGAGTGGGAGGAAGGGGGGAACGTACAAACATAGTGTCCGGAAGAGGGAGGTCCCGAGTTTCGGGCAGGAAGTAGATGAGGACGCCGGCAAACAGCGAGAAGAGGCAGAAGATGCCCATCGGTACTATCGGCAAAGTCACGTCCGACAGCTGCAATCGAAACGAATGAGGTCGGGTCGAAGGAAAAAACGAACAATCGCGATGTAGCCACTCGCTCCCGCTCCGATTCGAGCGACCATGCTGCACATGCCGACGGCCGAGTTCCTGATCACCGTCTGCAAGCAACCCGTTCAATCCAACTCCTCCACTGGATTCACTCACCGGATACAACTCGGAAGTGAAGATGTAGAGGATGTTGAAGGCCCCTTGGATGCACTGAACAGGGGGGGACGAGAACACGTACCGCTTTCCCGGCCAGCATGAAGATGAGCGAGAAGGTCATTTCTTCCTTCAAACTCGCGATCATCGCGATGAAGATCAAGGTGCCCGCAGAGATGAGCGTGATCACTTGAGATCTGAACAAAGTGCACACTCCAGTGAGCAGCCCAAATCAAGGGAATCCAACCTCTTCCGTCCGAACTGCAGCAAGTAGACGCAGCCGATCAGCGTGGGCAGCTCGATGGCGCCGGCAAGCGCGTTGTTCAAAAAGAAGTTCCCGACGAACATGGAGCGGCCGGGACTCGACTGGTCCGAGAGCGCAATGATCACTCCGTAGTAGACGAGAGCGACGGACGTCCACACGACCAGGAGGATGATGTTGCGGAAGGACATCGCCTGCAGCTTGAACGTGTGCAGAAAGTGCGGCCGTTGGAGCGACTCCTTCCACTTCCGCAGCTCCGCATGCCGGACGATCCCCAGATCGGAGGGCAGCGAGGACTTGTTCAGGTGGCAGGCCCGGCGGATGATCTGCTCCGCCTCGTCGATTCGGTTCATCACGACCAGCCAGCGAGGGCTTTCGGGCAGGTGGTGGATGAGGAAGAGGGCCAGGAAGTGCAGGAGGGTGGTCACCATCTGAAGCGAACAGAAGTGAACACTCCTCGTTGAATTCCGCTCACCTGAATGTTGACCCACGACTTGCACAAGTAGGCGACCAGTGCGAGGAACGCGTAGCCGCATGCCCACGGCGCCTGAAGCAGGGATCCGACGAGCGAACGATATTTTACGCCCGTGATCTCCATGCACAAGCACGTAATGCCCGGCCAAATCCGCGGCCTCGTTGCAGACGGCGAGCAGGAAGCGGACCACGAGGAACACCTCGAACTCGCGGCTGAAGGGCAGCAGGAACCCGAAGATGGTCGACAGGAGCGAGAAGCCGTAGATCGCCGACTTCCTTCCGTAGCGATCCGACACAAAGCCGCCCGCAATGCAGCCGAGCAGGTAGCCGAGAGAGTACGAAAGGTGGACGTGTGCTCGCGACCTGAAGCCAACAATCTGCTTCTCCATTCCTTCTTTGTCTTCCCCCCACCAATTGTCATCGCACACTCGATTCCACTGCTGCACCACGGTGTCCTTCATCGTGGAGTCGTCGTAGTCCCACGCCTTGCACCGCTCCACCTTCAGCTGGCTCGTGTTCCGT
The DNA here is from genome assembly GCA_024699865.1 of Aphelenchoides fujianensis. Lineage (NCBI taxonomy): Eukaryota > Metazoa > Nematoda > Chromadorea > Rhabditida > Aphelenchoididae > Aphelenchoides > Aphelenchoides fujianensis. Next base: position 155,115 of record JAMPIO010000007.1, on the reverse strand, counting down.
TGGGCGACCAGCTTCATCGCGAGCTGCAATCACGACTTCATGATCGAAAAAGGACGAGATGGGCGAACGTTGGGGTCCATTCGCAGGAACTTCCGGTACTCGGCCGAGGGGAGGCGGTAGAAGGAGCACCGGTCGTGCGTGATCTTCCCTCTTCGCTGCGGGTTCGGGACGAGCGGAAACGCGATGCCCGAATCCAGCGCCTTCTCCCACGTCCATCCCGGCGCGATGTCGTTCGCGTGCTTGTTGAAGTACTCTTTGGAGAAACTCGGGATCTAAACCGGAAGAGAAGCTTCCACTTCCAATTCCCTTCTTTCCCAATGCTCACTTTGCACCTGCAAAGAAAAAGATCAACAGAAGTGAGCAAGCACCTAAAGAAATACCAATGGTCCGGCTGGAAGGTGAGGTAGACGACCTGAAGCAAACGAATCAACTGGGCCGTCTTCCGCGAACTCACCGAAAGGTTGAACATCGCGTGCGGGATCTGATGAGCGGAGATCATCAAGTAGATCATCTGAAACGAGCTGGGTTCCCTCCTTTACGCCTGAAGTGGAACGAACGATCTGCCACCACGAGAAGCCGACGATGTTGAGCGTTCCTGCAGAGATGAACACCCACCGTGCATGCTGCCTTCAAAGTCGATGTCGGTGAGATGCCGCGTGCGCCGATTGTCCGACTTGTACTGCCGTTGGATTCGGTAGTGCTGAGCATTGATCTCCATCTCCGATTGATTGCGCGCCCGGCCGGCCGTCCGCGGGTCGACCACCTTCTCCTCGGGCAGGAGTTCCTTCGGCTTGGAGGACTTCCGCGGGAAGAAGATGGGCGCGCGGGGCGGCGGGTCCAGCTCGCGGGGCAGCGACTGGACGATCAAAGTGGGATCCGACTGCATGAAGCCGATCGGTTCGACCTGCGGAGTGCCCGTCAGGTTGGCCTCACTCTGCAGCGAAAGCATTGGATGGAACGGCCAGCCGAACGACCCACCTGAACGCAAACACTCGGCGGGACCATCACGATCTCGTTCAAACTCAAAACGCTGCCGTCCGTCGAGTTCAGCAGCGAGTTCTCGTTGCTGATCGGATTCGAGGGCATCGGGGCGTAGGAGGTGACCGGCACGTACTCAAAAGAACCGAATTCGATCTGCTTGCTTCTCTCAGCACTCACCTCGAACTCGGTTTCGGCCGCGGTGACCGGCGGACTGCCGAGCGAACTGCTGCGAACTCGCGTGCGTGGAGCGGCCGGGGCTCGATGGTCCCGTCGCCGATGAGGGTGGTCGAGGCGTCGGAGGCGGTCGGCGTCACGTCCTGCTCGTCTTCCGGCTGCTCGCCGGGGGGGAGTAGCTTGGACTTCTCGTCCATGGCGGCCGGACGGCCAACGCCGTTCACTCAACAAACGACATGAGCGAACTTCCAAGGGCGAGTGGGAGGAAACGAGCGACAAGCAACGATCACGAAAGAAACCCGCCGCCCAAATGAAACAAACGAGTGGCCTTTCGGACTCGCGGGCGCCTTTCGTCGACGTCGGCGAGAGCGGCCGCTCGTTTGGCCGAAAGAAAGCGGCGGTCTCCAAACCGAAAGCAAAAAGAAGCGAAACGAATTCCGCCGCTCGTTCGCTCGTGATTCCAGCAGAACGCGACGATCCCGGCCGCCCGGGAACGAGCTCTTCGATTCGAAAACAATGGCCGCCGATCGGGGCGGCCGGCCGCTGGATCGGCGATCGAAATCCCGCTGCAAAAGGCGGCCGAGCGGCCAATTCGCGGCCGGCCGTGGGAGAGCGGCCGTCGCGTTCGGGATGTCGGCGGGAATTGCGGGCGGAGACCAAAGGCCGGCCGCCCGAAAGGCGAAACGTTTGGATAAACAAACGAGATCCTTCTTTCGGTCATCCGCCGGCTAATTAGGGCGGCCGCGCACTCCAGCAAGCGATCCAAGCGATCACTTCTTCCTTCCTTCTTTCTTCCCTTGGCCGCCCCTCTCCACGGCCGACCGGCAGGAAGACGCGTGCAACAAACGAGCGAATTAAATCGGGGCGTCGAAGTGGCGAGAAAGCGGGGGACACGGAGCGAATTGAGACCCCGCGTCCACGTGATGAACCGCCCGAGCCGGCCGGCGAACGAGCGGCGGCGGAAGATGGACGTCCCGATCGGCGGCCCGCGGACTCGGCCGGCCGTCGTTCGTCGGGAATCGGAGGGTTGATTGCTGCTTCTCGTGCCCTCGCCGGTCATCCGCCCGTCCGTCGACGGCTCGCATCGCCGCAGCCGGCCGTTCGATGATCGATCGGCGGTGGTCGCGAGCGGCGGAAACGAGCGAGCGGACGAGAAATCAACACTTTTCGTTCGAAAACAAGACCGATCACTTCTTGCCGTCCGCCCGCCCGCCCGCCCGCACTTATCACCCGCCCGTCCCTCGAACCAAATGCTCGGGGTTTATTCGTGTACAAAGGAAGGAAGACAATCAATTGCACTAATCGGCGGACTAAAGGCGGCAAGACGGGAACGCGAATAAAATTCTCGAGACAACCGTAAAACTCGCTTCTTCTGCAAAAAATGAAAGCTTTCAAGAGGAAGTAGACCGAAAGGGAACACGTGTAATTGGAGGCTACAAACAATGGAAGGTGGGCGGGGATCACGAGTTGTTGATCAGGGCCGCGGAATTCGGAATGGGCGTCGCGTATGGCTGGGCTTTGGAGCGCTTCAGTTGGACCTTCAGCCGCTTCGAGTTCACTTGGAAGCCGTTCATCGCGGCGATCGCGTTCTGAGCGGAGAGCGCGTTGTCGAAGCTGATGAAGCCTGCAAGAACCACCAGGAATGCCTCTTCCTCTTGCTTCTCTGCACTCACCGAAGCACTTGCTCAAGTTGGTCTGCTTGTCGATGAAGACCTTGGCCGAAAGGATGTTGCCGAACGGGGCGAAGAGTTGGCAGAGGTCGGCGTCCTGGTAGTCTTGAGGAAGAGGCGTGAGTAGATGAAGAGATTGCAGCCCTCCGGTCCTTTCGATTGGCCGTTCATGGCCGCATCTGCAAGTGCCTGCTGCGCCTGCTGCTGTTGGGCGAGGAGGCCCAAGGAGGCGGCGGTCGGGAGCGGCGATCCGAACTGGTGGGACGGCGGCGGACTTGTGGGGCCCGCCCCGTAGCCGGCGAGTTGCGAGCGGAGGTACGGAGCCAAGGAGGCGGCCGATCCCGCCTTCGCCGCGAGCAGGGCGTCGTCGTACGATTGGTTCAAGACGGACGGCTGTTGGTGGGCGATCGGAGTGTTCGCAGACATCCCCCCGAACTGGAGCATGCTCGTGGGGCTCAAGGACATGCCCGGAAAGGCCGACGGGTTGCTCACGAGTTGGGTGGAGGTCGGCAGATAGCCGGACAGGTTGAACGGTGAGTCTTTCGGTTGGCCTGAAGCCGCACGACCGTAAAGGAACAAGAGAAAACGAAACACCTTGCTGTCGGAGCAGTTCGGCCATGTTCTGTTGCTGCAGCATCGCGTTCAACTGCATTTGGGCGGTCGGCACTAAAACGAGAACGAATGATTGAGGGTTGAGAAAAGGCGAAAGACAAAGAGATTAGTCATAAAAACAAAGTGGAGAGTTAGGAGTCGATCGATGAGAGGTTAAATGGAGGGCAATCAAGGAGTTAGTCGAGTGGACGGGCAACCGCAGCTCTGCAAAGTACCTGAATCCGCGCGATCGCTCCCGCCCGGCTGCTCGGCGTCCAACCCGCTCGCGGTCGTCTTCTGCGCTTGCGGCTGCGGAACGGCCCGCGTTCTGGACCGGGGCGGAAGAGGCGGCGGTCGACGTGAGGCTTGAGATGACTGAACGGAAGAGCGGCGATTAAAAAAGGCCCCAGAAATGAGGGTGTAAGAAAGAAGTGGAGTGAATTGGCAGTAGAAGAGCAGAAGGAGACGTCTAATTACCTGTTCCAATCAAATTCAGGATGCCCGGCTGCTCAAGCAGCGCATTCAATCCCATCAGCTGGGAGGTGAGAGCGGCGGTTTGCGGAGACGCCCGTTTCTGCTGCTGGAGGAGCTGCAAGTGGGCAATCAGTGACTGAAGAGAAAAAGAGCACGTCACTTGGGCCAACAAGGCAGTCTGATCGCTGGAGTCGCCGCCCAACGAGGTGATCGAGGGACCCGCCTGTTTGCGGTCTTTTTGCTGCGAGTCGGCGAACTTGACGACGATCGGTTTGGAGCAGCCCTGCAAGCGGAACGACCAGTGGGATCACAAACGAGCGCTCCTCCGTTTAGACGAACAAACACGAGAAATGGGTTATGTTTTACGAGTTGCAAACAGATCCGAAGCCGAACGAAACGTGTGAGTGACGACAGAGAGGAAGGACCGACACACCCGCCCGTCACGCGCACGAAACGAACCTCCAGCGTGCGCGACTGGTGCATCTGCCGGATGGCGATCGTGGCACAGGACCGATTCACAAACGTAACAAAAGCACAGCCTGCAAACGAACGTTATGACCACGAAACAGAGGAAATGGAACGGAGGTCGTCGAAAGGTGGTGGACAACGGAAGACGGAAGAGAAAGACGGAAATCGAGTGGGAAGAACCACGTAAGAACATCGATTGCCTGGAGTGAACGAACGGAAAGAAGAACGTGCAAAGATGAAAGAACAACGGCGTTGGATTAACTACGAAAAGCTCCGAGCACAAGGACGAGAACAAACGAGAAGCTCCGAACGGGCCACCTACCGCGACTCTTCCCGTCCTCTCGCAGGACGGTGCACTCCTCGATTTGTCCGAACTCCTTGAACATTCCCTTCACGTCCTCCTCGTTCATGCTCTTGTTCAGCATCCCGATGAACAGTTTCCGTTCTGAACACACAAATAAGGAGAACAACAGAAAGAATCGCCCACCATTTCGATTCTCGACATCCGCCGGCTTCATCTGGACGGCGTGGTTCATTTGCGGGAGCACGCGCACGTTGTGCAGCTTGTCCTGGGCGGCGATCGCGTCCTGTCGATGGAAGAAGGTTACGAAACAACAGCCTGCAAGCGAGAACGAGTGAAAAGAAGGGAGAAAAGAAAGAGCCGACCTCTGCTCGCTTGTGTCTGCTTGTCGCGGAGAACGTTCAGCTGGTGGACGGGGCCGAACTCCTCGAAGAGCTCGCGGCACTCGGCTTCGGTCCAGTCGCGCGGGATCTGCCCCACGAACATTTTGATGGTGTCCGGGTCGGGCTCCGCGGCCGGCGGGCGCTGCTCCTCGTCCGCCGCTTGGGACATCCGGAAACAAACAATCGATTGAAGCTCGAAGGAACACGAGAACGCGGAAAGAAGGAAGAAAGGAGATGAGTTATCGATCGGCCGGAGTTTGCGGTCGCCCGAAAGACGGCGGCCGGCCGTCAGCTGCGGCGGGCGGCCCGCGAAATCAGCGCCGTCGAGCGGCCGGCGGACCGAAAGGCGGCTGTTCGCGGGCGGCAGATGGCGCCGCTCGGCAAAGCGGAACCGGGCGGCGGCCAAATGGACGAGAGAGCGGCCGATCCACCGCTGGGATCGATTAGAAGAGAGAAGCGACAAGACGGCGGCGAAGAGCTCCGCGTAATGATGGAAAAAGGGGAACGAAGAGCGGAATTTCGTCTTCCGCCGCCCTTTTGTGCGTGAATCACTCGCCTTGCCACGCGAAGGAGCGGCCGGAAAGCGGCGGTCCGTCGATCGCCGCGAACTCCCGCCTTCCCGCACGCGAAACAAACCGCCGGCCGGCCTCTCGCTTGACGGCGCCAAATTTTCGACTCGTTAGCCACCGCCGCCGTTCACTGCGGGATCTCCGAAATAAACAACGACGGGACGAAGACGGGAAATGATGCCCTCCTCCCGTCACCATTCCCCCCGCACATCCAAAAGAAGCTCCCGGCTTCCCGCCTGCTCACCGATCGACCGCATTGATCGCCACGTTCAAAACAAACGGCCGATCGATTGCAAACGGCAATGCAAGCGGTCGGCCCGGGCGGGCGTAAACAGAAATCGCTTGTGGGCCATCGGCGGGGCGAAGAAGCGAGAAGAGCGGGCGGCGGAAATCGACGAGAACTCCCGCTCCGAAGAACACGAATGCATCATAAAAATCTCCCCTGCCCGTCACCCTCCGCCCGCCCTCCCGAAAGGAAGGAAATGCGAAACGAGGAGAAATTCGTCGTTGCGGCCGCTCGCCGCTTATCACTCCCGCTCCTTACGCCAGCCCCGGCTGACTGATTGGAATCTCCCACCAACCGACCTCAACCGCCACTCACTCGCCCGCTTCTTCCCGCATCGCGCCGCAAGGAGGCGGGCGGGCGGCGTGGAGGTGAATCCGGAGGAAAACTCAATCGCGGTCGTTTCCTTTAATCGGCGCTTGTTTTGCGTGCCGCCGCTCGTCGTCCGGCTGCCCGAATTGTGCGTGAAATGAGGCTCGCAGAAAGAAGTACGCGAAAGAAATCAGGAGAATATTGAACCCAAGATAAACGTGAGAGTTCTCGCGAACAGTCGAGTGGAAACTGAGAGTTCCGAGCGACGAAGGACGCGCCCTTAAAGCTTCCAGCCGCCTGTTCGTCGTCTAATGCGGGCCTCCAGCCGTACGTGAACGAGCGGTGGGATCATGACCGCACGCCGGTCTTTTCTGCGGAAGATCCACGAAAACGAACGTCTTCCCTTCCGCCCTCCCCCTCCGTCTTTCTTTAATGACGTCCGATCGTCGAAGCGCAAAAAACAGACGAACCGCGAGGAGCGGCTGTCGGGCGCAATAATTCGAACAATTCGTCGTAATTGAACTCCGCTCCCCTTCGTCAAACAACGATCTTGAACGACGGATCAAATCGTTCGAGTCCGGGAATGTTTGCATAGCCGACGGAAAGGAAAGCGAACATGAGTGCCGGGCATTGCGATCACTCTCCTTTTGGCACGTGGGCGGTCGACCTTCGGGATGTGGCCGCTCTTCGTCCTGATCTCAGCCCTTCTTTCGACGGCCGTCGCTTCGGAAGACTCGTGGTGTGTGCAGAAGAATCCCCTGTACGTCCTCAAACCGTCCTTTCATTCCCCTTCTTGCAGACGGTTCAACGGCGTGTGCCGCTCGGCGGTGGGCGGCGACCTGCTCGTGCCACGGGCGGGCGTCGAGTTCGCGCTTTTCGTCGGCGATCCCGACGGCTACGCGGCGGTGGTCGGGCCGAGCGTCCACGTGGCCTTCGGGCAGTGCGGCCTCCGCCTCAATCTGAACGCCGGAGTGGAGCGGCAGATCTTTGTGAATTTCCTTCTCAATGGTCAGTTGCCCTCTTCTCTGCTCACTCCTCTCCTTTCAGAAGAGCTCGTCTCGGTGCCCACCCGCTCGCTCGTTCGCTTCGCCGTCCGCCCCGATCGGCTGCTCGTGTTCGGCGCGGAGGGCGACGTCCACACGCTCCAGTGCGATCCGGAGTTCCGTCCCGACGGGCAGCGTTCGCGCGTCTTCTTCCGCCTGCTGATCGAAGAGGGAATTCAAGGAGTGATCGTGGAATTGGTGAGTTCCACGGTCGAGGAGTGTTTTCACGCTCGTTTGTTTCAGAAGGATGCGGAGATCGCTCCTCTTCCTGCGGACAAGCAACTCGCCCCGCAGTCCGCCTTCTCTCTTCGATCGACACACGCCCGCTCCTCGACCGCCCGAGAGCAAGACGACGGACGGCCCGACGGAACACCCGATCAACCGCCTCTTCCGCGCGGCCTCGTGGATTGTCGCCATGTACGCGAGTTCTTCCGCCTTCTGCTTACTTCTTTCATCCAGGATCACCATCCTCATCTTTCTCGCCGCCCTCCTGCTGCAGACGATCGTCCTCTGCATGCAATTCGGACTTTGCAAATACATCGACGAGACGTAGGGCTTGCGATTGCCCCTGCAATAAACACTCGTTCGCATGTCTGTGCTTGGCTATTTCGTCCGTTCTGTCCGTCGTGCTGACATCAAATTCTTTAATCCGTTGTTCCTTCACTTCTCCAGCTTAATAAGCGCGTTCACACCAACGTTTATTCCACGTAAAAAATCAAAAGAAACGAAGAGAAGAGAGGCTAACGGGGAGGGCACATGGACGGAGGAATTAGCAGCGAGTAGCAGTGGGCGGTCGGAAGAAGCGGAAAGAAAGGAAGGGAAGGGAGTTTGTTCGGTTAGCAGCAGTGCGGGTGTTTTCTTCGGGTATTCGGGTGGATTTTGTTCGCGAATCTTCAGCATTCGGGCGTTCAGGTAGCCGCCTTCAACCGCTTCAGGTTGCAGTTCTTGCAGAAGAGGTGGGACTCCAGCGGGTAGCAGGCGTGGCCTTCGATCTTCGAGTTCAGTTGGAGGCCGCAGTCCTGAACGAGTGGAGTGAATGGATTGCAAAGCAGAAACGAAAGCAACCTCGCATCGGTAACAGGCGACATGGAAGCTCTTGTCCAGGGCGACCACGCGGGCAACCTCCGTTTCGTTCCCGCTCGGGGCGATCGCCTTCAGGCAGGCGGCGCATCGAGGGGAGAACCGCCTGAATGCGGGGGATAAGGAAGCTTTAAAACAAGAGGCGTACTCATGGTAGCAGTCCAGGCAGTAGGCGACGTTCTCCTTGCTGACGGTGAACGGGATCCCGTCCAGCGACTTGTTGCACGCGGGACACGTCTGCAATCGTCTTCCGTCACTTGCTTGCTGTTCTCTTCGACTTACGAAGCACTCCGGATGGTACGGGGAGCCCAACGCCCGGAGGATCTTCGAAGTGATGGGCGTGGAGCATTTCGCGCATTTCTCTAGCGAGTTCTGAAAGCACAAGGATGAAGCGAACGGCCGACATGTTCGCCTTTTGTCCCCTTCTTCAAAATAAACACTCCCCGCTGTCTTTTCGACGTGTACGGTAAGAACGAGCAGAAAGAACTCACCATGTAGTCGACTTGGCACAAATTCTTCCCGTCCACGTTGTAGAACGAGCATCCCGCCAGCTGCTTCTGGCACACGTCGCACTGAAATAAAGAGAAGTGATCGCTCTTCTTTTGATTGTTCTTCTCACCGTGAAGCAGTTGACGTGGAACGGTCGGCCCAAGGCGGTCACTCCGGGCGTGTCGCCCACGATTTGTGCGTTGCACTTCGCGCAGACGTCTGCAAACAAAAGAAGTGAGTGGAGAGGACAAAGAAGAGGGATGACAGTCCATTCGTTTCCTTCGTTTGATTGAGCGGCCTCCCCGCCGGTTGTTTTAATTAACGCCCGCATTACTCCCGTCGCTGCGGGGTCCCGCAGGAGAAGAAGGCGGCTTACATTCCTCGTCGGCCATGTCCACGTCCCCTCAATGAGCAAAGCGGGCGAATGGAAGTTGTCGAGCGACGGGCCGAAAGAAAAGAGCGGAAGAAAGTAAACAGTCAGCGGGAATTCATAAACCGCAACCAAGCGGCCGGCCGCACGTCCCGAAGCGGCGGATTTGGCGGCAGAATTGAGACTTGGCCGCCGCCTTTTTGTTCGCCCGAGCGAAATTGCTCCAAAACGAGGCCGTTTGCGGGCCCGTCGGCGGAACTTCTTGGCTGCACAAGGCGGGGCGGTTCAAGCGACGAGCGGCCGCCGAATGGAAAGATTATTCTTTTCTGAATAGTCAATTCGGAGGAACAACGGCCGGCCGACGGCACGGGCCGAATACCCACGACTGACGGCCGTCCGCCCCGTCCGAGTGGCAAAGTGGCGACGGGCGGCGAACTCAAAACTCGCCGGCCGCCCGACCGACCGGACGGGCGCCTGTTGACAGTTCGGGGCCGTCGGCCGGCCGTCTCCCGGAGGTCAAAACGCCTGCGGGCATCACGCGTTCAAACCGCAATCCCCGAGCCACCTGCCGTCCGCCGGTCGTCCCACGAGGTCGTCGAGTTCCGCCCATCGCCCGTCCTTCCGCCCAATTTGATGCATTCGAAAGTGCGCGGCCATCCCACGACCACCTGCTCGAGAATTCATGTTTTCGTTGAACCGCGTGCCCAACGCGGAACTCCGACCGCCCGCCGCGAAGTTCCAACGCTCCTCTGCGTAAACAAAGGCGGTGGGAACGGGGCCACAGCGGGGGATTAGCGCGCATTAAGAAGCCGACAGCACTTTTTGTCCAAAGGCCGCCGTCTTCTTCACGGAAATTAGTTTCATTTGATGAACCAAGAGGGAGATAATCGGAATTCCTTGAACGGACGGCCCAAAACCTACCGGGCTGCTCGTCCGCCATTTTCCACTCGAAGCGAAAAGAAGTGGACGAGGCGGCGAATCGAATTGAACGGAGAGCAAACTGGAAGAAGCGGCCGTCTGGACTCGGAAATAAACGACTCGCAATGAGGAGCACGCCGCGAATAAACGAGAAGACGGAAGAATGCCGCCCGAAGTCACGAATTCGCCTCGACGAACAGGAGTGAGCGGCGGGGATTTGCGGACGGTCGATCGGCGCAAATCGCCCCTCATAACTCGCCGCCTCGTTCGCTCGCAATTAACCTCCGCAAAGCGAGGAAGCGGCGGGCAGCCGGCGGGCGAAAGCGGAGAGTTCGCGCGCCCACCCACCCACCACTCGGCCGGCCGGCCGCTCGCGCGTGCGCGAGAGCTCCGAACTTCCGGCGGGAAACCGCAAACAGTCGGCCGGTCGGGCGGGAAACACCGCAAGGCGGCTCTTCCCGCTTCTCTCCGCTCTCGCCTTCGATTCGAGTGCATCGATCCTTTTGGAGTCGAGGGCGTGTTTCCAATTCGGGTCCGAGTGGGAACTCATTAGCCGAATGGAATTCCCACACAAACCGATGCATAAAAGAGCGAACAACAAGAAAGAAGTGAGTTCTTTCGGTGATTAGAAAACGCCGCCGGCCGAACGGAGGTCTTTGCAGAGCGGCCATGGATCGCCGAAGTCAACAAGCGGGCAGTGGGCAGCGAGGCGAGCAATTAGAAGACGAACGAACGACCTCAAAGCGCCGCCCGTCGATCCCAAATCCCCCGCCGTCGGCGACAATCGAGGCCGTTCGGGAGTTCGCCGGATTGTAAACAAGACGGCGCGGAGATTAGATTTTATCTCCCGCTCATGGTCGCCAATTTGAATTCGCCGCCGGCCAAATCCATCACGAAACAGGCGGGCGGGCGGGCGATCCGAACAGAAGAGCGAACGAGAAGAAGCGGACGGCCGTTCCATCTTCGTCGCCCGTGGACGGGAATTTGCATTCGAAAACAGCGGCCAGAATCCAATTGGACGACCGAAATGATCGAATTTGCACCAAACGGCCGATTGGCGGCACGAGGAGACGGCGGGATGCTCGTCGATGGTCGTGATTCCCGCCCGTCGACCCGAAAGTGTTGCTCGAGGAATGCGGTGAGCAGTTCGCTCGTTCCGCTCACGTGTTCCCGCTCTTTCGATTGAACCCCTCGCTTCAAAGGGGAAGAACCGTGAAGGGTTGTAAACAATCACGTGCGAAAAGGAAGTGCGAAGAAACAAAAAGGAATCGATTCTTCCGTCCGGCCGGTCGCTGGGGACTTCCGCACTTCGCATTCGTGATGCAAACGGCGGCCGTCCGTCCGTCAAAAGGTTCTTGTTAGCGGAAGGAAAGAAGTGAATTCGGCCACAGGAAGGCGGACAGAAATCGCGGATGATTCCGTTCGATTCGTGATTCAAAACAAAACGCAGCGAAAAGCCCCGTTTTGGACGGCCGTCATGACTAATTCCCCTCCCTCCCCTCCTCGCCTGCTGCCGCCGTTCGTGCACGAAAGCCGCCGGCGATCGTGTCGAACGGGGCGAACGGCCGGAGGGCAGCACGGAGCGTTCGGAAGGGAGGAGAAGCGGAAAGAGCGGCAGGAGGTGAGAAGAAGGGAGTCGTAAACAGCGGCGGGATCAACCGCTTTCTTTTCCGAGTAATTAGCGGCCGTGTGTACGTGGCCGTTCGCCCTCCGGCCAACTGCCGGCCGCCCCGTTCGCCCGGCCGCCGATCGATCAACACGTGGGGCGTGAGGAGCGGCGGCAAGAAGGGGGCGTCGGGCGGCAAAGTCAGAAGAGCGCCCTCATTTCTTTGCCGTCGGGCTCATGATCCCCGCCGATCCGCCGCTCTTGTCGACCTCCGAACGAAGACAACAGCTGCTTGTTTGTTTGTTGCCCAAGGGATGAAAGAAAAGAAGATACGAGGAGGAGAACGTTGGAGACGCAAGAATCTCGTAATCATTTCATCCACCCGCTTTCTGGTCGCCAATTCGAACGTCGCCCAACTCCCGCCCCCCAAGCGGCCATTCGAATGGCGTCGGGCGGAAGTACGCAGTCCTCCCGCGAGTGTCAATCAGAAGCCTCCATTCGGGCGGCCGTTCGAACTTCCCCTCGATTCGGGGGCCATAAAACACCCGAATTGCAGCTGGACTCTCCCCTTTCTTCTGCACGCGCATCACTCCCGTTCATTTCTTTCGGTTAACGAACGAGTGGACTGCCCTCTCTTCTTCTTCTTGAACGGAACAAAGCGGACTCACCTCTGCCGGTCCGCATTCTCATCTCCATGTCGCGCACGAGGTCGTCCACCTGTTGCGTGGTGGACTGCGTGTTGCTGCGGGTCGTCTCCTGAACGAAAGGATTGAGTGGCTGCAAGTGGAAGAGCTGCAGGGTTGTTGCTCGAACCTCTCCGACCGCTTCTTCTGCTCGCGTGACGTCGACGAGCGAGCGGACGGAAGCCGGCCGAAATGCCGCAATTAGACGCAGAAATCGGACGACAAAAAGGACGTTCTTTTGGCCCAAAAGAAGGCGGCGAGATCCCCGAAATGCCGAAAATAGCCCCGAATCCGCTTTCGGCATCCGGCGGTTTGGATTCCGGCGGATTCCGAGGGACGTCACGCCGCAAACCGCTTTCATTCCAACGTCGAAGCAACATTCGGGTTCTTTGCGACAAAAAAGGCGAAAGAAGGAAGCGATTCGCACGTCTGCCGAATGAAAGGCGTACAGTAATCGAGAAAGAAATCATCCGAAAGAAGCGAAAAGAAGGAGCAATTCGAAGCGAAAACTGCGGGAATATTCGGGAGGAAGGCGGCCGAAATCCGCGGGGAGCAGCGGCCAATGATTTGAACTCCCGACATCCGTCTTGTTGCCCGCCGGACACACGCGATAACCCCCCGAAAGGAAGCAGAATGCCGCTTCTCCCCTCTGCTCCGAAGCAACGGGCATCAATTGCGGAGTACAAAAACCGCTTTTTGCAGCGGCCGCGAGGTCACGTACAAAACGGAGTGGAACGACCATTTCTTCAATGGACAGAACCGCGAATTATCCCACTAGTTATGCAAAGAAACCCCTTTCAACTCGATGACCCGCCCCCAAGAGAAAAACAGACCTCGTAGAGACTGTGGAAGCCGCCGGGCACTTGGCGTTCGGGCACCGCGCTGCTCTGGAACTGGTTGGACTGGCGCTGGCGTTCGGTGAGGGCTGAAAGAAGCGGGCGGATGAGATGCGTGTGGCGGCCCCTAATTCCCGCCCTGATTCGATAAACACGCGAGAACAAAAGAGAACCCAATCCGGCGGCCGTTTCCCCCAGGACGGCGGCCGGAAGTCGCCGTTGGACCGCCGCCAACCCCCCCGCCTTCTTTCGTTCGTTTGATGAATTCGCGGATCCAACGTCACGACTGTCGACCTCCTGACTTCGGCGGATCAAAAATCCTCGAAGAAAAGAAGGCGCGGGATGTTCCCGCCGTCCGTCGAGTCCCGGAAGAGAACTCACTCGAATTGCGCAACTCCTCCGCGTAGCTGAGCGGCTTTCTGGGCGGGGGTGGCCGTCCGCTGGGTGGTGGTCGTCGTGTACGAGAAGTTGGAGGCCGAGGCGGTCAGCGGCGTCATCTGCGAGGCGGGCGAGAGGACGGCGATCGGCGTGCGGGTGGCGAAGTCGTGGATGTACTCCTTGGGATTGCCGATGAGATTCTGCCCAAGTTGCCTGCAATCCTCCCTTCAAACAACGGAAGTGAACGGAAGGACTCACGAATTGGACGGCAGTTCGGAGTTCCCGCCGATCTGCCTCGTCGTCGTCGAAGTGTACGTCTTGTACGATTGGATTCCATTGCTGAACACACGAACCATCACTTCGGTAATGGAATGGCCCTGAACAAACCCATTGGTCGGCTGCTGATACGAAGACTGCTGGAACGAGTGGCTGCTGGGCGGCCCGAAGTCGTTGGCGAGGCGGCTGACGAAGCTGAAGTCCCGAGGTTGCTGCTGCTGTTGGGGCGGGGGAGGCGGCGGGGCGTAGGAGTACGAGTAGGAGGACGAGGAGGAAACGGATTGATTCTGCGGGATCGGGGGCGGCGGCTGGGAGGGCGGCGGGGGCGGGGCGGCGTTGTAGTTCGTGGAGTAGCTAGTGGAAGAATAAGACGTGGTGCGTTGGTTCGAGGGCGTTTGGTTTATCTGAACAGAGCCAAGCGATCGATTGAAACGAGCGAGAAGTGGACAAACCGGAACGGAATATTCGTTGGTGGAGACCGACCGCACCAGATTGGTAGGCGCCAGAGCTTGGAGCATGTACCGCCGCTCCGGCTTGATCGACCGCCAGTCGCGCATCGACCGGCTGATACGCCCGATGTCCTGCAGAGAGGAGGTTGAAGGAAGGAAGGGAAGGGGACTCGCCTCCAGCAGGTAGCTCATCCGGTCGTCCCAGAAATTGTTCTGGTTCGCGTGGTAGAAGCGGTTGATGGTGCTGGGTCTCACGCAGGCGTTTCTTAGCGTCGACGAGTGTCTGATTGTCCCTGAAGCAGAGCCGATCATTACTGGGACTCCCCTGCTCGACGTACACGTTGGCAAAAGGGGCTCGTCCAGTCTTCGGCGGTTGGGCGGCACGAACGCGCTCGACGTCGTGACGATCGGCTGCCGGCCGTTGGCCACGTGGTAGAACCGGCGCGGTTCGTTGTACAGGGGGTGGAGGAGGCGGCGGGGGTGGTGGGGGGACGCTTCCCATTGCAGGCCGTCGGGCGAGGCGGCTGGATCGGCCAAGGCGGCGGCGCGCAGGTCGTGGTACGAGCGGCTTCGGTTCCTGCAACGAACGAGAGGATTCTCCGTCGAATTCCCGCAAATCAACGGAGCGGAGCGGGCGAATTGGCGAACGCATTGGAAACAACAAGACGCCCGCCCTTCGCCCGACCCCTCGCTTTGAGTCAGCTGGGAGGACGGGCGGCCATCCCGCCGGCTCGTAAACGCGGCCGATCGGCACACGGCGGCGGGCGGCGGACGAGCGGAAAGAAGTGAATTCCGCCGGAGAAACCCCGACACCTGTTTTTGCCCGCCGCTCTTTCGGCCGCCCGTTCGGTTCAAACCTTCCGAAACCGATCGCCGTCGTCCGAACAATCGAACGAAAATCAACTGCAATTTCGGGGCGAGCGGGCGGAGTGGCGGGTGGGAAGAAGAAACAAAACGAAGAGCGGGGGTTGTTATCAAAAAAGAATGCCCCTCTCGAAGGTCAACCGCCCGCTTCCTCCCCCAGACGTCCCTTCCGCCCGCTCGATGAATTTCGATCGAATTCCCGGACCGGAAACAATCGTACAAATCGGCGTGGAATCCCGAAAACGTCGCTTTCCGCTCGCTGCGGAAGCCGGCGAGCGGCGAGCGGGAGCGCGACGCAAAGCGGCGGCAGACGAGCGGCACAATGGACGGCCGATCGAATTGATTACCGAGAACAATCGCCGCAAAGTGCGTGGAACGAAGGTGAAAATCACGCTCGTCGGATTAGCGGCCGCTTTGATCGCAGCCGCTAATCCGCCGCCTTGCCGCCTCGCACTTGTTTTCTGCCGCCTTCCCACGGCCCCTTCCGCCGACACAAAAGCGGGCGGATCGTCCGGCTGATGTCACAAACGGTCGTGTGCATAATCGACGGTCGGTCGGGCGGCGGGCGGGCGAGCGAGCGAAAGTGAATGAAGACGAGCCGGGAGATCATTTCGCGGCGCCTCCACTCGGCGGATCGTTGCGGAATTCCGTCGCGAACCGCCGTCTTCCGACGACACGCGGAGGAATTCGCGGACGGGACTCGAAATCGGCGATCTTCTGCCGGCGGGCGCCCTTTCGAGCGGCGGCGGCAGAAGGGCGTCGTGATGAACGGCGCAGATGTCCGGCAGAAACAAACGGCCGCCGACTCATCGCCTCCCTTCGATCGGAATGCGAGACGCGTGATTCCCGCCGTCAATCGACGGCCCAAAGCCGAACGGCGTGACTCACGAAAAGGCCGCCCGAATCAAAAGGAAGCAAATGGAATTTCTCGCCCTCCATCGCGCGCATCTGCCCGCTCGATCCACGCCAGCTCGCCCCGCCGTCTGATCGCTATCGCCCCCCTCTTTCGCCTCGGTTGACGACCGTCCGTGGACTTACCGCGGCACGAACGGGTAGAACTGCGGGAGCGGGCTCAAGTAGGAGGACATCAGAAAACGGCGGGTGTTGTGGTCGTTTTCGGCTTTCGACTGGTAGACGATCGGTCCGGTGGTGCCTCCGCCGACGTGGTCTGAAAAGAACATGCAGGAGGCGGCGATCTGAAATCCACCGAGTGAGTGGACGGAGAGGCCGCGGATGCTCGTACTCGGCCGGGCGGGCGGGCGGAAAGAAGTGAACGAGAAGGAGGAAGCGGCCGGGATCAAGCGGAACGTCCCGAAAGAACAGAAGACGCCGCCGGCTGCCGGCCGTCCATCCGGCGGCGCCCACGCCTTCCCGATCGAGCGGGCCGGGCGGCGGATAACGGGAACCAACGGGCGGCAGGACGGCGGCCGCAGGCAGATCAAAAGTGGATTTCTTTCATTCGAAAGATCCATTGTACAAGCAAGCGGCAACGTATTATCCAACAACTATCACACATTTGCATCACTGTAATTGATTACTGATCATCTGACTGTATTGGTTTGTGGTACTCAAGGTCCCTTGTTTGAACGGCCTCACTTCCAATTCCCACAAGCGAGTGTCCACAAGCCGGATGTCGCCCATGGTTGCCACGAACAACCGAAAGCGGTGGTCGCGAGCGAAAAAACCGCCGACTCGTGGGAGTGAGCGAAAGCGGCGGCCAAATTGGGCGAAACGCCCCCCGCCCGTCGCCCTTACCGCTTGCCTTCCGCATTCATACGGAGAGACTAGTAGATTGGTTTGCGGACTGCTGAATGCAGGTGGAAGATGAACGCTCCCCATCCCTCATTGTACGATCGCCTCCTTTAATCGTTTCATGCCCCGCCTTGCGCTCGGGTTGCAAAATGGCTCGCGGCATCCCGCCGACCTCCGCTTTCGCTCGCGAGCCGCCGCTTTGACCCGCCTTTTTTGTACAGCGACGATGTTTTGAGGGCAAATTGTTGTTTGTTGTACGCGGCGAGCACTCGGTCGGTAGGTAGTTCTTTAATCCCATGTGAAGGTTTATCGTTTGCTTTTTGCTCATCGAATCTCTTCGATAAGCCGTCAGAGTCGAGAGCGGCGCGTTGTGGAAATCGAGCGGCCTGCTCGTTGCCCCGGACAACCACCGGCTTCCCGAAAACAACGGGGATCCTCGTGGAGAGCGACGAAAACATCCGCGTTGCTTCCGTCCGTTCGTTCGCTCGCTCATCGCCGTTCATCCCTCCCTTTAATTGCTCCTGTCATTCCGTTCGATTGTTGCTGCGTTCGGGCGAGCGACCGGATTTCCGAGCAGAAGCGCGTGCTTCTTCCTTTTGCTTTGTTGATGCTTGGAGCTGGCCGTGACTCACTTCTTTCCTGGTTCGTTTGGCCAACTGCCCGCAGCTCCCGTGAACTCTTCCGTGAATCACACTCGTTTTTTATTTACACAACACGCGGGGATATCGACGGTGGATGGAAGGGCGGCCTATTCGTTGGAACGGGCGAACTTCACCGGCGGGAACTCTCTCAGCAGTTCCTTGAGCTCGAAGCGAATGGGCACAACGTTCGGGCCTTCGGCAGATCGCTGGAGGGGATCGGGAGGTTCATGCGACGCATTCGGGCTTCTTGGGCGTCCTGCAAGCAATCCATCTCGTTCATTTCGTGTTCATTCCACTCTCGCTTACCGCCCACTCGTTCGATCTCCGCTCGATCATTTGCACTAATCGCTCGTGGGTCATCTCGTCGTTCGTTCCGCGAAGCCCGAAAGCGGCGAGTTGGGCGGCGAGCAGCGAGAAGAGGAGCACAAAGCGGAGCGGCAGGGAGGAACATTTCGTTCGATTGGTTGGGGACGATTCGAAGTGATGCTTTCGGTTCGATTCGCCGCCTTTATACTCGCGTTCCGGCCGGCCAGGACGCGTCGATGTTTTCCAGCGCACGTCCACTTGCCGAAAGGGCGGCCGACGGACAAAAGGCTTACGAAACGGGCGGCATTCCCGGCTTTTGTCCGCCTCCTCGGGCCAAAGGCCGTCCGTCGTGATCTTTCGACGGCGGGCGGCCATCACGCGCACTTCTCGGGGGCGTCTTTTGTGCGATCCGGCGCTCGACCTTCGCCTTTTTCAAATTCGTGGAAGCGGAGGCCGCAAGGGAGCCAAATTTGGCCGGCCGCTCCACGTCCGAAGTGATCAAACGATCAACTTCTACGAAGTGATGCCATCTTGCACTTTTTCGATCACACGACCATTCATGAAGTCGCCACACAACTTTTGCTGATCCAAGACGGCTCTTTAGGCGAATAATGAATTGAATAGTTTCGAAGGGGGCTGCCTGCTTTCCTTGGTTCTAATTTCTACGGATGCACGTGCCGATTCAATTCCGATTCCTTCCGGTGATTCAAATCGAACGGAACGGGAGGCTTCTCACGATCACGAGCAAGCCGGCGACCTTCGAACTTGCCGGCCGCGATTCAGCGCCCGCAGCGGAAGACGGCCGCCGAAATTCGTCATTTCGCACGGTTTGGCCGCCGTTCTCGCCGTGATTCACTCCTTTTGAATGCGAAATTCCACGTAGCGAACGGAAGAACAAAGCGGCCGGCGGAATTCAACCCTCACATGCCGCCCTTCGAAACAAGCGGGAGGGTCGGGCGGGCGGCAAATGAGGTCAACCGAGTGCCCGCCGCTCCTCGCCGCCGCCCGCGCACTCGTCTGCCGATCACGCGTCTCCGAATGCCGCCTCGAACGCTCCATGCATTTCGGAACTCCTCGTTCGTTCGGATGCCCCCCGACTGTACGAAGCCCGCGGTCCTCGACGAGTGACATCGCCGAGGATTAGCGACGAGCAAGACGAGCAGGAGTGGACATCCAACAGTTTTCGTTTCGGTTTGTTTATTCGCACAAAAGAACCGTTCGAGCGGTCGATTCGGCGACAGCACGCGCGCAAAGCCGCCCGCCGCACCCACTTTCCACGTTTGGAGCGGATCAGCGGCGAGCGGTGTGAAAGAAAGCGAACGATCCGCCCGCTTTCCTTCCCGTTTGACCCGACGGTCGGCGCTCACCGCGACCGCCGTCGACAAACAATCCGCCCCCCGCCCGCTCGCCGCGAGTTCGATTCGCCCGCCGGGCCGCCCGCATTTCCCGCGGGATTCCCACCGATTTTTCGTCCGCAAGTGCGCGTCTGCATGAACGCGGGGGAACCGGGCGGCCGAATGGGTCCCAGCCGACCGGCTTTTTGTCACTTGCGACCGGATTTCGGGCTCGTCATCCGTCGGTTGGCCGGCGGCTTTCGGACGGCCGGGCGCGCTGCCAGCGGCCGGAGGGATCGGCGGCCGATTTCCGCTCGAACTTTGCGATCGGCCGGAAAGAAAACATTCGCCGTCGTTCGGCCCCTCCGATCGGCCCCCCCGCCGCTCTCGTGTTCGAAGGCGCTCGTTATCGCCGCTTGCTCGCCGCTGTTTTTCCGCTTGCGGCCGGGCGTGTTTCCGCTTTCTTTTCGTCCACCCGCCCGGCCGCTCGCCCTCGCACCTGTTCGGCCGATCGGCCGCGTTGCCCCCGAAATGCGCGCTCTTTCTCGTTTGATCGATTGACGTCACGCTCCCTTCCTTTCTTTCCTTCCGTTTATTTCTTTCGATGAATAATCGCTACAACCGTTAAAAGTGGGTAAACATGCTAAAAGACGTCCAGGCACGCGGCTCGTTCGCTTTAACGCCCGTAATAGCCCTGATTCGCGTTGTTGTAGCCGTTGTTCGGGTAATATTGGCCTTGCTGATTGTAGGGGTCGTTGTTGTAATAGGGCTGCTGATTGTTGGGATAATAGGCGCCTTGTTGTCCGTAGGGCTGATTGCTGGTAGGGATTTTGATAGCCATACTGTCCGCCTTGTTGGGGGTAGTAAGCGCCACCGTTTTGAACAGGGTAGCCTCCGCCCTGATAGCCGCCGATCGCCGACGCCCGGGCCGCCGATCGTTCCGCCTTGGCAGAGGCCGCACGTGAGCGGGCAGTAACGCGTCATGCACTGCGAGAAGAGCGGCGAGAAGCAGTTGGCGAGGTAGAAGGGGCAGTCGGGGAGGTAGTCGATGCAGTCTGCAAGCATCGATCGTTCTATTGTCTCAACTTCCCCTGTTTTCTCACAGTAGTTGTTCCCGAATCCGTAGCCAAAGTTGGTGTGATCCCGCCGTGAGTCAAGAGAGCGCCCAGATTGACCAGTCCTTGCGTCAAAGCGGGGGCCACGCTGCCGAGGAGGGCCGTGATCGGATCCAGAACGCCCCCGTAGCCATTCAGCCCGTAGTTTGCTAAGCCTAAACGTTGTTCTGATGGAATCTAAGCAGGGATAAAGTGTACCTGGATAGCCCGCGAAGCCCACGAAACCGCCTCCATAACATCTGCAAAATCTATCGTTTCATTCTTCTTTCTTTATTTTCGACTCGCCCGCAACAGTAGGTCGTTCCGTAAGCTCCACCGTTGTACCCGTTGTTGTAGCCGTAAGGCGAATAGCCAAACAGCGACGCGTACTTGTCCGGAACCGGTGAAGTTCCCTTTCGATTTGCAGAAGGCGCAGGTCATCGAGCACTCCTTCTTCATCGTGGGGATCGTGGCCTTCTCCTTGCAGGCGGGCACGTGCAGGTAGCACTCGAAGCTCGCATCTTGGCAGCCTGCAGAACGGGAGGGATGAGGGAGTGGGTGGAGGGCTGGAGAACCTGATGGTTTTGGGGCCTTCGGTTTGGCCAAAGCGGTCTGATGGCCGTCGGCGGCCGTTTGGGCGAACAGGCCGGCGACGAGGAGAACGAAGAGCATTGCGGCGGCTTCTGAGCATCCGGCCGGCTGGCGGGGCCTTTTGAAGGGCCGCCGGATCACGAGTCTCCGTCGTGTTCGTCGAGTAAATTAATTTCTGTACACGAACAAGCGCCTTCTCTCTCCGAACTTTCGCCTCTCGTTTGTTTCCGCAGCTGCTCCGTCCGCGCGCTGGTGCTTCGAAAACAAGCGGCCGCCGTCGTCTGCAAACAGCCGCCGAAGGAGCGGCCGTTCGCTCGCTGATCGGCCGGATTTCGCAAGCGGCGTCTCCTGCTCGGCGCCGGCTGCAAATCGGGAGTTTCGATTCCTGGTCCGACTTCCCTTCTCGCCCCTGCCCTCCGCTCGGAAGGGAGTCCGCATTGTTTCCGGATTCGGTCGTTTGTTTCCCCCCTCACTCCCTCCCGTCCGCCCGCCCGCCGCCCGCTCTTTGTTCTCGCCGCCCGCAAGGAACGACCTGAAATTCAGACCGCCGATTCCCACTTCTTTTTTCGCGTTTGACTCACCGACATCCCCGCCCGTCGCCCCTCGGCCTTGAGGTCGGCGGAGGATCGCCGTTCTTCCGATTGGATTCCCGCTGCTCTCTGTTCGGAGGTGCTCGAGCTCGACCTCGCAGTAATTGCGCTCCTTTGCGGTGGAGGAATGTCCAATTTGACGTCCGTTTTATTCCCCTCCTTCCCGCTTTTACGATGCAACGTTTCGACTGGAAACGGAAATCTCCGCAGCGAGCGAGCGGGGAGAAAAATCGTGCGTCGTCTCGGCGGCGAGCGGGCGAACGGGGGCGAATTCTCCGCATTGCTCCCAATTACGTCCAGCTGGCGGTGATTTCTGCTGCCGCTTTCCGTTCGCCCCGCCAATGTTTTCGTTGTCTACCGGTGGGGGAATGCGGGGATTAGCCGCTCTTCGATCGACGGCCGGCTGGAGGGCGAGGAAGCGGGCGGGCGGGTGGTCGGCGGAAGGCGCGTGTGGATAATTGGGCGGGCGGGCGGACGAACGTCGAATTCAAATTGGCGGAAGAAATCGGACGGCTCTTCATTCCGCGCGCTCCTCTCGGGAAATTCGTGAGTCCTCCGCGCAATTCGCCCGCCTCGAGTCGTCGTGCGGGCGGGCGGGCGGCGAACGGAGGGTCGCAAAGAAGTGCGCAATTCGCCGCAAGGTGTCCCGTCCGTCGGTCTGTTCACCGCCCGCCACCACCTTCCGTCCTCCTCCCTCCTCCTTCCACTCACTTATTTTCACACGCGGCAATAAACAAAGCAGCGTGCAGCCCTTCCTTGCCTCCTCGTGTTTCGCAACTCTTGATTTCTTCCCTCTGCGCGTGTTTGTACGAGCGACCGGCCGGCCGGACGGGCGGCGGCAATCGGATATTCGCGTGATCATCGGCGAGTAATCCGCGTGTTTGCTTTCGCCCCGACTTTCCGCCCCGTCCGAAGGAAACAGTCGCTTATTTGCACCGGGAACACGCGCTCTTTTGCTCCCTCCATGGGCGTTCTCAAGTGTTTATTCGATTGCAGGCTTCTCGTCGTCGCTCCCCGTCGATCGACGATGAAGTACCTGGAAGCGAGTTCGGTGAGTCACCCGCCGGCAGACACGTGCGAACGCGCCCGTTGCAGGAACACTACCCCGCGTACACGAACGGGACGGCGTTGGCGTCGAGCGCGTCGTCCAACTCGGTGGCCTCCCGCCTCTACTCGAACGGCCGCTCCCGACGGACGAGTTTGGGCTTCGGAGCCCGACCTGATCCAAATGAGCGACGGCGACAGCGCCCTCCTGGAGTTCACGAACATCGCGAACGAGGTAGGGTGGCTAGGGCGGGCGACGATTGCGGGGGTTCTCTGGGGGAAGCGCGCGTTCGGCGGCGACGGGCGGGCGGAAAAAACGATCGACGCGCAATTCGGTCGGCGTTCGCCTTCCTGCTCGCTTCTTTCTGCTCGCTTCTTCCTGTTTACTTCTTTCTTGCTTCCAGATGTCGAACCTGTCGAGACGGTTGGCCGAGTGCCAGGAAGAGAAGGACGGCCTCATCGAAGAGCGCTCCCGACTGCGGACAGACAACGCCCTCCTCCAGGAGAGAATCCACTCGCTCGAAGATCAGTACTCCAATGCGGAGATTCGGTTCGTCTTTCTTTCTTCTTTTTCCGTTCTATCCTCTCGTTTGCAGATGGGAGGAGAAGATCGCCGAAGAGCGCTCCCGATCCAAAGAGACGATCGCGCGGATGGAGCGCGAGAAGCAGCTGGAGCTGGAAAACATGGGCTACCGCCACCAAGTGCTCGAGAAGGAGCTCCAGTCCATACGCAAGGAGAAGGACAAACACGAGGAGAACGCCGAGGACTTCCAGCTGCAGCTCTCCCGCATCCAGAACGAGGTGGACGAGCTGAAGGCCGTCAACCAGCAGCTGGAGAAGGAGAAGCAGGAGTTGCGGTCCGAGTTCGAGAAGTGAGTTCTTTTTCTCCCATCTTCCATGTGATCCTTCGCTCTTTCCAGCTTCAAGCGAGAGGCGACGGCCGACATCGACGAGCGGGAGGAGCTGCTCGAGAAGCTCACCGAGCAGACCGACCAGCTGCGGCAGGACAAGACGCGCCCCCGGCAAGGGGTCCCTCTCCGGAACAGGTGGGTTCTCTTCTCTCCCTTGCCTTCTACTTCCTCTCTTCAGATCGTGGACCTGCAGGAGGAGATCGACCGCCTTCCGCTCGGAGAACAAACACCTCCGAAATCAGACCGACGAGCTGCGCGCCCAGCTGCTCCACGACACGGTCGACCAGGGGCAGCTGCTGCTGGCGGACGGGCCCTCGCTGGCCGCCGAAATGATGGGCGACTTGAATTCGGACGAGGTCAGCGGACTCAAGAAAGAAAAGTCGGAGGTTGTGGTCGTTTTGTTCTTTCTTCGTTTCTTCTTTTTCGTCTTTGGGTTCTCCGTTGTTTCGCGCATTTTCTGGTCGTGGCCGTTCGCCCTCCGCTCGGCGGACGGCCGCTGAGCTTCCTTTCGGCTTCCGGACGTGTCGTTGAGTTCCTTTCGGATCGTTTCGCTTGACCTCATTTCGCTTCTTCTCCGCTCTTTCGGCCACCGCACTCGTGCCCGCCGCCCGGTGCACACGAAGTACAAAACGCTCAATTCCGTTGCACGAGTTGCTTTTCGTCGTCCGTAAATCCGGCTTGTGTTCCAAAGCACGGCGAGGGGGTGATCACTCGAACGACGGTGATCACGCCCTTCCCGCCCGAATGCCACAAAATGCGCGCACAACGCGGCCGACGCCCTCGGTGTCGGTCGGCCCACTCGTCCCCCGCACCGTCCACGTCCTCCCCAACAACAACCGGCTTTCCTTTTCAGCTGATGAAGGCGCTCCGCGACCAGGAGGTGTGCAACCAGCAGCTGCGCAACTACATCGACAACATCCTCTCGCGCGTGATCGCCATCCATCCGGAGATCCTCGAAGTGAGTCGGGAGTCGCCGGCCGCCGCCCCGTAAGCTCTTTCGTTCCCGATTGCTCCTTTGACTTGACCGCGTTCCCCCGCGGAAAGACCGAAAGCGAGACTCCCCTGGTTTCTCTCCGAATTTCGTCGTCGACGTTTCTTTTTGGTTCTCGCACGGGTGACTCAACGATTTCGTACGGTGGAATTCTTTTGATTCGAAAACGATCACTAATCAGTCGTCTGCTTCTTTTCGCCCCGAACTCCCGCTCCAATCGATTGTTTATTTAATGCTCTTCTTTTTGTAGCGCCCAGAAGTCCCTCCTCTCTCCCTCCTCCACTCCCTTCCTCCGCGCCCCCGAGTCGCCGCCCGCTGAGGAGGGCGCGAAGGCGCAAGAAATCCCGATGACCATTCCGCCCCCCGCATCGCTCGTGATCCACTCGTTCTCCGCATTTCCCCGATAGAAACTGTTAGATTTCTCCGTTGCCCTCGAGTCGGTTTCACTTCGAAAGCGATCCCCCTCCTTCCTCCCACAACTCGCAGCTTTAACCCGACCGTCCGGCCTCTCAGCTCCCTCCCCGCCCTCCCGCCCGTGTATCACAAGCCGCCCCGCCGTCCACGAGTCTTCTGTACATTCGATTAAGTTATGTCGTTTGTCCATCGAAAGCATTTATGTGGCTGGATAAACACGAACACACTCTGCAAGCCGTCCATTCGTCTGGAGGGCCGATCACCGGGAAGAAAGAAGACGGCCGCTCAGAAGGCGCGCATCCGTTGGACGTTTCGGGCGACTTTCGTCACGTCGAGGATGTCCAGCATCAACGGAGCTCCTTGTTTGGGGATCTGCAAGCAAGGAGAGGATTAAATTGAAAGTAGAAGGAAGTCCACCTTGTTCGCCTTCACGTCCACCTCCGACTTGCTCCGCTCCAGCCGGATGGTGCGCACGTCCAAATCGTCGGGCAGGCGGTACATTCGATTCAAGGTGCGCGACGGTCGGTTCGGGTTCTGCGGGTTCTCCTTGGCTGCGTAAATGGAGACGTCGTAGTTGTGAAGGCGGACGTCGATCTCGTTCTCCTCGAACGACTCGAATTGATTCAAGTGGATTTTAGCCCGGAACTGCTTCTCGTCGTTCACGATCTCCGCCAGGCTCTTGTCGCTGAAAGCAGGAGGTATGCATGAGGCGAAAAGAAGAGCGAGCACTCACTTGGCGGTCACCCACTCGTCGCTGGACATCCGGTGGAGGCGCCGCTGCCCAACGGGAATCTCGCTCGGCTTCATTCGAACTGAAAAGAGAACGGTGGACGAATTGCACGAAAGAATGAAGCGGTTGAACGGATGAAATGCCCGCTGCACTTCGATTAAATGCGTTCATCTCACGACTAAAAACACACGCCATTCGTTGAGTGCTTCTTGGCAACAACAAGAAGCGGACTTTGTCCATGCAACAAACAAACGAACGAAGTGGATGGCATCACGCGACCCGTGGATCAAGGTCGTTTGTCCCCAAGAAGCCGCAATAAAACGATGAAGTTCGTTGGATTCCGAAGAGCACGTGATCAAAACGACCATTCGAGGGGTCGAGCGATCGTAAAGGCGTGTTTTGGCCGAGGGCCATCGCCCGTTTTATGCCCAGCCATCTTGAGCGAGCGGCGGGCGGACGGGAGGGCGCAAACTTAATTGATTGCGGCCGTCCGTGCGGGTGCAAAGCGGCCAGCTGTGTTTTGCCGCCGCCCTCCGGCCGCTCGCGAAGTTGATGGATCGTGGTTTGGATTAACCGAACTGAACGAATTGATCACCGGCCGACGCTCCCGCTTATGAACGGCCACCTTCTTCCAGGAAGCTCGGGCGTTCGGCGATCATAAATTAGACCCTGCACTCGACTACGAACTCCGCCTGATTTTGCTGCAAATCGAACGAATTCGAGGCGAGAACAGGGCGATCAAAACCGCTTGAAGAGCTGTATGAAGAGATTCGAACAGAAAAAGCATGCTTTGGCAATTAAACACTCTTTGAATCAATGATTTACGTCGTATTCTTTACTCCCTTTAGTTCTTGCTTCCATTTCTATCCTCGCTGAACAGTAAGCACCCATACGAGGACTGAAGTTTTGGAAGTGCGGCCGTCCGGTTCGCTCCCGAGCCGCCAATTTGGTTAATCTCTCGACTTGTGCGGTCGAGCGGAGAATTCGATTTGGAAGGCGGGGGAATTGGCGCTCATCCCGCGCGTCCACTCGGCTGCCCGCAGTTCGACGAGTTTGGCTGCCGGCCGGTCGTTTGGAAGGTGGACGGCAGTTGGACGAGTGGTAGAGGATTGTTTCCGAGTGAAATGCCACCGGTTTTTGCATTCCATCGGAATTCTTCGAAACGGCGCCTGGAAGCGCGCCGTGACGTCCGCGGGCACACGCGTCAACAACAAGTGACCGGGGCGGGAAGATGGACGGTCCGGCGGTGGTTGTTGGGCACGTCCGCCGCCTCCTTTTGTTTCCGGGCGGCGAGTGGACAGGCGGCTTTTGGCTTCCGGGCATGAAAACGAGGGCAGAGGGGGCACACGTCCACCTTCGCCCGAGTGACTTTTGGCCGCCAATCGGAAGTCCCGCACCTGCCGCCTGTTTTTTCCGGTTTGTCGCCCGCTCGCGTCGAGCCGTGCGTGCCCCGTTTCCCTGGCAATTCGGAGGAACGCGCGCCCCTCGATTGCGGGCGCTCGAAGAAGCGAGCGGCTGACCCCCGCGCTCCCTCTCCGCTCGTCTTGGGGCGGCCGGCGCGTGCGCCTTGACCTCGCCGATCGGCCGGCCGCCATTCATCGGCATCTTTGGATTGTTTTGGTGCGTTCGAGCTCGAAAAGGCCTGCCCGTTGTTCTGTTTGCTCATTTGCGGAATATTGGACGACGAGCGGGCGCGAATGGCGGCGCCGATTGCCGCTTTGCACTCGTGAAAACGAGCGGGAAGACGGGCGGGCGGAGAGCGGCCTGTTTCGAGGACCACGCCGAACGAGCAGCTGCGGCGGCGCTCGCCGAGTTCTCCTCCATGAGATTCGAGAACCCGCCGCTCACTTGCGGTCCGACGAACGACGCTCGGCGGTTTGGCGGTCGGTTTGGACGAGCAGACGGCGAGATCGCTCGAACTGCGAGCTTCGTTCACTCGCCGTCCACCGAATTCGATTGGGCGGCTTGCCGACGGCCTTGAAACGCCGCCCTCCGCGTGGATCCGCCCGCCCGCCGCGATCCGGAATCGACGTTTGGCGGGCGGCTTGTGGAATGCGGCGAGTTGATTCGAATTGGCGGCGGTTTGACACGTCAATCGGCTTTCCGCTCGCGTCGCGTCTCCTGTCGAGTTCTCGCCTTCGAGCCTCCTTCGAGCCTCCTCGCCCGATCGGCGTCGAATTTCGAGGCGAAGTTTCCGGAAGTGATCGGCGGCCGGCCGGGCGATCCGCAAGTTTGCGGTCAGCGAGCAGGAGAGCGGCCGACCGGTCGGTCGGAGTGTCCAGAAACCCGCCGCCTTTTGTTTGTCCTTGCGCCCACTTCTTTCTGTTTCCGGTTTGTGCGGGCGTTTGGCGGAAGGACGCGCGTTGTTCCTCGTACGTGATCGCCCAACCGATTGACGAAAATCAAAGTGGAACAGTCGGCGGACGGGGGGCTCATAAGAACGAAAGCGGCGTCTTTCCGTTTTGAACGCCGCCGGCAGAACGACCTTGGGCGATCGATTGCGAGCGACCGAGCGGGCGGTGGGGGCGGCGGCCGGTCGCCGTTTGGATCCTTTTGATTACGACCGTTTGATCGAGCACGTGCGCAGTTTGGGGCGGGCGACGATCGCGAAGGTGCGAATTCCAACAGCTGCCGGCCGTCTGCAAACAACGCGGGCGGTCATTCCGCCCGGCTGCTTTGTTTGCGGAATGAGCGGCGAAGTGAGGAGTTTTTGACGGCGATCGCTTCCGCCTTCCTGACTTCGATCGAAAATTGGGCGTCGATGCACGTCGACGGAACTCGCGTGGATCCCAGTCGGGAGTTCTCGTTCGATAAGTGAGCGGTGGAAGGCCGCCCGCTTTATGGGGCGTTTCTTCATTCAGGCCTCCGACTCCCCGGGGATTGCTCGCGTTTATCCTCGCGGCTTTCCAGTTGTTCTCTATTTTTGTATTGCTTCCGCCGACTCCTTCGTTCCTCGACCGGCCGGGACCCCCCTTCGCCTCATTTCGATTGGAGAAGTCAATAAAGAAGCTCCTCTTCGCACTTCTTTTTGCGAGAAAAGTGGCGTCTGCCGGTCGATTGTCCCGCGCTTCTCGGCAGTAATTTTCTCCCCTTCCAACTGCGAAATTGCCGCCTTTCTTCTGCAGACCGCCCAATCGGGCCGGGAACGGCGGCAGCCATTTTCTCCAACTTTCCGGTCGTCCAAACGATTGTCTTCCGAAGAGAAGCCGATCGGTCGGTGTTCACAGCGACGAGCCAAAGGAAAGAATCGTCGCTTTCTGGGGGCCTCCTAATCGAATGAGGTCGAGGCGAGCGCGGGCTGGGTTTGCGGTGAGCGGGCGTGAAGGGAAGCGAAATGGACACGCGCCCCCTCCTCCTCTTCGTGCGACACGCGTTCGTCCACTCGGTCGCCCCGTTCCGCCTCGTGCTCTCGGCCGCCGTCGGTCGCGAAGATCAGTTTTCACTGGACACACACGAGCTCTTTTTTCGATTGCAAGGAGCGAGGACTGCGGCGATTCAAAGCACTCCGTCGGGTCGTCCCGTTCGTCGTTCTGCCGCTCTGTAGGCCCAAAAAGAAAGACCAAAAACTCCCGTCTCGTGCCAAAAAGGCGCCGAAAGAAATCGGCGGCCGGCGGAATGGCGGGCGGCGGGAGCCCGAAGGCGGTCGGCGGGGCGTTGTGGACGGGCGGCGGCGGGCGGGCGGCACTTTCTGGACTCTTTTCCTCCTCGTTAAACTCCTCTCTCCCCCCGCCCGCCGCTCTTCCCTCTTCGGAATGTCCACCGCTCGCCCGCCGACCGGCCCGTGGACGGAGATTAGCGGGGGCTCCTCCTGCAGCTCACCCGCCCGCCTTTTTTGTCTTTCGCCTCATCCCTTCGCCCCCTTTGGAATGCGGCGTCACGCGGAAGACGCGCGAATTCTTCCGCGCTTTTACGGACGGAATTCGGCTTCGTTTCGAACGTTCCGCTTTCTTCTCTTCGCACTTCTTCGCATCAATCAACAGCTCGTGTTTCACGCCTCTCGCCCGCCCCGCCGCAGTTGTTCGTTGCGCCCATCACGAGGCGGCGGCGACGGTTTGATTTCCGCCGTTCTGCCACCAGCCGCCCGTCGAGACGGACGGCCGCTCGTTTCGGTTCGCAACGTGACTCGCGAACACGCCATGCATTCGCGAGTGGTCCACCTTCGCTGTCCGCCGCCGGCGGCGAGTTTGCGGATTCGATTGGGCGGCGGCCTCGTCAATGAATTCTTGATTCGGGCAATCCGCTCTTTCGCCGAGTTTCCCCGTCCAGTTGTCGATTGTTCTCGCTCGGAAGTGGACGATTGGGGGCCGCCGATGGCCAGACGGCCGACCGGAGCCGCCGGCCAGTCGGTCGTCAAAAAACGGTTGTACTTTCGGCCCGTTCGTGTCAATCATCGCCCCGCAAGCGACTGGCGGCCGCTGTCTCCAGGCCGCCTGATAGAACGAGCGCCCGATTCCTGTTTCTTCTTCCGTTTGATAAAAAGAGGAGTGCGGAGGAGAGGGCGCTGGTCATCCGCCCGCACGTGGACGGCCTCCCAATTGCCTTTTTACGAGCCCCGTGATTCCCACCGGTTTTCGGGCGCGCGGCCCCCGCACTCGCTTCTCATCCCCTTCTTTCTGCAGGATCTCCGGCCGTCGATGTCGTTCTTCCGCAAACACGTGCGGGGGCTCCTGCGGCAGACGTTCTCGAACGGCGTCAAGTCGCCCGCCTCCTCGGAAGAGGACATCGACGACGTGGACGAGTTCACGCCGCCGAGCGGCGGTCGGAAGACGCAGCGGCCGCCCGTCGACTACGCCGACAGTTCGCTCATCTACGAACGGATCTTAAACGGCCGCAATGGACATCGCGTCGAGCTGCCGGAGATCTACTCGGGCAAGACCGGTGAGTGATCGAAGGGGCTGATTGAAGACGTCTTTCGTTGCAGGCCTCGACCTTCCGGCCATCCAACTGGACGTCTTTTCGCCGGCCGTCCGCAGCAGCTTCAGCGGCCCTGATGGCGGTCTGACGAACGTGAGAAAACAGAAGCACGCAGTTGAATGATCGCGTCGCTTGAAGGTCCAACGGATGACTCAGCAGCCCATCTGCAAGATGGCGACGCTGGACGACGAGTTGTCCCTTTCGATGGGCAGCGAGGACGAGTTCGACGAGCCGCTCGCCCAGCGGCATCGAGTGCACGGCTCGCTGGAAGATCTTGGTTTTTGCAACGGCGATCTCGCGCCAAGCAGTCAGATCGACCGGCTCTCGTGGGACGATGCCGGACGAAGGAGCGGGCATTCGGAGTGTCCATCTCGCTGTACGAACGGCATCCGATCACCGGCCTGCAGGCGGGAATGCCCGTTGCGGACGTCTTCGCCGTTCTCGCTCGCGAAAACAACTCGATCCTCGCCCTTGCCGATGGAGTGAACTGGGGCGAGGGGTCTCGGCTGGCAGCAAGGTGCGCGATTTGTCCTCTCACTCGGTTCACTTCTTTCGTTCAGGTGTGCCATTCGAGGGGCGATCGACCACCTGAACTCGTCCATCTTGAACGGCCACTTGCGGACGACCACGGACGTCTTCCACGACCTGCTCGGCGCCTTCCACACCGCCCACGCCCTCATCCTCCAGGAGGGCGGCTCATTGACCACTCTCGTTCGTACAAACACGGCAGGCAGAGATCATTTCTGTGCTTTCAGTGTGTCGCCCTGGTCGCGCCGGTCAAGAACTCGGACAGCTTCGTGCTTTGCGTCTGCAACGTGGGCGACTCGCTCTGCTTCGTGCAAAACGAAAGCTACGGCGTTCGGGAGGTCACATTGGCATCGCACGAGATCGACTCTCATCGGAACATGAGAGACGCGGGCGGGGCGTTGGGGCCGGTGGACGGGCGGAACGCTCAACTGCACAACCTCACCTGTTCGATGACTTTTGTGGAAGATGGTGAGCAGCAAGCAGAGATGAATGGAATGATTGAGCGGCTTCCAGGTGGAGGTGGTGTTCGTCACCAGCGATGGAGTGAGCGACAACCTCGACCCGGTGGTCGGAAAGTTTTGCACGATCAAGAAGAGCGGCAGCGAGAAGGAGAACGACGACGAGCCCGCCCTGCCGCCACCGCCTCCCGCCAAACACCTGCACAAGACGAAGTCGATGCCCAACGGAGTGCCGCGCCAAAAGAAGCGCTGTGCCGCCGTCCTGCCGTGCGTCGACTCGTTTGAGCGGCAGGAGCTGATGCTCATGCGGATGGCCGACGTGATTTCGAACGGAATCGGGAACCTCGCCCAGGCGTTCGCCGGTTTCGACGAGGAGGACCCCCTCACGCCGCCCGGCGGACCCCGAAAAGCCGCGCCGATCACGGCGGGCTCGTTGTGCAGAAATCTCGTGGACTTCGCCTTCCATCTCTCCAAGTGAGTCGAGTAAACGTTCTGCTGCTTTCATTTGTATCTCTTTCTAGTGCCAAGCGACGCACCCTCGAAGACCCGGAGCTCTATCGATCGCGCACACACTCGAAGACCGAAGAAAGATT
The DNA here is from genome assembly GCA_024699865.1 of Aphelenchoides fujianensis. Taxonomy (NCBI): domain Eukaryota; kingdom Metazoa; phylum Nematoda; class Chromadorea; order Rhabditida; family Aphelenchoididae; genus Aphelenchoides; species Aphelenchoides fujianensis. The sequence goes on along the minus strand of JAMPIO010000007.1, from coordinate 123,026 downwards.
GAGGCGGAAGATGATTCGAGCGATGAGTGAGTTTCTCACTTGCTTCAAGCCTTCTTATTGCTTCTTTAGTCATGGAGATGCCGGGTAAACTGGACCACGCGTCGGTCGTCGCCTACCGCGTGGGCCGTTGGGAGTATCGAACGCGCCCGTCCAAGCCGCCGCTCCTGCCGAACCTCTCGACCGACACGCTGAAGCAGAACGGAGCGAGCCGTGAGTGTTGGAGGGCAAGTGATGGGGTTTGATTGGTCAACGTTCAGCGGCCACGAGTCCTCCGATCCGACCGACGGAAGTGCCCCCGCCGCCGCCCACCACCTCGCCGCCCGCTTTGTACCAAAAAGTACGTCCGCCGACCGCCGAGCTGAACTGCTTGGTGCGAATCGCCCGGCCCATTCCCGAACGCGCACACGACGACTGTAAGTGCACGAGAACGTCCGCGTTGCCGTCGGTCGAGGTGTTTCTTTTCGATCAGTTGCTTCCACTCCTTTCTTTTCGTTCTTTCCGTTGAGAGGAAGACGGGGATTCTTTCCGCTGCTTTCTGCACCCTTTCCTTAACACACCTTTCGACTCACTGCAAGTCGCCGATGTTTTTGTGCGCTTTCAGTTCGTTTGAGGAAGAGGAGAGAGCGCGTTCATTCGTTGTGTTTGCAGACGATCGTCCAGAAGAACCAGACGGAAGTCGGGAAATTCCACTTGTGCCTGGACATCCCGCCGGAATTGAGCATCGAGGACGCGTCGCCGCGCATCCGCCACCACAGTCCGTACGAAGAGCAGCCGCTCGACGAGGCGATGAGCCCGCCGAACTCGCCGTTCCGCGCGCCCGTCCTGCGGAAGCACGTCGAAGAGAACGGCGCCGCCCACCGTAAACGCAACAAGCGGGGGAATCCCCTGCGACACACGCTGGGCGTCGAAGTCTCTTGGATCAAAACGGCCATCAGTCGCCACTTCTCGGCCGCCAATCAGAACGACGCGAACAAACCGGCGGCCCACCCGAGCGGCTCGACGAACGCCGTCAACGATCTCGCCTCCACGTCGACGAGCATGAGCGGGACGCCGTCCGACAGCCAGAACATGTGAGTTCCCCGCGATGAAATGAGTGATCCTCCTCGCTGTTCAGTCCGTCGCCCTCCAGCCACTCGTCGCCCGCCCACCGGATGAGCGCGCCGAAGCCGCTCCACCACTCGGCCTCCACCGGCGTTCCGCACCTGCCGCCGAACGGGAGCAGCCAGCGGCCGACTCGTCTGCACACGACCGCCTCCTCGAACAGCTCTTCCAACTTCTCGCTGCGGAACAAGCTGAAGCACATGATGCGGCCCTCACAGCCGGCGGTCGCCACTCGCTTCAACCCCCGCACGGACACCCAACTCTTGAGCATTTCTCCCCGATTGTTCCCCCCTCCACGAGTTTCTTTCGTCCACTCGGTTCTTCCTGCCACTCCCGCGTCCACTGCTTCGCGTCTTTCCGTCCGAATTCGACAAAACTGCGACCCCTCCCTCCCGCACCTCATCCTCCGTTTCTTGTTGGCCAACCTCCTCGATAGTCGTGTACATAAACAAATCGACCACAATTGCCAGAGATCGGGGCCAATTGAAGTGGGAGAAGCCAGAAAGTGGAGCCAATTTCCCAAGCCAAAAAGAATAAAAGGCGAGCGAACGTAAGCGTTTTCTCGAGACATGAATCGCCGACTTCTTTTTCTCGTTCTCTCCGTTCTCGTCCTCCAAGCGGCCGGCCAGTGCGATGGGTCGACGCGCGGCGCGTTCGATCGAAATGAAGTGTGAGTTCGAACGAAGAGAAGCCGAGTGATTGGTGTGAATTAGGGCGCGGAAGATGGAGGAGTGCAAGGACGCCGTCGAGTGGGTGATCCCTCTGCATGCTCTTCAGTTCGTTGCAGTCCGTTCGATTGTGTGGACGATTTGGGCGTGAAACCGGCGAATCTTCTCTACAACTTTGGCTACGCGGTCGGCTTTACGGAGCGCTTTGGAGTTCGACGTGAGCGGCTGCCGTTGATGCGAGTGACGAAAAGGGATTGTAGTGAATGTGTCCGCAATGGCCCACGAATTGTACAAGGAGTGCACCGAGCAGCTGCTGGAGATGATGCCCGACTTCTTTTCGATCGAAGTGCGCAAGCTGATGAACAGCTCGCACTACAACGGCTGCTTCGACCGCGAGTCCCTCTGCAGGTGAGTCGTTTGACTTATCTGGCGAATGATCACTCCGTTTGCAGCTTGAACAAGCAGGTAATGCGGAGTTCCGTCGTTTTTGCTGCCCGCTCAAAAGATCATCCGAACCATCCTGCTTTCAGTTCTTGTACCCGTTCGTCTGTTTGGCCCGTCGGAAGTGCTCGCTCTACCTGACGGACGCCTTCTTTGCTCTTGTTTACGCCAATCAACAACTCGCCTTGGAGACGAACGAGCCGCTTCGGTTTGCCGAGGGAATTCAAATGATCCTTTAGAGTTGCTTGCAGCTGCTCTACGCACTCGGATCAGGACTTCCCGCACTTCCTGTTCTCGAAAGGACACGTCTTCCAACGGGGCCACGTGATCAACCGCCATTTCTGCCGCGGCGTCGGCGTTCCTCCGCGTCGCGTGATCCACGAGAACACCGTCGGCGACTTCAAGATCACCATCGGCCTTGAGTACTCCTGGTGACCCCTTCGCCATCCACCTGCTTTCTAGAATAAACCGTTGCTTCTTCCAAACAGAGCTCACTGAATGGACTGCTCGTTTATTGCGGGAACGAAACGGAAGAGGGTCACTTGGCGGGCTTCTCGGGCTTGTCCACGACGCCCAAACTCGCGAGCCCCGACTTGATGGCGGCGGCCGAGGCCTCTGGAGTCGGCGAGAGAGGGGAGAGGATAAGGGAGGGGACGAACCGAAGAAGCTGCCGAAGGAGAGCGGGTTCTCCTGGTCGGTGATGGCCGTCCAGCCGTCGCGCACCTTCTCGGGCGTGGGCTCGGCGATCACGAGGCCGCGCGTGCGGAAGGTCTTGATCTGCCCGAAGTGCGCGCCGCCCGCCTCGAACACGCCGCCGCTCTCGGCGCACTGCCGGCTGCAGAGGAAGACCACGAGCGGCGTGATGAACTCGGGCTTCAGCGCCTTCCGCTGCTCCTCGGACAGCAGCGACTGCGAGATGCCTGCGGGGAGGGGGTGGCCGGAGAGCAGTGAGTGGGCGGCGGCGAACTCACGCGTGGAGGCCGAGGGCACGAGCACGTTCGCCTGGATGCCGTGCTTGCGGCCCTCGAGGGCCAGCGAGTGCGAGAAGCCGTGCAGCGCGCTCTTGGCTGCAGCGGGCGGCTGAGGGCGGCGGGCGGGACTCACCGCTCGCGTAGTTGCACTGCCCGAAGTTGCCGTAGACGCCCGCGTTCGAGGACGTGAACAGCACGCGCCCGTACTGCTGTCGCTGCATGTGCGGCCAGGCGGCCTTCGTGCACTCGAACGCGCCCTGCAGGTGGACCTTCAGCACGGACTCTGCAGGCGGCGAGCAATCGAGAGTTGTGAAGGGAGAAGGGAACTCACTCCAGTCGTCGTGGGTCATCTTTCCGAAGGTCACGTCGCGGATGATGCCCGCGTTGTTGATCAGGATGTCTGCAGCCGGTGGGTGAAAGAGTGGAGGAGAGGAGAGCTCACCGATGCGCCCGAACTCGTCGAGGGCCGTGCGGACGATCCGCTCGCCGTCCAGCACGCTCTCGTAGTCGGGGGCCGCGCGGCCGCCGAGCGCGCGGATTTCGTCCACGACCACGTCGGCGGCCCGGCTGTCCGCCGCGGGCGCCGCGCCGCGCTTGTCGCCGCCCCAGTCGTTCACCACGACGGCGGCGCCGCGCTGCGCCAGCTCCAGCGCGTAGGCGCGCCCCAGGCCGCCGCCGGCGCCCGTGATCACCGCCACCTGCCCGCCAAACTTCATGGCCGCCATTCGGGTGGGAGTGCAAGGAGCAGGAGTGAGCGGGGGAAAGCGGCAAGGATCCGTGCTCAGAATCTCCATCGATGCAAATCTCCGCAACATTCGCGCTTTCGACCGACCCGCCACTCTCGGAGTCCCGCTTCCCACCAGTCGGCCGCTTCGATGGAGAACGCGTACGCTTTCGAGTCGACGGGAACGTGTGAGTGGCCGCCGCCCTCCGCTCACCCCGCCCGTTCAGACCCGCCCGAGGCCAAGAAGTCGCTCTACGAGATGGACAAGCCGGCGCCCGCTCGCGAGCAGCAAGGCGGAGGTGAGCCGCCCGTTCGTCCGCCCACTCGCCGCTTGCAGCAACTGACCAAGGCGGGCCTCCTGGAGCGTCTCGGCGAGCTGGACGAGCGCGCGGCCATCCGCCTGACGCGCGGCGCCGGCGGCCTGCGAATCGACGTGGAGCCGCCGCGCGACGAGGCGGCCGGCTTGCGGACGGCGCGCGAGACGCCGAGCGACGCGAAGCCGCGCGAGGTGACGCTGGAGGACGTGCAGCGGTGGGCGAAGCTGCCGGGCTTCCGCCGCGCGTGGGCGGCGTACAAGCAGCTGCGCGTCGCCAAGAAGCAGGCGGCCGGTGAGTGCGCCCGCTCTCCGCTCACTCACTCCCGCCGCAGCCGAGGGCCTCCTGACCGCGCGCGCCGTGGACGTGCTCGCCGAGGCGCTCGCCGTGCCGCGCATCTCGCCGAGCGTGCTGGACGTGCGCACGGGCCTCTCGGAGTCGCCGCCCTGCGATCGCCGCCTCCAAGCGGTGGAGGAGACCGAGAGCACCCGCACCGGCCGCAGCGCCCAGTCGCCCGCCGCCCTCTCCGAAGTGACGGCCGTCGGCTCGGAGCTCGACCTCCGCACCGCCCTCGACGACCAGCCGACCGCCGGCGTCTCGACCGCCCGCTCGCCCGCCTCCTCGCCGCTGCACACCGCCGACGAGCCCTCCGACCGCGAGCAGCCGGCCGCTCTGAAGACCGCCGTCGAAGAAGTGAGCCCTCCCATCCATTCCTTCCCTCACCCTCCGCCTGTTGCAGTCGAGCGGAACGACCGTCAGCATTTGATTCTCTTCTTCTCATGGACAATAAACAGTCAGAGCACGAATTCTCGGCCTTCTTATGAACGGTGTAACATGTACTGGCCTGTTGCTGATTGCTGTTGTTTATTGGATTCACATAAGGAAGGAGTTATCTACGCACTGGTGGGACTGGAAGTCGTGGGCGGAAGGATGCCAAGAAAGGAGATTTCCGAGCGGTCGATGTCGTGCTTCACGCAGTAGGAGAGCTGCAGCGGGATGCCGAACACGTAGTCCGTGGTGAATTCGTTCGTGTACTCGAATGCGAGAGCGCACCGGCCGTTGCCCAGTTGGATCTGCAAGCAGGAAGATTAGAACGAAAAGCAGAAAGAGCAAACGAACGTCAACGATGTAGTTGGAAGGCGGGCACTCGCAACTCGACGCCGTTGACCACGATCACAAAGTCGTTGAAGATGTTCGTGTTCCACGCAGGCGGTCGTGAACAGGCCGAGTTCGTAGTCGTAGTTGGGTTGCAACGTTTGGACGATGATGAGGTACGCTTCGTAGGGCAGAAGGATGGTCGGCAGTCTGAACACTCGCTTGCACGCTTCACTCAAATCTTCTTTCACTCACCCGCTGTCCACTTTGGCGACGTCGCCGCGAGCGGTCAGGCCGCCCAGAGCTGACCGAATCCACGAGGAAGCTGAGCGATTGGAACTGCCGGTCGTAGAAGAGCGCCGCAGAGGCCACCGGTGACCCGCAGACGCCGTCCAAGTCCATGCCGAAGTTCACGAGCGTAGTCAACAGGCCCTCGTACGCGGGCAAGGTACTGCACGAAGAAGCGGGGGATCTCCGGGTAAGGAGCGAACACGTTCAGGATCGGGGCCGAGTCGGGAGTGACTGGCTACAAAGAAAAAGGCATGAAGAATTAAGAAAGGAGGGAAGGCAAAGGTTTACGTCGTCCTTCTTGCTGGGATCCCTGCAAACAACAAACTAGATCAACGATCTTCTCTCTCTCCACTCACCACGCGAGTCCGAACACGCCGTCGACGGCAAAGGCCGGATCGTAGATCTCGGCTAGGGTCTTGGCGCCGTGGATCGAGCCGAACGTTTGGTTCACGGGCCAAAACAACTAAAGGAAGACGAAAAGACTTATTCATTTGTGTGGAGTTCTTACGTCCAGCACTTCGGTGTACGCCTCTCCGTACACTTCGACATCGCCGGTGTGCGCTTGGTAGGCTCCGCGGTCGATTCCGCTCGAGTTGCTGAAAGAAACACGTGAAACAACCTCTTTGTTTTGCCCATTTACGCGGGATCGTAGGCGGATTGGCCGGAGACAAGGGTCGGGTAGGAGGCGTCCAAAACGAAGGCCGTGTCGATGCCGTTCTCTACCGACACGTGGAAGGATTGTTCTGAAACAAGGAGCAAATGAAAAAAAGGAAGAAGGGTAATACCCGCTTGTCCGATCTGGACGCTCGTGAGGATCGGCTCCAAAGGCCACGTGGGCACGTAGTTGTTGTGCGTCCTTGGCCGCTCGTTGTCGCTGGTGGAAGGCGCGGATGTCGGCGCCGGAGCGGCGCACTCTCTCCGACTGCAGTTGGAGGATCTTCGCTTGAGACTCGATGGTCGCGATCTCGACCCGGCGGCTCTCGGTCCCGGCGTCGAGTGTAGGGGCCGCCAGGCACAAGGCGAAAAAGGAGAGAAAGGGCAAGGGAAAGAAGGGACTTCATTCCGACTTTCATGCTCTCATTCCAACCATCCTGCTGCTTTTATACAAACCGGGCGCTACTGTCGACGAAGGACCGCACCCTCGAGTTCTTTGCTTCACCGCCATTCGACCAGTAGATTCTGTCGATTCCTGTCAGCAGTTGGACCTTCTTTTTTCGTTCTTAAGATCCCCCCCTTGTTATCAGCCCGCAAACTTTTAATTAACAGGAGGGTTTGTGGATCAGTTCGTTCAGGTCGGCGGCTTCTATCTTGCATCATTGCCGTGAAAAAGAATCAAACAAGCAATAGACGTCACTGGGGCACACAGGACACATGCTCGAGATCAAGACGCCGCCCAGCAGTCCGAAGAAGCCCGTTGAAACGCCCCCGGCTACACCCGTCTGTTCATTCGACTACTGCAGAACACACGGATGGCTACTCGACGCTCTCGGCGTGCCATCTGGGTAAAAATTCGTCCAGAAGATTACTCAACGCGCGCTCACCGTCCGCTTGGCCGCCTTCTTCGCCGAGGAATCCGATGAACTTGGACGACGGCGGGTCCTGACTCACTAGAGGCAGCACAGAAAACGGCTTCTTTGAGAGCTGTTACACGTGCCAAAAATCGGATAAAAGATAGTGACGAACGGGCAGAAGAGCTTGATGATCTAGCGGCTTTTTGCGATTTCGCTGATTCACCACGGGATTGGCCAGTGGTTCCCGACAGAGGGCTCGACGGCAATGCAAACGGGTAATCATTCGTTCATTCTTCCTTCCAACCGAGCGGCCGCGATGTCCAACCCGCCGGACGAGGGCGAAGAGGCGCGCCGGCTGAAGATGAACGCGTTCGCCGCCGCCGTCCCGACGAGCAAACCGCCGCCGCTGTCCGCCGAGTCGCTCGACGGGAAGGCGGGCAGCTCGGAGGTGAGTGGACGGCGGCGACTCCGCTCACTCCCGCCTGCTTCCAGCCCGTCGCCTCCGAACTGCCCACTGCGGCGGGCGGCCTCTCGCGCGAGCAGTTGAGTCAGGAGCACCTCGTGGACTCCCCCCGCAAGGCCGCCCGGCCGCCGCCCTCGCCCGCCTGTTTGGACCGCGAGCTGAAGACCGCGACGCCGAAGACGCCGCCCGCTCAGAAGTGATCTCTTCCTTGCGCTGTCCGTTCGAGGAGAATAAACACGAATGCTTCCCACCGTTGGTCGGGGTGGAACAACGGTCCAATCGACAACAAAAACAACCGATTGGCTGCTCATTCGTTTTCGATCGCATGCCTGGCCTCTTTATTCGACTGACTGCCGGCCGTTCCTTCGGCCTCCTCCTCTCCACTGACTCCTGATGGCCGCCGTCGCTCGTCTCTTCCTGCTGGCGGCGATCCTCCACCTCTCGGGGCCGTCGCGAGTCGTTCTTGCGGGAAGCCGAAGGGAAGAACCAAACGCAGGCGGCCAGTTGGAAACCCTGCTCGTACGTGATTTCCCTTCTTTCCGTTATGCGCTTGCGGATTTCAGCCACTTCTCTGCTCTCCTTGCTGCCTGCTGCTTGCCGACTCGAAGACAACCACGACGAGCGAGAGCTCGGTTGGATTCGTGAGTGGTCTTTCAGTTCCCCTTTTCGTTGTTCATTCGAGTGGATTGCAGATCGAACACACGACTTCCGACAGGATTCTTTCGTCTTCTGGCCGCACGACTCGCTGCTTCCTCGCGCTCTTCAACCTGTGGATCGGGGCGCTTCTTCTCAAGTGATTCCTTTCGGCAATAAACTCCGTCCTTCCGAATCTTTGGCACAACCAGGCAGGCCAGAAGCTGTGCGGTAAACGTACCCGCAAGTTCTGCCCCACACAGCGGAAAACAAGGCGCATTATTCAAATAAAACCGTACGACCAACGGAAAGTAATATTTTAAGGCCATTGAACGCGCGTGTGGTCCCGTTCGGGCGGCGGAATCACTCCTTCGAGACCGGCGGCCGGCGGCCGACCGAACTTGTGAAACACAGCCGTTTTTTGGCTCAATTGGGCGCCTTTTATGTGCCGCCAATCTCCGCGGGCCGGATTCCCCGCCCGCAATCAGCCGCCCGGCCGCGAATTCGAAATGCGAAGCGGAAGGCGGCCGCCCGTTTGGGTCGCGCCGCCGCCGATCGGCCGCGCGCGAACGGACGGAAGAGGGCGCGCGGGGACGCGGCCGAAATTCGAATTTCGCCGCCGACTTCTTTGTTTTCCGCGAGTGTCCGTTCCGCTGTCTCCGGCTTGATCGGAGAGTTGTTTCTGCCGGTTCGGGGAGTGCTTCCAATCCGCTCTGATCGGCACTTCTCGATGTTCCCAAGCCCGCCCGCTCGCTCGCTCGTTCACCTCAAGCGGCAAAAGGCGTCTTCTCGCCGTTTCTGCGGCCCCTACCGTCTGATTTGCCGCTCGCGTTCGTGATTCGTGAGGACCCATTTGCGGCTTTACGTCGCTTTTAAAGTGCGCCCTCTTGACCTCGTTTGATCGAGAGTTTCTTTCAGCTGCCCGCTTCGCCTCGTTGAAGTCCACGAGGCCCCGCTTGCCGATGGGTGGGTGGTTTCTTCTTGCGGTCAGGATCACCCCTTCTCTTCATTCCAGACGTCGTCTCGAGACCGTCGGGCTGCCCGGCGGCCATCCGAACGGCCAACACACGGCCGCGAGCCACGGATCCTCCGTCTTCCCCTTCTTCGGGCTCTTCAACCACCCGAACGGTCACTTTCCTTCCGTTCGCTCTCGTGCTCATCGATCGGCTTTCAGCTTCGACCGCCGCCGCCGACTGCTCGCCCGCCTCCCACGGCCTCTTCCACGGCGCCTTCCCGCACGGAAGTTCCGCCCACTTCGTAGGTTCCATTCTCGACTGCCAACAGATCAAAAGAAAAAGAATGCTGTTTAAAGGTGTTGTGAACCAATTTACCGGATTTGTTCGGTCGACTGTCCGCAATCGACGTTCTTTGCGGGCACTTTTGTCCGCCGAACGCGGCCGAGATTTTTTTCGTAAAGCGGACGGCGATGTTTCCATTTTCGTCCGCACAATTCCGCCCAGAAAACACCTTCGGCTTCGAGCCCGTCGAGCGAGACGCCGGCCCCCGCCCTTTCGGGGGGAACACGTGCAAAAAGGAGGTCACCGAGCCGCCAATTGCGCGCTTTCTCGTCCAAATCCCACATCCCCCTCTTGTTCGTCGCCCGCCTTTCGCCCCCCAACGTTGACCTCGTTCTCCACTTCGCAAAAAACCGCCCGAAAGCCGCCGCTCGCTCAAAAAACGCGCCCCGCACTCGCACGGACGGGGCACGCGGAGCGAACGCCGCGAGCGCGTTTTTTCTGTCGCCCCGTCCGCCCGCTTCCCCTTCCGCCGCAAAAAACCGAACCGCGAGCGCGGCCGTCCGCCCGCGGGCCCCTTCGCCGTCTTTTTTCCACCCGCCGGCGGGGGTCTCGCGAGAGAAGCGGGCGCGGCGGAGAAGTTTTTTGACCGCCCCTTCTCGGGTGTTCGCGGGCGCCGCAAAAAATGCGAGGGGCCTCTCGCTCGGGGGAAGAGTGAACGTCTTTCGGAGTGCAATCGGCGGAGAACTTTACGAAGAACACGAGAACTGACGATGTGAATGTGGATCAATGAAACACCAGCAAGCTCACTACATGAATGAATGGATGGATCATCTCTACCGCATCAAGCAGCAACAATTCGCTTCGAATGAAAAGATTGACTGGCAATCGAATCATTAACCACAAGGATCTACTGGACTGACAACGAGTGTGATTGTTCTTGCCTGACGTGCTCTGATCACTCATTCATCCCCCCTTGACTACGATCTATTCCTTTTTTCCTTGGATCCGCATTTAGAAATTCGTAAAGCGGGCGGATGGAAGGAGGTCTTTTTTCGGAAAAGTCGGGCGTTCTCGCGGCGAACGACCCCCTTCTCTTGTGTGTGCACGAAAAAACGAGTGTCCGCCGCCGCCGCTCGCCCGCGTTTTTTGTCCGTTCGCTCCGAGGCCGGGCGGTCGGCGAGGCGTGCTGCCCGGCGGTCATTCCGCTTCGAGTGCGGAGGGCGGGGCCCAAAAACCAACTCGAGAAGCGCAGGAAGAGACGAGGAACAGTGCGGGCGAGTGGACGGCAACGTGGCAGAGAAGAACAGAACGGAAAAAAACCGCTCGTGTTCGCCGCCTCGCCGCCCGCTGGCACGAGACGACCGCCGCCACCTCGCCGGCCGCCGGTCATTCCGCCCGCTCGCCGTCCGTTTTTTACGAACGGGGAGCGTTTTTTAGTCGGGCGGCTCGTTTTTTCACCTACTTTTCGCCGGCGGCGACCTCCTTTTCGCGTTTTTTGGCGCAAAGCGAACGGCTGGCGACTGCGCGGAGGATTCACTCGTTTCGGGTGTTCGTCTGGGATCGAGGAGCGGATTCACGACCTCCGTTTTTGCTCACTGGGGTTTCAAGAAGGCTGCATTCGTCCGCACTCCTCTCACTCCCTTCTCCCCTCCATCCACTTCTTCCTGCTGCTGCTGCCCGTTGGGCGTCGTGTGATGAAAAAACCGCTGTCTGTCGTCGCCGCCCGACAGCCGCTCGAGGCGTCCGCCCGCTGATTACTCCCCTCTTTCTCTCTCTCCGTTTCCCCGAACAGCCGACTTGTTTCCCGCAGACCGCCGAGTTTTTTCCTCTGCGATAACCAAACTGCACGCTGAAAAACCCCCGCTCGCTTCCTGGAGCGACGGCGGTCGGGCGCTGACGACCGCCCGCCCGCCCGCCTTCACTCCGCCGGCGGCCCACTCGCCTTTCCGCTCCGCGTTTTTCGTCTGCTGCGGGCCGCCGCCGGCTACGGTACTCCAATGCGCGATAATCCTGCGGTTTTCGATGCGAATTCCGTTTCTTCGCACAATTTGCCGCTGATATCGTCATTTTGACGACCAGTTTACTCCGTTCTACTTCGATTTCCGCTCTCTTCTTCAATATTCCGTGCAAACATCGCGATTATCGATCAAATTGGGAGCATGGAACTGATTTGGGGTGAGTGATGGACCGGTGGGTGAAGAGGGGACTCGTATAAATGAGAAATTTGCGGTTTGTTTTGCTTCTTTTTGTCTGCCGGGAAGCCGGGAGTTGGAAATCGAAAGGGAGTGTGGAGGCGAACAGCCGGGCGTGTCGCGTGCATAAAAAACAGCCACGAGACGCGAAGAGGCCGGCGGGCAGCCGTCGACTCCCCGTCGCTGTTTTTTGCGGGCAGCGCTGCTCGCCGCCCTCCCGCTCGAGCGGACGACCGCGGGCGAGCGGAGTGAAAAAACGCGCCTCGGGCTGCCGGCGGCGAGTGGCGGCCAATCCGGGCGTCTTTCTGTTTTTTCGTTCTTCTGTTTTCCGAGCGGGAGGGGGCAAGTCGGCAGGGTTCTTCTCGTTTGATCAAAATGGGTGGAAGCTGACGGGCAGATGAGAAGGCGATTCCATTGGCGACAGTTTTGGTTACTCGCAATCAAAACTCTTCCTGTATCGTGAACGGAAAAGAGGGGCGGCGCACTAGCCTCAACTCGTTCATCCCTTTGATAACATCAAGGAGAACAAAAAACGGTTGACTGGGGCAAAAAACATCCTTCAAACGCCTCCCTTCGACCTTCACGATCACTTTTCGTTTGAAAACGAGTGGCTGCTGATCGTGAATACCGCCCGCTTTTCTCCAGTTACCGGCAGTTTCGTTCAAGTGATCGCTTTGTGTATATTTCCAATGAAAGTTTTACGAATAGTGGAGGCCGGAATAGTTAAGCAAACATTCCCTTCTCGTCCACTCGCTTCCGCCCGCCGCTTCCGCGTTTTTTCCACGCTGACCAACCACCGCCCTCTCGCCGTTTTCCGGCTCACATGGCGGGCGGATTGTCGCAAAAGTGAACTTTGAAGATGAATGCGGGGATTTGGGGGGGATAGAAGAAGAAACAGGAGCCCGGGAGTTGTTTTTCCGTCTCGTCGCCGAGAGGTGGGCGGGCGTTCCCAACGGAATTATCAAAACACGACGTGGGGGGTCCGCGAGCGGACTTGTTTCCGTATTTTCGCATTTCTGGCTGCATTCACCCTCGGGCACCCTTTCTCGTAGTCCCTTGAAACAGGAAGCGATATGGAGCAAGGTTGAAATTCACCTGACGAGCGATCTCTAACCTCATCGGTTTTGATATGCGCCTTCCATTTCGCTTCCTTCTCCCCACTTGCCGCTCACTTGTTTCCGATGACGTCGTTCGTCGTGTGCGGCCCACGACGACGAAATTTGGAGCAAAAATCAACTGCGCTCGGTGCCGCCTTGTGCCCCCGGGGCCTGTCCAGCGGGCGAAGTCGCTTGCGGCCGGTTCGCTCGTTTCTGTTCGCCTTTCGCTGTACCAACCGAGCAGATCGATCGGAATGATTGCAATCAAAACATTCCCGCTGATTTCCCTTACGATCGGCCGCTTCGAATTCCACGTCGATTATTCTCGTCGATTTTGCGCGTTGCGTCTCGCGATTTTCGTTCTGCTGTTTGCGCTCCCCGTCCGCCGTCTTCCTCGCGGGTTCTCGGGCGCTTTGATTCGTCGGTTTGCGCACTCCTTCCGCCTCTCCAAGCCAGTTTCCACCGCCTTCGCGCGCGCCCGCCCAAACACCCACAAACGACCTTCTTCCTGCATTTCGCACGGATTACGATGCACAAAACAGAAATCCGGAGTGGAAGCTAATCGTAAATGAAGTGTAGTTGTGGTCAAAACATCGAAAATTCGAATGCGAATGTAAGAGATCAAAGATCAAAATGAAACAAAACGTGAAGGGTTTCAAACAATCGCACGACCAGAGAGTTCGTTCAAGCAGCTCATTGCAAGCACAACGCGTTCGCATTCCTTTATCCGCTCGATTTCTGTTGTCCTTTTTGCGGATCGATCCCGTTAGCTTCCCGTGATCTCGTTGCATTGACTGCGTGAAACGATTGTACCGAGTGTTCCGTGCACACAATTGCCGATCCATTTGATCATTCTTGTTGTCAGTGAACACGAGAAATGACGTCGAGCCGGGCAATCGGTCTGCCGTTCGGCCTTCGTTCCGGCGGACTGCTGCTTCTTGTCGACGAGCTCCCGCCCTGATCGATCGTTGCGGTGCGTTCTTTGTTGCTCGTTACGTTTCGCTCGTTCGATGGGCGAAATCGACCGCCGAAATCCCGAACAGACGTTAAGCTCCGCGATTTTTAGCCCCCATTCGACGACGACACACACGCCCGCTCGGAGCGACGCACACGACGATGGAGGGCCGCAGGGACTCGACAGCCGGACGGACGAGCGCGCTGCGAACGAGACGCACGGAGGGAAGCGGGCCCCTGCGACGACGCCCGAGTGGCCGTGGAGGAAGCGAGGAAGGAGCAGTCGAAGAACGAAGAGGTCGGTTTTTTCTGCCCGGCTTCGGGGCGGCCCGCTGCAGTTTTTTGCGGCTCTTTTCCCCACGAGCAGCGGCGGGCGAGCGGGCGCCGAGAGAACGAGAAAGAAGCCGAACGGCGGCGAGTTCGCTTTTTTGGCGTCGCGCAGTTCGCCGCACTCTGATCGCCTTTCGTCTCGCGCTTCCGGAATCCGCCCGCCGACTCGAATCGGGGCGTGATTTCGGCGCGCCGATTTGTCTTCTTTTCCATCGATTTGTTTCCGCGCGTTCCTTTCGCTCTCTTGTTCTTTCTAATTGCTTTCGGTTTCGCAATCTTTGGTCGATCAATTCGGAGGTGTTCTCTTCTGTTCGGGTTGATCTGCTGATCTGTTCGCGTCTTCTCCGGAATGTCCGCAAATCACTGGGTTCTCTTGTTGTCCACGCGCCCTCTCCGTCCGGTCCGACGGCTTCAGCCGCTCGCTGTCCGCAGATTAGCGAGTGAGTGCAGCCGCGGAAGGAGGAAGTGGGGCGGCGATGGGCGGCTGCGCGATTCGCTGGGCGCCGGCTGACCTCCAAACGGGTTCTCCGCCCGAATGTCCACCAGCGGGCGTTCGGGCGGCGCGCAGACACGAAACGAGTGCAAAGTGGTCTGTAATCGATGATTCTCTCCGCTCGAAACAAAACTGCCGAATGCAAGGAATTCGAATCAAAGATTCCCTCCAGCTTCTTCATTGCACGAGGAATTGTGGTGTTGGGGAAACCCGCTTTGTAGTCAATCCTCTCCGCCCGCTTTGTACTCACGGGCGAGACCGCCGAATCGACGGGAAGCTCGGCAGACCGACGGGGCGGAGTTCACCCGCTTTCCATTGGCCGCACCGATTCGGCGGCGGTTCCTGCTGATTGGTGGAGGCGCGGTGCCGTCCGGTGCGCGGATGCCGTTCGTAGTCGGCCGAAAGAAGCGGGTGCGTGGCTCCACTCGCGGCTTCGGCGTTCTTTCGGCTGCACGCTCATCGACCGTCAATTGCACGAGCGGTCAACTCGGCGGCGAGGTTTCATCGAGGTGTTTTCTGCTCGAGGAAGACGGGCGGCTGTTCGCTTGGATTTTCGATTCAAACGTCGACGAGCGGCTGGAGATCGTGCGGAGGGCGGGCGGAGGGCGAGCGGAGAATGGCCGCCCGCCTTCTTACCGTTTCACGCCGCGCAGCTCCGACCGCTCGTTAAAAAATTCAAATTCGTGCGGCTCGTTCATCTTCGCCGCCCGCTCGCCGTCGTTTGTCGCCGCTCGGGCGCGTTCGCGAGGCGTTTTTCCAGGCGGCTCGCGTCGCAATGCATTTCGGCTGATTCGAATTCCGTCGGCTTTCGCAAAAAACGGCTGAAGGCGGCAGCGATCCATCTCCGCGTTTGTCCGCCCGCCCGTCGCCCGCTCGCCGCGCACAAAAATCCCCGCCGGTCGGCCGTCTTTGTCCGATCCGCCGCCAGCTTGATGACCTTTTCGATTCGAACGCGCGCTTCTTCCGACTAATTCGCCCGCCTTCTTCGTCTTCCTCGCACTGGGATGCGCTCTGGATTGGCGGGATGAAACGAGCGATTTGGCGGATCGAAGAGCTCGGCCGCCAGTCCGCAGCTCCGGCAATCGATCTCCAAACGACGAGGCCGCTTGGAAGCCGAACTTTGATTCACCGGGCGCCCGATGAAATTAGGCCCTCGGCAGCTGTTTTTCCGCTCCGGCTGCAGGCGGCGGTCGGCGGCCGTTCGATTTCTGATTGGATTCGCTTTTTGTCCGCATTTCCTTCCAAATCGCAACATTTTTCGTCGCATACCGTTCGGTCTTTCGGTGGAGAGTGGGCGAGAGTCCGTTTGACCAGCATGACGCTGGTGCTGCTGCTTGATGGCTGCCGAAGCTCGCTTTTTGTTTGGAGTTTGCGTGTTTACATATTTCACTTGAAAGTGCATGGAAGGAAGGCGATTTGTTTGGGCCGATTTTGGGTGACCGCAAAGTACGGCCGCAATATTCCTTTCATCACGCTCTCCACTGCAATTATTCCGCCGGCCCGCTTCTTCGGCCGGCGCCCTTTTCGCCCAGCCGTTTTTTGCTTCCGCCGGCCCAAATTGGAGTGCGGACGGGCTGACGTCTTCCAATCGAATTAGTGGACTTTTGATCCCCGCTCCGCCGCCTTGATTCTGTTGTCT
Source organism: Aphelenchoides fujianensis (assembly GCA_024699865.1). NCBI lineage: Eukaryota > Metazoa > Nematoda > Chromadorea > Rhabditida > Aphelenchoididae > Aphelenchoides > Aphelenchoides fujianensis. The sequence continues at coordinate 106,871 of JAMPIO010000007.1, read as the reverse complement.
TCTGCTCGGCGAATCGCAGCGCAACGGCCGCACTCCAATCAGAACTGAAGCCGCTTCCTGCTGCTCGTCGACGGGCGGCAATCCCAATTCGGCCGCCGGCTGCACGCAATCGAAACAAAGCGGTCGGGCGGCGATTGTCGTGACTTCCGCCGGGGATTCGGCTCGTGCAAATTGCGAAAAGCCGCTCGCCGCCCCCTCTTCGTTCAGGTGGCTGCAACGGGCATAAAAGGCGTGAATGTTGCCAATCGACTGCGCACTACGGTCTTCCTCCTCCCAGCAGACCGCCTGCTAATCAATCGGAAGTGCAGGGCTGCTTGTGGCGGCCGTCTGGGGGTCAGATATTCCGGGCCACGTCCTTCCTAATGCACGATGAGGCCATAATTCGAAAGGAGATCCCTCGTCCATCCATCCGTTGGTCTCCAAATCGGCTTTCCGCAGACCAACGGCGGGCGCGGATTGCGGCGTCTCGGGCCGTTCGTTTAGTTTTGTTCGAAAAGAAGACGGCCGAGCGGCCGGCCGGCGAGTGACCTTGAACTCCTGCCGGCGGCCGCCTCGTCTTTACACCCGCCCGAACGCTTCTTGTTTGCAGGCGGCGTTGTGTAAACGAACGTTCGGTTCACCTCTCAGATGTTCCTCTTTTTCTTTGCGTTTTGTTGCTGCAGGTGGCCGGTCGGTAAGGGGCAAGTGCGGAGAACACGTTTGATTGGAAGCATGTTTGTTTGCTTCTTTCACCTCCGACTTGTACTCACTTCCACGAGTGCACGACGAATTCACGTGCACGCTGCAGCAAGACGAGGTGATTCGATTGTGCTGCAGACCGCCGAGGTTGAATGTTTCGAGAGATTGGCCGGTAGATCGAGAGGAAAGCGGTGGGAAGCGCGGCCATCGGCTGGATTCTTTTGGACTCGGGCGACCGGCCGGCGGGTTTTTCTGCACGTACCGCGACCAATCAACGCGAGCGGCCGGCGTGCGGCAGGTGTCGCTTTCCCACTCGCCGCCCGTCTTCTCGATAAAATCGGCGCGTCGCCCCTTCGGCGCCACGCTTTTCGAAATGTCGACTCGTTCGTCGTCTTGCGCAAACTTCTCACCACTCCGCAGTTATCACTTCTTCTCGCTGCAGCGATTGGGTTCTGCACGGAGATCCGCTTCCTTGCCCTCTGTTTCGAAATTAAAGCGGCGGCCAAATTGGATTTCGGGTCGTCGGCGTTCCCGCTGCTCTCTTCGTCCCGCCGGCCGGTCTGCAGCGGTTTTTTGCGACCGGTTTGACTCGCCGAATGTTGCGGTTTGCCGTTGGAGTTTGGCTTCCTGCTCGGCGGGCGCGCAGAACAAAAGTGAGGAGTGCGGCTTCAATTTCCGCCTAATTGGAGGGTCGCCGAGCAGCCGTTTTTCCTCCGGCCGCTCCAGCCCGCTTCAGCAACATTCCGCCGGTTGCGTTGTACGAACGAGGAGCTCCATTCGTCTTCCTTGTTGTCCCGCACCTCGCTATTCACAATTCGCGTCTAATGAGCAGACGGACGATGTGGGGGGTCGAGGCGCGCCCGCCGGCCTCAAAGTTCGCTCGAACTGCAGTTCGTAGTCGGAGGAACGGGCGATTCGTGGACGATTGATCTCCCGCCGCTTCCTTCCGATCACAACGCTCGATCGGACGGCCGGCAGCTGCTGTTTGATTCGAAGCCCGTTCGTTTAATTGGCCGCCCGCTGGGCGTCCGGCTGATAAGCTGCGGACGGGCGGGCGGGCGGGCCGATCGGGATGACCGCCGGCTGCACGTTCTTTTCGACCGCCGCCTTTCTTGCTTCCGTTTTTTACGCGGAGTCTCGTAAAGACGGGGAGGTCCGCGGAACAACCGGACGGCGTGTCAGTCGCTTTTATGGGCCTCGTTGTCGAGGGCGGAGGTCGGAGCAGCGAGTCGCGCGGCCAATCAGCGGCTGCACGTCTCGCGCACTTCGCGCAACTCGCGTTCGATCTTCGGACCGCGAGGACGGCGGGAGGGCGCGTTTTTGTGTTCGCAACGTCCTCGAGCACGCCCGCAGCCGCCCTCTTCGCTTCCCGCCGTTCGTTTTTTTGCAGCGCGCCGCTCGGACGGACGACGGCGAGCGTGCGGAAAAAACGTCCAACGCACACGCCCGAAAAAACAGCCTTCGTGCCGGGCGGCGGTGGCGGGCGGTGCAACCAGCCGTCCGCTTTTTCAGCCCGTCCGCCCGCGTGTTGGCCGCTTCCTCCCGCTGCTCTCGACGTCGCGAACGGGGCCCGCGGCAAAAAACCGAAGAGCGTGAGCAAAAACGCCGACTGGCGACTTGCGGAACGGCGGCGGTCATTCGCGTCGTTCTTTTTTCTGTTCGTCGATTGAAACGGGCGATTGGCGGTTGAAAGTGAACGGTGGGGCTGTTTGACGTCTTCCTTGTTGCTGCCTACTTGTTTTGAACTGTTTGGTCTTCGGTTATCGATTTCCTGCATCGACTGATCCGAAGATTTACTTGCTGCTTCAACGGGCGGGCGGGGGTAAACGATCGCTCGTCCACCGCTTTCCGCCGCTCGAACCTCCGGCTCGTCCTTGGTTCTCATTGGGCGGCGGCGAGCGAGGGCGGCGGGTTTTTCAAGCCGGCCGCCAATGACCGTCGAATTCGCCCGGATCGCGCGCTCTCGCCCAATTCGGCCCGTCGGCATCCGCGTGTCGTTTTTTCTTCGGCCGCCGCCCTCTGCTTTTCGGCCGCTTTGCAGCTGCGTCGTCTTCGCGGCTGCGCGGCTTCCCACCTGCGGATCCCGTCGGCGTGGGTCGCGGACGGCGGATGGCGGTGCCAAGCAGCTGCGCAAAAACGAGCGACGTTAAGCGGAGACTCGCGCGGTGCTAAAACGGGCGAAAAACGACGTTGTTTTCGCTCGTGTTCTCCGAAGGATGCGCGCGACGAGTCGTTCCGCCGACGAATGGGGCCGAGAGGACGGCCGACGTTCCCGCTCGCTTCCACGATTCGAAAGAATTGATGAGAGCTTGAGGACAAGGTCGCCGGTGGATGTTGCGAGCAGCCGGTCCGCTTGCCGGCGGCCGCACGGCGACACGCGGCGACCTACGGCGAATTCGGCGGCTGATCGCCATTTTTCATTCGAGCCTTCGTTCGAGTGCGTTTTGGAGTGCGGCCTTTGGCGGCATCTCCGCCCGCTTTCTGCCGATCCGCCGCCCGTCCGCCTGCAGCCGCCCGCCGTCTGCTGCCGGCGGACGTCCGCGTGCCCCCGATTTTTGGAGCGCGCCGTTTTGATAACCCGACAGGTGCGCCGTCTTGTTTCGCTTACCGTAATGCGAAGGAGAATTCCTGTCGTTTTTGAAGTCCTTCTGTCTCCCAAGAACGCGGCCAGTTCGCTACATTCGGGCACACTTCTCGAAATCGTTTTGGTCACGTTCTCCCCGTCTTGTAGCCGGCCACCCACCTCTTCTTTGCGTAACGAGACGCGCTTCGAAGCAAAATTCCACTCGTTTCGATTGAAGGGAGGTGATAAGACGACGGAGAACTGTTGGTTTAACGGGCTCCTTCGCACCTTCCTGCTAATGACCCGAACGCGCAGCTCTCCGCCCTTCGCTGATACGATCGGCATCGTTTGGGGGAATCCGAACGCCCGTCGACCTCCACACGCCGCTTCTCCTCCGCCTTTTATGAGGTTTTGGCGCATTGGGAACAAGAAGGACGGGGGAGGACGCGCGAATGAGCGGCGGTACCCGACGGAAAGCGGGAATCACTCGCTGCTGTCGGTCCACCTTCCTCCTCCCCCTCCGAGTTGGTCGCTTCTTCCCGCCCGCCGGCCCGTCCGCTCGCTCCCGACCGCCCAGCCGGCTGAATACCCGCACCCACCGTCCGCCTCGTCTAATGACGCTTTTCGCCCCCGTCTCCGCGCCGCTCGCTCTTTCCGATTGGTCGACTGCGGAGCGTCTTTTCTGCCTTCTTTTTGTTTGATTGCTGCACGAGTTGCAAGGCGCATTTCGCCGTCTTTTTGAGCGTTCTTAAGATTCCTCGGAATTCGGAAAAGATTGTTTGGAATCTGCGGTTGTCAATCGATTCGATTGCTTTCTTTCTCCCCTGCTCTTCTGCTTGCCCTTTCTGGGACTTCTGATCGGACAGTATTGGGCATGATTCACGTTCGATTTCAGTCCGCCCACTCCGTCGACATCCGAAACTTCCATCCACTCGCGTTCTGTTCGCTGCGACTTTTGGTCGTGGAGTTCGAATAAACAAACGGCCATCCACTCGTGTACGTGCGTGATCGAACAGCCGCCTCATTCGTGTGGTTCGCAGCCTTCCGAACGCCTCCGACGAGCATCGAGCAGCCGACGAGTGGGCGTAAGAGCGACTTCGGAGATTGGGCAAGGTATCCGCCCCGCCTTCGTCCACCACTTGCGAAATGTCCGATTGGGCGAGCCTCGAGAAGGTGAGTGAGGGGACGGGCGGCCGGTCGATTCATCAACCCGCGGAACAGATTGGGGTCGCCGCCGAAACCACTTGGCGTTGAAACATTCCGAACGGCTGCAGTATGGGGGTGAAATTCGCGCTCTGCTCTCAAATCCGAACGCGACTGCTCGCGTACTTTAATGTTGACAACAAACGAAAGACGAACGGATGTTCGCTAATCCCGGAGGGGCGATTATCCGGCACGCTCGTTAACGATTGAGCGGACTGCACTTTTGGGCCGACTCCTGATCTCCTTCGTCGTGTGTGGTCCGTGCAACGGACTCTGTTGAAATGCGGAGATTTCTGTGTACAGTCAAGGGACATCAAAAGCGATCGATTTCTTGAAGCGCGAGTGGGCGAATCAAACTCCATTCAAGTGGTTTCTGCGAGAAGAGCCTTGTTTACTTGTAACATCGGACTAGTTTCTTGTGCAATCGGCGCTTTGGATCGGAACTCCAACCTTGGCTGCTGTCGAGATTAAAGTTCCGCGCAATGGCCGCTGTTTCTGGACGCTCGTTGCTCCCGACTGCGAACTTTCGCCTTCGAATGCACTTTTCGATCGGGCGGCATTGTTTCCTCATCGCACGAAAGCCGCCTTGTCCGGCGCGTGCGGAGACAAAAAGCAGTCGGGCGGGCGGCTGCAGAAGAAAGTGGGGCGTCCGTCGGCTCCGCCCTCCCCGTCGCACTTCACACCGCTGTTCGTGCTTATCGCCGCCTTTCGGTTTGATTTGCCTTCTTCTCGGTACTCGCCGGTCCGAAGCGATGCTCTTCGACTTCTGCTCCAGCGCGGAGTCGCCGCTCAGCGAAAACTCACTGGCTGACGGCCACTTTCAGGTGAACGGCGCGTGATTGTGGGTGGTCCTTTTGAGTTGTTTGTCTTCGAGCGAACGAGAAGGCTGCAAGGACACTGCTCTTTAAAAGGCAGACGTTCCCGACGCTCCTTGGTTTCTAATTAAACGAAGTGTTCGCTTTTCGCTTATCAGCCGCCTCTTCTTCCACGGCTAAAAATAAGCGAAAGTGGTCAATAAAAAGCCCCCGCTGCCCGTCCGTGTACTTTGTTTTCGATCTTCGTGGTCGACGTGCGTGCGGATTCGCGAGAAAAACGGCTGCAAGCGACCGAACAAACGTGATGCCGAACTCCAAACGGCCTCCGTTGTAGTCGTTCCTCTTGCACGCTGTGGACACGAATGGAGGGTCCACGTACATTCCATTCGGATCGAGGATGGAATGGGTGGAATCCGAAGAACGCCTGCATTCCCCATCTTCTCTCCAATTAGAGCGACGAGGAGTGCAAAACGATTACAAGGAATTCGTCCGCAATAAAACTGTAGAGAAGTGTGCTCTGGTGTGTTCGGTGGAACGCGGAGCAAATCGGAGGACAAATGGCCGGAATCGTAAAGCGAGTGGGGGTTTGTAGTCGGATTGTCTTCGGAATGTTCCCGATTTGGCGTCCGACGTACTTCGGCCGTGACATCGGAGGCTGGGGCGCCGTCTGGCCTACGGACTGCCCTTTTGACCGAAAGTCGAGGATGCATAAAAATAAGCGGGTTGTTCGTGTGGACCGCTTGCGGTCAAAACTGAAAGTGCAGAAGCCAGGACGACGAATATGGTGAAACGACGCAATGACAGTAAGCACTCGCCAAATGTTGCGAAACAACCGAACGATGAGTGTAAACTGCGGGGAATTTCGCTTCCCCACGTTCCTCACTTTCTTTCGAGCGAGCGGCGTGAGTCAGCGGCGGGGACGCGCATCAAACGAAAAGAAACCGCCGCCTCCAATTTAAAGGCGCGATCCAACGGGCGGAATGAAAAACCGGAAACACGCCTTTCACTCAAAAATTGCGGCAAAAGGATGAGAGGGAATGAAATCAATCTTCTTTGCTTTTAGGGGTTCGACGTGAAGCCGGAGCTGGTCGGGAGTCTGCCGCCGATGAGCGGCCCGCGCGACAGCAAGCCCTACAAGTGCCAGCACTGCGTCAAGGTCCGTGCATTTACGAGGTGATGTCCATGGAACTTCGTTCTTTTTAGGCCTTTGCGAACAACTCCTACTTGACGCAACACATGCGCATTCACTTGGGCCTGAAGCCGTTCGGTCCCTGCCAGTACTGCTCGCGGCGGTTCACTCAACTCTCCCACCTCCAGCAACACCTGCGGACGCACACGGGCGAGAAGCCGTGAGTTCCTCTCTTCCTTCTGCCACCTACCGTTTATCTTTCCAGCTACAAGTGCAAGTATGCGGACTGTGACAAGTCCTTCAGTCAGCTGTCGAACCTCCAGTCGCACTCCCGTTGCCACCAGAACGACAAGCCGTTCAAGTGCAATTCGTGAGTCCTTTCCGTTCTCTTCTGTCGATGCCTGTTGCTTGCAGGTGCTACAAGGCCTTCCTGGACGAGAACGCGCTGCTCGAGCACATCCCGAAGCACAAGGAGTCGAAGCATTTGAAGGTGCACATCTGCACCTACTGCGGCAAGTCCTACACGCAGTCGCTCTACCTCGAGAAGCACATGGCGAAGCACGCGGATCGTCGTGATCTCCGACCGTAAGTGCAGGCAAGAAAGAATGCGGGAGTGATCGGATCGTTTGCAGGAAGTACACGAACTACTCGACGGACTTCTCCAACGAGAGCTTCGAGGGTCTCAGCCAACTGAACAACCTCGGCCAACTCAACAACCTGAACCAAAACAACAGCGTCTCGTTGCGTGAGTGTCCTCTTTCTTCAATCATTGCTTGACCGTCGTCTTTAGGCTCCTTCCAGCAGCAAATGGCGGCGGTGTCGGCGGCGGCGGGCGCGACGAGCTCGCCGGCCACTCCGAACGGCTCGATGCCCGCCCTGCCCAACTACGGCGGCTACCAGGCGATCGGCAACTCCAACCAGGGCCTGCCCGGCTCCGCGTCCCTCTCGCCCCTCGACATCTTCCACCGTTCCTTCCAGCGGGAGAACGTGCCCAATGGACTGCGCAACGGCAACGAGCGGTCGTTGGGGTGAGTGCTGCGGAGTACTCACATTTCTAATCAATTGTTCCTGCAGCTTCAACATGATCACCCCGCTGGAGGACATCAAGCACTTCAATCAAAACGCAGCGGCTGCCGCGACGGCCGCCTCCTTCAACAATTGCGCGTGAGCCGGCCGGCTGATCGCCACGAACGGAGATTCCATTTGTTTTCTTGAATCGATTGATATTTCTCTCCGCCTCGTTCTTGAGGTCGTCCGATCTCCCGCTAATCGTCTCCCTTTTTCGAGTCGAAAATTCCGTCTGCTTCTTTGATCTGGGCATTCGTCGTCCTGTCCGCTCCTTTGAATTGTATTCTTTTGGTCCGTTCCCCCACTCCTTTCGGCGCTGGCCCGCAATCACTCTCGTCCGGCTGTTCGGACGCTTCCCACAAGTCGCCCCGTGAATCCCCTCCTTTTTGCCTGCCGTTTGCTGGAGCAGACGGGCGGCAAGGCAAAGGCAACGCGCCCTCCCTCTCTTAAAACAATCAGCGGTCCGTTCAAATGTGCACACAAACCACAAATACGGTTCTTACGATGAGAATCTCGTCCCTTCGATTCGAAACTCCAAACTCTGCCAAAAATCCCACTTGTTATCGCGGCTTCTTGAATCCTCGCGCTCTCTTCTCGGCGACTTCCGAACGATCAGCCGCTCCTCTTGCCCGTCCGCCGCTCCCCGCACTCCGCCCACTCTCTTCGCTCTCCGATCAGGCATTGCGGTTCGTTGGAATTGAACGACGGAGTGCTGAATTGTCCCTTTCTTCTCAACTTCGCGGATATTCGCTCCTTTTCTCTTTGTTTAGTTCGGCCATAAATTCCAGAACGAAATCTCCAGTCTCTTGTGCACTTTAGTCTTCCTTGTTGTTTATTGTTGATTGGAACGAGTAGCCAGTAGTTGGATTCAGCGTCTTTTTCGCCCTTTGTTTCGTGGAATAGTCGTGAATAAACGTTGGAAAAGAACGATCGTTTATTGTCACAAACAACTGAACAAGGGGGGCCTCAAATCTGGATTTGGAGCGCCATGCAGACGCCCGCGCCGATGCATCCGAGCACGCCGATGACGAGCAGAGCGGAGGCGATGCCCAGGCAGACCTGAAGGATGGGCGATCAGTCGGCAGTCAGCCCACTCACCTTGGCCGGCTTGGTGAGCGGCTCCTCTGAAAAGCGGGCGCTGAGGACTGGACGGCGAGGGACTCACTTTCGCTCTCGTGCTTCGTCTTCAGCGAGGGCTTCGTGCGCGTCTTCGAGCCGCTGGCCTTCGGTTTGCTCTGCTTACCTGAAGGGAGGAGATGGCCGCGAGTTTGCCCGCACTCACCGTCGTCGCGCGACTTCTTGCCGCCGAACTGTTTGGCCTGATTGCCGCGCGGCGAGAGGGCGCCCGGCTTGGGGCCGATGAGCGGCGGCTGAGCGAGGTTCTGCTCGACGGCCTTCGACTGGAGCATTCCGGTGGGGGCGGCGTTCGAGGCCGCGTTCGACGTGTGCGCCGCGCTCGTCGCACCGCCCGTCCCCGCGCCCGTGCTCGTCCCGGCGGGCGGCGGGGGAGGCGGCGCCGGACTGGAATCCGCGGGCGGAGGGGGCGGCAGGTCCTCCAACTAAAAGACCGAGTGATCAGAAGAACGTGGACGAGGGGCGCCTCACCGGTCCCAGCGGTTCGTACAGGTGGGCCATCGCGCGTGGAGCAGGAGAGCGGAAAGGAGAACACTCGCTCGATTGCTGTTGAAAGAAACGACTGAATCTCCAGTCAGGTCGGCACGGAATCTGGCGATTCCTCATGCTAATTTCAGTTCTGCTTTGCATACAACAACTTCGAATCGAGGCGGTCCATTCGTTCTTCGACCATCGAGCGGGTGTTTCTGCTCTGCTCTCCGACTGCTCACGCGATGTCCGTCCTCTTCCGCTTCCTGCTGCTCTCGCTGCTGGTCGCCGGCGTCCACGCGGCCGACGAGAAGAAGTGCTTCGAGCAGCAACTGAGCGATGCACTGTGAGTTTGGCTGCTATTTCCGTTGATCTCTCCTTGTTCTTCAGGACGTTTGTGCCGTCGGCCGAGTGCTTCGAATCGAAGACCACCATCTTCTTCCGCACAAACCCCGCCATCTCCATTGAGGCCAACGCGACCACGAACGAGAAGTCAGTTCTCTCCGGCCATTTTCTTCACCCGTTCGTTCAGCATCAAACTGACGATCGGCGAGAGCTGCTCGCTGAACATCACGGTGCACGCGGCGAAGGGCTCCGATTGGTCGCTCATCAGCCTCAGCAAGCGCCCCGTTCTTCTCCATCCTCTTCACGCTGCTCTTCAGACGACACCCACGTGATTCCCTTCGTCCTCCACTTCAACAACGCCTCCGTGTTCACGAAGAACGCGCTCACCTTCGCGGAGGAGACGGTCGCCTGCGAGGGGCTCCCGCTCTTCGATGCGACCGACGAGAAGTCGGCCAGCTTCAAGGCGGACATCGGCGTCCACCTGCAGAAGGAGATCTCAGCGTTCCAGCTGAACATTGCGGTCAGTTTGCCCCTCCACTCTCTTTATCCTCGCTTCGTTGTAGAACGCGGCCCTCACTGTCATGTCGGACTCTAGCGACAAACCCGCTCCTCAAGGTCAACACTCCTCTGCTGCCCCGCTTTCCATCGACCTTTTCGGATTGGCCGCTCTGATCGTCCTCCTCGCCAACTGATTTCCTTGCTCATCAGAGGAATAAACGGAAAACAAAGCTGCGAGTCTTCTGATTCATCCAAACGTTTCTCCCGCCGCTTCCTTTGCTCAACTCTTCGGATCGCCCCGCCGGTTGTTGTCGAACGGGTCTTCGATTGAACAATCCTCACTGGAGCAACAGTTCAACATAAGTTTAATAATCGCTGCATTAACAAAGAACAATCCAACATCCGCTTAAACGAGGGGACCAAACGATGCAGCCGACCGGACGTCCGCGACGCCCACTTCCACGCGCCCCTCGCCGCTCACCAGTCGTCGCCGGCAGTGGTGGTCGCCGCCGCCCAGGTGGAGGTGGGCGCGGCGGTCTGCTCGGCGGCCGCCGGCTGCTCGGCCACGTGCTCCTGCAAGCGGGAATGAGAGAAGCGGGGAGGGCGGGGAACGAACCGAAGCCGCAGCCCAGTCGTCGATCCGCTGGTACTGGAAGTCCATCTTCATGGGCTCCGTGCCGGGCACCGACGGGTTGAACTGCAAGCGGGCAAGGGCATGAGGGGAAGGCGGACGCGCACTCACGTCCTCGATCTTCGCGTTGGCCGTGTCGAAGGCGTCGCGCTTCTCCTCGGCCTCCTCGCCGGCCGCCTCCTCCTTCTTCTGCTCCTCGGGGTCGCGGTAGAAGTAGAGGTCCGGCCTAGGCGGGAGTAATTGCCCGACTTCTACCGCTATTCACTCACATGATGACCTTCTCGTCGAGCATGAAGTCGGTCTTGTTGACGATGATCTTGCCGCGCAGACGGAGCACCTCGCGGGCCAACAGCCACCACATGAGGCCGATCGACTGGATGCCCTGCAAGCGGCCAGTGAGCGGAAGAACGAAGAGGGGAGACTCGCCTTGTTGTTGCATGGGATGGCAATGTCGACGAACTTCAACGGCGAGTCAGTGTTGGTGAACGAGATGACCGGAATGTTCACGTACGAGGCCTCGTTGATGGCCTGGTGGTCGACGCGCGGGTCGGACACGATGATCAGACGCGGTTCCTTGAAGTTCTTTTGGATTTGATTGGTAAACGATCCAGGAACGAAACGGCCAACAATTGGAGTGGCTCCAGTGTGGGCAGCGAACTTGAGAAGAGCGCGCTGGGCGTACGGACGAGCCGACACCACGCACACCTCCGCCGGGTTCTCGACGGCGGCGATGGCGCGCGCCGCGAACAGCAGCTTCTCCCAGGTCTTCTCGAGGTTGATCAGGTTGATGCCTGCAATCGATCGATCGAATGAGTGCCGAAGAAGGGGAACTCACCGTCCGCACGGCGCTTGAAGACGTACTGCTGCGACTGGAAGTCGACCGTCGACACGCCCAGGTGGCTGTCCGACGCCAGCAGCTTGTACGCGTCGTCGCCGGTCAGCTTCAGCTCGGAGTGTCCGCCAGACATCTTCGTTCGGGGCTCGGAGTTGATTGCGATCGCACAGGAACTGGGGGTGACCCTGAAGCCAGCGGTTAGACACGCGATCCGCGGCCAACGAGCACGCAAAACGCAGGAAATATCGAAGAGCATGGCGACGAGGACAGAAAATCGATACGAAGAAACATCGTCGCCTCTACTGCGAAGCAAGAAGCGGCATCCCTGTGAGGAGGTTCTTGTGTTTGTCTACGTGAACCGAATCCAACGTCGAAATGCAATCCGCCCGCTCCACGACGACCTCCGGGACGTCCACGAGCCACCGGAATCAAGAGTGCATTCTGCAAGTTGCTCTTCCCGCCAATTATTCTTCATTGGCCGCTTTCAGCTACGGCGTCGTGTCGGAGGCCCTCAAGCCGCAGCTCGTTCAGCGGCTGGCCGGACTGTGCGATCCGGACACCAAGTCCTTCAACGAGCACGAGATGGTCTTCATGCTGCGTACGTCCTCTTCCTTCTTTTGTTCGAATGCCGAATGTTTGCAGAAGTCGATCGTGACAAGCCGTCCGTTCAGGTGCGCATGAGAAGGCGGCCGAAGAACGACCGCCTCTATTGGCACTGCCGCTACATCGGGACGCCCGAAGTGGCCGCCAACTGCCCGACCATCGTGCGCAAGACGGTCGACTCGATGATGTACTCCACAAACATGATGGAATTTGTGAAGGCGTTGGGATTGAGGTTTTTCCTTCCCCCTTACAATTCCTCTTTGATCCTTCTGTTTGTAGGCTGGAGTACGAGATCCTAATGGACGGCATCTTGTTCACAAAGGGCAGCGTTCGAGTGAGTTCGACTGCCTTCTATACTTGCATTCCTCCGTTCAGATCACGATCAGCCGGATGCTCTCGACGAACCAAAACGGCAACTACGAGGAGAAGAACCTCACGAACCTCTCGCCGAACGGCCACCACTTCGTCGAGGCGTCCGTCATCCTGCCCGAAAATCAGGACTACGAGCCGGCCGCCAAGATCCTCCGCGACTTCTGCGACCACCTCTCGCCGTAAGCGACTTCCTTCAACCCTTCAACAAGTGGTTGCTTCTTTTCAGGCTCTGCGAGATGAAGAAATACGAGTACTGGAAGTGAGCATCGTTTTTTTGTTCTCATTCCTTCGAATAAACTCGCCCCATACTCGTGTCTAACCGTTTTATTCGAATGCCGCCTAAACAAACAAATCAACAAAGAAGGGAGGATGGGTGAGGAAATCAGCCGTTCGTCGACTGCTTCTTCTCCACTTCCTCGTCCACCCGCTTCTTGGCCGCTTTGATCTGAAAGCAGAGGGAGAATGAGGGTTCGAGCTTCGCGTCTCACCTTCTGCTGCAGGTAGGTACTCCCGCCCTTGTTCTTGTCGTTGATCTCAAAGAGATGCTGGAATCGCTTCTCGATCTCTTCCGGCTCGAGCGCCTTGATGTCGAGGATTTGCATCGATTCCTAAACAAGGGCATGCACGGGAAGATTAAAGAAAGGAGACCTGGAGGGTTATCCCGTGCCTTCGGTTGGCCTTCGTTTCGTCTTTTGCTTGCGATTGTGAGGAGCCGGCGGAAGCGGTCGTTCGTTCGGCGGCTCGCGAAGCTGCAAGACGGAAACGAAGAGGAAGTGAGCGATCGAGCGGAGGCCTCACCGTTCAGCTCCTCTTGCACGGACTTCTTGAGCGCCTTGCCAAGGGCTTCGGCCGCCGCGAGCACGATTTTCGCCACGTTCCGAATGACCATCGCTGAAGGGGCACTCGGTGGAAGGGAGCGATGAGCAACGGAAGGTATTCGATGTTCTCCAACAAGTCCGTTTGAATCCATTCCTGCGGGTTGCAACAATCGTTTTATTTGTCTTGAGAACAATAAAATCAACAATAAGAATGCGAGGGACAACAATCGGCGAGATGTTCGTGGATTCTCCTCAAAGACGCTCGTTCAGCTCGGCTTTGGAGATTTTGCCCTTCTTGAAGCCCTTGAGGACGCGCTCGTCCTTCTGCAGCTCCAGCCACTCGACCTCCTTGCGGGTCTTCTTCGAGCGCTTCGGCTTCTGCGCCTCGTCGTCCAGCTTCTCGCCGTCCTTCGCGTCGGCCAGCTTGCGTTTGATCTGCCGCTTGGAGGGGTTCTCCTCGCGCTGCTTCTCGTGGGCGGCCCGCTTCTCCTTCTCGGCCGACTGCTCCTCGCGCTTTTGGCGCTGCTTCTCCAGCCGGACGGCCTCCTTCTTGGGGTCCTTGAAGGGGATGGCCGACGTGGAGACCTCCGCCTTCTCGAAGTCCTTCAGGTCGGTGCGGCCGCGCAGTTCGCGCATCAACGGCAGGCGGAGGAGGCCGAACGAGTGGGCGATGCCGGCGATGTCTTGGTCTGAACAAGCGGGCGAATGGAAAGAGTGGATGGAAAGGAGCGAACCTTTGAGTTTGCAGACGATCTGGCAGTCGTGTTTCACGTACGCTTCGATGAACGACACGAACGCCCGCGTGCCGTTGAGCAGGATGCGACTGAAGGAGAACGTTGAATAAAAGAAATTCCTCCTCGATGCTTACCGATCGGTCTGCGCGATCCTCCGCACCTTCTCGCGCAACTCGACGGCCGCCGGCGGACTCAAGCCGGGGATTTTGTGCTCGTTGAGTTGGATGTGCTCGTAGTTCTGCATGAACTTGACGTACGCCTCCTCCTCTTGGGTGAGGAAGACGACCGCCTTGCCGACCCGCCCGCTACGCGCCGTCCGCCCGCTGCGATGGACGAAGCCGCTCGATTGCTTCGGGATGTCGAACTGGACGACCCAGTCGATGTCCGTGATGTCCAGGCCGCGCGCCATCAGGTCGGTGCACAACAGGACGGCCTTCTTCATCTTGCGGAACGTCTCGATCTGAACGAAAGGAAGGAGTGACGGTCGAATGAATGGAGAACTCACGATCTTCTGCCGTTTCGCGTACTTCCGCCGATGTACCGCGAGGAAGGGCCGCTTGTTCTTTTCGATCAGATGCGGGAGGATGTCGTTGAAGTAGTCGACGGACGCCGAGCTGCACACGAAGACGAGGACCTTCGCGTTGGGGTAAGCGTTCAGGAAGTTGACCAACGCCAGCAGCTTCTGATCGGCCGGAATGCACTGGAAACGGGCGGGTTGGAACAAGGATGGAGTGAAAGGAGCTTACCGTGTAGTAATTCTGGAGTTCTTTCGGCGCGACCTCCGTCTTCTGCTGCTGCTTCACTTCATCCATCGACTCGCCCACCTGCACCGCGCCGTCGCTGCCCACGGTGATGCGAACGGGATTGCGGAGGCCGAACTTCAGCAACTCCTCCACCTCCTTCGCTTGAGTGGCCGAGAAGAGGCCCGTGTGGCGCTGTTTGGGGATGCAGCTGAGGATTGTGCTCACACTGCAAGCGAGCAACCAGTAAATAAAGAAGAGGATGCAGGCAGACCTCGTCTTACACTCCTGGTCCGCGAATCGGTCGGCCTCGTCCACGATGAGGACCTCGAGGGCGCGGAAGGACGGCTTCAGGTGCGGGAACTTCGTGATCGTGTGCTCGAGCCGGGCGGGCGTGCCCACGACGATGCTGAACGGCAAAGTAAAAAGAAAGAGTAGAAGAGACGAACCATTGCTTCTGGAAGGACTTCTCCTTGCTCGCCTTGGCGCCGCCGCCGCCCACCAGTTTGATCACGTTGTAGTCGAACTTCTCGGCCAGCGGCTTCAGGACACTCGCGATCTGCGCGACAAGCTCGCGGCTGGGCGCGAGGATGATCGAGAGGACCTCGCAGCGGCCATCTTCCAGCTGCAAACGAACAGCCGATAGAAACAAAAGAAATCCTTCCCCTTACTTTCGCCCGCTTCGCATTCAGGATCTGGAGCAGCGGCAGCAAATAGGCAAGCGTCTTGCCGGAGCCGGTCGGCGCTTGCACGATGCAGTCGAATTTGTTCAGGAAGTGGTTGATGGCGGTCTCCTGCAAGAAACACGTGAGTTGGAGAATCCGGCAAGCAGATGCTCAAAAAACAGAACTAATTTGTTGGATTTTATTGAGCAAAAGAACTGAACAAAAATGAAAGGATTGGAATAGCAGCTTGCGGAAGAGGAGAACAAAAGATCATCAGTTTTTTGTGACTAGAATCGATAATGCGACGAGAAGATCAGCAGGCGGCGGCTACTCGTTCTTCTTCTTCGGCTTCTCCGCCTTGCTCCACGGGAAGCGGAAGGGATTCGCGGGCCTCCAGTCGCGCCAGTCCCGATCGACGTGCAGCGGGTACTCCCGAATGCGCACTTTGCAGAATTTGGCGAGCAGGAAGGCGACGAAAAAGGTGCCGATCACCACGCAGAACGCGAACATGTAAAAGGTCTCCTTAAAGCGCAGGAATCAACCGAGGAAGCAAGGCGGGACCCCAACCTCGTCGAAGAGCTCGTTGAACGTGGGCAGCATTTGGTTGACGTTGTGGACGAGCTCGAGGGACCACGGCCGCTTTTTCAGCCCGCCCATGTAGTAGTCGCCCCACGTGCGGTCGGCCGTCATTTCTGCGCAAAACTCGACGATTTCAACTCAAAATTCGACTCGCAGAACACGCGCGCCTACTCGCGGGAAGCCCGATGCAAAAAAACAGAAGAAGCGGGTGTTATGCGAAGACGAGAGGTTAGAAATATTTTGAAGGAGTACTTTGAACACCGATAACAAATGAAATGAGGAAAAGCGAACCTGAACGGCGGTAAACCTCTTGAAGCCGAGCGTCTCCTTGAAGTGGGCGACGAGCGCCGAGTCGAGCAGGTCTTCCGCCTTCGCGTCTTTGATCATCCTGACTTTCGGGCAGAAGGGAGGGCCAATGGTTCCACAGGGCGCGGGGATTGCAGCGGCCAGAAGGAGGCGTCGGGTGTGACAGACGGCGTCAAGTGTTCCCCGCAGACATTCGTCGTGTGGTCCACTCGCTGCTCAAGCGACCTTTTTCTCTATCCGCTTGATGTGCGAGTTTGTTGGATCACTTGTCATTTGAGAATGCCAGCAACGTTGACAGCATACAGTTGCAAGCGTGTTTCTTGTTCGACATGCCTGCCGATTCCGGCCGATCGACAGCAAAGTGGATCCCAATTGGTCGAGAGTGTGCAATGAGACGAGAAAGAAGGATGTTTTTATGAGTTTGCCGGCCGGCCGAGCGCCCGTTCTGCCGCTTGGAGGTCGACGGGCGGCGGCAATCGATCTTCGAGCTCGTCGATCGAATTTCGGCTGTCATCCGCTCGAGTTTACGATCCGTCGCTCCCGCGCCTCCCGAGCAAACTTGGCGCGCGGTTTCCGGCCGGCCGCTCGTTCTCATCCACTCGGGCCGCGATCCCGAGTGCGCGGCTGCTAATCCGGCAGACTCTCGCCTGCTGATTGTGCAACGGGGATGAACCTCCACTCCATTACGACGATCCCCCTCTCGTTCGTCCACTCGATGCGAATCGAATTGTGCGCGATCTTATCGACGAGCCGAGCGGGACGGTGCGGCGGTTATCGCGCGCCAAATCCGATCGTCGAGGCACAAACAAGCGAACTTGACGCCCGACAACAAACGAGCACGCCAGCCGGCCGTCCAGTCGGCTGTCGGCGGCACGAAGCGCGAAGGGCGGCGGCACAAAAAAAGGGCGCCTTTCGAAGCGGAAACGTTCGACCGGCCGCTCGTTTGGGCCGCGCGCCCTCGCCGATTTTGGCGCGCAATCGGCGGAGTGCCGA
The DNA here is from genome assembly GCA_024699865.1 of Aphelenchoides fujianensis. Lineage (NCBI taxonomy): Eukaryota > Metazoa > Nematoda > Chromadorea > Rhabditida > Aphelenchoididae > Aphelenchoides > Aphelenchoides fujianensis. The sequence goes on along the minus strand of JAMPIO010000007.1, from coordinate 89,694 downwards.
AAGGCGATCGGCCGGCCGGACGGCGCGATCGACTGCGAATTTTAACGACGAGCGAGCGGCCGCTCATTTCGGCACGCGCCCTCGACGGCGACTGCCCGCCGTTTCCCAAACGAGGCGAAATTAGTCGGCGCTCCGGGTGCCGAAGATCCGCCGGCTTCCCGCTTTGTGCCGCCCGCCACTCGTTTCGATCGATCCGGGCGGGCGGTTGGGCGGCGAATCGAAGGAACGAGTTCGGACAAACCGGACGAGATCGAATGTTTCGAGCATTCGTTTGAATGGTCGACCGTGCTGCTCGTTAGCCTTCTGTCGCTCCGTGGGAAGAACTCGGAGCGAGTGCGCGAACCTTCGAATCGTTCCGCCTGCTCGTCGTTTCGAACGAACGAACTTGATAAGCGGGGAATGGACGGCGTTCAAAAACGACTGTAACCTTTCGAATGGCGGGTTTTTGTACGCGGAACGAAGCGGGTGCCCCGCCGCCTCCTTGCCGCCTTCTCGCCCCGAACGCGCGCCTTCCTGCCCGCCCGTCCACTCGCTCGGCCCTCGCCCGCCCGCCTGCCGCGCGTTCTGCGCGTCGGGGCGGGCGCTGGCGATCGGGCGGGAGAACTGGGAGGAAGAAGGCGGCGGCGGGCGGTTTGGTCGACTCGCCATTCGGTCGGTGTGTTTCGTTCGATCGCCCCTCGCCCGTCCCAATGCCTTCGGGCTCTTCGGAGTTCGCGGGGCGTTGGGGCAGAGCGGGGCGGTCGGCCGTTGCGCCATCGACGCCCGAAGCCACCGACACGCCGACCCTCCGACGCGCACATTTTTCCCGCTCTTTTCGGATCGGCGGCGGGCGATTCGAACCGATTGGGCGCGCTTCTTTTGTCCGCCGGTCGCCTTCCTCTTCTTCTGCAAGCTTCCGTTTGCAGCTTTCCTTTCTGTTCTTCTTGATTGTACGAGTCTCGAGCTCGAGAGTAGTCGTCTTTCCTTTACCTCACCTCGTCTTTTGCTCGGTTCTGGAAGTTCTTTTTTTTTTTTGGTCGCGGGAGAGTATTTTTGTGTTCGATTGCCTAGTACCAGGTCTCCTTCCTTGAACGAGTGGATGGTTTCACACGACCCGAACACCCGCCGCTTTTTATCAACGGAAATCACTCGTCTTTATTGCCCAACGACAACCGGCAATCCATTGTCTTTGTTTGTTCTTGTAATTACTCTTGATCGCCTGCCGAATGGCCTCGAATTCGAACGGGCGGTCTTGATTGTTTGCGAACTCTTGCTCGTTTGTATCTCGACTACGGTACTTGTTTGCAAGCAATGATTAGGGTTGTTGATGAGCAGAGCGGGAAGCGATGGCGCGCTGATCGGATTTACGAGTCGAACGAGCGAAACGGACGGGCGAACGCTGGAGGGCGTTCGTGTTGATTGGCGCCCTTCGGGGGGTTTGAATCGCGCCTCCCAAACGCCTCCGCCCGCCGCCGCCGTCTTCTCCCGCCAAAACGCGGAGGGGCGGAGCGGCGCGCGTTCTCCCGCCGCCCGCCGCTCTCGACGAGACGCGCCGATCGTGTGCGGACGGACGCCCAACGCGCGCCCAAACCGACGCCGAGCCCGCGCCCGGCCGCCACTCTTGCGGGAATTCGCGCTGTTGGACGCGCCGCTTGGCCGCCCGCGAGTGGGCAGATGGCCGCGAATCGCGTTCGAATTTTCGTGTTCGTGATCGAAATTCGAGCTTCGTATCAATCAGCAATCAATCCATCACTTGCTGTTCGTTTAGGCGACTCTTCCCGTCGACTCACTTCTTCTCCGCTCGTCCCGTCTTTCTGCCCGCGATGACCACCGTGCTCCAAACGGAAGCCGACGGAGCGAACGGCGAGACGTCGCTCGCCAATCAGTCCACTCAATGTGAGCAGTGCTCGGTCTTCTCCTCCTAATTCTTTTGCTCCTTTCAGCCCTCTCCTCCCAAATGTCCGACCGCTCCTCGCAGCGAGAGGCGAGCCAGGAGAGCGACGAGAGCGACAACGACGAGCCGGGAGTCGGCGGCGCGTCCACCCACTCGCGGAAGGAGAAGTCGCTCGGCATCCTCTGCCGCCGCTTCCTCATCACGATGGGCGAGAGCACGCGCAACGGGAACGACATCCACGTACGTCCTCCCCCTCAACCGCCCCCCCACTCGCTTCTTTCAGCTGGAGACCGTGGCCAAACACATGAGCACGGAGAAGCGGCGGATCTACGACATCGTGAACGTGATGGAGGCTCTCGAGGCGATGAGCAAGACGAACAAGAGTTTCTACCGGTGGAACACGCTCGCCACCCTCCCGCAGCTGATGCACAACCTCAAGGTTCGTGATCGGCATCGCTCTCTTCAATCCTCACCTTCCTGCTTGCAGAACGAGGCCGAAGTGGACGACCTGCCGCGGCGGATCAAGAACGTCGAGGGCGCCATGTGTTCGTTCATCGAGCTGGGCGGCGCGGGCCGCGAGCGCAGCGGCCGCGCGTCCAACGAGGCCGCCGGCAGCGCCACGAACTCGCCGCTCGACGGGCGCGCTACGGCGGACGTCCGGAAGCCCAAGAGCTCGGCGGCCGCCAACTCGCTCCGCGACCGCAACGGGAAGAACTCGCTCGCCCAATTGTGCCGTCGCTTCCTCATGGTCCTCCTCTGCAATCCCGTAAGTCGCCTGCTCGTCTTCTCCCTTCGTTCCCCGCAGTCATCCGTTCGCCCCGCTGCTCGCAGTCATTGTTTTGACTTCACGCTCGTCGTTCGTTCGAGCGAGCGGTCAATCGTTACGCAATTGCGGGTGGGCGCGCAGGAAACGGGGTCCGCACGGCCAAATTGCCGGTTGTTCGCCGCGTACCGTAGACCGAACGAAAGAGGCGGGAATGCCGGCCGACTACTCACTTTCGGCGATCGCCCACCCGCCCGCCATTCGGGCGCTTTTTGTCCGAATCGCCGCAACTTTTTTCGAAAGCGGGCAAAACGAGCGAAAGGATCGAGGCGGGTGTTCTCTTCGCAAAAACTCCGACCGCAACCAAGCAGGTGGTCCGGACGGCCGCCGCCTTCCTTTCGGCCTTGATTTCAATGGGAAAATGGCGGGACGAGTCGCCGCTTTCGGGCGAAATTCCGCATTGTGGACGCGGCCGCCCGCCCGGCGAGTCGCTCCATTCATCGCGCAACGAAAGGAATTCGAAAGTCGTTCGGGCGAGCAGGAAACAAGCGGCCACTCGATCGTTCGGCCGTTAACCCACTCGCACACGCGGGCCCGTAAATCAAACTTGCGGATTGATGCATCGACCCTCCAACCCGTCCATCTCGCTCACTCTTTCCTTCGATCATCACCGTTCGCCCCGATTGCGCAACGCCGACGGGAGCGGGCGGTCGAGCGGAGGGAGTCGCCTAATGAGAGCTCCGTTTTGTTTACACTCGCCACTTCCGCGCGCCCACAAATTGCCGGGCGCGGGGTTGGCGGGCGGAATGATCGAGTGGAAAGTTTGGGGGTCAATGGACGCTCGAACACGTGCACCTGCAGAAAGCGGACGACCTTCTCCGATTTCAGGACGACAAGCGGAAAGTGAGTCTGGACGTGGCGAGTACGGTCCTCATCAAGGAGCCCGAGAGCGAGGGCTACGATCCGCCCAGCCGAAGTGAGTGGCCACCGAGGAGAACTCGAAACAATCCTCCATTCAGGCCGCTGCCGTCGGCTGTACGACATCGCGAACGTGCTCGTGGCGATGGGGCTGATCAAGAAGGTCCACTACCTGTTCGGCACCAAGAAGATCCCGCTTTTCGTCTACTGCGGCCCCGAGCCGAGCGGTGAGTGCGGAGGTCGACGGATCGAAGTGATCGCGTGCTTGCAGAAACGACGGCCGGCGCCCTGAGCAGCATGAGCGAGTTCGTGAAGCGCAGCGACCTCGCCCAACCGAACGACGCCACCTGGTTGGCGATCTTCGGGAATCCGCGCCCCGAACTGCCGAAAGTCCTCCGCCCGCTGCAGAACGTCGCGAGCCACCGGCCGCCCGCCGTCCAGCCGAAAGCCACGCCGCCGCCGGCCGCCAAGCCGCCCGTCCAGCGGCGCGTCCTCGGCGAGTTGGACCCGACGAACCCGCGCGGCCCCGACGACTCCAAAGCGTTCCGCCAGCCGTTCGCCCCGTTCGGCCAGCCGACGAAGCGGACGCACGACGGCGGTCGAAAGCAGGAAGCCCGGCGAGAAGGAGAACTCCACGCCGCCGCTGGAAGGTCGTGAAGACGGAGAACGACGAGAACTCGCCTGCCCAAGCCGAAGCCCAAAGGCGAGTTCTTCCACTTCTTCCGTGTCTTCAACCAGTCCTGCTTGTTCAGGGCCCGCTCTCTTCCGTCGACCTCGAGAACCAGCCGCCGGCCAAACGGCAGTCGCTTTCGGGCGCGGGCGCTCCGTTCGGCGCCGCTCCGGCGATGCCGCCCGCCCTCCCGCAGTTCCCGAACTTCTCCGCCTGTTTGCCCAACCTCGTGAGTCCTCCTTTTGTTCTGATCGTTGTGACCGCTCGTTTGCAGCCGCCCTTCTTCAACTACGCGCCCAACTCGGCGGCCAACAACCTGCAGTACCTGGCGGCGGCCATGCAGCTGGAGGAGCTGCGCAAAGTCCTCACGTCCTCGGCCGCCACCTCGAGCGCGCCGAGCTTCCTGAACGCGGGCACCGCCTTCAAGCCCTTCCAGTCGTCGCACAATCGGTGGGTTCGGCGAGCACATGAATCGCGTGTTGACAAGCCGCCCGCCCGCCCGCCCGTCTTTCACTCGCGCCTCCGCTTTGATCGCGAGCTCGCCGCCCGCTCGTTTGCTCGCGATTCCCGGCATTCCGCCGCGCGCCCGCTTTTGTTTTCGTCCCGCGAGATCGACGGCGCGCGGCTCGTCGATCGGCCGTTCGGCGCGCGGCCTTTGATCCCGAAAGGAGGCGGCGGCGAGACGAAAGCGGCCGCGCGGCGGCGATCATCCGCGACGACCCGAGAGTGTCAAAACACGACCTCCACCTTGCTTCTTTTTGTTCTTGCGGTTGTAATCGCCGCTGCTTCTTTCGATCGAAGCGGCGGGATTGCTGCTTGTGGACGGGGGATTACAACAAACAGCGGGCCTGGCCGCAATTACTGCGCGCTTCTCGGCCTCCGCACGGGACTCCTCGCCCACCCGTTGCGCAATCGAATCAACACCGGGCGCCGTTGACCGGCCACTCGCCCTTCTTTGCGGGCGGCCGCCTTTGTTTTGCGCGCTGGAGTGCGAAGCGGCGGGATCAGCCGGCCGCGGCGCTCGAGCGTCCAACAGCGCGAGTGGCCGAAAATGGCGGGAAGACGGGCGGGCGGCGGGAAGGCGGGCGGGCAAAAGCGGGTCGAGGGGATGTGCAAGAGAAAAAGGAACAGTTTATTCATTCTGTTCTGATTGCAGGTAATGAGCGACCAATCGGTCCACTCGTTCCCCACTTCGCTTCGATCGGACAGCCGCACGGACAAAACGGGACCTCCGCCAGCTGATTTCTGCTTTCAGTCCACTCGTTTCTCTCTTGATTGTTTCCTCCTCCCTGCATTTGTTCGCCGCTTCCCTCCAGTTTGATCATCCGATTTGTTTCGATCCTCCTTTGCTTGTAGTTCTTTTTATCTCGTGTCAAGAGTTCGTTTCTCGCCAAAAGAATAAAGAGTCTTGGATGAAAGCGACCGTGGTTGATCGAAAGGCTAGGAACATGCAAATGCCCGCAACAACGAACAGCAAACAAACGGGAGTGTTCATTTGAATCGTCCGTCCGTTCAACCGAGTGGTCGGCATGTCGAGCGCTCCGCCGCCGGCCGCCAAACAGGGCCGTCTGATGGGCTTCCGGCTGCGGATCGGCGCGCAACCGCCGGACGGGCGCCCGACGCCGTGGGAGGCGGAGCGGGCGGACGAGTGCGCCCTGCACCCGGCCGCCCACATGCGCGGCGGGCCGGCGGGCGGCCGCGTGGACTCGTGGGACGGGATCCGCACGCCGACCGGCTCGACGTTCGCCGAGTGGAGTGCGGGCGAGTCGAGCGGTGAGTGGGCGGGCGGCTTCCGCGTCCACTCGCCCCTGCTTTCAGTTCCACCTGACGGAGGAGCAGTTGAGCCGCGAGAAGGAGATCTTCCTCGGCCCCACGCAGCTCGACGCGCGCAGTCCGGCCGCCCGCAAGTCCGCGCGGAAGGCGGCGGCCAAGAGCGGACGGTGAGGAGCGAGCAGAAGGCGGCGATCACCCCCTTCTTTCAGCCGCTCGTCCGCCTCGTCCCAACAGTCGACTCGTTCGGGCAGCGAGCAGACGGGCAGCAGTGAGTTCCCCCCGTCCTTCTTTGTCCACCTTCTACCCGCCATTGCAGCCCAGAACACCGAGCCGCCCGCCCCGACCTCGCCGGCCGCCTCCTCCGACCAGACGGCCGGCAGCTCCGTCCTGGCGCGTCGGCCAGTGGGTGAGCCCGCTGGAGGAGCCGAGCGACACGTTCTCGAGCACGCCGGGCAGCAGCTTCCTCTTGGTTCGCTCTCGTCCACCGAGGACGAGCACGGCCGCCGGCTTCTGGCCCGAATGCGCGAGAAGAAGCCGTGATCCCGCCTGTTCCCTTTCCTCCCGCGAATAAACCGAAATGTGAACACGTGAGCGGCCGCTTTCTCCGTCCCGCTCGAACTCCCCACTCGTTCGGGGGTGACGTGGCCGCTTGACGGCCGGCGCTCGGTCTCGCAAGTCGCGATCTGTCGGCGGCCATCACTCAGCGAGCGGCGTTTCACACTCCCGCCCCCGACCGCGCCGCTCGACTGCCGATTCACGAGCTCCAAGTCGCGGGAATCGCGAGCGGTCGGCAGTCGGAAATGCGGACGGTTGCCGCGGTTTTCCTCCTGCTCGTCGCCGGATTTGGCGGCGGCAGTGGCGATCGGCGGGCGGACGATCGGATCGCCGAGCTGCCCGGAGCGCCCGCCCTCCGCTCCGCCCACTTCAGCGGCTACCTGGACGCCGGGCGAGGAGCGCTCTCTCTTCTATTGGTTCGTGGAGTCCGAACGGAAGCCGGCCGCCGATCCCCTCGATCATTTGGTTCGCCGGCGGGCCCGGCTGCTCGTCGTTGGAGTCGCTGTTGGCCGAGAACGGGCCCTTCTTTGCGAACGCCGACGGCTCGTTGCGGGAGAACGAGGAGCGCTGGACGAAAGTGAGTGCAGAAGCTCTTCGAGATCTTCCCGTCTCGTTCCAGTTCGCGTCGATCGTCTACTTGAACACTCCCGACTTCACGAGCTTCTCCTACTTCCGCCAACCGCACGCAAACGGATCCCAATCGGTACACCGACCACACGGTAACCGCTTTTCATTCCCTTCGAATCCATCAAACTTTCATTGCAGACGGCCGAGGCCAACTACGCGGCCATCAAGTCCTTCCTTCAAAATCCACCCCTCGTTCCGCCAAAACGAGTTGTTTCTGTTCGGTGTCAGTTTCGGCGGCCTCTACGTTTCGGTGCTCTCCGCCAAGCTGCTCGAGGACGAGGACATCAACCTGAAGGTGGGTACAAGGAAGAAGGAAGATCAGCTCTCACGTGATTGCAGGGAATCGGGATCGGCAACGGCGTGCTGGATGAGGACGAGGATCTCGTTCAAATCCCGACCTTCCTCTTCCACCACGGGATCATCGATCAACAGCAGTTTGACGCGATCTTCGAGAAGTGCGGGTCGATCAAGCAGGACGGGAACAGAAGCCGGGAGTGTCTGCACGAAGAGGCGGGGGAATCTGCGTGACCAAGTACCTGCTCATCAATTCGTACAACATCCTGCAGCCGTGCGACAAGAATGCAGTAAGCGAGTAACTAGGAGGTAGTAATCAGCCCTGCCATTTTTGCACCCTCATCTCGCCCTGCATCCGGCCCACCAACTCGACCGTCTTCTTGAACCGCGCGGACGTCCAGCGGGCGATTCACGTGGCGCCGCAAGCCGGCCACGTGTGGAAGAGCTGCACACGGTCAGAATCAAGCGGTTCTTCCATCAACTTGAGGGTTTAGAAGCATCATCATGAATCCCCTGTTCCCCCCGAGGAAGCAGAAGAAACCTGGCGCGTCTGGCATCCAATCGGAGGTTCTCTACAAGCAGGACGTGCGCAGTGCCGACAGCTACCTGAAGGCGGCCATCGAGAAGGGCGTCCGCGTGCTCCTCTTCTACGGCGACATGGACGCCGTTTGCCCCTTCCTGACCGCCCAGATCGTCGCCGACCGCATCGGGAAGGAGCGAAAGGAGAGGCGCGCGTGGCCGAACGCAACGGAGCACCGAGTGTTCGGCTTCCTGTCCACCTACGAGCGGCTCTCCTTCGCGACGATCATCGGCGCGGGCCACAACGCGGTCCAGGACAAGCCGAAGGAAACCGCGTGGCTCGTGCAGGCCTTCCTCAACGACACGCTCGACTCCTCCGACTGACGACGCTCGGCGAACGGCAATCTGCGGGATGAAACCACGACCCACTTGCTTCTATCTGTTTCATTTTCACAACTGTGTGTCACTTTCGATGTCTTCTGATTATCTGAACGAAAATAAACTCAATAATCCCAGCGAGATTGAAACAAAGGCATGAAGGGGCGTTCAACAAAAGAAAGAGCCTGTTCGTTCCGCCTCCCGCTTGGAGAATTCGCCCCGCCCGCCCGTCTGGCATTCCGTTCGTCCCGCTCGAGGCCTGCGGAATTCTCGGCGATCTCCTCCTCTTCTGCCCAACGATCATGACAAATGCGGAGATCAACGAGGAGACCGACGAGAGCGGCTCGGAGATCGACTTCGACGGGTGAGTGGGCGGCCGCCTTCTTCTTCAGCTTTCTTTCGCTTTCAGGGAGATTTCGAGCGACGACGACAGCGAGGATTCTCCCCAGCTGAACGGCGCCCTCTCCGTTCCAACGGCCACCCGCCGCCTCCAATCGATGCCGAGGAGCTCGCGAATGGAGCGAAAGAAGACGAGAAGGAGGAGGAGGGAGGAGTGAACAGCGGCGAGGAGAGCTACGACGAGAACGGGGAAATCGGGCAGGAGGACGAGCGAATGGACGTCGACGAGCCCGCGCCCGAGTTCAAGGTGCTCGGCGTTCAGGAGTTCGTGGAGAAGAAGGACCTCTCGTGAGTCCCGTTCGTTCCTGTCTTCTATCTTCCGCCTTGTTTGCAGTTCGATCCCCGACTGGGCGGCCAAACCGACCACCTTCTCCGCGAAGATCGCGAGCCGAAGCGGGGCGGGCATCGCCGCCTTCGACGGCCTCGACGCGCGGCTGTTCGACGCGCTGAAAGCGGAGATTTCCGTTTGGTTCCCCGTGCAGACGGCCGTCCTGCCGATGCTCCTCGCGCCGCCGAGCCTCCTGCCGCCGCGCGACGTGGCGATCAGCGCGCCGACCGGCTCGGGCAAAACGCTCTGCTACCTGATCCCCGTCCTCAACCACCTCTTCGCCCACTCAACGGCCGCCTCCAAGCTGTTCGCTCTGATCGTCGCCCCCACCCGCAACGTTGATCCAACAAATCGCCGCTGTGAGTGATCGCATTTCATTCCATTTCACTCGCTTCTGTTCAGGAATTCGCCAAGTACAACGTCGGCGGAGCGAACATCGTCGTGCTCAACGAGACGCGCTCCTACGAGCAGGAGAGGCGGCTGTTGTTCGCGGACGGCTCGAAGCGAACCCGGGCGAACGTTCCTCATCTCCACGCCGCAGCGGCTCGTCGAGCACCTGACCGACGACTGCGGCCGCATCGACCTCAGCGATCTCCGCTTTTTGGTCGTCGACGAGGCGGACTCGATGCGGTTCGTGCGCGAGGAGTGGCTCGAGCTGGTGGAGCGATTGGCCAACTGTAAGCTCCGATCTGTCTTTCCTTCAATTCCCCTCGTTTCTCCTTTTAGACCCCCTGCTGCACACGATGAGCTACGGGAGTTTGGTGGCCTTCGACAAGAACACGCGGCTGCAGAAGATCCTCGTTTCGGCCACGTTGTGTACGTGGATCCCCCCATTCGTTGCATGCTCGTCCTTCTTTCAGCGTTGGAAGCGGACAAGCTGCACGTGTGGAACCTCCGCTGCCCGCGGCTCTTCCGCGCGACCGTCTCGTCGGTGGTCGAAAAGCGAGAAGCGGCGGAGGACGCGGGAGCGGAGGCCGTCGAGGCGAAGCGGCCGAAGGTGAACGGCGCGAAGCGAGACGTCCGCCCCACCGACGACGCCGCCCGCCTGACGCTCCCGGCCGGCCTCCAGCACGAAGTGGTGGGTCGCCCGCCTCCTTTCCGCAATCTCTCCGCTCGTTTCGTTCAGAAAATCTGCAAAGAGGAGTTGAAGCCCCTGTTCGTCTACAGCTACCTCGTCAAGAACCCCGAGTGGAAGAGGACGCTGGTCTTTGTGAACAATCTGTGAGTCCCCTGTCGCTCATCATTCCTTCCATTTCGTTAGTGTTCAGGGTGGACTCCAAGCGGCTCTTCATCCTCCTCCAACACCTCCTGGGCGCCGACCGCTGCGTGCTGGAGATTTCGACCAATCTGTTCGGCAATCGGCGGCTCAAGATGATGAAGAAGCTGACCAATCCTGAAGGTCCTTCGTTCCCTTCTTTCACTCGTTTGACCGCTCGATTGCAGGAGTACACGGCGATCTGCACGGACTCGGTCGGGCGGGGGTCGACTTCTCGGTGGACGCGGTCTTCAACTACAACGTCCCCAAGGGCGCCCAGACGTTCGTCCACCGGGCGGGGCGGACGGCGCGCGCTGGCCGGAGCGGCTGCGTGGTCACGTTGGCGACGAGAGAAGAGGTTCGTTCACCTCCTTTCTTGCATGCTTGCATTGCTCGTGTATTCGTTGCAGAAGCTGCTCGTGAAGAAGGACCTCATGTCCGTCGGCATCTACGACGAGGTCGTGGAGAACCGCGAGCGGGACGAGGAGTTCGTCGAGGAGCACCGCCCGAAGTTCCGGGACGCCCTCAACGCGCTCAAGCAGCGACTCGAGGCCGCGAAGCACACGGATCGCCGCAAAAAGAAGAAGTGATTCCAATTGTTCGTTGTTGTTTTCATTCTCGTTATTGTTCGTTTGTTGTTCGATTGAAGAGACCTCTTCCACGAGTTGTGATCCTGTTTATTAGGGGGCAAGAGGGCCGTTGGGTGTGAGCACGAGGACGTCCGACCGGATGCGACGAGGGGAGCATTTCGTTTGAGGGGAGAAGTGAGCACAAATATTGAGATATGGCGAGGAGAAAGGAGTGGGGAATCAGCCGACGTTTCCCGCTGGACTCGTGCTGCTCCATGCGGCTGAAGTTGAGGTGCGCGTAGATGAGGACGCCGATGTCCCGATGCCCGTTCTCCACCGCGATCGAGAGGGCCGTTTGGTCGTCGCAGTCCGTCAGCGAGCAGTCGATGTTCGGAGTGTTGAGCAGCGCCCGCACCAGTTCTTTGTGGCCTAAACACACGAAAGATGAGGAAGATGTGCGCAGGACCGACCGTGTTCTGCCGCGCACATGAGAGCCGTCGATCCATCGATGTCCTGCAAGAAACGAGTGAGAGCTCAAAGGAACGAGAACTCACTTGAGGCGTTCACGTCGGCCCCCGAATCCAAGAGGAGTTTCGTGGTTTGCACTCTCCCGTGGCTGCAGGCCAGCATGAGGGCGGTCTGTCCGTGCTGAAGGCAAACAATTGTGATCGTTTTCGAATCAAACAACGACGTACAAACACCGCCTTTTTGTTCACGTCGCCACGCTCGAAGAGGCGCTGAACGATTGCGCCTTCGGTCTCGTCTTTGACCGCACACAGCGCCCCGAGCATGACCGGCGAGTAGCCCGCCTTGTTCGTTTCGTCCACTCGGCACACCTTCGCGTCCAGCAGCACACTGAACACAAACAGTTCAAGAGTGAAGGAAGAGGGAGGTGGACGACGAACCTGATGGCGTCGAAGTTCTCGTGGGAAACGACGTAGTGGAGAGCCGAGTTGCCGTTCTGATCGACGAAGTTCACGACCGTCTCCATCAGCTGCGGGCTCAACGCTTCGAGGGCGTCGATGAAGCGCTCGATGCTGTGCGCACTGGCCGCCTTCTTCGTCGTGATGTTGAACCATTGGTGTTGGGTGTAGCGCGTGGCCCAGTCGGCGGCCTCCAGCTCGTCCTCCTTCTTGCCCTCCGAGCAGCCGCTGGTTGAGCGTCTCCAAGGGCTTCTTTCAGCGGCGGGGTCAACTCGAACTGGACGCTCTCGTCCGCCTCGTTGTCCATCGCCTCGTCGGAAGTGAGCGAGGAGTTGGAGGAGGTGAGCGGCTCGTTCGGGTCGATCGGGTGCGTTTCCTCGTCTTCGTCCGAGTAGTCCTCCGGCGGCGTGGGGGTCGGACGAGTAGGTGGGATATTGGTGGTGTCGGAAGCGGCGATTGCGCATCCCACCCCTCCACGAGTCCGGGTATTGGAGCTCGGAGCGGAGAGGAGTGAGTTTGTCCGCCTCCTCGGCCGCCTCGTCCGGGCGTCTCCGCCTCGCCGCTGTTGGGCGTCGCGAACTTGGCGAATTTGGGCCGCGGGATGCGGGCGGGCACGGGATCGGGGAACTGCGAGGGCAACGAGACGAATTTCTTGAGGACGACCATCTCGGTGAGCGCCTTCTCGGGATCGTGCGACGGAGTCGAGGGCTCGGCCGTGCTCTTCTCCTGCAAACGAAAGCGAGTGAGCGGTTGGACACGCGAGAGGAAATGCGAGCCGCCCGCTTTGTTTGCGGAGCCGAATCACCAGGCGGACACCCGACCCGAAGCGATCTCCCCACTCACCGTGGCCGTGTGCTTGTCGAGGATGTAGTCGAGATCGTGGGCCTTCGACTTGTCCACGCGATACGAGCGGTTGGCGGCCGACTCGCGTTGGAAGGCGGCGTTCGAGCGGGTGGGTTCGGTGAGGAGCTTGCGGATCGCTTCCGTCCTCGAAGCGATCGAGCTGCCGTTGGGTCTCGTCGGCGTTCGGGTGGAGGCAGATGACCGTCTGGGCGTCGGTGTCCAGCGAGAAGCGGTCGGGCTCCGAGGCTGTTCAGCGAGCGGCGGTCGATCAGGTGGTCCAAGTTGGCCAAAATCTCGCGCTCCTCCTCGTCCAGCGAGCGGTCGTCCGAACGATTGGAGCGCAACGAGCGGGTGTCCTCCGCCTTCTGTTCGGGCGGCTCGTGTGCTCGCGGCGAGATGGACGCGAGTTGAGCGGGCGGACTGATGCGACCGGCGGCCGCCGCCTCGTCCTCCCGCCGCTTCGGTCTCGTAGTCCAGCGGTTCGATCAACTCCAAGCCCTCGTCGGGATCCGAGGACGACGAAGAAGACTTCAGGGTGGACGAGTGCAGTGGCCGAGTCGAAGAGGGATGCGGCGGCAGGTCGTCGTCCTGAACACGGGAGTTTACTGTTCGTTCTCGTGCATTCGAGTACCCGGATCTTCTCGTACTGCTCGTGCGGCGAGTCCACGCAAGTCGCGTTGCACTTGGCGCACGTGATCAAAATGAACTCGCCGGCCTCCTCTTCTTCGGTCTCCGTCTTCTTGTCCGCACTCTTCCGCTCCGCCTTCTCCGCGCGCAGCAACTCGCGCACTTCGGCCATCAGCCAGTCGCTGTCCGTTTGGGTGGTGGCCTCTTCGATCGAAGGCGGCGGTCGGGCGGGCGGCTCGTCGGTTTGCGTTTGGCTTGACGGCGGAGAGCGGGCGGCACGAGGTGGCCGCATCGACGACACGAGCGACGGCCGACACGCCCGCCTCCCGCGTTTCTCTCTTGCTTTGTGCTGGAATGCGGACGTGATCCCTCCTTCCATTCCATCCAGCGCCTTACGCTTGGATTCGAGGGACTGGAACTCCGGAACGGGCTCATGCCCCACGCAATATTGGAACTCCACGGTGAAGGGCGTCCGTTTCGGTGGACGGCGGCTGCAGGTCGGCGGTGTCCAGCGCGACGGAAGAGCGGTCGAGCGGAGTGGTCTCCACCGAAATGTTCTGCAAACGGAAATCAACCACTGAAAGTCCTTCCTTCCTCCACACCTTCGAGTACACCCGGGTGGTCTGACTTCCGCTGTGGACGGGCGTGATCTTCTTGACGGGCGGCAGCGGGGGCGTTTGGGTGGGCGAGTCGCGGAGAGAACGCGGCGGTTGGGGCGGCGTTTGAGTGCCGACGGCCGCCGGGACGCACCGGAGCAGCGGTTTGTTGCGGGCGTTCTTCCTGCAATCCCCCTTTCGATCATCCCGCACTTGTGATCGAAACGAACCGGCGGCTGGACGGGCGGCTCCCACGCGCTCGACGGCGACAGCGAGCGGCTCTCGTCGATGCCGCGCGATCGCTTGACCGACGCGAACGAGTCGAAGAGCGGGCTGCCCGTGCTCCCGACCGTCGCCCCGAGCCGCGAGCGGTACGGGAAGGAGCGCGGGAAGGAGGGCGGCGATTCGGAGGTCTGCGGCCGGAAGTACGTCCGGCTGTGCAGGTTCGACGAGCGGAGCAAACTCGGAGAGCCCCGAGGTGTCCGGATCGGGCGACAGGAACGCGATTCCTGCGCGGCTGCTCGAAGTAGCGGCGCGGGAGCGGCGGCTTGGCGGCGGCGGACGGCGTGACCGACGGCCCGACGGACCGCCGCGGGGTGCTCGTGGTCGACGTGAACGTGGGATCCACGCGGCTGATCTGACTGACGGGCGTGCGGTTCGTCAATTTGGCCAGCGATTGCCCGATGGCCGTGTAGTAGGCTGCACAGATCGTTGGACACGTTTCCATTCGAAGAACTCACTCTTCTGAACGGGCGAAGTCGGGCGCAGAAGTCACGTTCCGGCGGAAGGACGGCAGTTGCCTCGACCGGTGGCCGCCCAAGATCTCCTGCACCTCCTGCTCGGCCGAAACGGTTAGCGGCGTCTTCTCGCGGTAGGACGAGTCGTGGTCTCGGTAGCCGCTGTCCAACGGCGAGTAGGCGGCGTGGAGGTCGAGCAGCGGCAGGTGGGGGGCGCGCTGGACGGGCGGCTGCTCGACGGACGGCGACCACTCGATGTGCCGCGCGTGGCTCCGGGCGGGCAGCGTCGAGATGGTGGGCGTCGCGTGGCGCGAAATCTCGTTCAGGTCGTTCACCACGTCGTTCAGCGACTTCCTGCAACAAACGCGATCATCAGGTCTTCCGGTGGCCACTCACTTGCTGAGACTCCGAAAGGCGCTCGGCGGCGTGGGCTTCTCGGTGGCCGTTCTCCGTCGCCCGCTCTCGCTTCCCGTCTCCATTCTGCACACTCGGCGTCTGACGGGGCTGAACGAGCGAAAGAAAAGGGATGAGAAGCGAGAAACAAGGGAGCTCACCGTTTGGAAGGCGGGATCGGCGATCTTCCGGCCGGCCGCCACGTCCTCCGGCGAAGCTGACGAAGTCGAGGTCCAAATGGCAGCCGAAAGGACAACACGAGCACCGCTCGGCGGGAGCACTCTCCGCGGGCTCCGTGAGATGCATGCTGGCGACAGACGAGGAGCTTCACATCCCGAACTGAAAGCAAACGAATCACTCGCCGCCCGAAAGAAGCGCGCGGGCGGCGGCTGACCGCAAGCAGGCGGAAGATCGCGGAATTCGCCGCCCGCTCGCCGATCGCGCGGGAGCGCGCAAAGAAGAACGTAAAATCGGCAATGCGGGCGCCGCCGCCACCAACTTGCGCGGTTTTCGTTAACAGTCGCCGGTCGGGAGCGGCGCGCAGGGCGGGCGTGTGCAACCGAACAGAAAGAAGACGGAGTGCGTGGAAAAAACGGGGCTTGCGGTCAGGAGAACCGCGCGAATTCCAGCGGCCCGTTTGCAAACGATGCGGGCGGGCGGCAAAAACGCGTCCACTTCTTCAGCGCGATTGTCCGCCGTTCGCCTTTGCGTGCAGCGAACACGCGGGACGGCCACGATCAAAGGAAGGAAGCCGAACAAACGCATTCGCGTGGACGGACGATGCGCGGTGGACGGGAGCCGCGGCGAGTCGTAAACGCCGGCGGGAGGTCGCCCCCGTTTATCCGAAAACGGAGCGGAGGGCGTCGTTCGAACAAAAACTTCTTCCAAACACCCGCAATTACCGCCCGTCTGCCCGCACGTAACGAGCAGCAGACAATCCCCAGGTCCGCAGATTCGATTTCGTTCGAACCGGCCGCCACCGTCGGCTGCATTCACGGCTTGCGCCAAGTGCTACACGAGTCGAAACTTCGACAGTGATCGCCAATACTTTGCACGCAGCACTCGAAATCGGATGATAGACGGCGAGGAGATGGCTGGAATTCGCAACCAACCGCCCCGATCCTCGCCGAAAACAAATCGATTGCGCGCGAAGGGAGGCGAGTGGATCGCAAGAGCACGTAAACGAGTGTCCAGATGTGCCCGCCGCCGTCCTCCCGTCGACGCGAAGCCCCTCGCCGGCCGCAACAGTCGGCGGGGAGGCGGCGGGGGTCACAAAGACGGGCGACGCGGACGAAAGTCCGCCGATCGGCCGATTAACACCCGCGCGACACGAGCGACGGGACGCGTGCGGGATGTTCGGCGGGGAAGCGGAGCGTTTCGAGGATCCGCGCGTTCCTCCGAGAGGCGAGTGGACGCAAGGGGGCGGCTGATAAGCGTTCCCGTCGATCGAGTCCTCCGACCGTCCGTTCACTTCCGCCCGCCCGCAGCCGAAAGTAATCGGATTTCGTTTTGAATTCCCCGACCGCGCGAACTTCCTCCTCCCCCGCCCCGCCCGCCCGCCGGTCACTCGTTCGTGTGAACGGGGCGGAGATGGCTGCTCTCCTCCAACCTCGCATTTCAAGGGCCACGCGACGTCCAACGGCCTTCCTTCTCGGAATTGTCCCCCGCCCGCACGTAATCAAAGGGGCGGCTGACGTAAAAGGAAGAAAGAAACGACGAAGAAAAGCGGGGATGCACGAGCGCAAAACCCGATCGCGCAAACCGCAGTGTGGATGGACGGAGGAAGGCGGGCGGGCGAGCGACAGGTTTTGGATGCGCGATCAGAACAAATCGCTCCCTTCTTCCTTCTTCTTCGCCTGCAGACGGCCGCTCGCCTTCCCGATTATCCAATTCGCATTCGAAATCAGGAGGCAAAGGACGCAACGAACAGCGGTCCGAGTACTCTGCCCCTCAACGAGGGAAGAAGAGCAGCCCAGTCGCCCCGAAAGTCGACTGCTGTCCGTGCAAGTGGGCGAAATGGACAGTCGGCGGGCAGAAAAAAACAACAACCGTCCGTTTAATTGCCTCTCGTGGTCATCGCCGAGGCCGAGCGGAATGATAAGAGACGGAGCGGAGACGAACGTTTCCAATTCGAATCAAAACGGTGATCGCAGGAGAGGAACGGCCGTTCGCAACGAAACGAACGAGCGGAACGGCCCGGGCGCGAGACGGAAGTCGCCGAAATCACGAAGGCGGGCGGAGGAACGCCCGCAAATCTCCGCATTCCCTCCTCGAAGTACGCCGGCCGCTCCTCGTCGTCGCTTCTCAGCGTTTTATGTCCGCCCGTTTATCATCATGAGTCGCCCTCCCGCCTGCCTCCCGCGGGACGACCGAAATACGCCCCGATTTTATTCGTTTGCGGCTTTCGGAGACAAACCGCATGGAAGACGCGAACCCTCGATCGCATTCAGGTGCCGCCGCCCGCCCATCTCCGGCGGATTGTTGACTTTCCGCCGACCGAAACGATCGGAAGCGTCGGTCCTGCTCGACGGACGCCCCGAAAGGAAGCCGTGCGCGAGTGTGTCCGCCCTTTATCTCCGCAAGGAAGGGGACGTGATTGTGGATCAACAGCCGCATTACTCGCGAGCCGCCATCCGTGTAATCGAATCGCCTCTTCGGAACAACCGGAAAGCAGCGCGATTGTTTGACTTCAGCCATCATTCGATTCTTTCGATTAGTCACCCCACTGCGAACAACCACTGCTTACTCAAACATGCAAAAGAACCGAACGTCTCCCGTCCAATGCTTTTATCCTGAGAACGCCATCGGAGAAAACAAAACGAAAACGCTTACAATTGCAAATTGTGGCTGACTGAGATATAAAAGAGACTGTGGGCAGTTAGTGGGAATAGAGATGAATGAATTTACGGCAGTTTCGACTTCAGCACCAGAACTTCGTGTTCAACTTCGCAGCGAGACGAGTGGTGAGCTCCTCGTGGTAGCCGGGCGGCTTGCTCGGTGGACGTTCCCTGGCCCGAGTGGCCGGACGAGACGGTGGCGACGTCGTCGACCGTACCGAACCTGAAGCACGATTGAGAGGAAGGGAGGAGAGGACTCACAAGTGAATCTTCAGGTTGTTCCGGCCGCGTTTGGCCACGGAGGCCGCGTGGTAGAGCGGGGCGGGCGTCGAGATCGTTCCCATCACTCCGCCGTGCAGGTGGCTGCAAGCGGGAGGAGAAAATGATCGGAAAAGAGCACAAGCGAGGACTCACCAGAGGGCGAACGTGATGTTCGTGAGCTCCTTCTGCTCGAGGCGCTTCTTGCTCGGCGACTCGTCGGCGACCACCGTGTAGACGGTCGGGCGGGCGGTTCCGATCAGGCCGCGCTGAAAGAGAGCAGAGAGTGAGTGGACGATGGAAGCAAGGGAGGTACCTGGGGCACGAGCACGAACTGCTCCATGTTCGGGCTCACGATGTCCTTCGTGATCAGCGTGCCCGGGCGGACGTTCTTGTCGGCGTCGGTCACGCGGCCGCCCGGTCCGGCCTGCGGCTGCTGCGTGGGGAACAGGCGGAGGTTGTTTTTCTGGCAAATTATCATCGTGAAGCCGGGCCTGCAAGCGAGAACATCAACCCCCGTCCCTCCTCCTTCCAACTCACCGGCGGAAGTCGGGGTTCGACTTCTGGAGGGCGGCGAACGAGCGGTTGATCGCGCCCTTCTCGAGGGCCGTCACGTGGCGGAACTCGCCGTCCGACACGCCCGCGCGGTAGAAGATGATGTGCGTGGGCCAGGCCTTCTTGTCGCTGCGCTTCTTGTAGTCGAGGATGGCGCGGCCGAGCGTCTTCTCGAAGTTCTGCACGATCGTCTCGCGCGGCTCTTGGTAGATCCAGCCGCCGGTCATCGAGAGCTTCTCGTTGTAGTTGTAGCACACCTGCCGAGTGGTCGAGGGATTAGGGAGCGAAATTCACCAGGAGGACTTACGCCGACCACCGTGGGGGTTCCCGCACCGCCCTTCGCGCCCGGCGCCCCGTGCGAGAGGTCGACGCCGATGAACAGGCGGCCCGGCGATCCACTCGTTTTCGCTGCAAGCAGGCAAGTGAAAGAGCCATGAGGAGAGAGTCGAAGAGACTCACAAAATGCGGGCGATGTTCGGATGAGCGGTGCGGTTGTCCTGCGCGAACTTGTTGGAGGTCTTGATCGTGAAGTTCGTGCCGCCGAGCTTCTCGTTGGTCTTCATGATCACGTTCTCCATCGTGACCATCTGCAAGACGGGGTGGATGGGGAGGACGAAGGCGAGTGGACTGCTCACCTGATTCTTGCGGATGATGTTGAAGACGGTGTTGCTGCCACAGGTGCTGGGTGACGAACTTCCCGTCCAGCTCGAAGACCTGAAAGACGAGTCTTCCCCGCTACTTCCGCCCTCCTCCTCACCTTCAGGACGTCGTGGATGGGGTCCATCTTGTCCTTCGTGATCACCATGAGGAACTGGGCCTGCTTCTCGAGGGCGAGCTCCTTGATGCGATCCGATTTGCTCTCCGTGGAGACGTGCGGCTTCGGGTTGAGCGACACGCCGCGATTCTGCAGCGCCTTGCAGAAGCGACCGATGAAATCGCTGAAACAAGAAGGGGAAGTGATGAAGACAGGAAGAAGTGAACTCACTCCAGCATCCGGTCGTCCAAACAGCGGTAGTAGTTGACGACCACCCAGCGCTCGACCTTCGCGCCGACGAGGAAGCGGCGGTGGTTGGGCGGACGCCACGCGAGACGGCCGTCCGCCTGCGGCTCCTCGGCCACGTTCTGCGCGAACGCGAGGGCCGGCGGGTGGAGCAGCTCGGCGTTCGTGCGGATCGTCGCCGTCTCCATGCCGAGGCCGAAGCGGCGCGCGTGCGGGTTGGCGGCGGTGAGGAAGGCGGTCTTCGCGAGCCGCTCGGTCGTCTGCTTCATGGTGGGCGGGTCCATGCGCGCCTCCTTGATCATCTGCTCTTGCTGCAAACAGGCGGGTGGAAGAAGATGAATGAGGAGGGGAACTCACGAATTTGCCGTCCATCTTCTGCAGGGGGAGACGCTGCCCGTCCATGACCTTGAGGACGTCGATGGGATAATAATTCGGTGGCCTTGCTTGCCGTCCCGATCGCGCACCTTCTGGATGACCGCCGGCATGCGGTCGCACTCGTTCTTCCGGCGCTCGTGTACTTCTGCTCCATGTAGTCCACGACCATGACCTTCTGCTTCTTGATCACCGTTCCGTCCTCGGCGCGCGTCTCGCGATCGAACGAGACCTGCTCGATGTCCTTCTTGTCGAGGCCGTCGCAGATGAACATGCGGTTGTGGTTGAGGTGCGTGGTGATGAGCATCAGCTTCTTCACGTCCTTCGCCGCCCGCTCGAAGGCCCGCTTGTCGTCGCGGAGGAGGCGCGCGAGGTCCCGCAGGTCGCGGCAGCCGAACGAGCGCATCAGGTAGTCCTTGAGGGGCAGTTCCGGGTAGAAGGCGCCCATCTTGACGCCCGCCTGGAGCATCAGCTGCGGCCCCTCCTTGGACTCGCAGAGGCGGATGCTCTTGGAGAGCCCCTCCTTGAGCACGCGGCCTTGGATCTCGCGCGGGCGGCCCCCGCCGGCCGGCTCCTTCAGGTAGCACTGCTGCTTGAAGACGTGGAAGTTCGCGCTCCTGAAAGACGGAAGTGAGAGCAGGAAGGGCGGGGGGGGGACTCACGAAATGATCTTCTGGTTGAACACCATCTCCATGATGGCGAGCGAGCTGCGGTCGGCGTCCGTCTCGTCCATGGCCACGCGCGCGCTGTCCACGTGGATCGTCTCGACGAACTTCAGCTCCACGTAGAGGTCGGTGATGCGGTAGGGCAGGTAGTCGCGGTACTTCTTGTCGATCAAGTTCCTGAAGCGGGAGGTCGAATGGAAGGAACGACTGGGAGGAACTCACGGCGTTCAGCGGGACCTTCGTCACCTCTTGCGGCAGGACGAGGCGGTCGGCCGAGAAGATCGTCTGGCCGCAGTCGAAGAGGAGCTTCAGGGGGTCCGTGCCGAAGATGTCCGGCTTGCTGGTGATCAGCTGGCGGAAGAGGTCGTTCAGGACCATGCGGCGGCGCTCGGTCGAGACGCTGCAAGGAGGGGAATGAGTGGATGTTTTGTTCGAAGGGGAACCCACTCATTCTTCTGCCCCTCGGCCAGGTTCTTCGGGTCCTTGGGCCCGCCGGTGCAGAGGATGAACTTGGCCTCGTAGCGATGCACATCGGTCTCCTTGAAGGTGACCTTGAAGCAGTTGGTGTCGACCACCTCCTGCTTGAGAGCCCGAATGCGCAGCGTGTTCGGCGCCTTGGCTGAAAGCAAGCGGGTGGATTGGATGAACGAGGATGAACGAGGAGGGACTGACGAGGAATTCGGAGATCAGCGTGCGAATTTTCCTTCTCTTCTTTTAGGCCCATTTTAGCGGCCGTTCGATCGACTTCAAATCAGATAGCGGGAGCAACTGGACGGCGTTTGTGCGCGGCGAACAAAGTGGCGGGCGAGTGGACGCGACGGGCGGCCACTCCGATCGCCACCGCCCGCCCGCCCCCATGCCACTCCCTCCGCCGCGCCTGTCGCCCACCCGGCCGTTGTAAAGCGGAGAGAGCGGGTGGACAGTCGGGAAGAGCGATAAGAGAGCGCTGACCTCCCTTGCCGCTCTGGGGGCGAGAGACAAAAACAACTGGGTACCCGTTTGATGACCTTTTGCCCTACCTTGCCTCTTTCCGCCCACTTTCCCCGATTATCTTCGTTAGGGTTGATGGAAATCAGCGAAGATTCCACTTCGGAAGACCAAAATGCGGTTGAAAATCGTACAATGCAGGCGAGTGATGCCGTTTGCTCTCCTTCCACCCGCATTCCCGTTGGTTCCCCCTCTTGCCCGAAACTTACGCGGAATCTGCAGCTCGCGCAGGGCGTCGGCGACGGCCGCCACCTCCTTGTCCTCCGCTTTCTGAAACGAGGGGGGATTAGCGGAAGGGATGGATGGAGCGGGCACTCACCAACTTCGCCATTTGGCCGTCGATCAATCGGGGACGGGGGCAATCGATTCAATCCGCTCGTCCGTCGTCGTGGCCGCTGAAAGAAGGGGGATGAAGGGACGGGCGCGATGGGTGCCAAATTCGAATCGCGAAACGCCCCGCTCTTTCGAAATCGCCGCCTTTCGCAGCCTGCCCACCGCCCACGGACGCGCCAAGAAAGAACATGGACCGACTAAGGGGCCCCCCTTCCAACGAGAGATTGTTGACAGGCGGCGTCGAAAAGGCGAAATCAACGGGCAGGCCCGGCGAGCGTTGATTTACGGGCACATCCCCGTCGATCTCGCCCGACCACTTGCTCCCTTGTCCGTGATCCGTGCATTCGAATCGATGGAAGCGGGACAAAAGACAGCAGAAATGCGAAAGGGGTGGCGAGAGAGGAGCAGCGAGCGGATGCAGAAGGTGGACCATTTCCCCCCCCCCTCCTGTCGGCCCGGATCCCGAAGACATTCCGCCCACCAGTTGATCAGGCGGAGCAGCGGATCGTCTAATGGCTGCAGGATGGCGTAAGGAAACGGATCCAAAGACTGACGGGAAGCCCCGTGAAGGCCGCTCGGTTGCCGACAGCGGGGGGCCCGAATTTCGCCCGTCGACGATCAAGACGGCCGGCCGGCCGGGCGGGCGGCTGAAGGCGGGCGGCGGGCGGATGGTCGCGCTGAGAGCCGCCGCCGTCCGAGCGCCGTTTTCCGCCGCTGGACGAGAGAGCAGTCCGTCTGCCCACAGAAAGGAGAGAGCAAGGAAGTGCAGACGGCCGGGCGCTGATCGAACCGAAGCAGGGGGCCGGAGGAGGTGCGAGGGCATCGACGCGCCAAAACAATTCGAATTCTTTGCATTCCACCCGCCTCCACGTGCTCGGACGGGTGCAGTTCGGGAAGCAATCGATTGAACGGAAACAAAAGACGCCGGAATCCCGTCTTTGGCTGTTGGAATCCTGCCAATCGGCGCAAATAAACAAACGCGCGCCCACACGAATCGAAATGCGGGTCAAACGCCCCGCTTATCGACTGACAACTGCCGACTTTAAACCTGAATGGAAGCCACGTGAACGTCCGGAAAAGGCAGGAGGCGATCGTTTGATTAAAACTGCCGCCCGATCGCCCGGAAAAGGAAGACCAACGGCGGCCAGAAGCGGGTCGTGAATCGATTCCTGCAGGCGGGCACGAAGCGGGAAGAGACGGGCGAAATTTCTCTTCGTTTCGCCCTTTCTGCACGCGGACCCGCCGCCCGCTCGCTTCGTTTCGCCCGCCAGCCGCTTCGCATTTTCGCGAGCGAAGCCGCCGGCGGCCGGCGAGTCGCTCTCCAACGCTCGCTTTTTCGACCACCGGCGGGTCGGAACACGGCGATAAACGGAGATTCATTGCCGAAGACAGAAGCAAGACGATCGTTCCTCCTCAGAAGTACGCACTGGAATTGACGTGCCTGGTGCATTCAATCAACAAGAGATTTCTAATTGCAACTGATATCGTCGAGTGTCTTCATTGTTCTGGCAGTGGTTCCATGCCAATTTCCTTTCGTTTTTATCTCCGGAAAGTAAACGAAGAAGTCAACACGTCGGCCGTCGATCAATAAACGGCCGCCTGCCCGTCGCACGCGGCGGAACACTCGACCGTCCGGCCATCTCTTCTCCGCTCCACTCGGCGTCCATCGGCTGGCTCGTGGATCGGCGAGTGGCCGTCGGAATGTCCAAGGAAATGAGCCCGCAGATCGTCCGCACTCGCCTTCGGCCATTGCCGTTGGATCACCATCTACGAAACGCCTCTGCATTTCTACTGCATCGGGGCGGACCCCTCGGAAACGCGCTTCTCCACGCTGAAGATCGACCGCTCGTCCGAAACCAAACTCCTGCTCGGCGAGACGGACCACGAGTATTCGAAGCGGGACATCGCCGAGCTGCTGTCCACGATCTCCTCCAGTTCGAGTACGTTCCTCTTCTGCTCGAACAATCGATCAATGCCCGTGTGTTTGAAGTCGTCACGCCGTCCGAGTCGTGGACCTCGAAGAAAACGAACCATCCCGGTCCTTGATCCGGACGGTCGACCGCGCTTTCGGGCTGCTGGGCGCCGTCCGCTTCCTCGAGGGATACTACTTGCTCGTGAGTCGCCCTTCTGCCAGATCATTGAAGCGGTCTTTCGTGTTCAGGTGGTCACAAGGCGCGAGTGGCGGCCCGCCTCGGTCACCACAAGATCTACAAGGTGGAGGACGTTTCGATGCTCTACATCCCGTCCAGCGGGCCCTCGACCAACCCCGACGAGCAGCGATACGCGCGACTCTTCCAAGTGAGCCCTCCTCCCCGTTCTCCGCTCATTTTCGTTCAGAGCGTGGACATCACGACCGACTTCTACTTCTCGTACACGTACGACCTCTCGCGCAACCTGCAGGAGAACGTGCTGATCGCGCGCGGGGCCAACGTGGAACAAGAACACGTACTCGAGGGCCACCCGTTCGGATCGGAAGTTCGTTTGGAACGAGCACCTCCTGCAGCCCTTCAAGGACAACTCCATTCGAAAGAAGTGGCAGCTGGAGATCGTCCACGGGTACATCGGTCGGTTTCTTCCTTCTATTCCTTCATCTGACCGCTGCCTTGCAGGCTACCAGATGGTCGACCTGCCGTGCGGCAAGCTGACGATCGCGCTGATCGCCCGCCGCTCGGCCCTGTACGCGGGCACTCGCTTCCTGAAGCGGGGCACGAATTTCGACGGCGCCGTCGCGAACGAAGTGGAGACCGAGCAGGTGAGTTCTCATCCATTCCTTCATTTGATCGAGTGCTCGTTTGCAGATCGTGTGGGACGCGAACTCCTCGCCGTCGCTGGAGACCGGCCGCTTCGTCGGCCACGTGCAGGTGCGGGGCTCCGTGCCGCTCTTCTGGTCGCAGGACATCGCGAGCGGCGGCGTGGTCGTGGGCAAGCCGCCCATTTTCTTCGACCTCGTCGAGGTTCGTGTCCCCCAACTGGAGGAGTGATCGCCGAGTGGATTTCAGCCGCACGCCCTCGCGACCGCCCGCCACTTTCGGTTCGTTCCGCTCTGCTTTTCGTTCGACGACCGCTTGTTGCAGGGATCTGCGGAGGAAGTACGGCCATCCGCTGATGATCGCCCAACTGGTGAAGCGGCGGGAGAATCGGAACAACGAGAACCTCCTCCACCGGCAATTCTTGAAGGCGAGTGCCCTCTCATTTGTCTTCTTTGTGTTCAACGGGCCGACTGCAGACCGTCCGGCATCTGAACGAGTTCCGCAAGGAGGGCAAGCGCATCGAGTACGTCTTCCTTCGACGTGGCCAAGTGCAACAAGAGCGGGCTGGTGATGCCCAAGCTGGAGCAGTTGGGCTTGAAGGCGCTTCTCCGCCACGGCTGGTTTCAAGTGAGTTCCCCCAGCTAACCAGCTGTTCATTCCGTTCGTTCCAGTCCTTCCCCCAACTGGTCGGCCACAAACTCCGGCAGAATCCGATCCTCAAGGACTACCGGCCGAACTACAGCGAGGACGGCGGGTTGATCCTGCAGAGCGGCGTCGTGCGGACGGTAAGGGGCGGCCGGCAATGATTGTTTCTACTGTCGTTGCAGAACTGCGTGGATTGTCTCGATCGGAGCAACGTGGCGCAGTACGGAGTGGGTGCGTTCTTCCTTCCATTTGCTTCCATTCGAGTGGAGTGTTCAGGCCGCATCGCCCTCGGCTTCCAGCTCTACGCGCTCGGCTACGTGGACGAGCCGTGGATCCCCGGCGAACTCGGAGCTTCTGCGCAGCTTCGAGGAGATGTTCGACGAGCACGGCGACACGATCGCCCTCCAGTACGCGGGCTCCCAGCTCGTCCACACGAGTGCGTTCCCCGCTGCACACTTCTTTCTATTTTCGATCTCGTTTCAGTCAAGACGTACAAGAAGATTTCCGCCTTCCAGGTAATCCGATGCTCTCGGTTCGAATTCCAGCACGGTGTGTTTGCAGGAACGAAGTCGCGACGTCATCCAAACGATCTCCCGCTACTACTCGAACACGTTCAACGACTTCGAGAAGCAGAACGGGATCAACCTCTTTCTGGGCGTCTTCCGGTGAGTTCTGCCCGATCTTTGCGCTGGGAGGAGGATTCCGTCCTCCTCCAACTCTCCCGAATGCATGATCGAACGCCCGAAAAAGAAGCAAAAGTGGTCCGGGTGTTCATTGGGGGCGAATGTTCGCTTCTTCTAATTGGATTGGTCTATTTTCGTCCCCTCGGCCCCCGTCCTCACCGAAGAGTTGGGGCGTGCAACCACTCGAAAGCGGCCCCACCACCCGCCCGCTGCAGCAGAAGTGGGGAGTCGAGCAAGCGGAAGAATGGGCGAATGACACCATCGGAACGATTGGCCACTCGACCGTCTTCCGACGTCAATCCCCCCTCCTTGTCATTGACGTTCGAATGCAAAACGCCCGACATCTCGGCGACTTTTCCGCCCGACCGCGTCCCTGGGGTCGCCCACCGTAAACGAAACGAAGGGTGGGGGTGTTTGCTGGATGGCATCACCTGCACTCGGGTTTGTTTCAATCCTTCCGGTTCGCAAACGAACACCACCTGTCTAGCCGACGGGAGCGTGCTGCGGACAGCTGGACGAGGAAGAGCGGGCGTTTTCTCACGCCCTTCTCCGAATCGAAACGCTTTATGGTCGTCGAACTGAACCGAATACAAATTAGTGGGAAGGGGGAAGTGGGTCGGCTATCTGGACTGTACGAAGGTTTTTATTCACGCGGACACGATGTTGGTGGAAAAGCAACAAAATTGGCGAATTGGTTGGAATTCCCGGCTAGAGAGTGGAGTTTGAGGTGGTGGACGAGTGGGGGGATGGCCTCCTCTTCGTTCTGATCGCGCCATCTCGTCGTTCAGTTGTGCTGTTTGGTCTGGAAGATCTGCGCGGCCCGCGACTGGCACTGCTGGTAGGATTCGTAGAGCAGCTGCAAGCGGCCCCGTCAATCCTGCTTCCCTTTCCGCACTCGCCATGATCTTGTGGTGCAACTCGACCAATGACTGCGAGTAGGAGTGATGGCAGGCGTCGAGCATCGAGTTCTCCGTTCCTTTGTCTGCAGCACGCATGAAATCCTCGCCTTAGGCCCGCTCACTCACCTTCCTCGGCCGCCTCGAACGGCTTCGCTGCCCGCTTGCCCCAGCCGTCCGAAAAGGTCATCTGCGCGCTGCCCAAGTAGACGCCGATGAGGAGAAGGAGGACCAAAGTGGAGGATTGCATGTCGACTGCGGGGAGTGTTGAGTGCGCGTACTGTAAACAAACGGATGAAGTGGGGGCTCCAAAAGGGGGACTAAACGCGCGACACGAAATCCGTCCGCCGTCTCCCGTCCAATTCGAAGCCGAAATGGAGGACTTCGGGCGGGCTTCACGGCTTTTAGCGTGTCCCGCTCTCGTCTCTCGACTCCGCCCTCTTCCACTCGACTACTCACCCGCTCTTTCGTCTACCGTACGGCCGTCCGGTGCCCGTGGCAAAAGGGCAACGGCGGCCGGCCGGTCGATCGGAACGGGCGATAAAGCGGATAAGCGGCAATTATCTTCGCGTGGCCACGAGAAATCTCCTTCCTGCGCACTCCCGATTCCCGCTAAACGGCGCCCTTCGCGTGTTCACGGTCGGTTGGCCGTCGGGTGCGCGAATCGGCGGCTAATGGCCGGCGGACACGTGCCGTTCGCCGAAGACGATCCAGACGCCCGACCTTTGCCCGCCGCCCAGCAAATGGGCGAACAAACACGAAGCGGAAGCCGGAAGCAATTTGCGGCAGACGCGCGCATTTCGTTTACAAATTGGCGCCCAAATCGGCCACCCGACTGGAGGGACGTGAAAATTTCATGAGGATCACGCCCCGGCTTCTTGCAAGACGGCCGTCTTCCTGCCGTCCGGCTTCTCGCCGCTTCGGGTGTTTTCGGATGCCGAAAGTGGGCGGATTAGCGGCCGAAACAAACAACTCGGGGGCCGACTTTTGATCCCCGAACTCCCCCACCGGTTTCTAATTCGATCCGCCCGAGTGGCGAAAGCCGTCAGTGGTGGCCGGTTCTGCGGCCACACGAATTCGGATTGCCCGACCGCCCGACGACCCGCCTGTCATCTCCAATCGGCCCTCGCGCGCGTGCTCATCATCGGACGGCCGAGCGAGCCGGCGGCGGGAGGGTGGAGGAATGTCATGAATATTTCCGCCTCTTTCATCAGCAAACTTCTCGGAAGAGTGAGTGGCGGGCGGAGGCACCGAAGAGCGGCGGCATCACGCCTTCCCGCTCTAATTGAATCCCCTCCAGTTGGACGTCAAAAGCGGCCTCCACGGCCGAAAGGTGCGAACGCGAAACTCAATTGAAGGCCGGCCGTTCGGCGCGGAAACCGGCGACTGGACGAAAGCTCTCGAATTCGCGTGTTCTCGCTGATGTCATGCGCACTTCCGGCCGCCTTCGCCACCCGACGGCCGGCGGGCGGGCGGCCGGATGAGTTCGGGCCGGCTGAACGGTTCAATGCACGACCTAATTGTCCGCACAACACCCGCCGGCGACAATAAAAACTGCCTGCGTATGTCGGCCATTCGGAGGGATGCGGACAAAGGAGGGGAAACTCGTCGTAAGCCCCTCTTTACTGCCCGACATCCCGCTGCTTTAATTCCGCAAAACACGATACAAAGGGCAAGGCCCTAATCCCCACACACCACCCACAAATGACTCGAACAAGGAGGAGATCATCCCACGTCTGTCTGCTTTCAGGCCGTTCGAGCGTGGGAATCTTCCGCATCTGTGGGACCTCCCGTCCGACCGCTACCTCCACTTCCCGCCCGTCTCGCGCCGCAAGCACGAGCACCTCCAATGGACGACGGCCGTCACCTCGGACACGGAGGACGAGGCGGAGGAGTGGCTGGACGACTGGCTGCAGGTGAAGGCGGACGAGGCGGGCATTCGGATCTCCAACGACTTCGGTGAGTCCCCCTTCCCCGATCTTCATTTGTTTCCTCGTTCTTCCAGCCACTCCCGTCGACACGACCCCTCGACGGCGGTCGCTGCATCGGAGCGATGAGGACGCGGGCCTCGACCTCTTCGACGTCGCTCACCGCACCTTCGAGTTGAGCAGTCCTCGACCAACTGCTGCGCGAACACGAGCGGATGTCCAAGCGGGCGCTCCAGCTGAACGCGCTGAACCAGCCGGTCGGGCAGCAAAACACGTTCATGAAGCTCTTCAAAGCGGTCAGTCCTCCACGTCACTCGTGTTTTCCGATTAGAAACTCGAAATCTTCCGCGAATTGCGGAAATTCCGCCTTCGGTCCCTCGCCGCCCGTAAAACGAGGGCGCTCAGCTGCGACTCCCGCACTTCGCGGAACGAATGACTGCCGGGCGATGAGCTGGACCGAGAGCGGGCGTTTTGCACGGAAAATTGAAAGAAAGCGGGCCATTCAAAAGAAATCAGTCCCTCGGTTTGCAGAGCGATTCGGGGACCACGACGCCGCTGCCCGGCAATCCGCAGGGGCTGGACGACGAGGACGAGGAGGAGGACGAGATGCCGACCGAGGAGATCCTCAAGTGCGAGGAGGAGCCGAACGGGCCGCCGTTCGGCTTCCCGAGCGTCCCCGTCTTCCGCTCGCTCTCCGCCACGCCGCCGCCGCGCGCCGACCGCCTCTCGTTGGGCGCCGGGCTGCGCTCGTCGGCCGAGGTCTACGGCTGGGATTGGGACCGCCGGCTGAGCGATGCGGACCTCCACAAGTACCAGCAGTACGTGCGGTTGTGCGGGCAGAACGGACCGCGAAGGAGGCCCCCGCCCGAACGACGGCTCGCTGCAGGCCTTCAGCCGACTCCAGCCGATCTTCGAGTTCGCCACCAATTTCTACACCTTCGACAGCGTGTTCCAAGTGAGTCCCCTTCTGATTCCTGCTCGTTTTATTTCTCTCGAGTTGCAGACCGAGTTGGCGGAGATCCCGGCCGAATCGCTGCGCGTCTACGAGGAGACGGTCAGAAATCGACCGGGATTTCACGCCCTCGCCCGCCGCCCGAGCGATGTACGAGCGGTTCGGCCTGCAGCCGACTGGTGTCCACTGAACATTCCGATGATTCTTGTACTCTTTTCATTCCCTTCATGTGCTTGCTGACCGGTAATAAACGAACACCCCCGAATGGACCGCAATCTGTTCGGAAGACGAAAGAAGCAGCAAAAGAAGATGATCCTTTCGTTCGGCTTTCGATGGGGGTTCGGCGAAAAACCGCCGGAGAGCCGTCCGAATGCAATCGAAAGGACCCCACCCGTTTGCTTTCCCCCTAGTTATCGAGCAAGAGAGGGGCAGACCGTGAGGACCGTCTTTCGCAAGACCCCTGATGCGCCCCATCCCCTTCGATTGCAAGCCCGTTGTGATCAGAAGCCCTCCATCCCCCGCTTTCGTTCTTCTTCTTCCAATCAGGCCGACGGAAACAAACAAAGGTTTATTTTAAACGTCAAATGTTAACAAATCGATGTAACACCGAAGGAGAACGCGCCTGGACTTTCGCCTCTACTTAAGGGAACAAAGAGAGTTACACAAAAGGGGAGGGAGGGCTCGGGCGGACTTCAATCCTTCTTGGCCTCGCCGACCGACTCGACCGAGTCGGCCGTCTGCTCGGAGTTGGCGGCGGCGGCGTCCTTCTCCTTCTGCTCGGGCTCCTGCTCGGCCGGCTTCTCCGCCTTCTCCGGTTGCTCCTTCTCGCCGTTGTCGCCCGCGCTGTCGATCTCGGCGGTCTTCTTCTGGCCGCGGCGCTTCTCGCGACGTCCGCGGCTGCGGCGCGGCGCTCCGGAGCGCGGGCTGGTCGCCTGCAAGCGGGAGAGGTGACTGGATGGAGGATGGGAGGGACGGGGGCTCACCTTCTCGTCCGTGCTCTCGCTGCCCGTTTGCTCCTTGCTGTCGCTGGTGGCCGCCTGCTTGCCGCCGCCGCCGCCGCCCCTTCTTCTTCGCGCCGCCGCGGCGCGGGAAGCGACGGCGGTACATCAGGCGCGTGCCTGCAACGGAGGGATGAGGACCGGCCGCCCCGCCGCCCACTCACCCGTGATCGGCAGTCCCTCCAGCGTGGTGACGGCGACGGCCTGCAGCTAGAGGCGGCGATGAGTCGCAGCAGCCGCCCGCCGCCCACTTACCTTCGGGCCCTTTCCGTTGGGTCCTCCGCCGGGCGCCACGTCGAACTGGACTTCCTGGTCGCCGTCGAGGGCGAAGTGCTGGCGCGGGCTCTGCTGGATGATGGCCGAGCTGTGGACGAAGATCTGCAAGCGGGAGGGAGAGTTGGAGGGATGAGCGGGGAGGATGAGGGGGGCACTTACGTCGCTGTTGTCGTCCGCGCGGTTGATGAAACCGTCTGCAAGAAGCGGGCATTAGGGGAGGGAGGGGAGGGAGAGGACGGACATCCGCTCACGACGCTGAACCACTTCACCGTTCCGCAGACGCCGCGCTTGATGGGCTCCATCTGTTGGGGCTTCTCGAGGTCTTGGGTTTGGACATCCTGGACGGCCATGATGGTTGGTGGGTTGGTTGTTGGAATCGGCGGGGTGAACCGCGACTGTTGCTGAGGGCTGAAAGCGGAGGGATGAGGGGAGTAGGGGAGAGCGGAGCGGAGTCCTCCCAAGAAAGGAGGGAGGACGGCGGAGAGCCCGAAAGCCGACCGCCGATCGCCGGCCGACTGCGGCGCTCGACTGACGGTTTGGGGGGAAGGCGGGCGGGACGTCGACTTTCCGCCGCCCACTCCGCCCGACAGGAGGGCCGGCCCGTGCGAACGGGCGCCCGACGACCGCCGAAAGCGGAGAGGCGGCCGGGCGCGGAGGGGCAGACGGCAGGGCGTTCGCCCGATCGCTCGCTTCGGTGCGGCCGCTGCGAGAGGCGGGCAGGCGGCCCGAGTGGACGGCGGCGGGGGGCGGGGCGCCGATCGCGTTCGCCGCGTTGCGTCCGTTCCCACGCCCGCCCGATCGCCCGCCCGCCGCGGCCGAACGGCCCTCCGCCGACCGCCAAGACGTAAACAAGAAGGCGCACGCCCCGCCGATCGCGCCGCCCTTCGCGAACCTTCCGCTCGCCCGTTGAGGCCAACGAGGGAAGCGTGAGGGGAAGGAGGGAGGTGACGTCCCTTGATCGACCCTCGATTGCACCCCGACTGATCAAGGCCAACAAGAAAGCGGGATGAACAAGGAAGGAAAGAACACAAAGCAAGTGAGGGATGAGGGCGAGATCCCCTCATCTGCCGGCCACAAAGTGGATCAGCACGTCGTTCGCTCGGATCCAGCGACGAGTAGCCGTGCGAATTTTGCTTGAGGATCGCTGTGTTCTTTCGAAATCGCCTTGTCCATTTTTCTCATGATACGAGGGTTCCTGTTCGGGATTGCTCGGCGATCGGTCATCCTTCCTGTTTGCGGTCAATCGATCCAACTTCCCAGCGGAATGCCCGCAGAAGCGAGGGATCCGCCGAGTGACGTCATCGAGCGCTTGGGCGGCGGGCGGATGGCGGCGATCCGCTCGGCGCGTTCGGCGCTCGCGGAGACGGCGGCGGCGGTCGTCTGCTTCCTTCGATCTCCGCGAATCTCCTTCGATTTCCGTGCGTGGAGCGTTCGGATCTCCGCGTGTTTGTTTCGAAGGGCGGCCGTTCGGAACGCGAAGCGTCGGGTTTTTGCACCTGCGGAGTGCGTGAACAGCCGGCCGGGTTGCGCCGACGCCGGCCGCTCGTTCTCGACGGTCGGCGGATTTCGAGCAAAACAATTCGGTTTTGTCGACGTTGCCAAGCAGCGGAATTCGTTTTCGTTTCCCCGACTTCCGCTCGCCCCTCCACTCGATTGTTTCGGGCCTCCGCCGACCTCGTGGCTCGTCTTTCGTTTAATTTTTCCCGCATCCACACGCATTTCTAATTTGGAGGCCGCTCTTCTGCCGTCCGACGCGGCAAGTGGGGCCCGCTCGGGGTGGCCGGCGAGGCGAAAAGCGGGGGCCCGAACGAGGAAGAAGTCAGCCGAAACTTCTCGCCGCTTTGCCCGCCGCTCACGCGCACGCCGACCTCCTTTTTTGGGGCCGCCGTCCGGGCAAAAAGCGGCAAACGGGGGCGGCCGGGTGTTCCCTGCGAACTCAAAAGTTCGCCCTCCGAACCCGAAAATCAACAAACCGGCGGCTCGTGGCTGTTTTCAAAAAGAACGGGCTTTCCACTTTGTTTTCGGGCGGGAGTTGTGGAAATCGACGCTCATTTCGTTCGAAACAGGGCGAGTGGGACGAGGAAGCGGAGGATTTTCGTTTGTGTCCGTGGATCTTCGGTTCCGTTCGCCCTTCTTCGCTTTCTTTTTGTTTCTCTTGCGAAAGGCGGCGAGGAAGCGCGCGTTCGAGCTTTCCCCCGCCCGTCGCGGCCTTTTCGGCGGGCGGGCGAACGCACGTGCTCGCTTTTGATCCCCTCGCTCTTTGCAGGCGGCGGCGGGATGACTCCGCAGGCCTCTTCGGCGGGTTCCCGGCGGGCGTCGGCGAGCTCGTTGGGCAAACGGGACCAGCAGCTGATCGCCGAGCTGCAACGCGAAACTGCACCACGAACTGCAGCTGGTGCCCGAATACGACGCGCTCTGCCTCCAGCGATGGCTGATCGGATGGGATCGGAAATTGGGTGAGCACCAAGAAGGAGAGACCTCCAATCACTCTTGTTCCTGCAGATTGCATCATTCCGCGACTGCGGACAGCCCTCACCACGATCCACGCTCTCGGACTGCCCGCCCAGGACCTCTCGTCCATCGAAAGGTGGGGGAGGGCGGGGTGAACGCTCTTTTGACGGGCTTCTTTTGCAGAATCACGGCCTACTGCGATCAGATCGGGAGCGAGGCCGTCCACTACCTGCCCGGGCACTCCTTCTGGGCTACGATCGAGAGGGCAACATCGTTTCGCTGCAGGCTTTGGGTCGGTTGGACGGGGCGGTGAGTGGGCGAAGCGGCGAGTGCCCTCACTCCTCTTTGTGGTTGCAGGGTTTGATGCAATCCGTCCGCATCTCCGACCTCTACGTCTCGCGGATCGCCGAGAGCTACGGCGTGCTCAAACTGCTGAAGTGAGTCCTTCCGCCCGCTTCCACTCCTTCATTCCGCCCGTTCAGCCAAAACGACCACCGGACGGGCCGGCAGTCGGGCACCGTCTTGATCATCGACCTGGACGGGCCTCTCGAGGGACAACATCTCGCTCAAATCCACGAAAGTGATCACCGGCATGCTCTCGCAGCTGCAGGACCTCTTCCCCGACGTCGTTCGACGGATCTAC
Source organism: Aphelenchoides fujianensis (assembly GCA_024699865.1). Taxonomy (NCBI): domain Eukaryota; kingdom Metazoa; phylum Nematoda; class Chromadorea; order Rhabditida; family Aphelenchoididae; genus Aphelenchoides; species Aphelenchoides fujianensis. The sequence continues at coordinate 55,425 of JAMPIO010000007.1, read as the reverse complement.
CTCATCCGCTACCCGTCGTTTCTGTCCGCCATCTGGGCGTTGATCACTCCCGTGCTCTCCTCTCAAACCCAAAAGAAGATCGTCTTCCTCGGGGCGGACTGGAAGGAACGGCTGAAGGTGAAAGAACGGAGGAAGACTTCTAATCCCTCCGCTGATTGCAGGAGTCCATCGACGAGCAGGTCCTCTTCCGGCACTGGGGCGGCACGCGGGAGGCGGCCACCGAGTTCGGGAACGTGCGGATGGGCGGCCCGCTGCCCAAGAAGCCTCCACTACGCGCCGGCCGCCGACCCGAACGACCTCTCCGAGCTGAAGGAAGTGAACGTGCGGGCGCGGAACAGGGCCTTCGTGGACGTGGACGTCAAGAGCGATCGTTTGAAGTGGTGGTGGCAGACGGCCGGCGGCGACCTCGACTTCTGGGTCGTGCGCGTGACGGACGACCGCCTCGTGTGGCCGAAGTGGCGGCTGCTCACCGAGTGCGTGCCCGAATGTCGATCGGTTCGTGACTGCTGCTCGTTTGACTTCATCAATCTGGATTGATTGCAGATCGCCGTCCAGCCCCGGCCTCTACCGCCTCTTCTTCGACAACTCCCACGGCTTCGTCTTCTCGAAGACGGTCAAGTACAAGCTGTGGGACGGGAAATGATTGTTTGTCTGGTGCCGAACGGGTACCCTCGAGTATTGCATTTGTACGTGTTCTCTGCGGTTAGTCCTCGTACTGCGAATAAACATTCCACGATCATCGGGCTTTATTGCGGTCAAATACAAGCTGCAGTCGGTCGATTAAGTACGGGAAGCGATGAGTGGGGGCTATTTCGGCCTACGTTCGATTAAAGCGCTCAGTTGTGGACTGTGGGCGGGGATTCTAGAGACACTTCTCCGCGATGAAGCCGTTGAACACCTGGATCGACTGCCCGCTGATCTCCACCGTGTTCTCGCCCACTTCGATGCGGAACTCGGCCGCCCGCTTCGGGTGGAATCGGAGGCCTGCAAGCAGCGAGTAAGGAGGGCCATCGATACACTCCTGATCCCACCCTTCAAACTGTTCGAGCGGTTGTAGACCGCAGCCCAGAACGGTGCGGCCGTGATTTGCGCGGAGCCCGATCCGGGGTCTAAACGCCAGCATCAAACGAAAGGCAGCCTCATTCACTCGCCCTCGTCGATCTGATTCCAGGGCTCGAAGGAACGGAGGACGTAGTCGGGCTCTGATAAGGTACGGGAGGAGCTGCTGAAGGGAGTTCACGTCTTGGCTTTGAGGCGGAATGAAGTGGAACGTGACGACGACCGCCCGCACGTTCTCCCCGGCGGGATCGACGGCCAACAGCTGCTTCGCGGGACAACGAAAGGGCCATGAATTGCTCGCTGGAAGAAGAAGAGGGAAATGGCGAGAACAGCAAAGAGTGATTACTGGGTGGTCGCTTGATCGAGGGCGATCAGCAGCGTCTTCAGTCGCGGGCAGTACACCAGCTGGGCGACCACGAGCTCCGACGGGAGCAACTGAAAAAAGGTCGGTTCGTTTGCTGCAAGGAATGGAGCACGAACCGCCGCGATCTTCTGCCCGACGCCGTTCGGATCGGGCGCCTGCAAGAAAGAAGGGTTGTTTGCAGGAGAAGGGAGCCTACAGTCTGCAGTTTGTCCGTCAACTCCTGCTTGTGGGAGTCCAGAGAGACGAGTTCGACCAGCGGGAAGACGAGAGGTCGTGAATCGTGCATCCCCACGCGGGCCTTCACCTCGCCGAAGGGCGTCTCGAATTCGAACTCCTCGTTCGGGTTCTCTGCAAACGAGCGAGGTGTTCGGCAGACGAGGCAAGCCCTCACTCAAGCTGGTCAACACGTGGGCAGTGGCGAAGGCGTGGAACTCCTCGCTTATCGGCAGCTGGGTCGTGCGGCTGAAGACGTCGAGCTTGAAGCGTTTGGCCGTCAGGAAGTCGTCCGAGTCCACGGGACGCGGAAAGGCGGTCGGGACGTTGAACTCGCCCGCGAACTTCCGCTTGCGCTCGTCGTCCACCTCATTGGTCTGCAAGAAAGGGACAATTAAAAAAAGCAACGGAGGTGGCCGCTCACGTTGAGGAAGACGGCCGCCGGGTTTCCCTAAAAACAAGTGGGTGATTCGAGCAATCAGACGCATCCTGTCGCTCACCTGGAAGGGGACGGGCGTGAACGTGTCGACGAGGAACACTTGGGACATGATCGTTTGTTCTGGAAATCCAGCAGAAAGTGAGAACTACCGACTGCAAACAAGCGGGATCATAAACACGCGAGTTCTCCAGTCCGCTCGCCCCGCCCGAACGAAAGGCAAACAAACAAACGAATTTTGGTTTTTGTTTTCTGCCCTCCGGGCGCCCGCCCTCCCGCTCGTTCTTTCTGCTCGCGGACTGCCGATCGCTCGTCGACGGAACGAATGGGCGGGCGGATCACTCGCCCGTCGTCGATCACACGCCGGATTATGCGCGCCCTCCCGCACGCCCCGTGACAACGCCGTTGGATTGCGGTCGATCGAATCGTTCTCACTCGTGTTTGCACGAGATGCGGGCCCTAAACGGCGATCGGAAGGCCGCGAATGTCGAGAGCAAGTGAGCAAAGTTCTCCCGCCGATCATCAAGAAGAGAATCGTGCAAATGAAGCTGTCTTTGCCTCGCGCCACAAATCACGGCTAATTGATAACGACAGCCTCGACGACCCCCACGTGCTGCGGGGGAACGAAGAACGGGGGACGTCGAAATGTGGGCGGAAAGGGGCGGGTGTTGACTGGGCGCTTCTGGAAAGCAGGTCGAGTGTCCAAATGAACGCATTCTCCAAGGATGAGGTCCTCTATTGGTTTAATGGCTGACTGTACGCATACTCGTAGACAAAAAGGGCACAAATGAGCATAAAGGGGAGGAAATACAAACAGAAGAAACTACTCGGCGTCGGTGATCGTCGTGTCGTTGCTCCGCTGCCGCTGGCGGGTGGTTCGCTGGATCTTGTTCTGGAGCAGCGATTCCGAGAGGTTCCACAGCTGCTCGGCGGCCTCCTCAGTCACCAGCTCGCTGTAGTACTCCTCGAGCTTCTGGTCGTAGTAACAAGCGGCCGCTCTGGATTTCAGGCAGACGAAGCAAGGGCGAGGTGGACGATTGTGTTCGTGCCCTGAAGACGGAAAGTAAAAAAAGCTGCAGGTCTTGGGCACTCACGAAGTTGAGGTCTTGAGAGAACAACCAGATCAACGGGCAGGCGGCCCATCGGAGCCACGGGTTGTGGAAACGGCCGAGATCTGAACGGAGCGAGTGATCGAGGAACAAAAAACAAACGCTCACCGGTTCCTCGAATGAAGCCCGGCCTCACGGCCACCACCTTGACCTTCGGCAGCGGGGCCGCACTCTGCTGCACGTGGTTGTGGAGGGCGACGGTGAAGAGGCAATTGGCGAGTTTGGACTGCGCGTAGAACTCTTTGGGCGTGAACTGCGGGGCAGAGAGCTCGTGAACGGTCTGCAGGCACGGGATCTCGGCGAACTGAACGAGAAATGAAGAGCATTCGCGGGAGAGACACACCTTTTTGTAGAAACCGGACGTGATGTTGATCACGCGCCCGTCCTCGGCCATGTGGTCGAGCAGGAGGGTCGTCAGAAGGAAGTGGCTCAAGTGGTTGACGGCAAAGTGGATCTCGACTCCGTCCTCCGTGAACTAAAGAACGGAAACAATCGATTGAATGCGGACAGAAGGACGAACGGCCGGCGGGTGCTCCATGATGCCCGCGTTGTTGACGAGGACGTCGATGCGCGGCACGAGCTCGCGGATGTCGGCGGCAAGCGAGCGAACGGCCGCCGGTCGGGCGAAGTCGCACTGGAGGAAGTCGACCTTCGTGTCGCTGGCCGGCAGCTCGGAGCGGAGGTTCTCCTCGGCCAGGCGGATTTTCTCGCCGTCCCGCCCGATCCCGATGATGTGGTCGAAGGAGCCCGAGCGGCACAATCGCTTCAGCGTGTGCAGACCTGCAAGACGGCAGAAATGAACGGGAACGATGGAAACGAAAGCTGCTCACCAATTCCACTCGTGCCGCCGGTGATCACGGCTTTCAGTCCGGTCGAACTCATCTCCTTTCGGCCGCCCTTGATTGCTTGCGAATAACAAGGCCAGAAGTCAACAACACTGCCGATCGGCTCGCTTTCGTGAACACTTGACACTCGCCGCCGCAGAATTGGCACTCTGCCTTGTCAGGCGCTGCTTTGTCGTGGAGTACAGTAGCCGCTACATTCGAGGCTTGCGTACCCGCCTGCTTCATTCACCGTCAAGTTGCAACAACAAAAGGAGTTTATTTCGAACATTTTTCCCGAGACATCACCAACACTTTTGACCTGCACACCTTTTGCAATAACGGCGAATGTTTGCAGCTGCCCGCGGTGTGCGCGGGAAAACGAAGGAGAACTTGCGGCCAGGAGTGAGAACTCGAAACGAATTTTCGCCCACCGCCGGTCTTCGTGCACACGTGCCCGCGGCTTTCTCACTGCCGCCTCGTTTCGTAAAGCGCGACCTCCGAATGGGGCTTCGCGGCCACAAATCGGGGCTCCCACCCGCCCGCTCGCCCGCAGTTGTTCTTTCGGCATCTCGTCCGCCTTTTCGCCCAGTTATTAGTGAACAAAAGGAGGGTGTTGGTAACGCATGCCGGTCTTGACGTCGACTCGCCGCTACCGCGATGGACCCCAACTGCTGGAGGGGTTTTTGGCGAAGCCCAAATCGTGAGCAGGTGGTTGGTCTCCTTTGGTTGACTTTGCACGTGTTCAGGCTGCGGAAGGAGGACTGCTTGCCGGCTGTAATCATGTGAGTTCATCCGACCTCATTAACCTTGTTCGATTCGTTCGTTCAGCTTCCCGACGATGATGGGAGTGACGGCCTTCGAGCGGAAGAGGGCGAAGTTCATGGCCAAAGTGCGTTCATTCGCTTTCGTTCATTCTTCCTCTCTTCTTGCAGCACGGGCTCATCGGCTTCGTGGCCGACCTGTACGGGAGTCACATCCGAAACGAGACGAAAGAAGAGGGGGCCAATTGCATGAGAGGTGTACCTCGAGAACCGGAACACACTCCTCATGTTCGCCTTCTTTCTTCCCTCTCATCCACTCACCCTTCGTTCAGAAGTCGATTGCGGGCGGCCCTGCTCTTCGTTTCCTCCTTTCCGTTCGTGAACAAGCAGCGGATCGGGGCCATCGGCTTCGGGTTCGGTGGCATGGCGGTGTTGGATGCGGCAAGAAACAATCTGGCGGTCAAATGCGGGTATCGTGTTTCACGGGATGCTCAGTCCGATGCGGGACTACGAGCTGACGGAGCCCATCACCGCCAAGCTGCTCATCCTGCAGGGCGACCTCGACAGCTCGAATGCCAAAGAAGTGGGCACGAACGAGAGAAAAATCACGATTGTGCTTTCAGGTCGATCAACTGCTCCAGGAGTTGCGCGAGAGACATGCCGACTTCCAACTTGTCCGCTATTCGGAGGCCGAGGAGGACTTTGCGATTCCGAGTGAGTTCTTCCATCTCCGCCTTTTCCATCGCTCGTTCAGATGCGAGCAGCCCGAACACGAGTCCCGGCAGCTCGTACAACCCGACGGCGGCGAGAAGGTCGACCGACCTCATGCTCTCGCTGTTCGCCGAGACGCTCGGAGTGCCGCGGAGTCCCCACCGTCCTCTCTTTGCCCAAACACCTGCACGCGATTGGCGGTCAGTGATCTTCGTGGATTCGAAGGAGTTTATTGTCATGATTGCGCGAATAAAAATAACCGGTTTGTTTCGATCAGACCAAAGGAACACCGTGACTAGACAGACTTCAAGCGTATGTACACGAACAGAATACCCGCCTCGACAACAACAAACAAGCGAAAGGATTCATTGGCGTTTCCGCTTCACAAAGCGCGTCTTCGGCAGCAACCCTTTCACGTACTCGGCGATCTGAACAAAGGATTACAAACAGCCGTCCACTCAAATGCCCACCTTGGCCATGGCAGCGAGCATCTCGCGCCCGGTCGGCTCGATTTGGCTGGGCGGGATCGAGAACGCGACGGCCGACGAGTCCTCCGGTCGGAGTTCAATCCCGTAGCTGAAAGAAGAGGCACGTTCATCGAGTACGAGGAGAGAAACGTACATGTAGGGAACGTTTTGGTTCTGCAGGAAGTCGATCGACGTGCCAGACGCGGGGTAGAGAACCTCGCTTATGCTGCCGTAGTCGTACTTCACGCCCGTTGTGTTTTTGATCGCCTCCACCGCGTAGCGAGCGGCCATGGTTTGATCGAAGTAGTTGGAAGGCCGCTCCGAAGTGAATCCCCAAGGTGAAAAGAAAACCTGCCCGTAGGCGTGCAGACTGGCGTATACTTTAAGGTCGTGCACGTGGTTCTTGATGCTGAACGAAAGGATCATTGGGGCGCCTCCTCAGCTCACAATTGCATCAGGCCGAGAGCTTCGGGCTCCGAAAAGGGGTGGTTGCCCGCGTAGATGTTCGAGCAAGGGCTACGATTGGCTCCCGCCTCTCCCCACCGGAAGCCCCAATTCCTGTTGGCGTCCGCACCCACGCACCACCGACTCGTGTTCTCGTAACGAGAGCGCGTCTTTCTCCAGTTTCGATCTGAACGATGGGAAGTGAGAGGTTTGCTTGGTTTCGAATGCGGGACCAAAGACCAGCCAGGAATCCATGTGTTGTGAAACAGAGCGTGGGAAAAAAGGTGGTGAGTGGTGCAAAACAAACCTTTGAAGGAGTACTCGTAGCCGTCCGGATTGGCCACCGGAATGATGTACCAATCGAACTCTTCCAACAACCAGTGGATTTGCGGATTGGTCTCGTACTGGTTGGCCAGCCGGTCGATCAGGTAGAGGGCGGTGGCGGGCGCAATCCACTCGCGCGAGTGCACTCCGGCGTCGATGAAGATGGACGACTTGTTCTTCTTCGAATGGGGCGACGTGAGCTGCAATGAAGAAAGTCAACAACCGTTAGCAGCAGCCGTTTTCGGTAAGGTCGCTCGCAGACAAGAGAAATGGAACGAACCTTAACACCCACGAGATCCCGCTTCTCGAAGGTCTTCGTCAAATTGAGAAACGTGACCATTTCGGGCTTGAAGGCGGTCAGCGAGCGCAAGTGGGCGACAATTTCTTCGTAGTGATGAAAGTTGAACAGATCGAAGCTGCGGACTTCCTTCGGCCCAGCGGCAGCGAAGATGTTTCGCCGCCTTCGCCGTCGCTTCTGTCGCACGATTTCGTTCTGCTCGGCCGTGAACGCCCTGCAGCGATCGAAGGGTGAAGAGAAATAGGTGAAAGGTAGGACGTACTCTTGAACGTTGGCCTTGGACCAGTTCGACGTCCTTGACCGCGTGGCTCGAAAGAATCTCCAGGAAGTCGTCCGAGAACTCGGGGGCCACCAGCACCTCCATTTTGCCGCCCTTCCGGCTCGGCTCTGCCCAGATGTCGATCAGCGGCATCCGCTCGCCGTTGGCCTGCGCAAGGAGGTCGGTTGGACGAGCGAGAAGGAAACGAACTCACATCAAAGCGACTCGTCTTCGGCTCGATCTCCTCGCTCAAGTACTCGAACACTCGGTTCTGAGCTTCGAAACGGTAAAGGTGATAGCCGAAATAGTTGATGCGGGAGGCCGTAGCGATCAGGAAGCTCGAGAGTGCGAGCAGAAGACAGAAACATCTCCATACTGACGGGAACGGAACGTTCATCCTGAACAAAGTGGAGATAAAAGAACGAAGAGGCACTGCAATCAACACGGCAGCAAAAAGCGGAGGCAATCGAGCCGATCGGCGCGTCTAATTGGCCATTCGGCCGACGGTCGTAAACTTCAACGACCGTCCACGAAGTCAGGTGTTTTATCAGCAAAGAGGGCATGCGGCCGTTGATTTCGCTCGAGAAAGTCGAAGTCCCGCCTCCAACCCCCGAAAGCCCACCGAATGGCACGCGGCGGCCGCCCCGCCCGCTTTCGGGTCGACGGAGGGGGCGGGCGGATTGTTGTTTGTGATTAGTCGGAAGAAGCCCGCGGGTCACGCGAACGAACACTCCCGCGCTAATTGCCCGCTGCCCTTTGGACTCATTTGTGGTCAACCAGGCGGAAATCCGGACGGCGGGCGGGCGGCGCGATTCCAGAAAGCCCCTGGAAATTCCCACGAGTTCCCGCGAAGAAGGGCAATTAGTCGCTTCCACTCCCTCCCACCACCCACCGCCCGTCCGCCCGCCGGCCGCGAGATTCAACTCGTACGAAACCGTGTAATCCGCCAAGGCAGCGGAGATTTGCGAATTGTACGAATTCAGTCGACTTTGCAGCGGCCGATTAGCCGCCGGACTTCCTTCCGCTGAAACGAGACGAACAGGGCGGATGTCCCCAATTGAGAAAGCGGAGGTTGCAGGCAAAACGAAGGAATCAATCCACTCCGCCGTTTAAATGAGGACTGCGAGTACGAGAGTGGGAGGGGCGTTTGCAGAAATTCGATTACGGCCGCCTATTTCCCCGGCTGTTGACGTTTTGGAAGCCATTTTTGACCTCAATTCCGAACACCGTCACACGAAATCGCGTTCCGAAGGCGAGAACAATCGAATTTCTCGTCCAGCTTTACTTTTTGGTCCCGAATCGCTTGAAGGCCAATTTGCACGTCAAGAAAACGAAGTTGTTCCACGACCGGGCCCCAAAATAGCCCGCATTAGGAGGAATGTTTGATTCGGGACTTCGTCACGAAAGTGCGTAGTTGGCAGGCGGAAGAGCGGATTATCCGCGGGCTATCGACCGAAGTGTCAACCGCATCGCCTTCCGGTCTTCGCCGCCCTCCGTGACGTCCAACATCCGCCAATTGTGCCGTCGAACACGCGCACTTGTTTGCGGGCCGCCGGTCATAAACAAGACGGAGATGGCCGCTCTTCGATCCCACCACCGACCGTACTCGCCGGCCGACCTCGAGAAGGCTCGGGAAGCGGCCAGCAGGCGGAAATCACGTTTCGCTCAATCCCTCGTCTTTCGGAACAAAGACGGTCGGAATTCTGGGCAAAGGTCAGCAAATCAAAGATTAACGGGAGGAGGAACGAATGATGTGGAGGTCGAAGAAAGGAACATCTTTTAAAAGAGGCTATAGAAGAATGTTCTGGACGGCAGGCCGAATCAACGGTCGCTCTTCAACAACAACCATTCATCGCGATCCTCTGAATGACTGGCCGTTAGAAGCGGGCGGGCGGGCGGGAATCAAAACATCGCCGTCGGCCGACGCGCGCCGTTCGTCACGATCGCGGGGGCCAAACGGACGTCAAGCGGACGCGTTTCGATCGAAAATGCGTTTCTTTGACGCCAACCCGCCCGCCCGCTCTTCCGCTCGCTGCAAACGGCGCCCACACACGCGTTCCACAATCGTTGATCGACTTGTTGTTCGAATCAATCGAATGACCTTTGGATGGACACGATTAAAAGTTGGGATTAAGCAAGAAAAGATCAAGCAGAGTCCCTTGGGATTGACCTCTCCGTCGGGATTACCGTCGGCCTTCTCCTAATTGACGGGGATTAATTCGAATCAAGGGAAGGTCCGCTGACTCAAAGGAAAGCCGGCTGTTTACAAACAGGAGAAGATTATTCCGTCTGTCGGACCGCGGCCAACCGATCCATTCGACGAACAATTGGATTGCGGGTGAAAGAAGTGAGTACAGTAGGTGAGGGATGAATAGAATCCAGTCATAACAAACGACTAATCGCAAGAATGGTGGACGAGAAGGAAGTCGCGTATTGTTGAGCAATCAATGGAAATGCCGCCCGGTACGGCAACTTCCGCTCCCGCCACAATCACCCCTCCAAGGCCGAAAGAGCAGACGGGCGGGCGCCGGCGGCGGGCGTTTCGCACGCGACCCGAAGGTCTTCCAGCGGATTTCCGTCCTGCTTTCTTTCAAAAAAGCTGCGGAGAGACCTCCACCTTTAACTGCTGTAAAGGACGAGAGGACAAACGTCTCATGAAAGCCCGTTCATTACACTCCCGCATTCAAGGGAACGAGAAAGAAGGAAGAATCCGGACAGTTCGGAAGAAAAGACGGCAATTTAAACCGTCCGCCAAGAACGATGGGCGGCCGGCGGAATTGCGGAAAGCGGAAGGCGGACGACAATCACGCGTTCCACGCCCCAAAGACATCCCGGAGCAGCGCGGAGCAGGGCGGCAGAAAGCAGGTGGTCGGCGAAAAGATCAAAATTCGTCCGAATTCCAAAAATTGGCGTCCGCGCGCCGAAATTCCCGCTCGAAACACGCGAGCGAAAACGAGTTCCGTGCGTGCCGCCCTTCCGTCCGCCGCCCGGAACAATGCGAGTATTAATAAAAGTGGAGGGAAGTTGGAAGCCGGGTGTAATTCGAACGATGCACCCGCCGGTCGGCCGGTTTTCTCACAACCGCTGATTATTTCAACAATTCCTCCCGTTTGCATTACAGCGCGCCATTATCGGTGATTGCTGATCAGCGAACAAACTTCAAACAATTGCGAAGGTTGCCCGACCGTAAGGGAAAACGGGAGATTGCATGGCCGCTGGTAGGGCAGAACAAGTAGCTCCTTTCGGGACAAGCCGGTCTCCAGTGATCCCACGCGAGTTGCCTCAAGTTAGTCGACGGCCGTCTTCTCCAAGTCCCTGGCAAGAGATCGGCTTTTCTTGAAAGGAATCTCTGTTGATTGGATTGTTCGCTGAATCGCTGCATGCATGACGTTGCAGCACGAACACCCGCCAAGCAGCTCCGTGTTCTGCGCAATCAAGTTTGAAGGTGAGATTGAGTTCAAGTGGGAGCTGACTGCAACTGGAGATTCCTTGCTTCTGCGTCACCGAAGTCTTCATTCGATTCGAATAGACGGCTACTGTTGATCTTTGTGGAACAAATGCCGGAAGGAGCTCTTTAAATACCGCTGCCCACGGTTTTCTTTTGATCGAAAGGTTGAGATTTGCGAAGCATTTTATTCGACGATTAGAAATGCTAATGATTACGTGGGAACAAGCGAGCACTCGTCGGACTACAGACGGGTGGCTCTAATGGAAAACAGTAGATTCCGCCGATCGCGTGAGTCACGCCGCCTCTTCGCTTCCGGGCGGCGGGACCCAGCCGCCGAACGCGCGCTCGATCTCGGCGGCGGCGGCGATCAGGAGCCGCTCGTTGTGCGGGGCGCTCACCAGCTGGACGCCCAACGGAATCCCGTCCTCGTTCAGACCGACCGGACACGCGATGGCGGGCAGGGCGAGAGCGTTGAAGATGGCCGTGTTCTCGCCTTGCAGAAAATTCCAAAGGAACTCCGTGTGGGCGTAAGCGGCGTGCGAGGAAGGACGGAAAGATCAGAATGCCGTCCGCGCCCAGCAGCTCGATGATCTCCGCTCGCAGCTGGTCGCGCATCCCTTCCACCTGCAAGCAAACAAAAGTAGAAGGAAGGCGAGGAAGGCCAGGAAGATGTACCTTTGTGCGGTCGAACGGAAGCCACTTCGCCAGTTGCTCCACCCCGAGGCCGAGCATGACGCCGCTCGTGTGGTTGGACGTCCCTCTTAGCCACTTCGGGAACTCGCGGAAGAAATTCACTGGCTCACTCGTCTGCAACAATCCGCTCGCTTTGTTTGTTGCTTGTGGAGATGCTCTACGCCAAAACCGCCAAAGAAACTGGCGATCGACATGCCGCCGACCGGAAACATTGAGACGAACCTGTAACGAGGTAGTTGAGTTGTGCTGACTTCTCCTTACCAATAGTTCGCTGCGTATTGGGCCAACGGGAACGTGACGGTCCCCACCGCCTGCCTGCCGACCGTTCCGAAATGGTTGACGGTCTACAAACAGCAACGAGCAATAAAACAAGCTTCTATCGCGCTCACCTTGCGGAAGGCGCCCGCAACGTCCGCATCCAACGGCTGGCTGCAAATCCGGCTGCTCGTCCCCTCCATCGCGTAGAATCGGAGAGCCGAGAGGTCGACCGGCTCGTCGAGGTGCAACGCCTTCGCATTCTCGGGCCCGATCAGAATCTGAGCACGAGGGGATGAGAACGCCGAAAACGGAGAAACCTTGAAAACAGGCATCAGATCTTTTGCGTAGCGAGCCATCGGTCCCATTCCGAACATCTCGTTTTGGTAGCCGCACAGTTGGTTGGGGACCATCCCCTCAAGCGATGGATACAAGCGGGGACCCGGCTTGAGCCCGAAGATCCCGTTCATCAAAGCGGGCACTCGGATGGAGCCCGCGATGTCCGTTCCGATCCCAATCACCGAGCCGCCCGCCCCGATCAGCGCTCCCCTCGCCACTCGACGAGCCGCCGGTCGCCATCCGCGAATCGAAAGGGTTGACCGTGTGCGGATAGATCTTGTTCAGGCCCTAAACATTTACGGCGCCATCAGAGGGCTTTCGAAGCTTGAAACTCATTTCGCCCCACATGACGCCCTAAAACGAATGTTATACAATTGTTGAAAGATCGCTTGTACCTCGGGAACGTTGGTCACGACGAGAGGCACCGCGCCGGCTTTTCGCATACTGCAGACATCGATGAAAGATTGAGAGGAAGTGAAGGACATACTTCTTCACGACCACAGCGTCTTCGGTAGCCAGGAGCTCTTTGAAGCAGACCATTCCGACCGTCGCCTTCAATCCCTTGATGAAGAACTGGTCCTTGATCGAAAAGGGTACGCCGAGCAGCGGCTTCTTTTCGGCTAACTGAAAGCCGACGGATCAAACAAAAAGGACCTCGGCGCGAACCTTGCGGAATTCTTCGCTCTCGCGATCCACGGCGGCCAAGAACTCGTCGATTCGTTTCGCTTGCAGACGGGCGTCCTCGTAATTCCGTTGAACGACGGCGTGAATTTGGGCGTCGACCACTTCGATGCGGTGGATGTACGCTTCGATCAGTTGGGAAGCGGGGATCTGAACAAGTCGGCGAATTGTCCTTCTGCTTCCCCCTCCTGACCTCTCCGTTCCGGATCTTGGCGGCCAAATCGACGGCCGGGATGGAAAGAAGCTGCTCGTCGGCCGACTTGCCGGCCTTCGTGACCACGAGCTTCGGTTGCGTGAGGCCCCACAGGAGGTACGCCCAGCGAACAAGCGTGAAGTACCATTGGACGGTCCAAACCAGCAGGCGGCTCAACGGTTGGAGCAGGAGAAGCGAGACGATCTCTCGCTCGTCCAGCAGCATTTCGAACTAAGTGGGCGGCAGGTGGGTGCAGAGTGAACCCGCTCTTCTTTTATGCGATCCTGCAAACAATGGAGTGATGCGACGGCCGCCCACGAGAACAACGTCATGAATGTTTGCGAAAGGATGCCGAATGCACGCGCCCCGTGAATCGAGCGGGGGATGAGCAAGCGGAAGGAACGGCCAGCGTGACTCTCGCCGGGTGCAACGAACGCGGGCGATTGAATCGAGCCAAATGCCGTCGCCTTTCTCCGTTGATTCGAACGAGAAAATGCGAAACGGGCGGGTTGATCGTTTCGCACTGGGCCCGCACACGACGCGAACGCAGTGGAGGACGGAATTTAAACACGAACTCCGCTCGACGGAAGTGGGCGGGCGGAACGAAGCGGTCGGTCGCTCGTCGGTCGGAGCGCCGCTGGTCCACCGCCGGCTCGTCCATCTTCCTCCGGCCTTCTCTTCGACTTCGAGTGATTAGCCGAGAACGAAAGCGGAAGGAGTGATCGAGGGCGCGTGCAGGCGTTTTTTGCTTCCGTTCGGCCGTCCGCCTGCCCACCGTTCGGATTCGAAAGTGATTGATGGGCGAGACTCCCGACCGGGAGCGTTGCATTCGATTGTTGCAATTTTTGGCGGGATTACGGTCGTTCTGTTCGCCCGTTGGGCGGAAATCGCGCCTTGAAGGAGCGGCGGGAATCGGAGCGAAAGTCGGCGGTAGGCGATCGCGTCCGTCCGTGGGCGCCGCCCCGCTTCGTTCGGCCGGGCGCTTGGCGGGCGGTTCTCTCCGCGGCGTTCGATCGGCGGCTTCCGTCTTGCCGCTTGTTGTTATCGGGCAACGGCGGGCGGCGGGAGGGCGGGCGTCGACGCGCCGAACGGGGCTTTGCTCTGCCCGCAAAGGGAACAGATGTGTTTTCCGCCGCCATTCGTTCGGCCCGCCACCTTCGCCGCTTGCAGACGGGCGTTCGTTGCGAAACGGCGCGCGCGTTCGCCCTCCTCCCGCCCCGTCTGCGGGCACGGCGGCGGCTCAAAACAAGCGAACGAGCCGATGGGCGGCCGGCCGCTCGGCAATTCGCCTCTGATGCCCCGCCTTTCGCTCTCGATTGTTCCTCCAAATGCACGCACTTTCCACGGGATCGGGCGCGTTCGGCCCCGAACGGGCACTCGGTGCGCGTCTTCCCCGACCTGCCCCTCTTTCGCAATCGATTTACGGCGGGAGGACCGCGGGCGGCGAGGGGATCCCCAATTAGGTTTGAATCGATCGGTAATTGCCTTTGTTCGGGGATTGTTTTCGAGTTCGCCGGCCGGGCGGCCGCCGCCCTCCACCCCGCGTTCCCTCGTGCTCGCCGGCCGTCTCAGTTGCCGCTCGTGCTTGCAGGTTAGTGCCCGGTCGGATTCGCAGATCTCCGCCGCCGTCTGTCCGCCGCCATGTACGCCAACAACCCGTTCGTGTGCGAGCCCTGCTTCCCGCCGCCGGGCCCGCAGCCCACCTTCTACCCGAACAACCCGTTCGTGCCCGAGCCGCACGGCCTGAACAGCAGCGTCGACTCGAGCGAGCACTCGTACAACCGCCATCCCAGCGGCAGCGAGAGGTGAGTGCGCGCGTCTCCCCAAACCCCTCACCTGCTCGAAGCAACGAGCCTTACAGGAAGATGTTCGTGGGCGGCCTCCACTGGAGCACGACCGTCGAGTCTCTCCGCTCGTACTTCGAGAACTTCGGCCTCGTGGAGGAGTGCGTGATCATGCGCGATGCGAAGACCAAGCTGACGCGGTTTGTTTCTTCCTTCGGCCCTCAATGATCCCCTTCATTTTTCAGCGGCTTCGGCTTCGTGACCTTCGCGGACGCGGTGGACATCCAGAAGGTGCTCTCGCATCCCCGACCACTTCCTGGACGGCAAGCGGGTAAGTGCGGACGGGCGGAAACAGGCAACTGATCGTCCCTCGTCTTTCAGATCGACCCGCAGATCGCCATCCGCCACATCAGCCCCGCGCGCTCGGTGAACAACATCTGCCGCAAGGTGTTCATCGGCGGCGTGGCGCAGAACTGCGACGTGGAGGAGATCAAGCACTACTTCTCGCGCTTCGGCCAGGTGGAGGACGCCGTGCTCAAGATGGACTACCCGAAGAAGCAGCACCGCGGCTTCGGCTTCATCACGTTCGTGCAGTCGGAGACGGCGGACCTCGTCTGCCACATCCGCTACCACGAGATCCACGGAAAGCCGGTGGAGTGCAAGAAGGCGCAGAAGAAGGAGTTCGTCAAGTACAACACGGAGGCCACGCTGGCCGCCTCCCATCTGCTCGCCAACCTGCCGCAGGATCAGGTGTTGGGTCGTTCTTCCATTCCTTCCTTCTCTTCTGATACTCCGCCTTTCAGCCATCTACAACATGTTCACTCAGAACCAGATGAACATGGCCAACAACAACGTGCACCCGATGGCCTACCGCGATCCCATCCCGTCGCCCGCCCCGTCCACCTCCACGGACGAGTTCGTCGACCCGTACACGGCCGAGTTCCACCAGCGTCTCTTCAATCGTTACTACTGAATCTCTCCCGCGCCTAATCCTCTACCCTCTTCATAGCATCTCATACTCGTTTGTTCTCCTTTCAATGGTTTAGTAGACGTCTTTTAACTGCTTTGATCTCTCGTAAATTGTTTATGCTCCCCTTTGCCCACGTTGTTATGCGAATCGAGTGCAGCGGTGACTCGTAATTGTTGTTGTTGTGTGGCGGATGTTCGGACACTTCGCGCCGTCTTCTCTCCCACTCATTATTGCTTTTGTTCTTTGTAATGAGCTTTCTTTTATCCTCTCGCCGTGGGCACTATATTATTTTTACCGTTGGTACACACGAAGACGCCCTTTTGCTCGTGGGTCGATTAGCGAATAAAACGAGTCGAATCCAGCAGTCGGATTGGGAAGGGCGGACAGAGTGGTGGATCTTCACAAGAGCATCATGAAGGAGTTGTGGTTGAAGGGTCAAAACAACTAGAAGTGAGACGTCAAGGGGGGGAAGCGAACGAGGGGGTGATCCATGCGCATGGGCGGCATTCAATCCATTTGGTCCCGCACCTCCGTCCTCTCCGCTCTCGATTAAAACTCAACTGCTAACCGCCCCCTGGCGCCTAAATCAGAACGTTCTTGGAATCTCAAGTGACGAACGCATTTCTTTTTTCGCTTTCCGACCACTTCCACGAACGTTTTCGGATTTTGAGACGCCGTTCATTGCTGAGCGGCATTTTATTTCTGCGGACACCCGCTGGAGAGCGGCGGGGACGACGAGAAGCGCCTCTCGATTTCGTGCGATCCCTCCGACAACTCCTAGCTCGCGGCCATCCCGTAACGGACGACCCAACGAGTTATCTGCATTCTATCCGCTCGCTGCACGAAACGCAGGCGACCGAATGTGGGTTGTGTAAGTGGAACTGCCGCAGCGCCGTCTGATTCCGCTTCTTTCGGTTCTTCAAACAACGGAGTGATCGTTAGCAGTGCTTGAACGCCCTACTGCCGCTCGGAATCCAGTGGAACGGGTGGAGAAGTCGGCGGTCGTGGCAAAAATCAACGCGAATGCGGCCCATCGACCGCGCGAATCGAGTGCGGCGTGAAGTGCGAGGACAGAACGATCGGAGCAACCGGCTGAAGCCCTTCACGAGCTCGAAACAACGAACGGCTACTCGTTGCTTCCAGTTTCTTCACGGCCAACAGCCGGCCGCCGAATGGAGATCACCGCCGTGGCGACTTCGGATTGCTTTCGTTTGTGTACGAGAACAAAAGCCGGTAGTCTACTAAGTACTGTGATTTGTTTCATTTCTTCAGGCTTCCGGATAATCGCGATGCAGCGAACAGCCGAGTCGTGCCCGCTGCTGTTTGATCGACCGCCCCACAAGGCCCATGAAGCACGAGAACGACGATCGGGCCGTACATCCGATTAATTGACGAAAGGCGCGGGGCGCCGGAGAGCGGTCGACGCCCGCAAACAATCCACAAAGAGCAACAGAAAACGGAGGAAAAGGACGGCGAGTGTTTTCAGAAACAACGAATAGTTCGTGCAATAATTCAAATTCGTTTCAGACTTCTCACTGCAGTCTTGATTCGAAGGAATTTGCATCAACACAACAATCGCGTTTGCGTGCGGCTCTTCTTCCCACTTGTTCGTTTTTTCATCCGAACGAGCGGCGGGCGCAGTTTCTCGTCCGAATGCTCCGAATCGTCTGGCCGTGGGCGATCTTCGTAATCGGTGGGCTCTCTTCTCCTTCTTTTTGTTGATCCGTTCGCTTCAGTTGTGTCCGCGTTCTGCTTGGTGTGTGCTCGAAAGCGGAAAGGCGGCGCCAAGAAGCGGCCGGTGGACGTTCGCAAACACAGGAGCCTGGAGCTGTCGACCGATGGCCCGCCCTTCCAGTCGACCTACTCGGGGACGGCCAACACTCCGGCGCCGATGCGAAGTGTGGACATTGGCGAGGTGGGCGGTCCACCTTCCATTGATGCCGCTCGTTCAGCTGATGAGCCCCAAGCCGCCGACCGCCGGCCAGCACCCGTCGATGCCGCAGAAGCCGCCGCAGTTCCGTTCGAACACGACGTCGGACAACACGCTGCAGAACAGCGGCTATGGGGGGCTGCCCAATGCCGAACGGGCAACGCGGACCGATCAACACTGAAGTGAGTCCTTCCTCTTGTTCCGTTCACCCGCTCGTCCTTGCAGCCCGTCTCCCGACCGTCCGTCAACGCCGAAAAGACGACCAATCGGTCGACGAAGCTCTCCGAACGCGACTTGAAGCGGGCCACCAACTACCTGGCGAAGATCAAAAGCCGAGTGCGTGCTTCTTGCCGCCCTTCTCATCCGTTCGTGTTGCAGCGGGCGATGGACCGCGAGCGGAAGCTGTCGCGGGAGCCGCTCGTGGTCGACGGGCCGCCGGCGGCCGCCGAGGAGCTCTCCGAAGAGCCCGTCCAGCCGCCGCCCGGCCTCCAGCAATCCGCGCAGCCGCTCACGCCCGCCGCCTTCGTTCCGGTCGCCAAATCGGGAGAGGCGCTGGGCTCTTCGAAGATGCCCGAGGGGTGTGCCGAAGACAAGACGTGAGCATCCCACTTCTATTCGTCCACCCATCTCCTGTGTTGCAGGCAGCAATCCACGCGCACCCAAGGCATCACGTCCGTGCATTTGGGCTGAAGGCGGGAGGACGGGCACTGATTCCACTTCTTTTGCTTCGTTGCTCCGAATGATGACGAGGAATAAACCGAGAAGTGGCTGAAGTTTGTAGTTTATGTGTTCGCTCGCGGCGGTCTTTTGGTCGCCGTTTGTGTCCGCCCGCCCGCTCGCTTTTCCCTCGCTTTTCGGAGCTTCTCTTCGGGACCATTCGGAAACGAATTCTTTCGTTTGTGTTTGTGCCGATCGCTCGCTACTTAAGCGGTGTCCATTCCGCACTTGATGACAATTGTTTTCCAATAAACACTTGTTTCCTGTGCGGCTAGTCACCGCTTTAGTTGGAGGAAAAGACCGTCACTCGTCCGCGTGCGGGTTTCTTCGCGTCTTGATTGCGGCAGCCGAGTGCACTCTCCGGGGCTTCTTCAGACCACTCCGCTCACTTCTTGTTGATCGAAACGTCGTTTTTGTGCTGCCAGTCGAGAAAAATGGGCGAAATCTCCGTGGAAACGCGCACCTACAAGGACGGCGAGCAGGAGTTGGAGGGCGTGCTGGTGCAGCCGAAGAAGTGAGTTCGTGGAGGGCAACGAAAGGAGGTCGCTTGTCTTCAGCGCACACGGGAAACTTCCGACTGTGCTCGTTTTCCACGCGCTCTTTGGTCGCACGGAACACGAAGAGGAAACGGCGAAGCAACTGGGAAAGGTGAGTTCTTCCGTCCTTCCTTCCGAGTAACTTCTTTGCATTCAGCTCGGTTTCGTGGCGTTCGCAGCGGACGTGTACGGGAAGGACGTGAAGCCGCAGACGCGCGAAGAGGCGTTCGAGGTGCTCGGGAAGTTCCGATCGGCCCGCTCCACGCTTCTCCGCAACCGCCTCCTCGCTGCGCTCAACTTCGTGAAGAGCCTGCCGAATGTGGATCACGAAAAGGTGGGCAGGCAGATAATAGGCTGACTGAAGGCCGTTGTTTGTGTTCAGATCGCCTCGATTGGCTTTTGCTTCGGAGGGATGTGTTCGTTGGACCTCGCGAGGATCAACGCGGTCTCTTCCGCGGTCAGCTTCCACGGCGCCTTCCAACCGATCGACGGCGAGACGGACTTCGAGAAGCTGGAGCCCATCCAGACGAAGATTCTGGTCGCGCACGGCGACGAGGACGCGCACGTGAACCCGACGGTAGGTGACCGGAAGGGAGTGACTGCCAAGACGGGCTGCTTGCAGGTGGACGCGTTCATCGACGAACTGCGCGGCCCGAAAGGCGGACTTCCAGTTCGTGCGCTACGCCTTTGCAAAGCACGGCTTCACGGTCAACTGTGAGCGACGAGCAGGGATGTTTGTGGGTTGATTCTGTTCTTCAGCTCATCGCTTCGAGGGCATTCCGGGAGTCGGCTACCACGAGCCGACGGCCAAACGCTCCAAGCTCGCCATGCTGCTCCTTTTCAACGAGCTCTACGGATTACCGCAGCTGAGCGACCTGAAGAAGGCTTGAGGTGGGCCTTGAGAGGGAACAGGCCGTGCGAAGCCTCTGCAAACCGACTTACACGTTCCGTTTATCCCAATTTCACTCCTTGTTTCTGTCGTCAAATAAACAAAAGAAGATGAATCGCGGCTTTCCGTCGATTATCGCGATCGGCGGCGAAAGAACGAGCGAGCGACTGGTGCACGTGCACGCGGCGGCCCCGATCGAACGAAAGAAATTCGCTTCGTTTTCGTCCGCCGACTTCCATCGAGCGAGCGGAGAAGAAGCGGATTTGCGTCAGTTTTGATTTTGATTGCGCCGTTTGATCGCCGCTTTTTGTGCGAGGCGACCACGAGCGAGCGCCGTCTTCGATCTCCGTTCCCGCCGGTCGAATGCGGGGGATCGCCGACCGTTCTCCAGCCAGCCGGTGCTCGCGAACGTGCAGAATCGCCTTTTCTTTTGATCCGCTCGCTTCTCACAGCCCGTTGGACGGAAGATCAAAGGCGATCGACGGGGCAAAAGAAGGCAGACAGGATTCACGGGCTGCGTTCTCCGCAGGATGTCGACGGGGGGCGAACGGCGGCGCTCGAAATTTCCCGAACGTCTCGTCCGCGCGTTCTTTCCGCTGATTCACCGCCCGAGTGGCCGTCCGCCCGTCTGGTCGGCGGCCAGCCGGCTCGAGCGGACGCCTCGAAAAAGGAGCCGAGCGGATGGACGATCGCATCCCCCGCCGCCCCGTTCGAAACGAATTCCGACCGCTTTTTCCGCTCGTTCGCCGTCTGCTCGGCGTTATTTTTGGCGCGCGCTCTTCCGGAATGCTCGTGATTGTCTGGAGTTGTTGACCGCCGCTTCTGCTCACCCACGCCCTCGAGAACACTTGAACCCTTTTGCGGAATTTGAACTGAAAGGTCGAATTCCTCTTATTTCGGGGGATGCAAGCGCATTTCTTTCGCTTATTCCCCAATCACACTGTTGATGGCTCTTCTTCCAGGATCCGCACTCAAACCGTGGGAATGAGCGGTCGAGTGGACGAGGAGGCCCGCAGCGGGCTGCTCGACCGGCCGGACGGCCCCCAGCAGCCGCCGCCCGCCCTCCGCTACCTGTTCGGCTCGCCCAAGAAGGCCGCGTGGGAGGACGAAGAGGAGGCCGAAGAAGAGCTCGACCGCCTCAACCACGACGAGAGCTTCGAGATGCGGCACGCCCTCCTCTCGCCCCATCCGTCCACTTCGGCGTCCCACAACAAGCGATGGCAGTCGTGTCCGACCGAGTTGTCCGCCGAAGGAGAGGAAGCGCCCGACTCCGCCGAGCGAGTTCCCTCACTTCTACCAATCAACAATCGTAAGTCCTGCCTAAAGTTAAGCGGATTAGACTCCCGTTCGGCTTCCGAACAAAGGGGCCGAGCGGGCGGAGTGATCGCCATTCGAAGATTGCCCTGAATGCGGGCATCCGGCGGTCGTTTGCTCGGCGATAAGCGGACCTTCCGGCCGCCCCCGACCGCCGTTCCGCTGATTGCCGCACCCCTCGTCATCGTTAACGGCCGCCCGCCCCCCCCTCGCCCTTCCGCTCGGTGGGGTGGTTGTTGTTCGCGGAGAATCGAGTGATCGGTGGGGAAGGCGGATTGCGCACTTCTTTCTTTCTTTCTGCTTCACTTGCGTTCAGTTCGGCCAAACTGCGTGCACTCAGGGGGATTTGAGCGCGGATTAACGAGTGGATCGGATGATCGGCCGGAATCACGTTCGACTTCAAAAACCGACCGTCTTGTTTGCGTTGAATGTTCGGAGGGGATGTCCTTTGGTCCGCACTCGGACGAACTGCAAACATTTCCGCTTCCTGCGGCCGTTCGAGACGGGCGGCCGAGAGCGGGGTTTTCGGTAAGCTGCACGCGTCCGCCTCCTCGCCGCCCCATCGACCGTTTTTTTTGCGAAATTCGAAAAGTCGGTCGAGCGCAACAAAGTTCATTACATCACCGGCCGGTGTACTCGGCGGCTCGCTCGATAATCCGCTTTGCCGGAAGCAGGACGAACTCACGGAATCGGAAGTCGACCGGCCCGATCGCCGGACGGCTCCCGTCCGTTTCGGACGAATTCGGAGAGGAGGCAGCCGGTGGGAGGGTGATGACTCCCGCCCATTACCGTATTCTTCCTGCCCGACTAATCAATGCGCTCTTTCCGTTCGATTCGGATTGGATCACGCCCATGTTTCGGTTTCTTTGATCGGGTTTTATTGCCGCCGTTATTCGCGACGACAAAAGGCCGTTCGGTCCGGCTGTCCTTTACGCTCCCTTCTTTTCTTCTCCGTTCTTCCGCCTGCCCGTTCATCTGCCCGCGTTCTCGTAATTCTTCGGTCCACGTTCCTCGCGGAAGTGCGAAGAAGAAAGCGGAGAGCAAGTGCCGCCGAGTTCACCGACCGATTCGATTGATCATCGCCTGCTCGGCGGTTATGAGTGCCTGACGGTTGGCGTCTGCACCGCCGAGACGCGCGCCGTTCTCCCGAAATTCGCTTCTTTTCCGCTCGCTCGTTCCGCATTCACAGCGCTCATAATTCGGGAGAGCGGCCTGAACCGACTGGTTTTTTGTTTGGTTTGAGCTCAAAACAAACGAACGGCCGGGCGGATTTGTTTGTTTACGGCGCGTATTTAAGCGAGCTGATCGCTGCCTGAAAGAAGTTTAAAGTTCGGGGGAGGAGGACGATCACTGATGAGCGGAAGCGACCAAGCAAGCGACTGATCGGCGTGTTTTAAGCAAGCTGGCCGCTACCACCCCGGCGAGGAATCGATGAAGAAAGTGTTCGGTCGAGGGCACTTCCTGCCGCCCAACCTGTTCAAGAACAACGCCAAGGAGAAGGTGCGCAACCTCTTCGATGCGGGCCGCAACGGGGACCAGTCGGTGCGGAAGAGCGAGTCCGTCCAGTCGCTCGAGCAACGGCAGGCGGTGGAGAAGAAGAAGACGAAGAAGAGTGAGTCTTCCGTTGCCTTTCCTTCATCCTTCCCGTCCGTTCAGATCGCGTGCAGAAGCTGCTGAACGGAGTGGTCGCCGACTGGTTGTTTTTGGCCCTGCTCGGCGCCTCGATGGCCGTCTGCTCCCTCGCGATGGACATCGGGATCGAGAAGCTGGGCAATCGTGAGTGCCTTCCGCCCGTCCTACCATTTCTCTTTCTTCGTTCAGTGCACATTAAGTGGTTGAACGCGACCCGGCCGAACGGCAAAGACGTCTGGCAGACGCTTCTTTCCTACTTGGTGTGGTGCGCTTACAGCGTCGTGTTGGTCAGCGGGAGCGCCTTCTTCTGCCACTTCGTCTCGCCGCAGGCCGTCGGTTCGGGCATTCCGGAGATGAAGACCGTTTTGCGAGGCGTTTATTTGAAAGAGTACCTGTGAGTGGGTGGAGTGAAAGGCACATCACTTTTCTTGCTTGTTTTTAGATCGTTTCGGACGCTGATATCCAAAATGGTCTGTGGGCGATGACGTCCTAATCCGCTCCCGTTTGCAGGTGGGACTCACGCTCTCGTTAGGCAGCGGGCTTCCGATTGGGAAGGAGGGTCCATTCGTGCACGTGGCCTCCGTGGTGGCGAACATGCTCTCCCGTCTGGTGAACACCTTCGACTCCGTTTACATCAACGAGAGCCGCCACACGGAGATGTTGGCCGCGGGCTGCGCGGTAGGGGTGGCCTGCGTCTTCTCGGCTCCCGTGGGCGGTGTTTTGTTCTCGATAGAGGTGACCAGCGTCTATTTCGCAGTTCGGAATTACTGGTCCGTTCTTCGCCTTTCACTTCAGCTGATTTCAAACGTCGTTTAGGCGCGGGTTCTTCGCAGCGGCCTGCTCGGCCACCGTCTTTCGACTTTTGCGGGTCGTCCTCCAGTTGGACCTGACTGTAGTGGCCTTCTATCAAACCTGGTTCCCCAAGGAGGCGTTCTTTCCCGAGGTGAGTTGCCCGGATCCTCCTTTCCATGCCTCCCTGTTGTTCAGGAGTTGCCGCTGTTCGCTTTGATCGGGTATGTTCTCGATAATCCTCGTGCTCCACTAATGAGTGGCTTTCAGGCTTGTTTGTGGCTTCGCGTCGGCCGCCTTCATTTGGTTGCACCGTAGAATGGTCCTCTTTCTTCGCTTCAACCGCTTCATGAAGATGATCTTCCAAGAACAGTGAGTTCCACGACTCCGCTCATTATTCATCCTTGTTTTTTAGTTGGTACTTGTACCCCATTCTCGTTAGTCTGGTCATTGCGTCGATAACATTCCCCGACGGCTACGGCATGTTCTTGGGCGGCGAGCGGAAGTTCTCGTTGAGTGCGCGCGACTTCTTCAAGTGAGTTCTTTCTCCACTCTTTTCTTTCATCCGTTTTGTTTGCAGGAATTGCACGTGGACGGCGCCCGTGAACTCGAGTCAATACTGCACGGACTCGAAGATGCTCGACTATTGGATGGGGAAGGACCGAAATCTGAACGTCTTTTTGGTCCTCAGCCTCTTCACGGTCACTTTCTTCTTCCTTGCCGCCCTGGCGTCGGTGAGAACGAAACAACGAGAAGGGGGACAATGCTCGGCTGCTTTCAGACGATTCCCATCCCTTCGGGCACTTTTGGACCGTCCTTCGTAAGCACTTGCTTCTTGTTCCTTGTTTATTCGCTGGATTGCAGACGCTGGGAGCGGCTTTCGGCCGGATCGTGGGCGAAATCGTGGCTGCTTACTACCCGAACGGAGTGCGCGAAGAGGAGCTCGTGCAAGTGTACCCGGGTGTCTACGCGGTTCGTTCTCAACATTCTTCTTCACTCACCTTTTGGTTGCAGGTGGTCGGGGCGGCGGCGTTCTGCGGCGGGGTCACGCACACTGTGAGCGTCGCTGTAATCGTCTTCGAACTTACCGGGCAATTGGTGTACCTGCTGCCTGTGATGATAGCCGTTTTGATCGCCAATGCGGTCTGCTCGTACCTCCAACCGTCGATCTACGACTCGATCATCAAAATCAAGCACCTTCCGTTCCTGCCGGACATCCCCCACTTCGGCCACCAAGTGAGTTCTCCTTCCATTCCTCTTCTTTTATCGCTGCCTTCAGTTTCCACGGCATTCGCGTCGAACAGATCATGACGTCGGCTGTGCGCTTCCTCACTCCCGCAGAGCACGTACGGCGAGCTGCAGACGATCCTGTTCGAGAACACGCAGCTGAAGTCGCTGCCGGTGGTCGACGGCGGCGAACGGTATCCTCCTCGGCTCGTGCAGTCGGAGCAAACTCCTGCAGTCGCTCGAACGACACGTGGGGCAGGCCGCTCGGCAGGCGGCGGCCCGGCGGCGGATCACCGAGGGCTTCGACGAGGTCGCCCGTCGCTGCCGCTCGCACACGCACGAGGGCACGAACACGCTGCTCCCCTCGTCCACGCTGTCGCCCGAGCCGAAGAGCAGCGAGGACGAGCGCGCCCTGCCCTCCAAACTCAACTTCTACTACCGCGGCCGTCCGCCCACGCCCCCGCTGCCCTCCAGCAGCGAGACGCCCAAGGAAGAGGCGGACGAAGGTGAGGACGAGCGGGAGAAACAGGAGAAAAACGAGGCCACTCGGAAACTCTCGCGGCAAGTCCTCCTCGCTTCGGGCATCACTCAGTCTTCTCGTGTTCAGGTTCACGGTCACGAATGTGCCCGCGGGAGAGAAACGGAAGAGTGACGCCTCTTCCGAGCGCGGCTCCAGCCCGAACGCCCGCGATCGGAGCTCGTCTGACGGCGACGAGAGCAGCGGGAGTTCGCCAAAATCCCGCAAGCGACGAACGAACGCCTTCACGCACACGATGACCGGTGGGTCGCTCGGCGGGCAGTTCATTTCATTTCTTCGCTTTCAGGCCTTGCGCGCACGTTGACACACTTGAGCACCGGCCGCCATTTGCCCCGTTCGGTGGCCGAGATCGACCTCTACGGCGACGACCGCAAGCAGTGGGAGGCCGAGCAGCTGGCCAAGTGCATCGACTGGCGGGAAGTGAGCATCGACACCGCTCCCTTCCAACTGGTCTGTTCTTCTCTCTTTCTTTCTTGATCCAACCGAGCTTGCAGATCGGGAGCACGAGCATGCTGAAGGTGCACTCGCTCTTCTCGCTGCTCGGGTTTGAATCGCGCGTACGTGACGAAATGCGGCCGGTTGGTCGGTGAGTGGCGTTCCTTCGAATCAATCGATGAATGGCTTGTGATTGCAGGAGTCGTGGCCTTGCGGGACATCCGACTGGCGATCGAGAAGATCCAAACGGGGCAGCTCGTGGCCAAGGGACCGCCGATGCAGATCGATTCGCCCGACGACCCCGAAGCGCAGCGATTGGGCCGCTCGAACAGCTTCACGAAGCAGCAGCTCGAGGACGGGCGCAACGACAGGCTCAACCCCAACCCGATGGTCATCAGTCGTACGCAGACGTTCGCCTCGCTGAAAGACGCGAAGTCGAGCAGCATCCTGCTGGACAGCGGGATTCTGAACGGCGAGGCGGAGACGATCGAGGAGGAGGAAGAGCGGACGAGGAGCCCGTTCTTGAATCCGCCCCGACTGCCCACCAACTCGCTCGCCGAGCCCAACTGTACGTCCAGCAATCCGTTTCTCCTTTCATTCCTGTTGTGCAGCCAACCAACCGACCGTCGAGTCGACGAGTGCGACCGTCCCGATGGAGGCGGTCGACGCACCGCAAATCAACGTGATCCCGCCGCGGGAGGACGCGAATTCCAGCGACTCGGAGGGCGGCATCTCCTTCTCGTCGGTCAGCACGACGCTGGAGTCCCGCAGGAAGGAGGACGTTTAGCCGTCGATCTTGCTTTTGTTTTCGTTTGTTCCCACTGGTCTCCGTCTAGTTCGCAATCTCCCCACTTTCTTCTGCTCCCTTTAATTCGAGGTAACAGTCGTCTGTTCGGGCCAATACACGCGTTTAGTCTCCCGCTTTCGATGTTCACGGGTACTTACTTCTTTCTACGCAGTCAGTCCTTTCGGTCGGTGCTCCTTCTCTTTGTATTGCCTGTGTTCCCTCGCTTTATTTTCTTCTTTGCTCTCCAATTGGTCGGTCTTCTCTTCGTTCCGTTGGTGCCCGTTGTTTCGATTTAACTCGCTCGTTTATTTGTGCAACATAAAATTCGAATGGAAGCAAGCGGGCGGACGGTCAGAAGACGCCGACCGTTCCGCTCAACGTTGTGACCGCCGCGCCCTTGACGACGACGACGTTCTCCTCCCAAAGGATTTCGGTGTAGAGCTGAGCTCCGCGGCCCTCGAAGTGTTGGTGGGCTGCAACAATGGAGGGATCGATGGTGAGGAGAAACGAGAGCATCGAACCCTTCAGTTCGGTCTTGCCGATCACTTTCGACCAGAACGGAGACGCAATGCATTGGGCAGAGCCCGTGGCGGGATCCTCGAGCTGCGCGTGCCACGGAGAGAAGAAGCGGATGAGAAAGTCTGTCGGCGGGATCAACTGCAGCTCTTCGGTCATCACGTGCTCCGTCGAAGGCGGTCGGAACGTGATCATCACGCCCTGGACGAGGTCGCCTTCCGGGTCGATGGAGAGCAGTTCGTGGGCGCTCGGTTTGATGGCCTCGAACTGAGCCCTGAACGAAACAAAAAGGAGTGGGCGGATTGTTTCAGACGACCCACCGCGTCGTTTTGTCGTCCAACGCGACCAGCAGGTACTTCACTTTCGG
Source organism: Aphelenchoides fujianensis (assembly GCA_024699865.1). Taxonomy (NCBI): domain Eukaryota; kingdom Metazoa; phylum Nematoda; class Chromadorea; order Rhabditida; family Aphelenchoididae; genus Aphelenchoides; species Aphelenchoides fujianensis. Next base: position 28,116 of record JAMPIO010000007.1, on the reverse strand, counting down.
CGTGTAGACGACCTGCGCGATGGGCAGGCCGCCGGCCACGGCCTGCAAAGAAGGAGGCGTTGGATACCCGTCAAAAGGAACAAACCTCCGCAATACGCTTCCCGATTTCCTGCGGGTCGTCCAGCTGAACACAAGCCGTGTGAACTGAAAGGGGGCAGGATTTAAGCCAACCGTTTCGAACGTGGAGGTCAAGCGGGGCTCGACGGACTCCAGAGTGAGCGGTTGCAGTAGCGGCATCTCCATTGCGATCAAATGTTGCCCGGTGGGGCTCTCGGTGCACGAGACGACCAACGTGCCCGATTCTCTCGTTTCGAAGAACAACTTCTCGTTCCGGTTTTCTGCAACGTGCTTCCTTTCACCTGCTTGTTTGCTCGAACTCACCCAACTCCTTACTAAACGCCCACAATCAACGGGATTATTGGGAGGACTCACATGATCACGTGGGCCGTCGCAAGAGTCGCGTGTCCGCAGAGAGGAACTGAAAACACTCACATTCATCTGGTTTGTCTGGAATCTGCAAGCAAACCTTCGTGTTTCGGCGTGAACCACCGCAGTTGGAAGCGAGTGGCTGAACGCAAAGCGAGAGGTCAATCGTTTAGATTCGAAAAAAACCTTCGGCGAAGTCATCGCTGTCCAACGGAATCGGAAAGGCCGTCTCGCTGAGGTTGAACTCGCTTGCCAGTCGCTGCTTCAGGTCTTCCGAGGGCTCGTCGTCCTCAAACAAAGAGTGAAGGGAGAGAAGTCATTGAATGGAAGGAACCTTCTGGCTGATCACCACAGCGGCCGCATTGCCGCCGAACGGCCTCGACGTGAACGCGTCCACCACTAAACGAAACAATTCATTCGATGTTCATTCATTAACCAAATTTACCAAAAAAAGTCCGCGGTTCGCTCATTCCCGCCGAAAGAATCGAATGATAAGAGTGAGAGGCTGGAGCGGGGAGGTAGTTTGCGGGTTTAAGTACCCGGCCGCCCGCTCTCTCGTGTTGCTGTTTGTGTGGCGCGGAATGCGTGCTCTTTGGCGTCCAATCGATAAGACTATCCGCTTTATTCGAAGAAGGCAAGAGAAATCAACAGGGTACTCGTTCGAATAGCAATGAAGACACCGTAGATGAGTGCAGGACACGTACGAATTGAGCGAAACAATCGGAGGCAATGGACAACAAACGGAGGAACATAAATAGGCAGGCATTCGTCCTCATTTGGACACCGAAGAGGGCTTGTGGGGGATGGGCGAGTCGCGGGCCGTCTGGAACGACTGCGCGGAAGCGTTGAGGCTCATGTCGGCCGGGAGCGGAGAAGCGGGGCTTCGCGCGAGCGTGGAGGTTCGGGCTGGAGTCGTTCGGACTGAGCGTGTTCGGAGTGGTCGGCACGGACTCCGCTTGTTGCGCTTGGGCGGCCGAGTGAGCGGAGGTCATCGAAGGCCGGCGCCGGTTGCTGTACATCCGCTTGAGAGCACTCGAGGGCTCCAACTCCTGCCCGCCGACGAGGTCGGCGCCCGGTTGGTAGGCGACCTGAAAGAACATAGCGGTCGAGCAGCATTGCGGGGAAGAACGAACGGCCTCGCTGTCGGTCATCTCGGCCTGCGACCCGCCGCGAGTGGCGCTGTTGATCGTGGTCGAGTTCTCGTCCACTCGCTGGAGGATCGCCTGTCGCGCCAGGTAGCGCTCTCGTTGAAGCTGCACCACGATTCGTGAGGGAACATCAGGGATGATGTAAGCGGCCAACGCTTTGATGGAGAGGACGAGGTGCTGAAACGACAGAATGAATGAATGCTTCCGGCCACTCCTCACCTCGAAGATGAGCACAAAAAGCAGACGACACACGAGGATGTAGAAGAAGTCGTTCGAGTAGGGGTAGCCCTGCGAGGAGTCCTGGGTGCACTGGGACTCGTGGAACTGCCCGAAGGTCGCGTTCAGCGAGCACGGAGAGAGGCGACTTCCGCGATAGCGACAGACGGTCGTGTTCGCGTGCTGGGTGATCTTCAGGTGGATGCCCGTCGCATCGAAGTAGCCCATCGAGCGCTCCAAGTAGCCCTCAATGCCCACCTCCGAGTGGAATTGGTAGTAGAGCCGAGGGATGATGAAATCCGACGTGAACGCGATCACGCACGCCTAAACAACGTTTTTGCTTCTTGCATCGCCTTTGCTACTCACGTTAGACAAGACGCTGAGCTTCGAGATAAGGTCCAAAATCGTGTACCAAATGCCAATCGAGCGGGCGGGATGAGGGATGGGCTTTCGCTGCGAGACGATGAACTTGAACGCGTCCAGTCGAATCTCGAGGATGTTGTTGCACAAAGCTGAATTCGGCGAATTGATGAGAGAAAGGATGTGAACAACTGACCGAAGAAGGGAGCCAACGGGAAGGCGGACACGAACAATGTGCAGAAGCCGAATTGGATGGCCATCTCTAGGTACTCGTCGAAGAGGAACTGTTCGCCGACGGGCGACAACGCGAAGTCCTTCTCGACCAACGAGACCGAAACGCCGCCCGCCTCCATCGCACTGAGCCGACTCCTTCCGCAAGGCGCTCCACTCGCTCCCGCTCGTTCTCGGGCAGCCGCTGCTTGAGGCGGCGGAGGAAGTTCGAGAAGATCGGCCAGCAGGTCTCCGCGAACGCGTTGATGAACTGCTTGCCACACCCCCATGATGATCGCCAGTTGGATCACGAGTTCGATCATGCATCCGCTAGAATCACACTCTCTCCAAACGGTACCTGGAACAGGGCGAACGACTGAAAAGAAGAAACGGAGAAGAGCGAACCAACCCGAAGATCGTTCGATTGTCCGCCGTGGACCACAAGGGCTTCACAAAGGCGATGTAGAACAAAGACGAGTAGAAGTTCACGAATTGGAAGGCGAACACTTTGATCGTGTACGAATTGTCTGAAAGATCGCAGTCAAGGACCGTCGGAAAGAAAAGAAGCTGACCGAATTCGCTCTGAGTTCGCGGGATCTCGAGCTCCGTCAACTTCAACGCCCAACGGTTGTACACCTGCAAGCGAAGAGAGAACGTGAGGACGAAGAAAAGAAAAGGCTCACGACTCAACTGATTCAGACCATGATCACGCACAGATTGATGAACGCTGCAGAAAAAAAAGAGGCCCCCAAACGAGGGAAAAAATAACTGCGGGGGAAACGTTCCCGGGCAAATTCTCCGTACGATAGCTCCAAGTTTGAAAGTTTCGGTCTTGCTTGTCATAGTACTGCTGATAAACGAACGAGATAGCGATCAAGCGGTAGAGCCTGAACGAGCACTCAACGAGCTTTTCAGACCAATCGAAGACAACCCACCATAATCCCAATGACAAGAAAAATGATGATAGAAATCTAAAAGAATCGGCAATAAGACGAGCAAGGCCGAGAGATAAACGAACCGCGAACAGAACGGACACGCCGCTCAGCGCAAAGCGGATTCCCTTCTCGCGCATCGGAATGAACGGCTCTTGAGCTCGAGTCACCGGATTCACTCGCATGTGCTTCTTGCGGAACTGGTAGGCCGGCCGGGGCACCTGCAAGATCGAGTGAACGAGGGAAAGAAGCGGGCGGCCAACCTCGTCCTCATTCGAAAGCTCGAAGTCGAAAACGTTCCAGCGGTAGGCGAGCTCCGCGTGATATCGCTTCCAACCCTCCAAAAAGAGCGTGGCCCACACGGAGGTGATCGCCGCGAACAAAACGGTGGCATAGTTGTCAAAGATGTACGTGATCTGAAGCAAACAAAGGAGATGTGTGAGAGCAAATGAAAGAACGTGCCTGAGCGTACACGCACGACTCCCGCAAGAGGGTGAAGTCGCAGAAGGTCTCGCAGATCGGGCAGATCGTCGTGTTGCCCATTGCAGTGTCGTTGCAAATCTGACTCGAGGGCACGTCGTAGGGGAGAGTGAAGAGGCCGAACAGGAAGCAGCAGATCCCGACGAACGAAATCAAATAGAGCGATCGCGTGTAGTAGCCGAGCCAGGCGAAGTAGAACGCAATTTTCGTGCCGAAATAATTCCTTAACGAGAGCGGTGTGATTAGTTCCAACGAAGAGCACCCACTTGATCGCGTGGAGCGGTTGGTACTTCCACGCGTTCCGCGGCTTCACCCAGTTCTCGTAGAGAAGGCGCCGCTCGGTGCACGTCTTCGGGTCGTAGGGCTTGTTCTCCTCGAGGTCCTCGTGGAGCGGATAGGAGTCGATGTACGTGCCCGAACTCATCAGCCGCTCGATCCCGAACCGCAGCTTGGCCGACGGCTCCGTGAATCGCGTCCGAATGAGAATGTCGTACCTTCAAGAAGGGGGAAGTGAGCGCTCGTTTGGAGAAGGGATCACTCACGTCATCTCCGTTCGCTGGCAGCGAGAGAAGAAGGTCTCGGGATTCTCGTGGCCTTGGAAGCAGTCCAGATTGTCCTCCATGAAGGGCGAGCAGAAGTAGTCGGGCGTCTCGATGCGCGCGGCCACGGTCTCGTCGAAGCCGAGGAAGGGGATCCGCTTCGAGGAAAGCTGTTCAAAATGCCGTCCATAAGGTTCGTGACCTGCAAAGAAGCCGTCATTATTTTCGTTTTCCTTCACTCTGCCCACGGGTCTTGATGTCGTTCTGGTACACGGGCATCTTTATCTTCAACAGCTCCGCTTGTTTCATAAGGACCTGAAGTGGCGTTAGCACTCGGACGCTGCCAACCCCACCTTGAAGGGCGCGTGGACGAGGACGAAGACGAATCGGTTGTATTTGGCGTACACGTACTCCAGCTCGAGTCCGATTGTCCGCAGGTTGTTCTCGAAGATCCTCCGCTTGTCCACCGCGGACTGCTGGGCGGGCGTTCGGCCCGGGAACGCGTTGAACGTGGGCTCGTCGTCCTGCAGAAAAAAGCATTAAGGGGCAGACAAAGAGAACGCACATCGCTCTGCTCTTCCTCCAGCTCGTCGTCCTCCAGCCGGTCCATGTCGTAGACGAGCACGTAGTCGATCAGCCTGCAAGAACAGCGGTGAGATGAAGGCGCGTTCAGGAAGAACGAACCGCTGGCCGTCGCTGAAGTAGGAGCCCACAGGCTGGATGTCGGCCGAACGGGAGCGGGCGGGCGTCAAACGAGGGCGCGCGCGGCCGTTCACTCCGTTGCGCACTTCGTTCAGCTCGATGCTCTGCGCGTGCACACGATTACGCCCCATCCGGCCACGAGAGAGGACTCACCGACTGACGGGATTCCCCGTACGTGATTATCGGCGCTTGTTGGCGTTCGGTGCTGTTGGACTTCTGGAGGAAGGCGGGCAGATGCGACCGCCAGCCGTTGGCCCCCGACGGACTTCCGGCGTCCGGCGACGGCATCTTCGGCGCGGAAATCGAGCGGATTAGCGGCGAGGTGGGGGTCGCGAACTCGGTGCTCTCGGTTATGCGGCTCGCCGGCGAGGTGCGGGCATCTGAAAGCAGAGGAGCGTCCTTAAACGCGACTAATCGGAACGGCGGGTTGCGCACTCAATCGGCGCATTCGTCCAACCGGAAAGGCGGCGAGTCGACAAACAAGGAAGTCGTTAATTCGTTCCCGCAAGTACGTAGAAATGCGTGTTCCGGAGATGTTTTACTCGGCGGTTCTTCTTTTAGCCGCCTCACTTCTCGTCCCTCCGCCCCGAACGGAGGATTAATAACCGAGTCGGGCGAGGGAACGCCCCAATGGCGGCCCGAAAGGCCAGACCACAATCACCAAGAAGAAGGGCGCCCAAGAGAAGACCCAAAGGAAGAAGACCGCCGGCTAACAAGGTTGCCGAACATCCGCCCGCAAAGAAGTGGGAAGTTGGCGGCAAAGCGGGCGGAATTCCCGCATTCCTCATGAAAAATTCACTCCTTCGCTTGATGAACGAGCTCGGGATGGGCGGAAAGAAAGAAAGAAATCAAAATCGGCGGCCGTCAAAAGAAATCGAACGAAAACAACGGCCGGAACAGGTGTCTTTCGCCTCCGATCGATCGGCCGCAACCAGCCCGATGAAACACCCGCTCTGATCAAGCGCACGACGATTCACAAAAGAACGTTCTTTCTCGCCGATCGTCCGTCCGTTACACAAGCAGCGAGGTCATCGGATGGTTGGGGGAAGGAAGAAAGAACGGCGAGAGGACACGTGTGGAATCTTCGGCAAATGTCCGCATTCTTCGAGCGGACAGAGGGATGAGTAAGCGGTCCCCACGACGGCCCTCCTTCGACTCGACACCTCGCGCCCATCTGTCCACTCGCCGCTCGCCCTCAACGATCCCCCATTCCGCTTGGAGCGTTCCGCTCGAACAAAACCCGATCGGCCGCCTCGTTCTAATTGGAAATTGCGGCATTTAAACGGAGGAGCGGAAAGCAGAAACAGGCGGCATTTAGGTACTCGAGCATGAACACGAAAAGAGACCTTTGGGTTGGACGGGCGTGCGCGAAGATGGGCGGCTGCCATTCGGTTTACACTTCGCGCGGGGCGAATTTGGAGAAACGCGCGCGCGAAGGCCCGTAAATAAACGAGAGCGTTCACTCGCTCATTCCACTTCTTTCTCGCTCGTCTTTCCTTTTGTGCAAAACATCAGAAATCGTCCACTTCCGCCGCTCGTCCCGTGCGCAATCGCCCGCTTGCAACAAGTTTGACGTGATTCCGGCGACCATTGAACGCGTCATGCGATCGATTGCCCGAATGAACGAAGGGGACTCACCGAAAAAGGACTCCATCGAAGAGAGATCGGCCTCGGATCCGCTGCTCCCGCCTTCTTCCTCCGCACTCCGCGTGGTGTTCTCGGTGGCCGTCCGTTGAACCGAGTCCTGTTTCCGCAGTTTGCCTAAAGGTCGGCCGATTAGCACGTGCGGAAGGGGCGGCGATTCCCGGAAGGAAGGAGCCCGATTGGACGGGTGAACTCCCGCAAAATGAATGGCCGCTAATTGGGGGCTGCGGGAAGAGCGGGCGGCAGTCAACCGAACGAACGCGTGTATGTAGTTGAAACTTTCCGATCGAACAGAAAAGAAGCAGTGGGAAACGAGGCGACGGGGAGCGCCGTTTGGATCGAAAACACCCGAAAAGCCGACCGCTCGCGCTTCCCGCATTCGAGCGGGGCGAGCGGCAGCAGCGAACTCCTCACCTTTGAAGCGGGGCATGATTGCGGCGGCTGGACGGCGGCTTCAGGAATCCATCGGGCGGGGCTCGGTGACGGAACGGCGAGGCGATTCGATCCGCTCGAGCATCCGGCCGCCTGCCAAGCAGCGGGAGTTGTTTGCAGCGGACGGACGGGGGATCATGACCGCCGGTGCGCAATTCGGCGTTCTCGTTCTCACGCCCCGCGAAACCGAGGTCTCGAATTACACCCGCCGCCGCTTCTGCCCGCCCGTCCGCTCACTTCGCAGCGGAAACACCGGCCGGAGATCGAAAATCGTCCTTTGCACACGAAAAGCGGCCTCGCTTCTTCCTTTTGCATCCGACGGCAACAAAAAAGCGGAAGAATGGCGCTCGAAAGCCACAAATCCGCCCGCTTTCCGCAAATGTCCGTCCGCTCCGCTCGGCCGCACTCGCCGGCCGCCCGTTCGGCGGACTCAAGGCCGTCCGAGGGGAAAAATCACGTACTTTCGCTCGAATTCCGATTGCTGCTCGCCGGTGTTTGGCGCCCACCCGCCGCCACACTCGTCGCTCGGGTGAGGGAAAAACACCCGTCTTTTACTCGCTTGTTCGCCCGCCGCTCCCTCGGCCGCGGCCATTTCTGCGGTCCGCAAGCAGCGGCGTTGATTGACGTTGTCTGCGGTTAATGAGAAGACTTCTGCTCGCTGGAGTTCACACTTGTTCGTCCACTTGCTTCAGGCGGAAGTGTTCACGTTCTTTCGTTGGAATTCGATTTGGACCGAAAGGAAGTGGGTTTCCCGTGTTTATTCCCTCGTCTTCTCTTTTGCGTTAAATGCGAGTGGTCGTGTAGAAAGAAAAGGTTAGTCGATCTCTGGGGGCGTCCAATACTGACCGCGAGAGGGAGATTCGCTCACAAAGGCCGAAGAAGAACGGCTGGCTGACTGGATGGCTGGAGGGAAAGCGAACGGACGAAAGAAGTGGGAGCACACGACTGAGAAGTGTGAATCGAATTGGCACAGAACAGAGGAGAGGACGGCGGAAGCGAAGGAAAATTGAGCCAAAAGTGTCTGCTTGTGAATATTGCGATAAAAGCGAGCGTGCGTAGAAATCAGAAGCATTTGGGAGCAAATAGGGGGGGTATTTACAGATGGACGGCAGCCGGTCCGGCTCACGTGAAGACGGCGGACGGAACGAGCCTGCAATCAAATGGAGTGAACCGCCTGCCCTTTCCTGATCGAAACAAACCCTTCTTTGCTCGTGATCGTCGGGCTGAGGTTCTCGTTGCAGAGGAACTGATGCGGGAATTCGACGAGCGTCCCGAACAGCGCCTTCAGCTGGCTTCGCGCCAACTCCTCGTTGTATTGGACGAGCGGGAAGTTCGGCCTGCCACGCCTGGAGCTCTTCGTAGTTCGTGACGAGATTCGGTGGGATAGCACCGGAAGACCTCCTGCAACACACAAGCGGTGAACAATCGGATAAGCAAGAACCCACCTCGTAGATCTCCGTGTTCTTCTTGGCCACCCTCGACCAGACGTCCACGAAGAAGGAGTCGATGATCGGATCGTCCAGGTCGGCGGTCCCCTCCGGCTTGTGCAGCGACTCCTTGTGGAAGGCCCAAGTGTTCCTGAATGGAACGGAATAAAAGAGAGAAGAGCGATGCAGAGAGACATACACTCATGCACCGTTTGCGGAGCGAGGACGCGAATTTGCCCGCCCGGTACGGCTGCCCGTTCATCTTCGAGTCCTCGAACTCGCGGTCCTCGATCACGACGCACACCTCGGAGTCCCGGTTGCCCACTTGCGATCGATCGTTGATGTTGGCTGAAGGAATGGGGAGTGAAGGAATTCTCGACAGACGCCTCACCCGATCCGATGATCGCCTTCTTGTCGTCGACGATCAGCAGCTTGCAGTGGATGTAAATCATTTCGGAAACCAGCTTGTCGCCCAAACTCGTCGTAGTTGCGGAGCGAGCAGAACGAGAGGTACTTCCAGGGGTCGTCCACGCCCTGCTTCTCCAGGTTGACGACCAACGAGTGCGGCCCTTGGGCCACCGACCGCATCGTCCAGTGGAGGACGGCGAGCAGGGCCGAGTAGTCCGTAGCGTTGATCTTCCCCTCGAAGCCGGGCAGCAGGGGGATGAGGACGAACACGCGGAAGGTCTTCCCCTCGCGGTGGGCGCGCACGATCCGGTCGCAGAGCACGCGGCAGATCTCGTTCGTGACGTCGTTGCTGCCGATCATCGACACGAAGAACTGGTTCTCGATGTAAATGTAGTGCTTCGGCGTTGGCGATCATCGACAGGTAGGCCTGCTGGATGGAGTCCTCTGCAAACAAGGCAAGAACACGTTCAAAAGCTTCTCGAATGGCGAACTCACCGGTCTTGTCGATCAGAATCGACCAATGGGCGACCGAGCGGATCACTTGGACGTCCACGTTGTGCGTGTTTTGGTTGAGGAACACGCGGGGCACCTTCACGGAGTCGTAGGACTTGGGCAGCAGGTACGGGTACTCGCTCTTGTCCTTCAGCTTCTCCGTCTAAACCGGGCGGATTCAAAAAAGCTCGCTGATTATTCTCACTCACCTTGGCGGCGTTCCAGCGCTGGATGAAGTGGCGGGCCACGTCGCGGGCGGCGTCTCCGTACACGACCGAGTGGATGTCGTGCCAGGGCGTGCGCGGCACCTCGTAGCGGTTGATGAAGTCCGTGTAGCCGTCGTGGACGTCGACGAAGTCCCGCACGAGGTAGTTCACGTAGTCCTTGCCCGTCCACAGCTTGCCCGCCCCCAACGAGGCCGTCCACGTTGATGTCCGTCTCTTGCACCTTGAAGAAGAATTGGCAACTAGTCAACCGAGGTACTGAAACGGCCTACCTTGCAGTAGTTGATCACGTACTCCTCCGCGGCGTCGTCCTGCTTGTCCAGCACCATCTGCCAGCGCTTCTTCGAGCGGTTCGTCTTCAGATTCGAGACCACGCGCCGCATCAACGTCCGGCTGTGCGGCTCCATCTGCAGCGGGGCCACCTTCGGCTCCTTCTCCTTCCCCTTCGGGTCTTTCGAGGGGGTGGTCGGAGTGAGCGGCGAGCGGTCGAACTCCACCGCCTTCGGGTCCTTCGGCTTCGGCCCGCAGCCGTCGGGCGTGTTCGGAGCCGAGGGGTCCATGCCCGTCTGAACGCACACGATTGAACGCGGCAGTAGGGGCGAGAACTCACTTGAACCTGGCGGAAACGAACGCGGTCCACCGGCCCGAACGGAAACGCGTGGTGCATCTGACGGGGTTTGTTGTGGTGGACGTCGAAGAGCTCCTTCAGGTCGGGCCGCCGGTGGTGGGCGAGCGTCCCGTCGTTCGAGTTGGAGTTCGACTGCGACTTGCCCGCGCGGATCGGGCGACCGCGAGCGGCTCCTCGAGCGCGAGCGGGTGTCCTCGCGAGACTCCCGAGTGCCCGAATCGGTGGAGGCGGTCGCCCGACTCGACCGAATCGCGCGGCCCATCATCTCCTTCAAGCGGGTGCGACGAGTGTTCGGGTCTGGAAGGACGACCAATAGAACGAAATTCCGTATAAGGACAAACGAACCCTGCTCGGCGGCCTTCACGGTGCGAGTGGTGCGCACTCCGATCTTCTTGCCGTCCTTGTCGATGATGTCCTCCTTGATCTCGCGGATCTCCGCCGGTTCGTCGCCGTTCTCCTGCTCGTCCAGCTCGTCGATCACGCTCTTCTCGCGGCGGGAAGACGGCTCGGCCACCTCCTTCACGGCATCTGCGAGGTTCTTCTTCTGCAAAAGCGAAGGAATGAAGGCGAACTCGAGCACTCGAACTGACGATGATGACGCCTTCGGAGCGGGGCGAGAACTGGACGGAGCCCAGGTCGGTGAGCACGTGCCCCGAGTGGTCCCACCGGCCGTAGCAGAGGTCGAGGCCGCCGACGAACGCGATCAGCTGGTCGATGATCAGCAGCTTCCTAAAAGCAAGACGGTCAAATGGCTTCTTGACGGAACGCTCACTCGTGATGCGCCCAGAAGAAGGTCCCTGAACAAGCAAGAACTTAAGAATTGATCGGAAGAGTCGAACTCACCGGTCCCCACGTAGTGATCGGGGTGGCGGATGACCTTGATGTTGGGGTGGAGCTTCTGAAGGTAGTCCTTGCTGTAGCGCGAGTTCAACGTCAACGCGGCCTCGATCTCCTTGTACATGAGCACGAAGATCTTGACGCCGCGCTCGGCCGCCCGCTGCAGGATGTCGCCGAGTCGCCAGTAGTTCCCTTCGGTCATCGGCCGCTTCATGTAGATCTCGGCTGAAAGGAAAGAAGTTCAATGGAGATGCGGTGGGAGAACTCACGGCAAATCCACCAGTCGGCGATCAGGATGTCCTCCCGCGCGATCTCGATCATCGCCGCCGCCTTCTCCCAGTAGTCCTTGGCGTCGACGAAGAACTGCGCGTGGCTGTTCTCGCGGACGGGGAAGGCCGAGCCGAAGCGCTTCTTCTGCAGCCACACGGAGCCCGTGGTCTCCAGCACGCCCCGAATGGTCTTCCTTCCACAGGCGGGCGTCCTCTTCGCGCGGACACTTCGTAGCCAGCACACTGAAAAAGGAAGGAAAGAGTGGTGAGGCGGAGTGGGGAGTGCTCACTGCTGCAAGATTGGAGAGGATCATGTGCCGGGGCTTGATCGTCGACGCGAACATCTCCGGGTTGTCGATCTCGAACATCTCGTCGAAGAGGAGCACCAGGCGGATGGTCTCGTTGTGCGGGTTCATGTAGCAGCAGTACGTGTCCTTCACGATCAACCACCTGCAACGGACACTCGTCTTCAAGAGGCTGAAAGCGAAAAGAAACGAACCGGTGGCCCCACGGCAACAGCCAGCGCACGCAGAAGTTCTTGCAGCCGATGTAGACCTTTAAAGAACGAGGCAATGAACAATCGGAGTGAAATGAACGCACCTTCGAACCGCCCGGGCCGTTTCTTCAGCTCCCCCTTCGCGGTATTTCCCACCCAGCTCTAGAAAACTCCAGAATTGGTTGAGATGGAAAAGATACGTTCAACGGGTCAAAGCGGGAGACCTCCAGGAATTCGGCGGTCTCGTGGTAGTTCCGATTGATCGGAATGCTGAGAAAGGACGCCCTGCAGCCACTTCTCCAGCCGACTCTTGCGCTCCGAGTCTCCCTCGCCAAGCCTCAGCGGGAACTTGGGCAACTGGACGTCGTGCGAGAAGTCGGGGGCGTCGTCCTCCTTCGTCTCCGGCGATTCTGAAGCAAGACATCAATCGAATGCAAACAAACACAATGCTTACGCTTGTCCTCTCCGTTGGGGGAGGTCGGCAGCGGCTGCAGGCCGAAGTCGCTCATGTCCTTGACCTTCTCGAGGATTTGCAGCTCGTAGGATTGGTTGAGGTCTTGCTGCCGCTCGTCCACCTCGCCGTCCAGCGCGTCCTCCACCTTGCTGCGCGCCCGCCGGACGGGCCCCTTGATGCGCTCCACGGCACGGTGGGCCATCAGCCGGTTGGAGAGGTAGACGAAGTCCTTGTACCGCCGCACGACCGTCCACGTGAAGCGCCCGTGTTGGAGTTCAATGGTATACAAAAAGGGGTGGAGCACATGTGAGTTGCCATCCCGCTCTGCTCGAATTATCTTCGCGTGGACGGGGACGCCGGGGATCCAGTAGCCGGTTCGACGGACCTCGTCCTGAAGCAAAAATGCCTAGTTGATTTTGCTCCCTTTGCGTTTTGGCAGCGGAAAAACCATACATTCTTCACTCCTCACATTCACTTTTGCGTGATATTTGTCAGCGCAACACAACTGGAGGCGAAGATCGAAACTCACTGTTTGCCAGACGGGTAAGCTATGCTCGTGGTAAGGGAAATATAGGCCTACCTAATAAGCTTGTGAAAAAAAAAAACTCTGAACAAAGTGAACCAGCCGAACCTTTGCGTCTGGGCGTCGGCTTGAGCGATCGCGGCGTCCCGCCGTTCCCCTCCTCCGGTGTCCGGACTCCCGCCGTGGCCGCCTCATTCCCGTTGGACATCGAAGAGGGCGGTGGGTGTTGGGGGTGGGGATTCTAGGCGCAGAGCGGGCGGGAGCACATGGACGGGCGAACTGAAAGCGAACGCCGATTATTGACGAGCGACCGAAGACGAACGCCGCGATTAGAAACAAGCAGCAAAACGGACACACGCACTCGACGTCAGCCCATTCTTCGGCTTATTGTTTGCACAAGGCGGGAAGACGGGCGACGCGCGAGAAGTCGGGGCGCGACCGCCTTGATTCAGAAGGAAGAGGACGGTGGACAGTGAGTCACGCCCGCTCGTCCCCCCCCATTGATACACGAAACCTTCCGCCGAACAACAAAACCGAGGCATCAGGAAATACCGCGGACCGACGAAAACATTCACCGAAAAGCGGCCTTTCGAAAGAAGTGTGTGTGGGTTGAAGCGGAGCGTCGAGTTCCGATCGTCCTCTTCGTTCGCCGCCCGCTGATCGAATGCAAATGCCGGCAATCGGATTGAGGGGCGGCAGCTGTCAACACTCGACAGCGACCTTTGAACCCCGATGGAACCGTCCAGCAGCCGACGCCAAGCCGAACCGCTTGCAGCTCGATTGTTTTCGAAATCCGCCGCTCGTACGTGCGCATGACGACAACCGAGATGCAAGGCGAACGGAAACCAAAGTGCAAAGAAAGCGGGTGCTCGCCAAAAGAACGCAGGTGGACGGGGAAGGGCGAGCGAATGACATGACCCCCCACTTCGCCCGCTCCGAATCACCTTCGGAGTGCGGGAAGGCGGCAGTGGGCGCCCGAAGGTGACCGAAAGAAACCACAGATTCCTCCCCGCGCCTCCTTCCGAAAACAGAAAGAAAGCGGACGGAGGGAGCTTCGGTCGGCGTGGGCGAAAATCGATCGCTATGGGCACTCCGCTCCGCTCGATTTCGTTCGCTCTCACCTCGACTGGCCTCGCCGCTTTCCGCTTCGTGGATTTCTCAACCATTTCCTGTTCGTTTGAGCCAATCGTTCCACTTCAGTCGAAAGAATGACCGCTGTGCTCCCGAATCGGTTGGTTTCCGTGGAGAGCGGGCATCTCCAACGACCATCCACTCGTTTCAGCGATGGTCCCGTGGTCGCCAACTGGGCGGAAGAGTCGGCGGTCGCTGCGGATCGTGAGTTTCCCTTCGAATTTCTTCCGTTCAGTCAGCAATTCGTGTGTTGCAGGCGGCAATCTGCGAACGGTGACGGCGGAAATCGAGGAGAACGGAAAGAAGTTCCAAGTACGCAGTTTTCTCTCGAATTCCGTCCATTTCACTCGTTCAGGTGACCACCTCGTACCGCATCACGACCAAAAAGGTGCCGCGCGCCGTGGCCGCCCGCAAGGAGTGGGCGAAGTTCGGGGCCGCCCAGAACGACGGGCCGGGGCCCAACGTCTCGACCACGTTCGCCGCCGAGCCCGTCCAGCTGCAGTTCACGCTGAGCCAGCCGGAGCAGGAGCTGGCCGACGACAAGAAGATGGACGCGATGAAGTCGGGCGGCGAGGCGAGCGCCGGCCGCTGTCGCTTCTGCAAGGTGGACGGCCATTGGTCTCACAGCTGCCCGTACCGGGTGCGTTCCCCTGCTCCACTCCCTCTTTTCATTCCCCTCCGTTCAGGACGTGTACAAGGACCAGGCGGAGCTCAACGACACGCCGCGCAACATGCCGACCACGACGCCCGGCGCCTACGTGCCGCCGAACCAACGCGGCGAGCGCGCGACTGGACGTGAGTCCTCCGCATTTCTTCCTCTTGACTTCCATCCGTTGATTGCAGTCACGGAACGCCGCAACGACGAGTGCACGTGCCGCGTGACCAACCTGCCGGAGGACATGCCCGACGTGAGTTCCCTCTCCCTCTTCTTCGCACTTCTTTCCGTTGCAGCTGGAGGAGTCGCTGCGCGACATGTTCGGCCAGATCGGCCGCATCGATCGCTTCTACCTGGCGCGCGACAAAAACACCAACCGTCTGCGCGGCTTCGCGTTCATCACGTACGAGAACCGCTCGAACGCCGAGCGCGCCATCAACACGTTCAACAACGCCAAGTTCGGCCACTTGATCCTGAAGGTGGAGTGGACGAAGCCGTCCAACAATTGAGCCCCCTCGCGTCTCTTACTCGTTCCTTTTTACGCCGATTGTTGCGAAGATGTTGTGCGGAATAAATGTTAACCATTCGACTCCGTTCGGACTGCTTCCACTCGTTCGGCCTCCATCCATCGCTATCCTCTCGATTGCAAAAGAAACATCCACCGTTCATGTCGTTTAGCGCAATGGTTCCTCCTCTCGATCTGTCAAGAAAATCCGCCGGCGCGAGATGGAGATGCGGGTGTTGATCCTCGGCCTCGACTGTTCGGGCAAAACGACCATCCTGCAGCGAATCAACGGCGAGGACCACACGAAGGTGGCCCCCACGTTCGGCTTCAACATCAAAACGCTGGAGTTCCGCGAGTGGAAGCTGAACTGCTGGGACATCGGCGGCCAGTCGTCCCTCCGCTCCTACTGGCGCAATTACTTCGAGCAGACGGACGCCGTCGTGTGGGTGGTGGACTCGACGGACAAGAAGCGGCTGAAGGACTGCCGGGCGGAGCTGGACAAGCTGCTCGGCGAGGAGTGCCTCAAGGGCGTCACGCTGCTCGTCCTCGCGAACAAGCGGGACCTTCCGAACGCCCTCACGGCCGACCAGATCCAAGAGGTGAGTTCCTCTTCCCCGTCCTCACCATCCTCCTTCTTTGCTTGCAGGAACTCCGCCTGGACGAGATCAAGAACCACCACTGGAAGATCTTCAACTCGAGTGCGTACACGGGCGAGAACCTCATCGAGGCCTTCGAGTGGATGTGCAAGGACGTCTCCTCACGCGTTCTCGTGCGGGAATGATCCCTCCCTTCCGCTCCGTCCACGATCTCCTCTCTCGTTTATTTCCCTACGTGTATTCCGGCAATAATTCTTGTTCATTCACTTCACAACTGTACACTTTAAATAAACCTTGATTACGTACGAGGCTGGCGGGCCACTCGACTACAAATCGCCCTTCAAATTCCGGTGATCTTCGAGGTAGTACGAGAAACAGTCGCGGATTTTGTTGAAGTCGGCCAGGCAGCCCAAGATAGCGGAAGTAATCTGTGGGCGCGCCGTTGGTCGTCTCGCAGTAGGCCATCTGAAACGAGTGGATGAACGGAAGGAACGAGTGGAGGAGAACGTACGCATCCCGGCTGCACGCCCTTCACTCGGCAGCAGTGCGAGTGGTCGGCCCGAGAGGAGGCACAATCCCTGAACGAATGCGATGCAGTTGGAAAGGACGAACGGTTGGAGCCCCGCTTACCACATCTGACCGACGGTGGGGCCGCGGGGAGCGCACGTGGTCAAGAAGAAGAGCACCTGAACGTTCCGATTGATTCGGAGAGCAAGCGAAAGAAGACGAACCGTATTCGACGACAGGGCGTTGAAATCGCAGAAGCGGCTCTTGCACTCGTGGTCTGCTTGAGGGCAGCTTCGCGCAGCACGCGTGCAGCTTCTCGTTGGGCGACCGGCCGCGCGGCTGTTTGGGCGGCAGGGCGGGCGTTTGCGGTTGGAAGGCCTGGAAGAGCGGGAAGAGGCCCTGCCCGGCCGCGTAGTCCAGCGAGCAGACGACGAGCAGGAGGAAGAGCGCGGCCTTGAGCATCTGGAACACGAGTGGGTGACGAGTGGAAGACGAAAAGAAGATGATCCCCGATGAGGATCGAAATCGAAAACAAAGCGCGGATCGAGAGGCGGGCGGCGGCGAGGACGAGGAACCAGTTTGTGCACTGGCGCCCGCCGATCCAGACGCCCGTCGAGTGATTTACGCGCCTCCGTGGATCGAAGCGATCGGAAGTCCGCCGCCCTTCGCGAAGAACTCCAATGGACACTCGCTGCTTGGCTGATTGCCCGTTTTATACTCCGCGGATCGCTCACCTGCCGCCTCCCCTCCTCGTCGTCTTCGCTCGTTTGTCGCCCGATCCACCGATCGGGTCGGATGAGTCATTAGACGGCGGATGAACGCCCGCTCGTTTCGCTTTTCGCCACTTGACGAAACAAGCAGGCGGCGAGGTGGGAAGTGAGCGATTAAGCCGCTCATCCAGCCGCCCACCTTCTTTTGAAACCTGAGGAAGAAGAAGGCTTCACGTACAGAAGATCGCTGGTCGATGAGGGAAGAGCAGGGGAGAACAAGGATCGTTTTTTGCCGTAGAGCTCACTGAAGATCCCCATGAATCGTGGTCTTTCGCTTCGCACGTCCACCTTCTTTCTTTGGAGTTTGAACGAACGATCGATCACCTGCCCACAGCCTTCACTTCCTCTGTTTATTCCATTTTTTAAAGCATAATATTACGGCGATTAATACGAGCGGGCGGGAAGGCGGCAATCAGTGGGCCTCCAAGTAGTCCCGGAAGCAGTCTCTGATCTCGTTGAAGGACTCCAAGCAGAACAAGTAGTCAAGGTAATTTGTTGGAACGCCGTCGTGTGCTGCGCAGTATTCCAAGCATTTGCCTTCGACGCCTTTGGCCTGAAGAAGAGGGATGAACGGAGGCGATCACCGACGACCACTCACCTTGCAGCACTCGGTGTGATCCTGACGCGACGACGCGCAGTCCCACATGCGGCCGACCGTCGTGCCGCGCTCCGTGCACGTCGAAAGGTAGTTGAGGACCTGAACGGCGGCATTAGGGCGAAGGAAGGGAGAAGCGAGCACTCACATTCGTTTGAGAGATGGCCTCAAAGTCGCAGAAGCGGTCCACGCACTCCTTGTCCTCCTTGGTCAGCTTCGAGCAGCATTTCTTCAGCTTCTCGTTCGCCTTCTGCGCGAACACGTGGACGGCGAGAGCGAAGAGGACGAGGAGGGCGAGTTGGGAGCGCATCCTGTGCACGAGGTGACCCGAATGCCACGAGAGGAGAGCGACGGCAGAAGTGGGCGAAAGGCGCTCGTTTTATACACCGCTGCGGTCGGATCGCCCGGTACGAGAAGGCGGCAACGGGATCCCGATGGGCGGCGGCGCGGCGTGAAGGTCCGCTTTGCCGTCCGTCTCGCTTATCACCCGCCGCCCGCCCGCGCGTCATCCCGTCCGGCGGGCAGCCGGTTTGCCGCGGATTTCGGCGGATGAATGCGGATTGATTCGTTCGATCCGCCCCAATCCGCTGCTGTTTTCGAAAGCGACTTGATTCGACTGCAAACGAAGCGCGGCGTTTATAAACGAGAGGAATCGAGTGCTCTCGCCGCTGTTCGCCGACCCCGAAGGTCAGCCGTCCGTCCGCTAGTTGTTTTTCTTCGGCTGACAGTCGGCGGTCATCCGTCTTCTCCGTCCCTCAAGCAGCGAAGCGATCAATCGAGAGCGAAGACGGCGGTGAATCGACTGCCGACCCGTTTTTTGCTTCGAACATCGTGGCGGAACTCCTGCTGTGTCGTCTGTCGGAGGAAGCAAGGATGTCGGCAATGCAGAATACAAACGACCGTAGAACTGGAGCAAGATGCAAAGAATAGACGACCGAAACGAACAAGATCCATTCGCTTAAGCAACCAGTAAAACCGTCCCGTGTTTATTCCCCCGAACGAACAAGCGCGGAAGAGATCACTTCTGAGCGGGCGGCGTCTTCGGCGTCGCGGTCTTCAGCTCGCGGTCCAAACAGGCGGGCGAGGGCGGCGGCCGGGCGGCCTTGCGGGGGGAGTCCACGAGGTGCTCCTGACTCAACTGCTCGCGCGAGAGGCCGCCCGCAGCGCTGGGCAGTTCGGAGGCGACGGGCTGCAAGCAGGCGGAAGTGAGGGAGTCCTGCCGTCCACCCACCTCCGAGCTGCCCGCCTTCCCGTCGAGCGACTCGGCGGACAGCGGCGGCGGTTTGCTCGTCGGGACGGCGGCGGCGAACGCGTTCATCTTCAGCCGGCGCGCCTCTTCGCTCTCGCCCGGCCGGTTGGACATCGCGGCCGCTCGGTTGGAAGAGGAGGAATGAACGAATGATCGCTCGTCTCCTTTGCATTGGTGTCGATCGCCGCGCTCGAGAACTCACGACCGGCCATTTGCTTGATCACGTGATCGACAGCGACCGCTTCAAAGACTGACAGGGATGCATCTCAGTTGTCCCCGCCGGAGAGGGAAAGCCATTCGACGCGCCCGGCGAGCTGACCAGGAAATCCAAATTAACCAAATGGTTTGGTCGAGATATTGCCCGCCAAATGAGTAGGTTCCGTGGGAGCCAGATGCATGGAAGAAGCCCGTCAGCCGCCTTGGTGAGGGTGAGTGGAAGGACGCCTGACGTGGATAATTTGCGTTTCGATAGAGACGATATCGTCAATGCACGCGAAGTTGTTTTGACGTCAAACGATGCAGTTGACGGGGAAGATTGATACCAAAGCAGAGTGAAAGAGAGCAACCCCTGGCGCGCGTTCGGGGTGGAGGGAAGGTTGGACCGAGACAGGGAGGGGGTTGGGTTTGGAGAGAAATGAGGGCCAAAGAAGCGCAGAGGTTACGACGGTCCAACGGACGACCCAGCGCCGCAAAGGGGGATGACGACAACCGCATGGCATGGTTTTTTACAAATGGTTAGAAACAAGCAACAAGAACGGCCAACAGAAGAATTTCCCGACCAAGGGCCCCCGGGGGGGGGAACGGGGGACGACCAAACGGGATAAGGCCGGAAGCCGCCGAGGCGCGCGAAGAGAACCGCCAAAGGGCACA
Source organism: Aphelenchoides fujianensis (assembly GCA_024699865.1). Lineage (NCBI taxonomy): Eukaryota > Metazoa > Nematoda > Chromadorea > Rhabditida > Aphelenchoididae > Aphelenchoides > Aphelenchoides fujianensis. The sequence continues at coordinate 8,391 of JAMPIO010000007.1, read as the reverse complement.
GAGCACCGTGAGGTCTTTTTTACCTGCTCGTCTGCTTCCATCTTTCAGCAAGCGCTGTCGTCGAAACTCGTGGATGCTAAAGGCAACGATTTCAACCCATAATTTTCGCTATGACAGCTGAAGAACATCGAGAAATCATCCCGGTGTTTTACAGAAGTGGAACGAACAGAAGAACGTTGCGGTGGGGCGTTTCCACGGCCTGCTTCCGAACCCGTAGGCGGCATCTTGATCCCGAGCGTGTTTCCTGTCGTCCGCAATGACGTCCATTCTTCTGTTTGCACTCCTTCTTATTCGCCGAACTGATGCAATTAGCAATTAGATGTCGCGCCAACCTGAACGAGTGATCCACGAACCCTTCCGTTAATTAAGAGCTTGCGGGCCGGAAGGCTGATAACGAGGGGGACATTTCGACAACGAAAAGGGAGGGAACTGCCAAGGTAACGGAATCTACCGGTGGAATGATGGCGGAGCAAAGAACCCGAAGGTGCGGTCCACTAGTCGACAATAACGCCCAGTTCGTATAAAAGCGGGCGGAGATGGTTCAAGTGGGCATGAAATCGGAATGAAGTCCCCTTCTCTCCCTCGCCCTCCTCCTCTCCTTCTTCGCCTTGTGCCTGGCGGCTCCCACACTCGATCCCGGAAGCCGCCTGGTGGAGGACGCAACTGACGAGCCCGGGAAGCGAAGGGCCGCTCGTGGCGTTGGAGCACGCCACTGTCGAACCGGAGGCTTGGAGGCCCGACCGACGAAGCGGAGGTGAAGAGCCGTTTCGCTGGACACCCACTCTGGACCCAGCGAAAGCCCGTCTGGAAGACGCCACTCTGGAGCCAGAGGCGAAGGCGGAAGCCGCATCGGTCGAGCCCGGAAGCGAAAGTGGACGATGCGACTCACGAACCGGAGGCGAACGACCACGTTGGAGGACGCAACCGTGGACTGGCCGGAGGCGATGGGCCGAGGCCGCCACGCAACGAAGCCGGAACCTAACGATCGCCGTGTCGAGGTTGGCCACCTTAACGAGCCGGAAGCTCCACTTTCTTCCACGCGACGAACTGTCCGGCTCTCCGGTGTCCGTTACTTTTGTAATTAAAGCTTCACATTCTTCCACTGGGTGTCCTTCTGTTTAACTCCTGCCTTTTCCGTTGCTCGGTTCAATTGTATCGTTTGCAGTTCACTCCAATAAACCGCGGAAGCAAATCATTTGGATAGAGAATCCAGCGAAACTAATACTACGCCTTCAATGAAATTGTTAGTGATGAATGGCCGCTTTCACCGTTAGTGTACGGCCTTTTTCAAGCTTTGAGGTCGGTGTGGCTGCACTAGAGATTCCGCCGACACGCGTCCAAAACCACCGTCTCGACATCGGAATCAAAGTAGCAAGCAATTTTGCTTCGACTTGCTCCCTAATACGCGGAACAAGCGAGGCGATCGCTAGTTTCCTGGTTGATGATGCCTCGCAGTCACCCGTTTTGGGTATGGACAATCGCGCAAGGCGCCAACTTAGGGTTTTCGCCTCGATCGAAGTTTGTGCAACTCGTTTGTTCATCCGAACTCGTGCTGTGCGTTCTGCCGGTTGCCCGACTTAGCGGTCAGCTGGATCATGTCTAGCGAAACCCCACTCCGTTCGTCGCAACTCGCCAAATTCCATTATCGCGTTGAAGAACACACTTACATCAATCCTTATCTGGATTGCACGATGGCGGGCAGTTTCGTCTACTATTGCTGTCGGTGGACCGGCAACTTCCTTGCTCTCCACCCGATTACTCAAACGCAATGGTTTGTTTTCCCTCACAACAAACACCCCTTTCCTTTAAGTTCTTCAAAATCGAACCATTCGAAACGTGGGCGAGGACACCAAAATGCCGGCTTCTATTCTCCGCGAATTCATTTGATCAGTGAGGATCTTTCGAACGGAACGGGACATTTGCTGGTCATTAAAAACATGTGGTGGATGGGTTTGTTCGTTTCGAACCAGAGATCCATGCGTAGTTTTTTTGCAGCTCACACGATTGTCCTCATAATCAAACTGGATTTCAAGCAGCAAAAAGCCACGATCCCCTCAGAGAGTTCTATTTTTCCACCGCCTCCCCAGTGGTCTTCAGCGACGAGCAGGTGGTTGATTGTGGAACGGCAGTTTGACAGGACAAAAACGAAGCTCGTCTACGAGCTCCAAACAAACTTCGAGCTGGTGCCCTTCGGACCGCCCATTTCGGTCCAGGAAGCGCGCGGAGGATGGCATCTGCGAGGAGCTCATTGCCACGTGTTCGACGGGTCTCTTTGGTCCTTCTTCATTGCCGAAAACGACGGCGGTCTGCTTTCCGGGTTGTCGACTCTGCACCGCTACAATTTGAACGCTCGCGCCAGCGAAGCGGTTGATCCCAAACCTCTGCCCAAAACCTTGCGCGATCTGATTGTGAAGAAAAAAGTGACGATCAAGCTCCCCCAAAGTTCACATTGCTTCGTTTTAGCCAGCCTCTTACCATTACACGGCCTTGTGGAAAGCGGGCACAGTTTACGTTGCGAACATGTGTTATTGCCCCGAGTTCTGTAAATGCGCGTGCATCCAACACGTGGCCATCTTGGAGCTTCGAGCGGGCAAGTGGATGGACGTCCTGCTTCCGATTCGCGTCGATTCGGCCTTCAACCTCCACCTGCACGCTTCGTTGTTTGATGTCGAGGACGGAGTGTTGACAGTCGCGAGTTCGGGCAAACCCGGAAAGAGGCGCGAAACACGAAGAAATCGCCATCCACCGCATTCCCTTTTCAATGGGTTCTGTCCACTCAATCGTGTCACTCGTCGTTTGTTTGCAGAAAACCCGACCGACTCGTGAATTTGGCGCTCGCCTCTGCCCTTCAGCCGTCTGTTGGAATGCCTTCACGCCTCCTGCCTCGCCATCTCCGTCCTTTCTGAATTCTCCTTTGTACGTCTGCTTACCCAATAGAACACGCTCATCACATCTAACGCAGACGAGTTATCTCTTCCGCCGTATTGCCTTGTTGTAAATCCACACGCCCACTTCGTTTCGTCCTCGTCTTCAATCGTATTTCTAATTGCCTCCTTCCTTAATGTAGTGAGTACTCAACGGTTGCCGAACATAAACTCTTTAATGCGATGAGCACACCGGTTAGCTGAAGGAATGATCGTGGAGTTAGTCGGGAGGTTGCGAAGAAGAAGCTGACCAACTTTTGCGAACAGCCTAAACGAGCCGCAAGCCCTCATTTTGCAATCGGCCGCGATGATCGGCGGTCTGCTCTGCGCGCTGCTCGTGGCGGCGGCGAGTGGGCGGCAGCTGCCGGGCGATTGGGACGGTCAGTTCGCCCGCCTTCCCCCGCCCGCACCGCCTTCTTTCCAGTGGACTCAAGCCACGCGGCCTGCTCGACGGCTAACGTGGGCGGGCGGGCGGACGGCTTCCTGTTCGCCCTCTCCGCCGACTGCGAGCTGCTCGTGCGGCCGCTCGGCGAGCCCTCGAAAGCGGACGAAATGCTGCAGAAGGTGGGCGGCCCCCGTCCTCTCCGTCCACTCGTTTCAGAAGGCGGCGGGGGGCGCCCAGTCGTGTGTCCCCGACGACTTCCTCTTCGACCTCGCGTTCGACGACGAGACGCCCGTGCTGCACGTGTGGAACCGCGCAACGAGTACGTCCTCCCGCCCGCCCCTCACTCCCGCCTGCAGACGGGCGGCAGGCGATCGAGCTGGAGTTCGGGAAGGACGTGTACCGCGTGGCCGGGAGTCCCGCCCTCGCCGCTCGGCCGGGCGGCTTCTCCGCGACCGACGGCTTCCTCGTGGGCTCGCAGGTGAGTGGACGAGCGGAAGGATCGGCCGTGTACCCCAACCTTCCCTTCAGGCAGGCCGGCTCGTCTTCTTCGCCGCCGGCCGGGCGGCGTGCGTGCTGGCGGCCGGGGGGGGGCTGAAGAACGGCCTCCTCGGCGGGCCGCAGAGCCGCCGGCTGGCCGCGTGGGTGGACGGCGGCGGGCGTTTCGGGTGGGTCGGCCGCCCGCACCGCTCGACCTGCTTGCAGCCGCTTTCTGCCCGTGGGCTCGATGGTCGTCGGCTGGGTCCTCCTGCTCGGCTGCCTGCTGACGGCGGTGGGGACGGCCGGCTGGATCGTCTGGGCGCTCCGCAAACTCCGCCGCTTCCGCCGCGACCGGCGGGCGGCCGAGCACTTCCTCGGCGTGTGCTTCGGGAAGAAGATCGCCGAGGAGAAGTTCCTCGCCCACGAGTACAGTGAGTGCCCGCCCCTCTTCTCCACACTGCCCCTTGCAGAGTACCTGATGCACGTGCTGCAGACGAACCGCATGGAAGTCACGATGACGGGCCGCCGGAAGCCCTCGACCGCCGCCCCGCCCGTCGCCCCGCAGCCGCCGGTCGACGAGCGGAAGGCCGCGCCGCAGATCGCGCCCGCAGCGGTGAGTGGGCGGGGCGGACGGCCGACTGATCGGGCGCTCGTTGCAGTTCGCGGGCACCGAGAAGTTCCCCACGCCCGCCGCCGAGCAGCTCTTTGCGCCGACCGTGAGCGCGCACAAATGGGAAGTCCCTGATCGACGGCCGTTGCAGAAGAAGAAGCCGAAGAAGGAGCGCGCGCGGACCCTCGCCGAGGACGACCTCCGCTCCCGCTCGCCCAAACTGCCGGGCGGCCCGTCGGAGGGGCAGACGACCGTCGACGACTTCCTCACCGCCTACCCGGCGCCCATCAGCGAGCGCCCGAAGGAGGGCGCCCTGCCCGTCGAGGTCACGGCCATCGGCTCCGCAGAGCCCGTCGACCCGCCGAAGAAGCGGCCGTCCGCCGAGCAGAAGCGAAAGACGGAGCAGAAGAAAGCGCGGAAAGCGAAAGCGGACCTCTTCGATCTCTCGGAGACCCAGAAGGATTGAACGCGTCTGTCTCTTGAATAAACAGTTCTTCTTGTTGTGCGGACGGTAAGAAAGATGAGTTGAACGGCAGACGATCTCCGACTCCGAGACTTCAAGCTCCAGGCAGGATTGATGCGAGAGACAGCGCTCTCTCGTTATACACCCGCCCGATCAATGGAATTTGCATGAACGCAGGAGGGCGTATAAAAGCGGAGGGCGGCGGGCGCGCGGTCCAGTTGTTCGCTCGTCGACAAACGCCTCCAATCTCCACTCCTCTCCGCTCTTCCCGCCCGCCGCGATGACCGCCGATCCCGCGACCGTCAAGAAGATCGAGGAGGGCTTCGAGAAGCTGCAGGCGGCCGCCGAGTGCAAGAGTCTCCTGAAGCAGTGCCTCACGAAGGAGGTCGTGCAGGTGGGAGGCCGCCCGCCTCCGCCCTTACCGCCCGCCCGTTGCAGAAGCTGAAGGCGAAGAAGACGAAACTCGGCGCCACGCTCTGGGACGTGATCCAGTCGGGGGTGGCGAACCTGGACAGCGGCGTCGGGGTCTACGCGCCGGTGAGTGCCCGCCGCCCTCCGCCCACCCACCCCGGCCACTCGCCGTTTGCAGGACGCCGAGTCGTACACGCTGTTCGCGCCGCTGCTGGACGCCGTCATCCAGGAGTACCACGGCTTCAAGCCCACCGACACGCAGCCGGCCATGGACCTCGGCGAGTCGAAGGCAGGTGCCCTCCCCCTCCAGCCACTCACTCGCCCCGCAGCTGGCCGAACTCACGGACCTCGACCCCGAGGGCAAGTTCGTGATCTCGACGCGCGTCCGGTGCGGCCGCTCGCTGGCCGGCTACCCGTTCAACCCGCTGCTCACGGAGGCCAACTACAAGAACATGGAGGCGCGCGTGAAGGCCACGCTGGAGGGCATCAGCGACCCCGAGCTGAAGGGCGCCTACTACCCGCTGACGGGCATGTCGGCGGACGTGCAGCAGAAGCTGATCGCCGACCACTTCCTCTTCAAGCAGGGCGACCGCTTCCTGGAGGCCGCCAACGCCAACCGCTTCTGGCCCACCGGGCGCGGCATCTTCCACAACGAGAAGAAGACGTTCCTCGTGTGGGTCAACGAGGAGGGTGAGGGCCCCGGCTGTCCCTCTTCTCTCATCTCCCTCCCGCTTCAGACCACCTCCGCATCATCTCCATGCAGCCGGGCGGCAACGTGGGCGCCGTGCTCGGCCGTCTCGTGAGTGCCGAGTGCCCAGTGGACTCCTCCCTGATCCCCGCCGCCCGCTGCAGATCAAGGGCCTGAACGCCATCGGGCAGAAGACGCCGTTCGCGCGCCACGCCCGCCTCGGCTGGCTCACGTTCTGCCCCACGAACCTGGGCACCACCGTGCGCGCCTCCGTCCACGTGAAGCTGCCCAAGCTGAGCGCCAAGCCCGACTTCAAGCAGATCTGCGCCGACCTCAAGCTCCAGCCGCGCGGCATCCACGGCGAGCACTCGGAGACCGAGGGCGGCGTCTACGACATCAGCAACAAGCAGCGCCTCGGCCTGTCTGAGTTCCAGGCAAGCTTCCCACGGCCGCCCTCCCGCTCACTCACCCACTCGCCCGCTTGCAGGCCGTCAAGGTGATGCACGAGGGCGTCAAGAAGCTGATCGAGCTGGAGAAGGCCGAGCCCTGAGCTTGTCTGGCGCTCACGATCTCTCCCTCTGTCTCCAATAAACCGTGAAACGACACTCAGTTGGCTGTTTATTCGAATAGAAATCAGTGGTGCTTGTGGCGGCGACTCAGCGGGACGCGGACGGGCGCCCCCTCGGCGTCCTCCTCGGACTCGGCGGTGGGCGAGGGGAAGGCGGTCGTCGAGTTGCGGCACTCGAAGCCGAGGACGAGCGGCCGGTCGGCGTCCGGCCGGAAGCCGAACTCGAAGGCCGCCGGGTTGATCGTCGTGTTCGAATAGCAGCTGCAAGAGCGGGCGGTGAGTGGAAGAAAAGCCAGCTTGCCCTGAGGTCCTCGGAGGGCCGCAGGAACTTCTGCTCGGCGAGCACGCGGGCGGCGGCCGCGTGCAGGAAGGCGAGGTCGCGCGGCCCGTCGCAGGCCTCCCGAAGGGCGCAGAGGAGCGGCTCGAGAAAGCCGGCGAAGAGGCTGAAAGCGCCGCGTCGTCCGCCCGCCGCCGCCCACTCACGTGCAGAAGGCGCGCCCGCCCGCCTCGCCCACCGCCCAGCCGTCCACCACGGCGCTCAGCGGGGCGAACTGCGCGTCCTGCTCCAGCCGCTCGCTCGCCGTCGTCAGGCACTCGGTCTCGGGCGTGCGCAGGGCGAACAGGAGGGGCTGCAGCAGCCGCACGCCGCTCTCCTCCGCGCACTCCCGCACCGCCTGCCGCCCGTCGCCCTCCGCTTCCTCGGCCACCTGCGCCTCGTAGACGCAAGCGCCGAAGGAGAGGAACCTGAAGAGCGGAGTTCTCGCGGTCGGCACAAGACTCACGCGTCCTCCATCTTGCGCTGGGACGTGGGCGAGAGGGCTCCGCAGCCGGCCGCCCCGAGGACCGCGAGGAAGAGCGCGAATTTCATGTCGACCGTCCGAATGCTCGAAGCTTGCGGTCGGGAGGCCGATCGGGCCCGTTTTAAACGAGAGACCGTCGCCCAAAGGCTGTCGTCGATTCATTGACGTTCGGGGCGGTGAGTGAGCGGAACGGGGAACAATCACGCCGCCCAATTCGGGTGTCGAAAGAGGAATCGAAGACCAGCTTCCATCAAACACGTCTGTTTATTCCACGGCCACAACAATCCGCGCTCACTCCTCGGCCGGTTCGTCGGCCGGGCGGTCGACGGCGGAGAGCGGAGCTGAGCGGCGGCAGGGGCCTTCTGCAAGCGGGGGAGTCGGCGGCGGGATCGGAGGGACTCACGGGCGGGACGACGGCCGACCGGCACGCCTCCTCGACGGCCCGCTGCACGTCGGCCGCGCGCTGGCGGCGTCCCTCGGCGAGTCGCTCCTCGACGCTCGCGAGCAGCGCCGTCTCCTCGGCCTGCAGACGGGCGCGCAGGGCGGCGGTCTCCGCGTCGCCGGCCGCCCGCTTCGCCGCGGCCGCCTCGTGGGCCTTCCGGCCGGTCGCCCGCCGGTGAAAGCGGCGGTCGTACGCCAGACGGCTCTGCAGACGAGTGGGGAGAACGGAGGGCGCACTCACCTCCAGCTGGTGGATCGCCTCGTCCAGCTGCCCCTCCTCGCGGATGAGGCCCTCGACCTCCGCCCGCTGCCCGGCCACCGCGACGGTCCACTCGTTCAGCCGCGCGCTCGCCGCCGCGCCCTCCGCCTCGTTGCGGGCGGCGCGCGTCCAGAAGAACACCGCCGCGCCGCCCATCCCACCCACGCCGCAGAGCAGTCCGACGGCCAGCGAGCAGAAGAAAGCAGGCCCGCTCCTGAACACGAGCGTCGAGCGGGCGTCGGGAGGACGAACCGCGCAGGAAGGCTGACGGCTCCGTCGCGTCTTCGTCGAACGGAGGCGGCCGCGACGGCGGGCAGCGAGACGAGAACAACCGCAAGTCGCAGCGACATCGATTCAACAAATGA